>CM028689.1:14465595-16865595 GCA_016771965.1 Brassica carinata
TCAGTATATGCGTCTGCATTTAAATGTTGGACTAGCTTAGGCATGTGGTTCCTCACATAATGCTAAATTGAATACACTCAAGACTGACATGGGTGTTGACCCTAACACAAATACAAACACATGACTAATCATGTCAAAACATTGAGTAGAGAGAGTTCAGGGGTTTCTCCGAAAGGACGAGAAAGCTTTAGTGACAAGAAGATTGACTTAATGGTGCCTCCTCATCAGGGACATGGAGTTTCTTTTGGATACGGTTCTTAACTTTTTCTAAAGTTTCACCTTCGTGGATTACTAAAAAGAAGGGCTCCCCGAAAATTTGTACTTGCTGCAAAAGAATTAATGTTTAACCAGACACCAGACCCTCAAATAACTTTAGAAGTAAAGTACCTGGACTGCCACCTTTTTTTTTCCGGTCTATTTAGTGAAATGGTACACGTGAATTAATCTATCATTGGGGCCAATATCCTCTCTTCCTCATGTATCTGTGATTCCACAATGATAATAAAAGAATAAAGTCAGTTTGCATATGAGTATGGGGTCACGTGCCCCCTACTCTTTTTATTTTTTTCTTAAATAAGTCAAATTAAATTGATAAAATTGTTTGCAGTTTAATGAATAAGTATAAAAGGTGCCCCCAATTCAAAATAATATTTGTTATTTTAGTAGTGTGTCCCCAACTAAAAACTTGTCTAGATCCACCACCGGTAAGAACTCGAAACTATATTTAATTACTGTAGCTCAAACACAACTCAAGCATTCATGTAGTCTATAGAAAAGAGACGGAAACTACAAAGGAAGTGTGGACAACGACAGACAAAGAAGGTGAGGACTGGTGATATACCTCCTCTGCTCGTAAAGTCCAGTACTGGTCATTGATATTCTCAATTCTTTCAGTAGATGGAAAGATCTGCAAAGCGTAGGATAAAAATTTGCCAAGTTTCAGGAGATTGCCCAGCACACGGAATGTGGAACAGTTTACAAGACATCATGTTACAGTAGAAAAAGAAAGAAAGATATTATCCACTTAAAAGGCAAGAATTAAGCCTGTTACCTTGTAAATCTTGTGGGAAAACACCTTAAGCAACCTCAGCTCTGCATCTTGATGTGAAAGCTCCACCTGATGCACACGTATATATTTTATTTAAACCCAGTAAATATTAAATCAGCAATCATACGTACGGAACAGAAACCATAAGAGAAAAACACTTAAACACAAATGCATGCAATAATAGAACAAACAAGATTCCACGTATATTGAACCACCTTTGTTTTAAGTTCGTTAATAACATCTCCGACAGTACTCTGCTTTGACAGTCTGATATTGTGGATTACCACCTGCAAAATTTCATAGGTTACAAGGCTTGAAAGATAATTATGTGTGTTTAAGATAGCCAAGTGGCACAAGTATAAGTTCAACACGTACTTCGTCCTTTGTGGCATGATGGAAAGCTACTTTTAGAATCTTAAGACCTTGCTATTCTGGAAGAGGAATGTCCAGAACTTCATAATACAAAATGTCAGACGTCTGAAAAAAATGAAAAGCATTTACCGTAAGCAAAATCCGCACTGAAATAGACGATAAGACTGTATAAGCTCGATCAAACCTACGCCAATCACCTTTTTATAGGGAGCTAAACATATCTGAAAGATGGTCTACTCCACGGTAATTGATAGGCTGAGGCTTGGGTTGGTCAGAGTAGCCATTGTGAGAAGTAAGCCTGATTTTCGATGGATCGTCAAGGCCAAGTTTCTCAGCCAATCTTTCCACAACATCGTCATACGTATGCAGCTTTGACCTGAAAGTAGAAGCATTATGAATTCCATAACTGGAATCAAAGATTTAATGTTGTCAATAGATGTACTTACAACTCCATAGTAAACTCATCTTCATTTGGTTTTTCCAGAATACGTAAACGCACAACCTACAAATTAACAAACAACATAAGTATTTATACCACCACATTAAGACACGGGTCACCACACCTTACAAGGCAATACTGGAATATTTTCCAACCGTACACAGAAAAATATACGTTGTATCCTCACATTTTTTACTTTTAATAAAAGATGCTTATTTGCAACTTAATAAAACTATAACAATCGTGCTCGACTGTAGTATAGCTCTAACAAGACACTCTAGGCCAGATCACTATTGCCAAGTGACCAGCTAATTATACCTCTCGATTATGTACGTACTCCATAAACAAGGTCATTCACTCTCCTGGATAGAAATAGGTTTCTGATAGCAAATGATGTCTCCATCTCCAATCTGGACACGACAAAGCCATTTTAAAAAGAAGCCACCAAACCACGAATCATTAAAGTTGATACACCGAGAGCAACATTACTTGACATAGTCTGAAAGAAGTCTTCTTATCTAGATGTTTGCACATTACACAAGGATCAAATTTTATTTCCTGAAAATGGGCACGAAAGGTAACTCAGTGGAATGTTTCACGGCCATTAGCATGATGAATAGGTAGAATTAAAAGGTACCAGCCCCTACCTCCAAAAGTTCTATTTCCTCATCAGGAGCAAAGCCAGCTATTTGATTCAGTTGCCCTACAATATCCATAGGCTTACTGGAACTTTTTACCGTGAGCCTGCGAACATATCTGCACCATATGTACCATTTGTAATTCTAGTGATAAAAAGAACATTGAGAAGAATATGGGTAAGGGTGACAGGCTGACAGCTTCTTCATTCAAGAGTAAAATGAAAGAATGAGAGCACTTTTAGAACAAATATTATAGGAGCAGTATGTTGATTTTGTATTCTCAACAAGTTGAAATTTTATACCACCTATGTTTGAACAGATGTGAAAGTTGAAATTGTTGAATACTAAAATTACCTTAGTACTGCATTCTCCGGGTCATAGAGCTTAAAGAAAAGAAGAATGTCTTCAGGTGACTTGTCTGGGGGAGGAATTGGACGCTCATCCTAAATATTTGAAGAACTAGTAAGACTATTTGTTTTTTCCCTTTGACCAATTGGTTTCAGAATTTCATTCAAGGAATTAGACTCAAGAAATAAACTAGTCAACTGCCAACATGGAAGTATTACCGATCCACGCTCTATTTCCAAAAACAGCTTCAGTTCAGCATTGTTTGCCTGGTTAAATGACTCTCTTATTTGTCCAACCTACAATAAGATCTTTGGAATTAAGATTTCTAAAAATATAAGATACAGGCTGGCTTTAAAATATACTGTTAATGGGTAGTGAATTTGGCTTAGTCCAGTAATGATGACTATAGAGGTAGTAAAACATATGGAGAACAAGATACTTCCAGTTCGTGAGAAGTAAAAGAGTACCTAGGCATGGCAGTTTATGACGAAACCCAAAAGGACCCTACACCTAATACAACACTAATCACAACTAGTACTATGTCCTAGAACAGATTATTATACACAGATAAATCAGTGACGGATTTAATGTGTGGTATATCCAGTACATAGACAATCCCATATGAACCCCGAATGCATGAAAAGGAATATTTATATAAAAAGGATAACTACCGTCTGTAATTCTTCATGAGGTAATAGAGGACGGTAGGGATGTTAAGTACAGTGCTAGGACCAGCCCTCTTCTGTTACAAATCCAACCCTATTTTAATCCTATTTGTAATTAAAGATTAGGACTGGTACTAGGGTAATCCATTTAAATGAAAAATTTATTAAATTTATTTTTGTCAAAAGTTCCAAGCAAGTTCTAGATATGAAATTAGAAAACTAAGATATAATATGATTTCTCTAATCAAAATAAAATTATTCCGCCAAAACAACATCGAGTTTTTCTGTCAAAACTGCAAAATCGAGTTTTTCCGCCAAAATGGCAAAATCGAGTTTTTCCGCCAAAACCGCAAAATCGCGTTTTCCCGCCAAAATCGAGAAGTCGAATTTTATCACCATAACCGCAAAATCGCTTTTTTCTCGCCAAAACCAAAAATCGAACTTTTCCACCAAAACGGCACAATCGAGTTTTTCTGCCAAAACCGCAAAATCGAATTTTCCGTCAAAACTAAAAAGTCGAGATTTCCTGCCAAAACGGTAAAATCGATTTTTCCCGCCAAAATCGAAAATTGAATTTTTCCGCCAAAACCAAAAAATCGAAATTTCCTGGCAAAATGGCAAAATTGAGTTTTCCCGCCAAAACCAGGAAAACTCGATTTCGTGATTTTATCGGGAAAACACGATTTTGAGGTTTTGGCGAAAAAACTTGATTTTACGGTTTTAGCGGAAAAAATTGATTTTGCGATTTTGGATGAAAACTCCATTTTTCGGTTTTGGCGGGAGAACTCAATTTTACCATTTCAGCGGGAAAACTCGGTTTTGAGATTTTGGCAAAAAAACTCGATTTGGAGGTCTAGAAGGAAAAATTTTATTTCACATAATCGAATAAATTATATATATAAATTTAAAAATTGTATAACAGTTTTGTGAATCAAAATAAAGGGTTAAAGTTTAAACCCTAAACCTAGGCCAACCCTTTTTAAACCGTGTTCGAAAAATAAAGATTAGGATTACAAATGGGTTTACAGGATTAGGGCTAACCCTATTGGATTGAGCTCATATTAACATGCCTACCTACTGAGTTCGTTATGCTTGAAGCTCTTGTATGAACTAAGCAAGGTTGCTTGAGAGATAAGTTATAGATAAAAAAAATAGCTTAATAGTCAGGCTACATTATATAAGAGAACAAAGATTAAAACCTATTAAAACCTATTAGGAAAAAAAAAAAAAAAAGATTAAAACCTATTAGGAAAAGGAAAGAGATAAACCCATAAAAAAATGGAAAACCAAAATATAATTTAGCTAACGATGAATAAGCCTTGTGGATTATCTTACATGGAACTACGACGGAGAGGGCACGGCTCCCAAGTTTCATGTCGTGTACGATGGCAAACATCGAGATTCAGTCGTCACGGTGACATCGATCAGTGGTACACGATTAGAGGCGATATTTATTCCTGAGAGTGGGAATACTAGTTCCATCATGATCTGACCTAGTTCGGTGCAGATTCAAATTAATGAATTTCGGATTAATTCAGTTTGGTACTTTGCCGCAGTACAGACCTTCTCATTTATTTGTCTGCATTTGACTGTGCTTAAATGTTAGAACTTAAGGCATATGGTTTCTTACAGAATTCTAAATTGAGTACACTCAAGACTGACATGGGTGTCGACCCTAACCACAAAAATCATGTCAAAACATCAAGTAGAGAGAGTTTAAGGGGTTTGTCCGAAAGGATGAGAAAGCTTTAGTGACAAGAAGATTGACTTAATGGTGCCTACTACGGCGGTCTTTTGATGAGTGCGACGATTCCCGATAGTCACGATCGCGAGAAGAGTGATGTCTTGATCTATCACCTGAATCCTTCAGTCTATCTCTTGACCGATGATGACTATGCTCTTTTAGTTTGTCTCTGTCCCTATCACTCTCCTTGTCAGAATCTCTGCCTCTGTCTCTGTGTGACCTACTAACCCTGTCCCTCTCTCTACCTCGTTCCTTCTCTCTGTCAATTGGCAGACTGTTTGACTCAGTATCGCTCTTCTTCGCATCTGTAGCCATTTCATGAGGTGTAGTAATCTTTCCATCCTTAGACTCGTTATTAGCTGATCCGGATGTACACTTGGTATCAACAGCATCGCCAACTGCCGGTGAAACATCCTGAAAAACAGTGGCAAAGTACATAAACCAAACATAAATATCATGTTTGCTCCATCAAGAAATGAACTCGATATGACAAGAATAGTCTAGTGCTTTCTCACAAATAGCGATCTATCTCACCTTGGTAGCGGATTGAGCTTGAGAATTCGCGGATCTAATGGAAAATGTAAATGGCTTCCCATCCTTGCAAACTGAGATATACTGAGCCTTTGGAAGACTGTAAAGATGAGCAAGAACTCTACAAACTTCGTCAATACCAGATTTATCTGCATCAAATGCTTTCCACCAGGGTGGATTCTCAGGGAGAGGTACTTGAAACCTACGTGCAGCAGCATAGACGACCCCACAAGCCACAACCTCGCTTCTGAACCTTACACAAAGGGTTGTACGCAGACTGCATATATAGACATTATCATAAGAGAACAAATAAGAAAACATCTCGATTCAGCTCTAAAACCTATTGACACAATGATGTACAGAAGTTAACTCAAGTAATCATATTAAAGAACATACATTGTAAAATTTGTGGTTACCTATCATTTGCCAAGTTCCAAGCTTCTTGCCTCAATTCTGGAGGTGTTTCAAGTGTGGCAAGGTAGTTTGATATGAACTTGTGAGGATGTTCAACATGACATACAAAACCCATCTCTTTGAGTATGTGTCTCTCAGTTCTGCTTAGTTCAACTTTCAACTCAGAATACTTCTGCAGAAAATCAACAAGTGGGAATATGATGAGACACAAATATGATATAAGAAAACACGACATATAAAAGAAAAGGCAGTGTCTCAATTTAAAGCTTGCACTCGACACAGATATACATTAAAAAAACCATTAAACATGACAAATATTGAACTGGTCATGTAATAATGCAGTAGGCATACTAACCTTTGAAAACAAATCAAGATGGTCTATAGGTAAATTCTCCCTGCGGCACTCCATCCTGTGGAATACAATGATAACCTGCCTAGCTTTCTTAGGGTTTTCTTCCAGCTTAGAAGCAAGCCAGACACAGCTCGCAGCAACTATCTATAAAAGATAAACTCCAAAATCATTATGGTTCTCAAGTCTAAAGGTCTAAAAAGACAGAGATAAAAGAAAGAAAAGTAAGTACCTTAACATCGAATTTGGCAAGAGACTTCTTGCAATAGAACCGGTGGAAAAGAACCTGCCCAGTAGCCATAACTGCCTGTGGTCTAAGGATTAGCAATATAGAGGTTAAGGAATATTTAAAGCTCTATGTAATGTGTGACATTTTGAGATTTCTGCAAACATACTGAGACCAAAGAAGAATAAGAAAAGGATACAGTCTGAGTAATATTCCAGCTTCCTGGATGAGATCACATCCATAGATCCTAAGCGTCGTCTCGGTTGTTTCATCGATCCCATCTTTCCTGGAAGGAGAGTTCTTTATCTGCTCCTCTGGTAAGTAGAAATTGTCGATTGCTGTGTAAATCATCGATTCTGTTACCAATCCAGAGAAAGAGTTAGCTTAGATTCCTCCTATACACCATTGATAGTCTGATTGAGAAAGCACACAGAAAAATAAAAGAATTTTTGATGTTATCATGACTGTAGCAAAATCGAGAAAGCGTCAAAGCTCCCATCACAATCAAGAATCTAGCGTCGTTCACTAAGTCGATTGACAGCTTAATTTAAACTAGAAAAAGTACGTACCGGGAAGGTGAGAGAGACGGCGGCGAAACAGAACAACGACGAGGCGATTCGAGAGACGACAAGAGGAAGGGATTCGATCTGGGGGGTATAGAGGGAGTTCTGAGAAAACATAAATGTAAAAAGAAAAGCGAAATTAGAAAAACAAAAAGAATTGGGCCTATAATTTAACTAGGCCTTATTGGGCTCTATCAACGAAACGAAAATAATGTGATTTATTTTTGGCCCAATTTAAGATGGAATTATAAATTCTTCAGTAGAACTACAACTAGAAGAGAGTGCGATTGTGGCAGCGACACGGTAGATAAAAATTCAGAACAAAACAAAGATTGTTTGTTAGCTCCACTTCATGGTCGGCCTCGCGCACTGAGAGACGTGAAGCAAGATACAACACTTGCCATAATAATCCAAATCCTCCCTCATTTCTTCTGAACCAAAACCCTAAAACTCACTTACCTTTTGTTGTCTTGTCTTCTCGTCTCTGGAGATGGCCTCTTCGATATCCCTAAAGCCGACGAACCTTATCCTCTCATCATCTTTCTCCACCGGCAGAGCCCTCCACTTCCGCCGCTCCCCTTTCATCCACACACCACCGTCGTCTTCGTCTTCTCGTCATCGGACTCTGGTTGCTCAATTCGGATTCGGACCAGGTTCGTTTCCCGACCCAGGCTTTTCACTCGATTTGATCAAGGACCATGCCGAGAGTCTTCTCTACACCATCGCTGATGCCGCCGTTTCGTCCTCCGAGACCTTCGAATCTGTTTCCGGCACCACCACAAAGCAGAACAATGATTGGTTCACTGGCATCGCCAATTACATGGAAACTGTTCTCAAGGTAAAGTTTTCTTTTTTTTTTTGTTTCTCTTCTAAATCTACTATGTTTGCAGTATAATTGAGTTTTGTTAAGAATTGAATTGCAGGTTTTGAAAGATGGGCTATCAACTGTAAACGTACCTTACTCTTATGGTTTTGCTATCATTCTACTCACCGTGCTTGTTAAGGCTGCTACGTTCCCCTTGACGAAGAAGCAGGTTCTTTTCACTTTGTTTGTTTCTTTTACTTGCTACAAGATTCAGTTATCTTCGTTATTTTATATTGGAATGGTCGTTTGTTTCTATACAAGGTCGAATCTGCCATGGCTATGAAGTCTTTGCAGCCTCAAATTAAGGCCATTCAGGAACGTTATGCTGGAGATCAGGTGAAACCATTTCTTCCATACTTCAACATGTAGTAGTACTAAAGAAAAGCATTTCTTGATCCACATACTAAGTCATAGTTACATCCATCTTTAGTTGATCAATTTTTGTAGGAATTTGTCGGAACAAGTGTTTAGCTATTGGTTTCATCATTATGGAATGATTCTAATGAATATACCAAAGATTATATCTTGACTTTCTATGACTGTATCCCTCTTGTTAAAACAAACAAAGGGCTTCCTAATTTTTGTTTGTTTATGTTTGCAGGAGAGAATCCAGCTTGAAACTGCCAGATTGTATAAACTCGCTGAAATAAACCCCCTTGCAGGTAAAGTTGCTTGCTTCCGATTTTCATTTGGATTTTCCATTTGAGACATTAGTATGGTGACCAAGAAACAGGATCTCTTTCTTAACTTCTTCCATCTTGTGGTTAAGCTATATTCTTCATTTTTATTCTGTTAGGCTGCCTCCCAACACTAGCCACAATACCAGTCTGGATTGGACTATATAGAGCCCTCTCAAATGTTGCCGATGAGGTACCTGCAATGAAAGTTTTTTATCTTTTTATATCTGTTAAGTGTTTCGAGATTCTTCTATGACAAGTTGTTTGTTGGATGCTTGTTTCCAACTTTAAGGGACTCTTAACTGAAGGCTTTTTCTGGATTCCTTCTCTGGCCGGTCCAACCACTGTTGCTGCAAGACAGAGTGGTAGTGGAATCTCATGGCTCTTCCCTTTCATTGTAAGCACCAATCTTTAACCTCGATATTAAGTGGCCTGAATGTTTTAACATTGGAATCTGGACTAGACTCCTAGTTCTTGCAACTTTGCGTTACTTAAATTACACAAGCATATAGACTGATTTAAAATGAACTGATCGAAGACGAGCTGAGGCCAGAGGGTGTGGTATCTCATTACTAATGTGTGCAAACTTTCAATTTATTTCTCAGGAGGGACATCCACCTCTCGGATGGTCGGACACATTAGCATATCTTGTGCTACCTCTATTGCTCATCTTCTCTCAGTATCTCTCCATTCAGATTATGCAGTCCTCGCAGCCGCAGGTACGCATATGTGATAGTCTAGTTGGTGGTTACATATAGCTTGATCAATAAGTTGGCTATAGAGATAGAAATATGTAAATTTGTGTACGTCCCCAAAGGTCATTCAGTTAACTAAATTCAACCTTTACGCAACGTAGAAAGTTATGGTGTAACATTTATAATCATCATGTCTTTTCCCAGAGTAACGATCCAGCCATGAAGAGCTCACAAGCGGTGACGAAGCTTCTTCCGCTGATGATTGGCTATTTTGCACTATCAGTTCCTTCGGGTTTAAGTCTCTATTGGTGAGGAGCAGCAACTAGATTTGTGTATTTGGGTGGGGATTCAACTTTCCACTTCCTTCTCGTCTCACTTTTGAAGAGTGCTTTTGCAGGTTGACCAATAATATTTTGAGCACAGCACAGCAGGTATGGCTTCAGAAATATGGTGGTGCCAAAAATCCAATGAAGCTCACTAATTTGGTTATGAAGGAAGATAAAACTCAAAAGGTTGAGAAGTCTATCTCAGAGCCGCTAGTTCAGAAGTCTGTTTCAGAACTGAAAATACCAAGAGAGAAGGGTGGTGAGAAAGTTACCTCAGAAGGGCCCAAACCTGGTGAAAGGTGACTGAATATTCCGAAACCTTCTCATTCATTTAATAGAAGCTATTTGTTTTTTAACATATCGATATAATTCACAGGTTTAGGCTGCTCAAAGAGCAAGAAGCAAAGAGACGTCGAGAAAAAGAAGAGAGGCAGAAAGCTGAAGCAGCTCTGTCAAATCAAAATACAGACAGCTTACTGGAACAGGAGGAGAAATCTGATACAGCAAATAATGAAAAAGCCAAACTTTCAGCAGTGGAAGAAACAGCTGATGGCTCTGTCGCTGTGAATGGGAAGCCATCCATTCATAGCGTTGGCCATGATACAGAGCAACACCATTCGCATGAAACATAGAAGAGGTAAACGCTAAAGGTGAAGCTGAACAAAGAAAGAGGAATTGAGATTAGATTTGAATAAGACGAAGAGGAGGAATCTCTGTACTTGGCCCATACGCAACAGTGTTCGAAGATCTTAGGAGTGGGGGATACAATGGTCTTTATAGTTTAGATATGTGCTGACCTTGGGAAATGGTCGAATGGGTTTTGTAAGTCATAGAATCTTAGTTCATGTCCCTTCTATATAATCTCACTTATAAGCATAATTACGTTTATCCGGAACTTCAAATCTTTTACTGTTGTTAGCTCAAAGGCAAACACACCTTATTCTAATGGATGATGTTCTCTGCAAACTCGATATCTGTTAAGTTCAGTATCGAAAAAACGAAAAGTGGGAAAGGATCGAAACCTTGAACACAAAATGATGTTCTTAAAATCAAAAACTTGGCAAGAGGGAAGCACTATTGTAGAGTAATGTCAAAAGCTATTAGAAAGCAAACCAAGAGAATAAAAAACACAAGAGGCCAAAGGATAGTACAAAGGTACAAAGGTCGACGCAGTCTACCATCAGTATTCAGAATTGGAGATGACATCGTCGATCTTTAGAATCATCTTAACGACTTGAGTTGCAAGCAATATCTGCTGCTGCTTCCCGATCAATGTCTCAAACACATTTTGCTCCCTCATATCGTTTGTTCCCACGTCATTGCAATCTATCCCATAGAAAGGAATGTTCTCCTGTTCACATGCACAATGTTTTGTTCAGTCACCAAACGAACAAATCAATGTGAAAATAGATAACCAGGCCACTTACCTTAAGTTGCTGAGATTTAACCGCAGAGAGCGTCTCAATGGGCTGTAATCCACTGTTCTCTGCAAGAGCCATAGGGACAGAGTCCAACGCTTCTGCAAATGCCCTGATTGCGTACTGCATATAAGGAAGTATAAATATAAGTAATATTCTTCAGCGTTAAGATTATTGAAATAAATGATTTCACTTGGGATTCAAAGCTAAGAGTAAAGATCGTCCTTTACCTGCTCGACGCCAGGGTATTTATCAGCAGCTGCATCAACCGCAAGTGAGCATGCGATTTCAGCTGCACCACCTCCATATACGATTGACTTATTGCGGATGAGATTCCTTGCCACACACAAAGCATCGTGGATACTACGCTTCGTTTCTTCAATCATCATTTTGTTCCCTAAACAAAATCCCATAACGAATAGTTAATCAATCAGTACAGTGTATTTGTCCACCATATACATTAAAGCATAATAAACTCAGTACATCAGCGTTTATATCTTATCAGCTCCTTAACGTCAGCGTTGTTAATAAATTAGAAAAAAACTATGAGTACCTCCACGGATGAATATAGTGACAGCTTTTGAGTTCGCACAGTGCTCAATATACAGCATACGTTCTTTTGTTGTGCCAAATGATTTTTCACGGACCATGCCAGCCTAAGAACATGAACAGTGTGGGGAATCAATGGTCTGATTTTTTGAAAAAACAAACATTCCACTCATTACACATGCAACACCAACTGATAGTAAATAGTACCTTCCCTAACTTCTCAGGGGTCAACTCCTGGAATCTTGGAACAATTCTGCCGCCTACAAAGGGACAAGTATCCTATCAGCTCAACATAACTGATTCATCATTAGCAGTAGATGCTTGGGGAAATGTCATACCTGTGGCTATTGCGATAAGCTCTAGTTCGACACCCCCTACCCATCTGACAGCAGGCAAATTCCTGTGCATCAATAGATGGTTCGCCTCATCATCGAATCCCCATTGGCAAATAACCAGTGTAGCACCAACATCCTGCAGTTTCAAAGCACAAGGGAACATACATAAACTGCATTGTGGTATTCATTGTCAAAAAGCAAAGGCTTCTCAAATTGCTTACTCAATAGTCAATACCCAAATAACAACAGAAAAACAGTTTATAAACTACCTTGCATTTTTGAACCATCTCATCGAAATATTGCTGCTCTTGCTTGCGCAACGTCTCGAACTTCTCCACAGTGTCAATGTCAACCTTATGCTTAGTCTTTGGCTTCGGTGGCTCAAAGGGGCAAGTCAAAATGGCAATGTGGGCATCTTCAATCTGCTTTGGCATCTGTGGATGACTCATGTCTTTGTCAACCAGTATTCCATATATAAGCTCAGTGTCCTCCAAGTTTCCCCCGACTTTACCCTCAACCTTTATCAGATCCAAGTTAACATCCCTCCTCTCTAAATCAGCAACAGCAAGAACTGCTTTCACAGCAATCTCAGCTAAACTCCGCTTGCATCGATTCACACTGTATCAATGAGCAAAACAAAATGTTAGTACAATATTCAAGAAAACCATATAAATGTTGGGATCATTAAAAGGCGGGATCTTACATCTTCGAGGATAGAGTAGTCATGCAGGTTTGAACCAAAGGCTCGTAATTATTAACATCGAACTCAAACTTCTGAGATATACGCTCCAGATGCTCAACGGCCACTCTAGAAGCCATCTCATATCCCTCGGCGACACGGATAGGATGAATCCCCCTATCTAATTGACGCTCAGCTTGCTCAAGAAGGGCACCAGCCATGACAACAACACCCGTTGTGCCATCACCAATCTCATAATCCTGACTCCGCGACAGCTCCACCATAAGCTTCGCAATCTGGTTGTCAACATCCATCTGCTCCAAGATCGTCGCACCATCGTTAGCTGGATACACACGAAAACGACGACGTTGTGAACAAAACAGCTCGCAATATAAACCAGATAAGCTAAGCTAAGCTCGCAGACAATAACGAATCGATTTTCAAAACTAAACAGCAAAGGGATTGATGGATCCATTCGTCGACATAGTAAACACTAATAATCAAGTAGAGATTACTGAAACTAAGATCCTAAACGTTCAGATGTGAGATCAGAGAGGTGAGAGACGAACTGATGGTGACGTCTCCGTCGGGTCCTTGAAGCATCTTGTCCATTCCCTTGGGTCCGAGAGAGGAACGGAGGATCCGAGCCACAGCTTTGCCGGCGGCGATGTTGGCTTTCTGAGCATCGATGCCTCTGAGACGCGTCTTCTGATCCTGCTCCCTTAGGATAATGAACGGACGCCCGAACTCGTCGAACGCCAGCGCCATTTTCGAGATTTTAAGCTTTCTTCGATCCGATCGAAGTACAGATCTTAGGGGAAGAAACGAGAAGGAGAGTGTCGAGAAGATTTGAGAGCGAAAATGGTTGAGTGTTAAAACCTAACATGATGGCATAATCGTAAAATCAAAACTGATTCATGGGCCTACGAAAATATTTGGGTTACGGTTTAAAGCCCATTTATCCAGTTTGATATGGCATTCCCTTTGACTTCCTCAGATCTATACTTAGTTACCGTAAAGGTGATTGAGATTACTCACTAGTTTAGTAGCGAATCTAGGCCTGTTCATTTTGCCCGGACCCGACCCGAAACCAATGCAAAAAAATCCGATGCGGATAGGAACCGAACTGATGTTTTTACTCTATTGGGTCGTGTTGTGGAAGATCCGCGGATCTTGGACCCGACCTGACCCGAACCCGAGAATTCGATAGATACCCAAAATACTCAAAACTTTTAGTATATATTAGGTATATATGGGTGTTTTAATATATTTGTGGTATTACGGGTATTTTTCAAGTTCTAAATTTGAGTTATCGGTATAGTTTTGGTTTAGAGTAAAATTTTAGATTTTCAAATATATAATTCGATAGTAAGATAAAAATTTCAGGTATTTTTCATGTCTCCGGCTTAGATTTCGGGTAAAATTTTGGATATATTTAGTATATTTAAAAATTTCAAGTATTTTTATATTTTTGGACAAGATCCGAATCGAACCCGAGGAAACCGAACCGATAAATTTTAATTACCCTATTGGGTCCAAATATTTAAGACTCGACCGACAAGATCGTACCGACCCCAAACCGAAATTTCAAATTACCCTATTGGATCCTAAACTCTAAGATATACGCTCCAGATGCTCAACGGCCACTCTAGAAGCCATCTCATATCCCTCGGCGACACGGATAGGATGAATCCCCTATCTAATTGACGCTCAGCTTGCTCAAGAAGGGCACCAGCCATGACAACAACACCCGTTGTGCCATCACCAATCTCATAATCCTGACTCCGCGACAGCTCCACCATAAGCTTCGCAATCTGGTTGTCAACATCCATCTGCTCCAAGATCGTCGCACCATCGTTAGCTGGATACACACGAAAACGACGACGTTGTGAACAAAACAGCTCGCAATATAAACCAGATAAGCTAAGCTAAGCTCGCAGACAATAACGAATCGATTTTCAAAACTAAACAGCAAAGGGATTGATGGATCCATTCGTCGACATAGTAAACACTAATAATCAAGTAGAGATTACTGAAACTAAGATCCTAAACGTTCAGATGTGAGATCAGAGAGGTGAGAGACGAACTGATGGTGACGTCTCCGTCGGGTCCTTGAAGCATCTTGTCCATTCCCTTGGGTCCGAGAGAGGAACGGAGGATCCGAGCCACAGCTTTGCCGGCGGCGATGTTGGCTTTCTGAGCATCGATGCCTCTGAGACGCGTCTTCTGATCCTGCTCCCTTAGGATAATGAACGGACGCCCGAACTCGTCGAACGCCAGCGCCATTTTCGAGATTTTAAGCTTTCTTCGATCCGATCGAAGTACAGATCTTAGGGGAAGAAACGAGAAGGAGAGTGTCGAGAAGATTTGAGAGCGAAAATGGTTGAGTGTTAAAACCCTAACATGATGGCATAATCGTAAAATCAAAACTGATTCATGGGCCTACGAAAATATTTGGGTTACGGTTTAAAGCCCATTTATCCAGTTTGATATGGCATTCCCTTTGACTTCCTCAGATCTATACTTAGTTACCGTAAAGGTGATTGAGATTACTCACTAGTTTAGTAGCGAATCTAGGCCTGTTCATTTTGCCCGGACCCGACCCGAAACCAATGCAAAAAAATCCGATGCGGATAGGAACCGAACTGATGTTTTTACTCTATTGGGTCGTGTTGTGGAAGATCCGCGGATCTTGGACCCGACCTGACCCGAACCCGAGAATTCGATAGATACCCAAAATACTCAAAACTTTTAGTATATATTAGGTATATATGGGTGTTTTAATATATTTGTGGTATTACGGGTATTTTTCAAGTTCTAAATTTGAGTTATCGGGTATAGTTTTGGTTTAGAGTAAAATTTTAGATTTTCAAATATATAATTCCGATAGTAAGATAAAAATTTCAGGTATTTTTCATGTCTCCGGCTTAGATTTCGGGTAAAATTTTGGATATATTTCGTATATTTAAAAAATTTCAAGTATTTTTTATATTTTTGGACAAGATCCGAATCGAACCCGACCGGAAACCGAACCGATAAATTTTAATTACCCTATTGGGTCCAAATATTTAAGACTCGACCGACAAGATCGTACCGACCCCAAACCGAGAATTTCAAATTACCCTATTGGATCCTAAACTCTAAGATCCGAATAAAGAACCCGATCCGAATCCGATCCGAAGACCCGAATGCCATGCCTAAGCAAATTTTTACTCACTAGTTTAGTAGCAAATCCTTAAGATTGTAAGGTTTTTTTACTATGAGTTCCTAAAAGCGTATGAAGACCCTTGTAGTGTTTCGTTGATGGAGTTTGGAAGGAATAAAATAAATTTCCAGGTTAATAATGGTTCTGTAACAATTGAGCAGTAGCTTAATAATGGTTTTGTACTATTAATGCATGCAAAATGTGAATCATTGATATGTGCAATAGAGTCATGAAGACCTTTCAAATCTTAGGGCATGCGCATCAATGAACTTTGGGGGAGATCATAACTTTAATTATTTTTTTTTCGTTTGATTTTTTTTTTAAAAAAATAAGCGGGCCAATTGTGGACCGCCACGTGGCATGGAGCCCGCGAAACAGTGATGAACCGAATTCACCCGGAGAACACTGTGAGACGAGTTCATGGGAATGGATTATTATAATTTTTTTTTGAGATGTGTGAGAGTTTTCCTCATAAACCTCCAATGCTCTTGCTCTTAGTATCGGTGATAGATTATTCTTTGTTGAATATGGTGTTTACAGCGAAAAATTGACTAACTTTTACTATAAACATGAAAGAATGGAACGATGTAAGAATTATTTTTTATTTTACTATTCAACATATCGAGAGCACAAAAAAAAACGATAGATAAGTCTATATGTGGTGTTCAAAAAAAAAAAAAAGATAAGTCTATATGTAGTCTATCTTTAGTTATAGCATACGCTAATTCAGTTCTTCCGGTTTGGTTATCCAAATCGGTTCATGTTTTCTCCTAGCTAGTGTTATGTTGACCAGAAAAGAGATCCCCAAAGTAGAAATATGTTTTAGTGAATAAATATTTAATACATTTTTTATAAGCTATAAGCAGACAGTTCTTGTCCCAACGAATATGGAGTATTACAATTTATAAATTTCACATTTAGATGTTTACTTCTAATTACGGACGAGTTAGTGATGTTTTATCAACTTAGGGTCAGACTGGTTCAAACGCAGCGGTTGCGGTTGCGGCTGCGAGAGTTTGCGAATGCGGATGGTTGCGGTTTCAAGCGTTATGTTGCGTTTTGTATGACTGATATAACGTTTGAAAATTGTTGCGTTTGCGGAATGTTTATGACTGGTTGATTATGAAATATTGCAGCGGTTTAATAATAAATTACCAATATAAACATATTATAACATTATAAAAATATTAAAAAACATATTACTGCGATAAAATATAATAATTATTAATATAATATGATTAATAATAATATTATGTTTATTTATTTAATTTTTTAATTAGTTGAAAATTATACTTTTAATATATATTTTTGAAGATTTATATTAAAAACTTTTAAAGAATATTTTGTTTCATTTTATTTATGTGTATATCTTTATAAATGTATATATATTAAGTTTTAAAAAATTCTAATCATGAATAGATAGTTTAAAGTTTTTATAAAACAAATTGTGACACTGATTATGAATTTAAATTAATATATAAATTGTGTATATATTTTTATTTATAATATTTCCATTTTTGATTTTTAATTTTTAATTTTTAAATATTAAAAAAATAATTTTATATTTTTGTATCCAACCGCAACCGCCCGCAACCGCAAACGTTAGCTGGAACTAGCTTTTGATTTTAAGAGATTCGGAACGGTTTGAAGCGATTTGTAGCGATTTGTATGATTTTTTTTGAAACGCTGTCAACCGCTACCAACCGCAAAAGCTGCGTTTGCGGGTGGTAGCGGGGAAACCAGTCAAGCCCTTATTATTAACTTTGTTTGAGAAAAATATTCATTTTGTTAACCCGATTTTAACTAGAAAGTGATTGTATGCATTTGTTTTGGTCAGAGATCAGACAATCGGAGGTTGGCAATTAATGGATTGGTCCTAAGTTCCTAACCCTTTTTATATTAGTATGTGGGATGTAATCATTCCTAATACGCTTCCTTGAGATGATGACTCCTATCGGTCAGAAATTTCGGAACTTTTTTAAGACAGTTATACTCGGTCGATCGAGTTAATTACAACCTTTATACCCGGCCGGAAATGATTAATTACGACCTATAAACCCGATCGGGAATGATTAATATTAATTAGGGGTTTAGGGTATTTAGAATCTGGACTCTGATACAATGTTAGATTCGGGTTTATTGTGGGATTCCAAGTTAAAACCAATTGACAATTAGTAGATTGACTCTAATTCTTTATATATTAGTTAATGTTCATTAGAATTCCCGATGTGGGATGTAATATATCCCTAATAACTGTATACGTTCATTTTATTGGGTTCACCAACCAGGAAAAACATAAATTCGTATTGAATCATTTCATTGGCATGTTACCATTCTTTTTCTTAATTTTGGCTTGTTACCATTCAAAAATATATACCTTAGCAACCCCATTTTTAGGCACTCCAGACGATCTACATTGGCTTGAACGGTATTCCTCTTTGGTCGTACAAAGGTTTTCTAATTTTTGGTTTGTTTCAGACACACAATGCAACTATATAAACACATCAAACCCATCTCCTCGTCAATCATCACAATCTAATATACCTCAAAGCCTAAAACAGACTAAAAGAGAGCTACGTACAAGGAGAGAGAGAAGAATGGGTCGCCAAAACGCTGTCGTAGTTTTTGGCCTCGTGTTCTTGGCCGTCCTTGGCCTCGCGGCAGCTGCCTCCTCTCCGTCTCCTTCAGCGTCACCCTCCAAAGCTCCGGCTGCTCCCAAAACTGATGTCGAAGCTCCAGTGAGCGAGGACACCATTGGAACCACCGACGACGATGCAGCTGCTTCTCCAGGTGATGGTGACGTGGCTGTGGCTGGTCCTCTAGGAAGTGACTCCTCATACGGTAGCAATGGACCTTCACCTTCTACCGATGCTGCTGACAGTGGCGCGGCTGCTCTTGGCCTCTCTGCGGTCGTCGTTGGTGTTACATCCATCGCTGGTTCTTTCTTGTTTCTCTGAGGTGTCAGATTATTATTCTGTATGAAGTCTATTTATTTATATGGATGATTGTGATGATCGAGTTGTAATTTATTTCTCCTTTATTGTGGGAAACGGTGTCTTTGTAATAAAACTGAAAAAACGAAAATTCCACTAGCAAGGATAAAGTACGGAATTGCGGATTGAATAGTATGCAATCCTTTCATGTTTTCGGCATGCAAAAATACATATTAATTATGTAGAGCCGTAGAGGTCGGTAACCACTAAATACAGTCTTATTCGTTGTAAGAAAAAAAAGTATTCTAAATGCATATGTTTGATAGATTATGGAACGGTGAAAAAGGGCATTGTCTATGGGAGTTATGATTGAAGATACACACGATACCGTCCTTAATTTTAAGTATAGCTTCTTCTTCTTTAAGTGTGTAATATCAAACAAGTACTAGTTCCACTAATATATCCGTCAGCCAAAGTAATGAAGGAAACTAGCTTTGTCTTCACAAAAGAAAGTGTATTACATCATGGAATTCAAAAGGTGTGGTCACATGCAAGTTTCTTGGTTGGTTTTGGTCATCTTCCACTTAAGAAGCTTAATGAGGGACCCATCAACGAGTGAAGAAAGAGCCGTACGCGTAGTGCATACGGTTCATAATTCATATATTGGTGACTTGCTCTTTTGGTCCTAACTCAAAGTGATACCTCTTTTCTTTTGTTTTTTTTCCGATCTATTTCCTCTCTTTACGATCTATTTACTCTTATTTATCAAAATATAACGACGTTTGTGGGCTATTCTTGTCAAATGTATATCAACAATTTAAAGCACCATATTCAACTTCTCATGTGTCATACTTGATAGAGAAAGTTCCACAAGTATTACAAACCGTCCGCATATTCGATAGTTGTAAAAGGATTTGCCAGCTATTTAAAAGAAAGCTTTCGAATAACCCTTTAAAACGTGCCAATTAATATGCAGCTGAATGGTGTTTGTAAATGAATAATTTAGTTTTGAATAAAAAAGAGAAAAAAAAGACCGTAGGTGTGCTTAAAATCGAAAAAGAAAGAGCAAACATATGTCAAAACATATAGCTTTCTAGAAATCTTCTATGATATATCTCGTTATATTTAGATAAATGAATGATAGAGAGGATGATCGAACCCAAGAGGATATGCCATCACAATAGCAGGTGGCCAAAGGTGAGCAAAGAAAGAAGACAATACCTATTTGCCTTTGAAGTACTTTTTTTAGTACCTTTGATATACTTCCACTCGGAAAACAAGTAAGACTTGCATTCCGGAACGTGACTTCCAAAGTAAACTTTCAATCGGGACATTCATTTCCCTCAAACATTCGTTGAGAGCCTATAATTAAACCAAACATTTTTTTTTTAATTCAACCAAACATAATTACACGGTTACATCAAGTCACACTTGGCATGTGAGGATGAAGAGAGAGCCAAGTTTTCTAACTTGAAATAATCCCCGGGGGGAGGGGCTGTTAAACAATTCTTCCAAAAATAAGAGTGCTATACTGAAATTGATATAAAACAAGTGAACGAAATAATATGTATCTATCGCAGAATTTTATGAATCCAAATTAAAGAATAGTAATACAAATATATTATATATTGGTATTTTTGTGCGTAGGAAAAAGATGCTCCTCCATTGGTCTTTTAAATATGTATTTTATCACTAATCTTCATTAGCTAAGAGTCTAAGACACATTTCATAGGCACCAAAACTCTATGATCCACCGTTAATGTCGATTCTTCAATCTTACCTTCTACTACTTTATGAGGTGATCAATTCGTATTTTGTGTTAACTCAATAAATCTTTCATCTTTGGTTACCAGGTATGGGGAGCGAGTTTAAACAGCCCATATGAGTACTGTGATTCAACACTAAAGACATGGAACGAACCTACATTCGTGATTATTTAGATTTTGTAAGTCTGGACCACGTTGGTTTTCAGTTTGGTCAGCTTTTAGCATATTCTCTTACAGTTTGTGAAATGAGCATTTTGTTTTTGTTAGTATGATAAATCATATATCAAAACGATAGTTAGCTGACGTCAAATAGCTGACGTTTTCTCCTTATTACAAACCAAATCTTAGGTGCTACGAAACATATGAGAAAAAGTACTGTATGAGCCTTCCTACTAACCTTTCACTATTCTTGGCTGGCAATTTCTTCTCATCGCTGCTTCCCAGTCCACTCGAGGCAACGACCGACGTTTCCTACTTGCATTTTCTTATTAGAAAATAAATTATTTATCAATCCATTTGGTTACGGCTATTCGATGTCAAAAAAAAAAAAAAGGTTACGGCTATTCAATGAACAATGTGGTTCGGTTCTGACATTGGCCCAGGCCATTCATTGTGTCTCTCTTGAGTTAGCAACTTTCCTACTTTCCAGCAACGATATGTGACCACTTTCTTAGATCTTTTTCGTGTCTCCTCCAAGTCCCCCACTTATCCACTCACACCCATTTGTTACTACTATTTATCACAATGATTCATCTTCAGAAACCTCATTAGTTTAGCTACTATATTGATAATAGAATTGGCTCATATCTATTGGGCCCTACTCTCCTCCTTGACCCATGCGCTATCTTCCAACCTCATCAGTGCTGTAACGCAAACCCTATCTCTTCTTCTTTTTCACTTTGTTTTTGAGTTCTTTGTTTTCTACCCCCACAGACACACCTTCGGGTATTTGACTATTTCCTTCTGATTTTACCATAATACCCTTGGATCTTTCCAAGTACAAATGCACAATCTTTTTAAGTTTAAGCTCTGTACTTGATTGCCACGTGTCGAATCTCTCTGCACGAAGTGCTTCTATATAAACATTTTCACATCTCTTCATTGTCTTTCATCTTCACTAACTTCTCTCACCAAACAGGATACGTACTCATAATTCATAAGTAGAAAGGAGAAACTTAACAAGGATGAGGGTTATGTCATGGCTGGATTCTTCCCGGAGAAGACGAGCACAAAAATCTCTGAAGCATTTAGACTCCGACGACAGCGCCACGTCATCTTCACTCAGCGAAGTCACCGGCTCTAGCAGCCTCCACAGCAGTCTCTCTCTTCAGACACTCCCTTCGGTTCCCTCTCTTCAGAAAATCCCCTCCGACACTCACGCCGTCACCGTCTCTCACTCCGTTACCTCCTCCTTCAAACTCCGCGAACGGAGTCTCCCCGTCACTTGTCTCGCCGTCAACGGAGGCTATCTCTTCGCAGTCTCCGGACACGAAGTCAGCATCTACGATCGCGCCATGTGTGCTCATCTCGACACTTTTAACGGACAGGATCCTTTCTCAGGCTCCGTTAAATCCGTCGGTTTCTCTGGTGAGAAAATATTTACCGCTCATCAGGACGGTAAAATCGGAGTTTGGAAATTAACCGCGAAAAGCGGTTACAAACAGTTAACGACGCTTCCGACGTTAAACGACCGTCTGCGACGTTTCGCTCTCCCTAAAAACTACGTTCAGGTTCGCCGTCACAAGAAACGTCTCTGGATCGAACACGCTGACGCCGTTACCGCTCTCGCCGTTAATAACGGATTCATTTACTCCGTCTCTTGGGACAAGACACTGAAGATATGGAGAGCTTCCGACCTTCGTTGCAAGGAATCAATCAAAGCACACGATGACGCCGTTAACGCTGTCGCCGTCTCTGCTAACGGCACCGTTTATACTGGATCCGCGGACAGACGTATTCGGGTCTGGGCGAAACCCGACGACTCGAAACGGCACGAATTAGTCGCGACGTTGGAAAAGCACAAATCTGCTGTTAACGCTCTGGCATTAAACGTCGACGGATCTGTCTTGTTCTCCGGTTCGTGTGACCGGTCAATTTTGGTTTGGGAGAGAGTGGACAGCTCCAACTACATGGCGGTTAGTGGTGCTTTGAGAGGACACGACAAAGCAATACTTAGCTTGTTTAACGTGTCTGATTTGCTCCTAAGTGGATCTGCTGATCGAACGGTCAGGATTTGGCGGCGCGGAACCGATGGTAGCTATAGTTGCTTGGAGGTGCTTTCCGGTCACACGAAGCCGGTTAAGTCGATTGCAGCGGTTAAAGATTCGGAGCCAGACGGTGTCGTTTCAATCGTTAGTGGAAGTCTTGACGGAGAGGTGAAGTGTTGGAAGGTCTCCGTCACCAAACCGGATAATTCAATTTACGAGAGTCTTGTCTTATGAATATTTTTTTCTTATTTTATTAATTTGTTTTCCTTTTTCTTTGTTAAATTAATTAATCATTTGTTTGGCGAAAAACAAATTTGGCGTTTTTTACCCGTCACTTTTATAAAACAAGAGATTAATGCACTACGTGACAGAACACAGAAGTGTGTTCTATTATTTGTGTGCATCTAAGATTTATAAAAAGACAGTTTGGTAATAATGCTTTAAGAATAAGGTCATTAATGGTTTGATCAAATAGATTAATTTGAACAAGTCGGCACATCTGCACATGTTCCTTCAGGCGCAGGAACGAAGATGCTGTCTGTGCCACCTTAAAACCTGGGGAAGTCAATGGGGTGACGTACTAACGTTGGATAAATTTATGACATTTTGATGTATTAGTTCTGTGTAAGTTTGTGATTGGTTGTCAGACTAAGTATACTTTTAAACTCTCTCTTTAAACTATATTTGGATTGTTTAGATGTAAGCATAAGATCATTATAATAATCGCATGGTAAAGTTCATGAACCTTAAGTGAGATTTTCAAGACAAATAGGTTCCGCCGAGTCAGAAGTCCCCTGAGAGAGAGGATAAGACAATATCTTTTAAACACTAGGATACAGTATTATTATTTTGTAATCAAGATTGCTCTGTACTGAAATCGATCATAACTTTAGGTCTATAAAATATAAAAATGTACTGGAATGGTCTATCCAATGGAATACAAAATCGAGAAGGGTGATAGTTTAACTTTAAACCCTACCCATAAATAATAAGCCTCGTGACAAGTACCTGGTTATAGTAAGATAAAATATAACTGTGCTTACTTTACAGTTGAAGATCATTTCATGTATTTTTTAAAACCAAAATGAGATTTATCAAGTCAGAAAGGTACCTCTCTTTATAAAAATCTCGTGTTAAGGTAGGAAATGGAGAAGGTAGCAGACAGACAACATTACCATAAGTAAGCGTTTTTTACAAACAAGTTGCTGTTAGTATACCTGCCTGAATTGAAGCCTTACTGGGATTCCTTACAACAAACACCTAACTATGACCAGACAAGACTTAATGCTCTTTTGTACCATGACTCATCATGGGTTTGCTCGAGTAAGTAAGTTATCATTGGTGAAAACTAATATTATGAAATCTGACATAACTCAGAACTTTTTAGCAGTGAGTAAGACTAAATTACTTAATAAACGATCACTTACAGACTGTAATCCACTACAAGAAAACATCGCTATTCTGAGGGACATACCGAGGGAAAATGAGTTCCTCGAATTTTAGAAATCTCGAGAAATACCGAGGAAACCAAAAATGGGGTTTCCTCGAATTCCTCGAAATTTCGAGGAAATTCGAGGAAGACACATATCCTCGGTATATTCGAGGGATTACCGAGAAGCGAGGTCCGTCCGGAAAACCGAGGGGGATTTTAAAAATTCCGACGACTTTTTGTAGCCGTTGGAGAATCGTTGGGGGATTCCGAGGAAATTCCGAGGAAGTGTCTGTTTTCCTCGGAATTTCCTCAGTTTCTCGGCAGGATTTCATCTATAAATACAGTCACCCCTCTTCATCATTCATTCACTCTATTTCTTCTTCTTCCCTCCTACTATCACGAATTTGGTTTCAGAAAAACATGTCTTCTTCAAATTATTTTCGTTCTTGGATCGATCGACCTCATTTGGATCCGACACGAGAATGCTTACGGAAGAATACCAACGAGGTATAACCGAATTCATGGGGTTAGTTCGCCACAACCGAAGCGTAAAATGTAAGTTAAGATGTCCTTGCTCTAATTGTAAAATAGAAAAGTTATTAAAGAGTGGGATGTTTGGACTCATCTATATTTGAGTGGGTTTACACGGTTACAAAATTTGGTATCATCATGGGAAAACTAATTATGAACTTGGTAGTACTAGCGAACCTCAGCCTGCGGTTAGATTAGAAGAACCAATTAGAGCGGATGTAGATTATGGTGTAGATGTGGCGGATGGTAAATGATCATTTTAGGGGAAGATTTACCCAATGCTGAAGCGGAGATTTTAAGATATGTTGGATCTGGAAAGCAACCATTGTCTGAAGGTTCTGAGATGGTCATTCAGCTTTATCATCCGCTACAAGACCGATGGGTATTAAAACAGATTATAACTTGGCTGAAGACTGTATGGATCGCGATAGCTGATTTTGTTAAAGGTATTCTACGAGGATAATGTAGCTCGAGGTTCATACTATGAGGTTCGAAACTCGTAGCTGGTGTTGGTTTATCTTATCGGGTAATAGATGTATGCAGCGATAAGCGCATGATTTATTGGAGGCGGATGACCAGCGGATTAGATGCAAATTTTGTGGGAAGCCTCGTTATAAAGATACGAGTGGAAGAGTTCCAGTGCCATATAAAAGGATGTGGTATTTGCCTTTGACGGAAAGGTTGCAGAGGTTGTATCTTCGAACATACCAGCGCGAATGAGATGGCATGCGGAGCACTCAACAGATGGTGACATTAGACATCCTTCAAATGCAAAAGCGTGGAAGCATTTCCAATCAAAGTATCCCGACTTTGCGTATGAGAGAAGAAATGTCTACCTTGGATTATGTACTGATGGTTTCAGCCATTATGGGAAGAGTGGAAGACAATATTCTCTATGGCCAGTCATTGTTACACCATACAACTTACCCCAAACTTGTGCTTGCGGCGAGAGTTTTGTTTCTCTCCATTCTCGTTCGGACCAGAGCATCCTAAGAGATCGCTGATGTGTTTCTTCAGCCACTAATATTTGAGTTGCAACAACTATGGGCTGAAGGTGCTGAAACATATGATATTTCGTGTAAAGAGAACTTTCAAATGCGGCGTACTAATGTGGACAATAAGTGATTTTCCAGCATATGGTATGTTATCCGGATGGACAACGATGGGAGGCTATCATGTCCATATTGTCAAGATGACACAAATGCTTTCCAACTAAAGAACGGAAGAAAACGTGTTGGTTTGACTGTCACAGACGATTCCTACCACGATCATCCATACCGTCGGAGTAAGACTTTGTTTAGGAAGAACAAGCAGGTGTTTGATGGTCCACGAGGAAGTTAGTGGGAAAGGCTTGAAGACACAACTAAGAGATTTTGGTGCAGCAAGGACGCCGACGCCGGTGGACATGAGCAATTTCCGGTAGATCTTTGTTGGAGAACTACATAACCGCACAAAAAGTATTTTTGGGATCCGCCATCTTGGGAGGATCATCTGCTAAGGCATAATTTAGATGTCATGCATATTGAGAAGAACTTTTTTGACAATCTCATGAACACGATCCTTAACGTTCAAGGTAAAACAAAGGATAATTTGAAGTCAAGATTGGATTTAGTCGATATATGTGATCGTTCAGAACTTCATGTTGATGGGAATGGTAGGACTCTTTTTCCCATATACCGACTTGATGCAGAGGGAAAAATCGTTCTTTGATTGGATTTCAAACGATGTGGAGTTTCAGACGGTTACGCATCTAATTTGCGAATCAGACGACGAAAGGAATGTTTATTGGCTTGAAAAGTCACGATTGCCATGTGTTGATGGAGCGCCTCCTTCTTTTTGCCTTCAAAGAACTATTACCACGAAATGTTCATGAAGCAATTGCAGGGATAAGTGCTTTCTTCCGCGATTTATGCAGCAGATCAGTGACTCTTGAAGTTATTGAAAATCTAAAGACTAACATAGCCGTGATTCAGTGCAACCTTGAGAAGATATTTCCTCCCTCATTTTTTGATGTTATGGAGCATCTTGTTATTCACCTGGCAAGAGAATTGAAATTTGGTGGTCCCGTGCGTATAGATGGATGTATCTATATGAGCGGTATATGTTCCATTTGAAGAAGATGGTGAAAAATTTAAGTAGGGTGGAAGGTTCTATAGTCGCCGGGATGATCAATGAAGAAATTTCAAACTTTGCCGAAGTACTACTTTCCAGCCAGTTCGGACCAAAACGAAGACCTGCTCGGCATGATGATAGAGGCCAACGGGCAACATATCATGTTAAGGTTCCAGATATTTTCACAGATCTTGGGCGACTTAGCGGAAAACCAAAGGACCGTCGACTTCTTGGCGGGGCGAAGTCATTTGCAAACATATTTGCTCACCAACCGTGAAGATGTTCTTCAATATGAGAGGTAAGTTTATTATCTTATAAATTTTAATTTTAACAAATTAACATTTATATCTTATTTAATTACATTGTTGTCATCACATGTACGTGATTTTCATGGCGAAAGCGGTTGGAATATAGATCATACGGAGGAGGAACTAGAAGAAATGAAGCGAGAGAATTTGCTGGATGGATGTTTACTTATGTGAGTGCCTTAAACAAATTAAAATATCATTTATCACATATTTATACAAATTAAAATATCATTTATCACATATTTATACTAATTCATTATATATGTGCTATTAATAGGTGTCCGCTGGTTTAGCCAGAGGTGAAACATTTGACGATTGGATACGCGAAATGGTGGTTGGACCAAACTATGTTGTGAAGTCATATCCGAGATTTTGTACTCGAGGATATGCATTCACAACTGAAAAGAGGAGACGTTGCGACGACTTATGATGCTGGCGTTTGTTACGCATCGGAGATGATGTATACTACGGACACATACATGAGATTATGGAAATCAAGTATTTGGGCATGCTTGGATTGGCTGTACTGTTTTCTATTGTGATTGGCACGACAACACTCCGGATCGAGGTGTGAGAACAGATGCATTTGGTGTTACATCGGTACATTCGTAGCTGCAATATTATGATCCTTTCATTCTTGCTTCTCGGGCCGATCGGTAAGTAAATGTTAATTATTCAAAATGATTGATCATAATTTATACATTTACTAATAATTTTTAAATGTTACAGGTTTGTTATATCAAGTACCCGGGTAAGGAACGAGAGATGATCCATGAAGAAATTTCAAACTTTGCCGAAGTACTACTTTCCAGCCAGTTCGGACCAAAACGAAGACCTGCTCGGCATGATGATAGAGGCCAACGGGCAACATATCATGTTAAGGTTCCAGATATTTTCACAGATCTTGGGCGACTTAGCGGAAAACCAAAGGACCGTCGACTTCTTGGCGGGGCGAAGTCATTTGCAAACATATTTGCTCACCAACCGTGAAGATGTTCTTCAATATGAGAGGTAAGTTTATTATCTTATAAATTTTAATTTTAACAAATTAACATTTATATCTTATTTAATTACATTGTTGTCATCACATGTACGTGATTTTCATGGCGAAAGCGGTTGGAATATAGATCATACGGAGGAGGAACTAGAAGAAATGAAGCGAGAGAATTTCTGGATGGATGTTTACTTATGTGAGTGCCTTAAACAAATTAAAATATCATTTATCACATATTTATACAAATTAAAATATCATTTATCACATATTTATACTAATTCATTATATATGTGCTATTAATAGGTGTCCGCTGGTTTAGCCAGAGGTGAAACATTTGACGATTGGATACGCGAAATGGTGGTTGGACCAAACTATGTTGTGAAGTCATATCCGAGATTTTGTACTCGAGGATATGCATTCACAACTGAAAAGAGGAGACGTTCAGCGTCACGACTTATGATGCTGGCGTTTGTTACGCATCGGAGATGATGTATACTACGGACACATACATGAGATTATGGAAATCAAGTATTTGGGCATGCTTGGATTGGCTGTACTGTTTTCTATTGTGATTGGCACGACAACACTCCGGATCGAGGTGTGAGAACAGATGCATTTGGTGTTACATCGGTACATTCGAGGCTGCAATATTATGATCCTTTCATTCTTGCTTCTCGGGCCGATCGAGGTAAGTAAATGTTAATTATTCAAAATGATTGATCATAATTTATACATTTACTAATAATTTTTAAATGTTACAGGTTTGTTATATCAAGTACCGGGTAAGGAACGAGATGATCCATGGGTTCTTGTTACAAGACTCAACCCGAGAGGCGAGTTCGGGGAAGTTCGAGCTGGAAGATCCACTACAACCAATCACATCCGGCAACTTAATTGCAGCGAAGATGTTGCTGAAGGTGGCCTTGTAGTCGATTTAACCGACTTCGCAGAGGAAGCCGCCGTTCACGCAGAGGATGAACCAGTTATTGGAGAGTTTCACCAAGATCCGATTCAGATTCATGTGGTGATGATGACTCGAAACGACTAGTTTTTTTTATAGAAATACCGAGGAAATTCGAGGACTTTAGGTTTTCATCGAATTTCCTCGAATTTGCCTTCGATTTAGGGATTTGATTGTAAAGTACATTTCCTCGAAATCCCTCGAATTCGAGGAAATTCGAAAATTCGAGGAAGGTGTGGGTTTTCGGTATAAAACCCTCAGTTCTTTGGAATTTCCTCGGAATTTTCTGATAAATTTCCGAGGAAAGACATGGTTTTCACTACATCCTCGGAATTCCCTCGAATTTTCTGAGAATTTCGAGGAGATAAGGGTTTTAAACCGAAAACAACATTTTCATGGATTGAATAACACGTATATAACCTTCACTAAGTGTCTTAACCAGATTATGAAGTCAAACTTTGGTATTTTAGACGATAACAAACACTTTTACGATTGCATGAATGAAAACCACACAACATAAGAGAAACACTTATACACTTTAATAAACGTTAAAGGGAATACTTACAATTATTTTTGAAATTTTGCTATTTCATGGTTTATGATCATCTATACAAAGAATCCTCAATGGTATGCATTACATTTGTATAAGAAATGAAATACGGCAAAAAAATCGAGGTTTTGAAACCCAAAACCCTGTTTCCTTGGAATTCCCTCGGAATATTCCGAGGGATTTCTGAGAAAAGTCATAATTTTCAGTATTCCTCGGAAATCCCTCGGAATATTCTGAGGGCATTCCGAAGAAACAGGGTTTTGGTTTTAAAACCCCTGGTTCCTCGGAATTTCCTCAGAAAATTCCAAGGAAATTCCGAGGAACTAGGGATTTTAAACCGAAAACAACGTTTTGCGGATTGAATAACACGTATATAACCTTCATTAAGTGTCTTAACCAGATTATGAAGTCAAACTTTGGTGTTTTAGACGATAACAAACACTTTTACGATTGCATGAATGAAAACCACACAACATAAGATAAACACTTATACACTTTAATAAACGTTAAAGGGAATAGTTACAATTATTTTTGAAATTTTGCTATCATGGTTTATGATCATCTATGTAACGGTATGCATTATATTTGTATAAGAAATGAAATACGGCAAAAAAATCGAGGTTTTGAAACCCCAAACCCTGTTTCCTCGAAATCCCTCGAATTCGAGGAAATTCGAGGAAATTCGAGGAAGGTATGGGTTTTCGTTTAAAACCCTAGTTCTCGAATTTCCTCGAATTTCCTCGAATTTTCGATAAATTTCGAGGAAAGACATGGTTTTCACTACATCCTCGAATTCCCTCGAATTTTCTGAGGAAATTCGAGGAACTAGGGATTTTAAACCGAAAACAACATTTTCATGGATTGAATAACACGTATATAACCTTCACTAAGTGTCTTAACCAGATTATGAAGTCAAACTTTGGTATTTTAGGCGATAACAAACACTTTTACGATTGCATGAATGAAAACCACACAACATAAGAGAAACACTTATACACTTTAATAAACGTTAAAGGGAATACTTACAATTATTTTGAAATTTTGCTATTTCATGGTTTATGATCATCTATACAAAGAATCCTCAATGGTATGCATTACATTTGTATAAGAAATGAAATACGGCAAAAATCGAGGTTTTGAAACCCCAAACCCTGTTTCCTCGAAATCCCTCGAATATTCGAGGAAATTCGAGGAAGGTATGGGTTTTGTTTAAAACCCTAGTTCTCGAATTTCCTCGAAATCCCTCGAATATTCGAGGAAATTCGAGGAAGGTATGGGTTTTGTTTAAAACCCTAGTTCTCGAATTTCCTCGAAAATTCCAAGGAAATTCGAGGAACTAGGGATTTTAAACCGAAAACAACGTTTTCGGATTGAATAACACGTATATAACCTTCATTAAGTGTCTTAACCAGATTATGAAGTCAAACTTTGGTGTTTTAGGCGATAACAAACACTTTTACGATTGCATGAATGAAAACCACACAACATAAGATAAACACTTATACACTTTAATAAACGTTAAAGGGAATAGTTACAATTATTTTTGAAATTTTGCTATCATGGTTTATGATCATCTATGTAACGGTATGCATTATATTTGTATAAGAAATGAAATACGGCAAAAAAATCGAGGTTTTGAAACCCCAAACCCTGTTTCCTCGGAAATCCCTCGGAATATTCTGAGGAAATTCCGAGGAAGGTATGGGTTTTTGTTTAAAACCCTAGTTCCTCGAATTTTGTTTCCTCGAATTTTGTTTCCTCGAATTTTGTTTCCTCGAATTTTGTTTCCTCGAATTTTGTTTCCTCGAATTTTGTTTCCTCGAATTTTGTTTCCTCGAATTTTCGAGGACTAGCCTCCTCGGTATTATTCGTCGAACTTCCGAGGATTTGTCCCTTGAAGTGTCCTCGGTATATACCGAGGGAGAGCTTCCTCGGTATTTTCCGACAACATTTCCGAGGAAATTCGAGGAAGATACTTTAATGATTCCGACGAATACCGACGAACCCGTGTCCGTCGAATCATTAAATATATGACAACCCTTCTTCTTCTTCTTCTCCTCACAAGATATCAACTCTCTCAATTCTCTCATCTCTCTCAATTCTCTCGATCTCTCTCATTCATCCGCCGTGAATCTTCTCCCCAAGCCCACATCTTTCTACTTCTAAAATCATGTAAGAATCTATGAAAACCTTGTATTTTTCAATTTCTTAGGGTTTGTGATATTAGATTTTCAGATTTTAGGTTGTTTGATGGATAGTTTAGGATTGAATGGATAGTTTAAGTTAGGATTGTTGTTTTGATTGTTGTTTTAGTTTTTGAATTATTTTTGTTTTGGTTAAAATTCAAAATGTTTTTTGTGTGTTTTAAAACGTTTTTGATTTTTAAAACGTTTTCAAGTTTCCAGTAATAAACTATGTATAATAAAACGTTTTTAAAATTTTATTTTTGTGCATTTCTTCTAATTACTAATGTTTGTTTAATTTATGTTTTTCAAAGGAAGAATAGTATTTTGAAAATGCAGAAATTGCTCTCTATAACCACAAAAAAAAAGACAAATTTGCTAAGTAACTAAAACCTTCTTCTCTCTCCTCCTTTCTTTTCCTATCTCTCTCTAGAAATTTAATTATTATTTTTTTGGTTATTTCACCAATTCACCCTTGAAAATACTAAAGAAAAATACTTGGAAAAGCCAAAAAGAAAACAAGTGAAGACTTATTAAAAGGAACACAGATAGATCACACAAAATGCAACTTGTAAATAGTTCTACAGAAATTGCATGATAAATCACATTTTATTTGTTATTTTTGGTCAAACAGGTACAAATTTAATTCGTTAGAAAGTATCTTGCTGAAGTATTACAAAAAATTAAAATAAAATAGCACTTGTTGCCAACCAATCAATAATAAAACTCGGGTTGGGTGTACGGATATCGCCATTACAACTAAATGTCAATACAAACTTGTAATGATTTTAGATAATTGTTAGCAACAAGCAATATATTATCATAGCATTACTCATGACCATTGTAGGCGTATCAATATGATCATAGTTTTAGGGACTTTGCAATTGATCTAGATAGCCAGGGCGATCCATAGAAGGAACTATTCAAGTGACCGTTTAAGGCATATAGAGGGTGTATTTAAATTTAACTTGTTCATATTAACTTTTTTGTCATTATTTATATGTAAATATAATTTATAATATATATCTGCAAGAAATTTTATCCCATTTATAGAAATTTTCCTAATAAATATATTGAATATGTATATTGTTAAATAATAATTATTTATAAAAATGTGAAATTTTGTATCGATAAATTATTTACTAAAGTTATGATTGAATACAGTGAAATGTTTAAGATGCATTAACTAATATTTCTATAAAGTTAATTTAATAAATTATGTTTACCAATCATTAACGAAATTAAATTAACTTATAGTTGTAATGTGATTGATAAAAAGATAACAATAGTTAAACAAACTTCAATAAACAAGACTTAAAGAAAAAAAAACTAAAAAACATAGAAATTTGTTTTTAACTTTTTTGTTATTTAATTTTCATATTTATTTGATTGACGTATAGGGAAAATATATAAAAAAGGTTTGGCTATATTATCAATTAAAAAACATGATTAAAATTTAAAATTATATAAATTTGTTAGATGAATTCGAGGAAATTCGAGAAATTGAAATTCGAGGAGTTTTTCCGAGATTTATTTCCTCGGTATGTCGTCGAATACGGTTATTCGGCGACTATAATCGTCGAATATTCGAGAAACCTTCCTCGAATTTTGTTTCCTCGAATTTTGTTTCCTCGAATTTTGTTTCCTCGAATTTTGTTTCCTCGAATTTTGTTTCCTCGAATTTTGTTTCCTCGAATTTTCGAGGACTAGCCTCCTCGGTATTATTCGTCGAACTTCCGAGGATTTGTCCCTTGAAGTGTCCTCGGTATATACCGAGGGAGAGCTTCCTCGGTATTTTCCGACAACATTTCGAGAACAGTTGTCCTCAAAGTTTCCTCGAATTTTGTTTCCTCGAATTTTGTTTCCTCGAATTTTGTTTCCTCGAATTTTGTTTCCTCGAATTTTCGAGGACTAGCCTCCTCGGTATTATTCGTCGAACTTCCGAGGATTTGTCCCTTGAAGTGTCCTCGGTATATACCGAGGGAGAGCTTCCTCGGTATTTTCCGACAACATTTCGAGAACAGTTGTCCTCAAAGTTTCCTCGAATTTTCGAGGACTAGCCTCCTCGGTATTATTCGTCGAACTTCCGAGGATTTGTCCCTTGAAGTGTCCTCGGTATATACCGAGGGAGAGCTTCCTCGGTATTTTCCGACAACATTTCGAGAACAGTTGTCCTCAAAGTTTCCTCGAATTTTGTTTCCTCGAATTTTGTTTCCTCGAATTTTGTTTCCTCGAATTTTGTTTCCTCGAATTTTGTTTCCTCGAATTTTGTTTCCTCGAATTTTGTTTCCTCGAATTTTCGAGGACTAGCCTCCTCGGTATTATTCGTCGAACTTCCGAGGATTTGTCCCTTGAAGTGTCCTCGGTATATACCGAGGGAGAGCTTCCTCGGTATTTTCCGACAACATTTCGAGAACAGTTGTCCTCAGTTTCCTCGAATTTTGTTTCCTCGAATTTTCGAGGACTAGCCTCCTCGGTATTATTCGTCGAACTTCCGAGGATTTGTCCCTTGAAGTGTCCTCGGTATATACCGAGGGAGAGCTTCCTCGGTATTTTCCGACAACATTTCGAGAACAGTTGTCCTCAAAGTTTCCTCGAATTTTGTTTCCTCGAATTTTGTTTCCTCGAATTTTGTTTCCTCGAATTTTGTTTCCTCGAATTTTGTTTCCTCGAATTTTGTTTCCTCGAATTTTGTTTCCTCGAATTTTGTTTCCTCGAATTTTGTTTCCTCGAATTTTGTTTCCTCGAATTTTGTTTCCTCGAATTTTGTTTCCTCGAATTTTGTTTCCTCGGATCAACCGTATGATGTACTCGGCCCTCGACAAGGGACATCCGACTTTCACCGACTTCCTACCGACAAGCAGCATCTGTGGTTTCAACGGTTCGCGGTAAGTATTCTAATTTTTACTTATATTTTTAATCTTTAATATAAATTTTCTACTAATTGTGTTTTATTTTCAGCAAGAATTCAACTGGAATGCCGATGATACGTTGTATATCTATCACCACTTCGTCCATAAAGTTATGGACAACTATGGGAAGCAGATCCACGAGTGGAAGAAGAAGTGGGAAATAAACAAGGTTTGATTTTATTTATTAAACAAATTTTTAATTTATTAAAATATTTTTTAATTTATTTAACAATTTTTGTTAATTAAAAGGTCCCAAAGTCGATGAACCCCACGGTCTGTTTAGAGTTGGGTGTGCATTGGAGTAAGAATCGACGAAATCAACTTCTTCCACCAACTCCACCAACAGGAAGCGGCGAAGTAAAGGGAAGGCGTCTTGGCATAACTTGGGTGCTCAATCTATTGCCACTGGGGATCGCATGGTAAGCTAGTCGCTTTTATTCTATTATTTAAGTTTTAAAATTTTATTTTTTGTGCATTTCTTCTAATTACTAATGTTTGTTTAATTTATGTTTTTTCAAGGCGGAAGAAAATGAGGGCGAGCCGGTTGATGATCTCGCCCTAATGAAGAGGACGTATACCAACAAGAAGACCGGCCAGATTGATGATGGTGTTGTGAGGGATGTGGTCACCCTCATCGACACTCAGGTGGAAGACGAGGTGTCTCAGCTTCAAACCGAGGATGACGATTCGATGGGTTCGACCTACTTGCCTCGGGTTCGGATCAACGAAATCGTTGAAGAGGTAAGTTTTTTTTTTTAAGTTCAATTCAGATTTTCTATTATTTAAAGTTTTTTCATCTTTTCTATTATTTAAATTTGACATTTTCTATTTCAGTCGGTTCCAAAGAAGAAGGGGCGTTTGTTTGGTTTGGGTCGTCGGTCCGGTCAGTTCGTCTTCTGCTGCACCACCGCCCTTTGTTGATCGAAGCACTTATGGGTCGGTTGCGGACAAGGATGATCGCATATCTGCGTTGGAGACCAGATGGCGACTCAACAGCGAAGCTTTGAGGCACAGAGGAAGCTGAACGAGCAAATGATGGAGATGATGAGGAGGTTGCACCCGAGCGAGGTGTTCCCGAGCATGCGGACCGAACACCCAAAACCGTAGTTTTTTTCAAAACTTCGAATGTTTTATTTTTATTTGTACTACTTTGAATTTTATATAATATGTTTTCTATTTAAATTTAACTTGTTCATATTAACTTTTTGTCATTATTTATATGTAAATATAATTTATAATATATATCTGCAAGAAATTTTATCCCATTTATAGAAATTTTCCTAATAAATATATTGAATATGTATATTGTTAAATAATAATTATTTATAAAAATGTGAAATTTTGTATCGATAAATTATTTACTAAAGTTATGATTGAATACAGTGAAATGTTTAAGATGCATTAACTAATATTTCTATAAAGTTAATTTAATAAATTATGTTTACCAATCATTAACGAAATTAAATTAACTTATAGTTGTAATGTGATTGATAAAAGATAACAATAGTTAAACAAACTTCAATAAACAAGACTTAAAGAAAAAACTAAAAACATAGAAATTTGTTTTAACTTTTTGTTATTTAGGGCCTCAATAATTAGTTTCGTATTGGATCTCAAATATCTCAGGACCGGTACTGACAACCAGACAAGCCAAATACATAACTGTACATCACACATTTTAGACAGGATTGGAATGAGAAGACCCATCTTGTGTGTCAAAAGTGGACAAACTTGACACATACCTTGGTACGTGTAAATGACCGTGAGAAAAAAAAAGTAGAGATGTAAGTTGCCCAACTTGAGCTCGTCTTGTTACAAAAAGTCCTCCCGCAAGATGATATATACTTCTTTTCTATTCATAGATAGATTTCAACCTTACAATCAGGTGGCCCAAACTTTGTTCTTCTATATTTAGTGGAGAAGATTGCTTTCCGATTACGACGTTTAGACTTCGAATATATTTTTGAAGTTCATTGATCCCCAAAGATCTCATCATCTCGCAAAGATGGATTCATCTGTGTGTATCCCGATTGCTGCAGTGTGATTAAGTAAAAGATGACAAACATATAAGCATAACTCTTTTTTGGGTCAAATAAGCATAACTCTTTTTTGGGTCAAATAAGCATAACTCTTTTTTGGGTCAAATAAGCATAACTCTTTTTTGGGTCAAATAAGCATAACTCTTTTTTGGGTCAAATAAGCATAACTCTTTTTTGGGTCAAATAAGCATAACTCTTTTTTGGGTCAAATAAGCATAACTCTTTTTTGGGTCAAATAAGCATAACTCTTTTTTGGGTCAAATAAGCATAACTCTTTTTTGGGTCAAATAAGCATAACTCTTTTTTGGGTCAAATAAGCATAACTCTTTTTTGGGTCAAATAAGCATAACTCTTTTTTGGGTCAAATAAGCATAACTCTAAAGAAATATTTATATATATCATATATGTTATGTGATAATGATACATATACGTGCATTCAGCAGTGGCGGATGCAGATCAAGAAACTATTTTACCGGAGTCGCAGAGTCATAATATAAATATAATATGGACCTAAATGTTGCTGTATTTTGTTGAAGAATATGTATTGTTTTCAGTATATAAAAATGTAATACGTGTTTAAAATGTTGTATTGGCCTTGAGTCTATTTAAAAATTATTATGCGTGCTGTAATTTTTACAAGAAAGAGAAAAAATTGTCAAATAAAATGAGAATGAGGTCAACTAAGGAATTGAACCTGATTTTAGTGAGGTCATACCAGCCAGCAACCAACACCTCTAGAACTCACGGTTATTTCAAATTTGCTGTACAAAACAAAACAAAAATTGAACATTTTACTGGGTCAGCTGAACCCCTATACAGGGGTAGGTCCGCCCATATAAATCAGTACGTTTTATATTAATGAAGTACGAAAAGGAATCAATAATAAGTTATAAGTTTCAACTTTCAAGTACGACATTTCCGTTTCGTTTTCACACTACATTTTATGCACAATTGGGTGTAGAGCTGGGCATTTTATCCGATAAATTTGATTCGATTCGTTATTCAATTTGATCAGAAAAATTCGGATATCCGTAAACCGTCGAAGTAAAGCAAATACTAAAATCAATATCTGTTAAAAACGAAGCAAATCACAAATACTACAAAGTTTAGAGACAGATATCCGATCCGCTCCGACTTTATACAAATAGATATATATCTACGATTAAATATAGAGTTTTAAATGTATAATATTATATAATTATTATTTAACATATAATTTATTAAATTTTATTTTAAAAGTTACTTATAAAAATATTAAATTAAAAAGGGAATATAAATTTTTTATACAAAATTATAATTTTAACAACATTTGTTTTATAAGAAAAATTATTAATTTAAAATTTATAAAACATATAGTTTCACTAATTTTTTACTTTATAGTTTTTTATGTAAAAGATAGTTCTAAAAATAAATTGGTATTATCTTTTCTAGATCTACTGTGATTGATAAAAGATAACAATAGTTAAACAAACTTCAATAAACAAGACTTAAAGAAAAAAAAACTAAAAAACATAGAAATTTGTTTTTAACTTTTTTGTTATTTAATTTTCATATTTATTTGATTGACGTATAGGGAAAATATATAAAAAAGGTTTGGCTATATTATCAATTAAAAAACATGATTAAAATTTAAAATTATATAAATTTGTTAGATGAATTTCGAGGAAAAATAAATAAACAGGTTTGATAGATTCTTAGTAAATATAAGGATTATATTAAAAAATTGTTACACAACTAAACTTTAATAATTTTAGTTTTTGTGTTATTTAGGGCCTCAATAATTAGTTTCGTATTGGATCTCAAATATCTCAGGACCGGTACTGACAACCAGACAAGCCAAATACATAACTGTACATCACACATTTTAGACAGGATTGGAATGAGAAGACCCATCTTGTGTGTCAAAAGTGGACAAACTTGACACATACCTTGGTACGTGTAAATGACCGTGAGAAAAAAAAAGTAGAGATGTAAGTTGCCCAACTTGAGCTCGTCTTGTTACAAAAAAAGTCCTCCCGCAAGATGATATATACTTCTTTTTCTATTCATAGATAGATTTCAACCTTACAATCAGGTGGCCCAAACTTTGTTCTTCTATATTTAGTGGAGAAGATTGCTTTCCGATTACGACGTTTAGACTTCGAATATATTTTTTGAAGTTCATTGATCCCCAAAGATCTCATCATCTCGCAAAGATGGATTCATCTGTGTGTATCCCGATTGCTGCAGTGTGATTAAGTAAAAGATGACAAACATATAAGCATAACTCTTTTTTTTGGGTCAAATAAGCATAACTCTAAAGAAATATTTATATATATCATATATGTTATGTGATAATGATACATATACGTGCATTCAGCAGTGGCGGATGCAGATCAAGAAACTATTTTTACCGGAGTCGCAGAGTCATAATATAAATATAATATGGACCTAAATGTTGCTGTATTTTGTTGAAGAATATGTATTGTTTTCAGTATATAAAAATGTAATACGTGTTTAAAATGTTGTATTGGCCTTGAGTCTATTTAAAAATTATTATGCGTGCTGTAATTTTTACAAGAAAGAGAAAAAATTGTCAAATAAAATGAGAATGAGGTCAACTAAGGAATTGAACCTGATTTTAGTGAGGTCATACCAGCCAGCAACCAACACCTCTAGAACTCACGGTTATTTCAAATTTGCTGTACAAAACAAAACAAAAATTGAACATTTTACTGGGTCAGCTGAACCCTATACAGGGTAGGTCCGCCCATATAAATCAGTACGTTTTATATTAATGAAGTACGAAAAGGAATCAATAATAAGTTATAAGTTTCAACTTTCAAGTACGACATTTCCGTTTCGTTTTCACACTACATTTTATGCACAATTGGGTGTAGAGCTGGGCATTTTATCCGATAAATTTGATTCGATTCGTTATTCAATTTGATCAGAAAAATTCGGATATCCGTAAACCGTCGAAGTAAAGCAAATACTAAAATCAATATCTGTTAAAAACGAAGCAAATCACAAATACTACAAAGTTTAGAGACAGATATCCGATCCGCTCGACTTTATACAAATAGATATATATCTACGATTAAATATAGAGTTTTAAATGTATAATATTATATAATTATTATTTAACATATAATTTATTAAATTTTATTTTAAAAGTTACTTATAAAAATATTAAATTAAAAAGGGAATATAAATTTTTTATACAAAACTATAATTTTTAACAACATTTGTTTTATAAGAAAAATTATTAATTTAAAAATTTATAAAACATATAGTTTCACTAATTTTTTACTTTATAGTTTTTTTTATGTAAAAGATAGTTCTAAAAAATAAATTGGTATTATCTTTTCTAGATCTACTTGTATTGAATAAAGTGGATGAAGTATCCGTAAATATCCGTGAATATTCGCAAACATAAAAAAAAAATCTGGATATCCGCAGAACCGAATATCCGTATTTTTGCGAAGCAAATCAAATCGGAAAATCAGATATACGTGAAGTACGAAGCAAATCACAAATATTGAAAAATATGCTGGTATTCGATCTGTGTCGAGGCCTTGGGTGTATATACATATAAAATGTGTATTTTAAAGTTTTAGAATTATGAGCGTTGACTGTAAGCAAGTAGTAAGATATAATTCATTTAAAATATGTTTGAGAAAAGATAAGGTTGTAATACACATAGTTCTTCTTTTTTGAATGAATGTAAAATTTATTCAAACACAGCAGTATTACATCAAGTGCAAAAATTTTTCTCAAAAAAGTAAAAGAAAACTAAGCTAAAAAGATCAGCTTATTAACTACCCTTTAAGTATTTAGCCTTGCTCCAAACCAAGTAATGAGTCCCTCATCAAAGTACTTCCCCTTTCCTTTGATTGATAGGAGTTTTAGTCTCACGCCTTTATCCACAAACGTTATCAGAGTTTCTGCATCTTTAGGCTTTTTTCCATGTCTCCGAGCATTTCTTTCCCACCAGATAGCATGTACCGTAGCTTGTAGAGTATACCTGAGAACAAATGTCTTAATGGGGGTTAGCCATGACTTCGAGACAAGTGCAATCAGGTTATTCCAGTCTGTAGTAAAGCTATCTTGCATAAGCCCTTTAACCAAACTTTTCCAAATCCTCCCCGAGTAGTTACAACCAAAGAACAGATGGGCACAAGACTCTGGTGTGTCATTACAAAGAACACAAGTTATGTTTATGGAGGAGTTCCATAATTGCATTCTATCTGTTGTCTGCAGTCTTCCTTTAATTGCCACCCACATCAAAAACGAAAACTTAGGAGTAGACTGAGAAAACCAAACTCCCTTACTCCATTCGCAAACAGGCCTTTTTTCACGAATCTGTTCCCACGTTTTACTCGTCGAGAAGTTTCGCATGTACTTCCCTTCAGCATGCTTCCACAAGACAATGTCTTCATCCTGATAACCTCCATACTCAGCTCCTCTTCAATTTGAATCAAGATAATACACATAGTTCACATAACCTTTGATGTGAAATCTGTGTTCGAAACTACGCTAGGTGTTAGTCGCGCAGCAACCCAAGGCCTAGCGAGTTATTAAAAAATCAGGATTAATCGTGGTATACGCTGAGATTAGTTTTAATATTTTTTTATTTTAATTAATAATTTAAATTAAATATATAATGTAAATATAAACTATAATATGATAATTTATGTATTTTGAAATTTATATCAATAATTAATTTTAACAAAATATATTGTTAAATATATATATATATATTAATTAGGAATTAGTTTTGTTCTTTTATCATATATATTTGCGTATATATGTTACCAGAAGCGTGATAAAACAAAGATTCCGCAGTCGCCTAGTGGTCCAGACCACTGATGTTATTCAAGCAACCTGAGTTTGACCTCCCGCCAATGCATAATATTGGGTTTCACAAAAAAAAACCCAAATATATCTTAATAGTTTAAAATTTGGTCCGGTTTGTTGGTTTACCGGACCGATTAATCGGTTTATAGGACAGATTAGTTGAAAATTGAGTCGACAAATCGGCTGCCGATTCTATTGCCCGATTAGGGCAAAATCGTTGCGGACGGGGTCCGAGTAACAATTAGTCGGGCACATAGGCGACTAGGCGTCCGCGTTGAGAACACGGTGTGAAATTAATTAGTACTCTGTAGGCTATGTCTACATGTTTAACTAAACATATTTATTTGATGTGTTAACTTATATAAAACAATGTCCAAACCATTTTCAATGGGAGATAGCAGACTTGTTGAATTGACATAGAACTATTTCTACTACAATGAGTCAATACTCAGCTCTGTCCGATGATTAAATTGATTGTTCAGAATCATCCTCTCTTTTTTTTAGCTTTTCAAAACTCATCCTTTCACTACAAGAAAACAAGGTACATTCTGACGGACATTCCGACGGACATACATTTTGTCGGAAAATATTGACGAAATTCTGACGAAATACTGACGAAACACAAAAATAGACAATCATCGGTATTAAGTCAGAAATTCCCGACCAAATACCGACGAACTGTAGTTTGTTGGAAATTTCTGAGAACATTCCGACGGAATTCTGACAAAAACACTTAAACAATGAGGTTTCGATTTGTGGTTTCATTTCGTCAGTATTCGTCAGTATTCGTCGGAAGTTTCTGTCGAAATTCCGACAAAAACGCTTATATGATAGGGTTTCGATTTGGGGTTTCAAATCCGTCAGAATTTCGTCAGAAAATTCCAACGAAATTCCGAGGAAATCACTATATCCGTCAGAAATCCGTCGGAGAATTCCGACGAAATTCTGATGGATATAAGTTTTCAATATGAATTTGTCACTGTTAATGTTAAACTTGATATGTACAGAGTTCCAGATTTACATATTAAGAGTATTGTATGATGTTAGTTAATTTCCATTTTTTAAACTTATAAAATCATCTACGAATATATAAGTTGATACGTTATATCTCTTATAAAAACTTATATACTTAAACAACCATATCACAGTAACTCATGTTATAATATTGATTTTAATAAATTACAAGTTTTTCAAACATTTCTATGCACATATTATTTTTCAAACCATCATTATATAAACAGAGATTATTGTGGGTCTATAATTTTTAACAGTGGATTGTTGCCAATTTACTCTTAAAATATTTGTTTCTTCTAAAGTCACATAAACTAGACTTTTAGGGTCTGTAACCGCAGCGGTTACGGTTGCGGTTGCGGAAGTTTGCGGATGCGGGTGGTTGCGGTTTTAAGCGTTTTCTAGAGATTTGTACGACTGATACAGCGGTTAGAAATTGATGCGTTTGCTGGACTTTTATGACTGGTAAATTACCAAACGCAACATCTGTTAAATAATAAATTAAAAATATTTATATTTTATATAATTATGAAAGTATTAAAAATCATAATATTATAGTAAATATAAAAATTATATTTATAAAATCATAATATTAAATTTTTAAAAATTATAAAAAATATTTTTGTTTTAAAGTTTTATAATATAAATTAAAATGTAATGTGTATATATTTTACAATTTCAATTATTTCAATTTAAAATTTTTATTGAATATTTTTAGTTTTATTTTTATTTTTTATTGTTTAAGAAAAAAATTTACCCTCCCGCAACACGCAAACGCTAGCTGGAATAACTGTTGAATTAAGAGGTTCGAAGCGGTTTGAAGCGATTTGTAGCGTTTTCTGTGATTGTTTCAAAACGCCAACAACCGCTACCAACCGTAAAAGCTGCGTTTACGGGTGGTAGCGGGGAAACCAGTCAAGCCCTAACACTATAGTGAAAACTTTTTTTTTTTGAAATTTTCAAATTATCTTCTTTTGTAATTAAAAAAATCAAATAATTAAAACAAAGTAGGTAAAATAACTAAAACAAAATCCAATAAAAACAAACAATTTTTGAAATTTTATTTTGTTGTACAAACATAAACGATTAATTCATTAAATTAATTTTTAATAATTTATTTAACTGATTAATAAATGTAAACTTGCACATTTGCTTAAATTTCTTTTAGGGGTGGGCGTTCGGATACTCATTCTGATTTGATTCGGATCTATTCGAGTTTTGGATTTTCTGGGTCAAAGATTTCAATCCTATTCCGATATTTCTAAACTTAGGTTCGGGTTCTGGTAACTAATTTAAATTATTTTAAAATTTTTAAAATTCATGATATAATTTAAATTTCTCAAAAACTATAAACAAAATAATGCATTACATATAAATTTGAATAACATATGTCAAAATACCTAAACTTAACATATAAATTAGTTTGAATTAAATAATTGGATTGAGAAGCAATAAATATTTAAGTATCTTTTAGTGTTTTGAGTATACTTTAGCTATTTTTGAAATTTAATTTTGATTATTTGTATGTATTTTCAAATATTTTGGACAACTTAAAGTATCTTATATATTTTTGCCCAGCCATAATTTCTTTTAGAAAGTATCTTTATGTACATATTGTGAAATTAGTTTTAGTTTCAACTATTTTACTAATTGAATAAATCATATTTAGTTTATCCTCTGATTAAAATTCTTATATTTAATCTAAAATTGTTATTAATATATAAATTACACAGTTTCTACAGTTTTCAATACCAATCAGATTTTCAAAAATATTTAAATTAAAAGTCACAGTTTCTACAATCACAATCTCTGCCGCCAAAATTCTAAAGTCCGATCTTCCAGATGATTGGAATTGGAGATACTCTCTAGGGTTCCGGCAAAGTCTTTATAAAACAGAAAACAACTTGCAAGCGATGGTACGCTTTGTTCAGAGATCCCAAGTTCATCGAGAAGAACAAGAAATAAGGCAAAGCAGCGAGGGAGTCGATATGGTTAGTCATGCAATATAAACAGAAAGCGTTTGCAGATTAAGGTGAGGACACTATGTTCACGGTGAATGATTGAAATAGAGGTAGCTTGTGTTAGCCATTCAGCTGCAAATAGATTTCGAATGACTCATGTGCACACATTATCCTTAAAATCCAGAATGGATGTTGCCGACTGAACATTATTCAGAATAAATGGATCACGCTTGGTTAGTTCATAAGATAGTATGATGTATGAATGGAGAAAAGCATACTCCCTCTGTTACACAAAGCTATAAATTTTTTATTACATAAAATGTCACTTTAGAATTATAATACAATTTATATATTTTTGTTTTAATATTAATTATAAAATGCTTTGATCTTATAAATAATTCTATTTATCTAGAAAAACTATTGTTAAATGAATATAATTATTAAAAATATATGAATTTTAATCATTTTTAATTTGTGTAAAAATATCAAAATATGATATTTTTTTACAAAATGAAAAAAATATGTAAATATTACAAAACTATTTGGATCGTTGAAAAGGAGAGCCGCCGGCCTTAATTCGTAGAGCATTATCATAAGCATTATGTTCTACATTGTTCAATCAACATTTTGTTGGAATAGCATTTAGAAAAACATTTACGAAATGCTCTTTAGTCAAGGTTTTCATATGAAGTTTTTAGTAGAACATTTGCTCTATTATTTATAAAAGCAAGAAAAATATATAATTAATTAATTTATTTTATTTAATAACAGAATATAGTTATTTTTATATCCAGAAATAAAATTTATATCTTTAAAATAAATTTAGAATTAAAATATAATTTAATTATATATTAAATGTGAAATATTATTTTAAAATAACATTTTAATAGAAACATAAATTTTACATTATTAAATAAAATAAATTGATTATATATCTTTGTTAATTAAAATACATATATATTTTAGAAATATATTCAATAGAAATAAATAGATTATATATTATATACTAATTTTTTATAAAAATTACTTATTTTAAATAGTATGTCAATACTACTCTACCAATCATTTCATTAATTAGTTTAAACAGTTTCTACAGCTTACTGCTTCTATAGCATGATATTACTGCTTTATTCTGCTAATCAAGACCTAAGCTAATCAAGCATTAGCTTCTAGGCTAATAAATTTAAAATATTTTAGGGAGTATTTTTGGCAGATTTCGTTGGTTCAAATGGTTTTAAGGGATATGCTTCTTAGCTATCACCCTTGTGTTCGTGGAGACAAGCCTCTTTTTTTCTCAATTTTGTTTATTAATCATACTAGTAAATTCATAAAGACAAGTCCGTCTTCAAGAAATCAAAACAATATTCCGAACCATTTAATTTTTACAGCTTTCGTAATCATCATCAGTGGTCATATTTTAGTCTTTCTTTGATTTTATTTAATGTCAATATAAACATTTTTAATTAAAAAGGCCAAAAAAAATTTCATCTCTGGAAACTTAACAAATCTTAGGACCAGCTCTGGTGACAAATGCTACAAAAGACAGTGGAATATGAACTCTAGATATATTATTTATAAATTGATATACATAAATGGGGTCATCATTTTTGTAAATTTAAATTGTTAATTTATTAAATGTTGATTATTTTGTAGTATGTGATTCAGTGACAATAAATATAATTATTACTATCTTTTTAAATGTTAAATTTATAGCTATGTGATATCAACTGATATATTTATAGTTGCCAAAATAAAAGGGTGATATATGACTTCTCGTTTTGACGCGTTCAAAAATTAAACAGAAATTTATACTTCTTGATCTTTTTCCAAAAAGAGAAAATATTCCCACATATGATGAGAAGTACTAAGTACAAAATAAAAGCCCGTTAATTTATTAGAAATTCTAAAACTTTGGGAAAGCTTCCATATGCCAAATCACTAACCGTATCACAGAGAATCTGAAAATTCCAGAAATAAAATATACTGTAAGAAACATTCATTTTTTATGGGAAAACAATTGAGCTTACTGCTTTCACGTCTAATTTGAGAGAGAACTAAAACCCACGTTTGTTCTGAAAAGTCAAAGATCTCCGGAAGCTATCACTACCTTGATCGAAACGCATTGTTCATTTCAAGTTTTCCAGGGCGTTCTATTGATTTGTAATGTCATAGTTTATTTGTATATATAATTGTTTAGATCAAAATGTGTTCTCTTTGTAATACCAATGCCGTTTGATTCAACATCGTAAACAACATCTTTGATCATTGGTTAGATCATTCGTATTGTCACATGTTTTAATTGTCTCGCTCGAGTAATTTGGCTCTTTATAGTATTGTTTATATCAATTAACAGGAGTAATGGTGTTGATGGCATTTGGAGCTTAGAATCAACAGTGGTGATTAAAACATAACTATGGGAATCTTGTCACGCAGGTAAACAAGCTTCTTTATCTCGTCTATTCTCTTCTTCTTCTCTCTGTAGATGCAGAAAAAGCTTTAGATCAGATGATAATTGTTGTTAGTACAGCCCAACTAAAAGTAGAAGACCAGAAGATCATGGCATGAAGCTTCTTGCAACTGCTTTGATTTCTGTAACTTTTGGTATTCTGATTGGACGATCATTTCCATCTCTATGGATCACTAAGGTTAATCTTCTTTCTATTCAATCTTTTTCTTCTTCTTCTTCTTAGTTTCTTCATATGTTGCCCTTTTGTATCGTGCAGGCTAGTCAACCAAAAAACCTTCTTCATTCTGTTGCTCTCTCACATTTAGATTCAGATCCTGCAGCTCCTACACAAGCCATCGATAACTCAAAGGCATGTTTTATGTAATTTCTTTTGAGAAGAATGACACTTTTGTTTGCGTGTTTTAAGAACAATTTGATTCACATTCTGTGCAGATATGGGTTCCTTCAAATCCTCAAGGCTCTGAGAGATTGCCACCAGGTATTATTGCATCTGAATCAGACTTGTACTTGCGCAGATTGTGGGGGAATCCTGAAGAGGTTTGTTTCATAAAACACAATCTCATTCTTGGATTTTATATTTCTCATGTGTGATAGCTTCAGTTTTATTTTCTCTGTTTCTTCAGGATTTGAAGAATAAACCGAGATATCTAGTAACATTTACAGTGGGTTATAACCAGAGACACAATATAGATGCATGTGTTAAGAAGGTTGCTTCTTGCCCTTAATTGTTTTTCTGTTCTTTTGCTTAATAGTAAACTCATTATGTTTTATCTACCTAAAAACAGTTTTCAGATAGTTTCACCATTGTTCTGTTTCATTACGATGGGAGAGTAAGTGAGTGGGATGATGAGTTTGAGTGGTCAAAGAATGTAATACACATAAGTGCCCTCAAGCAGACCAAATGGTATAGCTTTGCTTAATTATACCTCTCTTTTTTTTTTCTCTAAACATATGACCTTCTATGTATTAATGAATTTAAGGTGGTATGCAAAGAGATTCTTGCACCCTGACATTATAGCCCCATATGATTATATCTTCATATGGGATGAAGATCTTGGAGTTGAACATTTTGACGCAGAAGAGTGAGTTTCTTTTACACTTACTGCCATTTCTTTTTCTTAAATCATTTTTTTCTAAAAGTTTGTTGTTGCAGATATGTACACATGGTCAAGAAGCACGGCCTTGAGATTTCACAGCCTGCTTTGGACCCAGAGAAAGGGTGTACATGGCAGATCACTAAAAGAAGAGAACATACTGAAGTCCATAAGTAATATGACTCACATACAACTTCCTCTCCTACATGTTTTTTGTTACGTTGTTTTTTTACATATGTGGCTCTGAAAACTTACCAGGGAAACAGATGAAAAACTCGAATGGTGCTCTAATCCTCCTCGGCCTCCATGTGCTGCGTATGTTTAAAAAAACCTCTCTATCAAACTCAATGTTCACATGTCCTCGTATAAAACTTTAGGTCTTTGATAACATAACAGATTTGTAGAGATTATGGCTCCTGTATTCTCAAAAGATGCATGGCGCTGCGTTTGGCATATGATTCAGGTTACAGTTACTTTTATCATCTCTTGTCTTCTTCGTTCTATTTTTGAAGATTCAGTTCATTTTCCATAAAATAACTCTTACTTACGTCTTATTATGAACCAATAACAGAATGATTTGGTTCACGGTTGGGGTCTCGACTTTGCACTCAGAAGATGTGTTGAGGTACACAAAACATCACCAGATGCTTAGCGTTAATTGAGTGTTCTTGTTTTCGATCGGTTAACGAAGAGGCTTTTCAATTTATATCTGAAAATGAAGGAGCCTGCTTATGAGAAGATAGGAATAGTAGACTCTCAGTGGATCGTTCATCAGTTTATCCCTTCACTTGGCAATCAGGGAAAGGAAGAAAATGGGAAATCTCCATTAGAAGGGGTAAGAAAGCTTGGCCTTGACTGAATAAGAAGATTGATCTTGTTATGTACTCTAGAACAATAACTTGACAAGCAAGCAAGTAGGTGTATCCCATATATGTGTCTTCAGTGCGATTGTTGTTTATGTAGGTGAGGGACAGATGCCATATGGAATGGAAAATGTTCGAGAGCAGAGTGGATAACGCAGAGAAGGAATATTTCAAATCGTTACAAGTTCAAAGCTAATCCAATTCAACCACTTTTCAATAGGAATCATTTTTGTCGTAGTCTACAGTGCTTCTTCCAAACATTTACATACACATCTTTATAGATAACATATATACACCTCTTTAAGCATATACTGTTGGATAATATAAAGATGCTTGTCAATAAAATTCTTCATATAGTTTATCAAATCATTTTTGCCAAAAATGACTTTTGAGGTTCTGAAACATAACTGGTGTGTGGACTTGGTAAGATTTGGCCATTTTGTGTGTGTTTAGCATGTCCGTACAGAAAAAAAGAGAAAGGCGAAGTGTTTGTATCTTTGTGGTTTAAAGAGGAAGAGGAAATGAGTGAGTTGGTTTCTTGCAAGCTTTTCTTCTACAGAGCTTGTTTGGACAACTGGTTTGGTATAATCACAACCTGTCCTCTTTGCAGATCCATTCTCTAGTGGTGGTCCTCGTGGAACTATCTTGTTTAACAATTTCCCCTCTTTTTTTGGCTTTTGCTATGTTAAGGAAGATACCAACATTCAATTTCCTTTGTTTTGTATCCTTTTTCTGCTACGTCCTATGTTTTTTACCCTTTTGGTGTTTATGTTTCCCCTCGTTTGGTATGAAAACGTTTGTTGCCTAATGCAAAAATCAGATTTCGACTCTTATTAGGTGATATTCTAGAGTGTTTTAACAAAAATCAAATCTCTGTAACTTAATTAAATCATCTAAAACTCCATTAAAAATTAAATCAACTCAAATGTTAGATTGAATACACCCCTTAAGCTCTTGTGTTTACATTTTATTTAATGTAGATACGTTAATTAATACGATAATCATCACGTCCACTATGAGAGCATATGCGAAGGAAAACAATGGCTTCGCGTCTCAAATATAATTGGTTGAATTTTTGGACTTTTAGGGTGTTTAATTACATTAGAAATTACTTAAAACATACTCCAAGTCACTGCTTTATTCATATAAATCATGACATCTTGAAACGTTGGACCATTCATGGGGAGAACGATATACAAACGGGAAAACTGGATTTGATTAAACCGTGTATCGAACACTAATCTAACACATAAATTATGTTAGAAACTCATGGAAATGTGATATCTTTTGCATTTAAATTGGGACGAAGGTTTGGAAGTGAAGAACAATACCAGTTGTAGTCTTTATTTGTTTATTTAGATGCACCTTTTTAAGATAAAGTCAACATCAAATCCATTTTGTTACAAAAACCGAAATAAAACCAGAAGATGGATGCACAAATAAAGAAAAGAAAAAGACGAGCACAATATATATATCATCATAGTACAATATATATATATATATGGTATGTCCTTATTGTTTCTTATTCATCATCCATGGACTAGACGCTCTTAAGTCATCCACTTACAAAATTTGTTATGCTCAAACTTGATGAACTCCTCTGCTTCCTTGTCAACATCCTTTTTTTCTTTGGCAGCCTCTCTCCTACCCATCTTCTCGCTCTTCTTCCTCCTCAAATCTGCATGGTCGAAGACCTGCATCGGTTCTTCAGTCACATAGGAAACGTGGAACTCCTTCATTGAGTCTCGGTGATGATGATGATGGTGGTGAGATTTGTGGTTGGAGGAGTTTTCAAGTACCATTCTTCTGGAAAATAAAACCCTTTTAACTCTTTTTGCTTGTTCTGAGTATGGTTTTGTTAGAGATACCTTTGAAAACTATATATCGGATGTATCTTTATATAGAGATGTAGTGTGGTATGGTACCTGAAGTCAACAGAAAACGATAAGGTGAATCTGATTCCCTTTTTCCTTATGTCTTTTCTGAGTAAATATAGAAATATATTCTATGCACATGTCTATAGACTTGGTATAATGATAGTCTGATAGAATAGGATCTAATACGCTATAGGGTGTAAGATTTGAGCTTCAACAACAAGCATTATTAATTTATTATTGATTCAATAACATTTTACAACGTGCAGCACACTATTCGAACGGCGTCAGATCCTTGAGGCGTAGACCAAGGGTTTATAATGTTCAAAGGTAGGTATATATGCCATGAGCATAAATGGAGCGGCAATAGTCGTTAATGTTGGTTATTTCATCATAGAGTGATAGAATTAGATGCTTTAATAATGATGCATGTAGTGCACAAGTTTAAATGGAGAACATAAGAGAAACGTGGTTCTCTTTGTCCTATATAGAGCCGTGCCCTTGTTGCTCGGTCAAAAAGTGACTGTATACCAACAAAAGAAAAAGAAAAGCCCAATAGCCTTAAAAAGAAGAGACGAGATTGTTATAGGCCCGGGTCCAATATGCAATCGTTTATACAAAAAGTTAATGTAACCTCGATAATTCGGATCGAAATTGACTTATAAATGGCCTAATAGCAGCAAAGCTGTTTCAGACAAATCAAACTAAGTGAGAACGAGATTAGGTTTTGACTCGAGTCAACTACCTCCCAACCATCACCACTAAATTCACTTTTACCGTTGTCCTTCTCTGTAGTATCATCAAAGACGACTTGATTTGCCATTGTAGCACTATTCTGTCTCTACAAGTAACATTTAATATTAATCTGATAATGCCCTCTGAAACACGTTAAGTGCCAACATTTAGAGAGGATATGTTTAATTTCAATTTTAATTAAAAAAAAAAAGAAATTCGCTTTAAGACAAAACTTTTAAAACATTTCAAATAATGTAGCAAGATTCGCAAAAAGAAGAAATTATCGATAATTTAAATTTCAGATATTTGAATCACTACAAAAAAAAAAACATTAGATTATTTCCGTCAAATAAATTTTGTCGATCTGTCTCGTCGAACTTTTTCTTTTCGTGTCAAAAAAATTTCATCGAGAATCCGCCAAAAGAATATTAAAAATATTTTGATGTTTGGGACAAACTCTTGCAACCATTCAGACTATTACTCCCACCTCAAGTGACAGACACCCTTTCCCATATAAAGCCAATGAATACAATGCATATACAAGATATGAGAAATAGATATGCTACTACTGACCGACCACCCAAATGGAGAGATTCTGTAAGAGCATGCCCATTAGAGGATTATAGAGGAGGTTCACACATTTCTCAAAAAAAAAATATAATATAATAATGTGATTTTGGTGAACCTGTATCGCATGAGATCGCTGGTAAGGGACGGTATCACTGTTTTGCGGATCCCACGACACGTGACGGCGCGATTGATTCTTTTATTGATTTTTTAAAAAAAAAAAAATCAAAGGAAAAAAAAATATAATAATGAAAAGTTGCTTTTTGAGAATCGAGTCCCCCCAGTTTGCTAATGCGCAAGCTCTAAGGATCCGATTTCGAGCACCGGCTATGGAGAAGTGACTAGTTTAACCTATTTTGGTGTCTGGTCCAAGAAGATCATAGGTTTATGTCCAAGAAAATAGCGTTAACAAGTTTCATTCAACAAAAAAAGTATTAACAACAACAAGAAATTATATTATATATAAAAAGGGTTATCTGTTAAATAACCTTAAAAATAGTTTTTATAGAAATGGTAAAGAGAGATAAGAAGAAGAAAAAAAGAGAGAAGAGAATTTCAGTTAGTATATTAATTTTTATTTTTTAGTTTTTATTTTATTTTATTTTTTGCTTAACTTATATTTTTAGTTATTGCGTGCAGTTTCTGTTATATGAAATGCTACCTTGTTTGGTCAAACTTATGTCTTTTAATAGAAATCGTTTTCGATAGTTTGCTATTGTTTATGATTACTCCATGCAAAGTAGACTACATTTCTAACAATGCAATGATGCAAATTCGAGTTAATATACGGTTTATCTATCGAGTTTTGATATATGGAACAAAATACTCGGAGGGTCGGACCTTTTGATCAAACCTCAAACACGAGTGTAACGATATTGTAAACTTCAAAATATGTGCTTCCGATGATTTGAGAGGATATGGAAAGGAGAAAAGAAGAAGACAAGCTGTCTTTATGGATTTCAAAGTCAACTTATTATAAAATCTCTAGTTTTCTAGATACCTCCTTTTGTCTTTTTGGTGTTGTCTTCATCCCCCTCCACAAGTATTTTCTAACTTTTATAATTTATCATATTTTTATCTTCTTTAACTCTGCTTCTACACGACAAATGTCACATAAACATATACCATCAGTTAAATCTTTCTCATTCGGATTTACCAAAAGAAATAAACCAATATTGTCCTTGCGAAAAGCAATCTAACATGGTAGATAATTGAACTGATCATACAACTAGACGGAGAAACAAAAGACAAAAGGCTTTTGAGCTAGCTAACCCTAACTATTCTCATAACCTTAAAAGAAACAGTGGAGTGATCAGCACGTTAAAACGCAACCATAACGGTTTAATAATCATTAAAGCAATACTGATAAAACATTCCAGCATTTCCATTTGAATGCATCTTAGCTGAATCAAACCCGCCCTCATGATCGACCCATCCCAACTCTCCATGATATTTCACCTGACCGAATCCGTTTCCTTCAACATTGACGTGATCCGGTAAACAAAGATCTGTCGGAAAACTAGTCTCTAGCATTGTCGGGAAGACACTAGTGGTCGTTGGAGGTGTAGCAGCTTGTTGAGGGATAGGTTTAGGCAAGAAGCCTTGAACAATTTCTTGAAGAAGACCAGACCCAGCTGGTTCTGGTTCGAGGATTGATATCATGCTCTCGTTGTCAATGGTACTAAACCTCTTCGCTTTAGGTGAGTGATCTTCGGAGGCATCGTTAACACTAGCGAAAGAATCGTACACTGGGCCGCTTACGTTAGAGAGTGGGTAAGCGAAAGGAGAAAGAGACTGAGAGTTGAAAACGTCGCGTCGAAGAAACATGTTCATCGGAGGAGACGAGAAAATACGATGGTGGTAAGCGTCAAGTGAAGGGATTGGGTAGACGAAGTTGGTTCGAGCTTTATGACCACGCATGGCTCGAGCAGCACAGTCATATGCGCAAGCTGCTTCCTCAGCAGTGTCAAATGTTCCCAGCCAACGTCTCTCCTTGGACATCGGGTCGCGTATTTCAGCAGCGTAACGACCCCATGGCCTACGTCTCACACCGCGGTACCTGATGGTGGTACCACCGGAAGCGCCAGCTCCGGGGGCAGGTTTTGCGGTGGTTACACCTCCGGGAGAGCATGGAGCGGTGGAGGAAGTTCTTGATGGCTTTCTCTTCAGAGAATGGTTGTTGGTTTCTTTGTGCTCAGCACCTTCTAGTCTCATGATTGCCTCATCCATGGTTTGACCTGAGGGAGGTTTTATTATAAGCAAAGAAAGTATTTATTTTACTATGTGGTTCTCTTAGAGTTTTCGAGGTACCTGAATGTATATTGGTAGCTGATAGCGTATTTATAGAGGGAAAAATAACATCATATTTCTTTAAAATAGGAGAGACTTACGTCTTTTTGTACGTTTAACGATGTTCATGTTCCACGTTAGGACTTGTGTCTTTATTTTCCTACAGACTTATATAAAACTGGGGTAATAACTTACATGTCTTTTTGATAAGTAACAATACCGTAATTATTATACATACTATTTTTATTTTCCTTTTAATGTCAGAGTTTCAAAATGTCTCGATAATTAATGTATTTATATATTTTTGATTTATTCTTTTGTTTTTAGTGCCCAAGATATATAAATATTATTTTCTTGAGAATGATAATTAAAACTAAACTTTTAAAATTGGAAGACTGAATCACGATTTTTAAAAGTGTATCCGTTCTGACTAATTTGAAACACACAAATTTGTTTTCACAATAATTACTTTTGAAGTTTGGAACTATTTCAAAGATTACAATTCTATGAAACACTAGTACTTTTGGGTAAAGAAGAACAGTCAATAAGTACTATGGTAATAACAATAAATAAAATTAGTTAAAAATGATTTAGACAGTGGTTTGTGGACGGGAAAGGAAATTATGATGTTGGGAGTTGTAAGGAGAGGGGTTGAAAATCGTAAAATTATGATTCTGAATTAGTAACTGGCGGCGCTCAGAAATTGTTCCTTCTACATGAGGTTATGTTTTGTCTGTTCTTTTTACGAGATTATGGTCAATTTGATTATTAAGGGTTTCGATTTATCTTTATTTTTATGAAAACCTAAGTCACGTGGATGTGTCTCAACTAGGGCTCTTTCTTCATGGCGTGTAGCTTTAGGGTTTTCTACTGTTACTCGATTGTGACTAATTACCTTTCGCGTTTGTAGAGTTTAATGTCATGACTAATATCATATCGTTTTGGTTAGTTAAAGTCCACATAGGTTTGACAAGTAACTTAATTAGTCTCCACTCACGTTAGAGAGTGGGTAAGCGAAAGGAGAAAGAGACTGAGAGTTGAAAACGTCGCGTCGAAGAAACATGTTCATCGGAGGAGACGAGAAAATACGATGGTGGTAAGCGTCAAGTGAAGGGATTGGGTAGACGAAGTTGGTTCGAGCTTTATGACCACGCATGGCTCGAGCAGCACAGTCATATGCGCAAGCTGCTTCCTCAGCAGTGTCAAATGTTCCCAGCCAACGTCTCTCCTTGGACATCGGGTCGCGTATTTCAGCAGCGTAACGACCCCATGGCCTACGTCTCACACCGCGGTACCTGATGGTGGTACCACCGGAAGCGCCAGCTCCGGGGGCAGGTTTTGCGGTGGTTACACCTCCGGGAGAGCATGGAGCGGTGGAGGAAGTTCTTGATGGCTTTCTCTTCAGAGAATGGTTGTTGGTTTCTTTGTGCTCAGCACCTTCTAGTCTCATGATTGCCTCATCCATGGTTTGACCTGAGGGAGGTTTTATTATAAGCAAAGAAAGTATTTATTTTACTATGTGGTTCTCTTAGAGTTTTCGAGGTACCTGAATGTATATTGGTAGCTGATAGCGTATTTATAGAGGGAAAAATAACATCATATTTCTTTAAAATAGGAGAGACTTACGTCTTTTTGTACGTTTAACGATGTTCATGTTCCACGTTAGGACTTGTGTCTTTATTTTCCTACAGACTTATATAAAACTGGGGTAATAACTTACATGTCTTTTTGATAAGTAACAATACCGTAATTATTATACATACTATTTTTATTTTCCTTTTAATGTCAGAGTTTCAAAATGTCTCGATAATTAATGTATTTATATATTTTTGATTTATTCTTTTGTTTTTAGTGCCCAAGATATATAAATATTATTTTCTTGAGAATGATAATTAAAACTAAACTTTTAAAATTGGAAGACTGAATCACGATTTTTAAAAGTGTATCCGTTCTGACTAATTTGAAACACACAAATTTGTTTTCACAATAATTACTTTTGAAGTTTGGAACTATTTCAAAGATTACAATTCTATGAAACACTAGTACTTTTGGGTAAAGAAGAACAGTCAATAAGTACTATGGTAATAACAATAAATAAAATTAGTTAAAAATGATTTAGACAGTGGTTTGTGGACGGGAAAGGAAATTATGATGTTGGGAGTTGTAAGGAGAGGGGTTGAAAATCGTAAAATTATGATTCTGAATTAGTAACTGGCGGCGCTCAGAAATTGTTCCTTCTACATGAGGTTATGTTTTGTCTGTTCTTTTTACGAGATTATGGTCAATTTGATTATTAAGGGTTTCGATTTATCTTTATTTTTTATGAAAACCTAAGTCACGTGGATGTGTCTCAACTAGGGCTCTTTCTTCATGGCGTGTAGCTTTAGGGTTTTCTACTGTTACTCGATTGTGACTAATTACCTTTCGCGTTTGTAGAGTTTAATGTCATGACTAATATCATATCGTTTTGGTTAGTTAAAGTCCACATAGGTTTGACAAGTAACTTAATTAGTCTCCACTCACTAATTTCGAGTGTGATTGTATAGCGTATTTAGAGTTAAACAAAGTAGAGTAAATATATTTTTCAGTTCAGTTACTCCATTTCCCACTAATCAGGAGGAAAATGTTTTCCGCTCGGTTACTCCAAAAAGCAATAAATGTAGAGTAAAATTTTCCTCTCCCTCGAACAAAAGAAAAATTCTACTCTCAGTTACACCTTATTATTTCCTCCATTTTCCACCTTAATTTTTCCACCTTTTTACTCCAATAAATACCAATCAAAGCCTTAATCTCTCTCAACATTTTGATCAATGTCAGACTATGTGCATTGGTTTAACTTTTTCAACACTCTATTCTACATTTTTACCTTAACAAATCATTTTCTCTTTCTTCCGCATATACGTCTAGTATTTATATTTCATAATGATTTTTAAAGAAAAAAATCAATACCTTATCTATTTACTTTTATTTCATATTTTAATTTTGTAACTAAATAGAATTAAAAATAAACAATTAAAACATTATAAAATTTAATAAAAATAGTTAGAGTTGAAATTTTATGAAATATTTAGTAAAAATATAATAGATTTGATTGATATGTTTAAAATTCATGATAAAAGATTTTTTTGTATATGTCCAAATCAGATCATAAAACTAATTTCTATATATAGATCATCAGAAATTATAAATTTGGATATACTGTAATAAAATAAATAAATTAATTTGCTATAGAATAAATGACTTATAATAAGAAAGGTGAATATCAAAAATTCAGTTAAATATCAACAACCAATAAGAAAGCACACAGATTGTTGTGGACCCCATCCTTTTGGTTTTCAACATGTTGAATAAATTCGACAGCAAACAATCCATGTAAGATTTTAATTTTTTTCAACAAACTCATTGGAAGCATTCAACAGTTGAACTAAATATTCAACAGATTCATTGTAAGTAGACACAGTAAATTTAAATCATAAAGTGAGCATGTCCTCTACTGTCCAAACGCTAACATATAGGTTGTATGCAATACCATAGAAACTCTATAAATTAATAAACACAAGAAATTAATTAATTTTTTTGGTCTAAGTTGGACTAGTATAAAATATAATATAGTTTGACAAAATAATAAGATAATAATATTTAGAAAACTCATAGCCAAATATATGGTCCCATTAAAATCAAAAATTAATATTTATGATGTATATAAATTATATATATATAAAAAAACATTTTATTTTTTTTGAATCTTCAATTCTACCACAAGTTTGATACCACTTTTTCAAATTTACCATTAATGAATAACAATTTTCATAAATACCCTAAATTTATGATAAAATGACACTAAGCTAATTTTTCTAAATATTTATAAAACATTTATAAATCTAACCCCAACCCTTTAAAACTAATCCCTAAACAAGAATCACTAAAATCTAACTTGTGGTATTTTAAAAAGTTTCTCAAAAATGTGCCAAATAATCTCATAATATAGATGAAATTCAAATTTATAAAGTTTTATCTAATATATAATATTTTAAAATAAAATATTCTTTCCTTCTTTTAAATAAAAAACATTTTTTGAAGTTTGAACCTAAAAATACTTTTTTTTAAAAAAAAATTAATAATTCTATTAATTAATAAATTATCATAATCTCGATATTATTAATTTATAAAGTTTTTACTGTATATATATGTATTGTGTTCTCAGCAACAGTATTCCTTTTTATTTGGAGATAATCGCGTATGCTATTACATGATTATTGTATTTATCGAATCGCAAGTAACTCTGGTTTATTTGCAACTTCCCCTTCTACAGAGATAAAACAACTATTTAAAATTTGCTCATGCATTGCATGTAAAGGTAACAGTCATTTTTTTAAAATCTTCTCTATTAAAAGAGAAGTATAATTTTTGTCTATGATAAAAAGTCATATTAGATCCATTTTATTAATTACATAATATGACATAATAATCAATAAGAATATTAATAATAAATTAATTTTTAATCATTTATTTGAAATTTGTTTTTAGTTATAAAAATATCTGTTGAGAAAAACTAATAAAATCCTACTAAGTTTTTTAAATATTTTTAATTACATAATGCATTAATTGATTTTGTAATTAGTAATATAATATTAATATTAATTAATATTTATTTAATTTTATAATAAAAATATATGCCATTTTTATAACTTTATTATATAGTCTATATTGTATTAAAATAGAAGTATTATATAAATTAAAAATGAAAAAATTATATAAAATTGGTATATTAACCTATTTATTTTTTTAAAGAATGCTTTCATTTAAATGAACTATTATTCACCATTAAAACGAGTTAAAAAATTTTGGACTATATAATTTTTTAATAGAAAAATAAATTTATTAGAAAAAAATAAATTTTATGTCTACAGCTATATATTTTCAAAAATCATAAGTTGAAGAAGATTCGTTATTTGATTATTTCAAATTATGAATCAATTGTACCGAACTCAAAAATGTAATAACAATTAATAAAAGAAAAATATGTCAAACAAATCACTATATATTAATAAAGTAATAAGAAACCTAAACAACAAAATTAAAGAGTTACACAATATATAACACTAAAATATAAATGATATATTTAAAATTATTATGATAATATCAAATAACATTTATAAAATGAAAAATACATGCAGAAATGTACGGGTTAAAGTCTAGTTTTCTCCATTAAATGTGAAGTGTAATTTTTATCTACCGTAAAAAATTATACTTGATCCATTTCATCAATTACATCTGTTTAATTATTTAAACTAATCTATTAAATATATAACATTTCTAAAAACATTAATAATTATAACTATATTAATAATAAACCAATTTTAACTGTAAATTTAATTTTTACTTTAGTTATAACAAAATCTGTTGAGAAAAATCTAACAAAATCAAACTAAATTTTTTAAATACTATCTTAAATTAGTGAATTGATTATTTTCTTAATTAATAATTTAATGTTATATAAAATTTTATTATAAAACCAAATTTAAACAAAATATTATTTTATAAATTTGATAATTTTAATTTATATTATATTAGAGTTATACATTTATAAAGGGATATCATAAAAGTGAAGAGATCATACAAAAAGTTGTATGTACGGATCAAAATCTAATACATATTATTGTTAGATCTTAATAACCGTTACACACCATGGATGAAGTCATACAATTCAACGAGATATCACAAAAGTGAAAAGACCACATAAAGAGACAATGATAATCGAATCATCAGTTTCTATTGACTTTAGTGGTAGAAAAATAATAAATATAACCATTTTTAAAAATTAAAAAGGTTAAATCCGGATTTATTAAAGACACAGACCTAACTCCCGGGTGGGAAGTGCAGTCCATAGATGGACTCTCTCCCGGGTATTCAAATGGACCATAAGCAATGGACTCATGTCTGTGTGGCCACATGTGGAGTTAATAATCTCGCACTAGAGGGGAGTTGATCCATGGCATTGACCAACATGACAACTCCTCCTCTAATAGAAACCACTAGACCACCACAATGTGGTTAATATAACCATTCCACCTCTATATCCACATTCACTTTCATGATTTCCTTGTCCACTACTTGTGAACTGGAAATATATCTCTAGTTTTTGCCGATGGTTTAACTGGTATTTTTTGAAGGATTCTTTTCTTAGAGGGTGTCGTAAGATCCATCAAATTCATCTCTAATATTATAAAACTCATTTGGTTTTCTTCTTCTTTCAAAGATATCAAAGAGGCAAACTTGTTTGAGCCTAAAACCGGTCCAACTATTCCACTACTTTCTCTTTCGACCGTTGGAGGTTCTTGAGCTATGGGAGTATCAGTGATTGGCAATGATCGAGTAGAATCCATACTCGGAGTCACAACAGATTCGTTAATACAAATAAAAGTAGGAGAACCATAACTAGGTTTTTCGATGTAGCAAAATCTTCGCTAGCCAACCAACCAAATGTCCATGACCAAGCGGTTCCGCAGGATATTTTTTGAAATTTCTTTTTTTTTTTTGCACTTCTTTTTACTTAGGCCATGATAATAATTTTTTTAAATGATAATGGTACTTATACCTATGAAACATAAAACATACATAATGGTCAAAATGTTATGCTAATAGCTAGATTTTTGAACTTCATTCATTTTGGGGTGGAAAATAGAGTAATTATTAAATTGTGGTATGAGTGAAAGTTTTTCCTGAAAGACCAGATTTTAGGAGTTATTCTTGGGTTCAGTCCTTATAGTGAACTTATAGGTTCACCTCCTAAATAAAAATCAATAAAATACTGCCACGTGTCATATTGTTTGTGAAGAAATAATTAGAAATTAATATTAATCACAACTAAAATTAGACATTGCAAGATTATTAACCCTAAAACTTAAACTTCAAATTCTAAACACTAAATCCTATATTTTAGGATTAACACTAAACCTTTATATCTCAAATTCTAAATCCTAAACCCTAAACTCTAAATCGTAGGATAAACCCTAAATCCTAGGATTAATCCTAAATCCCATGGTTAATCCTAAACCCTAAACCCTAAACCCAAGGGTTAATCCTAAATCCTGAACCTTAGGATTAACTCCAAACTCTAGGGTTTATAGTTTGGGGTTCAGGGTTTTATTGACTCCATTTAGGGCTTAGAGTTTGAGTTATAGGGTTTAGTGTTAATCTTAGGATTTAGAGTTTAGTGTTTAGAATTTAAGGTATAAAGTTTATGGTTAGAATTTGAGGTATAAGCAGTGTTTTTAAAACCGAACCGACCCGATGGTTGAACCGGGTTCGACCATGAACCGGTCATATAGCAGGGTTGGTTCTAATAATTGGTTCGACCATGAACCGTTCATGTAGCTGGATTGGATATCAAAGTTATTAAAATGATAAAAACTACTAACACTGTCAAAATCTATAAATCATCCATATGAACATAAAACTAGTTTATATTTATAATGTTTTATATTTAAAATTTATTTATATTTTAATTATGTATCATATTTACTAACATTATTTTAAAATTTATGTACTAAAAATGTATTAAACTAGATTATTGAACCAGGTTTGACCCGGTCGAACCATATTAAACCATGAACCAAAAATTTTTCGATTAAGTTTCCGGTCGGATTTTAAAAACACTGGGTATAAAGTTTAGTGTTTAGAATCTTGCAATTGCAATGTCTAAATTTTTTTTATAATTAATAATATTTTTTATTTTTTTAAATAAGATATGACACATGACAGTTTTTTATTGGTTAGTGTTTAGGGGGTGATCTTATAGATTTTATTACTTAAAAAAATTCTTTGCTTAACTAAAGATATCTTATCTAGTTAGTAGTAGGTTACAAAAAAATAGAAGACAAAAATGTAAGGGCGAAGCTAGGATAGTAGGTTACATGCAACGGTACAACATTAAAGTTGATGCCAGAACTGTCTCCTCTCTCCTAAACGCGTGGGTTTCTCTCTGCACAATGCCTCACTCTCTATGAATATATAGTAATAGTATGCATCTGTTTGACTTTTTATTGCACACACGAATGCATTCATGTTATATAATGTGATGCAGATCGCGAATAATTACAAAACCCAAACTACTCTACATGTACATGGTCAACGACGGCATGTTGCAACTTGCATATCTACCGTCTACACATGCGTTTCAACAAAATAACGTATCTTTAGATACAGTTACTTACATATAATGCAATCTAACATGCATTAACAAGCAAATAAATTTTCTGCTTTTCTGTAACCACGGAGAAAACCGTTAATTTGGCAAAAAATCATTTGATTATTCGTGATTACACTCAAATTAGTTAGATGTTATGACTTGTACGAGGCGATCATATAATTTTTCCGATTATAACCTATGAAGTTTCTAAAACCATCTCCGATGATACACAAAAAACTACTCTATAATTTACTCTAAAATAGAGTTGCACCTATGGTTCACTTTATAACAGAATTACTCTATAATAAAGTGGAATATGGAGTTAAAAAACAACATTACTCTATATTCCACTTTATTATAGAGTAACTCTGTTATAAAGTGAACCATTGGTGCAAATCCAACTCTATAATAGAATAAGTTATAAAGTAATTTTTTGTTTATCATTGGAGATGTCCTTAAGAGCATTCTCAACTGGTGAAAACTCAAAACAAACATTTTAATGGTTAGATATTATTATCTTAATAGACTTTTAATAGTTAATTAAAATTTTAATTGTCTGGAAAAGACAAAACCAGTCACATATGAACAACTGGCAGAAGAAGTTCGAAACCATTTCTTACGGACTGTGTTTTTAGAGCATCAATATCGCGGTTTGTAAAGGGAATTTCTTAAGAAAAGTAATGCTGAGGACCCCACAAAACCTCAAAAACCGGTTGCAGAAGGCGTGAGATGAGGACTGCTTGCCGTGGTTTTTTTTGCACTGTTCGCGGGCCCCACCGACACGTGACAGCCCGCCATTGATGCGCTTTTTAATTTTTTTTAATCAGAAAAAAATTAAGAAATCCTTAAAAAAATTAAGAAATCCTTAATGGATTTTAGGGATAAAGATGTTCTTAGAACTCCAAATTTCTACCTCTTTCTTACTTTATCTTTTTCTAATTTTTTTTTTAATTACTTAACAACCCCACTAAAACCGGACATGCTCAGGTCTTTAGCTTGCTCGACAGATATGGATATTAAAAGCAAAGATTTGGGTAGGTTCTGGTTCCTTCTTTAACGTTCCCCAAGTCTCAGTTATAACCTAAACCTATACCATTTCACAAACATACGTACGATCCATCATCACTCACTTTCACGTGATCCCTCATGCACCTCTTTGACACGTTTACACCTATATATTAACTGTTTTGTTTTTGGTGGAGATGAGACTCATACTTAACGAAACAGTTCATGGGGTAGACTTTTTCAAATGATCATTATAATTTCCATCTATTAATTACCATCATCTATTTTATTTTATAGACCGTTTCCGGTTGTGCTATAAATACTATGTAAGCCTTTAATAGGGTAAAAATAAAAATTAACTTTTTACCAAAAAATAAAAAATTAACTGTTGAACTGAGAGTTACTTCAGGCCTCTTCTGATCAAATTGTTTCCTGTGTTATAAAGCGACCATATTTACCACATTTGGAATTTATCTTTTGTCGTCATTCGGAAATATATTTATACTAACATTATTTTTAGTCAGAGCAATTCTCCTTCAGTAAGAGCAAATTATAACTTTATAATTTTAGTTAGAGGTGGTTGACCGCAAAACAAAAAGTTAGTTAGAGTGTGTGTTTATAAATTAAGATGTCAAAGAAATTCTCAAGCTTTAATCTTTAAGAGAAAAATAGTGGAAAGTTACGTAAATTGTGATAAATAATTAAAGTTAAATCCTCAATATCAAGTCCAACGTCTAACCTCTCAATTATTTATATAATTAATTTTTTTTTTGGTCTTGTGCTGAGATTCTGCAATTCTTTGTGTTAGATCATCTCTAATGATACTCCATTTTCATTCTAAAAGAGAGTTTAGAGTAAAAGTATTCTAATGATAATCTATATTTACTCTATGATAGAGTAAAAATAGAGTTTACTTTATAAATTGAGTAGTTTGTTTATTTTTTTCATTATTCTAATTTTGCCTCTTAAATAGTGAATTGAAGATGGTTTTAGAGACTATTGTTGATGTGTATAATAAATAAAGATAGATTAACTAGTCCACCAGGCATCACAATTATCTATTTCTAAATGTAGAAGCAACCCGTTATGAAAAACGTTTACAGAGAGTTGTGTGGTGTATGTTCCTTGTATTCTGTTTTGGATTTTATACAAATCCTTAGCTCCACAAATGCATGGTGTGCAATTCTAGTTGTCGATCGACTCGGTCCACAGGGGGATAAAAGTTATGCAAGTATTTTGAAGTATTTTGTAAATCCCGTACGGGCGGTCGTCTGTCGTCCTTGTCGGATATGTTTGACCATCCCCATGATACACTAATTTTTGTTTGAGGATTTCCTAATCTAAGAAATAAGCCAAAAAGAAATCTGATGAAAATACAGTGTTGGTCCGACAATTTTAATTTTTTTTTGACGCTCTAAGCTTACTTTAAACTTGTGCCATTGTTATTTATTAAAAAAAAAAGAATTATAGGGCCGTGTATACAACTAAAAGATTCATTTAAAGTCATGACGTCTGCGAAGATATCAAAGGATATCTAAACATGCTGGATCTAAGATATCAAAGGATATCTAAACATGCTGGATCTCTGAATATTAGGCCTCGGATTTCTTATCCGAGATCTGGATTCGATCCGAGATTCGATTCGAGATCTGATCTAGATTCGATTCGAGATCCGATCCAATTCGATCCGAGATCCGATCCGGATTCAATCTGAGATCCAATCCGGATCCGCTCTAAAGATCCAGATTTCCTAAGGGGCCGGATCCGGATTCGGATAGTAAAATTTTGGATCCGTCAAAACCGAATCCGGATCTGAATATCCTGATTTTTAGTCCAGATATCCAAATCCGTAATTTCTATTGATAATTATTTCAAAATAGTAATATATATATATATATAAACTAATTTTATTTGTTATATTTTCATTTTTATAATACTATAAAAGTATAAATTTTGTAATAGTATACTTAGAAATAATTAAAAACATTATATTACTTTTATTTTTAAATTATTGTCAATATTTATATATCTTTTTAATATTAGTTTTATTTATTTTAAGGATTCAAATCCGGATCTTGGTATCCGCTGGATATTACAATTTTTAGGAGGATATCCGACATCCGGATATCCGACATCCGGATATCCGAGAACCCCGGATCCGGATAAGAATAGTAAAAATATGGATCCGCCGGATAAAGATCTGGATCCAGATACCTTAAAATACCCCGGATACCCAATACATCCCGGACTTACTGAATATGCTGTTAATCGTGATTCATGCAATACCTTAAGACAGTATGGAGGAGTTGAAGTTAGCGCTGATATTTCTCGACATGCATCAAATTTCTTTGCGGGAGGTCGAATTTGTGGACATTTTTTGCCTTACATTTTCATCTCCGTATTACTCCTCTGTTTTATAATATATGTAGTTTTAGCTTAAAGTATAAGGATTAACAAAGTTTTTATTTTTAAAAAGTATATTTTAATATATATTAGATATAATTAAATCAATCATAAATAAATCTAATAATTTGATTGATTACACTAACCCATAAATAAATTCAACATTTTGAAACAATTTTTTTTTCTAAAACTACTTATATTATGAAACAGAAGAAGTAATATTTTTTCTTTGTTAAGAATTTTTTATCCAATTTTGGTTCTTCAAACCACAGTCACCCAATTCTTTTAGTTAATGTGAGGTCTATTTAAATTTTCTTTATAAAAAGGAAAAATATGTAATCCTTGATACTTTAAATTAATGAATACTCATTGACACAAAACTAAATAAATAAACATGCTGGATATCAATAATTTAAGTGTTAAAAACATGCTTGATATAGTTGATAAAATACATTTAATTTATTGGTATGCTAGTAAAGTGACAAGAAAACGTAGAATTAGATCTATTCCTTGAATAAAAGAAAAAAAATTAGCTCCTAAGATCATTTTTAACGTATTTTTTTCTAAAGTAAAATAATTTTATATTCTAGGTGAAATTCAACATATTTTTTTACAAAATAGAATTTCTCTATATTGAAAGTAAAATAGAAAATAATATTTTTCTAAATATGGAAAAATACTAATTTTATATCAGAAAATGGGTTGAAAACAACTATACAAATGAATGGAAAATGTTCTAAAACGTTTGTAAAGTGCATCAACTCCAATGAAAGTATCCAAAAATATATCTTAGTTTAAAAAATTGAGAGAGAATGAACTATGAGAAATTCTTTTGCAAATGATTCAGTATTTTATAAATAATTAAAATTTAGTTATGAAATTAAGTGATACCAAAATACTACAAAGATGAGAAACTTAAATTGAAAACAACCACCTTTAGATGTCGTCGCGGTTTGCAATTGTTACCAAATGTAGTTCGTTTCATTGACCAAATGTTGTTTATTCATTATCGCGGGTTCCTACAATTGTTTGCTTCGTTGTCGCCGGTTTTTGCGACTAATCACATCGACCAATAGCATGTAGTATTTTTTTTACAAAAGATAATTAGTCGTTATTTTGTTAGTGTTAGATTCGGATTTATTATGGGCTTCCAACTTAAAATCAATCGGTGATAAGTGGATTGACCCTAACCCTTTATATATTACTTAATGTCTCTTAGAATTTTCGATGTGAAATATAATATCTCTAATACCCATCCTCGAGATGATAGTTCTTATCAGCGAGTTAATTACGACCTTTATACCTGATTGGGAAGGGTTAATTACGATCTATAAATCTGGTCGGGAAGGATTAATATTAATTAGGAATTTAGGGTATTTAGTATCTGGACTCTGATACCATATTAGATTCGGGTTTAATTATGGACTTACAAATTAAAATCAACGGCTATTAGTGGATTGACCCTAACCCTTTATATATTACTTAATGTCTCTTAGAATTTTCGATGTGAAATATAATATCTCTAATACCCATCCTCGAGATGATAGTTCTTATCAGCGAGTTAATTACGACCTTTATACCTGATTGGGAAGGGTTAATTACGATCTATAAATCTGGTCGGGAAGGATTAATATTAATTAGGAATTTAGGGTATTTAGTATCTGGACTCTGATACCATATTAGATTCGGGTTTAATTATGGACTTACAAATTAAAATCAACTGGCTATTAGTGGATTGACCCTAACCTTTTATATATTAGTTAATGTATCTTAGAATTTCCGAAGTGGGATATAATATCTATGATAGTAATTGACTTAAAATCACGATTTGCAACTGATTCACGATTAGTTACGCGACAATAAAATAAACAACAATCTGCGACATGCCATCTGATTATACAATCAGTCGCGCAAAAACAAACAACAATAACTTGTGACATCCACAGGTTACAGGTCGCAATGATACAAACGTACAAAGGCTAAAAAATAAAAAATAAAAAAAAATGTACAAAGCCAACATCTCTAGTGAGGTTATTCTAAGAACAATTTATCATGCCAATTCGAACACTAGTCCGTCATGCACTATATTCAATTTGTTACATTTTTCTTTTGCATTAACTTGTATCCTGACTAATTTACAAAAAAAAAAAAAAAAACTTGTATCCTGACAATGTTTTTGCTTGCTCAAATAATTTGCCTACACCCTTCCCCCAATCAAGAATACTTGTTTTGCATGGAATTCCTTATTCCAAAAATCTTACTAAAACGTTTACCCGACAGGGTGTAAAATATATTATTTTATCAGGTCTTCTAATAACGATGAAACATACAAATATGGTAACTTTTTTAATTTACCGGTCTAAGCAAATCCTCGGTCATACATGGAAACTGATTAGACCTGCCGTCGAATCCCAGATTGTTTGTTTGACCATAAATTGAACGGCTACGATTTTCTACAGCGGAAACAAGTAAATCTAATCACAAATGTACACGTAATCTAATGTCCTTTTCGGATTATCAAACAAAATCTGAGTTTGATTGAACTATGGGTCCCACAGATTAGAAGAAGCGTGGGATTGATCTGAAGGGATCAGATAGAATTTTTCTTCTTCTTATGACTTTGATTTGATGCTCTGTCTTTGTTTCGGTCGTTCAAATTTATAAATTATCCAACAGTAACGGCTTTTTTTTTCTTTCTCGAGGTAATTTTTTTTTGACAGAAATTTTGTCGAGGTAATTTTGAAAAATGATCTCGATGGTGTATATTTCTTGATACTGTAATCTTTTTTCTTTCAAAAGTTAATCTGTTTTACATAATCAGCCATAAAATCATTATAATTAATTTCTTGTAGAGCTTTACATTCATTTACTATAGAAAGTAACAAATTACTTTTACACATATCCTTGCTTATTTCTAATTTTATATTAGAGGATACTTTCCAATTTTCAAATGTTCATATATAATTATTCTTAAAATGTATGACAGTCCGGAAATAAATAAATCAAGAAGCATGGTGGTTGTTGCATGAATCCAAAAAAGTTCATGTGTTTGGTTTGCATGAATCCTAAGGATTATGTTCTTTTGTGAAAAAAAAAAAACTGCGAGAAAGTTTTATATTCTCATTCATTTTGATTATTTACAGTTTTATAGAGATCATATAACATCAAAAGTTCAGAAGTGATTAAATAGTCCATTCAATTTTAAAGATATCAAATTAACCGCATAAAAAGTGTAGAATATCTTAATTTTGTTTAGAGCATCTTCAATTTATCTATATATTTTTTTACTAAAAACTCTATAATAGAATTAGTTTTGTTCCAAAATATGTTTTACAGAGACAGAATATATCTTACTGTATTTATTTATTTAAAAAACTCTATTATATAGATGGGGTTGAGATGATTTTAGTCTAATGATATAATCCCAATCAAAAATTCATGTGCGGTTGATTCAATCGGATAGAATGATAGTAGTTTAATTTTTCTTGTGTGTGTGTACCGAACCTGAATCTAGTCTTATTACAATATCTAGAGAGGGATAAATTTGAGAAGAATCCATTTCTTAAAATAAAGAAACCAAATTAGGATCCTCTAAGAAGTCTTTGCTAGTCTTCTCTCGTCAAACAAAAGCAATTCGTGCGGAGTAGTTTTCAAGTCTCTTTCAACTTTCCAAACACATCTTCTCAATTCAATTTGTTTAGCTTCTAAACTTTGGAAACTCTCACAAAAGGTCAAAATCTTGAAGAGTCTTGGTCTTCGGTACAAAGAAAGTAACGCAGAATTGGGAGATGCGTACCAGTAATCATCATGATTTACAAGTGTCTTGGCTTTGTTGCCGACACGTAACCACAACTCACCCAACACAGAACCTCTTTGTCATGGAGAATGATACGGCTCTACTTCTTTCTTTTAGATCATAACAACTCTTAAATTATCTCATAATATATTTTATAGACACACAAAGAGAAATGGGTAAGAGACTAATTTGGCGTTGCCCACCAACCTAACTTCCCTTCTACTTCATCTACAACTCGTGTCCACTTTTGTACAAGATTACTATTATAAACACGCCTCCCGCGTGAAAGTAAACACGCAAACATCATAAGAAACATACAAACATAATTCTTTTGGCCTCACTGCCGCTCTGCGATGGAGAAGAAGAAGACCAATCATGGAGATGATGGGCATGATTGTGTTCCTCCTATCCATAGCCAAGTCGTGAAGATCAAGAAAGAGTTCGAGAAGATACATCAGCCTGAGATGCCTAGGGCGCTTCGAGAGATCACGAGTCCACGGCGTTCCCGTTCTCCCCTCGGCTTAGGAGAGAGAGACAGGCCCATCTCCGTTGGAAATTGATAACAAAGAGAGAGATAAAGACAGGTGCTCCTTTGTGTATTATACTTTCTCTTTATCTTTCAATGTAAATATCTTTGGTTAATGTGATGAGTCTCCTGTTCTAATCTCTCTTCTCTCGTTTGTTGTAATCTTTGAGAGGCAAACCAACTTGTTCGTCGATCGCTATGTGTTTTTAAAATGAAACAATCTTAAACAGAAGAAACAAGTAAAAGCCTAGAAAACTACAGGATGATGCCTATTATTTATGAAGCCCTTGGTGTTTCCTGAGATGATAGTAACTTAACCCTTTTTTTGTGAGATCTTTCATGACATCTATGATCTTAGATGACAGTGATCTAAGACGCAAACCTTAGACTGGGTGGTTGTGTCATCTCCATTCTGTTCTTGAATGATGAGAACATATCTATGAGAGGAAGCATCGTGGGAACAAAGATCCACGGTCAAGCTTTTTATTACCATGTAAGCGAAATGCTCTAGTGTTGAAATAGCTTGACATGGTCCACCCTAAGGAAGATGCATTCACATCTTGGCCGCTGAAAGGATGACCACTGGCCTTAACATCATCAAGTGCATCTCTAATCTATTGTTCAAACTCAAGAAGACAACAAATCTTCCATCATCTAATTGAAATGTAGAGACTATTGCAACAAATCTTTTATTCACATAACCTTTTATACAATTATTCAGTTCTAAAGCAGAAGTGAAAACACAAAAGAGTTAAATAATTTTTTTTTTGAAAAATATAAAGTTAATGCAACCCCAAATTGAGAGAAAGAAACTCTACCACTGGGCTCCTCCTCCCATGACATTATCACGCCTAGATCCCATAGTCATCATAACCTTAAACTCCTCAAAATCTATCGTCCCATCTCCATTCTTATCCACACCTCCAATCATCTTCCTACACTCCGCGATCGAGCATTCATCTCCAAGACTCCTCAAAACCTCATGCAGCTCCTCCGCCGATATCGACCCGTTCCCGTCGATATCATAAACGGAGAACGCATCCTTAAGATTCTCCAGCACGTCGTTCTGGTCCATCCCTTTCGTGAACAGCTCAACGAACTCCTCCAAGTTTATGTAACCGTCTCCTTTCTTGTCTATCTCTGCTACCGCCTTCTGAAGCTCCTCCTCTGGAACCTCGTGGCCTAGACTCGCCATTATGGCGCCTAGCTCCTTTGACGAGATCTTGCCGTCTCCGTTCACGTCGAACTTCTTGAACACGGCTTCTAGCTCTCGCACCTCTGTTTTACCCGAGCGTGCCTTTTGCAAGAACGGCGAGTCTGCTCCCGTTCGAGAGGCCGATCCATTGGATTCCTTTTTGCTGTTGAACATCGTTTCTCTGTGGAAAGAGAGGATCCGGAGTATGAGAAATATCCGTATTTGTGTGATTTTTCAGAGGAAGCGGATGATTCTCTGAATCAGTAGCTATTTTGGGAACATGAATAGATTTAGTTATTTGGTTTTCATGATGGATATAGCGACTAATATGAGATATGTAGAGAAGGGGGACATGTTGATAATAGGAGCTTGGAGGTCATCATGCGTAACTACTGCTCTTCCAATCATCTAAACTGGCATTTACATAATTAACTAGTGGATGATGAATACATCGCCGGCTTTGAGACTCATGAGGCTTAAAATAGTTACGATTTAGAATTCGAATTATACATAAGCTTTTAAATGGTTAGAAAACAAAATGATTTATACAGATTAAACACTTCAAATTTGAAGACCATGACATGTGCTTAGTTTCGCTAGCCTTAGGATCGACCATGGATAGATAACATATTTTGACTATTAAACCCATCATTCAAATTGTTAAACCAACACAACTGATAATCGCAAAGTCAAAATGTTTATTTTTTTCTAAAAAAGCAATGAGGCAGACAAATTGTTATTAATATTTATAATCAGATTATGCTTAATATACTTCAGAACCCTTAAATAAAATTAGGAAATCACAAAATTTTGTAAGGATTTACTAATGGCATGGGATATAAATAAAGTGAGGTCAAACTTATGATCGATGAAGCCATGCTATCAAACTCCCAGAGAAGTAAATGGTTTGGCCAGTATCGATAGCCGTCTGAGTGGAAAATGATAGTATTCAACACCAAGAAAACCTAAACGTCTCCTTCATCTCTAAAATGGAAAGCCATTGTGGCAATGCCTTCTAATCCAAGTTTCTTCGTTACATAAACTTCTTGGATCTCTCTTAAATTTCTCAGCTTTTCGTGTGTAACATTTGATGGTTTTGATCAAAGCTGCATTGGCTAATCTCTCGAAAGAATACAGGTTTGTTTGTAAGGATTTCACTAAGGCTAGCTGGACCGGCTAGTTAGAACAATTCTCCAGACTTTTGATTGGAATGATTCTCTTAAAATCTCGGAAGAATACGGTTTGTTGGATGTCTACCTCAATTGTAAAATGATTATACAAGTTTTTTTGTTTAGATAGGTTAAATCGGTTTATGTGCTAAAATATACAAATTTTAACCTAAGTTTTGGCATGTTTGGCTTTATAGTTATATAGACTTAATGCAGATAAGAGTTTAGTACAATATACAAACTAGTACTATACCATGTGCATAGATTAGTCTTTGTCCCCCATGAACAAAAACAAACAAAATGTCATGATGTCGGAGAAGACTTGGGAATAGTTTCAAGAAAAAATTTATTATCTTATAATAGGAACATCAACTACCATATATTTGACGCAAATATAGTCCGGTGATATAAAACACTCAATCTTAGAAAGATAAACTATTATATCCTACAAATATCCTAAAACAAATTTCACTTTGTAGATGCTAAATTAGTTGATGAACTAACTAGTTGGAACTCTAATGAAATATCAAAATGTAACAAACTTCATTTATATAACAGCAAAAGTTTTCCATCAATTCTATCATCTGCCTCCCACTTATCTTCAGCTACATTTCTAGCAATGGAAATAGAACACAAAGAGATGATGACCTTAGAGTCTCAAAGTAAGATCAGGCTTCGAGATATTATTATTATCTACTAAACTTTCATTTGCTGCAGCCGAGTTCAGATCAAGACCTGACTCTGTAACAGCCACAACCACAGGAGCTTCAACTTCCTCGACAACCTGACGAAAACTTCCGGGCCAGAAGAAGTCACTGCCATCATCATAGTCAAAGAACAATGGCACCGTGTTACCAAAATACCCTTGCTGATGAAACCTTGCAAGAGGAGGAGGAGGCTGAGGCTGGGATAAGGAGTGGTGAAGTAGACCGGAGTGAGCTTGCATCCCTAGAGAAGAAGAGGAGTATGTGTAAGGCCTGTGATGGTGACCAAACATTCTTCCCATGTACATTGCTCGTTTAGCCATTGTTCTTTCTCGCTTGTGAGCGTTCTGGTGACCTCCAAGAGCTTGAGAGCTATAGAACTTGCGTCTGCAGTAGTTACAGGAGAAGACTCTAGGGTTGGATTCACGCTTTGTTCCCTTTTGCCCATCGTTGAAGCTATCGTTGAGCTTGAGATCGAGCGAAACAGGGATGATCTCTTCGGGCTTGGATATATCTTGTTTTGAAGAGGTTTCTCCTTCTCTGACTGGTAACTCTCGCGAGGCATCATCAGATTCAGTCATTTAGTAGAATATTTTTGAAGTTCACCTGAAAAAATCATATAAAAGTCAAAAGCAGATCAAGAAAACGTTGTAGACCTCAAATCTACAAATCCAAGAACTGTATAAAGAAGAGACAGTAAGCAAAAGTCTTAAACAGAGTAACTATATCAGCAACTTCGGACAAGGATCAGCAAGTTCGCAGGTTTAAAAACGACCAATCAAAATGAAGATTTAGAGCTTAACTATGAGGGAGAGAGAATTAATCATACAGTAATTAAAGATCGAAGATCATAGAGAGAGAGAGAGAGAGAGAGAGAGAGAGAGAGAGAGAGAGAGAAAAAAAACAGTTTGGAGGGTACTGTGCTTACGAAGATATGTTGAGATCTGGGAAGAGACAGCCGACAGAAGCTGAAGTAGTTGACGTGGGAGTTAAGAGGAAGAAGAATCTAAGATGAGTGGTACTCTTTGTGTTTACCAAAAATGGGTGAATCCAGATGTAACGAAAATAAAAACCAGAGAGAAGAGATAGGATTGGTGAAGAAAAGCACAAGAATAAGAGGTACTGAAGGAAGGAGAGAGAGACAGAGAGTTATGTTTAAACAAATATGGCAAACGCATATGTTGGAGAGATGTAAATGGTCTGGTGGAAACACATGTGGGAATCTAAATAAAGTCTCTGCCAATAAGAACTGTGTTTTTTTTTTTGCAATAGTTCAACGACCTTTTTCTAGGGGTCACCTTGGCAAAATAGTTAAATTTTCGTAAATGGATAAAGTTTAATGCATTTTTTAAAGAACTATATATATGTTTTTTACAACAATAGTGTTCGTAAAGGTGTAGCCGTCATAGGCGTTGGTATGCACGTCTAACGTATTGTTTACTATGCGTTCTTCATTGCGATGTGGTAAACCCTATAAACTTTTTGAACTTTTTATTTATTTATATAGTTTTAGTTTATATATATATATATCGTTTCTCTCAACTCTTTTTCTTTAAATCTGGGAAATAAGGATATTTTAAGAAAGATCCCTATTAATCTCCAAAAAGGTTTAGTCCATCGTATGCATCATTTCTCTAAATATTCAAATGAATTGTAAATAATGAATTCATATGCTTAGCTATATGATACATTATAATCCCTGTTCTAAAATGCGGTCTCCTAGCCGCAAAATCGGCCGCATTTGCGTTATAAGGATGGCGACTATGGCGAATAACATTAATTCGGATGAATTATACTGTTGTCCGATTTTTTGCCGAGTAGAACGTAGAATAAGATTATACGGCCGTATAATAAATAAAACGTTAAGCGTGTTTTTCATAAGTAACCTACACTGACCCAATTATTTTGGCCCATCTACTGTAATGTTATTAAAATAAACATTGTGGTAGCTATAAACGTGAGGTCGAAGCTTTTTATATGAATTGATATTTAGTTAGATACTAAAGCTTAATTTCTTTAGGTGGTTAGCGAAAAAATTTGGCATTTTATAATATTGATAGGTAATTAGTTACTGAACTGATAGTTAGATAGATAGATAGTAAGTTACCAAACTTGGCATTTTATAAACTTTTACCTATGCAAAATTAATAATTTATTAAAAACTACTCCCCGCATATTTATCGAGTTTATCAGGATTTTTTAACAACTCGCTAGGTTCGAGGTTAACGCATGGATAGCGCGTAACGCATTTCCGAACAGGGATTATAACGAGGTGTTTTCAAACCATCCAAATTATTTATCAACTTAAAGTTCGTCTACCGTTAGACAACCTGGTTAATTCTCAACATCTTTTGGAACGAGAACAAAACAAACTGCATATTTTAAAGTGTAAAACATTAATTGTTTTATCTCCCTCGTCAGAGTTTTTCAGAAAGATTTTCATGAACATTTAATAATTGAATCGCACAGTTGAACATACAATATATAAATAAAAAATATAAAAAATAATTGAGAAGCACAAGGCATTTGATAATGTTGCATGGAGCCCATACATTCATTCCCCCGGCTTCACCTTTTATATTTGATGTGTATATTTATTTGTGTGTTTTCTGAAAATTTACATGTGATTTCAAAGTCTCTGCTTTCTTGTCCCTTTTCTATCCAACTTTTCTTTTTCTTCTTCAAAAGGTGAAAAAATTTTAGTTTACAAAAAAAAAAAGGTGAAAACATTTTCTTTGATACCGTGTGGGTTGTTGTTACCAGTAACTCGTGCGGTAGAAATCAGGGGCGGCTTAGATAGTAGGGCTGGAAGTGCGACCGTCTCAGGATCCAATTTTTCTTTCTTTTTTTTTACAATTTTTTAATTTTTTTAAATAATAGATATAAACATATTGTAACTAAATTTGCTTTTATATATTTTTAAAACTAAAATTATTTTGAAAATTTTCATGTAAAATAACAAAATAGATTAAATAATTTATAATTTTAGCTATTTAAAAAAAAAATTGCCTAAAAACCTGTATTATTATTTTTTTTTTCCTGGGGGCCCTAAAACATTTCGAGCCGGCCCTGGGTAGAATAAGCTGTTTTGTTTGGTTAAATTGTTGTAATGCATGTTGAAGAGGAAGAAGAAGATATTTAACTTTATTCGTCTTTTTTCTTCTTTTTTCTCAAAAATAAGAAGATGAATAAAGTTAAATGTTTTTCAAAAAATAGCTGTTATGTACTAAGTTAGGTATTTTTTGATAGTTGAATTTGATGAATATGAATCTAACTGTGTGATGACCGTTGCAAAAACATATGTCTGCATAATTACTTTGTCATAAAATAATTGAACAAACAACAAGTTAAATGAAAAGGTTGATTGAGATTTTTTTTTAATGTAATTCACAGCATATGCAAATTTTACTATATATTTAGTTAATGGGTCTCTTTATAAACAGGGTGTTGACGTGTTGTGTGTGTGGAACAAATCTAGCAAAGAAAAAGAATTTAATATTGGGATTGTGGCAAAGCAGAAAGAGATAGAGACACCTCCTTATTTCTTTTGTCTTTATGCACTGAGTGATTGGGCAGTGCCCACTCTCGTTCCAATTCCATCCCAACTTGTCTTTGGGCCCTTGGGCACACTTCAATTCATTAGCTTACACACATCTTCTACTTCCGTCCACTTGCTTAGCTGCGTTCTAACACATTTCACAAATGATTGTTCCATGGGCTCGATGTTTTTTTTCCTTAGAACACCATCGTCTCTATGTTGCTGGTAAACATAAAATTATGGGTTTGCCAATGAACATCCTATAATTACTCTTGACATCATAGAGCACATGATAACATATTAATGACGGGTCCTCATCTAAAATATGAACGCTTTAAGAACTTTGAGCTACTTCAGACTAAAATTTAATTACAATGCCGAACTATTTTTGAGCATCTAATGCATCATTCATACGTACCCATCAAATTTTGAAAGCTCCCCTTTCTGAAGAATCTATTCTGCATTGACTGCCTACTACTTTGCCTGTTAATTGATCTATTGACGTAGCTAATGTGGAACCAAAGGTTGCATGAACACTGGGGACTTGGCATCGCCAGAGATAGACAACCGACATGTGAGCTGAAAACGTAGACTGCCACTAACACGTGGTTAGTTTGTATCTATTTTGGTGGAGTCAGAATATCCCTGCATAATTAAAAAAAAAAAGTTCCATAAAATAAACTATATATATACACGATATCCACATCCACTAATCTTTAGCAAGATTATCTAGATCTAATAGTCAAAAGCTCATCCTTAGATATTTTTTTATTCCAACGAGGCTATTATATCACACAAGAAACATACCTAGAAAGTCTTATAATGATTACATTAGGAGAAAAACATAATTTTAATATCTGTATATAAACTAATTTGTAAGGATTATTTAAATCCAGCATGAGAGGGTGTGGCATGTGCCCACCCTAAATTTTTATTTTTCGTTAAAATTAGTGTTAAGTTTATGCAAATACATCTACACTAAACTTTGAATTATAAGAAAATTGGTTACATGCCTCATGCCAAAAACCATCCTGGATCTGCCCCTGTTTAAACCCAAAGCCGTTCTAAATAACAAAAAGGTTAAAATAGCATGGCATTATTAAATTCTGAGAAAGATTTCAAAATCTGAAATCAAAATGGTAGGGACGTGCCAATAAAAACGTACAGCTTCAATAATTAATCTTGCTCAACACGTTAATAAATTAAACTAAATCAGCTGCTAATCGCTTAATCACTTGGTTATCTAGCTTAGCTCCCATGAGCTAATGAATATCATGAAAACGAAAATTAAAGCTTATGTGGGTAAGAAATATAATTTTTTTTGAACATATTTTAGGTAAGAAATATAATTAGGAAGCAATATTGTGCAGAATGAATCATATATCAAAACAATATGAACCTTTTTGTCAAAATATATTTTAAAAATTCCCTTAGTTTGGTAGAAAATATAATGCACCTGTAGATGGGCAGCGTGATACGTACACAATTACAGGTTTTTTTTTTAAATAAATATTTACTTATATCTTCAACCCGAAAACTCGGGGATTCAAGTGTCAATTACAAACTTGCATTGAGTAAAACGATCTAATCCAATACATAACTTAACTAGCTTCGGTTAACCACCCGAACCGGCGCATTTCACTAGATGGCTCTGCAATTTTTAGATTATCACTCGCCGTTCTCAACCGTTGATTTAGCCACACGAAAAGGGTGGCGTTCACCTTGTTTCCTTAGTTGCCGGTACTGCTCGTTTAATCACTGGAGTAGCTGGCTTATGACACTCTCTTCAAGCTTGTTCTTTCCACTGACATTAAGCGTTTAGAGCCGTGAAAATAGAGACTGATGCGAAGCATACCTGAGACTCTAGAACCCACAGCGATGGTTGGTATAACTCAATGACCTAGAGACCACCAGATGATACACAACCTGCCGAAAAAGCGAGCTGCGAAGAAGGCAAATCCAGTAACAAGTGATTCCAATCCTGCAAAAAAGTAGAGAGATCAATCTGCTCCAATGACCAAGCGACCATCGAAACACTGGGATGATGAAACTCCCATCAGGTCTCCTCGCCGCAAGACTATCCGACTGACCCAATCAGGAAGCTAAGCCACGTCCTGACCCAAACAAGAAAACCTGGTCCGGTACTTTCTGCGCCTCACTGTCACCTTCGCTGGAGATACGAACTGAACAGGTGAAGCGGATAGGAAACAATCAAGGTCACGCGCTCTGACCCAAAAAACTAGTCCAAGAAAGTGAGTTGGGAAGCACAAAAGAAGAGTAACCGTCGAAAAGCGGCTGAATCTGCCATAGACGACAGAGCAAACCGACGACTCTTGAGCTACACACGAAGGTATCTCAGCAAACCTGTTGCCACACGACCACCAGTGTACTGAGCACGCGCCGTCGTACAGTCTTGACGCCTCCTTTGAACGGCAGCAAGATCATGGATCGAAACAAGACGCCGAGCTTCGATGCCACATAAACCCAACGCTCCACTCCATACCGACCACCGCCGGGATATAAAACCATGGAGAACAGAGGAGTGAGTCTACCCTACACTCATGCGCCGTCATCGCCATGACTCCGAGTAGATTGAAAAGGGGAAAACAGATCTATTGAAATCAGACTCTAAAAGTCGATCCATCTCCCTCCAGATCCGCAATGCCTCGTAGAAACACCAGTAGCAAGTCACAGGACGCCGGATCTAGTTCCCCCCGGAGCAGATCTAGGGTTCTGACACCATAACTACCACCAGGGCTCCAGACATGTTGACACCAACAGATAGAGGAAGGAGATGAGCAAAGAAAAGATGAGGAAGGGGAAAGGGGAGGCGTCCGGCGACGAACGGAGGAGTCACGCGCCGGAGCTAGAAGAACGCTTTGATAATCCTCTGCAGAGAAAAAGAGGTGAGGAGAGAGAAACTTTGGTTTTCTTTTCAATTACAGGTTATATTTTCGTTAAAACCTTTTTGGTGTAATATTTTCGTTAAATTTGATTTCCATATGGTAGGAAATTCCTAATTAACTGAGGTTATATATTTTAAGGCTCTTTACCAATCTTACGTTATATTCCAGAAGAGCTCACTGAATTCGGCAATCAGTTGTACGGAGATTTCTGCATTTTAGGCTAAATAAGTTGCAATATCCCAATTTCTAATATATATTGAAATTCTTTTTAGAAAATTGATTTGACTTGTCTAAGTACATTTATCTTTTCGGTCATTTGTCTAAACTATTTTTCAAAATTAGATTAGTAAGCAAGTATTCTGAACATCTGAAAATTACCGCACTAACTATCTTATAAGGTTGGCCCAGCTAACGAGTAATTAAATGGGAGTGGAAAATCTATTAACCGTGGATGGCCGGAAGCATTACAATTCGTATCAAAATCAAATCTAAACGAGTGGGGAATTATAAAAACTTAGACTCATGTCTCTAGACCGGTTTTGTCCTTCGAGACTGGAATTAATGTGGATTATGTAACATAACTTATGTTATTGGTATAATGGGCTTGCTTCGTATCGAATTTGTTATTTTCCTTTGGATCGAACGAAAGCAATACCATAAGATGCCTCCTCAGCAATATTTTGGTGACCAAGATGCAATTAAGATTACATTAGGGAATCTTCGTGTTGGTGATAGTAAAAGTGGACTCAGTGGAGACCACGCTCATATGGTATTGTGATTGCAATACAGGTTTTGTGGCACGCTATTGATAAGTTCAACGAGAAGAATATACTTTGAGAGAGGCTGATTTTGTAGTAGATCAGCTAAATTTTTGCACGTCCATTGACTCTACAATTCAGTTTTATTGATTGATGCATCTTTCAAATAACTAATTTGTTTTATGATTTTATCGACAATTAATTCTCTTTTTTTTTTTTTTACGATTCGTCGTCGATTCATAAGAGTATACATTGATTTTACTGCAACTTCCATAAGCATGTATCTCAAACAACATAACATGTTATTTCCATTCCGTTAAGATATATTTCATCTGTTTCCAAAAGTAAGATTTTTTAGACATTTTTTTTGTTCTGTAAAGAATTTTTTTTTATGTTTTAATGTATTTTGTATATTTGTAAGAAACATTGATTGATAAAATTTGAACTGATAAAATATTATTGTTGATAGTTGTTATAAATAAATAATAAATTTAATTGTAAAAATTGATTTTTTCTCAATATACCGAATATTTTATAATTTTTTTCAGAAACGGAAAGACTATGTTTTAGAAAAAATTTGTTCCACATAGATAATATTTTTAATTTCCTATCAAGAAGTTGTAAACTTCAAAAAAGTTGGGTTTTAAATTACAATTGGTTAACAATTATGGAGAATGATAATAAAATGCTGTATTTATTATAATGATTTAATGTATTTTCTTATAATGTGTAAAAACTTTAAATAATATATTAAAGAATGAGGTATTTTTATATTATAAAATACATGATGAAACAGTGTCATGTATAAAAATTATATTTCTTCAAACTGATATTCATTTTCGAAGCAGATATTTAACCACTTGAAAGAAATTTATCAATACATATATATTCACTAAAATATAAATTTTAGTTGGATAATAGAACAAAGAAACTTTTTTTTTATGACCATGATTTTTTTTGGCAGATTATAGTATCCAAAGCTTGTTAAAGGTTTCAGAGTATTGCACAAAACCGTTCGCTATGATCGTGTGCTATGAAGAAAACTTATTCATCAAAAATGTCATATATGAAAACCGTCTATGGATTCAAGTGTTTCAGGGATTATAGTGCTAAACCATAAAAACATAAAGGATACGCGCCTTTCAATCACTAGCTGGCTATTTCCATTTTTTTCATTGGCCAAAAGAAACAAATCTTACTATTAATAAAGATAGATAAGTATATAGCATTTCCCTCCCTTAAATAAGTCAGATTTGATATATTTTTTCTTGCTTAAATTTGGAAAATTTTGATATTTCCAAAGCAATAAATCTACCGTTTCGTTTCCTCCTTGCTCACTAAACAAGAACAAGATCTCCACAAAATAAACTCATTCCTTCTCTCTCCGTGCCCCCCCTTCAAAGTTCAAAACCCTACTCAACGCCTCCTTGTGTTTGTAACGTGAAGATTCTACAAGCTAATGAAGAAGATGACCATCGCGAGAGTTTTGTTTTGTTTCCTTTGTTCCATCGCCTTGGTGTACGCGCAAACAAGTCCTGATCTAGCCACCATGAACGCTCTAAGAGACTCCCTTAAGTTTCCCAAAGGCTTCTCCTGGACCGGATCGGATCCTTGTAAGTGGAGCGGTGTGCAGTGCGACTCAAGCAACCGGATCACTCGGATACAAATCGGTAACAAAGGAATCTCTGGAACGTTAACTTCTGATCTCAACACCCTCTCATCTCTAACTGTTTTCGAAGTCATGGGCAACATGTTAACCGGAGACATACCTAGTCTTGCCGGTTTAACCGCGTTGGAAACGATCAATGCTCATGGCAATAGCTTCACTTCGATCTCTGTTGATATCTTTACCGGTTTGACTACTCTTCAGCACGTGTTTCTTGACGATAACCCGTTTGGTCCTTGGGAGATCCCTTTGAGTTTGAAGAGCGCGACTTCTCTCGTCGACTTCTCCGCCGCTAACTGTAGTATCTCCGGGAAGATCCCGGAGTTTCTCGGCGGTCAAACGTTCCCTAGCTTGAAGAAACTCCATCTGTCATCTAACTCGCTCTCCGGTGGACTTCCGTTGAGCTTTGCTGACTCACTTGTTCAAGTTCTGTTGCTCAACGGGCAAAAGCTCAACGGGTCAATCTCTGTTCTGCAGAACATGACTTCTTTAACCGAAGTGTCGCTCCAGGCAAACGCCTTCTCTGGTCCATTGCCGGACATGTCTGGTCTTGTCTCTCTGACAAAGTTCAACGTCAGGGAGAATCAGCTTACCGGTATAGTTCCATCTTCTTTCACCGAGTTGCAGTCTCTCGCGGTGGTGAATCTGACTAACAATCTTTTTCAAGGATCAACACCGAGCTTCAAGTCCAAAACCATTGCCGTTGATATAACCCCACGGCTTAATAGCTTCTGCTCAGATTCTCCAGGCGTGCCTTGTGACCCACGGGTCAACACTTTGCTTTCTATCGCTGAAGCGTTTGGTTACCCTGTGAGATTTGCGCAGAGCTGGAAAGGGAACGATCCTTGTAGTAGTAAAAACATGTGGGTGGGGATTACTTGCACCGGAACTGATATCACGGTTATCAACTTCAAAGGGATGGGACTCAGTGGAACTATCTCTCCACGCTTTGCGGATCTTACATCTCTCAGGGTTATCAATCTCTCTCAGAACAATCTCACCGGTGTTATTCCACAAGAACTCACTAAGTTGAGTAGCTTGACAACTCTAGATGTTTCCAACAATCAGTTGTATGGTAAGGTACCAGTGTTTGGTCCTAACGTCTTGATCACTACTGGGAACCCTGACCTAGGAAAAGATGATCCTGGACATGCTTCTGGTTCTTCCGGAAGTAATGCTGGGAAAGTTGTGGGTTCTGTTTTTGGAGTTGTGTTGGGGTTGCTTCTTCTCGGATTGATTATTTTCTTAGTGGTCAAGAAAAGGAAGGAGAACCGTAAGAAGTATCCAAAACAACATTCTGGTGAGGAAGATGCACTCAAGATCACAATAGATAATCTATGTGCTGGTGGAAGCGAAAGTGGTAGCAACGGTCTTATAGTGGAAGCTAAAAACCCTGTGAGGTCAATACAAGTGCTGAGGGATGCTACGGATAACTTCAACGAGAAGAATATACTTGGGAGAGGCGGATTTGGAATAGTTTACAAGGGTGAAATTGATGGGGTGACTTATGCGATTAAGAGAATGGAATCTTCAGTTATAAGTGGAAAGGGTTTGGATGAGTTTAAGTCAGAGATTGCTGTTCTAACCAAAGTTCGTCACCGGAATCTAGTGATGCTTGATGGGTATTGCTTTGAAGGCAATGAGAGGCTTCTGGTTTATGAGTACATGCCGCAAGGAACATTGAGTAGTCATATTTTTCACTGGCAGGAAGAAGGGTTGAAACCTCTAGAGTGGTCTAGACGATTGATTATTGCCTCAGATGTGGCTAAAGGAGTAGAGTATTTGCATTCTCTAGCGCATCAAAGTTTCATACACAGAGATCTCAAATCAACCAACATTCTTCTTGGAGACGATATGCGTGCCAAAGTTGCTGACTTTGGTTTAGTCCGGCTTGCGCCAGAAGGCGCACAGTCTGTTGAGACTAAAATTGCTGGGACGTTTGGTTATCTTGCACCAGAATATGCCGGTATGGTTTTTAAATGCTTATGTCTTTTGTTACTTGTAATGAACTCACCAAATCAAAATATTTGAAAATTTATGTCATTTCAGTGACCGGAAGAGTTACAACAAAGGTCGATGTTTATAGCTTTGGAGTCATTCTAATGGAGCTACTAACCGGTCGAAAAGCTCTTGACGTTAGGAGATCTGAGGAAGATGTGCACCTTGCCACGTGGTTTAGGAGAATGTTCATCAACAGAGACTCATTCCCAAAAGCAATTGATGAGACAATTGAGACCAACGAAGAGACACTCAGAAGCATCAACAAAGTAGCTGAGCTTGCCAGTCATTGCAGTGCCAGGGAACCACAACAGAGACCCGACATGAGTCATGTGGTTAACGTGTTGGCCTCACTCCTTGACCAGTGGAAACCAGATGAAGATATCTCGGGAAACGACTACGACACACCTCATCCTCTTTTGGAGATGATACAGTAGCCCGGCCCATGGAGGAAGCAAAGGAACCTAACGATTAGGGCCCAAATAATTTGGGATAGACTTCCAGTTTTATTTCTAGGTTAAATTTAAAATATTTGGGTTAGTTTTTACTTTTAGCTTAAATTCTTAAATGTTTTGGGCTATGATTCATATTTTAAGCCCGAAACTGAAATTCATGTTTATTTTCTGCGTTTCGTTTCAGTTATTTTTTTAACCTCAATAGTTTTTTTTTTGTTAACACATTGATTCTCTATTGAAATTGTATTTTTTAAAACATATTCTGTTTTTCTTATTTATGTTTTTGCTGAAAGATAATTCTGTGTTTTCATTTAGAATATCCTTCTATATATTAAATGTTCAATTATTTTAACTAGATGTAAAATATACTTTGTTTTTTTAAACATACTATGTTTTTCATTGCCTATGTGTAAATCATATAGAGAGTTCAAGAAAATTGTTATAATTTGATTAGTTGAGAAATTTTTAATTTTTAATTATTTTAACTATATGTAAAATAAAAGGTAAGTTTATAACTAATTACTATCATTTAATCTAAATGATATTTCAAATAATGTAACTAATTTTCGAAATGATAGAAAGTGTAATAATGTTTGATTAATCTTTTTTATATTTATATACTAAAATAATTAATAGAACATAATTTATAGAAATCGATATAATGTCGTAATCCTAAAACTAAACCCATATTCTAATATAAAACACTAATTTCATATATAAAGTATTATAAGTGAGAAATATGTGATCATGAAACAATATACCAACAAATATTTATAATTATTAATGTCTTATAATGTTCATATATGTCTTGTAAGTCATTAATAAAAAAATTTAAAACATTTATAAAATTATCTATCATGGGTTAAAAATTATTTTATCATAATATTAAATTATTTATAAGAGTGTATAAAACATTTATAAAAACTAGAATTCCTTATATATATTAAACTAGAAGTCACTAAAGTGACTTTTGCTTACATGTTGATCATTTGTGAAGTTTTAACAAAATTGTTACAATTTCCTTGGTCGAAATTTTTTAATTTTGTTGATTTAAAAAATGTTTTGTATTTAGGTCAGATAATATAGTGAATAATGTAATGTTATGATTGAAAAAAAAATTCAAGGATGGATATTTGATTTGTCATATTATTTAGAGGGAAAATAAATATTTTGCAAAAAATATGTAAAAAATTAGGAAAACATTAGCAAAAATTAAGTAAAAAGAACGAAATGATAACAAGAAAAATAAGATGAGATCGAAGAAGATGCATAATATGTGTTGGAGAAATGTGGTAGTTACATACATAATTCCGCAAGTATTTCTTATAACTAAATATTCATCAATTACTTTTACATCAAATTTATGGAATATTTTATATATAATATATATTTTCATACAATATTTATCCCGTGAATTCATGGGCGGTTAACTAGTAATCATAAGAAAAGGTTGACATATGGTTAAGAGTAATAACTGATAACTAAGGGACATATTTTAACATCTCGGTTAGGGTCTCCAATAGGTACGGACCGGCCCTGGATACATAGAACGAACAATGATTCATCTTTCTTTGGAGATAATTCTGTGTTTTCATTTAGAATATCCTTCTATATATTAAATGTTCAATTATTTTAACTAGATGTAAAATATACTTTGTTTTTAAACATACTATGTTTTTCATTGCCTATGTGTAAATCATATAGAGAGTTCAAGAAAATTGTTATAATTTGATTAGTTGAGAAATTTTTAATTTTTAATTATTTTAACTAGATGTAAAATATACTTTGTTTTTAAACATACTATGTTTTTCATTGCCTATGTGTAAATCATATAGAGAGTTCAAGAAAATTGTTATAATTTGATTAGTTGAGAAATTTTTAATTTTTAATTATTTTAACTAGATGTAAAATATACTTTGTTTTTAAACATACTATGTTTTTCATTGCCTATGTGTAAATCATATAGAGAGTTCAAGAAAATTGTTATAATTTGATTAGTTGAGAAATTTTTAATTTTTAATTATTTTAACTAGATGTAAAATATACTTTGTTTTTAAACATACTATGTTTTTCATTGCCTATGTGTAAATCATATAGAGAGTTCAAGAAAATTGTTATAATTTGATTAGTTGAGAAATTTTTAATTTTGTTGATTTAAAAATGTTTTGTATTTAGGTCAGATAATATAGTGAATAATGTAATGTTATGATTGAAAAAAAATTCAAGGATGGATATTTGATTTGTCATATTATTTAGAGGAAAATAAATATTTTGCAAAAAATATGTAAAAAATTAGGAAAACATTAGCAAAAATTAAGTAAAAAGAACGAAATGATAACAAGAAAAATAAGATGAGATCAAGAAGATGCATAATATGTGTTGGAGAAATGTGGTAGTTACATACATAATTCATAAGTATTTCTTATAACTAAATATTCATCAATTACTTTTACATCAAATTTATGGAATATTTTATATATAATATATATTTTCATACAATATTTATCCCGAATTCATGGGCGGTTAACTAGTAATCATAAGAAAAGGTTGACATATGGTTAAGAGTAATAACTGATAACTAAGGGACATATTTTAACATCTCGGTTAGGGTCTCCAATAGGTACGGACCGCCCTGGATACATAGAACGAACAATGATTCATCTTTCTTTGGAGATAATTCTGTGTTTTCATTTAGAATATCCTTCTATATATTAAATGTTCAATTATTTTAACTAGATGTAAAATATACTTTGTTTTTAAACATACTATGTTTTTCATTGCCTATGTGTAAATCATATAGAGAGTTCAAGAAAATTGTTATAATTTGATTAGTTGAGAAATTTTTAATTTTTAATTATTTTAACTAGATGTAAAATATACTTTGTTTTTAAACATACTATGTTTTTCATTGCCTATGTGTAAATCATATAGAGAGTTCAAGAAAATTGTTATAATTTGATTAGTTGAGAAATTTTTAATTTTTAATTATTTTAACTATATGTAAAATAAAAGGTAAGTTTATAACTAATTACTATCATTTAATCTTGCATATACAATAATACAAGTGAATAAATTGGCAAAATCATGTATATTGTGAACATTTGACATTTTGAAGTTATTTATCAAAGATTATATATGTGGTACGACCATTTAAACAATTTGTTTCGCAAATCACTTTAAAAATTTTACACGGATTAAAATATATTAAAATGTATTTTTGTTCTCATTAAATACATATATTTAGCCAATAGTATTTTGAGATAAGAAAAACTTTTTATGAGATCAATACATACTGTAATAATTAATAAATTTAAAAAATAAATATAAATTGTATTACAATTTCAAAAGTGAAAATTTTATGTAACATAAAAATGTGGTAAAATGATATTTTTTTATAAAACAGAAGGAATAACAAAACACTGTGTAGTAACGTTCTTTTAAGATTTTGCATTACAAATACCATAGATACATCTTGATAAAATAAAAAAAATCTGTTTCAAAGGGGATCAAGCAGAATTCTGAACACACTAAACATCATAGCCGGTCATTCTTCTTGGAGACGATATGCGTGCCAAAGTTGCTGACTTTGGTTTAGTCCGGCTTGGGCCAGAAGGCGCACACAGTCTATTGAGACTAAAATTGCTGGGACTTTTGGTTATCTTGCACCAGAATATGCCGGTATGGTTTTTAAATGCTTATGTCTTTTGTTACTTGTAATGAACTCACCAAATCAAAATATTTGAAAATTTATGTCATTCCAGTGACAGGAAGAGTTACAACAAAGGTCGAGGTTTATAGCTTTGGAGTCATTCTAATGGAGCTACTAACCGGTCGAAAAGCTCTTGACGTTAGGAGATCTGAGGAAGATGTGCACCTTGCCACGTGGTTTAGGAGAATGTTCATCAACAGAGACTCATTCCCAAAGGCAATTGATGAGACAATTGAGACCAACGAAGAGACACTCAGAAGCATCAACAAAGTATCTGAGCTTGCCAGTCATTGCAGTGCTAGGGAACCACAACAGAGACCCGGCATGAGTCATGTGGTTAACGTGTTGGCCTCACTCCTTGACCAGTGGAAACCAGATGAAGATATCTCGGGAAACGACTATGACACACCTCCTGCTCTTTTGGAGATGATACAGACAGGCTCGGCCCATGGAGGAAGCATGACTTCCAATTTGGGCCCAAATAATTTGGGCTAGACTTCCAATTTTATTTTTAGGTTAAATTTAAAATATTTGGGTTAGTTTTTACTTTTAGCTTAAATTCTTAAATGTTTTGGGCTATGATTCATATTCTAAGCCCGAAACTGAAACTCATGTTTATTTTTCTGTGTTTTGTATTTAGGTCAGATAATATAGTGAATAATGTAATGTTATGATTGAAAAAAAAATTCAAGGATGGATATTTGATTTGTCATATTATTTAGAGGGAAAATAAATATTTTGCAAAAAATATGTAAAAAATTAGGAAAACATTAGCAAAAATTAAGTAAAAAGAACGAAATGATAACAAGAAAAATAAGATGAGATCGAAGAAGATGCATAATATGTGTTGGAGAAATGTGGTAGTTACATATTTAATTCCGCAAATATTTCTTATAACTAAATATTCATCAATTACTTTTACATCAAATTTATGGAATATTTTATATATAATATATATTTTCATACAATATTTATCCCGCGAATTCATGGGCGATTAACTAGTAATCATAAGAAAAGGCTGACATATGGTTAAGAGTAATAACTAATAACTAAGGGGCATATTTTAACATCTCGGTTAGGGTCTCCAATAGGCACGGACCGCCCTGGATACAGAGAACGAACAATGATTCATCTTTCTTTGGAGATAATTCTGTGACGAGTATACCGTCAGCGACCTCGCCAGATTGATAACACATTCAAATCAGGACAAGGGAGGTAAGTGTGTTAGAGAATTCGATGAAGGAGAAACTAATGTTTTGTTACTGGATGAGATCTTGTTTTAGGGTTACGGATAGTGAATATCTCTCTTTGGTTACCTTGATTATCAAGTTAGGGTGTCCTTTTTACGAGAATGGAACCCGTGTGCTTAAATGAACGTGTCATGGTCTACTACAATTATATCTTGCACATCCTATACATTTAGATCATTTTAGAGTGAGCATTGGCCCCAATTCCATTGACTCCAGAATTCTGTTTTATTGATTGATGTATTATTTGACAAATAACTGTTATTTCCATTTTGTGATTTGATCTCTATTTACTTGTACGATTCTTTAGACGTTATATACAAATTGCCAGAATTACAAACTAAAAATTCATGATATATATGCAAAAGCATAAAGTAGAACTACATAACTATAATACATGATGAATTGATACATGTGGTCTTTTTTGGGGGGTAAACATGTTAAAGATTTATTACCTGCTGTGGTATTTTCTTTTCATATGACACACCAGGTTCCAGTAGACTATTGTGCCAAATGGCAATCCATATAGTATGTGCACCCTTTTGTAGGGTAAATCTAAAATGTTTGCAGTTTCACATCAAAAGCTTTATATACTGACTCTGGAAATCTCTGTTAACATTTAATGTTGCATATACAATAATACAAGTGAATAAATTGGCAAAATCATGTATATTGTGAACATTTGACATTTTTGAAGTTATTTATCAAAGATTATATATGTGGTACGACCATTTAAACAATTTGTTTCGCAAATCACTTTAAAAATTTTACACGGATTAAAAATTATTTTTATCATAATATTAAATTATTTATAAGAGTGTATAAAACATTTATAAAACTAGAATTCCTTATATATATTAAACTAGAAGTCACTAAAGTGACTTTTGCTTATGTTGATCATTTGTGAAGTTTTAACAAAATTGTTACAATTTCCTTGGTGAAATTTTTAATTTTGTTGATTTAAAAATGTTTTGTATTTAGGTCAGATAATATAGTGAATAATGTAATGTTATGATTGAAAAAAAATTCAAGGATGGATATTTGATTTGTCATATTATTTAGAGGAAAATAAATATTTTGCAAAAAATATGTAAAAAATTAGGAAAACATTAGCAAAAATTAAGTAAAAAGAACGAAATGATAACAAGAAAAATAAGATGAGATCGAAGAAGATGCATAATATGTGTTGGAGAAATGTGGTAGTTACATATTTAATTCCGCAAATATTTCTTATAACTAAATATTCATCAATTACTTTTACATCAAATTTATGGAATATTTTATATATAATATATATTTTCATACAATATTTATCCCGCGAATTCATGGGCGATTAACTAGTAATCATAAGAAAAGGCTGACATATGGTTAAGAGTAATAACTAATAACTAAGGGGCATATTTTAACATCTCGGTTAGGGTCTCCAATAGGCACGGACCGGCCCTGGATACAGAGAACGAACAATGATTCATCTTTCTTTGGAGATAATTCTGTGACGAGTATACCGTCGCGACCTCGCCAGATTGACAACACATTCAAATCAGGACAAGGGAGGTAAGTGTGTTAGAGAATTCGATGAAGGAGAAACTGATGTTTTGTTGCTGGATGAGATCTTGTTTTAGGGTTACGGATAGTGAATATCTCTCTTTGGTTACCTTGATTATCAAGTTAGGGTGTCCTTTTTACGAGAATGGAACCCGTGTGCTTAAATGAACGTGTCATGGTCTACTACAATTATATCTTGCACATCCTACACATTTAGATCATTTTAGAGTGAGCATTGGCCCCAATCCCATTGACTCCAGAATTCTGTTTTATTGATTGATGTATTATTTGACAAATAACTGTTATTTCGATTTTGTGATTTGATCTCTATTTACTTGTACGATTCTTTAGACGTTATATACAAATTGCCAGAATTACAAACTAAAAATTCATGATATATATGCAAAAGCATAAAGTAGAATTATATAACTATAATACATGATGAATTGATACATGTGGTCTTTTTTTGGGGGTAAACATGTTAAAGATTTATTACCTGCTGTGGTATTTTCTTTTCATATGACACACCAGGTTTTCCAGTCGACTATTGTGCCAAATGGCAGTCCATATAGTATGTGCACCCTTTTTGTAGGGTAAATCTAAAATGTTTGCAGTTTCACATCAAAAGCTTTATATACTGACTCTGGAAATCTCTGTTAACATTTAATGTTGCATATACAATAATACAAGTGAATAAATTGGCAAAATCATGTATATTGTGAACATTTGACATTTTTGAAGTTATTTATCAAAGATTATATATGTGGTACGACCCTTTAAACAATTTGTTTCGCAAATCACTTTAAAAATTTTACACAAATTAAAATATATTAAAGTGTATTTTTGTTCTCATTAAATACATATATTTAGCCAATAGTATTTTGAGATATGTAAAAATATTTATGAGATCAATACATACTGTATAATTAATAAATTTAAAAATAAATATAAATTGCATTAAAATTTTAAAAGTGAAAATTTTATGTAACATAAAAATGTGGTAAAATGATATTTTGTATAAACAGAAGGAATAACAAAACACTGTGTAGTAACGTTCTTTAAAGATTTTGCATTAAAAAAATAGATACATCTTGATAAAAAAAAATCTGTTTCAAAGGGGATCAAGCAGAACTCTGAACACACTAAACATCATAGCCGGTCTGAAATTTATGAAGTTATAAAAGTTTTCAGATAAAAGGTTTTTTTCAATTTGGAATCATAAACTTCTACATATTAGTTTAAAAATTTGATATGAAATGAATCTTGTGTTAGGTTTGCTTAAGATACATAGGTTTTGATTATCCAAGAACTGCAAAGTTTGCATAGTTTCTCATTTCCATGAAATATCCAAATGTATTTTCAATGAAAGGAAACAAATCTGTTGAAAAATAGAAGAGTGGATATTGTGGACTCAAAAGATCACCATCTCGCTAGGAAATGTGCAACTCATGGGCCGGTTCACAGTTTCTCCCCCACTCAGATAACATCTTTGTGAAGGTAGCATGGATCCTCTTTTCCAATGTTAGTATGAATATCAACTGTGGCATAAAAGAATCACCATGGTTTCTTACTGCTTCTGTTTTGGTAATTCGTTTTCTGATTTTTTGTTTTGATACACGTTTCTTCGGAGTGTTGTCCATATCCCTGTTTGAGCATAGGAATAAAAATAGTATTTACTCTATCGAGGGATGAGAAAGGGAAAGATAAAGAAGTATCCCTTTGAAACATGATTTTGAAGCATCCAAGAAAAGGAAAATTAAGAGGGATCAGCAAGTCTCATCTGCAGAGCTAGGGGGGAAAACTCTCCAAGACTCCAATGCCCCCAATCAATTATTTTTATCAATCAGTATTAGACCATCACCTACCAAGGTAGAGAAGCTTCAAGAAAGATGTCTCGTCGTGATCCTGACCCGTATCCTTAAAAAAGAGAGCCTCGTCACCAACTCTTATATAATCTCTACTTGAGTTTGCATCATGAAACAATTCCTTATATAATATATCATTGATGGTGTATCTTGAGAGTTTACTAAATCCAAATCCAAGAATAGCAAATTCCATGACATTTGGTCTAGAATATATGATCGTGATTCGTGAGTGGGAAGAGGACAAGAGGCGGAGAGCAGAACGGAAGCAGAGATCCGAAATAGACTTTGGTGATTCAAAGATCCTTGGGTTTGCCGTATATATAGTAACTTTTCTTTCTATTGGTTTTATAGAAAATCAAAATTTCGTTCGAGTTTTAGTTTAAACATAACTAGACCTTGACCATGACCGGTAGTATTTATTTTTGTTTTTGCTTATACCAATGATGCATTTGTAATAGTTATTTTAGGAAATTATTAAATCGTCATATTAATGCTAAAATTATTTTAGGAAATTATTAAATCGTCATATTAATGCTAAAATTATTTTAGGAAATTATTAAATCGTCATATTAATGCTAAAATTATTTTAGGAAATTATTAAATCGTCATATTAATGCTAAAATTATTTTAGGAAATTATTAAATCGTCATATTAATGCTAAAATTATTTTAGGAAATTATTAAATCGTCATATTAATGCTAAAATTATTTTAGGAAATTATTAAATCGTCATATTAATGCTAAAATTATTTTAGGAAATTATTAAATCGTCATATTAATGCTAAAATTATTTTAGGAAATTATTAAATCGTCATATTAATGCTAAAATTATTTTAGGAAATTATTAAATCGTCATATTAATGCTAAAATTATTTTAGGAAATTATTAAATGTTTTGGGCTATGATTCATATTCTAAGCCCTAAACTGAAACTCATGTTTATTTTTCTGTGTTTTGTATTTAGGTCGATAATATAGTGAATAATGTAATGTTATGATTGAAAAAAAATTCAAGGATGGATATTTGATTTGTCATATTATTTAGAGGGAAAATAAATATTTTGCAAAAATATGTAAAAATTAGGAAAACATTAGCAAAAATTAAGTAAAAGAACGAAATGATAACAAGAAAAATAAGATGAGATCAAGAAGATGCATAATATGTGTTGGAGAAATGTGGTAGTTACATATTTAATTCAAGAAATATTTCTTATAACTAAATATTCATCAATTACTTTTACATCAAATTTATGGAATATTTTATATATAATATATATTTTCATACAATATTTATCCCAATTCATGGGCGATTAACTAGTAATCATAAGAAAAGGCTGACATATGGTTAAGAGTAATAACTAATAACTAAGGGCATATTTTAACATCTCGTTAGGGTCTCCAATAGGCACGGACCGCCCTGGATACAGAGAACGAACAATGATTCATCTTTCTTTGGAGATAATTCTGTGACGAGTATACCGTCAGCGACCTCGCCAGATTGACAACACATTCAAATCAGGACAAGGGAGGTAAGTGTGTTAGAGAATTGATGAAGGAGAAACTGATGTTTTGTTGCTGGATGAGATCTTGTTTTAGGGTTACGGATAGTGAATATCTCTTTGGTTACCTTGATTATCAAGTTAGGTGTCCTTTTACGAGAATGGAACCCGTGCTTAAATGAACGTGTCATGGTCTACTACAATTATATCTTGCACATCCTACACATTTAGATCATTTTAGAGTGAGCATTGGCCCCAATCCCATTGACTCCAGAATTCTGTTTTATTGATTGATGTATTATTTGACAAATAACTGTTATTTCGATTTTGTGATTTGATCTCTATTTACTTGTACGATTCTTTAGACGTTATATACAAATTGCCAGAATTACAAACTAAAAATTCATGATATATATGCAAAAGCATAAAGTAGAATTATATAACTATAATACATGATGAATTGATACATGTGGTCTTTTTGGGGTAAACATGTTAAAGATTTATTACCTGCTGTGGTATTTTCTTTTCATATGACACACCAGGTTTTCCAATGACTATTGTGCCAAATGGCAGTCCATATAGTATGTGCACCCTTTTGTAGGGTAAATCTAAAATGTTTGCAGTTTCACATCAAAAGCTTTATATACTGACTCGAAATCTCTGTTAACATTTAATGTTGCATATACAATAATACAAGTGAATAAATTGGCAAAATCATGTATATTGTGAACATTTGACATTTTGAAGTTATTTATCAAAGATTATATATGTGGTACGACCCTTTAAACAATTTGTTTCAAAATCACTTTAAAAATTTTACACAAATTAAAATATATTAAAGTGTATTTTTGTTCTCATTAAATACATATATTTAGCCAATAGTATTTTGAGATATGTAAAAATATTTATGAGATCAATACATACTGTATAATTAATAAATTTAAAAATAAATATAAATTGCATTAAAATTTTAAAAGTGAAAATTTTATGTAACATAAAAATGTGGTAAAATGATATTTTGTATAAACAGAAGGAATAACAAAACACTGTGTAGTAACGTTCTTTAAAGATTTTGCATTAAAAAAATAGATACATCTTGATAAAAAAAAATCTGTTTCAAAGGGGATCAAGCAGAACTCTGAACACACTAAACATCATAGCCGGTCTGAAATTTATGAAGTTATAAAAGTTTTCAGATAAAAGGTTTTTTTCAATTTGGAATCATAAACTTCTACATATTAGTTTAAAAAAATTTGATATGAAATGAATCTTGTGTTAGGTTTGCTTAAGATACATAGGTTTTTGATTATCCAAGAACTGCAAAGTTTGCATAGTTTCTCATTTCCATGAAATATCCAAATGTATTTTCAATGAAAGGAAACAAATCTGTTGAAAAATAGAAGAGTGGATATTGTGGACTCAAAAGATCACCATCTCGCTAGGAAATGTGCAACTCATGGGCCGGTTCACAGTTTCTCCCCCACTCAGATAACATCTTTGTGAAGGTAGCATGGATCCTCTTTTCCAATGTTAGTATGAATATCAACTGTGGCATAAAAGAATCACCATGGTTTCTTACTGCTTCTGTTTTGGTAATTCGTTTTCTGATTTTTTGTTTTGATACACGTTTCTTCGGAGTGTTGTCCATATCCCTGTTTGAGCATAGGAATAAAAATAGTATTTACTCTATCGAGGGATGAGAAAGGGAAAGATAAAGAAGTATCCCTTTGAAACATGATTTTGAAGCATCCAAGAAAAGGAAAATTAAGAGGGATCAGCAAGTCTCATCTGCAGAGCTAGGGGGGAAAACTCTCCAAGACTCCAATGCCCCCAATCAATTATTTTTATCAATCAGTATTAGACCATCACCTACCAAGGTAGAGAAGCTTCAAGAAAGATGTCTCGTCGTGATCCTGACCCGTATCCTTAAAAAAGAGAGCCTCGTCACCAACTCTTATATAATCTCTACTTGAGTTTGCATCATGAAACAATTCCTTATATAATATATCATTGATGGTGTATCTTGAGAGTTTACTAAATCCAAATCCAAGAATAGCAAATTCCATGACATTTGGTCTAGAATATATGATCGTGATTCGTGAGTGGGAAGAGGACAAGAGGCGGAGAGCAGAACGGAAGCAGAGATCCGAAATAGACTTTGGTGATTCAAAGATCCTTGGGTTTGCCGTATATATAGTAACTTTTCTTTCTATTGGTTTTATAGAAAATCAAAATTTCGTTCGAGTTTTAGTTTAAACATAACTAGACCTTGACCCGCCCGACCGGGCGGGTATTTATTTTATTTTTTGTTTTTTTTGCTTATACCAATGATGCATTTGTAATAGTTATTTTTATTACATTAATTTTTTTTTGCATTTTTATTAACAATCAAATGTGTCACTTAATATTTAGTATTATATAAAGAATAATGAAAATAAATAAAAGATAGATAATGATACATTATATATGAAATATATTATTCAATTTCGATAATTTCAAATATGTCGAAATAAATAATATGAAATATATTATTCAATTTCGATAATTTCAAATATGTCGAAATAAATAACTATGAGTTAGTAAGATATATGAAATAGATAAATAAAGTATAGATTTTGTAACATCAATTCATTTATTCAGATTTTATGGATATATAATATATTAAAATGTTGATTTAAGATTTGTAAAGAATTAATAAAAGTGAATTATATAACAAATAGTTATTTTAGGAAATTATTAAATCGTCATATTAATGCTAAAATTATTTTAGGAAATATTAGGAAACTATTTTAATAATAAAGATAAAATTGAAATTGATTTAATTAGATAAGGGAAGTTAAATTTTATTTTAAGACAACACATTAATAGAACTGAAAAAGACAAGCATTAAAATAGGAAATTTAATTAATAGTCTTAGTGGCATGCCATTGTAAATAAGTTGAAAAACTAAGGGGTATTTTTAAAGTGTACTTCTGAATTAATAAAATAGATAGTAGCTTCGGCTCCAACAACATCCCGGTTTTAACATATGCATGCTCGTTTGTAGCGGATTCTTTCCGTTATTATTATTGGTTTTTTCGGAACGTTACTATTAGTTTGTGTATAAGCATTCAAATGAATATATAGTTGCATCGTAAGTGTTTTGTGCTGTTAGGGATTACCGTTATTTTTCTGTTATGGCTCACAATATTCTATGGCTTTAGATTAGACTATATTCGGGTTCGGTTCAGGTCAATTCATAATCCGGGTTTTTGAAGTCAAGATTTCAGCTCTATTTGAGTATTTTTAAATTTTGGTTTGGGTTTGGTTCGAATCTTTGGGGGTTCGAGTTCGGAAAATCCATTTAAATTATTTTTAAAAATTTAAAATTCATTATATATTTTAAATTTTTTAAAATCTATAAATAAAATAATATATTGTAAATAAATTTGAATAACATATGTCAAAATATCAAACTTTATCATATAAATAACATATGTCAAAATATCAAATTGTTTAAGTATTTTTGGTTTTTTGACTATACTTTAACTATTTTAGACATTTACTTTTGACTATTTGTATATATTTTCAAGTATTTTGAAAAATTTAAAATAATCAATATATTTAGATATATAAATCTAAAAATAATTAGTATATTTAGATATATAAATCTATTTTGGATACATAAGGTATTCGAAATAATTCGGTTCAGATCGGGTTGATTTCGGTTCTATAAATATTAAAATTTTGAATCCATTAAGATATTTAATAAATTTCAGTTTGGATTCGAACCTATTTTTCTGGATTAGGATCGGTTTAGTTTTTCAGATCCAAATTTTTTGCCAAGCCCTAATATATATGTGTTCTTCGGAGATTGTTTAATATTCCTATTATTGAATTAATGTGTCCAAAAAATGATATTTCATTAGAAATAGATAATGTTTCGATTGTTTAAACGAACTAGCAATTTCTCGTCTTGAAAATCATTTGCCTGCAGAAAACGAGTTCCAAATACCGAAAGATGGGTCAGAAACTTGTCTGGCGCCGCAAATTGTTTACATTGATTACTTTTTAAACTTTGAAATTGAATATAGACAACGAATGAATTTTTTCTAGAAACTCCTCAGTTCAGGTATCCAATTCTTTTCAGCACATTGAAATCTCAGCAGAACGAAAGTTTTGACATCGTAAGAGCAAACCGCAAAATACCTTTTAAATTAACCCCAAAACAATTGATTTTCATAAAAAATATTCAGTAAATTCTAACAAAAAGGTTTAAAAGATTGCCTCCACTCAGTTCAGGTCTCCATAAATTTTCCGCAAGATGAATCTCGGAAGAACGAAAGTTATGTTTTGATCATCATCGGAGGCAATTAAAACACATTAAATATAGCAGAAAAAGAAAACAATTGATTTTCATAAAAAAAAATCAGTAAATTCTAACAAAAAGGTTTCAAAGATTGCCTCCACTCAGTTCAGGTCTCCATAAATTTTCCGCAAGATGAATCTCGGAAGAACGAAAGTTATGTTTTGATCATCATCGGAGGCAATTATAACACATTTAAAATAGCATAAAAATGGATTCCAAATAAAACTTATCAAAACCAGAAAAAAAAAAAACTGATTATAGAAAGACATCAATTAGTTCAAAAGATGAAGAATATGAATAGAACGACGAAGGTTGGGATTGTGTAGGATTTTCGACCTAATCATTCATCACTTTGGTATTTATATGCCACTGGAATGTGGGAGGCAGATTTGTGAGTAAACCCTAGCTTAATCTTTGGGTCATTTAGGCCTATAATAGGCTTTTATTATTTGGGTTATTGAGTGTACATATATCAGCCCATGATTTTTTTTCTTGAGTTGTTTATTTGTTTTTCTTAACTTTTTGAGTTTTGAAATAAAATAAACTAATTAGTTTCTAAATACTGTAATAATAATAACAACCTTTCTCGCCAACAGTTTTATTTTAATATATTTTTGGCTGAATTCAAAATCAACACATTTTAGGAAAAGTGGGTTGTTAAACTATTTTTAGTAGATTTGATATAAATATAAGAAGATGATGAAAATTTAGGAATAATTTATTAATTTAAGGAAAATGATGATAATGTGTCTAATGTATAGAATGCCTAATGATGAGGTGAAGGTTTCAGGAGAGAGTAAAAGCTACTATATATATAGAATGTGGGAGGCAGAGTTGTGAGTAAACCCTAGCTTAATCTTTGTGTACCTATATCAGCCCATGATTTTTTTTCTTGAGTTGTTTATTTGTTTTTCTTAACTTTTTGAGTTTTGAAATGAATAAAAAACTAATTAGTTTCTAAATAATAATAATAATAACAACCTTTCTCGCCAACTTTTTTATTTTAATATATTTTTATGAATGCGACCAATAATATTTATTGAAATACTTATTAGAGAAAAATATAATTATAGATTTCTAATTAAAACTAATTTAGGGTTTGGGTTTGGGTTTGGGTTTGGGTTTGGGTTTGGGTTTGGGTTTGGGGTTCTAGGATTTAAACATAACACTCGTTATGCAGCAAACAAAATTAAATATGGGGTTTGGAATATATGAAGTAGAAAATTAAAGATGGGGATTTGGGTTTGGGTTTGGGTTTGGGTTTGGGTTTGGGTTTGGGTTTGGGTTTGGGTTTGGGTTTGGGTTTGGGTTTGGGTTTGGGTTTGGGTTTGGGTTTGGGTTTGGGTTTGGGTTTGGATTCTAGGGATTTAAACATAACACTCGTTAATTCCACGTAGTACAAATCGTCGTAAAGTCCTCGTAGGATGAAATCGTCATAACTACCACGTAAAATGATTTAAACAAAACACTCGTTAATTCCACGTAAGCACAAATTGTCGTTAAATACCCGCGTAAAGCGGATTTATACATAAACCCGTTAATTCCGTAAATTACAAATAAAATTAAATAAATATCTCGTAGTGTACAAACTTGATAAAAGGAAAATATAATTATAGATTTCTAATTAAAACTAATTTAGGAACTCATATTACAATCTATATAATTATGGAATCTTCTTTAGTTTGTCCATATTTTGTTTAAATATATAAATCAAAATAAAACTTTAAATAAAAAACTAATTTAATTACTTTGTGGAGTTTTTGGATTTAAGCCAGTGACACTTCAATTTTAACTATTCATAAAACATCAACTTCATAAAAACTTTTGATTATACAAGATTAAAGTGATTGGTAAGTGTTCTTATTGCTTTCCACATCTTTTTATTTACCAATCATGCTTTAGAAAAATATTCTAAAACTACAGCCCCAAAATAAAATAGAAAACATACTGAATTCAAATTTAAAAACAATTTTTAGAGCTTTATATTTATTCTTTTAAAGTTATTCATTGAAATTAAAAACGGCTACAACTATTTTTTTTTACCTATATATTTTAAAGAAAAATTAGATTCTGATCTGTCCTTTTGAAGGGTAGGTATATTTTTTGTTTTAATTTTTTTTAGAAATTTAATTATTTATATTTGTGTTTTTATTTGTAATCATGCCTGTGTATAAATCTTAACCAATATCTATTATATAAAATAATAACAATTTAAAATTTGATCCCGCATACGCTCGGTTCTTTGTAATCATATGTCCATATGCCATTTTTTGTAATCCTAGATCTTGACCCCCATGTATAATGTTTTGGTGTAATTTTTTGTTTCTGTAAATATGTAACATTTTTTCTGTAATTTTTTCTAATATGCTAAAAAAATTAATTTATATAAAGTTATATAATAATGTAGGGTTATCCTAACATAGTGGTTACTTTATATTTACAGAAAAACGTAGGGTTATATAACGTATATTAACTTAAGTAACGTAGGGTTAATTTTTTTCTTACTTGTTGATAACCGCCTTTATATAGTGGTTAGTGTTTAAATAAAATTAGATACAGTTATATAAAAAGAATAATAAATGGCTCCTTAAATAATAAGAATAAATAGTTGGACATAACATGTATCTATAGGTCATAATCCTGTTTTAATTGAATAGAAGCTAAAGAAATGTTTTCAACCAGTCAGATCCTAATATTCAAAAAACTATCAACTCAAAAATATCTAATACTAGGGTTCCTCCACACTGTGCGCAGAATTTTGTCTTCGTTAAGTGTTTTGAATTTTGATTGACATTTGTTTTAGTTTCAACTGTGTAGTTATACTATTTGTGAACCATTGTATCTATGCGATCTTTAGTTCTATATATAGGATGCTAGTATATTGTGTTAGAAACTTAAAATCATTAAGATTGACTAACTTGCATAATACCATAATTGTGATAACTGTGATTCTTTGAACGAGACAATGCTTTGTTTTTATTTAATTAGATGGCATATTTGCTTTATTTTGGTCATTCACTATCATGCTGTTTTTATGCATTCTTTGTGGGGTTATTGTGTATTGATGTGGTCGTTTAGACGTTGCAACTATTTACACTAATTTGCATTGTTGCAATTGGATTATACAAGTTTTAAAATTTTGGATTCATTTGTTTCTCATAATTATTTAGACACAACAAACTTACGTCTTGTGTTTAAATCATCAAATCAAACTTTTCATATGTTTATCGTTGTAGTCATATGTCCATATGCCATTTTTGTAATCCTAGATCTTGACCCCATGTATAATGTTTTGGTGTAATTTTTGTTTCTGTAAATATGTAACATTTTTTCTGTAATTTTTCTAATATGCTAAAAAATTAATTTATATAAAGTTATATAATAATGTAGGGTTATCCTAACATAGTGGTTACTTTATATTTACAGAAAACGTAGGGTTATATAACGATATTAACTTAAGTAACGTAGGGTTAATTTTTTCTTACTTGTTGATAACCCTTTATATAGTGGTTAGTGTTTAAATAAAATTAGATACAGTTATATAAAAAGAATAATAAATGGCTCCTTAAATAATAAGAATAAATAGTTGGACATAACATGTATCTATAGGTCATAATCCTGTTTTATGAATTTTCTCTACTTATTTGTTTTTGAAATAATATTTTTGAATCATATTATGTATTTTTATTAGACTATTATCTGTTGACTATTTTTCACCACATGTTCAATTAAGTATTTTCACTAAATTTTATGGTTTTATTTTTTATGTTTTATTATTTTGTTATTTTCCAAACTGATTTTTTAAAACATTATTTTGAGAAAATAGTATTATGTGTGAAATAATCTTCACATATATCTATTTCATGAGTCTCTCAAGGTGCTTCCGACAGCATTGTGGTTTTATTTTTTATGTTTTATTATTTTGTTATTTTCCAAACTGATTTTTTAAAACATTATTTTGAGAAAATAGTATTATGTGTGAAATAATCTTCACATATATCTATTTCATGAGTCTCTCAAGGTGCTTCCGACAGCATTGTGGTTTTATTTTTATTGTTTTATTTATTCGCTTTTGTAATTTTCTTTTCAAATGAATTTTTAAATCCTAATTTGATTATGTATTAATCATTGCTTGTTCTTTTATCATTTTTTCTCATTATTTTTTTAAATTTTAATTTGGTGAAAAAAATTAGTAGAAATGTAAGTGAGATCCACACCTTTTATTTTTGTTTATATAATTTTGATGAAATGTGATAAGTATCATCATAATCCTGTTTTATGAATTTTCTCTACTTATTTGTTTTTTGAAATAATATTTTTGAATCATATTATGTATTTTTATTAGACTATTATCTGTTGACTATTTTTCACCACATGTTCAATTAAGTATTTTTCACTAAATTTTATGGTTTTATTTTTTATGTTTTATTTATTCGCTTTTGTAATTTTCTTTTCAAATGAATTTTAAATCCTAATTTGATTATGTATTAATCATTTCTTGTGGTTTTAATTTTTGGGGGTGAATTTCTCTTTACATGAACTTGGTGACAAAAAATATTATGTGAGATTTCTTTCTATATTGTAAATGGATTTCTTTTGATAAAATGTGAAGAGAAATAAGTGTGAAGAATAATATTGTACATGGATTTTCGTATTTGAATTTTTATGTTTTTTCTATCTATCCTTGAAAGTAATGTATTTTGGATTATATTATATATGTTTAACTAAAATTATATTAAGTATTTTCACTAAATTTTATGGTTTTATTTTTATTGTTTTATTTATTCGCTTTTGTAATTTTCTTTTCAAATGAATTTTTAAATCCTAATTTGATTATGTATTAATCATTTCTTGTGGTTTTAATTTTTGGGGGTGAATTTCTCTTTACATGAACTTGGTGACAAAAAATATTATGTGAGATTTCTTTCTATATTGTAAATGGATTTCTTTTGATAAAATGTGAAGAGAAATAAGTGTGAAGAATAATATTGTACATGGATTTTCGTATTTGAATTTTTATGTTTTTTCTATCTATCCTTGAAAGTAATGTATTTTGGATTATATTATATATGTTTAACTAAAATTATATTAAGTATTTTCACTAAATTTTATGGTTTTATTTTTATTGTTTTATTTATTCGCTTTTGTAATTTTCTTTTCAAATGAATTTTAAATCCTAATTTGATTATGTATTAATCATTTAAGAGATTTAGGTTGATATTGTATAATACGGGCTGAAGTTGTAAATTATAACTTGTGATATGTGAGACAGTACATCTTTGAAACGACCGCATATCCAAGAGAACATGAAGAGCTCAAGAAACTACGTGAAGCTACGGCCCACAAATATGGCAAATTGTAAGTATGGCTACAACCTCCCTTTGTGTCCATGTTTGAATGAACCGAACCATTCATTGACTTTGAGCTAACATCTTGTGAGAGTGTACATGAATCCTTATCTTAGACATGTTCGCACTATGTACCTTCAAACTTTGAAACATAAATCATTTTCTAATTTTCTTTTGTAAAATCTTATTTCAAGAGTAAACACAACTAGCTATTTTTAACATTTGCGTTCACACTAACTAAAAGAACACAATTTTTTTCAAGTGTAAACGTAACTAGCTATCCTTGGTTTACAAATAACATAACCGATACAATTGATTTTGTGAGTTCTCAAGTTTCGAAGTTTTAAATTATATATTACTTGTGTTTTATCACTTTCTCTAATCTAATCTTAAGCTTGGCGGTTAAAAATGAGAAGAAAAAGTTAGGAGCAATTTATTGATTTAAAAATGATGATGATGTGTCAAATTTATAGAATACTTAATAATGAGATGAAAGTGTAAGAAGAGAGTAAAATATATTTTATATAGATATATAGATGGCACACATGTTTCACATCAAAAATTGAAAAGAGTATAGAGATAATAAACCAATTTATTAATTATTAATTATTAATTGGAACTTATGTAATTTAATAACATCAAATCCATCATATATACTAATCACAGGTGGGGCCAATTATTGATATAATTATGCCACTAAAACAATCTGAGATTCTCTTTAAATTAAAGTCAGAAAGTTGTACTTTTTTGTCATAAAGTATTCTTATGACTTTTATTGTAAAGAGATTGTAAAAAAAAAAAAAGAAGAAGAAAAGGAAAGTACTAGAGTTATATATTCCTAAGCACTGCAAAGCTTTACGAGGCATCCCAAGATACAACGAGCTATGGAAAATTTAACTCCGACCAAAGGAATTCTCAGGACCGAGGCTCTCAAAAAGGTTTCATATTTCAACAATCCCTTTAGTTTTTGCTTACCCAGTGCTGTTCGAATTGAAGTTCTTGCTTGATCTGCATAACTAAACTTTTTTTTCTGTTGGACTAGAAAAAGCTTTTGTCATGTAATGGTTTAGGTTGATATTGTATAATACGGGCTGAAGTTGTAAATTATAACTTGTGATATGTGAGACAGTACATCTTTGAAACGACCGCATATCCAAGAGAACATGAAGAGCTCAAGAAACTACGTGAAGCTACGGCCCACAAATATGGCAAATTGTAAGTATGGCTACAACCTCCCTTTGTGTCCATGTTTGAATGAACCGAACCATTCATTGACTTTGAGCTAACATCTTGTGAGAGTGTACATGAATCCTTATCTTAGACATGTTCGCACTATGTACCTTCAAACTTTGAAACATAAATCATTTTCTAATTTTCTTTTGTAAAATCTTATTTCAAGAGTAAACACAACTAGCTATTTTTAACATTTGCGTTCACACTAACTAAAAGAACACAATTTTTTTTCCAAGTGTAAACGTAACTAGCTATCCTTGGTTTACAAATAACATAACCGATACAATTGATTTTGTGAGTTCTCAAGTTTCGAAGTTTTAATTGGGAAGATATAGGTTTCGAACTTTTTTTCTCAAAAATTAGCGTGGGATCTTAGAGTGGGTTTGTATTTGATGTTATATGATACTTCAGATCGTCAACCCTTTGAAATACTAATAAAGGTTGTAGTTTCGGATGAATACAAAAGTGAACGCAAACAAAAAATAAAGACCTAACTCAACCTATATTGCTCAGATCGAAGTATATTAACTGAATAAACTCAAGGATTATACTAACTAACAAAAAGTATTTGCGTTCATATGTGTAGAAGCGAGATGGAGGTACCAGTTGATGAGGGCCAATTTTTATCGATGCTTATAAAAATCATGAATGCCAAGAACACGCTAGAGCTCGGTGTTTTCACGGGCTATTCGTTGCTCACGACGGCTCTCGCATTGCCTGAAGATGGCCGTGTATATATATGCATGCAACACTAATCCTTAATTTCCAAAAAATAAATGATAATAACTGCTAACAACTATTTGGATATATACAGATTACTGCAATAGACATTGATAAAGAAGCTTACGAGCTGGGTCTAGAGTTCATCAAGAACGCAGGTGTTGATCACAAAATCAATTTCATCCAATCCGATGGTCTTCAGGCCTTAGACAAGATGTTGAGTGTACGTAATGTTGGAACCAATTTTTATATTTTTTTATATATCGCTTTAAATTATCGTTTTCAACTATTTTTGTTTCGTGTTTTCAAATCAGAATTTTCTCTGTCCTACAAGGTTTTGCAATCATTCATGTAATTATGCCACTAAAACAATCTGAGATTCTCTTTAAATTAAAGTCAGAAAGTTGTACTTTTTGTCATAAAGTATTCTTATGACTTTTATTGTAAAGAGATTGTAAAAAAAAAGAAGAAGAAAAGGAAAGTACTAGAGTTATATATTCCTAAGCACTGCAAAGCTTTACGAGGCATCCCAAGATACAACGAGCTATGGAAAATTTAACTCCGACCAAAGGAATTCTCAGGACCGAGGCTCTCAAAAAGGTTTCATATTTCAACAATCCCTTTAGTTTTTGCTTACCCAGTGCTGTTCGAATTGAAGTTCTTGCTTGATCTGCATAACTAAACTTTTTTTTCTGTTGGACTAGAAAAAGCTTTTGTCATGTAATGGTTTAGGTTGATATTGTATAATACGGGCTGAAGTTGTAAATTATAACTTGTGATATGTGAGACAGTACATCTTTGAAACGACCGCATATCCAAGAGAACATGAAGAGCTCAAGAAACTACGTGAAGCTACGGCCCACAAATATGGCAAATTGTAAGTATGGCTACAACCTCCCTTTGTGTCCATGTTTGAATGAACCGAACCATTCATTGACTTTGAGCTAACATCTTGTGAGAGTGTACATGAATCCTTATCTTAGACATGTTCGCACTATGTACCTTCAAACTTTGAAACATAAATCATTTTCTAATTTTCTTTTGTAAAATCTTATTTCAAGAGTAAACACAACTAGCTATTTTTAACATTTGCGTTCACACTAACTAAAAGAACACAATTTTTTTTCCAAGTGTAAACGTAACTAGCTATCCTTGGTTTACAAATAACATAACCGATACAATTGATTTTGTGAGTTCTCAAGTTTCGAAGTTTTAATTGGGAAGATATAGGTTTCGAACTTTTTTTCTCAAAAATTAGCGTGGGATCTTAGAGTGGGTTTGTATTTGATGTTATATGATACTTCAGATCGTCAACCCTTTGAAATACTAATAAAGGTTGTAGTTTCGGATGAATACAAAAGTGAACGCAAACAAAAAATAAAGACCTAACTCAACCTATATTGCTCAGATCGAAGTATATTAACTGAATAAACTCAAGGATTATACTAACTAACAAAAAGTATTTGCGTTCATATGTGTAGAAGCGAGATGGAGGTACCAGTTGATGAGGGCCAATTTTTATCGATGCTTATAAAAATCATGAATGCCAAGAACACGCTAGAGCTCGGTGTTTTCACGGGCTATTCGTTGCTCACGACGGCTCTCGCATTGCCTGAAGATGGCCGTGTATATATATGCATGCAACACTAATCCTTAATTTCCAAAAAATAAATGATAATAACTGCTAACAACTATTTGGATATATACAGATTACTGCAATAGACATTGATAAAGAAGCTTACGAGCTGGGTCTAGAGTTCATCAAGAACGCAGGTGTTGATCACAAAATCAATTTCATCCAATCCGATGGTCTTCAGGCCTTAGACAAGATGTTGAGTGTACGTAATGTTGGAACCAATTTTTATATTTTTTTTATATATCGCTTTAAATTATCGTTTTCAACTATTTTTGTTTCGTGTTTTTCAAATCAGAATTTTCTCTGTCCTACAAGGTTTTGCAATCATTCATGTTTTTGCTTTGTTATGTTACTATTTGTTATATTACGAATCTTTTGTTATATTTTCTTAGAATAAAGATCTCAAAAATAAACGGTTTATGGTAATGACATTGGTTTATGCATGACCACAGGAGAATCCAAAACCGGAGTTTGATTTCGCATTTGTTGATGCTAATAAGACAAAGTATGCCGACGCATACGAGAGACTAATGAAGCTGGTGAAGGTTGGGGGAATAATAGCTTTTGATAACACATTGTGGATTGGGTATGTGGCTGAGGAAGAGGAGAATGTGCCAGAGCATTTGAGGGTGTGCAGAAAAACCCTCATGGAGTTGAACAAGCAGCTCGCTTCTGATCCTCGCATAGACCTCTCTCAAGTCTCCATTGGTGATGGTGTCACTCTCTGCAGACGCCTTGTGTGATTAAGAGATTCACCAAAGTACCAAAGTGTTCTTCGTTATGTTTAATTAAGTTTGTAATAATCTTTAAAGCTCTCTTGTCCTGTGTTCTTGCTCATTGTGTGTTCTTTCCTGGCCAAGATGATTCAGGTTTGCATGTGTTGGATTATGTTAAGTAATTTATATTAATCATATCTCATATATTAGCAAACTTAATCTGATATAGTAGCAAACTCAACATATAAACGAATAATCACAGACTGATAGTAGAGTAAAAACAAATAAGGAATCAGAGGTACACACTCTCTCTCCACAGAAACCAATACACAGCTCTTTAAAACCTATACACCCAAACAAACTAACTTAAAATGTTAGCCAAAAGGTCAACATTTCTCTCAGTTTTTCTTCTCCTCCACTCTCTGGCCGGTTTAAACCCGACCCACGTCACAAACTCTTCTCTCTTTACTCTGTTATATAAGTATGAGGATGGGATTATCAGCATGGTAAGTTATCTAGTGATAAGAAAAAGTAAAAGCAAGTGAATTCAAGAAGATGTATAAGGTTATCCATGTTAAAACAAGAACCTATGAGATTATTTTTACTTGTTATTTCTGGAATGTCATCTCACTGGGTACTCTTCGTTAAGCTGCTTCGTCCAGCAGCTCTGCGCAAATCCAAACGCCAAACTAAGTTTCACAACTAAACTATGTATGTATCTATCTATCTATCTATCAATCACTAACTATATCAACGGATCATGATTGACCATGAAGTGGGGATATATAGGGAAATTAGATAGATATACCTTGCAGCAAGAATCTGAGCAGTGTTGGATGAGCTCTTGATATTTGAAAACCTTTTGGCTCTATTATCCTGATCTTTCTCCACACGCATTGCAGCAACTTCTTTCTCCATGGCAGCTACTTCCCTTCTCATCTTCTTAGCTTCAACCTCCATTGCCTTAGTTAATGTTTCCACCTTCCTCGCTAGCATCTACAAACATCAATGTTATCATACATCATTTCATTTAAAAGGAAGTAAATATGTAAGAAACGCTACCTCGATGGCATCATCCTTGTCTTTGAGGTTTTGATCCTTTTCATGAGAGGCTTTCCTCAAAGAAACTACTTCTTTCTGCAACAAATCATACAGAACACCTGGGACACTATCCTCACTTGTTGCTGCTGCTGCATGGTTTTCACTCTGTGGCTTCTCCTCAGAATCCTTAGAGTCATCAGAAGAAGCCTTGTTGAAAGAATAATTCCCAGGTCCGTTTAAGAGCGCTTTGCCCCTGTCCAAAGATCTTGTGCCTCCATCAAACGACTTAGATGTTCCTTTAGCATTCTTCAACACAGAAGTTGAGTTAATAGACAAGGAATGTCTCATCTGGAAACTTGGAGCTTTCTTTGAAAAAGAACCGTTTGATGGGAGCTTTTGTAAGTTGTCAGATCCACCAAGTGACTGCCTGCGAGAGGGTCCGTTACTCATGCTTCTTGTCTCGGATAAGTTTCTGGTAGTGGTGCTGCTGCTTGAAGGAGTTCCTCGAAGTGTCTCCTCAAGCAATTTAAGCCGCTGTTGAAACTTTTCCTGGTTATTGGACAAATAAATTTTTTTTTTTTACTTTGCTATGTTTATGTTAACAAATGAGAGAAGATGACTAATGCATAAGATGCATTACTTTTAACTGTGCTTCGGATTTAGCAGCTCGGTCTGTTATGGCAAGTTTATCGCGAAGTTGCTGCATTTCTCCCTGCAAAAAGTAGAGAATCAAGAGGTGAGAATGTTGACATGGCTCTCTGCAAAGATGTTTGCATCCTAAGAGGCCAGTAAAGGGGCCATCATATCTAATTTTAAACCTGTAGAACCCTTCTTTCTTCAAGCCATTGCTTCACAGGCATCACTTTATCGTTACCATCTTTCCACTCATTTGCTACCACCGTGGCAACTCTGTTTGCTGTAACCTTGGCCCGTGCAAGCTCCCTGTCAAGAGTTTTCCGCTCTTCCTGAAAGACACACCAAGAACAAATCCTTCATTAATTGGCAAGAAACTAAACACTTTATATGGCTCTTTTTCGGTAATTACTTACATTCATCTCTTGAACTTTCCGCTGGTAATCCCTCACTGTATTTGCGGTTGCACCACCTGCAAGAACAGCCTCTTCCAGCTCTCGAACAGTCTGAGTCAGCTTCTCCACTTCAGCAACCTTCTGCCTATGCATTTTGTCTAGTATTTTGTTTTCTTCCTAAAACAAAAAATATGTAAATTAATCAGATTGACGGCACAGTACATTGGTGATGAGTAGATCCCATCTCTAGCTTGTTTGAAGTATGCAGGGCCGGCCCTGAAAATTCGGGGGCTAAAGACGATTTAAAAAGGATTTTATAAATTTGGGGGCTGAAAATTTTTTTTTGTATAAATTTGGGGGCTGATTTATATATAAAATTTTCTAAAATTTTGGGGGCTTGAGGCGAATGTTTCATCCGGCTTGGTTCAGGGCCGGCCCTGGAAGTATGATAACTAGAGAACCTGACAGATCTCTATTTGTTTCATCAACTCCTGGTTCTTGTTTTGAAGATCATCAACCATGGCTGCTTTTGCAAGGGCACCTTCAATGGTCCTCTCAGCATCAAGTAAGGCAGCTTCTTTTGATTTAGTCAGACGGTCCAAAGCCTTGTTATCTTCTTGAAGCTTCCCAATCTATCCAGAAACAAGGGATTTGATGAGTGAGTCACTAGCAAATTAGAGATTTATAAGGTAAATGGACATACCTCTGATCGTGCAAGCTTAAGCTCAGCTTCTAATGGAGCAAGAATGGCTTCAATAGGAGGCATGTCATCATCCTTCTGAGCAGCATGGACCCTTCTTAAGGTGGCTTCAGCAGCAAACTGAGCAGCCATTGATGCTTTCTTCTCTTCATTGATTTTCTTGATTTCTAGATTCTGCACCATGGATAATAAATATCATACATCTATTAGTCTATAAACAACATTTAACGTGAAGATGGCCGAGCTAAAGAAGGGATATTAGGAGCAATACTTTGCATTGGAGAATGGATTCTGTCAACTTGAGCTTCTCATCTAACTTGGCAAGCTCCTCTGTAAGCTAATATTTCCAACAAAAACAAAAAAAAAAATCAACTTATTAGACCAAGAAAGAGAATGTATACAAATCTCTCTGACATTTTTAAGACAAAAAGTCAAAGAGCAAACACATGATGTAATAACTGATCAAACACGAAGTGTCAGTAAAAGCACATGATGTAATAATAATATAAAACCTCTTCAACAGCTTTCTCTCTTTGTCTCTCAGACAACCTTAACGCTTTGATCTCGGCGTGTGCTTCCCCTAACTCTCGATCTTTATCTGCATCCCAATAACATAACAAAAAAAAAAATCAAATCAAGAAGAAGCAAAGCAAAAGCAGAATCGAATAAAAGTATGTGTTTAACCTCTAACTTCGTTCTCTAGTCGATTAAGCTCCACCTTCACTGGATCCGAGCCATGAAGCAGAGTGATGAGCTCATTGTCGGACGCCCCTGCGTCGAAGCCTGGCCTAATTGGCCTTCGCTTCGAGGTGCTTTTCCCTCCCCCGCTCTCCTTGTAAGACGCCGACACCGTCAGTGACGGATACGACGCCGTTGCTTGCTCTGTTACTGTCGCCGATGCATCTCCGTCACCGGAAACATCCGACATCTCCGATCTGATATCACTTAGGATCCAAAATGGTGGACAAAAAGAGTATCAAGCACAGCACTAAGCTGAATAATGCTGAGTTCAAGAGAGAGAGAGAGTAATGACTTACAAAAGCTCTTTGGTCTTCAGATTAGGAGACACACGAGTACAGAGTGATTGCTATAATCTAGAGAGAGAGAGAGATAGCGAGTTGAGAACTCTTTCGTCTTCTTCTTCTTCCTTTATATTTCTAGTGAGAGATGAGAATGAAACTAGAGAGAAGAGAGTTTTAAATGATGATGTTATAGTTGTCTCTTTCTTTCTCGATTAGATTTGACAAGACACGAGAGGATGACGCAGGTTTATATAATTAAATCCATTTATCTCTTAACGTAATCACTGAGTTTGAACATGCCTACTTTTCAGGTTAATCAATAAACTAAGTTTCAAAATCGGGATTAGTACTATGTTTTCAACTGTTTTTATTTAATAATAAACTAGTACATTATTTTGTGTGTGTTTTATAATATAAAAGTGATAAGAGAAAATTCTACTTATGGACAACGGTATCCAACTTTAATTATGATAAATACATAAAAAGAAGAAAATTTTAATTATGGACAACTTTTTTTTTTTTTTTTTTTTTTATGGACAACTTTCCAACTTTCTCCCTTTAAAAATATATATTATATAACTGAATATCATAAGAGTTTGTTTGGAGATTTCATGACAAAAGTTATAATAAATATTTTAATCTCTATTATTAAAATAGAAGTACACTTAAACAATGCCCATTAGTTTTCAGTATTATTTACAATGGCATGCCACTGAAACTATTAATTATCATTCCTTAAATAATTAATATTGTCTTTTCTGATTAATAAATGTATTTTCCTAATTCAAATTCGTACCTACAAAAATGGAAACAGTATTGAAAATGAAATTTTTTTTTCTGGGACAAACAAATGACATTGCATTGATCATATCAGAAACAATGACAAATGAAAATCAAAACCAAATTTATTTTGCCATGACTTAGTTGTAACTTGCAGCTTCCATTCAATATTACCCGTATAAGTGTATAACAAATCTTCTTAACTTCTTCACCTACATATGATGTATCTATATACAGAGCAATGGAGGATTAGTTTAGTTTTAACTTTTTAAAAAATCTCAAACCAGCCAGATTAATTAAAAAATCATATAATGAAGGTTTACTTTATTTGTTTTATAGTTTAATTCGAACTCATTATTGATTTTAATATATTCATACATATATAATAGTTTGGTTACTATTTAGTATTTACTAACTTTTACCAAATCTTGATTTATCTAACATTTCTAAACAAAAAAAATGAATACATTATTCTTATATGGCAGAATATATTACAACCGAATCATATTAATTTGTTTAGTTATTATATTCCAAAATATTTAAATAAACCATATTATATTTCTCAGTTTATATATAAATTCAAAACCCAAATTGTAATTTCCTAATTAATCCTAATGTAATCAATGCAAAATATTTATTATCCCTCTAAAATATAGAAACAATCACCTAAATTATTCGGAAAATAATTTTTTCTCTTGACTTGCTCATCAGTCTACAATAATTATGTAAATTTAAAATCAAAATTCAATCCGAAAATTATTGACCACTTATATATATCAAACATTGTCAACCATTAGAATCTAAACTATTGCCTAAATTTTTTGCTAACCATAATTATTTTAGAAACTGAAAATATTGTACAATTAAATAAACGGATTGTTCCCTTGCAAACTAAGTGAGTGCATATTCTCTATTCTAGGGTTTTAGTAGCCCACTATATATAGTTTCATTTCTAAATGCTTTTCATCATCACATCCTACTACAAAGGCTATATGGTTCTAATGGCCTTTAGTAATATACCTAAATTATTAAATTAGATGGTGACAAACTGAAACCCATTTCTAATATCTTAACAGTTAAATAAACAATATTTTTATTTTATTTTCTTATAAATTTTAGTCATAATTTTTATATATCATAAATTTGTTAAAAGTTTAACAATCATTTAATTTCCTACCAATTTTAGAACTAATGTATGATTTTTTAATAACATACTAACCATAATTGTCTATTTTATATACTTATCATTCAAAAATTTTGTTTATTATATATCTTACACATAGATCTAATTATATAAATATTGGATTTATTTATATAACACACAGTTTCGGTAAAAAAATCCTTTCCCGAGTTCCCAAAACTAATTTTTGATGTTTCCCGGAATAAAACTGTTACAGATGGGCTTCTAAAAATATGTGCTAATTTCATATCAAAATTAACCATATATGTATCTATTTAACCCAAACTAAGGCCCTTATAATTTGTAACTATTATATATATATATGACTTTTATTAATTCTTTACAAATCTTAAAACAACATTTTAATATGTTATATTTCCATACAAGATGAATAAATAAATTGATGTTATAAAATTTATATTTATTTATCTATTTCATATATCTTACTAACTAAAGTTATTTATTTCGATAAATTTAAAATTATCGAAATTGTTTTATATATTTTGTATATAATGTATCATTGATTATTTTTCGCTTTCTTTATATGATACAAAATATTTGTGACACATTTGACTGTTAATACAAACGCAAAAAGAACTTAATGTAATACAACTAACTATTACAAATGCATCATTTAGTATAAGCTAAAAAATTAAAAAATAAATAAATACCCGCCCGGTCGGGCGGGTCAAGGTCTAGTTCTTTATTAAAACTAAAAACAACTTCTCTTTTTTAGAATTTTGTTTTGTTTATACATTCTTTTTTTCTGTCAAACGTGTATACATTCTTTTAAAAAATATATATAATTTATAGAAAAGAGAACATCATTCAGTTTTTTTATGTATTTATCTAATAATATAAGTGATTTATATTATATATGGTGAGATGACATTGTATGGTATGATCTAACTTTTGTTGATAAAATATAGGTAGATATTATGGTGAAAATATGATGACGTGATCAATATGTTTTAATTATCTAATTAGTGATTATTAGTCGAAAATGTGTAATTAGTAATTAATGAAGATGCTTTGCGCGTAAAAAGAGAGAAAATGTTCGATGTCCCAAATATTTGTTTTCGCTTTTTCCTTTTTTTCGAGGGGTAATGCTTCTTCTCTTTTTTCCCAAGTAAGGTTAGTTGGGTTCCCATCCCCTTCGTAACTAAAAACCAATGAACGACGTTACCAAAAGTATATGAATTGGGTAACATCTATTTTTACTACAATGTAGAATCAGATTCTAAGAGATCACTTAAGAATATCAGTATTAAGTTAAGAATAAAGAGCTATACACTACAAGAAAACATTAATTTAGAGACTTATTTTGTAACTACAATAGGTGGTTGCAAATTTTGTGATGATTTTATAACTAATTTGCAACTGTTTTGTAACTGTAATAAATAAGTTATATATTAGTTGTAAATATGCAACCAAAACAAGTGGTAATAAAACAGCCCCTTATATGCGACATATTTGGGACGATTTTTTAACTAGTCAATAAAGTTGCAACCCAATAACACTATTGCAACTAATTTACAACTACATATATAATTGCAAATTTGTACTTACAAATTAGTTACAAAATAATACAAATGTTGTAGTTACAAAATCGTAGCTGTCGTTTTTCTGACGTTTTGGTGACTATATGTACAAACCACGTAATGAGTTATAGTGTGCATCGGGGTTTAGGATATAATTTTACCACTGTATTGCCTCTAGCAGTTGCAATTTAGTTGCAATATTACTATTTTTATACATAATTATTTTGTAACTCATTTGCAACTCTTTAATGTATTGTAGTTGCAATGTAGTAGCAACATGTATAATTATTTAAAATTAAGTAGGTTCAGTTATTCATATGCATGAATGGTTTACTCTATATATCATTACTTAATAATCTAATAAACAAAATATATATATATCTTAGATAAATCTGAGTCGTTTATATAAAACTTGGGTATCAACACTAACTCACAACATGACTAATAGATTTGTATTCACTTCATGTGTATTTATTTGGATTCAAACTGTAAATTATATATACAACAATATTTTATGTAATTTCTCATGTCTTATTATATATACTTTGTATACAAATAAGTTTCATTTAGGCTATACCATTTAAAATGATCATAAGTGATTTCAAGATTTAGAGTCTAGTTTTGCCACTATTCTGCAACTAGAAGTTGCACTTTAGTTGCAATGTTGTCTACTTTTTTGCTTCTCCAATTATTTTGCAACTTATTTGCAACTGTTTGATGTATTGTAGTTACAAAAAAGTAGCAAACTATATCATCATCTACAATTAAATAGGTTTAGGTATTCATATGCATTAATATTTACTATATATCATTACTTAATAATGTAATAATCCAATATATATATAAAAATTGAATAAATTTGAATCATTTAAAAAATAAAATTTTGATATACACACAAACTCACAACATGACTAATACATTTGTATTAATTCCATGTGTATTTGTTTAAATTAAATTTGTAAATTTTAAATATAACAATATTTTTATGTATTATCTATGTTTTAGTATATACTCTATATAAATAAATTACTTTTACACTACATCATTTAATTATTATACATTGTTTTAAGGTTTAGGGTATAGTTTTGCCACTATTTTGTCACTTATGGTTATACTTTAGTTGCAATGATGTACACTTTTTTATAGTTTTGCCAGTATTTTGTCACTCATAGTCATACTTTAGTTGCAATGATGTACACTCTTTTGTATATACGATAATTTCTCATGTCTTATTATATATACTTTGTATACAAATAAGTTTCATTTAGGCTATACCATTTAAAATGATCATAAGTGATTTCAAGATTTAGAGTCTAGTTTTGCCACTATTTTGCAACTAGAAGTTGCACTTTAGTTGCAATGTTGTCTACTTTTTTGATTCTCCAATTATTTTGCAACTTATTTGCAACTCTTTGATGTATTGTAGTTACAAAAAAAGTAGCAAACTATATCATCATCTACAATTAAATAGGTTTAGGTATTCATATGCATTAATATTTACTATATATCATTACTTAATAATGTAATAAACCAATATATATATATATATAAATTGAATAAATTTGAATCATTTAAAAAATAAAATTTTGATATACACACAAACTCACAACATGACTAATACATTTGTATCAATTCCATGTGTATTTGTTTAAATTAAATTTGTAAATTTTAAATATAACAATATTTTTATGTATTATCTATGTTTTAGTATATATTCTATATAAATAAATTACTTTTACACTACATCATTTAATTATTATACATTGTTTTAAGGTTTAGGGTATAGTTTTGCCACTATTTTGTCACTTATGGTTATACTTTAGTTGCAATGATGTACACTTTTTATAGTTCTGCCAGTATTTTGTCACTCATAGTCATACTTTAGTTGCAATGATGTACACTCTTTATATATACGATTATTTTGAAATTTATTTATAACTTTAAAACGTACTGTAGTCGAAACGAAACGTAGTGCAAATTATAAGGAGTGGCAAGTCAGTGACAAACTGCACTGCATCACTGATTTGCGACTACATTGTTTTATATATATAATAATAATAATGATTTCTGTCGTGTCATGTAGTAATGTTTTCATTGGCTAAGGCCTAATCACAAGGATTGTTCTTTTTGACCGTTAGATTAATTTAATCTAACGGACCAGATACTCTCCTTCCCATTCTCATCTTGTTCTCTCTCTCTTAGAAACACAATCTTTTGAAGTTCTTTTGGATCTCTCACAAGGGAGGTGAAGATATCTTGGATCTCTCATAGATGTTTCTTAAAATTTTAATCTCTCATAGTTGTTCTTAAAATTTTGTTCGGTCTTTTATAAATGGAGAATCTGTGCAATTCCGTGACTGAATCAAAGGAGAGAAGCAGTACAAGGTCTGACGTGTTGTTCATCTTTTTTAGTTTCGTTTCTCAGTCACCACCATTGATTAAAGCTTTATTTTCACTTTAAGATCTGATGTATTGTTTATCTTGTTGTGAACTACACATGGAATTGATGAAGCAGAGATTTTCCAGAAGCAGAGAAGGTGCGACGTAGGAGACAGTGAAGCCGTAAGAGTGGAGACTGAAGCTGTGGAAGAGAAAACCACGGTGAAACTGAAAGATGCCGTGGAGGTGAAGCCGGAAGATACGGCGGTGCGGCGGAGGAGACGGAAGCTGGGGCGGTGCGGCGGAGGCCGGAAGCTGGGGCGGTGCGGCGAAGGAGACGGAAGCTGGGGCGGTGCGGCGAAGGAGACGGCGGTGTGGCGGAGGAGATGGAGTATAGTATATATGTATGTATCTAGATAATATATATACATATTTCATATTTTGTATTTTTAAAAAGTAATCAATAAATTACTTTTTAATTTTTTTTTCTATTCATGCAAATATATGCCACTAATTTGGTACTACAAAATAATGTCCATCAGTTTAGTTTAAATATTAATAAGATAAAACCAAATTAATATAGAGTATTATTTGTAGTTGCAAATTTTATAAATCACAATTTGTCTTAACTCAGTCGCAAGTCTTGTGACTAATATAGGAGTCATACTTCAGTTGCAAATCTGAGACTATTCGAGGAGTCACATGTTAGTTGTTAATTTGCCACTAAACTGAGACTAACAGATTTTGCGACGAGCTTTTAGAAACTCCGCTGCGTAGTCACAAATGCGTGACAAAATCGAAATTTGCTACTAATTTACTTCATTTTCTGCAGTATCAAAACAAATGTTTTCTTGTAGTGATATACGATCATTTTCATAGATGTTATAAACGCAAATGAATGTCTACTTCCCTGGTCTTGTGGTCTACAGACTTTTTGGTTACCAAATAAAACAATGTCTATCTTGTTGACAATAAAATCATTTGTTTCATACCCTTGAATTATATGTAAATTTTTAAGAATACGGAAACTGTAGAATATAGTTTAGTGTAGTGGTTAAATGCAAGTTATGTAGGTGAAGAGTTCTATAATACAATGTCAAAACAAGTAAAAGTTTCTAAAAATTATGAAAATTTCATATCCTCTAGACATTATTTGAGAAATAATTTGCCACATGTCCTCTACAATCATTTTTAACAAAAATGTTATATGACTATTAAAATTGATGACATGACTTATGACTAAATATGATATGGACAATGACTTTAATTATTGATTTATGTTTTGCTATACCTTTTAAAATATGGTAATAACCTATACATTATATTTTGTCTGATTATATTTTTGTATACTTAATAGAATATGGTAATAACTCATATTTTTGTCAACAATAATAACTCATACATCATTATTAAAATAAATATATTCAATATGATATTAAAAATTCTGAAATATTGTTTACTTCTATTTTTATAATTATAAAAGTTTTATTACTAAAATTTTCAAAATTTTGATACAATTTTTTAAATATAAATTTTGATCATGAAAACATTGGTTTCTTTTGTTTGTCTAGAAATTTTATAAATACTGTTTAGTTTTAATTTCTGATAATTATACAATTTTATATCAATTTTTATTCATTTTATGCAAGTTGATTTAATATATTTAAGCAAAATAAATAGATAAAAAATCTATCTAAGATTATAATTTTAAATATATATATTATTAAATATAATTTAATATAAAATTATTTTTAACTTAATTTTATTAATTAAATCAAGTTTATAATATTGGTAGAAATAATAAAATCTATAATATTAAAAATTTTAAATATATAATTAAAATTAAAAAAAATTACTGCGTGTTGTAGGAAAATACCTAGTATATTAACATTTTTCGAAACAATCAGAATTGTATATAAATTTCTAAACAAATTTCCAGTAATTTCACGTGATATAAATAATATCAACCAAGCCCTTTTGTTTCTGAGGATGGGTTTAGTCCCAAATTCGCCCTTTTTATTTTGCAAAGTCAAGATGGAATTTAATAAATACAAATACATAAAAAGAGGATAACGTCTGAAAGCTTTCTTCAGATTTACAGGAAAAAATACTATATTTGGTAATTTTTAAAGAAACATCCCCTGAACATTATTTGATAACTAATTTGCCACATGTCTTTTTATAATTATTTTCAACAAAAAATGTTATATGACTATTAAAATTGATGACAATGCTTATGACTAAATAAGATATGGACAATTACATTAGTTATTGATTTATATTTTGGTAAATTTTCTAGAATATTGTAATAACTCATACATCACATGTAATGTTGATTAATATTTTGGTAAACTTTTTAGAATAAGGTAATACTCATATTTTTTTGTCAACAGTAATAAATCATTCATCATCATTAAAATAAATATATTGAAATATGACATTACAAATTTTGAAATATTTTTTTAGTTTTTTTATAACTATGATTTTTATTACTAAATTTTTTGAATTTTCTACAATTTTTAAATTATAAATTTTGTTGTAAAATCATTAGTTTCTTTTATATATCAACAAATTTTATGAATACATTTTACTTTTAATTTTTGGTATTATACAATTTTTAAATCAACTTTTTATTAATTTATACAAGTTGATTTAATATACTTAACCAAAAGAAATAGAAACAAAAATCTATCTAAGATCATAATTTTAAATATGTACATAAATATATTCTTAAATATAATAATATATAAACAAAATTCTCTTAAACTTAATTTTATGTTTAATTAATCAAATTTATATTAAAATATTGGTAAGAAAAAAAATAAAACCTACAATATTTAATAAAATTTTATTTTTAAATATCATTAGAATTTCAAAAATTTATTACTGTATATAGTGCAGGAAAACACATCGTCAAGTATAAAATTAAGCAGCTGATAGCCTGATACAATTTGATATTGATGAGTTGGAAATTCTGCAATCTTACTTAATCTTATTTAACTAGTACTTTTCGTACTGGCAATGCTTGCTTCCACTACAACGATAACCTGCAAAATATTGATTTATTATTGTGAGTTTAAGCTAAAGTAACAAACAAACACAACGGGATCAAACTCATTTGATTTCCCAAAGATATTGCAGTAAAATATCAATACACATTGGGTCTAGTAGTCGGAATAGTGTAATACTGTATGTCCTATCCGATAATAGTTGGCTACGAACTCAACTATGACATGTGGATGAAGCTTTGCGGAAACATTTACGAATAGATCAAAAGAAAAATATGGCAGCAGGTGGTAAACCCCATTATTTGATCTGCAAAAGTGGGTTTTGGGAGCAGCGATAAGCGAATCATCTTCCTAAACCATTATGGGCGGTGGACTAACCGCAGTATGGCCGTATGGGTTTCAGAGAAGCATATTCAGTACTTCAACTGCATAAAGCCATTAAAATCGATTTCTAGAGTTTTTATGACTACAAAATATAAGTTCTTATTTCTTAATAAATATATTTTTTAACGTTATTCATCTGCCTCGTTTGTGATATATGCGCGGGGCAGATGAATAATGTTACTAGTTTTGTAGTACGGCTAGCACATTATAATATTGTCCAATAAACCGGATTGCGGTCCGGCTATCATCTGATATTAGCCTAGTTACTATCTGGTATTAATTGGAAAGCATTTTGGTAGTGTGATAACTAGACTATTATATAGCAGTAAATAAGTTCTTTTAGACTAACCAAATCAGATCAGCTGGTAGAATGTATCAAAAGTTAAAAATAAAACCGTATTGTCAACATAGTTGTCACCTTACATCATATCCACCATATTTGAAAACCGATCTTCTAGAATTTTTATACAAAATTATAAGATTTGTACTTAAAAAATAAAATCTTAACGTCGCCACTTAATTTGAAAACATCATAACTTTTGTAACGCCGATTCCTTTTTGTTTTTATCTAACAAACCGTATTGCCACCAAATTGTTTTGACGTCGCCACTTAATTTGAAAACATCATAACTTTTGTAACGCCGATTCCTTTTGTTTTTATCTAACAAACCGTATTGCCACCAAATTGTTTTGACGTCGCCACTTAATTTGAAAACATCATAACTTTTGTAACGCCGATTCCTTTTGTTTTTATCTAACAAACCGTATTGCCACCAAATTGTTTTGACGTCGCCACTTAATTTGAAAACATCATAACTTTTGTAACGCCGATTCCTTTTGTTTTTATCTAACAAACCGTATTGCCACCAAATTGTTTTGACGTCGCCACTTAATTTGAAAACATCATAACTTTTGTAACGCCGATTCCTTTTGTTTTTATCTAACAAACCGTATTGCCACCAAATTGTTTTGACGTCGCCACTTAATTTGAAAACATCATAACTTTTGTAACGCCGATTCCTTTTGTTTTTATCTAACAAGATTAAATTGGATTTTGACCTGAACTTTACAAAATTATTTTTGGTTAATAAAATTTAAGCTTGTATAATAAAATATAATTATTTAATCTAATTTTATATTTTAAGTATTATACATAATTAATATATTTTGTTTTGAACATAATTTATGTATTTTTGTTAAATTTTATATAGAGTAATAAATGATCCAAAATATATTAAATGAGAATGCATAAAATCCATTACTTTTAACTGTGCTTCTGATTTAGCAGCTCGATCTGTTATGGCAAGCTTGTCACGAAGTTGCTGCATTTCTCCCTGCAAAGAGTAGGAATCAAGATGTGAGAATGTTGACATGGCTGTGTCTTGCTCACTGCAAAGATGTTTGCATCCTAAGAGTCTAGGAGAGGGATTAAACCTGTAGAACCCTTCTTTCTTCAAGCCATTGCTTCACAGGCATCACTTTATCGTTACCATCTTTCCACTCATTTGCTACCACCGTGGCAACTCTGTTTGCTGTAACCTTGGCCCGTGCAAGCTCCCTGTCAAGAGTTTTCCGCTCTTCCTGAAAGACACACCAAGAACAAATCCTTCATTAATTGGCAAGAAACTAAAGACTTTATGGCTCTTTGTGAAGTGTAATTACTAACATTCATCTCTTGAACTTTCCGCTGGTAATCCCTCACTGTATTTGCGGTTGCACCACCTGCAAGAACAGCCTCTTCCAGCTCTCGAACAGTCTGAGTCAGCTTCTCCACTTCAGCAACCTTCTGCCTATGCATTTTGTCTAGTATTTTGTTTTCTTCCTAAAACCAAAAAATAATGATATAATTAATCAGATTGTTGCCACATGACATGTAATAAGATGAATACTAGAGAACCTGACAGATCTCTATTTGTTTCATCAACTCCTGGTTCTTGTTTTGAAGATCATCAACCATGGCTGCTTTTGCAAGGGCACCTTCAATGGTCCTCTCAGCATCAAGTAAGGCAGCTTCTTTTGATTTAGTCAGACGGTCCAAAGCCCTGTTGCTGTTATCTTCTTGAAGCTTCCCAATCTATCCAAGGCAGATAATGAGTCACTAGCAAATTAGAGATTTATAAGGTAAATGGACATACCTCTGATCGTGCAAGCTTAAGCTCAGCTTCTAATGGAGCAAGAATGGCTTCAATAGGAGGCATGTCATCATCCTTCTGAGCAGCATGGACCCTTCTTAAGGTGGCTTCAGCAGCAAACTGAGCAGCCATTGATGCTTCTCTTCATTGATTTTCTTGATTTCTAGATTCTGCACCATGGATAATATATCATACGTCTAAAGTCATATAAACAAAATGGAAGGTGTAACATAATCGAGCTTAAGGAAAGATTATTGAGCAATACTTTGCATTGGAGAATGGATTCTGTCAACTTGAGCTTCTCATCTAACTTGGCAAGCTCCTCTGTAAGCTAATATTCCCAAAAAAAAATCAACTTAGACCAGAGAATGTATACTAAGTCTCTGACATTTTTAAGACAAAAGTCAAAGAGCAAACACATGATGTAATAACTGATCAAACACGAAGTGTCAGTAAAAGCACATGATGTAATAATAATATAAAACCTCTTCAACAGCTCTCTGTCTCTCAGACAACCTTAACGCTTTGATCTCGGCGTGTGCTTCCCTAACTCTCGATCTTTATCTGCATCAGAAAAAATCAAATCAAGAAGAAGCAAAGCAAAAGCAGAATCGGACAAGTAAAGATCGAGCAAGTATCTGTTTAACCTCTAACTTCGTTCTCTAGTCGATTAAGCTCCACCTTCACTGGATCCGAGCCATGAAGCAGAGTGATGAGCTCATTGTCGGCCGCCTGCTGAAGCTCGGCCTAATTGGCCTTCGCGTCGACGAGCTTTTTCCTCCCCGCTCTCCTTGTAAGACGCCGACACCGTCAGTGATGGATACGTCGCCGTTGCATCTCCGTCACCGGAAACATCCGACATCTCCGATCAGATCACTTATAATCCAAAATGCTACAGACTGATATATGCCAACCAAAAGAGTATCAAGCACAGCACTAAGCTGAATAATGCTGATCAGCTCAAGAGAGAGAGTAATGACTTACAAAAGCTCTTTGGTCTTCAGATTAGGAGACACACGAGGAGAGAATGATGCTATAATCTAGAGAGAGAGAGAGAGAGAGAGATAGCGAGTTGAGAACTCTTCTTCTTCTTTATTTTTCTAGTGCGAGATGAAAATGAAATTAGGAGAAGAGAAATTTAAATGATGATGTTACAGTTGTCTCTCTTTCGGTTAGATTTGACAAGACACGAGAGGATGACGCAGGTTTATATAATTAAATCCATTTATCTCTTAACGTAATCACTGAGTTTGAACATGCCTACTTTTCAGGTTAATCAATAAACTAAGTTTCAAAATCGGGATTAGTACTATGTTTTCAACTGTTTTTATTTAGTACTAGCTTACAGTAATTTATGTCGCCAGATCTTTTATAGCTCACTATTTTTGTTTGTTTTATAATATAAAAGTGATATTAGATGGAATAAATCTGAGTTTTGTAGAATAAAATTCTAGTTTTTATATATAAAAGAAGAAAATTATTGACAACGGTATCCAACTTTCCCTTTAAAAAATATTATATCATAAGAGTTTGTTTGGAGATTTTATGAAAAAGTTGTTTTTCGTTTAATTTAATAAATACAAATACATAAAAGAGGATAACGTCTGAAAGCTTTCTTCAGATTTACAGGAAAAATACTATATGAAATCTTAAAACGTGTTTATATATACTGACGTCAAAGGTGTTATCAACCAACCATTAATTATCAAAACGATGTTGTTTTTGACAAGTACTACAAAAATGAAAATCATGATTATATATATATATATATATATATATATATATATATATATATATTGACCGTCACATTTTAAATTAATAAAACAATGTTATTAATTTAAATTTATAAAATAACTATTTTAAAGTTAAATTTAAAAACATAAATAATTATAGATGTATTTGATAAAACTAAAACAATAAAAATTTGATAACACTTATTTGATTAAACTAAAACTTATATATAAGTTAATGTTTACACAATTTATACAAGAAAGTTACTTTGATCTAGAAGTTAGTATGCTCTTACTTGTCCACCTGTGTAAGAGTTCGAACCTCTCAAAATTGTTTTATTTTATTTTACAAAATTTATCCAAAATGGCGTTTTTGGATAAATTAACAGATGATTAACACCTTTGACAATCAATATATATAAGCACAATTTTGAGAGTTTATATAGTATTTTAAAAAATTTAATTTTATAGAATTTATCCAAAATTACATCAGTTTGATGAATTAATAGATGACTAAAATCTTTGACAGTCAATATATCTATAAGCACGGTTTTGAGAGTTCATGTAGTATTTTCAAATTTTGTTTATTTTAATATGAAATAAACATAAATTCGAAAGGTAAAACATCATCGTAAAGTTCATGTATTATATTTTGAAATTATATTCAACTCAGTAGAGAATTCAAACTACTACAAAGTTTGAAAAGAAAAAACACGACTGGGAAAATTTAGATTGAAATAGACCATTTTCCGGCATTTGACCAACTGCAGTATGGGTTTCAGAGAAGCATATTCAGTACTTCAACTGCATAAAGCCATTAAAATCGATTTCTAGAGTTTTATGACTACAAAAGTATAAGTTCGTATATACTTCTTAATAAACATCTTACATCTTACAACATGTTTTGTGATATTTGCGGCGCAGAGCAATAACGTTACTAGTTTTACCGCTAGCTCGTTATAATATTGTCCAATAAACCGGATTGCGGTCCGGCTATCATCTGATATTAGCCTAGTTACTATCTGGTATTAATTGGAAAGCATTTTGGTAGTGTGATAACTAGACTATTATATAGCAGTAAATAAGTTCTTTTAGACTAACCAAATCAGATCAGCTGGTAGAATGTATCAAAAGTTAAAAATAAAACCGTATTGTCAACATAGTTGTCACCTTACATCATATCCACCATATTTGAAAACCGATCTTCTAGAATTTTTATACAAAATTATAAGATTTGTACTTAAAAATAAAATCTTAACGTCGCCACTTAATATGGAAAGAAAGGGAGGATAAAGGGAAGCACGCACCCATGTGCCACTTCTTTGCTATTCCTTAAAGTATCAGACAACGGTAGTGGAGTGTAGAGACTTTGGTCCTACTACCACTCCTTAATATATGCTCATCCTGTCATTATTTCAGAACGCTTATGTTAAATTTTATAAATCTTGTTTTCCCAGTGTACTAAGTCTTAAACTGCTTGAACCTTTTAATAGGGGGCTCATCTAGAAGTAGAGGACAGAAGTCCAATGTGGTGAAACTAGGAAGTAATGCTAACCCCAAAGCCTCTGGAGGACTCAGCACATCCTCTGAAGAACATTGCTAAAGAGGTTGCATCAGTGATCTCATTACATGAAGCTCAACATGACTTTGTTATACAACCGAATCAACCAATCAAAACCAAACAATAGGAATATAGACGATGAACATCTTGCATTGGCAAGCTTTATGACAGGGAGGCACTAAACCTACACATCTGGTTTTCTGATTGAAAAAGCCTTAAGGCAACATCTCAGCCTCCTTTTTCTCAACAAGTTTAATGAAATTGCGGACAATTGTCTTGCCTTCAGTTGCTATAATACTCTCCGGATGAAACTGAACTCCCTGTGAACCAATTTTTTACAAGACTTTAGAAACTTCTGTTTTAATGGAAGAGGTAAGAAGAAACATGAAACACTTAAGTGAGTTTTGTTTACCTGTATATGCTTGTGCTTCCTGTGTCTAGCCGCCATAACCAAACCATCCCCTGTCCATGCTGCAGTAACCTCGAGCTCATCACTGGGAAACGAATCCTTTTCGATCACGAGGCTGTGATATCTACCTACAAGGAAAGGGCTGGAAGACAGTCCAACAAGATTTCTTTTAGTATGCATTTATAAACATGATTATGATTTTAGCAGAAAACATATAGATTCATACTTTGATAAGCCAGAGAACAAGCCTTCTTCTCCTTTGTCATCATAGTAAACCATGGAGCTTTTCCCATGCATAACACCAAATGGTGACCGCACAATCTTTCCTACAACCAAAGTTCATACAAAAGTGCATTACACTTGAGGGATCCATTACACAAACTATACAACAATGTCAGAACAACAAAAGGGCAATATAGATGTATTTGATAAAACTAAAACAATAAAAATTTGATAACACTTATTTGATTAAACTAAAACTTATATATAAGTTAATGTTTACACAATTTATACAAGAAAGTTACTTTGATCTAGAAGTTAGTATGCTCTTACTTGTCCACCTGTGTAAGAGTTCGAACCTCTCAAAATTGTTTTTATTTTATTTTACAAAATTTATCCAAAATGGCGTTTTTGGATAAATTAACAGATGATTAACACCTTTGACAATCAATATATATAAGCACAATTTTGAGAGTTTATATAGTATTTTAAAAATTTAATTTTATAGAATTTATCCAAAATTACATCAGTTTGATGAATTAATAGATGACTAAAATCTTTGACAGTCAATATATCTATAAGCACGGTTTTGAGAGTTCATGTAGTATTTTCAAATTTTTGTTTATTTTAATATGAAATAAACATAAATTCGAAAGGTAAAACATCATCGTAAAGTTCATGTATTATATTTTGAAATTATATTCAACTCAGTAGAGAATTCAAACTACTACAAAGTTTGAAAAGAAAAAACACGACTGGGAAAATTTAGATTGAAATAGACCATTTTCCGGCATTTGACCAACTGCAGTATGGGTTTCAGAGAAGCATATTCAGTACTTCAACTGCATAAAGCCATTAAAATCGATTTCTAGAGTTTTATGACTACAAAAGTATAAGTTCGTATATACTTCTTAATAAACATCTTACATCTTACAACATGTTTTGTGATATTTGCGGCGCAGAGCAATAACGTTACTAGTTTTACCGCTAGCTCGTTATAATATTGTCTAACAAACTGGATTGCGATCCGGCTATCCTCTGATATTAGTCTAGTTATTCTCTGGTATTAGTCGGAAAACACTTTAAATTCGGATAAGATAGTGCGATAACCAATCTATTTTGTAGCAGTAGACTAACGGGATCAGCTGATAAGATATATAAAAAAACTAAACAGGATTTTCACGTTAGATCATATCCACCATATTTGAAAACCGATCTTAACGTCACCAGTTAATTTGAAAACATCATAACTTTTGTACCGCCGATTCTTTTTTGTTTTATCTAACAAACGGTATTGCCACCAAACTGTTTTGACGTCGCCACTTAATTTGAAAACACCATAACTTTTGTACCGCCGATTCTTTTTTGTTTTATCTAACAAACGGTATTGCCACCAAACTGTTTTGACGTCGCCACTTAATTTGAAAACATCATAACTTTTGTAACGCCGATTCCTTTTTGGTTTTATCTAACAAACCGTATTGCCACCAAATTGTTTTGACGTCGCCACTTAAATTTGAAAAGAAATGGAGGATAAAGGGAAGCACACACCCATGTGCCACTTCTTTGCTATTCCTTAAAGTATCAGACAACGGTGGTGGAGTGTAGAGACTTGGTCCTAACACCACTCCTTAATATATGCTCATCCTGTCATTATTTCAGAACGCTTATGTTAAATTTTATAAATCTTGTTTTCCCAGTGTACTAAGTCTTAAACTGCTGGAACCTTTTAACAGGGAGGCTCATCAAGAAGTAGAGGATAGAAGTCCAATGCGGTGAAACTAGCTAGGAATTAATGTAAACCTCTAAGCCCCTGGAGGACTCAGCATATCCTCTGATGAACATTGCTAAAGAATTTACATCAGTGATCTCAATGCATGTGGTTCAACTTGACTTTGTTATACAACCGAATCAAAACCAAAACCAAACAATAGGAATATAGACGATGAACATCTTGCATTGGCAAGCTTTATTACAGGGAGGCACTAAATCTACACATCAAATTTTCTGACTGAGGAAAGCCCTAAGTCAACTTCTCATCCTCCTTTTTTCTACAAGTTTAATGAAATTGCGGACAATTGTCTTGCCTTCAGTTGCTATAATACTCTCCGGATGAAACTGAACTCCCTGTGAACCAATTTTTTACAAGACTTTAGAAACTTCTGTTTTTAATGGAAGAGGTAAGAAGAAACATGAAACACTTAAGTGAGTTTTTGTTTACCTGTATATGCTTGTGCTTCCTGTGTCTAGCCGCCATAACCAAACCATCCCCTGTCCATGCTGCAGTAACCTCGAGCTCATCACTGGGAAACGAATCCTTTTCGATCACGAGGCTGTGATATCTACCTACAAGGAAAGGGCTGGAAGACAGTCCAACAAGATTTCTTTTTAGTATGCATTTATAAACATGATTATGATTTTAGCAGAAAACATATAGATTCATACTTTGATAAGCCAGAGAACAAGCCTTCTTCTCCTTTGTCATCATAGTAAACCATGGAGCTTTTCCCATGCATAACACCAAATGGTGACCGCACAATCTTTCCTACAACCAAAGTTCATACAAAAGTGCATTACACTTGAGGGATCCATTACACAAACTATACAACAATGTCAGAACAACAAAAGGGCAATATAGATGTATTTTGTTTCTTATGCAAACTAACCTCCAAAAGCTTCTCCTATACATACTCCAAAATAAAGGGGCATGTGGTCCGAGTTCCAAAACAGTTTGTAAGGAAATCCCAGAGTCTTGTGGGGGTACCTATCAATATTAAGAGAGCTGTTATCTACCTTTCCTTCACTATAAGAGTCTTAAAAGATATCGGAGACTAAAATATTTACCAGGGCCAGGAAAATCAGCACCCCTCTTGGCTTTCAAAAAAAAATGAGAGCGTAATAAAGGAATCAACACCACTTGATTAGCCAGATAACGTTTTGAATGCACATTGGTTTCTTCTCGCCTTTTCAGCTCCTCTACTGTAAGTTCATCATTGCGGTAACTTCAAAATTACACCCTAGCTCTCCCATATCCTATGAAAAAAAAATAGGTATACTATTTATCACAACCATATACTAAAAACGGTAAATACAAATGGAATGCACTAGGAATGCGACAAGATCAAATTGTACATTATGGATCTATGCGTTATGTGAGATAATCAGAGCACTAAAAAACTATGGAAAGAAGTGTGTGTTAGCTTTTGCTGGATCAAGAACGAATTTTACAACACAGGAGCTTTCGACGATAAAGACTCAGCTGGCGACAATAAAGCATGTCAAACGAAGATTGGATGGTGAAATAATGAGACTCTAACAATTAATCACAAGGCACACCTTAACCTAATGAATATTGTTGATTGAGCGAACATCAGAACTTTAAAATTCTTCAATTAATTGTTGGATAACCTTCAAAGATAACTTGGTAATTAAGTTATTCATTAAAGATAAGTAGAATAACTTATAGGTTTAGGATAAAGATAAGGATTCCTAGATAAACATGTAATAGGAGAAGTTAAGACCTATATAAAGAGATCTAAGCTAAGAGGATCAATTGTAATGAAGAAAGCTAAGAAACAGTTAATAAAACAAAGAAACCGTTTTGTTAAGTTTGTGTTCTTGGCTACTTTATTTGGTATCAGAGCAACCAGGTTGATTGTTCTTTTGATAGTCAAGATAATAATGATGGATGATTCTAAAGCATTGGTGAAGTTGAAGGAAGCTGTTCGAAAAGGTCGTATGTCCGATGCTCACGTTGACAAATTATACGGTGTGGGTGATGCGTATGAAAGTTCTTCTTCGGGTCTACAAGGTATGGGAAGTAATAGATCCGGGAACAGAAGAAGCAGAGAAGAATGATATAGCTACTGCTCTTTTATTCCAATCCATACCAGAGAATTTGTTGATGCAAGTTGGTGATCAAGGAACTCCGGGATATATGGGAAGCTATTAAATCGAGGAATCTTGGTGCAGAGCACGTAAGAGAGGCTCGCCTCTAGACCCTAATGAACGATTTTGATTGCCTGAGGATGAGTGATTCGAGACGATAGACACTTTCTCAGGAAGGTTGTCGAACTTGCGCCTCAAGCAACTTCAAGTAGGTAAAAGCATTGAAGAACCTAAGATTGTGAAGAAGTTGCTTAATAGCCTACCGAGAAGCAAGTTTATTCACATAGCCACATCTTTGGAGCAGCTGTTAGACCTAAACACAATAAAGTATGAAGACATTGTGGGAGGCTCAAAGCTTACGAAGAACGAATAAAGGAAGAAGAAGCACATGAGCAACAAGGCAATCTTCTTTACTCCAACTCTGGAAATTGTGATGGCAACAGAGGAAGAGGACGAGGACGAGACAATTCACAAGAGAGAAGCAAGGAGAAGAAAGACTACTCTCAAATCGAATGTTTCAACTGTCACAAGAAGGGTCACTTTGCCTCTTTCTGTCCCGACAAACAGAATGAAGAAGAAGTAAATAAGACAGAGACGGAAACTGCGGATGCAGCTCTGTGCATGCACAAAGTCGTGTTTTTAAACGAAGAGAAGGTGATGCAAAAAACGTATGAAGCAAGCAAGAAGGAAGAAGGAATTTGGTACCTAGACAACGGCGCAAGTAACCATATGACTGGTGAAAGGTCATACTTCTCGGAGCTGAATGAAAAGATAAAGGGAAAAGTAAAGTTTGGAGATGGATCTTGTGTCAGCATCAACGGCAAAGGATCAATATTATTTGAGGCTAAGACAGGGGAGCGAAGCTTCTAAGAGATATTTACTTCATACCTGAACTAAGGAGTAATATTCTTAGTCTCGACAAGCTACGAACAGGGTTGTGAAGTAAGGATGAAGGATTATTACTTGACTTTACAAGACCCTAATGGAAGATTGCTTGTGAAGGTACCAAGATCTCCTAACCGGCTGTACAAGATCAGTTAGCCTGTTTTCTTGCGAAACTCGATGACAAGCAATGGAAGTGGCACGCAAGACTCGGACACATTAGCTTTAAAACCATAAAGACTATGGCGTCAATGGTTTTAGGACTACCAAGCATCGAAGGAGAGAAACAGATGTGCAATTCGTCTAGTTGGGAAACAAACTCGACAGGCTTTCCCAAAAGCAACGAAGTTACGGGCTTGTCGATGCGTTAGAGTTGATTCATGCAGATCTTTGTGGACCAATCTCCCCAGCGACACAGTCACACAACAGATACATTTTCGTCATCATAGATGATCACACAAGGTACATGTGGTCAATACTATTGAAGGAAAAGAATGTAGCATTTGAGAAGTTTAAGTCTTTCAAGTCACTTGTTGAGAAGGATATCAATAAGGAGATTGCAACTTTAAGAACAGACCGAGGTGGAGAGTTCACCTCAAATGAGTTTCAAGATTTTGCAACAAGAAAGGGAACAAACGCCACTTAACAGCCATATACCATAGCAAAACGGTGTGGTTGAACGGAGGAACCGTACATTGATGGAGATGACAAGAAGCCTTTTAAAAGCAATGAAAGTTCCTAATTATATGTGGGGAGAAGCAGTTCGTCATGCCACATATATAATTAATCGTGTTCCCACGAGCTTTGAAGAACCAGACTTTACGAGTGTCTAAAGAACAGGAAGCCAAGCATAGCTCATCTCAAGATTTTTGTTTTCTAGCCGCCATAACCAAACCATCCTCTGTCCATGCAGTAACCTCGAGCTCATCACTGGGAAGCATATCCTTTTCGATCAAGAGGCTGTGATTTCTACCAACAAGGAAAGGGCTGAAAAAAGAAGAGACCAACAAGACTTGTTTTTAGTACGTATCTATAGACTTATGATGATGATTTTCGCCGAAAGCGTACTTACTTTGATAATCCAGAGAACAAGCCTTCTATTCCGTTCTCATCATAGTAAACCATGGAGCTTTTCCCATGTATAGCACCAAATGGTGACCGCACGGTCATTCCTACAACCAAAGTACCAAAGTTCAGACAAAAGGTGCATTCGACTTAAGAGGATCCAATACATAAAGTATACAACCAACCATGTTAGAACAACAAAAAGGACAGTTTAAAGATGAAAACTAACCTCCAAAATAAAGGAACATGTGGTCTAAGTTCCAAAACAGTTTGTAAGGAAATCCCAGAGTCCTGTGGGGGTACCTATCAATATAAAGAGAGCTGTTATCTTATAATTTCCTTCACTACAGGTGTCTTACAATTTACATTACTGCAAAATAGTTACTAGCCCCAGGAGAAATAATCAACACCTCTTGATTAGCCAGATTGCGTTTAAAGCAGAATGCATATAGTTTCATCTCACCTTTTCAGCTCCTCTACTGTAAGTTCATCGTTGCGGTAACCTTCAAAATAGCATTCTAGCTCTCCCATATACTATAAAAATGTTCTTTATCATAAATCATATACTAGAAACGGTAAAGAAAATTTGGATGCAATAGAAGTGTGACACTAGGGATCTATGCGTTATGTGAGATATCTAGAGCAGTCAAAAAATTTCACGAGACAGGTAGTTCTTACAACTACGAATAACAAACCAACCAAAAATTCAAAGAAGTGATGTACTAGCTTTTGCTGGATCAAGAACTAATTCTTACAACACAGGAGCTCTCAACAATAAAACTCAGCCAGCGACAGATGATCACATAACAAGTAATCATCTTACAAATTACATAGTTTTGCCTATTAGATTAGAATGTCCAAGGAATTGGATAGTGAAATAATGAGACTCTAACAATTAATCACAAGGCACACCTTAACCTAATGAATATTGTTGATTGAGCGAACATCAGAACTTTAAAATTCTTCAATTAATTGTTGGATAACCTTCAAAGATAACTTGGTAATTAAGTTATTCATTAAAGATAAGTAGAATAACTTATAGGTTTAGGATAAAGATAAGGATTCCTAGATAAACATGTAATAGGAGAAGTTAAGACCTATATAAAGAGATCTAAGCTAAGAGGATCAATTGTAATGAAGAAAGCTAAGAAACAGTTAATAAAACAAAGAAACCGTTTTGTTAAGTTTGTGTTCTTGGCTACTTTATTTGGTATCGAGCAACCAGGTTGATTGTTCTTTGATAGTCAAGATAATAATGATGGATGATTCTAAAGCATTGGTGAAGTTGAAGGAAGCTGTTCGAAAAGGTCGTATGTCCGATGCTCACGTTGACAAATTATACGGTGTGGGTGATGCGTATGAAAGTTCTTCTTCGGTCTACAAGGTATGGGAAGTAATAGATCCGGGAACGAAGAAGCAGAGAAGAATGATATAGCTACTGCTCTTTTATTCCAATCCATACCAGAGAATTTGTTGATGCAAGTTGGTGATCAAGGAACTCCGGGATATATGGGAAGCTATTAAATCGAGGAATCTTGGTGCAGAGCACGTAAGAGAGGCTCGTCTCTAGACCCTAATGAACGATTTTGATTGCCTGAGGATGAGTGATTCGGAGACGATAGACACTTTCTCAGGAAGGTTGTCGGAACTTGCGTCTCAAGCAACTTCGTTAGGTAAAAGCATTGAAGAACCTAAGATTGTGAAGAAGTTGCTTAATAGCCTACCGAGAAGCAAGTTTATTCACATAGCCACATCTTTGGAGCAGCTGTTAGACCTAAACACAATAAAGTATGAAGACATTGTGGGGAGGCTCAAAGCTTACGAAGAACGAATAAAGGAAGAAGAAGCACATGAGCAACAAGGCAATCTTCTTTACTCCAACTCTGGAAATTCGTATGGCAACAGAGGAAGAGGAAGAGGATTGAATCGTGGACGTTGTAGAGGCAACAGAGGAAGAGGACGAGGACGAGACAATTCACAAGAGAGAAGCAAGGAGAAGAAAGACTACTCTCAAATCGAATGTTTCAACTGTCACAAGAAGGGTCACTTTGCCTCTTTCTGTCCCGACAAACAGAATGAAGAAGAAGTAAATAAGACAGAGACGGAAACTGCGGATGCAGCTCTGTGCATGCACAAAGTCGTGTTTTTAAACGAAGAGAAGGTGATGCAAAAAACGTATGAAGCAAGCAAGAAGGAAGAAGGAATTTGGTACCTAGACAACGGCGCAAGTAACCATATGACTGGTGAAAGGTCATACTTCTCGGAGCTGAATGAAAAGATAAAGGGAAAAGTAAAGTTTGGAGATGGATCTTGTGTCAGCATCAACGGCAAAGGATCAATATTATTTGAGGCTAAGACAGGGGAGCGAAGCTTCTAAGAGATATTTACTTCATACCTGAACTAAGGAGTAATATTCTTAGTCTCGGACAAGCTACGAACAGGGTTGTGAAGTAAGGATGAAGGATTATTACTTGACTTTACAAGACCCTAATGGAAGATTGCTTGTGAAGGTACCAAGATCTCCTAACCGGCTGTACAAGATCAGTTAGCCTGTTTTCTTGCGAAACTCGATGACAAGCAATGGAAGTGGCACGCAAGACTCGGACACATTAGCTTTAAAACCATAAAGACTATGGCCAATGGTTTTAGGACTACCAAGCATCGAAGGAGAGAAACAGATGTGCAATTCGGTGTCTAGTTGGGAAACAAACTCGACAGGCTTTCCCAAAAGCAACGAAGTTACGGGGCTTGTCGTATGCTAGAGTTGATTCATGCAGATCTTTGTGGACCAATCTCCCCAGCGACACAGTCACACAACAGATACATTTTCGTCATCATAGATGATCACACAAGGTACATGTGGTCAATACTATTGAAGGAAAAGAATGTAGCATTTGAGAAGTTTAAGTCTTTCAAGTCACTTGTTGAGAAGGATATCAATAAGGAGATTGCAACTTTAAGAACAGACCGAGGTGGAGAGTTCACCTCAAATGAGTTTCAAGATTTTGCAACAAGAAAGGGAACAAACGCCACTTAACAGCCTATATACCATAGCAAAACGGTGTGGTTGAACGGAGGAACCGTACATTGATGGAGATGACAAGAAGCCTTTTAAAAGCAATGAAAGTTCCTAATTATATGTGGGGAGAAGCAGTTCGTCATGCCACATATATAATTAATCGTGTTCCCACGAGAGCTTTGAAGAACCAGACTCCTTACGAGTGTCTAAAGAACAGGAAGCCAAGCATAGCTCATCTCAAGATTTTTGGATGCATAGCACACACAAAGATCGACTCAGGGCAACTAAGAAAGCTTGATGATCGATCAATGAAGCTGGTGCATCTCGAATAGAACCAGAACGAAGGCTTACCGCCTTTACAATCCAACCACCAGAAGAATAATTGTAAGTCGTGATGTGGTCTTTAATGAGAAAGAAAGCTGGAACTGGAAGGGAGCTGAAACAGAGGAGATAAAAGAATCAGGAATGTTCAGAATGACATGGGGAGACGCCATGGATAACGGTTATGGTCCTTACTTGATCAGTACTCACCAAGAAGAAGACGTGGCTGCAGGGGTTGAAGCGCACACATCTCAAGATTCTGCCACTGTCAACACAAACACAGACCAAACCGAACCTCAACTCCCTAGAAGATCGACTAGGCAAGTAAGCTGTCCAAGTCATCTCGAAGACTACATATTGTTAGCTGACCTAGGGTGCGAGATTCTCCTTCTCTCACTCGACGACGAGCCACGGAACTACCAAGAAGCAAAGAAGTTGGTTCAGTGGACAAACGCCGACAGGGATGAAATTGACTCCATCAACAAGAACAGAACATGGGACTTAGTTGATAAACCATCAGGAGTCAAGATCATAGGTCTTAAGTGGGTGTTTAAAATTAAAAGAAACGCAGATGGAACAATCAATAAGTTCAAGGCAAGCTTGGTAGCAAAAGGATATGTGCAAGAACATGGAGTGGATTATGATGAAGTTTTCGCCCTGTTGCTCGGCTAGAAACTATAAGACTCTGATTGGAATGGCTGCAATAAAGGGATGCGAGATTCATCATCTTGACGTCAAGACGGCGTTCTTACATGGTGAATTAACTAAGGATGTGTATGTATCGCAGCCTGAGGGTTTTGAAAAGAAGGGAGAAGAGCACAAGGTTTTCAAACTCTCTAAGGCTTTGTACTGCTTAAAGCAGGCTTCAAGAGCTTGGAATACAAAGCTCAACAAGATTTTGATCGACATGAAGTTTATGAAGTTCTCAAAGGAGTCATCAGTCTCGAAGAAGGAAGGAGACAAGCTTCTCATTGTTGCTATCTATGTCGACGACCTGTTTGTAACAGGAAACTCGATGAAAACCATCATGGAGTTCAAGAAAGGAATGGCAAGTAAGTTCGACATGTCTGATCTAGGGAAGCTGACTTACTACTTGGGTATTGAGGTGAGACAAAGCACTGACGGTATAATGATTAAGCAAGAAGCATATGCTAGTTGGATCCTAAAAGAAGCTGGGATGGACGACTGCAACTCAACTCAAGTGCCCATGGAGTTTGGTTTAAAGTTATCAATGGCCGATGATGATGAAGAAGTCGATGCAACGTTGTACCGAAGAAGGATAGGGTGTCTCAGGTATCTAATGCATACGAGACCCGATCTTGCGTTTGCAGTGGGGATCTTAAGCAGGTATATGCAGTCTCCAAGAGAGCAACACGCAAACGCCCTGAAGCAAGTTCTAAGGTATTTAAAGGGAACTCTTGGCAATGGCTTGGTGTTCAAGAAAAGAGGAACGCAGAAGCTCGTTGGCTTTAGTGACAGCAGTCACAATACCGATCCAGATGACGGGAAGAGTACTACAGGACACATGTTCTTCTTTGGAGGCACACCTATAACGTGGTGTTCTCAAAAACAGCAAACGGTGGCCTTATCTTCTTGCGAAGCTAAGTTCATGGCAGCTACGGAAGCTGCAAAGCAAGCCATCTGGCTTCAAGATCTCCTAAGTGAAGTTACAGGAAAAGAGCAAGGAAGAACGAAGATCTATGTTGACAATAAGTCAGCTATATCACTTGCCAAGAATCCAGTCTTTCACCGAAAGCGTACTTACTTTGATAATCCAGAGAACAAGCCTTCTATTCCGTTCTCATCATAGTAAACCATGGAGCTTTTCCCATGTATAGCACCAAATGGTGACCGCACGGTCATTCCTACAACCAAAGTACCAAAGTTCAGACAAAAGGTGCATTCGACTTAAGAGGATCCAATACATAAAGTATACAACCAACCATGTTAGAACAACAAAAAGGACAGTTTAAAGATGAAAACTAACCTCCAAAATAAAGGAACATGTGGTCTAAGTTCCAAAACAGTTTGTAAGGAAATCCCAGAGTCCTGTGGGGGTACCTATCAATATAAAGAGAGCTGTTATCTTATAATTTCCTTCACTACAGGTGTCTTACAATTTACATTACTGCAAAATAGTTACTAGCCCCAGGAGAAATAATCAACACCTCTTGATTAGCCAGATTGCGTTTAAAGCAGAATGCATATAGTTTCATCTCACCTTTTCAGCTCCTCTACTGTAAGTTCATCGTTGCGGTAACCTTCAAAATAGCATTCTAGCTCTCCCATATACTATAAAAATGTTCTTTATCATAAATCATATACTAGAAACGGTAAAGAAAATTTGGATGCAATAGAAGTGTGACACTAGGGATCTATGCGTTATGTGAGATATCTAGAGCAGTCAAAAAAATTTCACGAGACAGGTAGTTCTTACAACTACGAATAACAAACCAACCAAAAATTCAAAGAAGTGATGTACTAGCTTTTGCTGGATCAAGAACTAATTCTTACAACACAGGAGCTCTCAACAATAAAACTCAGCCAGCGACAGATGATCACATAACAAGTAATCATCTTACAAATTACATAGTTTTGCCTATTAGATTAGAATGTCCAAGGAATTGGATAGTGAAATAATGAGATTCAAACAATGAAACACAATGCATTCTTGAACACATTCTGATACAAGCGATGGATTTGAAGGTTGAAATGGATAAGGGATGATAACTACAGGTGGCAAAGTAACCTTAGTAAAGTGAGGTTACTCTAAAAGTAACTATGGTTTTGTTGATTTATTAGCTTTATCATAACGTGTGAGGGTTTGGGAAAGGGGTTATCGAGAACTTGAGCAATGAGAGGAGGGAGAGATGTTGGAGAGTGATTGTAATCAGCCTCTTTGTAATCAGTACTTCTACTCAATAAGAACTTGTTTCATCTTTGATTATCAGGATTGTTACCTTTTGAGATCCAAATCGTAACACATTCCTATAAAGTAAAGGACTTGCAATAAGCCAGGACTCTAATCTCATGAGATGAGACTTGGGGTTGAGCAAAGCCCAAAGTTTACCAACTAATCAATATTTTTTCTAAGTTGATAAAGAGGCATAAAGGAGGAGATTTTTGACATAGTTCGAAAAAAGAAACTTGGCAGAGATTGTAGGTGAAGCTGTCGTAATTATCAATCACGATGATGGGACCCTTCTGCTTCTTAGAGGAATTGACAACAGCTGAAGGTGTCGAGTTGGAATGTGCCATTTCAATTGAAGCTTTCATAACCACATAACTATACGAACAGAAACTCCTATCACAGACAGCTGGGAAACAAAGTTAGTGATCATAATAGTCGAAGGCCTTGGATTCGAATAACGCATCTTGTCTTCAAGCAACGAGACTTAATGGTCTGATTCGTATAGGGCTTGACGAGAGAAGAAGGGCTTAGGCAAGTAGTGGAGCCGGACTTTGTTTGAAGAAGACAAGAAGACTTGCACAATGTAGTAGCCACACCATTGTCAGAAATAAAAAGGTCCTTCTCTGCTTCCAAGGGAGAGATGATATTTATAAAGAAAAGCCATTGAGAGTGACAGGTAAAACGATGTGTTTCATGGGAAAACATGAACACGTGCTTAATGTTCTCCAACATTGAGAGATGCGTAATCAGTAATTGAGTTCCTGATTGAAGTGCATTTATGTTTTTATTAAATACATTTATTAAACAATAATATTTGAAATAAATAAAATTATTTATAATATTAATGTAGTTTGCAATTAGTAATTTATTAAGGTGAATATAATTTGTATTAAAAAATTTAAAATTTTTTGTATAACAAAAAAAATGTTAAAAAGACATTTAATAAAAGTGAGGGAGTATGTGCCTTTTTGGGGTCAAACGTCTGTAAACCATATTAGTCTCAAATGCGTTAAGAATTAGTGGCAGGGTAAATACTGTTAACCTACTCACCTTAATTAAGCGATTGATAAGCAGCCCTAACTTAATATTCTCCAACATTCTGTATAAATGTCATGCAACGCCTGCATATTCTTTTTGAAATTTTAGACTCACACATTAAAATCATATTTGCATGTGAGCTGGAGGAGCTTTGAATGATTTTAGAGTAATTTGTACTGAAATTACAATGAGAAATCTAAATTCGTGTACAACATTTTTGATGTGTCCCGCTTGTGTAAAATATTGCCGAAGACATCGTAAAAGACGATACTCATTTCGGTTCTAGTGATTTTAATCGACATGAAACCTTGTCCATCATAGAAAAATTTCATATCCTCTGGGGTTGTCCAGTTGTAATAGCCTCTCCATGCTTTTGACCCACCACCACTCGTTAGAAACTGGATCGGACTGCAAGAAAATGTATACAGATAATCAAGTATAGTTCACACCCTTTCTATTTTATATTATCCACTTTATCCAAAAGAAACTTTTTATATAATAGTCGGTGTTACCTCTGAGATGTGCTAATATGTTGCAAGCAATGATCATGACCGTTCACATAGAGATCAACGTTATTCGCCTGGATAATCCCCAAAAAATGCATGTTATATTAAAGTGTTTCTCCGAATGAAATCACAATTTTTTGGCATATTAAACAAAAAATCTATTAGTTGGCAATCAAAACTGTCAATTCGTGCATTTGCGTTTGTTACAAAAATATTATTTAAAAAGTTCGCAGTTATATATTATTCAATTATTTTCTAAATATAAAGACAAAGGCATAGCCGCATACTGTAGTTAGCTTTAGTTTTTTTATTTACGTTGGAAATGATTGAGACATAGCTAGCTCTAATAAGAATATGAGGAAAATGAACCTCAAGGATGGGTAAGAGCAGAGATTCAAGCTCTTTGGTATTCCCATGAATGGAAGCACTCTTGATGGCATGATGACCCACCACAATTTTCCACTTTGCTGTTGATTCTCTTAGACTCGTCTCCAAGTCCTACACATTATAAATTGGCACTTGTGATCACCAATCCTACAAACTTATGGTTAAGACATTATGTGTTCTCAAGTACCGTTAAAAGGGTTTGGAGATAGGATTCTCGCGGTAATACGCCTCTCCAGTCGTAATTATGGCCTTCAGAATTGATGAAATAATCATCTACAAAAGGATTTGTGTCGACAAAGAAGAGCTCTGCAATCTCTGCCAGGATTTTCGAGACATATATATATGGTTAGGCATAGCAAAAACATGTAACATATTAAACATTGGACTATATCTAACTAATGTGACTAGTACCAGCGTCTACGATGAAGGATCTCATGCAAATCCAACGGTTGTCTATAGATCTGAGGGCCGGACTCAACTGTGCTTCAACATCTCCTCTGTAGTCGTGATTCCCCAATACTGAGTAGAATATGGTACATCACTATTGTTCTCTTTTTGGTTCTAGCAGTAATTACTTTTGATGATTTTACTAATAAGAGGTATTATTACCAAGGTACCAAGGCTTTTGCAAGCTAGGAGAAGTGTAAATATTTTTGAAGGAGATTTGAAAGGCAGGATCTTCAATGCTTGTCATCCCATCATCGTAGATGTTATCACCCGTGGAAACCACAAAATCGATGTCCATCTTCTCCCCGATTCTCCCCATCTACGTTTTTTTATGAAAACAATTTTAGAATATACAATAGAGATGGGTGTATGTATATATGTATATGGTGTGTAAAATAGAGAGACCTGAAGGGCAACTTTGGTTTGATTATAGAGTCCACGTCTTCCCCAATCTCCAATCACCAGAAAACTGATCGAGCCATCAGATTTTGTAGCTTGTTCAACCGTTGTGAGCTCGGCCTCAAGTTTTGAAGCCAAGGAAAGAAGCAGAGCCATTACAGTGCCCAAAGAGCCGATTCCAAACTTAGAACCCATTCTATCTTTTGTTTAAGTTGATCTATCTGATAAAAAGTTTTAAAGCAACACTTATCTAGTCGACGTCTGTGCATGTGAGTCTTAGTGGTTTCTCGCTTGTAAGTCACATTTAGATAGTAGGTTCCACATGGTGGACCAAACAAAATTATATATGCCCTATATATAGCTGTTTTTGTCCATAATATCCTTTAATAACTTATCTATATGCTATATATCATATATAGTTCTTGTCCATATATAATATCCAGTTAATACCTCTATATTGCTTTCCTCAAAACTTTAAAACAAAACGGATTAGACATCTAACAGTTGATAGTTTTTTGCTAAAATATTTTTTATTTTTATTATGGTCGAAAATTGATAGTTTGTTTTTTTTTATGACACATTCACACAGAAGCTCAAAATTGGAACTCAATAGCATTGTCATATTACCCGAATCCTAGCTAGTGGCTACATGTATGCTGGCACATGATACAAAAATCTTTGAGTTATCATGGAGCATGTGATTGATTTTTAAAAGCGAAGAATGCGTTTAATGTCTGGGTGGTGAGTATATATATATATATATATATATATGATTTTGGATTTTTTTAAAAAAAAGAAAAGGATGAACAGAAAAAGATAAATTTTTCCCATACGAAAGTCAAATTGGGCTGTCATGTCTCCAAAACAGCTCAGCTGGAACGCCAACTACTCATTATCTGAACAAGGCAAATCAAACTTTTTTACCAAAAGCAGAACAACAAACATATTTGCAAGGCCATATCATTATATACAATCCTCTGACCATGTACACTGGGGTAGCTGAATAAATTATTCAACGAACACAAGCAATGAAGATGTTACAACAAGAAAAAATAGGACGTGGATTAAACCTAGTTAAATAGATTCAACCGGTTGAAAACAAGAAAATGGGACCCACATTGAAGACATGGACCAATCAGGTTAAACATTTGCATTGCACCCTCCTAAAATAAAGGTATGTGATTTTATTTCTCTTTTAAAACGAAAATATAAAATAATAGAACTGGTAAGTTCTAATTGGTTGTTGGAACTTCGTAGAATTTTATTCATCGTCATTGCTTTAATGGAATTATTTTATAGTGAATAATTTTTTTATAAAAACATTTTATATCAAAATTCATCATTTTTGTGCTCTACAAATAGAGATTTGATTTATTTGATTTGGATACATAAATAATTTTAATATAATACTGATATTATCTCCTAATAAAATTTTATTTATATAAATAAAAACCAAATATATCAAAAAAAAATTGATTAAAATTAGAAATATTTGTTTTTGTTAGCAAAGCTAACTGTATTATTCAGATTAATTTGTTGTTGGTATATTTACAAACAAAAACAAAAATGAAACAAAAGTTGTAGGGTGTTGAATTTTTTTCAAAAAACCATTGTATGCTATAAAAATTAAGTAGATGTTGAATGATGATGTGGATGAAAGAGACAGTGATCTGTAATGTAAAAAGGAAAAAGGAGAATGTTGAATAATAGAATCATTGCATCAGCAATGGTTTGTGTTCTCAAAACATGTTCTTCCCATTAGATAATCTTAGTTTACTTTGTTTTTAAAATAAAAATTTAATTAAGAAAATATGACCAATACAAAACTAACAACACTCAATAAAAGCTCTAGAATAAAATGTATGTGCTATTGTATGAGAGCATGTCTCTTACCTCTCTCCTCTTTTTATCATTCTCTTTCATCATTTTTCATTATTTGATTATATTTATGGGAATTGTTGATGCTCTGAGTAGTTTTAGAGGCACCATTATCGATGAGATACCTAAAAACAGCATCTCAAAACATTATTAATAATATTTTAGATAGTTTTATTGTGTAACTAAAATCTGTTTCACTTTTTTTGAACCAGTTATGAATTAACACATGTCAAAGATCCTTCTATATATTTATAAAAGGTCACTTAACTGATTTTCGGTTATGTGACAATCATTGGCGGAGTCTTAAAAAATTGTTATAATTTAATTAGTCAATAATTTTTAATATTTATTTTAGTTAGATCTTGAAAATTGAAGGTAAATTTAGAATCAATTAACATCACTTACCAAATAATTTAAAAAATATTATGATAACTAATTGTTGCAATTATAGAAAGATTAATAATGTTTGGCCAATTATTTTTAATATTTATAACCTACATAAGATATGAAAAAATTATATAAAATAAATATAATAATTTTATTTTTTATAGAATTAATTATATACATATATAATTATATAATAACTATTAAATCTTATAATCACATATGCTTTATAAATCCTTAATAAAAAATTAAAATTGTTTTTTTTAATTATTTATCATCGCTTAAAAAATCGATTTATCATAATTTTAATTATATATAATATCATATAAATCAGTTACAAAAATATAAATTATACATTAAACGAGAAGTAACATAAGTGAATTTTTTCTTATATGTCGATTATAGATGAAATCTTAAGAAAATTATTATAATTTAATTGGCCAATAATTTCTATTTATTATTTATTTTAGTTAGATCTAAAATAAAAGTAAGTCCATAATAAATTAATATTACTTGCCAAAAAATCTAAATAACATTACAGAAAATTTTTTTATGGTAATTAATTGTTGAAATTATAAAAAGAGTAATGTTTGATCAATTATTTTTAAATTTATAACTAATATAATGAATAAATTTTTATATAGAAACCAATTTAATAATTTATATTTTACGAAAACATTATATATAAGTATATAATAACTATTATCGGATTATAAAATTCATACATGCTTTATAAATCATTTATAAAATTTTAAAAACAATTTAAATATTAATTATCATGTCTTATAAAATTATTTTATCAGAATTTTAAAATATTTATAAGAAATTTTTTTAAAAATTAGAGGATGGTGAGAAATATGCAATAGAAAATGGAATGTATTTTATTTAAAAAATCAATATGATAATCACACATCTATATAAAAGTGTGATTATTGCAATGTACATATTCATAAATCCTTCGCTATATAAGCTCTGAAGATAGACAAATATGATAAATAAGGTAATGTGATGACTGAAAAAGGATTCTAAGATGAGTTTTAATTCACTGATTATACGGTTTGTGTTATTATTTAGAGAAAGATAGAGATATTTGGCAAAAAAGATATGGAATAAAATTACGAAAACATTAGAAATGCATATTATGTGTGATAAGAAGAAAGAATTGATAATGAGAGAAATAAGAAGATGCGGAAGAATACAAATATGAATAAAATGTGTAATATGTGTTGAAGAAGGTAATGTAGATTGCATATGTAATTTCACCGGCATGGGTTATTACTAAATACTCATTAGTTATTTTGTATCAACTTATAAAAATTTTTGGAAATGAAATTACTTTTCACTAAAATTATATTGGGTGATACATAATGAAATAATAAGATAATAAAAAATATAAAGTTGATATTTTAATTCACTGATCATGCGTTTGTTAATCATTTAATCAAAATCATATAAAATAACTATTTTAGTGAATTGCATTAATATTATTGAATTATCACTAAATCCCACGTTTCTAAAAATACATTACTGAAATTGTAAAATTTTAAAATATTTTGAGTTAAAAATATCGTTTTATATTTCTAATTATTATTCAAAAATTATGACATTATATATGATATATATTTTCATTCGGTATTTATATCCGTGAATTCGAGGATAGCTACCTAGTAATATTATAACAGAATTCATGTTATGAGAATTGCTTCTCACTTCTCTCTTCCACTTTTGTTTTTGCCTGATTTTTTATTTAACATGCACTCTTTTAAAGACCGTTTTAAAGACCGCGTTAGAATTGCTGTTGTAAACTGAGATAATATATGGGTATATCCAATATTTTTGTTCAATTATTTATCTTTTCAAATATAATAGTGGTCATGGGCATTTGGTTCTTGGTTCGGTTCTAGAGGTTTAGGATCCGTTCGGATATTTAGAAAGTTTGGGTTAGTTTTGATTTGGCTATTTCGGTTTTTAGTTCGGTTCAGTAACAAAATTGGGAACCGGTCCAACAACTATCTCAATAGTTGAGAATCCCATCCAATGTGAGATTTAAATAGGCCTTCTCAAGATGTAGTCAAAAACGGTTCAACGGAAACATCTTATTATGTGGCAAATCATATGTTGATCTTTATTATAAGCTCTGATACCATGTAAAGAATATGGTCTAATTTAACTCAAAACTAGATTAAGAGTTAAGAATTGTCTTATCACTTATTTATTGTCCAAAAACTTTTGTCCTATATACATATATCCAATTTGGGACTCTAATAACAACTATTCTCAATCTCTTTGAAGCCCAATACTTGATGCATGTAAATTACCCAAACTCGATATGGCTTTTGTTTTGACAAATCTAGCGAGGTCGGTCAGTTGCCACTACTAATTTATAACTGAGATTCCAAGACTTGTAGAGTATTTCAACATTGTCCATAGCTTCGGTTCCTAAATCCTAATTATAGCATCACCACATAATCAAATATAATAAGGTGGTGAAACCGGGTCCTAAAGGCCGACGTGCAAGAAACTAAGCAAAAACGTGTAGCGGATTACACGTGCCAGCTTATATCTCTATACTTGTTTTCAATTAAAAAATAAACGAAAAACCCGTTACAACGGTCAAAAGCAAGGGTGGCATGCAAAAGACATAAAACCTAAAATAAAGACAAAGCATAAGGTTTGATGGTGTAAGAGAGAAGAGAAAAAGAAGGAGGAGGAGGAGGAGGCTGATGATGAAGCTATGGAAACGAGCTTCCGGTGCTCTCAAAGACCGGAAAAGCTTGTTCTCCATCAGCTTCTCCCGGAGAACCTCCTTCCGCAACCCTGACCTTGACTCTGCCATCATCCACGCAACCTCTCACGACGACTCTTCCGTCGACTACCACAACGCTCACCGTGTCTACAAATGGATCCGCTCATCCCCGGCCAACCTCAAGCCTCTCGTCCACTCGCTTTCCTCGCGTGTTAACCGGACAAGAAGCTGGATCGTCGCCTTGAAAGCCCTGATGCTCGTCCACGGTGTCCTCTGCTGCAAAGTCCCGTCCCTTCAAGAGATCCGTCGCCTCCCTTTCGACCTCTCTGACTTCTCCGACGGTCATTCACGTCCCAGCAAGACATGGGGATTCAACGCTCTGATACGTGCCTACTTCTCGTTTCTTGACCAGTACTCTTTCTATTTATCCGACCAAATACGTTCCCGGAATAGAAAACCTCAGGTAGATTCTGTTAACCAAGAGCTCGAGAGCATCGAGAAGCTTCAGTCTCTTCTCCACACGCTTCTCCAGATACGCCCAATGGCTGACAACATGAAGAAGACGCTTATCCTTGAAGCCATGGACTGTGTAGTGATCGAGATCTTCGACATTTATGGTAGAATCTGCAGCGGTATAGCCAAGCTTCTCATTAAAATCAGTCCATCTGCTGGAAAAGCAGAAGCTGTGATGGCTCTCAAGATAGTAAAGAAGGCTACATCTCAAGGAGAAGACCTAGCTCTCTACTTTGAGTTTTGCAAAAAGTTTGGTGTCTCAAACGCACATGAAGTCCCCAAATTCGTCAGGATCCCGCAAGAAAACATTGAAGCAATGGAGAAAGCCATTAAAGGAGTGGAAGAGAAAGAGGAGGCTCAAGAGGAGGAAGTAGTGGAAGAAAAGAGTATCGTATTAGCTGAGAGACCAGAGTTTCAGACCATCATAACCGATAAATGGGAGGTTTTTGAAGACGACTATTGTTTCACATGTAAGGATGTTAAAGAAACTGATCAGCCTAGAAACTATAACGTGGATCCCAGTTTGTTGCCTCTTATAGTTATCGATGAGCCAGTTTACTTGACTCACACGTTACCTGATCTGATTACCTTCTAATTGTAACTTGATCAGAATCATTTTTTTTTATTACTTGTTAACTCTTCTGTATTTTCTCCATTTTTTTGTTGATTATGCGGATGATAATAAACGTTAGATATTATCTCAAAAACTTCAGCAATAAAAAGGTTTTTAAAGATTGAGCTTATGCAGACTTAATCGTTTGTGACAATTTGATATTCTACAAACACTAAAAGAAACAAAACTTTTGACATAAAACACTTGCAAACCGCCAAAATCACAGAGAGCAAACATAAACTTAAAAGAGTTTTGATCAAAATCTTGGCTTCTTTAAGAGGTTTCAACGTCTAAGAGATCCAAACCTTGTCGGTAAAGCTCAAAGTCACTAGGGCTCCATCTGCAGACTAAGTTGAGTTTGAAAGTAGCCAACTTGATTCCCAACAGACGCAAAATGCGGGAAGATTCTGGCGAAAGAGGCTTTCCTTCTTCACAAACTACAAAGTCGGATAGTAGCTCAACCGTACCTACATAATGAACCAGCAAAAGATCAAGATTTCTTTAAACAAGTGTAAATAGAGAGATCGTAGAAGGAGACTAAAAAAGTGGCAAAGAATACAAACCTTTGTTAAGTCGAACAGGCATACCCTGCTTCCTTAGAAACGGTTCCATCTCATGTGTGAACTGTTCTAGAGGACCTTCCTTCAGCTCAACCTAATCAATCAATTGTACCAAAACAGAGTTTATCAGTTCTTTAAATAACTAAGAGAGACGCAGAGTCTGATCACGGTCAAGCTGGTACTAGTTGTAAGTAATCACAAACCGTTTCTACTGCAGTGCTTCCAGTCCTTGAAAAGTCAGAATCCTCGTAAGCGTTAAATAAGCTGGCAATGATAACCAGAAGAAGCATTTAAAGAACAGTTGCAACAAAGATAAAGGGCAAGCCAGGAGAGAGAGAGATGGATACACTTTAAGCCTCCACCAAAAGCAAAAAAAAATTGGAAAAAAGGAGATAGATGATGATACCTTTCGACCTCTTCCTTTGGCATATCCGTGACAAGAAGTCCAGCATCACCATGAAGCAGCTGAAAAGAAAAACATACCACAAACATATGTAAGAAATGCAACTGACAATTAAAAAAAAAAAAAAGACAAAGTAAACTAGTGTAAGAAGCAGAGTACACAACTTGGAGGCTTTAAAGATGCCAGGACGGATTTCATCAGAAGCCGAGCGACCAAGAGCAACCTGCATTACTTTGTTCGAGCCGAGGAAGAACCTGCACACAAATGACATCATCAAATTACAAATACGAGATATGAAAAAGATATTTAACTCAATTACATCTATTCATGACTACAAAAAAAAAAGAAACTGACCTTCCATTGGTCCTAAACTGTTGTCTGAACTCCTTGAATTTGATGTTTCTCATGTTTTTAAACGAGAAAACATAGACAGAGGAATATCTTTCGACAGCCTCTCTTATTCCATTTACAATAGACTCCTTGTGCTCCCTTCCTTTCTTCTTTGTCTTTGACAAAGTAACTGCAGCAATCAACAACAAAGAAACAAAAATTATATTTAGGTTTTTCTTGAAAAGGGTTCCTCTAAAAAAACCTTAGAAACCCTAAACCCTTGACGGCGGCTACAATAAAACTCACAACTCCCCAGCTCAGTATCGTTTTCAGACAATACAACCACGAAAGAGAGTGAAGGAAGAAAGAGGTCTGACCTGGTCTGTCTCGCTTTGATTTAGGCATATCTTCTATTAGGTTTCAGATGGGAGCTTTGCTTCTTTCACGGAAACCCTTCTGTTTCCTCCTCTGTTTTAATTCGGTTTGTAATTCGGATCCCTAAGTCAACCCGACCCGTATACGTCCCATGATACAGCCCATTTTTATAAATATGGCCCATTGTTTGTTGCCTTGGAGGGGTGGACATTGGGTTTTGGATTTTGTATTTCCTCAAATTTAGTCTTTGACAGTAATCATATTTTTATATAAATTAGATAGATGTTAAATTTATTTGATTTTGTTTCACTAAAAGATATATACTAAGAACATAACGAATGTTCTTTCGGAAACAAGTTCTTTTTAGTTTGGATGATAGCTCGAGGGTTATACTTGCCGTAACTTGTATTAGTAGTAAAACAAAAAATATTATTGAGACTCGACGCTAGAAAAATTAAAAAAACCAACATTATTAATATATAAAGAACTTCGGAATCTATTTATCGATGATTTATTTTAAATTTATGATAAACTCCAACAATCACCTACAAAATGACAACCGCTACGAAATTCAAAACTGCATATAATACATATTGACATAAAATAAACATATCAACAAGCAAAACAAAAGTCATTATGCAGATACACGTAAAATTAGTTTGGAAACTTGTGGCCAAGTGGTAAAGGGATGGGATCGAGACACCAATATATTTTAAATTTAATATATTTATTGTGAGAAATTAAATCATACTGTTCCTAGATACTTACACATATATGGACTCTTGCTTATAATCTATTTGCATATCTGAAAAAAAAAAATATTTGTAGACTGTATTGATCTGGATCTTTTCATAAATACAGAATACCCTCGATTAATAAAAAAATACATGTAAATTAACACTACACATACAAGATATTGAAACTGTTTAAACATAATAAATAAAAAGAACCACTGAACATGTATTATAACAAAGTTTTCTTAACAACGTATCTGAAACTGAAATTCAAAACGAATTTTTTTTTTTCTGAAATTAAGTTCAAAACAAATTTTAAATTTGAAGACTAGTCCTTAGTGACTTAAAATGAAAGTTTTAAGACAATGTTACAGAAAAAAATGATACCTCAAAGATAATGCTAACTATTCTTGTAGTATTTTTAAACAAAGATGTTGGTGTCATACTGTCATGGAATCAAAATAATAATCTCTACAATTGTCCGTGTGCGCATGTAGATGTAAACTAGATTGGGTGCTGTGCAGCAGCTATTGATGGTGCATTAAATATAAATTTTCATTTTTTGTCTAACTCATGCAATTATACATTAGGAAAAAAAAAAACTAAAAATAATGCACGTGCACATGCACATGCACCCAGTCGTTGTTTCGTTTTATATTTTCTTAACAGTTTGGTGGACTAAAAAAATTTTTTTTTTGACCAAAAATATTTTGTCAGCTTGAGGTCCATTCAATGCCGAGGCCTGCTCTGTATATATATATGGGTGATGGATCCACTCAGCCACATGCACTTAGTTATTCCTTTCCCATAATCAAACAAGTAGTTCTCTGTGGAAATGGCTCTGCAGGCCGATGGGATGAAGCCGGTGCTAATGATGTTGGTGGTACAGGTGGTTCAAGCCGGAGTCACCATCTTCTTCAAGTTGGCCATTAGCAGTGGCGTGAGCGTACCTGTCATCCTAGCTTACCGTTTCCTCCTCTCCACCGCGGTTATGGTTCCTCTTGCATTCTTCTTCAATCGGCAAGTTCTCTCCTAGACTCCATTTCATAGAATGTCGGAAAATATATATGCAAATTCCAAAATGCAAACTATAAGTAAAACTTTTTTAGCAAAGGAAAAAAATGTCTTACTTATAAGAAAAACATTTTATAATAAAGAATAAGTAAAAAATAAACTGGGCCTCGTGGTCTGGTGGTAAAGGAACTTCTAGGTGCTCGCTTATCACGGTACCGGTTCCGTCACAGCGGATTTAACATGGTTTCCGTTTGGCCTCCAGGACCTTTTTCGCCAGTTCTAGTTGGACGCGGTGGGATAGTCGGACTAATTGAGAAGTCCGGATATCTGGATTATCAAAAAAAAAAAAAGTAAAAAATATGTTGTACATATATATGATTTTTCAGTCTCTTTAGTAATCTGCTAGCCGATTTCTCCCTTTCTTGTCTACTGGAGTTTGCTTAAATACAGGAAGCTTGTACAGTTCGTCAAATTATGTAACATGAACCGGATACTAATTTTGCACTTCAGGAAAAATACTTTAAAAAATCTGTTTTTTTTACAGGGGAAAAAGACTAAAAATGACATGGACAATTATCTTCCAAGGCTTCATATGTGGCTTATTTGGGTAAATAATTTTGAGATGTTCCATCTTTTAGTTATCTCTAAACTGATCGGGGTATATGAATCTTGTAGAAAAAAAACGAATCTTGTAGAAATTTATGCATGCGGAGCTACACGTGCTTTTTGTGAATGGAAAAGCAACTTGCTTTAACCTTTTGTAACATACAAATGATTTAATCTTTTATCCAACAGGATATAAAACTTATGTTACTTTATGCTGGGTATTCTTACCAATTTGTGTCCAAGTGCAATAGATATTTTTTATAAGTGTGCGTATTTTTGTATATAAGATCGTTTAAATAGTGAAATATAAAAACTGGTGCAAGAGGAGAGAATATACAACGAATGGTGTTTAAATTGTAGGGTGGCATCGAATCTCCGCTATTGTTATCATATTCTTTATTATTTTCTCAACGATGCCGTCTACATTTATCTGTACAAGCATGTGACTGTGAGCGACAAGATTCTATAATAATAATCACTAGCTAATCTATACACTATAATAGACTATAAAATTTTAATATATCAATTTTGATAATTTAATTGCGTTAACATAACATTAGTTTTATATTATTTTATTCAAAATATAAACTAATTATTAGATGTAAAACATATGATATTGCAGGGGATCATTAGGACAGAATTTATATTTCGAAAGTATGGCACTAACTTCGGCTACATTCATGAGTGCAGTGGCTAATCTTGTACCCGCCATAACCTTTATTGTTGGCATTTCTGTTGGGTAATATATACTAGTACACATATCAAAAGCATACATATATGTGTGTGTGTGTGTGTTTATGTATGTAACATATGTACATGTATCGAAGGTTGGAGAAATTAGAGTTTGGAACAGCTATAGGGATAGCAAAAGTATTCGGGACAATAATGGGAATAGGTGGAGCGATGCTGTTCACCTTTTACAAAGGCTTTCCTATTCAGTTCTTGAAGTCCGACATTAACCTTCTTCCTGGTACTAGCACCGCCCACGTGGCTTTGCTGGCTTCTGATCACCGTGTTTTGGGAGCCTGTTTGGCCATTACCAGCTGCTTCTCTTATGCTATATGGATCATTTTACAGGTGTGTAACATATGCATTTCTGTTAGGGGTTTGTGTTTCTCTGAACGATCTCAGTTAAGGATTCATAGTTATTTTAAATAAAAAAAACATATACACACATCCGGTCATGAAAGATATATACATATATATATATATATATATTAAGTTTTATTCGGTATAAAAAATTTTCATTACAGGCAAAGATGAGTGAAACATTTCCATGCCATTACACAAGTACCGGGTTGATGAGCTTAATGGCCTTCTTCCAATCGACTATCTATGCATTGTGCGTGGAGAGGGATTGGTCACAGTGGAAGCTCGGGTGGGACATTACGTTATGGACCGTTGCATATTCGGTATATATCCACTTTTGTTATGTGACATTAATCTTTTGGGATAATAGTATATGCCATCAAACCTCTTTAATCTTTATATTCATTTTTACATTGGAACTAAAACTATTAGGGAACAGTGGGAACAGCATTAGTAGTGACACTAATTACAATTAGTTCTAGGCTAAGGGGTCCACTCTTTGTAGCCATATTCAACCCCCTCATGCTCGTGATTGTCTCCTTGGTTGGTGTTTTTTTCTTGGACGAAAAGCTTTACTTAGGAAGGTAAAATGAAATAAGTTTTGAGGATTTATAATATATATTTATTATTTATATACTAATTTATTTTTTCAAAATTTTAGTGTACTGGGGGCAATATTGATTGTATGTGGCCTATATGTTGTCTTATGGGGAAAGCATAATGAGATGAAGAAAAGGATCAATGAAGTAGTTCCATCTAACGAAAACGAAGGACAAAAGTCAGTTGAGATTATCGTTGTCAGTGGTAGCAGCCGGAGCTCTTCTGTATAAATGAAAATGACAGAAAATGGTACTATCAGTGAAAGAAAGGACGGTGTATCATGCGTCGACAGAGAAAGAACGGACGCTGGCGGATCCAAGATGATATTTTACTGGGATCAATATATCAAAATAAATTATTAGTATAAATAAAATAAATATAAAAATGAGAAAATTGTAAAAGTTATATGCATACTATTGTTCAAATTCATAGTATTTCAAATATTCATATTTTTAATCTAAGAACAATAAACAAAATCTTAAGTTTAATAGCACATATAAAATTAAAACCTACATATTGAGAAAAAGAGCTAAAATCAATAAATTTCTTATCTTTAATTATATACGCGAATTATTTTTACCGAAAAAATATATGCCAATTATATCATAACTAAACGTATAATTGATTAAGTTTTTTGTAAGTTATTTGGTTTCTCTTTCACTAAAATATAAAATAATGATTTTTTAAGAGTGAAGTAGAAATAATTGAAACATATCTAAACATTAATATATCTTAGAATTTTTATATATATAATATATTATCTAAAAAGTATAAGCATAAAAAATATTGGTAAAAAGAAAGTCAGTTTTGAAAGGTAGATCAGAATTTAGCATAAAGATAGTACAAAATAATTTTTAAATATATTTTTCTTGCATATATAAATTTGTTTAATAAGTAAATGCAAATATAATAAGATAAATATATAATAAGAAGTGACAAATACATGTGAGGGTTTTAAATAAGCAATTAAGTATATGATTAACGTTAAAAATATATACCACTAAAGATAAAAAATAAATAAATAAATATATATATATAACTGAAAACAAACATCCACGCGGTTTCGCGGATCAAGATTTAGTTATAAATTAAAGTAGATATTCAATATTCAATCTTTGACAACAGCTTTTTGAAAGCAATGAAAACTATCAAAAATGTAAATGAGAAAGAGTGGTTGCTAGGTTTTTAAAATAATCAGTTTTAGGGATGATTGGAAGAAGATGTAGTTTTATATTTTTTTAGTGTAGAAACAAAACTATAGATATTTTTATTATGGCTTTTGCTGTAAGATTTTAACTGTAGGTTTGAAAAAATTTAGTGACTTGCATATAAACTTTTTAAAACCAAAAATAAATACTTTAGGTTTATTGCTTTCTATAACTAAAAATAAATAAAAAAGAAAGAAAAATCTGTAACTTCAAAAATATTTACAAGCAAGATTAGTAATGATTTATGCTTTAAAAAATAATTTTAGATGTAGAAAGATCCTATAACACTTCTAAAGCATTTGCTAATCAACCCTTTATTTATTATTTCATTAGCTAATGTATAATTTATGTTAACTTGGGACCGTATGAATAGATTTTTTATTCACTTTTAATTCTCTAGACGTTATTTATGAAGTGATTTGTATATGTGTCACTACCACATTCAATCTAAAAATGAAATACCCTTTGAAAAATGAAGACATGCCATATACCTATATAGTCACAAATATAATTTTTTGTATAAACAATTATTTTAGAAAAACTATTTTAATATATTAATAATTATTTTAGAAAAACTATTTTGTATAAATAATTATTTTATAAGAACTATTTTTATATATATCACATCAATAAAGATAAACTATATATAATTACAAATATATTTTCTACAAAACTTATATCATATTCTGTATATATATCATCAAAATTAGTTGTAAGTTTGCATTAGCAAATACAAAACTAAAACAACACAAACCAAATATCTTTTTTGATAATTAATGACTAAAAGTTTATTTAAAATTATCGGTTCATAATATTAATTAGCCAACTAATTTACCAGTTTAACGTATTTTAACTTTAAAAAACTAAAATTCATTTATTAGAATTTATATATTTAAATATAGACATATTTATTGATAAGAACATATTTAAATAAATAAACATTAACCTTGATACTCTATAAATTATTTGTAAAGTGATTTGTACATGTATCATCACCACATTCAAGCTAAAAAAAAGATAATATGGTCATTGAAAAGTAATGACATGTCATATGCCTAATATGAAATGTATAATTTTCTTTATAAAAATTTATATATTTGGCAAAGTATTTTTAATATTAAAATTACTATTAACTCATATTAATCATTAATATAACTTTTGTATATAAATATTTCTGGCTAAATTATTTAAATATATTAATAATAAACCTAATATATCACCATTAAATTAATAAATCAAGAAAAATAAACTAAATATAATTAAAAATATTTTCCTACAATAACTTATATATCATAGTTTGTATATATATATGTATATATATATATAACCAAAATTAGTTGTAAGTTTGCATTAGAAAATACAAAACTAAAACAACACAAACCAAATATTTCTTTTTTTGATAATTAGTGACTAAAATTTTATTTAAATTTATCAGTTCATAATTTTATTTAGAAAATGAATTTTTACCAGTTTAACGTATTTTAACTAACATAAAAAAATCAAAGTTTATTAGAATTTATATATTTAAATACAGACATATTTAAAATAAATGAACATTAAACATAATATAATATAAATTAAAATTTTATTTTTTATAAAATTTAATCTTAACTCTATTAATTTTTTTAAATGATATTTAAAATTATTATTATGTGCACCAATGGCATATGAATATTATATTATTAGATTTTATATATCTAAATATAAGTATATTTAAATCTAAGTGATAAGAAACATATTTAAAATAAAGAATTATTAAGTATAATATAATACAAATAAAAAAAATATTTTATAAGGTATAGTTTTTACTCTACTGAATTTAAACCAAATCAAAGTAAAATTGCTAGACCAAATCAAAATAAATAGAACTAAAAAAAGTTATGATTTTATTTTTTCCAAACAGAAAAGTTAGAATAGAAAAAGAATAATGTCTTAATGTAAACTTAAGATTTCTATAGAAATAGAAAAAAATATTGTACTAAAATTTAATATTTCTGCGCAAGAAAACTCCTTGTATGTATGTATGTATGTATGTATGTATGTATGTATGTATGTATGTATGTATGTATGTATGTATGTATGTATGTATGTATGTATGTATGTATGTATCAATGTATGCATATGTGCTTTTATTATTGGATATTGCCTCTTGAACTCCAAATAAACCATTGTATCTAATAATTTATCATCTACTATAATACAGTTGTGCAAGTTACATGAAACATACTGGACAAAAAAATTGTAAGAGAATCCACAAACAAAACTTTCAAATCTGGATTTTTACCAAGTGTACATGGCTTTACGCATGTTTGCTGATTAACATTTAATAACAGAGTTTGTGTCTGGTAAGACACCTAACAAAAGTTGACAAAATAAAAGACACCTAACAAAAGCACGCAGAGCATGCGTAGCACGTGTCAGCATTAACCAAATTAGAAAATGGTGCTTACATTATATCTTTATTAAATTTACAACTAATCTAAAAAGAATTAATAGCACTTACTATGTTGTTACAATGTCATTTTGGCTAAAGTAGTAAAACGCATTACCATTAGCTTACGTGTGTTCGCGGCACCAATGTACATGTCTCATATTTTTTTTCTTTTTCTTAAAGAAAAGAGAAATAAAGACGCTTTTACCGAAGAAAACAAAGATGCTTTTGCAATGCTCTTGAGATCTCGTGGAGGTCCATTAATTAATACGATAATAAATAGTTCTTTTCTATTGACAAAAAAAAAGTTTCTTCTTTTTTTTTTCTTTTTCTTTTTGCATATTACCCGCTTCAATAGCATAATATATTTTCCCCTTTCCTCATGTATTTGCATTGTAATAGATAATCTATCTTTTCACACTCAATAACCCTTTAAGGTTTTACCCTTAACAATTTTGCTACTTCTTTTTTGGTGCAACAACTTTGCTACTTCGTTCACCAGATTCCATAAACAAGCACTTAAATTTTACATCTTTTTATTTCACATAATTTTTCATGGTCTCTCCAAAACCAAAGTGGAGCACAATGAAAAAGGTATAGTGGTATTTCAAAGACGAAGATAACTTGGCAGATAAATAAAGCTGATCAAAGGATTAGGAGCACCGGATTGTTAATGGTCTGAGTGGGTATCAAAGTAAAATATAGAAAATTTTGGGGTTGAACTGGAGAAATGTGGGAAGAAGCGAAGGCTGTTATTGCCATGCTGGTGGTCCAGTTTATTTTCGCAGGAATGTTCATTTTGTTTAAGATAACGGCCCATGATGGTACAAATCTCAGAATCCTAGTGGCTTATCGTCTCTTCTTCGCTACCCTTTTCATGTTTCCCCTCGCCCTCATCTTCCAAAGGTTAAACCAATTTTTATGTGCATTATGTTAATCGTATATAACCTTATCTATACATAAGCCATACTAAACCACTTGTTGGGACAAGTGAAGAAAAGAAAATACATGTTCGAATGACATGTTAGAATCCGGCATCCAACATATATATTCACTTCAATTATAAGTCATTTGTTTGGTTAAACTAATTACTCAGATGTTATTGTAGTTAAACGTTTTGTTTTGGATTCCATTTGATCAGGAAGAAGCGACCACATTTTACATGGAGACTGGTCTTACTAGCATTTCTTTCGGGGTTGCTCGGGTACTCAGAACTATAGCACACATGAATTTATTGTCACTTGACGATCATAAAATATAATTTGTATACATGAAATTTAGTGGATTATGTTATTCATTTTTGACTGCTTTGCAGAGCGGCTATACCAAATATTCTCTATTTGCCCGGCCTGGTTCGTACATCAGCTACATTTTCAACTGCAGCCAGTATCCTTAGTCCGGTGATCACTTTGGTATTGTCATTGGCTTTTAGGTAAGGCATATAGAGCGCTATATATATCATACCTTCGTCGAAAGAGAATGATCTATTCATTTGGTTGCACAATTATATCGTATATAGATTTTTTGGTTATATATATTTTATATATATATATATACATATATATATATGAAGATATATGTGTTCTCAATTTTTCTGTAAAATCAGTAGTTCTGTGTTTCTAGAGTTTTCATATAATTTTAGATTTCGTGTACTATAGGAGAAGTCAATAACTAAAATAAGATACATCAAGTAATAAATGTTACATATGTAGATCTTTTTTGTGAACCAACATTCTCATTAATAGATTTTAAGCGATTACACGAGACCAACATCGTACAATACGATGTGCGAGCCAAAGGCTAAATCCCATACATATAAAACAACGAAAAGCAAAGATAGAGATATAAACTTATAAATATTTCATAGATTGAATCGTAAGTGGCAACACATATTGATCTTTAAAAACATTTTTTCTTCCATGTTTATAAAAAATGAGATGATCAAACATAGCCCGGTATTTCATTTGTTATACTTGTGTAAATTACACCATTAGTTGTAACGACATACTAATTACTATACATGAATTTATTTTAATTTTTTTTTTTTTTGCAAAAGATCATCTATTTTAAAAGATAATATAAAAAATAGAGTCCAAGTCATCAGTCTTCTATTTTGAACTTTAAGACATCAAACTTTCTGCCTGCAAAATTTTAGTTTGTCAAAGCATATATATAACCTCTTGTGTTTCAAAAAAAGCTTTCAACAAAAATCAAAGCATCTATAAATGAAACTTTTATAAACTGAAGGAATTTAATCAAGGGTTAGTTCATTTGCACGAGAAATCGCAAGCTAATGATGCTTTTCATGCTGATAGGCTCAGATACTTTTCATTATGATGTATAACAGGATGGATACTCTACAGCTGAGATCAAACGAAGGGAGAGCTAAGCTTTTGGGTACGCTGCTTGGTGTTGGTGGGGCTCTCGTCTTTGTATTCTATAAAGGTTTTGAGCTTCATATTTGGTCAACAAACGTTGACTTACTTAGAAGCTCGAACGCTGGTCAATCCTCTGGCCCTGCCAGTGAGAACCACCACCATATCTCAGTTTCAGGGGTTCTTATGGTTTTTGGCTGTAACGTTTCCGTCTCACTTTGGTTACTATTGCAGGCAAGTCCTACATTTTTCATCAAACATTACTTCAAAAATAAATACAATATATACTGTATTTATGTGTGCTTGCGTTTTAAAATTTAAGAGAATCATATTACCTCCTAGACATTTATATACAGATATATCTACAATTAAAGATATATTCTTTGTTAAGTAATACACATACACATTTTTTTGTACCCATATCATCATTTAAAAATTTATGTTTAATTTTTATATTATAATTGAATTTAAGATGGTGACGAAAAATCTAACAATCTAGTTTCAAGAATGTAAAATTGGTTCATGTTTTGGACGTTGAAAAGATGTTCAAGAAACGTAAAATGTGTTTTCTGACAGGCAAAAATAAGCAAGGAATTTGGAGGACATTGTTGGAACATAAGTCTGATGAATGCGACGGGAAGCTTGGTGTGTATGGTTGTTGCTCTCTGTTCGGAACATAACTGGAATCAATGGCGATTAGGGTGGAACATTAGCCTCCTTACTACGATTTATTCGGTAAAAACAACAATCTACCTAATGATTAAGGATTATTTAGACATGCGTCTAGATGCATATATATAATATGTTTGTTTGATACACGTTTTTAATTATCTATCCACAACGTGTAGGGAGTTGTGGTTTCGGGGCTGGTCATGCCTCTTGTTGCTTGGTGCATTGAAAAAAAGGGACCCTTATATGTTACAGTGTTTAGCCCCATAAGGCTAGTGATCGTTGCCCTTGTCGGATCATTTGCTTTAGAGGAAACGCTTTATTTGGGAAGGTACACCAAACTCATGATCTTGTGTATGGTAATGTAATATGTGAATGTTACTCTCTAATAATTTTGCAAAACAGTATAATTGGTGCAATAATAATGGTGGGAGGAGTATACCTAGTGGTATGGTGTAAAATGAAGGAAAAGAAGAGTGTTCCTACGACATCGGACAACGTTGTAACAATTAAGAATATCAAAGAAGTGAACCTTGGCAATCGGTCAGCAGTAAATAATAGAGATGTCACGTGATTCAACCATATGCATTGCTGCATCGTACCCTCAAAAAAAGTCCATCGTAGAAATAGAATATATATATATATATATATATATGAAAATTAAAATCTGTAAGGCTCTGCTTTTGTTTCTAATACTATTCTCATTCGCATAGCTTTGGCTCCCATCCAAATGACATTACCTTCTTGAACTCTCAATACCCGACCTATACCCCGTTGTCTTCCTTCCTTAGGCCAGACCACGTCCACGTTACATTTTAAAACAGTTTGGTGGTAGTTGCTTCCATTTGATATTTATCTGTTCTGCAAGGTTTATTATTTCTAAAAAAAGGTATATTATTTATTTTATATACTCCATTTTTTTAAAAATGTATAATGATTTAGGAGAAAACACAAAAATAAAAAGTTACTTTACCTGAAAAGCATCACTAAGAATATGAATTAAGAAAATACAACGAATTATAAAATATGTTATGAAATATAATTGTTTATGCAACTTTCAGTAAAGTTAGAAGTTTTTTTTTATTAACATAGGGTATCCCGGACCTATGAAAGAAACCAGACTAATCTTCAAGAATAGGTATAGTCCATGGATTAACCTTTTATTCGGATATTCAAATGGTCCGTAAAATAATCTCATATTCCGCATGGCCACAACTGAAATGCAGTGGGGTGTCTTCAAATCTGGGTTGCTTAACAACTCAAAATCTGCCTACCACAACACCACACTTGTGGTTATAAAGTTAGAAGTTATTTAGAAAGTTGAAGACATCTTGCACTTTAAAACATAAAACTTTTGTTAAACATCTTAATCTTTTGGTCCTTTAAAGTTTCATCTTGTATAGGATGTGTAATTTATCTCTCCTTTAGTGAATTTTAATATGTTATTCATGGGCGTATGTGTAACTATTGTTCATAGGTTGATCGATGCCTGTAACTAGAAGTCCAAACTAAAAAGAGCAGTAGATAATTTTGCTGTAAAATATTTGAAGGGATAACGTGTACATGTGAGAATGTGTACGGAAAAAACACTAGGAGAGAATCATGACACGTGTAAATAAACTATCGGTCAAGCCTGGCAACGGGGACATTTCTATATATACCCACACACAAAAGAGAAACAAGAAAAAGCGAAGAAATTGAGAGAGAAAACTATGAAGACGCAAGTGACTATAGTAGTAGCTCTTATGATTCTGGTGGCTTTGTCTTCCACCTTGGATATGGTGACGGTAACGGAGGCTCAAGTAAACTGCATCGACAGTTGCACCACCGGCTGCGTCAAGCCTACCCGTAAGTACTCTCTACTTAGTATCCCCATACCATCCATTTACGTACATCCCTTTTAATTTTTTTTTTATATTTCCAGCAAAGGAGACGATCCGATGCCACCACGAATGCGACAAAAAGTGCAGCCGAGGTAAAGTTACTAAAGTATACTGTATAACTCTCTAGAAGAATAACGAAACGGGTTCCCTACCGGACCGAGTCACCTCTTTCATCCCTAACCGGTTGGTTATGGTTGTAGGATGCGATCTAAGCTAATTAATACCGTGTTTGTCTACTATGATCATAAATTAAGTTTTTGTTTTGCAACTGAATGAACCAATGGGGGACTCGGACCTGACATTGATGTACTTTTGTAATTGCAGGTGGTAAAGGGGGAAGTGAGACTGGTGCTTAAACTTTACATCACTAAGATCCATAAAGATACAGTTATGTTGTATTCTTATCTTTATAATCGTATCTAAAACGTACTATGCATATTGTAACCAATAAATCAAGGAGTTGTAGTTCATTGTTGATTTAAAATGGTAAAAGGATTTGTCCTATGGGTCAAATCCTCCCACCAACTATGGGCCTCCTTGTCGGCTTTCTATATACTATGTAAACGCTTTAAAAAGGAAGGTTATTCGGTTTTCTACATGCTTCTGGGATTAATCTGAATTTGAACATCTAATATTGCTCGGTTATTAAAACATAAAAAATAACAGCTACGATGTTTAACTGAAAGCTAGTTCCTACTTGTATTAACTTAATTGTAGCCAGCTTGCAACATAACTTAACATCCATGTTAGAATTACGTCTAGCTCACGTCTTGTCTTTTGTTTCTCCATTAGATACATCATACAATACAATCATACAACTCTAGGGTAGGCCAAGTCGAAAGACTCATCCCATTTCCAAATTTACAATAGTAAGGCTCAGGGTCTATTTTCAAATTTACAGTATATTATACTCCAACAAATAGACCTACAACTGTTTTACATGTATTATCAAGACTTCAATTTTTGTAACTAGAATTTGAGATCAAATTAAGCAACAACGCGTGACCTAATGGTATATTTGGAGGGGTTTAAACAAAAAAGGGAGAGGTATATTTGGAGGGGTAGATGGCTAGCTATGTTGGTCAAGGCGAGAGAATGAGTTCCCACCACTACACTAAAAATAAACTTATACTCCTAAGCAAACTTAGGTTTTGGAATCTAACACAATGCTTTAATTACTAATCCAAATCAAACAGGTTTGGCCCATAAAATACTAGAGCGGTTCAAGAAAAAAATGATTAGATACGTGATTTTTTGGCTATGCAGAAGGATATATATCCCATGTTCGATCAAGGCAAACTGATATTGAGGGTCAAGTGATTCTTAGACGCATTGCGTAGGAGTCTTGAGAATGATCCTGGAGCTTCAACTTTCTTATTGGATGCTGGCTTGACCGGTTTAAGTGATTTGTTTATTGGAAAGTAATCCAATATCGGTAAACCGGACATAAACCAGTTTATATGATTCAAATTTATGAAAACTCTAGAGGAGAGTGAATAATGCCAAAACATCATATTAGTATATAATTTTAGATTAGACTAAACAATACCAACTCTAACAAATATTGATTTATCTATACTATTATCTGAAGACTAAGATACTTTTATTTTATTTTGAGACTAAGATATCATTATGTGGAGAACTATTTAAATCAACAATGATTTGTTTTCAGTGATAAGACTCCAAGTTCAACGGTGTTTAAATCTCTTTTATTAACAATTTGATTAAAAAGTTTATTATAACAAACAAAACAAAAAAGATGTAAAAAGTCAACATTATCGTTGGGTCTTTGCTTGATGCAAGGCGTAGGTCATGCGGCCTTGTGGACAATAATGCTTCAAAATGTCCACTTATTACAATTTCATTCTCTTTCTCTCTCTCTTAAAGAAATACAAATATTATTAAAAAATTATCATTATAAATTCGATAATAAAATCCAGAGAAGAAGCATTTGAGAGTATAATCCAATTAAAAGTTAAAAACTTTTTTATTTTTTAATTATTTTCTTGCTGTCTCGTGAATGAACTATTAAAGAGAAAAATCAAGAAAAGCTCCTGAGTACTGGAAAAGAAGAAGAAGACTTTATCTCTTTTTTTTTTTGTGTGTGTGTGGTTCTTTGACTTTTATGGGTTCTTTTGTTTTAGTTTTAGGCTCCTACGGATCTGCTTAAATCCTTGTGATCTTGTTTCTTGTTTAGACCCAGATTCTGTTCTACTTTTTGCTTAGCTTCTTGATTTGGTCGGAGAAGCTTTTAACAAGGTTTGGTGGTTCAAGATTTAAGCTTCTGGGTTATCACCTCCTTGTCTGAAAGGTTCATACTTTACCCTTCTCCTTCTGTCTTGAGATTAGATATGTTCTTACTCGAAATCACATGTTCTTGGTATTGAGTTTCTTGTAACAGTCTCATCTGAAAATTAACTAAAAATCTTGACTTTATAGGAAGTAAATCAGATGAGTCTTTGTATAGTTTCCAGATTGAATCTTTATGTTACATATGAATCTGTTTTATCATGTGATCTGGATTTAGCATTTGGTGAATTGATGTCAGATTCTCTTTGAGTAACTATTAAAGAATTGATTAAAAGCTGCTGGCTACGTTGAGGGACATGGCCTAGTTTCTTTATTTGGGCATGCGATAGTTATCTTTTTCTTTCCTAAAGCTGTAGCCAGTCTTCTTTCTCTTTTGGCTCTCTTTTACTTTTTTTATCTATTTCTTACTTATTAAGGAGAGGTGACTCAGATTTATTTTTCTTCTTATGGACAGCCAGTGGAATCTCTCATCTCAAATCTGAACCTCTCTTTTGTTGGATTTGAGCATTTCTGGTTGTAAAGAAAGTGTTGATACGAGAGAAATGTCTTTTAGAAGCATTGTTCAAGATTTGAGAGATGGGCTAGGGAGCTTGTCCAGGAGGAGTTTCGATTTCAGGCTTCATCACAAAGGGAAGTCTCAGGGCTCTTCCTTCCGTGAGTACTCGTCCTCACTTGACCTCTCGCCTTTGATAGTTCAGACGAGCAGATGGGCTAATCTTCCTCCGGAGCTACTCTTGGATGTGATCAAAAGACTAGAGGAGAGTGAGAGCAACTGGCCTGCGAGAAAACATGTCGTGGCTTGTGCTTCTGTGTGTCGGTCCTGGAGAGCTATGTGCCAAGAGATCGTCCTTTGTCCTGAGATCTGTGGGAAGCTCACTTTTCCAGTCTCCCTCAAACAGGTTTGCGCTTGTGTTCTGTAAACATGATCTTGTCAAGTTCAAACAACTAATGAAAGAAGCTTATGTTTTAATTCTTTTGCAGCCAGGGCCTCGTGATGCAATGATTCAGTGTTTCATCAAACGAGATAAATCAAAGCTAACCTTTCATCTTTTTCTTTGTTTAAGTCCTGGTAAGCTTTTTGATTGTTAGGACATAGCTCTGCTAGTGTTTGGGATTCACTAAAACACAAGTTAAACTTCTTTTTTTTTTTTTGGTTTCAGCTCTGATTGTGGAGAATGGGAAGTTTCTTCTATCAGCTAAACGAACACGTAGAACTACTCGGACCGAGTACATTATCTCCATGGATGCTGATAACATCTCAAGATCAAGCAACTCTTACCTAGGAAAGCTCAGGTTTGTTTTAAATCTTTGCCATCTTAAGTGTAATTCACATTCATATGTTTCTTTCTTTCTTTCTTTCAGGTCAAACTTTCTTGGGACGAAGTTCTTGGTATACGATACACAACCACCACCAAACACATCTTCCTCTTCTTCTTCTAGTGCACTTATCACTGACCGAACAAGCAGAAGCAGGTTTCACTCAAGGAGAGTATCCCCCAAAGTCCCATCCGGAAGCTACAACATTGCTCAAATCACCTACGAGCTCAACGTGTTGGGCACACGCGGGCCGAGGAGAATGCACTGCATCATGAACTCCATCCCAACTTCATCTCTCGAACCAGGAGGCTCGGTTCCTAACCAACCTGAGAAGCTCCTCCCTCCTCCACCGCGCTCTTTTGACGACTCGTTCCGCAGCAACATCTCCTTCTCCAAGTCATCGTTCGACCACCGCTCAGTAGACTTCAGCAGCTCTAGGTTCTCGGAGATGGGAGTTCCCTGTGAGGAAGACCAAGAAGTGACGAGTTTCAAACCGTTGGTTTTAAAGAACAAGCAGCCGAGGTGGCACGAGCAGTTGCAGTGCTGGTGTCTGAATTTCCGTGGTCGTGTGACTGTCGCATCGGTTAAGAATTTCCAGCTTGTGGCTGTGAGGCAGCCGCTGCCGACGCAAGTGGCAGGCGGGTCAGCACCACCGGCTCCTCCAGAACAAGATAAAGTGATTCTCCAGTTTGGTAAAGTGGGCAAAGATATGTTCACGATGGATTATAGGTATCCGTTGTCGGCGTTTCAAGCGTTTGCTATTTGCTTAAGCAGCTTTGACACGAAGCTTGCTTGTGAATAAGAAGAAAGAAACATTCATCATCTCCTTCTACCTCAACATTCATGCTAATCTTTATGTCTCTCTTTATCTATGCCTTTTGGTTTCTTTTGGCAAAAACTCATTTTGTCTCAGTACTCAGTTGTTACTGTGGTGAGAACCAGACGTCTACTATTAACCTCTTCTTATCATTTGAAAACATTTAGAGATTCGAACTAAAATTTGAAGTGATTTGGATTGGTTTGATTTTTAACGAGTATGAGTTTAGGTGAATTTGAGAATCTGATATGATTTTTGCTCAATTAGGAATTTAAAGTGTTTTTAATTAAAATGACAAATCTACTGTTATTTTTTATAGCATCATCCACTGTTATTCAAAAGTATAAGCTAATACTTTAAAATTTAGTATTATCGAACTTGCCATTTCAAAAAATATTTTGTCATTTCATAAAACACTCTCAAATCTATTGTTATAAACAAAATTTAAATTGAAGATTTTAGAATGCTTTTAAGTGTTTCTAGAATGTATGAGAACGGTTTCTTAGCTATAAAAAGAAAAATCTAAATCTCATAGTTTTAGTAGAGTTTCTAGAATTGTAGCAAAAATCAAATCAAATTCCCATATTCAACTACAATAATTTAAAAATTCATTGAAAATCAAATCACTTCAAATTTCAGATTCAATACACCCTCTTAAAATCAGATCTAAAACCATTAATATTTATTTTTATAATTAAGAAATTCCACTCGAACACTCTAGAAATTTGAAGTGATTTGGTTTTAATGAGTTTTTAGATAATTGCAGATAAATCTGAAAATTTGGTATGATTTTTGCTAAACAACTCTAAAATCTCATCTACATAGAATTTTTTTGGTCAATCTAAATAGATTTTTATTTTTCTTTTTATAACTAAGGAACCTTTTTCAAATACTTTAGTAACATTTAAAGCACACTAAAATCTCCAATTTAAATTTTTTTCAGTAATAGTGGGTTTCATAAGGTTTTATGATATGACAAGTTTAATAACACATAATTTTAAAGTATTTTTAAAAATCAACGTTTGAATAATAGTGGATTTGTCATTTTAATACAAATCAGTTCAAACTTCTATTTGAATACTCCCCCTTAGAAACTTTTGTAGTATTATAAAATCTACAACTATAAGTTTTTTTAATAACAATGAATTTTAGATTATTTTGTGAAACTACAAGTTCAATAATACTGAATGTTGAAATGTATTTTTTTTTTAATTTATGTTTGAATAACAATTGATTTGTCTTTTTAATACAAATTATGTGGAACTATCGTAGTTAAATACACCCCTATCGGCCAATCTTAAGTAAGATTACACTCTAATTGCTTTGAAGAAAGGCAAAGAAGCCAAACCTCACAAATAGTAGAGAAGAATATGATAGAAGCTTTAGCTCAGTGAACATAATGAGCCAAATATGTTGTACTTACTCTGTTTCTTGCGACCTTGTTTCTCCTTGTGTTCATGATGTTGACGCCTTTGATAGTTGTTCATTCTTTCAAGAGTTTGTATGAGACTATTCAAGGAACCATCAACATCTATGGTTTGGTTTCTTGCCATTAAGGTCTCTGCAAGATCAGCTGGAGTAATCATTGTCCCCTCCAACAAAGTCTTGATTTTTTCGAACAGAGGATGATGATCATCATAAAGATCCAGGTAGTTCTTGGCAAGAACCTTGAAGGCCTCGTAAGTACAGTAAGACAACTCAATGCGCATATCCATTCTTCCTCTCCTTATCAAAGCAGGGTCGAGTTTCTGCAAGTGGTTTGTGGTGAAAACTATAATCCTTTCCTGCCCACAAGCCGACCAAATACCATCAATGAAGTTGAGAAGCCCTGAGAGTGTAACTGAGCTCTCTTCTTTCCTTTGTTCTTCATTCTTACTCAAGCTGTTGTCCTTCTGGATTCTATTACCGGTGAGATTCACAGAGCAATCTATGTCTTCAATCACAATAATGGACCTGCTGAATGTTGCTGTGAGCAGTTTCTTCAGATCCAAGTTGTTATGTACAGATGTGAGCTCGAGATCATAGATACTGTAGTTCAAAAGATTAGCCATGGCCGCTATCATGGTGGACTTACCGGTCCCTGGTGGTCCATACAGCAGGTAACCCCTTTTCCAAGCTTTCCCAATCTTCTTGTAAAACTTGCTGGATGTTCGAAGTCAGTACGCCTCCACATACTATGTTCATTGCTGAACAGCTTCATCTTCATGTTCTTGGTATGCAACAATGTACCTTCTTCAACCACATATTGTATGTATGAAGTGGTTATAACACTCCTTGCTCGGCTGTGAAAGGTGAGCTGGTAAGATTTGTCTCCATCAGGACTAGTTACATTCTTCCACCAGACTTTGAAGCCCTTGTACTCGTCGTTCATGGTTGTGTCCTCACGTTTCAGGACAAGACCTTTGGTATCCCTCACCTGGGTTGCTCTGAGGCGATTGGACTTGTCGATGCCTTTGGACACAAGGTAGGCGTTGATGGCTGAGTAAGCTTGGTTAAACTGTAAACCCTGGAACTGTGGGAAGTTAATCTCCACATAGGGAGAGAAGAAGCTGGTGAAATGGTCAGAAAGTCTCTGGAAAAAGGAGAACTGTTGGATGGTAGACAAAAAGAACTCTTTGGTTGCAATCTTCAAGTGGTCAGGGAGCACTCGCTGAATCGTTGCCCATATAAAGAACAAACCAGCCAAGCTTGAACCTAGACTCCCTAGTGTAACTTCTTTCATCATCATAAAGACTAAAGAGCAAACACCAATGATTTTCTTTTACTTCTTTCTTATGTGTTGTGTGTGGTTCCTCATGTGGTTAGTAGCTTATTTGTTGATGTAACGAGTTAACTAAAAAAAGACAGAAAAAATTTACACATGATTAAGAAATAGCTGTATTTATGAAACGTATACGAATCTTCAAATTGAAGTCGGCAAACGATTATTATTCTCCTTGACCTGACCAGCAGTCTCCGCCTATGTTATTGAGACTTCATAATGCGACCATGTGGAAAGCTTGATTCTGTTTTGTTTTTTATTATTGTACCAAATAACAACCGATTCAAACATTAAAAAGAAAACTAACATGTATATTCACGATGGCGACCATGTGGAAATCTGCTATTTGATTTTTTACTTAAAACCATATAATTAAGAGAACGAATTCAAACATATTTTGAATACTAGCCACAGAACATAAGTTATGTGGAAATAGAAAAACTTGTTTTCAAATCCGTATTGGTCTTTTCTGGTAAGCATCCTCAACAAAATTTAATTTTCTTGGATTAGATTAATTCACTATCACAAAGCAAACTGTGACGCATTGAAAGTTTATTTTTAAGTATGCGTCGTCTTATTAAACTCTTCTGATTTGATATCGTTAATAGTATCTTTCATATTATTTGGATTGATTCTTGTAAAGATAAAAGAAAAATCCTTTTCTAATAGAATAATGAGATCATTGACAAAACAGACCTTAGAAACAGACGAAAACCTTATATTAAATGTAAAAATAAAGACCAGAAAATTATCATACACATGTGTTATACGGTACTGAAAACGCATCTATCTATTATTATAAAATTCACTTTGCTCTCTCCTAAACTATGACACATAGGATGACAGGCTGGAAATTGGCTCACTCTACGTCTGACACGTCACTTTTAATGATTCGCTGCGTTTCATTTAAATTGTGGAAGAGGAATTTGTGGGCTTTTTGTCTATTTTATTAAATAGAGCCCAATAACGAGAGGCATTTTTTGTCTTCATCACCTATCCGCCGAATTAGGGTTCACCTTCTTCCATCTCTGCAATCTTCCTTCTTCTCTCAGACCAACAATGTAGTTTCAAGATGTTCAACTCACATGAAGAATGGCTTTATGCATGAAGAATGGCTTTGTGAATCTTCAATCGCGACGTTATACCTTCTCTTCTAAACAGAGAAAATGTATGAGTTATTGATTCATCACCTTTTATCACACTTTTTAACTCCATAACCTCCTTGGAACACGATCTGTCATTGAATGTAGCTTATCCTTCAGTAAGGCGGTGCCTCTACTCTTCTAAAAGGTAAGTCTTCTTGAACATCATCCTCTCAACGTGAAAACAGGAAAGAAAACTTTTCTCTAAAATGGCTAATTCATCAATCTTTCTTTCTGATTTGAATTCATGGAGGTGAGATTTCTCAGATTCTGGAAGCCATAAACGTTGGGATCTGATGGGGATGGATATGTTCTTACTGGATTCAAAGGTGAATTTTTTCTTAAACTCATGGTCATAGTAAGATTAAATTATTCTGGCGTGTAACCTCAACATTACGAAGCTTTTGAATTTATATCTTTTATTACGGTGATTCTGTTCTTAAACTCATGTTCATAGTGTTCTTCAATGTCAAATCTTTATTAAAGTGAGACTGTTCTAGAACTTATGTTCATAGTGTTTTTAAACTCATATCCATAGTAAGTGATTCTGTTCTCAAACTCATGTTCATAGTGTTCTTAAACTTCAGATCTTTATTAAGGTGATTCTGTTCTTAAAAGAATGTATGTACTGTTCTTAAACTAACTCATATTCATAGTGTTCTTTACTCATTAACTTATGAATGATTAATTTATAAACCGTTTGTAGATTTTGCTTCCTTTTGTCATGTGTTTCAGGAGACCCTTATGCCGACCACTGTGAACTCAGTGAGTTTTATTCTTACTGCAAACTTATTTACTTTTTGTAACATTAGCCATTTATTTAGAACCAAAAGTTCACTACTTAACAGAGAAGTCCATCGAGGTGTTATCTATGTCTAAGCAGGCTTTCACGCACTTCTCATCCCAGGCTTTGATGTGTCATGCAGTAATCTTGAGGTTTAATATGTTTCCATCTTTATTCATTCGACTGCTTCTCTTTGCCATTACATTAAAACATTATAGGACGAATGTTTATTTTTTGTAGGTACTCAGAACACATTCAACCCCATACACGAGCCAAATTATGACCACGGTGAAAGCATATTTGGAGAAAGTACAAGTCGTCTTAGAGCCATAGACCAAAAACGTAAGGCATTGCTTTAGAAAGTTGGTTGAGTTGAATCCACCAAAGTCTAACATCAGCATGTATGTATAGACCATGTTTCCTGTTAGCTTTTTGAATTCAATATTAGAGTTTAATAAGCTCACTCTGTTGAAAACCAAGGCTCAAGAAATGCTGACGAACAATGAGATTACCAAACCGGTTGCTACCATGGATTCACCTTGGGTTGGGTACATGTTCTCTACCATTTGCAAATGCATTACATACTCTTTCCAAAGTCTTTAACTTTCTAAAGCCTTTTTTGTACTTCTAACAGGCCACCGCTTTGATTGGTTTCGCTCTCATGTTTATCATCAAATTGCTTTCTGCAGTCTCCAAGTAAAATATGAACATCTTTCAAGAATAGTGTGTTACTTATACTTGAAGGTAGTTACTAATTTGCATCTTTTGTTTACAGATCAAATAGTCCTAAGGGGAAGAAGACATACAGCCATAAACAAGAACCAAGCATAGGATATGCTTTTAATGCCAAAAGCACAACAAGGTATTTTCCTATCAAACCTCATCGTCTCTGGCATCATATTTTGTTTTGCTTACGTTGCCCTTTTCATTTCTTAATGTGGAGCATAAGCACAAGGTGAATAATATGGTCTTTTGATCAGGAAACTAACGACAAGCTTGGTCGGAAGCTCCTATGTTCAAATTGATTAATCCTTCTATTCTCTCTGACTGACCTGTCTTCGTGTATACTATCTCCACTCTTCAAGGTTTCCAACTTTACAGTGGATAAACTCTTACATCGTCTGTCTTTGTTTTTTGTTCCTTAAAATAGTTATCATTTTTCTTTCTACCAGCCACGGGTTTTCTTCGATGGGTTTGAATATCAATGATCAGTTATTAGTTATCTTTTGTAAAAGTGTAATGTTTTCAACTTTCTCCTCTTTATGGTATGCTTTGGTTTTAAAAAAAAAAACTTTGGATTACTATATAACTCAACGGGTTTCGGTAACAGTGCCTTTGCGTCATTGCTTTTGACTATATGATCTTACTTTCAAAACGTTTGCACACAGACGTTGTACTAAGAAATTAATAAGCGTTTGGTCTCATGCCTTTTCATTCAAACAAAGACCATGATGAGCTACTCCGTAGTCGGCTTGGTCAAACAGCTCAAATATCTCATGGTAAGGACATTGCTACTCGCTCTCTCTCTCTCTCTCTCTCTGATTGGTTGTTTGGATGTGACATAATATTGGATTGGGTGGAGCAGGAAGCTCAAGTGGCAAGGTGTGTTCGACGTCTGAAGCAGAGCGTATCTGGGGAGGAAGAGGAAGCAAGAGAACGAAGGGATATGGTGTCTAGACCTCTGATGCAAACATCTTCAACCAATGTGTATGATTTGGATCTGATTGGTTTCACGGAGTCGCAATTGCTGTATGAAATCGTTGAGTCACAAACGTGATATGAGTTTTGTGTGTGATTGAAAGAAGAGTTGTTTGTTTGGACAGAAGAATCGTCTATGAGTGTGCAATGAGGCAGCGTTCGACATAGTGTAGAAAGAAAAAGAAGAATTCCTCTCCGACTTCTCCAAAGTCCCTATCTTTCATTCAGTTTCTAAAAACATATAAATGTTTACAGCTTTCGAAACTGCCTCTATTCTTTTGAAAACCTTATAGATAAAATAAGCTTGGAGTACTACGAGAGGAATTATGAACTTATAATATTATTTGCTTAGAAGTCAATTATGATTTATGAGATATGCGTCTCTATACGATGCATGTGTATATAAATACGTAAAAGGATGCTATTTCTAACTATTACAATTTGTAAATGTTATAGAAAATAGTATTTAATTTGCTAGATCAAAAGAAACTGATCACATTGATCTCACTGTCTTCAACTACATGTTCGAAGATCTCAATCAATAAAAGGATGTTATAACAAACTTTCTTGATAAATACCAAAGTTTGATTTAAACTTAGGCAGTAAAAGCTTATAAACTATAACTTTAGGAGATCAAAAATGTTTTGTGACTTTTACTTATATGTATTATTCTTTTTGTTTTTGAGTCCCAACGAACGAGTCCTGTTCGACTCTGTTTTATTTTAGAGTTTTACGTTTCCCGTTCGGGTGAAAACGACCATATTAATACTTACACATAAGTCAGATTAGTGGTTCCGAATACAGTCCCTGATATGAATTTACTGTGTTCCGATAGCTTAATATATCCATGTAACCGCATAAAATAATATCTATACACCATAAATTATTCTAACATAATTACAGACACAAACACATTATAGAAATATTTTTTTTAAACTAAATTGTACATCCATAATATTGCTAAGTAAAATAATCATTCACATTTCTGTTCGAAGACACTATATATTAATAAAAATTCGGATAGTATAATCTTTACAGTAATCTATAAGTGTTATTAAAAATACAATGCAACTATTAAATTCAAAATTTAAATAATTAGTTAGTTTTATATGGTATATGTTTTACTATAAACGATATATATAATATATATGTATATAGTCTTCATAATCCAATGCAATTCTATCTTCCATAATCATTTGTATTATGGTATAAATATTTAAACATCAATAATAAATTTCAAAGGAATTTACCAATTTATAACTTATAAATTTTTATAGTTAAAAACATAACAAATAATGAAAAGACCAAAAAGTTAACAACCCTAAGATTATTATCCTACAATTTACTCTTACATCTCAACCACAAAGTACACAATATTAATAACTTCTCACTTATATATATAAATAATCAATAATAATAAATATAAAATGCACCACATAAGTTATTATGTGCGTAAAACAGCATGAATTCTCAGCAAGAACTGATGTAAAGCCACCCCAAGGATAAAAGAAAACATAATTTGCAAGATAGCAGAGTTTATTTAGACTTCAAAAAGAAAAACAAATAGAGAACTAAACTAATATTTAAATTTTAAGTTAATAGAAAATTATATTAAATATTTACTCAAATTGTTTTAATTATTTTCAAAATAATATATCCATGTAACCGCATAAAATAATATCTATACACCATAAATTATTCTAACATAATTACAGACACAAACACATTATAGAAATATTTTTTTTAAACTAAATTGTACATCCATAATATTGCTAAGTAAAATAATCATTCACATTTCTGTTCAAGACACTATATATTAATAAAAATTGGATAGTATAATCTTTACAGTAATCTATAAGTGTTATTAAAAATACAATGCAACTATTAAATTCAAAATTTAAATAATTAGTTAGTTTTATATGGTATATGTTTTACTATAAGCGATATATATAATATATATGTATATAGTCTTCATAATCCAATGCAATTCTATCTTCCATAATCATTTGTATTATGGTATAAATATTTAAACATCAATAATAAATTTCAAAGGAATTTACCAATTTATAACTTATAAATTTTTATAGTTAAAAACATAACAAATAATGAAAAGACCAAAAAGTTAACAACCCTAAGATTATTATCCTACAATTTACTCTTACATCTCAACCACAAAGTACACAATATTAATAACTTCTCACTTATATATATAAATAATCAATAATAATAAATATAAAATGCACCACATAAGTTATTATGTGCGTAAAACAGCATGAATTCTCAGCAAGAACTGATGTAAAGCCACCCCAAGGATAAAAGAAAACATAATTTGCAAGATAGCAGAGTTTATTTAGACTTCAAAAAGAAAAACAAATAGAGAACTAAACTAATATTTAAATTTTAAGTTAATAGAAAATTATATTAAATATTTACTCAAATTGTTTTAATTATTTTCAAAATAATATATCCATGTAACCGCATAAAATAATATCTATACACCATAAATTATTCTAACATAATTACAGACACAAACACATTATAGAAATATTTTTTTTAAACTAAATTGTACATCCATAATATTGCTAAGTAAAAATAATCATTCACATTTCTGTTCGAAGACACTATATATTAATAAAAATTCGGATAGTATAATCTTTACAGTAATCTATAAGTGTTATTAAAAATACAATGCAACTATTAAATTCAAAATTTAAATAATTAGTTAGTTTTATATGGTATATGTTTTACTATAAGCGATATATATAATATATATGTATATAGTCTTCATAATCCAATGCAATTCTATCTTCCATAATCATTTGTATTATGGTATAAATATTTAAACATCAATAATAAATTTCAAAGGGAATTTACCAATTTATAACTTATAAATTTTTATAGTTAAAAAACATAACAAATAATGGAAAAGACCAAAAAGTTAACAACCCTAAGATTATTATCCTACAATTTACTCTTACATCTCAACCACAAAGTACACAATATTAATAACTTCTCACTTATATATATAAATAATCAATAATAATAAATATAAAATGCACCACATAAGTTATTATGTGCGTAAAACAGCATGAATTCTCAGCAAGAACTGATGTAAAGCCACCCCAAGGATAAAAGAAAACATAATTTGCAAGATAGCAGAGTTTATTTAGACTTCAAAAAGAAAAACAAATAGAGAACTAAACTAATATTTAAATTTTAAGTTAATAGAAAATTATATAAGAGTTGAAACTGTTTGAAAACTTGATATGAGAAAATTTAGGAATAAGAAACGTGATGAACTTTAGGGATAATAATTTGTTTTATTTGAAAATCGAACGTGCTTGTTATGATCTGAGAAAATTTAGTTTTTAGTTTTAGAAATATTGACAACCGAAAGATGTTTTTTATTGACCCGAAAGATGTTTTTATTGACATCGTTTTTTATAAAAATAAATTTCATGTGTCAGTTTTTGATTCGACTGATGACATGTGTTTTAGTATATAAAGAATGTGCACATGAACCTCACATGAACCTGTAGTAGACAAGTATTTAACTCTTTGTATAACGTGTATAGTCAAACTTTACATTTGGAGAACTTTTATATACAAACACACGAATTGCTGTTTATATACCGTTCTAGGGCAGTGCAGGCACTTTTCCAAAATATTTGGAAGACCTTGTTGTTTCTTGTTTGCGGTTGAAGCTATGGCTATGATCATATATAAACTAAATTTGTTCACACCCTTTTATTCGCTTTTACATTTCTCATGATGAAGAACATCACTTGTTTTGGGACAACTAATCGGCTTTCCACATGGCTGTCGATCATGTATTTTATTTTTATATACACCAAACATAATTAGCGAAAAATCCTAACCCTAAGTCCATAAAAGTTATCCACATGTACCCTACACATCTCTGGGTTCACCCGAAAAATTTCACATTAACTACGATTTTGTTTTACAAGTAAGCAACACTTATTAATTAGTAACGTAAAACATAATTACACTAGTTATATTGTCCATATCATATGTGACTTGAAAAAGCTTAAACTTAAAGAGTAGATACCCATTTCGTAACAATACTGAATACCTAATTGATTCATTCTACCCATATAAATCCCATATGCTTCTTTGCCACATACAGCGAAAACCATTCTATAAAACAAATCAAAATAGAGAAAACCAAATGGCTTAAATCACATGTTTTTTCATCTCTATACTCCTCATGGCGTTATTCTTTCCCCTTCCCATGGCTTGACCATTCTTGGCTACTTTATAAGGGCAATAATAATTGATGGTAGGGCCGGCTCTGAAATTTTGGGAGCCTGAAACCATCTCAATGTAAAATAAATTTTTTCACAATTTTGAGATCTAAAATATTTTTTGGAAGCTTAAGTCTGTAATTTTTTCAAAAATTTTGGACCGTTTTAATTGCTCATTTTCGCCGCGCCACCCCGATTGACGGTGCCGTGTATTGTAATGTTAATGGAGAGTCTAACCCGTCTCCAATGCCATAACATGTGCCGGCTCGACCCTCAGCCTAGGTGAAACAATGACTGATATAAATGGTCTATTTAGAATAGTGCTCAGCTATGTTCCAAAAAAAGAATGGTGCTCAGCTACTTTGAAACAATTTTTTAACCCTAGTTTATGCGGTCTCTGATTTACTCTGATCCGGCTGGAACTTGTGGTATTGCTGCATCGGACGCCGTCCTCTACCCCATTAAGTCTGGTCGGCGTCATCCACAACAATGCCATAAACACCGCTCTTTTGCCGCCAACCTGTTTATAAATTCCACTGGCTAGGAACATTACCTGCAATATGGTATTATGAAAGAATCTCTTCTAAATCGAATATTTCCATTTCTTGTTCGTTGAATTTCTTATGTAATTAAGTTACCTAAAGCTATTTTCTTTTCTTTTACAATGTTATATCGGAAGTTAAGCACCCGAATTGCAAGGCAGACCGGTGGGAAGTGAGAACGAGAGTCTACATTAGCGAAATCAACAACTCTAGGTTTAGAATTAGAAGTACGGGTAAAGCAACTGGCTTTTCAATTTAATCGACAAAAAAAGGGAAGCCAAAAAAAAGTTATATATATGTTTATAGTTTTTTTTGTGCAAAGGTTACGGGTATTCTCTATTAGACACAAACCTCACAAGTCCTAGAAAAAGCTCATGTTGTATCTGGGGTTGAAAAGGTGAAAATAGTATAAATATCTCTCTTAGAACGTCTTTCATTGTAATCTAGAGTTGCTTGAGTGAATTCTATTTTTTTTATGAGTGATATAATCAATCTATCTTGTTTTCGAAGACAAATCTAAAATCTTTTTTTTTAAACATTTTTGTATAATAAAGCTCTTTGAGCTATTTCATTTCATCTCTTATTTTCTATCTTTTTAAGCTCAATTGAACACAAATGAGCTTGTTTTAATCTATTTACATGGTAGCAGAACACAAGGGACTAGATCTTGGATTTGTAGATTTTATTTTACCAGCTTCAGACATATGAGCCTTTTCTACCACTAAAGCTTCATACTTGCAAAGTTCTCTCGATCGAACCAACGAGAATCCAGTGAAGAGGAAGAAGATAGTCCGGTTTATGTTGAGAAGAATCTGAATCTTCCGCCTTAACCAAGACATAGCCTCTTAATATTCGCTAAGTTTCCATAGTTTCATCGGTTCCCTGTTTCTGCTTAAGCAAACTTGAACTTTATAGACCAGTCACTATACGTTCAGAATCTCAACATCTACAACAAGCCTACGGTTAAAGCAAGTGATTTAAGACCTTATACATCTGGAGTTTTCTTCCAGCAAACCTGCATAGAGGATAATTGCAGGGGTGGGGGGGGGGTGATTGATTCGGCTGTAACAGGAGAAAATTTAGCTTCAAGTGATGTAGTTTTAAAATTTATTGATACAACAATTATAGCTATTTTTTTTTTTTGCTGTAGTTTTAAAAACAAATATAGAGCATTTTGATGATTTTAATTACTTAAAATTTATTTCTTTTTGATTCAAACAACATTACAATTTGGAATATCAAAGTATTCAACTAAATGGGCTTAACGTCTGGCGAAATTTATTGATACATATATTCCCATCCATATTTAATAGTCCTAAATTCAAATTATTATTTTTATATTGGCCCTAAATCTCGCCATATCAAAAGAAAAATTTCAGTTACAAACTCCAATTATTTTAAACTATTGAATTATTTCAAAAAGTTGTTACAAACATTTAAATATATGGTAAATGTAAAAATATAATTCACTGAATATATAAAACAATTATTTTAAAAATATTTATTGTCAAAAATAAAACAAAATTACTTTATATAAAAGATGAAAACAAACACTACACGAACGTTCGGATCAGGCTCTAATTATCATTACAATGCCTGAATTTCAATCAATAGTTTCTACATTCTAAAATATATATTTTCTTTCAAACATATTGCAAAAATCTTGGACAGTTGGAAAACAATATAGGTACCATGTATCTTTAGGTAGCTTTCTTTTAATGTGTTCGTTCGGCTCTATTCGCTGAGCCAGTACTCTATTTTGAAATACTCTTATTTTAAGTTGATGTGTCCCTATGGTGACATTAATTAATACAATTTATTGAGTGAAAGAAAAGAAAATAAGACCGCATACCTAGGGGTGGGCAAAATATCCGTAAAATTTGATTCGATCCGTTATTCGCTTCGATTCGATCCGAAAAATCCGGATATCCGTAACTTTACAAATCGAAGCAAATACTAAAATTCAATATCCACAAATATGGAGCAAATCAAAATACTCATTTTTAGAAAACGGATATCCGATCCGATCCGTAATATACATATGCATATACGTGTATATATAAAATTATATATAATTTTATATCTCTATATATATTTTTAGTTATGTTATCCACTAAATTAATAATTGGGTCATTAAATTTTTAAAAGTATGTAGTTTTAAATATTTTGTAATGAAAATATTATTTTTTTATACTAAAAAATTCTTTTTAAAATTTTTTTTTTCAAAAAAATGAATTTTTTTTATTATTTTTTACCGGATCGACGGATCGGATCGGATATCCGTTAAAATATACTGATTTTTCCGGATATCCGTAGCAATGAATATCCGGAAGATCACGGATCGGATCGAATCGAAAAATCGAATATTCGATGCGGACGATCGGATCATGGATATCTTTAAAATTCCGGATATCCGCTCCGTGCCCACCCCTACGCATACCTAACTGATTCATTTCTACCCATATATATACCCTTTTCCCCATGCTTGTTTGCACCCAAAATCATTTCAGAAAGAAATCAAAATAGAGAAGTAAAAAAAAAAAAAAAAAAAGAGAGATGGCGAAATCAAATGTTTATCTCATTTCTATATTTCTCATCTTGGCTTCACTTTCCCCCTCCTCACACGGCCTGAAAATTCTTGGCTACGAAATAGGCCGAGTAATGATAGAGGGTGTCCTGATTTGTAGTACTAACGGAACCGCTAACCCTGTCTCGAATGCCACTGTTTTCTTAACATGTGACGGATCAACTATTAGTCTCGCTGAAGCAATGACCGATCTTTACGGTGCCTTTACCAAAGTACTCAACATCATACAAACACTTTTGATTGACCCTAGTTTCTGCGGTATCGGGGCTAATCTTCCGAATGGAGGTTGTGGCGTTGAATATCCGGACGACGTCGTCTATGCCACATTATCACTGGTCGGCATCGGCCGGACGAATAACATATTTAAAGCTTTTATAAGGCAGGCCCATTTTCATAATATTCTCTGGTGCAAGGTGGAATTTCATGCATTCTATATAATAATGGTCTTCTAGATAAGGGCATTATGTTCTCCAAAGCTCTCTGAATTTTTAATTTCTGTCTGTAATTATTAAATGTATATAACAATATGTACTTTAGTTATAGGCCATAGTTAGTAACTTAGTCTGGTCGCATGTGGTCTATGACTATAATAGTTTGAATGCTATAAATATTTCTGTTAATAAACCTTGTATATAAGATGTTATGTTTTTTATAACCGGAAGATGTTTAGGCAGAGATCCAACTAATCACAATAGTGACGAGTACTTCGGCCCTGGATTTTCAACTGAGACTGATAGACTGATCTGACCAACCAATAATAATTTAATTCATGTCTGGACTCGAACTAAGAACCAACCAATAATAATTTAATTCAAGTAAAAAAGTAAAAAAAAAAAGCATATTCTCAAGTCATTAAAATCGTTTAACTATGATCTACGACGACTTTCTAACCCTTAGAGATATTTACACGTAGCCTACACATATTTTCTTGTTTCACTCAAACAAATTCACATCGACTACGATTTGTTAATACGATGGAAACTCTTCTTTAAAGAAAACATATTTACGGTTCCTTTTCCTTGCGTAGTTGTTACCTATGGATCTAGGTGACCAATAAATGAAAATGAATAGAACATTCCTTACTATTCCTTATTTATTTTACCATTTATAAGGAATAATCTTTCTTTCTATTTCTCTCAATTCCTTTTATTTTAGAAGAATATATAATAAATTTGTTCTTCTCCAAAATTGATAAGGAATAATTTTTCTCTCCATTTCCCTAAATTCATTTCTCTGCATTTTTTTCTACTCATTCCTCTTGTTTCTATGATGGTCACCAGTTATATTTTCGCCAATCCACGCATTCAGCAGAAATTTTGTTCAAAACCTTTTGTAACTGAATCTAATTCCTGATTATCGGGTTGAATTAATATTATATTATATATATATTTTTTAAAAACAGCTTTCAAAAAAATTACCCATTTGCAAACATCATCAGATAAAATAAACAAACATAAAACATTTTTGAAACCATTTAGTTTTGGAGACAAAATACGGGCCGGGCTAACTGTATGATAACGGACTGGGCCGTGGACAAATCTAGCATTAGATCTTCTTTATGTAATATAATCGTGATATTTGAAGACTTTTCTTTTAGGGTTTGGTTTCAGTCCAAGTATTTAGGACGGATCATGATGATAATTGCCCTACTTTCTAGGCAAAGCTATATTATTAGGTGGATTTTATTTTTTTTTGTGTTGTGCAATTTCGTTGTTGCTATTTTATATCTAGTAGGAGCATGATTATCCCTAAAATCCAAATGGGTATCTTAGTAATCTTTTTTAGTAATAAATGTTAGTTAAGAACTTGTAATTAAGATACACCTAATATTTGAATTCCAATGGTAGGATCTTAATTTGGGGTTCTTAAAAAATAACTTGATCCACAAGTAATACAATAAAAATCTACCACATTTCATCTCTAAATCACAATACTAATCACATCAGAGCTAAACTTAATCCAGTAATGAAATCGAAACACAATACTAATCCTCCACATTTTCATCTCTAATCTTACATTTCTAATTATCAAGGTATAACTCGAAGGCAGAGAGGTTCGAGAACTTGATAGGTAGTACCTTGAGCTTAAAGGAAGAGAATCAGCATAGATTTGGATGGCAGAGAGAAGGAACGTAGTATTGGAAGACACGATCTTTATAAGTATTGTCGGTATTTAAAGAGAGAGGAACTCCAGTGCCGTAAGCACTCCACTCTGCAAAAGATTCCCATACATCACCAATAACAAAGTGATAAGCTTAGTACGGTACTACTAAGAGAGTAGTACCATGCTAAACTTTAAACTGAATGAATCTCAAAACTCTGAACTTCGGATCCGTCTCGCGTTTGGGAGCGGAGACGGAGGCTGGTGCGGAGATGAAGGAGCGTCTTCTGGTGAGTCTTGCACTGGTGATCTAATGGGATTATCGATTCGAAGGTGTTCGGAGTGGGTTCAGTGGAGATGCACAGAGGGAAGAGGATCAAAGAGCTTCCGGAGAGAGGGAGGGAGAGAGAACCATAGGGAGGCGAATAAAATTTTAACACGTGTTCAATAGGAGACGTATCTTCTATACCTTATCTAAGATACGTTCTTTCTGGTAAAAGCTAAATATTTTTTTTAATTCATAATTACCCTAAGATACCCTCTTAAAAGACAAGGTTAATGATGTTCTTACCGCTTCTAAGTTTATATCTTACGGCTTAACCAAACCAATCAATAAAATTTGTCTTAATTTGGATCAATTTTTCACAATATTAATTTTTCAAATCTAACCGTGCTAAAAACGTATCTCACAGGTCTCTATAATTCTTTTCCTGTTCACCTTCGATACATACATTGATTTTTTTTTTGTTTCTATTAACAATCAAAAACTATGTAATAAAACCAAAAATAAAACATGTAAGAAATATTAGAGATCCATGAGGAGCTTAAAGTATAGCCTTATAGGAACAAATATAAGATTCGGCTGAAGTAGAAGCTGACGAGAACTATGATAGCTAGGGTTTTTTTTTTTTTTGTACAAACTATGATAGCTAGGTTAAAGACTTCTTACTATTAAAGCTGCTAAGCTCCGGGCTTCTTTTTGTGAGTTACATTCACTCCAACTCCTTCAACATTGCATTTTGTAAGGCTTCTTAATTACTCTCTTTGTGAGTTATATTCACGTACAGGGTACTAGCAGTCTGTTGCTTTGCCTATATATATTGCTACTCCGAAGAATTTTCTTTCATGAATTGTTATATTAAGGCCAACTGAGACTGTTTCCTGAGTTCCTAGACTATTGAGAAGTGCTTCGATTCGAACATAACCGAAGGAAGCAGAATTAAGAGTAAACAAAAATCAATCAGTGTTATCGTTTTTAATGTGTGTTATTGTGCTATTCTGTTATAGTATTGGTATGTACAAATGTAGTGTGCACAGCAAATAGCTTTGTTATTTTAATCTCTAAAGTTCTGTATTAAATTCACAATAAAATTTTTTTGTTGTTGTTGATAATATGGTCTTCAACTTATAAGTTAATCACCATTAATAGCTCTCTAAGTTTGAAAATCATAAATGTTATTCTCCCCCCCCCACCTTTTCCTCGTTCCATGTGTTTCTCTATCTTTCACATTTGTCCTGCCCCACTAAGCTTATCTTGAAAGTGATGCTGTGTTATTGAGTTATTTAAATTCTTAAAAATTTGTTAAACGAATTATCTAAAATTTTAGAAGGAACACTCCGAAAAATGACACGTGTTCCTTTAGAGTATCATAAATTCATAATCCAAGATGGTGAGTACGCATAGAATTCCGGTGCCAAGATTTGATTGATTTTACATACGTCGAAACCCTTGTCAAGTTGCAAAGCATGTACCTTTCTTTTCTGCCGCCAACCTTGTTCTTTAGTTCGTTATTGCTTTGATACCATTAAGTTCCGTGTATTTGTTCAATAGTTTCTCTACAATCCGGACTCACCTGGGCCAGTTTTTATAATATTTGTGGCTTATCCATAAGTCTAAACCATCCATTATTAATAAATCTAGCACATACTCGATTTGGATCCAGAATCAATTTAACAATACTATCAATATTCCTATAACATTTGGTTGTTTTTCTAAATATTTTCATTGGAACACCACTGTTGAAGAAGTTTTTATTTTGAAAAAAAGTTTGGTTTCTTAGAAACTTGGAATTTACCTTTCTTCAAAATATTCTACAATCTCTGTTATTTATGCTCACGAACTTAAATTTATTTACCAAAATTAAAATAAATAAGCAAAAGCATCAGAAAGATAACTATTCAAGATTTATTATCACTATTAAAATGTATATTGTTCTCTTACTCTTAATATTCCTATAGCAAAAGTAGATGAATACTGAGATGAAAGTATAGTAGTTATATCACACTATATATGCTATCTTACCCTCTACTGATATAACATAAACACAGAAAAGGTGAAAAGAACAAAATTCACGGCTAAATTTACAGTCTACTTACGTGTAGTTGTCCCTGCCTTTTCTGAAATATTTATAGAGAAATATGTGAAACTAAATTATTACATGGGAAAACACAGAATATACATTTTTTCAAATGCGCCAAAACTTCAATTATCCAGTGGTTGAATAATCTAAATGGTTTAACTTAGGTGTATAAGAGAAGGGAACAAATAATGGTATAAACGAAAAGTACGAACATTATCCAATAACACGAGTCTATAAATTCTCCCACGACCACTAAATTCACTCTCACTTCTATCAAAAGCCTCTTAGTCCTTTGGTTTTTTTTATTCATCACCATCTCTCTCTTAGTCTCTTTATCTCGTTTCTCTCGCTCTCTCTAATACATACACACAAACGAAGCTTATGGACTGAAATATATAATTATAAAAAAGGAACAAATACTGTCAAATATAATGAAGAAGAGGTGTAATGAAAATGAAGAGGGCGCAGAGCAGAGAAAAGGGCCTTGGACGCTTGAGGAAGACACTCTTCTCACTAATTACATTGCCCGTAACGGTGAAGGCCGATGGAATCTGCTCGCCAAATCTTCTGGTAATATTCACTTAGATGTGTGCATGAGACTTTAACAAATAAGGTTTTTTTTTTTAAACACATGAGGTTAGTTGGTTAGAATTAATAATTAAATACCGCCACTTCGTGTGTATATAATCAGTTTGAATTAAAGATTTTATCTCTGTCTTATTAATTTTTTTTTAACAGGACTAAAGAGAAAAGGGAAAAGTTGCAGATTACGATGGTTGAATTACCTTAAACCCGACATAAAGCGGGGAATCTCACCTCAAGAACAACTCTTAATCCTCGAACTCCACTGTAAATGGGGTAATAGGTATGCTACTTTATTCATTTTCTGTCTTTAGCTTCATATATTAATTTCCTTTCTTTTTATATGAGGATTTGGTTAAAAAGCATGAAGATGAGAATATTACACAATAAGTCTTTACTTTTTTTCTACCCTTAAATACATCATTCACTGATTTACTCTTTACCAAAAGATGATTTAACGACTAATAAAAGACACTTTATAATACAAATGGTCATAAACTTTGCGTACAAATTTCTCTTAAGATAAAAAATACAGAACTATAATGTGACATGTTTCCAGGTGGTCCAAAATTGCGCAGTATTTACCCGGAAGAACTGACAACGAGATCAAAAACTATTGGAGGACTAGAGTGCAGAAACAAGCACGCCAGCTCAATATTGATTCCAGCAGCCACCAGTTCTTGGAAGTTGTCCGTAGCTTCTGGGTTCCAAGATTGATCCACAAGATGAAAGATAACTCAAACATCAGCACTAAAGCTCCACCTCCGGATTCACTTGGGCCCGTTTTACAGGACAATAATTTTTCATATAATTCGGGTTTCAACAACATAGATTGTTCCACTTCCATGTCTCAAGATCTGGCGAAAATTTCACAAATAATGGATTTCTCTGATCTTGAAACCACCAGTTCAATGTGCTTGGAGGGATCAAGAGGGAGTAGTCATCAATATGTGAATGAAGATTCTGGATATTTCCCTTGCCTAGAGGAGGAGTACATAATGACCACCACGGGCAATTCAGACAATTTACCATTACAAGATTGTCACGTAGCAGATTCGACTTACGACGAGGACGTGACGCAAGATCCAATGTGGAACATGGATGATATTTGGCAGTTTGAGGAGTACGCACCCTTTAATTAGATTGTGGAACCCATTGAAATGGATGTTCTTTACAACCTCAAAGGATTTTCGTAGTATTCTGTCATCTTTTTTTTTTTGCTTGTTATAGTTTATAGTTAAATCTTTGATTAATTGATATAAAGTTCAAAGAGAGCTAATGAAAAACTGTTGCGTGACATCAATTTTCTATTGTGTTTTTACGTACGTCGAAGAATTAGTTCGAGTAATCTAAATCTTGACTAATCATGAGGAGGTGACAACTGATAGAATAGACTAGTGCTCGTCTTCCGGAAGAAAATCATAATCTTTGAATATCAAACAGTTGTCATTTTCGTTAGTTTAGATCTTCTGAAGGAGAACAAATTTAATCTCACCTCTACATGTGTAATAATCCAGATCTACGATTTCTCTTTATATATACACGATTTTAAATCAAAGAAAATGACGCTTAGATAGTGAAAGTTTTAGAAAATAATTGATGAATTGTTTCTTCGAAACTAGACGTGTGCATGGTAGATAAGTCGACGGTAAGTCTCTACGTTTGGCATTATATGATTACTTTGTTGTTGTTTTTTTGATAAAAGGCTTTCAAATTAAACATAAACGAACTATTACAAGATAAGACGATGTCTTATAGCTGGATAAAGTTTGCGTGAAAGTGGTTGAATCCCTTCCCATGAAACAATAAAAGAAGAGACTAGAGTTACTAACATTACAATGAAAGACAATAGCTAATGATAGGATCCGCGGCCGCGACGACCACACTTTCCTCGTCCTCTAACTGTCTTCCATTCTATGTCTTGGTATTTAGCTGGAAGTTTTATCTCCCTTTCACCTCTTATAAAGCTGAGCGAGCTATAAGGCTCTGTCTCAACTTCATCCACTTCTCCTAACAATGTGAATCGAGAGGAACTCTCAGAAGCACAAGAGTTAGGTGTTGCGGTTAAGGGATCAACAACTAAAGTCTATGATTACTTTGTTGTTAAGGAATTACATGATACGATCATTTTATGTGCTACGATAGTTTCTAACTCAACATCTTCTTCAAGAAACATATGAACTTAAGAAAATATGTATAGCATATTTAAAATATTTGGGTGCGGCACATAAATAAAGGGACCATGTAATTGTTACGTACATTAAATAGATTCCCACCATATACATTCTCAACTTAATTAATCATTAGTTATATTTTTCTCCTAATCTTTTGTATGCATCGACCAAAAACTATAGACCTTATACAATACATACATGCTGTTTTTTCCAAAAAAAAAAAAATTATGCTCAATTGGGTGACCCGATTGACCCCCGAAAAAAAACACACTTAGTTTTACAGAGGGGATTGGATATAACATTGATCTAAGTTTGAAATATCTTTCACTAATAGCAAGGATAGTCAAACCATTTGTTATTAAACTATTATGTAAGACAAGTCAAGTAGTAGCAGCTTTGTTCACGGGGCGGATCTAGGAACACTTGGAGATAGGGGCACTATAATAAATTTGGAAGGAATTGGGGAACTTTTATTGAAATTAAGCTAATTACGCTAAATAAATTACAGCTTTGTATTAATTACTTCAAGAAAATTAAATTTTAGTTGGAGACACGTGACCCCATACGTCACAACATGCGTCCGCCCCTGTTTGTTCATAATAGAAATCTAACCTAGAATAAATGGGTTTACGTTGTAACCAAGTTATACTTTTCACTAGGCTATGATTTAGATTAAATCTCTTTCGATTTGATATGATACATGTAAGTCCATGGCATTTAGCCATTTGCATAATTACATTTAAGAGGGACTTGTTCTGTCTCCACATGAGATACACATAGTTTCTCAAGAGCTTCAACTTAGTGGAGAAAGGTAGTTTTTATTTTCAGTAATAAAGTGTATACTCTTGAATTACTTGGAGGTAATTAGAGCATCCACATTAGAGGGCGAAAGAGAGGTTCACACAGTTTCTAAGAAAAAATTAATATAATAACCTGTTTTTATGAACTTGTATCACTTGAGTTATTTGGGATGAACCTATATCAACATTGTTCTCCTCGTACCACTGGCCATTCATGACGGCTTGGCTTATTATTATTTTTATAAAAAATCAAACGAAACAAAATAAATTAAAATAATCAAATGTGGATTTTTGGGAATCGAGATTCGGAGAGTTCACCAATGGGGTGCTCTTAGTTCCTCTTCAATAATCACTTCCAAATAAAAGTTTCAAAAGACGTACGTTTATAGGTGCACAAAAAAAGACGTACGTTTATATTTTTGGAGATCAGTTCATGGAAACTTTAGAATGATTTGGACTCGAAAGGCATAATAAAGTTGCAACAGACTTTTAAATCGTTTAAGGCCAGGAAGGCAAGAGTACATACATTTATTTCATGACTTTTGACAGAGGTGAAAGGTTTTGCATGCTTTGTCTCCTTCTCACCTCCAATAATTCAAGTTTTGTATGGATCACATTTCTATAAGATAAATAGAAAACAAAAGTATATATATATATGTGTGTGTGTGTGTGTGTGTGTCGTGTAACATTATGTAAACTGTCTTAACCATTACGAATGGACTTATTCCCGCCGGTCCAAACCATATTGTATAGGTCAAATCTTCAGTCTTCACTTATCAATATTTTTGGATATATCGCTTAAAAAAGTTACTCGGAACCATTCATATACATTGAGCAGTGCGGGCGTTTTGTAACTATATATAAATTTTACAAATATTTATTCTATTCTTTTGTTCGTTAAAAGGATTTATCTATTTAAAAGCAAGAGAAGCACTTTCACCAAGGGTTTATTCACATTCACTAAAACAAAGATATAAAGGAGGAACATCTACCGTAAACCAAGAACTTATATTTGCATAGTATGAAACAGTTACAAAATTACAACTAGTTCTATTCCTGTCTTCGACTAACTCGGCAAATCGACTTGACTATAAAGACTTTCTACACAAGCTTATTTTCTTTATGACTTATCTTCTATAGCAGTACCAGTAGTAAAAGAAAATAGAAAAAACGTGTTATTAAAACCTGTCTAGATACTTAGATAGCCATCGTTAAATTTGTCATCATTCTCTCCCTTATATCACCATCTTCACCCATTTTAGTCTACTACAAAATCATGAACGTGTATTCCGGGGAATCCAACAAAAAACGGAAATTGGAGAAACATTGGCCATATAAACTGTTAGATGGTCAAAGTTGTTCAAGGATGATCTTGCTATAGAGTCGTATTTTCTTTTGTTGGAATAGTAATCAGTCAAACTTAGTGACCAACGAAAAATGTTGTGACTTGTCATTATCAACATAAGAATCACCTTAATTAGTAAATTATAAGCTGTACGTAGTTCATGCAACAGTGAGTTTCTGGCATAGGTTCACTCAATGAGACCTCGTGTAATAAACCCATAACCACGGAACCTTAGACAATCATATCGTCTAGCTATAATTTTGACCTATTCGGACGAACACATGCTTGTTACTATATATATAGTAAATGTTATATAATATGGATTTATTATTAAGTAGAATTTATATATATATATATATATATATATATATCCATTAATCAATATATAAAAATGGATTTATTATCAAGTAAGACTTTTATATAAGTCGGCCCCATTGTAATATTTCGTGACCATATGTTAAAGCCGACTTAGAAAATTCGTTGCTGTAGTTAGATTTTTTTTTCCAACTTAATTAACCAATAAAAGTAGTTTACAATATCAAGTAAATAAACATATATATATATTTGTGCGATTTTAAACATTTTATGTTAGTGTTAGACTAGTTTATCATATGTTTAGTTTAAATGCTGGAATTTGCCGGTTTTTCCAACTCATTTCTCGCAACACAATTATATATCCGAAACATTGGTGATAAAGCTTTTGGCATACCAAAAAGAAAAGATGATGGCGCATTCTAATCAACTTTACATCATATACTCATATCCTGAAGTTGTCCTTATCGTAAAAGAACCTTATTCCTTAATCCTTAATATTCGATCTTCTTACTTTACAACTTTTGATTCCTTGTGTAATATTCACATGCAGGTAAGATTGTACTTCCATAGGAACTCAGAACCATTAGTAAAGCTTTTAGGTGGTGAAGAGTATAACTAAATTGAATGATGCGCAGAAGGAGAAGTAGCGAACGTTGTAACCTATCAGTGGCTATCCAGGGCGGATCTGGGCACATTAATGAAATATTGACCTTGGCCTCCAAAATTTTACAGGATTTTTACATCGGTTTAAGTCCCAAACATTAGTTTCGCCCCCAAAATTCTAAACTTCTTAAGAAATATTTTAATCCCTCAGTTTCTCAGATCCGCCCTGTGGCTATCACAAATCCCACTAAACAGTTCATTTTCGATTTTCAGTAAATAAAAAATTACATGCCTATAGATATTAAACTTTCCCTCTCTTTGTTCTATCTGGCAGAAGAGCTTTCGGCAACTTTTTGCGCCAGTAATATAAACATCTTTTATCAGAAGATATATAACTACATAAAAACCTTTCTTCTTTTCTTGTGATAAATGAGAACTAAACAATATTTTTTACCATCCACTAGTTATTATTTACAAAGTAATTTTTTTAATTTTACCGATCTGTCATCTCTACAAAGACTTTCACAAAAATAAGATGACATTGTATACTTAAAATATGACATGGTTCATGTCTAAATGTGATTTTGTAAAAAAAATTGATTTAATCCGCATTAAATATGCTAAACAATAAAGGGATGAAATCAATATTAGGAATATATGATTTGAATTTTGATATATAAACTCATGTGAATGCATATCGACAATATTGTATGTATATCATTTACATTTTATTATTGACTACAGTTGCTTATTTTCTTCGAAGCTGTATGCAATGTTCGTCACTATTAGAAAAACAAGTTCTTCTGTTTTTCGGATGGACGATGATGACAAAGAATATCAAAATTATGACATTTATAAAGAAATTTTAAAGTATGTCATAATTTTGATATTCTTTTATCATCATCGTCCATCCGAAAACAGAAGAACTTGTTTTTTCTAATAGTGACCACAGCTCGAAGAAAATAAGCAACTGTAGTCAATAATAAAATGTAAAATGATATACATACAATATTGTCGATATGCATTCACATGAGTTTATATATCAAAATTCAAATCATATATTCCTAATATTGATTTCATCCCTTTATTGTTTATATATTTTATGCTGGATTAAATCAATTTTTTTTACAAAATCACATTTAGACATGAACCATGTCATATTTTAAGTATACAATGTCATCTTATTTTTGTGAAAGTCTTTGTAGAGATGACAGATCGGGTAAAATTAAAAAAATTACTTTGTAAATAATAACTAGTGGATGGTAAAAAATATTGTTTAGTTCTCATTTATCACAAGAAAAGAAGAAAGGTTTTATGTAGTTATATATCTTCTGATAAAAGATGTTTATATTACTGGCTAAAAAGTTGCCGAAAGCTCTTCTGCCAGATAGAACAAAGAGAGGGAAAGTTTAATATCTATAGGCATGTAATTTTTATTTACTGAAATCGAAAATGAACTGTTTAGTGGGATTTGTGATAGCCACAGGCCGATCTCGAGAAACCGAGGGATTAAAATATTTCTTAAGAAGTTTAGAATTTTTGGGGTCAAACTAATGTTTGGGACTTAAACCCATGTAAAAAATCCTGTAAAATTTTGGAGGCCATGTCAATATTTGGCTGTGCCTAGATCCGGCCCCGATAGCCACCGATAGGTTACAACGTTTCTCACATTTTGGCAAGAGATCATTCAATTTAGTTATACTCTTCACCACCTAAAAGTTTTACTAATGGTTCTGAGTTCCGAATGGACTAATCTTACCTGCATGTGAATATTACACAAGGAATCAAAGTTGTAAAGTAAGAAGATCGAATATAATGATTAAGGAATAAGGTTCTTTTACGATAAGGACAACTTCAGGATATGAGTATATGATGTAAAGTTGATTAGAATGCGCCATCATCTTTCTTTTTGGTATGCTTTATCACCAATGTTTCGGATATATAATTGTGTTGGAGAAATGAGTTGGAAAACCGGCAAATTCCAGCATTTAAACTAAACATATGATAAACTAGTCTAACACTAACATAAAATGTTTAAAATCAAATATATATATATGTTTATTTACTTGATATTGTAAACTACTTTTATTGGTTAATTAAGTTGGAAAAAAAAAAAATCTAACAGCAACGAATTTTCTAAGTCGGCTTTAACATATGGTCACGAAATATTACAATGGGGCCGACTTATATAAAAGTCTTACTTGATAATAAATCCATTTTTTATATATTGATTAATGGATATATATATATATATATATATATATATAAATTCTACTTAATAATAAATCCATATTATATAACATTTACTATATATATAGTAACAAGCATGTGTTCGTCCGAATAGGTCAAAATTATAGCTAGACGATATGATTGTCTAAGGTTCCGTGGTTATGGGTTTATTACACGAGGTCTCATTGAGTGAACCTATGCCAGAAACTCACTGTTGCATGAACTACGTACAGCTTATAATTTACTAATTAAGGTGATTCTTATGTTGATAATGACAAGTCACAACATTTTTCGTTGGTCACTAAGTTTGACTGATTACTATTCCAACAAAAAGAAAATACGACTCTATAGCAAGATCATCCTTGAACAACTTTGACCATCTAACAGTTTATATGGCCAATGTTTCTCCAATTTCCGTTTTTGTTGATTCCCCGGAATACACGTTCATGATTTTGTAGTAGACTAAAATGGGTGAAGATGGTGATATAAGGGAGAGAATGATGACAAATTTAACGATGGCTATCTAAGTATCTAGACAGGTTTTAATAACATTTTTTTCTATTTTCTTTTACTACTGGTACTGCTATAGAAGATAAGTCATAAAGAAAATAAGCTTGTGTAGAAAGTCTTTATAGTCAAGTCGATTTTGCCGAGTTAGTCGAAGACAGGAATAGAACTAGTTGTAATTTTGTAACTGTTTCCATACTATGCAAATATAAGTTCTTGGTTTACGGTAGATGTTCCTCCTTTATATCTTTGTTTTAGTGAATGTGAATAAACCCTTGGTGAAAGTGCTTCTCTTGCTTTTAAATAGATAAACCTTTTAACGAACAAAAGAATAGAATAAATATTTGTAAAATTTATATATAGTTACAAAACGCCCGCACTGCTCAATGTATATGAATGGTTCCGAGTAACTTTTGCGATATATCCAAAAATATTGATAAGTGAAGACTGAAGATTTGACCTATACAATATGGTTTGGACCGGCGGGAATAAGTCCATTCGTAATGGTTAAGACAGTTTACATAATGTTACACGACACAACACACACACACACATATATATATATACTCTTTGTTTTCTATTTATCTTATAGAAATGTGATCCATACAAAACTTGAATTATTGGAGGTGAGAAGGAGACAAAGCATGCAAAACCTTTCACCTCTGTCAAAAGTCATGAAATAAATGTATGTACTCTTGCCTTCCTGGCCTTAAACGATTTAAAAGTCTGTTGCAACTTTATTATGCCTTTCGAGTCCAAATCATTCTAAAGTTTCCATGAACTGATCTCCAAAAAATATAAACGTACGTTTTTTTTTGTGCACCTATAAACGTACGTCTTTTGAAACTTTTATTTGGAAGTGATTATTGAAGAGGAACTAAGAGCACCCCCATTGGTGAACCTCCGAATCTCGATTCCCAAAAATCCACATTTGATTATTTTAATTTATTTTGTTTCGCTTGATTTTTTTTATAAAAAAATAATAATAGTCCAACGCAACGCACAGTGAAACAACGTTGATATAGTTCATCCCAATAACAAGTGATACAAGCAAAAAAACAAGTTATTATATTAAATTTTTCTTAGAAACCAGAACTTCTCCTGCTCGGATGCTCTAATTACTCCAAGTAATTCAAGAGTATACACTTTATTACTGAAAATAAAAACTACCTTTCTCCACTAAGTTGAAGCCTTGAGAAACTATGTGTATCTCATGTGGAGACAGAACAAGTCCCTCTTAAATGTATGCAAATGGCTAAATGCCATGGACTTACATGTATCATATCAAATCGAAAGAGATTTAATCTAAATCATAGCCTAGTGAAAAGTATAACTTGGTTACAACGTAAACCCATTTATTCTAGGTTAGATTTCTATTATGAACAAACAGGGCGGACGCATGTTGTGACGTATGGGGTCACGTGTCTCCAACTAAAATTTAATTTTCTTGAAGTAATTAATACAAAGCTGTAATTTATTTAGCGTAATTAGCTTAATTTCAATAAAAGTTCCCCAATTCCTTCCAAATTTATTATAGTGCCCCTATCTCCAAGTGTTCCTAGATCCGCCCCCGTGAACAAAGCTGCTACTACTTGACTTGTCTTACATAATAGTTTAATAACAAATGGTTTGACTATCCTTGCTAGTCGAAAAGATATTTCAAACTTAGATCAATGTTATATCCAACTCTCCTCAGAAACTAAGTGTTTTTTTTCGGGGTCAATCGGTCACCCAATTGAGCATAATTTTTTGGAAAAACAGCATGTATGTATTGTATAAGGTTATAGTTTGGTCGATGCATACAAAAGATTAGGAGAAAAATATAACTAATGATTAATTAAGTTGAGAATGTATATGGTGGGAATCTATTTAATGTACGTAACAATTACATGGTCCCTTTATTTATGTGCCGCACCCAAATATTTTAAATATGCTATACATATTTTCTTAAGTTCATATGTTTCTTGAAGAAGATGTTGAGTTAGAAACTATCGTAGCACATAAAAATGATCGTATCATGTAATTCCTTAACAACAAAGTAATCATAGACTTTAGTTGTTGATCCCTTAATCATAACACCTAACTCTTGTGCTTCAGAGTTCCTCTCGATTCACATTGTTAGGAGAAGTGGATGAAGTTGAGACAGAGCCTTATAGCTCGCCTAGCTTTATAAGAGGTGAAAGGGAGATAAAACTTCCAGCCAAATACCAAGACATAGAATGGAAGACAGTTGAGGACGAGGAAAGTGTGGTCGCCGCGTCAAGGATCCTATCATTAGCTATTGTCTTTCATTGTAATGTTAGTAACTCTAGTCTCTTCTTTTATTGTTTCATGGGAAGGGATTCAACCACTTTCACGCGAACTTTATCCAGCTATAAGACATCGCCTTATCTTGTAATAGTTCGCTTATGTTTAATTTGAAAGCCTTTTATCAAAAACAACAACAAAGTAATCATATAATGCCAAACGTAGAGACTTACCGTCGACTTATCTACCATGCACACGTCTAGTTTCGAAGAAACATTCATCAATTATTTTCTAAAACTTTCACTATCTAAGCGTCATTTTCTTTGATTTAAAATCGTGTATATATAAAGAGAAATCGTAGATCTGGATTATTACACATGTAGAGGTGAGATTAAATTTGTTCTCCTTCAGAAGATCTAAACTAACGAAAATGACAACTGTTTGATATTCAAAGATTATGATTTCTTCCGGAAGACGAGCACTAGTCTATTCTATCAGTTGTCACCTCCTCATGATTAGTCAAGATTTAGATTACTCGAACTAATTCTTCGACGTACGTAAAACACAATAGAAAATTGATGTCACGCAACAGTTTTCATTAGCTCTTTGAACTTTATATCAACTAATCAAAGATTTAACTATAAACTATAACAAGCAAAAAAAAAAAAGATGACAGAATACTACGAAAATCCTTTGAGGTTGTAAAGAACATCCATTTCAATGGGTTCCACAATCTAATTAAAGGGTGCGTACTCCTCAAACTGCCAATATCATCCATGTTCCACATTGATCTTGCGTCACGTCCTCGTCGTAAGTCGAATCTGCTACGTGACAATCTTGTAATGGTAAATTGTCTGAATTGCCCGTGGTGGTCATTATGTACTCCTCCTCTAGGCAAGGGAAATATCCAGAATCTTCATTCACATATTGATGACTACTCTTGATCCCTCCAAGCACATTGAACTGGTGGTTTCAAGATCAGAGAAATCCATTATTTGTGAAATTTTCGCCAGATCTTGAGACATGGAAGTGGAACAATCTATGTTGTTGAAACCCGAATTATATGAAAAATTATTGTCCTGTAAAACGGGCCCAAGTGAATCCGAGGTGGAGCTTTAGTGCTGATGTTTGAGTTATCTTTCATCTTGTGGATCAATCTTGGAACCCAGAAGCTACGGACAACTTCCAAGAACTGGTGGCTGCTGGAATCAATATTGAGCTGGCGTGCTTGTTTCTGCACTCTAGTCCTCCAATAGTTTTTGATCTCGTTGTCAGTTCTTCCGGGTAAATACTGCGCAATTTTGGACCACCTGGAAACATGTCACATTATAGTTCTGTATTTTTTATCTTAAGAGAAATTTGTACGCAAAGTTTATGACCATTTGTATTATAAAGTGTCTTTTATTAGTCGTTAAATCATCTTTTGTAAAGAGTAAATCAGTGAATGATGTATTTAAGGGTAGAAAAAAGTAAAGACTTATTGTGTAATATTCTCATCTTCATGCTTTTAACCAAATCCTCATATAAAAAGAAAGGAAATTAATATATGAAGCTAAAGACAGAAAATGAATAAAGTAGCATACCTATTACCCCATTTACAGTGGAGTTCGAGGATTAAGAGTTGTTCTTGAGGAGTGAGATTCCCCGCTTTATGTCGGGTTTAAGGTAATTCAACCATCGTAATCTGCAACTTTTCCCTTTTCTTTAGTCCTGTTAAAAAAAATTAATAAGACAGAGATAAAATCTTTAATTCAAACTGATTATATACACGAAGTGGCGGTATTTAATTATTAATTCTAACCAACTAACCTCATGTGTTTAAAAAACCTTATTTGTTAAAGTCTCATGCACACATCTAAGTGAATATTACCAGAAGATTTGGCGAGCAGATTCCATCGGCCTTCACCGTTACGGGCAATGTAATTAGTGAGAAGAGTGTCTTCCTCAAGCGTCCAAGGCCCTTTCTCTGCTCTGCGCCCTCTTCATTTTCATTACACCTCTTCTTCATTATATTTGACAGTATTTGTTCCTTTTTATAATTATATATTTCAGTCCATAAGCTTCGTTTGTGTGTATGTATTAGAGAGAGCGAGAGAAACGAGATAAAGAGACTAAGAGAGAGATGGTGATGAATAAAAAAAACCAAAGGACTAAGAGGCTTTTGATAGAAGTGAGAGTGAATTTAGTGGTCGTGGGAGAATTTATAGACTCGTGTTATTGGATAATGTTCGTACTTTTCGTTTATACCATTATTTGTTCCCTTCTCTTATACACCTAAGTTAAACCATTTAGATTATTCAACCACTGGATAATTGAAGTTTTAAGCATTTGAAAAATGTATATTCTGTGTTTTCCCATGTAATAATTTAGTTTCACATATTTCTCTATAAATATTTCAGAAAAGGCAGGGACAACTACACGTAAGTAGACTGTAAATTTAGCCGTGAATTTTGTTCTTTTCACCTTTTCTGTGTTTATGTTATATCAGTAGAGGGTAAGATAGCATATATAGTGTGATATAACTACTATACTTTCATCTCAGTATTCATCTACTTTTGCTATAGGAATATTAAGAGTAAGAGAACAATATACATTTTAATAGTGATAATAAATCTTGAATAGTTATCTTTCTGATGCTTTTGCTTATTTATTTTAATTTTGGTAAATAAATTTAAGTTCGTGAGCATAAATAACAGAGATTGTAGAATATTTTGAAGAAAGGTAAATTCCAAGTTTCTAAGAAACCAAACTTTTTTCAAAATAAAACTTCTTCAACAGTGGTGTTCCAATGAAAATATTTAGAAAACAACCAAATGTTATAGGAATATTGATAGTATTGTTAAATTGATTCTGATCCAAATCGAGTATGTGCTAGATTTATTAATAATGGATGGTTTAGACTTATGGATAAGCCACAAATATTATAAAACTGGCCCAGGTGAGTCCGGATTGTAGAGAAACTATTGAACAAATACACGGAACTTAATGGTATCAAAGCAATAACGAACTAAAGAACAAGGTTGGCGGCAGAAAAGAAAGGTACATGCTTTGCAACTTGACAAGGGTTTCTGACGTATGTAAAATCAATCAAATCTTGGCACCGGAATTCTATGCGTACTCACCATCTTGGATTATGAATTTATGATACTCTAAAGGAACACGTGTCATTTTTCGGAGTGTTCCTTCTAAAATTTTAGATAATTCGTTTAACAAATTTTTAAGAATTTAAATAACTCAATAACACAGCATCACTTTCAAGATAAGCTTAGTGGGGCACAAATGTGAAAGATAGAGAAACACATGGAACGAGGAAAAGGTGGGGGAGAATAACATTTATGATTTTCAAACTTAGAGAGCTATTAATGGTGATTAACTTATAAGTTGAAGACCATATTATCAACAACAAAAAAAAATTTTATTGTGAATTTAATACAGAACTTTAGGAGATTAAAATAACAAAGCTATTTGCTGTGCACACTACATTTGTACATACCAATACTATAACAGAATAGCACAATAACACACATTAAAAACGATAACACTGATTGATTTTGTTTACTCTAATTCTGCTTCCTTCGGTTATGTTCGAATCGAAGCACTTCTCAATAGTCTAGGAACTCAGGAAACAGTCTCAGTTGGCCTTAATATAACAATTCATGAAAGAAAATTCTTCGAGTAGCAATATATATAGGCAAAGCAACAGACTGCTAGTACCCTGTATGTGAATATAACTCACAAAGAGAGTAATTAAGAAGCCTTACAAAATGCAATGTTGAAGGAGTTGGAGGAATGTAACTCACAAAAGAAGCCTGAGCTTAGCAGCTTTAATAGTAAGAAGTCTTTAACCTAGCTATCATAGTTTGTACAAAAAAAAACCCTAGCTATCATAGTTCTCGTCAGCTTCTACTTCAGCCGAATCTTTATATTTGTTCCTATTATACTTTAAGCTCCTCATGGATCTCTAATATTTCTTACATGTTTTATTTTGGTTTTATTACATAGTTTTTGATTGTTAATAGAAACAAAAAAATCAATGTATGTATCGAAGGTGAACAGGAAAAGAATTATAGAGACCTGTGAGATACGTTTTTAGCACGGTTAGATTTGAAAAATTAATATTGTGAAAATTGATCCAAATTAAGACAAATTTTATTGATTGGTTTGGTTAAGCCGTAAGATATAAACTTAGCGGTAAGAACATCATTAACCTTGTCTTTTAAGAGGGTATCTTAGGTAATTATGAATTAAAAAAATATTTAGCTTTTACCAGAAAGAACGTATCTTAGATAAGGTATAGAAGATACGTCTCCTATTGAACACGTGTTAAAATTTTATTCGCCTCCCTATGGTTCTCCCTCCCTCTCTCCGGAAGCTCTCTTGATCCTCTTCCTCTGTGCATCTCCACTGAACCCACCGAACACCTTCGAATCGATAATCCCATTAGATCACCAGTGCAAGACTCACCAGAAGACGCTCCTTCATCTCCGCACTAGCCTCCGTCTCCGCTCCCAAACGCGAGACGGATCCGAAGTTCAGAGTTTTGAGATTCATTCAGTTTAAAGTTTAGCATGGTACTACTCTTAGTAGTACCGTACTAAGCTTATCACTTTGTTATTGGTGATGTATGGGAATCTTTTGCAGAGTGGAGTGCTTACGGCACTGGAGTTCCTCTCTCTTTAAATACCGACAATACTTATAAAGATCGTGTCTTCCAATACTACGTTCCTTCTCTGCCATCCAAATCTATGCTGATTCTCTTCCTTTAAGCTCAAGGTACTACCTATCAAGTTCTCGAACCTCTGCCTTCGAGTTATACCTTGATAATTAGAAATGTAAGATTAGAGATGAAAATGTGGAGGATTAGTATTGTGTTTCGATTTCATTACTGGATTAAGTTTAGCTCTGATGTGATTAGTATTGTGATTTAGAGATGAAATGTGGTAGATTTTTATTGTATTACTTGTGGATCAAGTTATTTTTAAGAACCCCAAATTAAGATCCTACCATTGAATTCAATATTAGGTGTATCTTAATTACAAGTTCTTAACTAACATTTATTACTAAAAATTACTAAGATACCCATTTGGATTTTAGGATAATCATGCTCCTACTAGATATAAAATAGCAACAACGAAATTGCACAACACAAAAAAAAATAAAATCCACCTAATAATATAGCTTTGCCTAGAAAGTAGGGCAATTATCATCATGATCCGTCCCTAAATACTTGGACTGAAACCAAACCCTAAAAGAAAAGTCTTCAAATATCACGATTATATTACATAAAGAAGATCTAATGCTAGATTTGTCCACGGCCCAGTCCGTTATCATACAGTTAGCTCCGGCCCGTATTTTGTCTCCAAACTAAATGGTTTCCAAAATGTTTTATGTTTGTTTATTTTATCTGATGATGTTTTGCAAATGGGTAATTTTTTGAAAGCTGTTTTTAAAAAATATATATATAATATAATATTAATTCAACCCGATAATCAGGAATTAGATTCAGTTACAAAAAGGTTTTGAACAAAATTTCTGCTAGTCCGTCCGCTGGCTTAAAATATAACTCCATGACCATCATGTAAAACAAAGTATGAATGTAGTAGAAAAATGAGAAATGAATTTAGGAAATGGAGAGAAAAATTATTCCTTATCAATTTTGGAGAAGAACAAATTTATTATATATTCTTTCTAAAATAAAAGGAATTGAGAGAAATAGAAAGAAAGATTATTCCTTATAAATGGTAAAATAAATAAGGAATAGTAAGGAATGTTCTATTCATTTTCATTTATTGGTCACCTAGATCCATAGGTAACAACTACGCAAGGAAAAGGAACCGTAAATATGTTTTCTTTAAAGAAGAGTTTCCATCGTATTAACAAATCGTAGTCGATGTGAATTTGTTTGAGTGAAACAAGAAAATATGTGTAGGCTACGTGTAATATCTCTAAGGGTTAGAAAGTCGTCGTAGATCATAGTTAAACGATTTTAATGACTTGAGAATATGCTTTTTTTTACTTTTTTACTTGAATTAAATTATTATTGGTTGGTTCTAGTTCGAGTCCAGACATGAATTAAATTATTATTGGTTGGTCAGATCAGTCTATCAGTCTCAGTTGAAAATCCAGGGCCGAAGTACTCGTCACTATTGTGATTAGTTGGATCTCTGCCTAAACATCTTCCGGTTATAAAAAAAACATAACATCTTATATACAAGGTTTATTAACAGAAATATTTATAGCATTCAAACTATTATAGTCATAGACCACATGCGACCAGACTAAGTTACTAACTATGGCCTATAACTAAAGTACATATTGTTATATACATTTAATAATTACAGACAGAAATTAAAAATTCAGAGAGCTTTGGAGAACATAATGCCCTTATCTAGAAGACCATTATTATATAGAATGCATGAAATTCCACCTTGCACCAGAGAATATTATGAAAATGGGCCTGCCTTATAAAAAGCTTTAAATATGTTATTCGTCCGGCCGATGCCGACCAGTGATAATGTGGCATAGACGACGTCGTCCGGATATTCAACGCCACAACTCCATTCGGAAGATTAGCCCCGATACCGCAGAAACTAGGGTCAATCAAAAGTGTTTGTATGATGTTGAGTACTTTGGTAAAGGCACCGTAAAGATCGGTCATTGCTTCAGCGAGACTAATAGTTGATCCGTCACATGTTAAGAAAACAGTGGCATTCGAGACAGGGTTAGCGGTTCCGTTAGTACTACAAATCAGGACACCCTCTATCATTACTCGGCCTATTTCGTAGCCAAGAATTTTCAGGCCGTGTGAGGAGGGGAAAGTGAAGCCAAGATGAGAAATATAGAAATGAGATAAACATTTGATTTCGCCATCTCTCTTTTTTTTTTTTTTTTTTTACTTCTCTATTTTGATTTCTTTCTGAAATGATTTTGGGTGCAAACAAGCATGGGGAAAAGGGTATATATATGGGTAGAAATGAATCAGTTAGGTATGCGTGGGTGGGCACGGAGCGGATATCCGAATTTTAAAGATATCCATGATCCGATCTCGGCCCTGCATTTAATATTCGATTTTTCGATTCGATCCGATGCGGATCTTCCGGATATTCATTGCTACGGATATCCGAAAAATCAGTATATTTTAACGGATATCCGATCCGATCCGTCGATCCGTAAAAATAATAAAAAATTCATTTTTGAAAAAAAATTTTAAAAGAATTTTTAGTATAAAAAATAATATTTTCATTACAAAATATTTAAAACTACATACTTTTAAAAAATTTAATGACCCAATTATTAATTTAGTGGATAAATATAACTAAAAATATATATAGAGATATAAAATTATATATAATTTTATATATACACGATATGCATATGTATATTACGGATCGGATCGATATCCGCTTTCTAAAAATGAGTATTTTGATTTGCTCCATATTTGACGGATATTGAATTTTAGTATTTGCTTCGATTTGTAAAGTTACTGGATATCCGATTTTTCTCGGATCGAATCAAAACGTAACGATCGAATCAAATTTTACGGATATTTTGCCCACCCCTAGGTATGCGGTCTTATTTTCTTTTCTTTCACTCAATAAATTGTATTAATTAATGTCACCATAGGGACACATCAACTTAAAATAAGAGTATTTCAAAATAGAGTACTGGCTCAGCGAATAGAGCCGAACGAACACATTAAAAGAAAGCTACCTAAAGATACATGGTACCTATATTGTTTTCCAACTGTCCAAGATTTTGCAATATGTTTGAAAGAAAATATATATTTTAGAATGTAGAAACTATTGATTGAAATTCAGGCATTGTAATGATAATTAGAGCCTGATCCGAACGTTCGTGTAGTGTTTGTTTTCATCTTTTATATAAAGTAATTTTGTTTTATTTTTGACAATAAATATTTTTTAAAATAATTGTTTTATATATTCAGTGAATTATATTTTACATTTACCATATATTTAAATGTTTGTAACAACTTTTGAAATAATTCAATAGTTTAAAATAATTGAGTTTGTAACTGAAATTTTCTTTGATATGGCAGATTTAGGGCCAATATAAAATAATAATTTGAATTTAGGACTATTAAATATGGATGGGAATATATGTATCAATAAATTTCGCCAGACGTTAAGCCCATTTAGTTGAATACTTTGATATTCCAAATTGTAATGTTGTTTGAATCAAAAAGAAATAAATTTTAAGTAATTAAAATCATCAAAATGCTCTATATTTGTTTTAAAACTACAGCAAAAAAAAAATAGCTATAATTGTTGTATCAATAAATTTTAAAACTACATCACTTGAAGCTAAATTTTCTCCTGCTACAGGAATCAATCACCCCCACCCCTGCAATTATCCTCTATGCAGGTTTGCTGGAAGAAACTCCAGATGTATAAGGTCTTAAATCACTTGCTTTAACCGTAGGCTTGTTGTAGATGTTGAGATTCTGAACGTATAGTGACTGGTCTATAAAGTTCAAGTTTGTTAAGCAGAAACAGGGAACCGATGAAACTATGGAAACTTAGCGAATATTAAGAGGCTATGTCTTGGTTAAGGCGGAAGATTCAGATTCTTCTCAACATAAACCGGACTATCTTCTTCTCCTCTTCACTGGATTCTCGTTGGTTCGACGAGAGAACTTTGCAAGTATGAAGCTTTAGTGGTAGAAAAGGCTCATATGTCTGAAGCTGGTAAAATAAAATCTACAAATCCAAGATCTAGTCCCTGTGTTCTGCTACCATGTAAATAGATTAAAACAAGCTCATTTGTGTTCAATTGAGCTTAAAAAGATAGAAAATAAGAGATGAAATGAAATAGCTCAAAGAGCTTTATTATACAAAAATGTTTAAAAAAAAAGATTTTAGATTTGTCTTCGAAAACAAGATAGATTGATTATATCACTCATAAAAAAAATAGAATTCACTCAAGCAACTCTAGATTACAATGAAAGACGTTCTAAGAGAGATATTTATACTATTTTCACCTTTTCAACCCCAGATACAACATGAGCTTTTTCTAGGACTTGTGAGGTTTGTGTCTAATAGAGAATACCTGTAACCTTTGCACAAAAACTATAAACATATATATAATTTTTGGCTTCCCTTTTTGTCGATTAAATTGAAAAGCCAGTTGCTTTACCCGTACTTCTAATTCTAAACCTAGAGTTGTTGATTTCGCTAATGTAGACTCTCGTTCTCACTTCCCACCGGTCTGCCTTGCAATTCGGGTGCTTAACTTCCGATATAACATTGTAAAAAGAAAAAGAAAATAGCTTTAGGTAACTTAATTACATAAGAAATTCAACGAACAAGAAATGGAAATATTCGATTTAGAAGAGATTCTTTCATAATACCATATTGCAGGTAATGTTCCTAGCCAGTGGAATTTATAAACAGGTTGGCGGCAAAAGAGCGGTGTTTATGGCATTGTTGTGGATGACGCCGACCAGACTTAATGGGGTAGAGAGGACGGCGTCCGATGCAGCAATACCACAAGTTCCAGCCGGATCAGAGTAAATCAGAGACCGCATAAACTAGGGTTAAAAATTGTTTCAAAGTAGCTGAGCACCATTCTTTTTGGAACATAGCTGAGCACTATTCTAAATAGACCATTTATATCAGTCATTGTTTCACCTAGGCTGAGGGTCGAGCCGGCACATGTTATGGCATTGGAGACCGGGTTAGACTCTCCATTAACATTACAATACACGGCACCGCTTAATCGTGACTCGCCCCAGCCATGCCTAATGAAACATTTGCAACAGATCCCCAAAATTTTGAAAAAATTACAGACTTAAGCTTCCAAAAAAATATTTTAGATCTCAAAATTCAGAAAAATTTATTTTACATTGAGATGGTTTCAGGCCCCAAAATTTCAGAGCCGCCCTACCATCAATTATTATTGCCCTTATAAAGTAGCCAAGAATGGTCAAGCCATGGAAGGGGAAAGAATAACGCCATGAGGAGTATAGAGATGAAAAAACATGTGATTTCACGCCATTTGGTTTTTCTATTTTGATTTGTTTTATAGAATGGTTTTCGCTGTATGTGGCAAAGAAGCATATGGGATTTATATGGGTAGAATGAATCAATTAGGTATTCAGTATTGTTACGAAATGGGTATCTACCTCTTTAAGTTTAAGCTTTTTCAAGTCACATATGATATGGACAATATAACTAGTGTAATTATGTTTTACGTTACTAATTAATAAGTGTTGCTTTGTAAAACAAAATCGTAGTTAATGAAATTTTTCGGGTGAACCCAGAGATGTAGGGTATATGTGGATAACTTTTATGGACTTAGGGTTAGGATTTTTCGCTAATTATGTTTGGTGTATATAAAAATAAAATACATGATCGACAGCCATGTGGAAAGCCGATTAGTTGTCCCAAAACAAGTGATGTTCTTCATCATGAGAAATGTAAAAGCGAATAAAAGGGTGTGAACAAATTTAGTTTATATATGATCATAGCCATAGCTTCAACCGCAAACAAGAAACAACAAGGTCTTCCAAATATTTTGGAAAAGTGCCTGCACTGCCCTAGAACGGTATATAAACAGCAATTCGTGTTTGTGTATATAAAAGTTCTCCAAATGTAAAGTTTGACTATACACGTTATACAAAGAGTTAAATACTTGTCTACTACAGGTTCATGTGAGGTTCATGTGCACATTCTTTATATACTAAAACACATGTCATCAGTCGAATCAAAACTGACACATGAAATTTATTTTTATAAAAACGATGTCAATAAAAACATCTTTCAATCAATAAAAACATCTTTCGGTTGTCAATATTTCTAAAACTAAAAACTAAATTTTTTCAGATCATAACAAGCACGTTCGATTTTCAAATAAAACAAATTATTATCCCTAAAGTTCATCACGTTTCTTATTCCTAATTTTTCATATCAAGTTTTCAAACAGTTTCAACTCTTATATAATTTTCAAGGAACTAATTTTAATCTCCACCTTTTTCATCGTTTCTTCTTCATCTCTCCTTTTGTGTTTTAACTTTTGAGTGTAGCAAAAAATCTACACATTCATTATTCTCTACTTTTCAATTTAACACTCTCTAATATTTTGTTTTTGTGCATGATTTAGGTTTTTGGGGTGTAAATGTTAAGAATGCATGATTTAGGTTGAAGATGGTATTCAAGAATACTTGTCTCAAAACTTCATTCTTGAAAAGAAAGAAATTCATAGCTTTGTCAGCAACTTAGACAACTGTAAGTATATCTGAATCTACTATGTATTAATTGAGCATTCACAAATCTGTTTGTTATGGTTTGACTATTTTACAAATATGTTTTCTTATAACATAGCATATTCAACTATTTTGAAAACCTGTTTATGAGTTTATTATATACAAATTGACTATCTCATTTATGTTTTTATGTCTTATCTTTAAAGTTCTAGGTTGGTTTTGGAACAACAAAAAAAGTTGGTTTTGGATGTAGAGGAATATGAAAGAGATCGAGAAGAAATTAACACTGCAATTTTTTTAAAAAGTAATCTAAAAGGTGTTCTTTATTTTCGATTGAGCATTCATCTTTCTACTGGGTTTGGATATCAAACGTATATATAAATATTTTCATTACGGTTTAATGTTTTTCTAATTTATTTTAGTTTCACTCTTTTATTATATCAAAGCTGCCCGCATGTAGCACATGGGTGGTAAAACTAGTATAATATATTTTATACTAGGGTCGGTCCGCCCTACGGGCGGGATATGTTATTTTGAAAATAATTAAAACAATTTGAGTAAATATTTAATATAATTTTCTATTAACTTAAAATTTAAATATTAGTTTAGTTCTCTATTTGTTTTTCTTTTGAAGTCTAAATAAACTCTGCTATCTTGCAAATTATGTTTTCTTTTATCCTTGGGTGGCTTTACATCAGTTCTTGCTGAGAATTCATGTTGTTTTACGCACATAATAACTTATGTGGTGCATTTTATATTTATTATTATTGATTATTTATATATATAAGGAGAAGTTATTAATATTGTGTACTTTGTGTTGAGATGTAAGAGTAAATTGTAGGATAATAATCTTAGGGTTGTTAACTTTTTGGTCTTTTCCGTATTTGTTATGTTTTTTAACTATAAAAATTTATAAGTTATAAATTGGTAAATTCCCTTTGAAATTTATTATTGATGTTTAAATATTTATACCATAATACAAAATGATTATGGAAGATAGAATTGCATTGATTATGAAGACTATATACATATATTATATATATCGCTTATAGTAAAACATATACCATATAAAACTAACTAATTATTTAAATTTTGAATTTAATAGTTGCATTGTATTTTAATAACACTTATAGATTACTGTAAAGATTATACTATCCCACTTTTATTAATATATAGTGTCTCTTCAACAGAAATGTGAATGATTATTTTACTTAGCAATATTATGGATGTACAATTTAGTTTAAAAAAAATATTTCTATAATGTGTTTGTGTCTGTAATTATGTTAGAATAATTTATGGTGTATAGATATTATTTTATGTTACATGGATATATTAGTTATCGGAACACAGTAAATTCATATCAGGGACTGTATTCGAACCACTAATCTGACTTATGTGTAAGTATTAATATGGTCGCTTTTCACCAACGGGAAACGAAACTCTAAAATAAAACAGAGTCGAACAGGACTCGTTCTGTTGGGACTCAAAACAAAAGAATAATACATATAAGTAAAAGTCACAAAACATTTTTGATCTCCTAAAGTTATAGTTTATAAGCTTTTACCGCCTAAGTTTAAATCAAACTTTGGTATTTATCAAGAAAGTTTGTTATAACATCCTTTTTATTGATTGAGATCTTCGAACATGTAGTTGAAGACAGTGAGATCAATGTGTGACTGCCTTTGATCTAGCAAATTAAATACTATTTTCTATAACATTTACAAATTGTAATAGTTAGAAATAGCATCCTTTTACGTATTTATATACACATGCATCGTATAGAGACGCATATCTCATAAACCATAATTGACTTCTAAGCAAATAATATTATAAGTTCATAATTCCTCTCGTAGTACTCCAAGCTTATTTTATCTATAAGGTTTTCAAAAGAATAGAGGCAGTTTCTGAAAGCTGTAAACATTTATATGTTTTAGAAACTGAATGAAAGATAGGACTTTGGAGAAGTCGGAGAGGAATTCTTTTCTTTTCTACACTATGTCGAACGCTGCCTCATTGCACACTCATAGACGATTCTTCTGTCCAAACAAACAACTCTTCTTCAATCACACAAAACTCATATCACGTTTGTGACTCCACGATTTCATACAGCAATTAGACTCCGTGAAACCAATCAGATCCAAATCACATTGGTTGAAGATGTTTGCATCAGAGGTCTAGACACCATATCCCTTCGTTCTCTTGCTTCCTCTTCCTCCCAGATACGCTCTGCTTCAGACGTCGAACACACCTTGCCACTTGAGCTTCCTGCTCCACCCAATCCAATATTATGTCACATCCAAACAACCAATCAGAGAGAGAGAGAGAGAGAGTTGAGTAGCAATGTCCTTACCATGAGATATTTGAGCTGTTTGGTTTCACGGAGTCGCAATTGCTGTATGAAATCGTTGAGTCACAAACGTGATATGAGTTTTGTGTGTGATTGAAAGAAGAGTTGTTTGTTTGGACAGAAGAATCGTCTATGAGTGTGCAATGAGGCAGCGTTCGACATAGTGTAGAAAGAAAAAGAAGAATTCCTCTCCGACTTCTCCAAAGTCCCTATCTTTCATTCAGTTTCTAAAAACATATAAATGTTTACAGCTTTCGAAACTGCCTCTATTCTTTTGAAAACCTTATAGATAAAATAAGCTTGGAGTACTACGAGAGGAATTATGAACTTATAATATTATTTGCTTAGAAGTCAATTATGATTTATGAGATATGCGTCTCTATACGATGCATGTGTATATAAATACGTAAAAGGATGCTATTTCTAACTATTACAATTTGTAAATGTTATAGAAAATAGTATTTAATTTGCTAGATCAAAAGAAACTGATCACATTGATCTCACTGTCTTCAACTACATGTTCGAAGATCTCAATCAATAAAAGGATGTTATAACAAACTTTCTTGATAAATACCAAAGTTTGATTTAAACTTAGGCAGTAAAAGCTTATAAACTATAACTTTAGGAGATCAAAAATGTTTTGTGACTTTTACTTATATGTATTATTCTTTTTGTTTTTGAGTCCCAACGAACGAGTCCTGTTCGACTCTGTTTTATTTTAGAGTTTTACGTTTCCGTTCGTGAAAACGACCATATTAATACTTACACATAAGTCAGATTAGTGGTTCCGAATACAGTCCCTGATATGAATTTACTGTGTTCCGATAGCTTAATATATCCATGTAACCGCATAAAATAATATCTATACACCATAAATTATTCTAACATAATTACAGACACAAACACATTATAGAAATATTTTTTTTTTAAACTAAATTGTACATCCATAATATTGCTAAGTAAAAATAATCATTCACATTTCTGTTCGAAGACACTATATATTAATAAAAATTCGGATAGTATAATCTTTACAGTAATCTATAAGTGTTATTAAAAATACAATGCAACTATTAAATTCAAAATTTAAATAATTAGTTAGTTTTATATGGTATATGTTTTACTATAAACGATATATATAATATATATGTATATAGTCTTCATAATCCAATGCAATTCTATCTTCCATAATCATTTGTATTATGGTATAAATATTTAAACATCAATAATAAATTTCAAAGGGAATTTACCAATTTATAACTTATAAATTTTTATAGTTAAAAAACATAACAAATACGGAAAAGACCAAAAAAAAGTTAACAACCCCTAAGATTATTATCCTACAATTTACTCTTACATCTCAACCACAAAGTACACAATATTAATAACTTCTCACTTATATATATAAATAATCAATAATAATAAATATAAAATGCACCACATAAGTTATTATGTGCGTAAAACAGCATGAATTCTCAGCAAGAACTGATGTAAAGCCACCCCAAGGATAAAAGAAAACATAATTTGCAAGATAGCAGAGTTTATTTAGACTTCAAAAAAGAAAAACAAATAGAGAACTAAACTAATATTTAAATTTTAAGTTAATAGAAAATTATATTAAATATTTACTCAAATTGTTTTAATTATTTTCAAAATAACATATCTCACCAGAGTGACCAATCTCTAGATAAAATATATTATACTAGTTTTACCACCCATGTGCTACGCACGGGGCAGCTTTTGATATAATAAAAGTGAAACTAAAATAAATTAGAAAAAACATTAAACCGTAATGAAAATATTTATATATACGTTTGATATCCAAACCCAGTAGAAAGATGAATGCTCAATCGAAAATAAAGAACACCTTTTAGATTACTTTTTTTTTTAAAAAAAAATTGCAGTGTTAATTTCTTCTCGATCTCTTTCATATTCCTCTACATCCAAAACCAACTTTTTTTTTTGTTCCAAAACCAACCTAGAACTTTAAAGATAAGACATAAAAACATAAATGAGATAGTCAATTTGTATATAATAAACTCATAAACAGGTTTTCAAAATAGTTGAATATGCTATGTTATAAGAAAACATATTTGTAAAATAGTCAAACCATAACAAACAGATTTGTGAATGCTCAATTAATACATAGTAGATTCAGATATACTTACAGTTGTCTAAGTTGCTGACAAAGCTATGAATTTCTTTCTTTTCAAGAATGAAGTTTTGAGACAGAAGTATTCTTGAATACCATCTTCAACCTAAATCATGCATTCTTAACATTTACACCCCAAAAAAACCTAAATCATGCACAAAAACAAAAATAATTAGAGTGTTAAATTGAAAAGTAGAGAATAATGAATGTGTAGATTTTTTTGCTACACTCAAAAGTTAAAACACAAAAGGAGAGATGAAGAAGAAACGATGAAAAAGGTGGAGATTAAAATTAGTTCCTTGAAAATTATATAAGAGTTGAAACTGTTTGAAAACTTGATATGAGAAAATTTAGGAATAAGAAACGTGATGAACTTTAGGGATAATAATTTGTTTTATTTGAAAATCGAACGTGCTTGTTATGATCTGAGAAAATTTAGTTTTTTAGTTTTAGAAATATTGACAACCGAAAGATGTTTTTTTTTATTGACCCGAAAGATGTTTTTTATTGACATCGTTTTTTATAAAAATAAATTTCATGTGTCAGTTTTTGATTCGACTGATGACATGTGTTTTAGTATATAAAGAATGTGCACATGAACCTCACATGAACCTGTAGTAGACAAGTATTTAACTCTTTGTATAACGTGTATAGTCAAACTTTACATTTGGAGAACTTTTATATACAAACACACGAATTGCTGTTTATATACCGTTCTAGGGCAGTGCAGGCACTTTTCCAAAATATTTGGAAGACCTTGTTGTTTCTTGTTTGCGGTTGAAGCTATGGCTATGATCATATATAAACTAAATTTGTTCACACCCCTTTTATTCGCTTTTTACATTTCTCATGATGAAGAACATCACTTGTTTTGGGACAACTAATCGGCTTTCCACATGGCTGTCGATCATGTATTTTATTTTTATATACACCAAACATAATTAGCGAAAAATCCTAACCCTAAGTCCATAAAAGTTATCCACATGTACCCTACACATCTCTGGGTTCACCCGAAAAATTTCACATTAACTACGATTTTGTTTTACAAGTAAGCAACACTTATTAATTAGTAACGTAAAACATAATTACACTAGTTATATTGTCCATATCATATGTGACTTGAAAAAGCTTAAACTTAAAGAGTAGATACCCATTTCGTAACAATACTGAATACCTAATTGATTCATTCTACCCATATAAATCCCATATGCTTCTTTGCCACATACAGCGAAAACCATTCTATAAAACAAATCAAAAATAGAGAAAAACCAAATGGCGAAATCACATGTTTTTTTCATCTCTATACTCCTCATGGCGTTATTCTTTCCCCCTTCCCATGGCTTGACCATTCTTGGCTACTTTATAAGGGCAATAATAATTGATGGTAGGGCCGGCTCTGAAATTTTGGGAGCCTGAAACCATCTCAATGTAAAATAAATTTTTTTACGAATTTTGAGATCTAAAATATTTTTTTGGAAGCTTAAGTCTGTAATTTTTTTCAAAAATTTTGGGGATCTGTTGCAAATGTTTCACTAGGCATGGCTCAGGGCCAGTCCTGATTGACGGTGCCGTGTATTGTAATGTTAATGGAGAGTCTAACCCGGTCTCCAATGCCATAACATGTGCCGGCTCGACCCTCAGCCTAGGTGAAACAATGACTGATATAAATGGTCTATTTAGAATAGTGCTCAGCTATGTTCCAAAAAAAAAAGAATGGTGCTCAGCTACTTTGAAACAATTTTTTTTAACCCTAGTTTATGCGGTCTCTGATTTACTCTGATCCGGCTGGAACTTGTGGTATTGCTGCATCGGACGCCGTCCTCTCTACCCCATTAAGTCTGGTCGGCGTCATCCACAACAATGCCATAAACACCGCTCTTTTTGCCGCCAACCTGTTTATAAATTCCACTGGCTAGGAACATTACCTGCAATATGGTATTATGAAAGAATCTCTTCTAAATCGAATATTTCCATTTCTTGTTCGTTGAATTTCTTATGTAATTAAGTTACCTAAAGCTATTTTCTTTTTCTTTTTACAATGTTATATCGGAAGTTAAGCACCCGAATTGCAAGGCAGACCGGTGGGAAGTGAGAACGAGAGTCTACATTAGCGAAATCAACAACTCTAGGTTTAGAATTAGAAGTACGGGTAAAGCAACTGGCTTTTCAATTTAATCGACAAAAAAAGGGAAGCCAAAAAAAAGTTATATATATGTTTATAGTTTTTTTGTGCAAAGGTTACGGTATTCTCTATTAGACACAAACCTCACAAGTCCTAGAAAAGCTCATGTTGTATCTGGGGTTGAAAAGGTGAAAATAGTATAAATATCTCTTAGAACGTCTTTCATTGTAATCTAGAGTTGCTTGAGTGAATTCTATTTTTTATGAGTGATATAATCAATCTATCTTGTTTTCGAAGACAAATCTAAAATCTTTTTTTTAAACATTTTTGTATAATAAAGCTCTTTGAGCTATTTCATTTCATCTCTTATTTTCTATCTTTTTAAGCTCAATTGAACACAAATGAGCTTGTTTTAATCTATTTACATGGTAGCAGAACACAAGGGACTAGATCTTGGATTTGTAGATTTTATTTTACCAGCTTCAGACATATGAGCCTTTTCTACCACTAAAGCTTCATACTTGCAAAGTTCTCTCGATCGAACCAACGAGAATCCAGTGAAGAGGAAGAAGATAGTCCGGTTTATGTTGAGAAGAATCTGAATCTTCCGCCTTAACCAAGACATAGCCTCTTAATATTCGCTAAGTTTCCATAGTTTCATCGGTTCCCTGTTTCTGCTTAAGCAAACTTGAACTTTATAGACCAGTCACTATACGTTCAGAATCTCAACATCTACAACAAGCCTACGGTTAAAGCAAGTGATTTAAGACCTTATACATCTGGAGTTTTCTTCCAGCAAACCTGCATAGAGGATAATTGCAGGGGTGGGGGTGATTGATTCGGCTGTAACAGGAGAAAATTTAGCTTCAAGTGATGTAGTTTTAAAATTTATTGATACAACAATTATAGCTATTTTTTTTTTTTGCTGTAGTTTTAAAAACAAATATAGAGCATTTTGATGATTTTAATTACTTAAAATTTATTTCTTTTTGATTCAAACAACATTACAATTTGGAATATCAAAGTATTCAACTAAATGGGCTTAACGTCTGGCGAAATTTATTGATACATATATTCCCATCCATATTTAATAGTCCTAAATTCAAATTATTATTTTTATATTGGCCCTAAATCTCGCCATATCAAAAGAAAAATTTCAGTTACAAACTCAATTATTTTAAACTATTGAATTATTTCAAAAAGTTGTTACAAACATTTAAATATATGGTAAATGTAAAAATATAATTCACTGAATATATAAAACAATTATTTTAAAAATATTTATTGTCAAAAAATAAAACAAAATTACTTTATATAAAAGATGAAAACAAACACTACACGAACGTTCGGATCAGGCTCTAATTATCATTACAATGCCTGAATTTCAATCAATAGTTTCTACATTCTAAAATATATATTTTCTTTCAAACATATTGCAAAAATCTTGGACAGTTGGAAAACAATATAGGTACCATGTATCTTTAGGTAGCTTTCTTTTAATGTGTTCGTTCGGCTCTATTCGCTGAGCCAGTACTCTATTTTGAAATACTCTTATTTTAAGTTGATGTGTCCCTATGGTGACATTAATTAATACAATTTATTGAGTGAAAGAAAAGAAAATAAGACCGCATACCTAGGGGTGGGCAAAATATCCGTAAAATTTGATTCGATCCGTTATTCGTTTCGATTCGATCCGAAAAATCCGGATATCCGTAACTTTACAAATCGAAGCAAATACTAAAATTCAATATCCGTCAAATATGGAGCAAATCAAAAATACTCATTTTTTAGAAAACGGATATCCGATCCGATCCGTAATATACATATGCATATACGTGTATATATAAAATTATATATAATTTTATATCTCTATATATATTTTTAGTTATGTTATCCACTAAATTAATAATTGGGTCATTAAATTTTTAAAAGTATGTAGTTTTAAATATTTTGTAATGAAAATATTATTTTTTTATACTAAAAAATTCTTTTTAAAATTTTTTTTTTCAAAAAAATGAATTTTTTTTATTATTTTTTACCGGATCGACGGATCGGATCGGATATCCGTTAAAATATACTGATTTTTCCGGATATCCGTAGCAATGAATATCCGGAAGATCACGGATCGGATCGAATCGAAAAATCGAATATTCGTACGGGACAGATCGGATCATGGATATCTTTAAAATTCCGGATATCCGCTCCGTGCCCACCCCTACGCATACCTAACTGATTCATTTCTACCCATATATATACCCTTTTCCCCATGCTTGTTTGCACCCAAAATCATTTCAGAAAGAAATCAAAATAGAGAAGTAAAAAAAAAAGAGAGATGGCGAAATCAAATGTTTATCTCATTTCTATATTTCTCATCTTGGCTTCACTTTCCCCCTCCTCACACGGCCTGAAAATTCTTGGCTACGAAATAGGCCGAGTAATGATAGAGGGTGTCCTGATTTGTAGTACTAACGGAACCGCTAACCCTGTCTCGAATGCCACTGTTTTCTTAACATGTGACGGATCAACTATTAGTCTCGCTGAAGCAATGACCGATCTTTACGGTGCCTTTACCAAAGTACTCAACATCATACAAACACTTTTGATTGACCCTAGTTTCTGCGGTATCGGGGCTAATCTTCCGAATGGAGGTTGTGGCGTTGAATATCCGGACGACGTCGTCTATGCCACATTATCACTGGTCGGCATCGGCCGGACGAATAACATATTTAAAGCTTTTATAAGGCAGGCCCATTTTCATAATATTCTCTGGTGCAAGGTGGAATTTCATGCATTCTATATAATAATGGTCTTCTAGATAAGGGCATTATGTTCTCCAAAGCTCTCTGAATTTTTAATTTCTGTCTGTAATTATTAAATGTATATAACAATATGTACTTTAGTTATAGGCCATAGTTAGTAACTTAGTCTGGTCGCATGTGGTCTATGACTATAATAGTTTGAATGCTATAAATATTTCTGTTAATAAACCTTGTATATAAGATGTTATGTTTTTTTTATAACCGGAAGATGTTTAGGCAGAGATCCAACTAATCACAATAGTGACGAGTACTTCGGCCCTGGATTTTCAACTGAGACTGATAGACTGATCTGACCAACCAATAATAATTTAATTCATGTCTGGACTCGAACTAAGAACCAACCAATAATAATTTAATTCAAGTAAAAAAAAGTAAAAAAAAAAAGCATATTCTCAAGTCATTAAAATCGTTTAACTATGATCTACGACGACTTTCTAACCCTTAGAGATATTTACACGTAGCCTACACATATTTTCTTGTTTCACTCAAACAAATTCACATCGACTACGATTTGTTAATACGATGGAAACTCTTCTTTAAAGAAAACATATTTACGGTTCCTTTTCCTTGCGTAGTTGTTACCTATGGATCTAGGTGACCAATAAATGAAAATGAATAGAACATTCCTTACTATTCCTTATTTATTTTACCATTTATAAGGAATAATCTTTCTTTCTATTTCTCTCAATTCCTTTTATTTTAGAAGAATATATAATAAATTTGTTCTTCTCCAAAATTGATAAGGAATAATTTTTCTCTCCATTTCCCTAAATTCATTTCTCTGCATTTTTTTCTACTCATTCCTCTTGTTTCTATGATGGTCACCAGTTATATTTTCGCCAACGGACAGACTAGCAGAAATTTTGTTCAAAACCTTTTTGTAACTGAATCTAATTCCTGATTATCGGGTTGAATTAATATTATATTATATATATATTTTTTTAAAAAACAGCTTTCAAAAAAATTACCCATTTGCAAACATCATCAGATAAAATAAACAAACATAAAACATTTTTGAAACCATTTAGTTTTGGAGACAAAATACGGGCCGGGCTAACTGTATGATAACGGACTGGGCCGTGGACAAATCTAGCATTAGATCTTCTTTATGTAATATAATCGTGATATTTGAAGACTTTTCTTTTAGGGTTTGGTTTCAGTCCAAGTATTTAGGGACGGATCATGATGATAATTGCCCTACTTTCTAGGCAAAGCTATATTATTAGGTGGATTTTATTTTTTTTTGTGTTGTGCAATTTCGTTGTTGCTATTTTATATCTAGTAGGAGCATGATTATCCCTAAAATCCAAATGGGTATCTTAGTAATCTTTTTTAGTAATAAATGTTAGTTAAGAACTTGTAATTAAGATACACCTAATATTTGAATTCCAATGGTAGGATCTTAATTTGGGGTTCTTAAAAAATAACTTGATCCACAAGTAATACAATAAAAATCTACCACATTTCATCTCTAAATCACAATACTAATCACATCAGAGCTAAACTTAATCCAGTAATGAAATCCGAAACACAATACTAATCCTCCACATTTTCATCTCTAATCTTACATTTCTAATTATCAAGGTATAACTCGAAGGCAGAGAGGTTCGAGAACTTGATAGGTAGTACCTTGAGCTTAAAGGAAGAGAATCAGCATAGATTTGGATGGCAGAGAAGGAACGTAGTATTGGAAGACACGATCTTTATAAGTATTGTCGGTATTTAAAGAGAGGAACTCCAGTGCCGTAAGCACTCCACTCTGCAAAAGATTCCCATACATCACCAATAACAAAGTGATAAGCTTAGTACGGTACTACTAAGAGAGTAGTACCATGCTAAACTTTAAACTGAATGAATCTCAAAACTCTGAACTTCGGATCCGTCTCGCGTTTGGGAGCGGAGACGGAGGCTGGTGCGGAGATGAAGGAGCGTCTTCTGGTGAGTCTTGCACTGGTGATCTAATGGGATTATCGATTCGAAGGTGTTCGGAGTGGGTTCAGTGGAGATGCACAGAGGGAAGAGGATCAAAGAGCTTCCGGAGAGAGGGAGGGAGAGAACCATAGGGAGGCGAATAAAATTTTAACACGTGTTCAATAGGAGACGTATCTTCTATACCTTATCTAAGATACGTTCTTTCTGGTAAAAGCTAAATATTTTTTTTAATTCATAATTACCCTAAGATACCCTCTTAAAAGACAAGGTTAATGATGTTCTTACCGCTTCTAAGTTTATATCTTACGGCTTAACCAAACCAATCAATAAAATTTGTCTTAATTTGGATCAATTTTTCACAATATTAATTTTTCAAATCTAACCGTGCTAAAAACGTATCTCACAGGTCTCTATAATTCTTTTCCTGTTCACCTTCGATACATACATTGATTTTTTTGTTTCTATTAACAATCAAAACTATGTAATAAAACCAAAAATAAAACATGTAAGAAATATTAGAGATCCATGAGGAGCTTAAAGTATAGCCTTATAGGAACAAATATAAGATTCGGCTGAAGTAGAAGCTGACGAGAACTATGATAGCTAGGGTTTTTTTTTGTACAAACTATGATAGCTAGGTTAAAGACTTCTTACTATTAAAGCTGCTAAGCTCCGGGCTTCTTTTGTGAGTTACATTCACTCCAACTCCTTCAACATTGCATTTTGTAAGGCTTCTTAATTACTCTCTTTGTGAGTTATATTCACGTACAGGGTACTAGCAGTCTGTTGCTTTGCCTATATATATTGCTACTCCGAAGAATTTTCTTTCATGAATTGTTATATTAAGGCCAACTGAGACTGTTTCCTGAGTTCCTAGACTATTGAGAAGTGCTTCGATTCGAACATAACCGAAGGAAGCAGAATTAAGAGTAAACAAAATCAATCAGTGTTATCGTTTTTAATGTGTGTTATTGTGCTATTCTGTTATAGTATTGGTATGTACAAATGTAGTGTGCACAGCAAATAGCTTTGTTATTTTAATCTCTAAAGTTCTGTATTAAATTCACAATAAAATTTTTTTGTTGTTGTTGATAATATGGTCTTCAACTTATAAGTTAATCACCATTAATAGCTCTCTAAGTTTGAAAATCATAAATGTTATTCTCCCCCCCCCACCTTTTCCTCGTTCCATGTGTTTCTCTATCTTTCACATTTGTCCTGCCCCACTAAGCTTATCTTGAAAGTGATGCTGTGTTATTGAGTTATTTAAATTCTTAAAAATTTGTTAAACGAATTATCTAAAATTTTAGAAGGAACACTCCGAAAAATGACACGTGTTCCTTTAGAGTATCATAAATTCATAATCCAAGATGGTGAGTACGCATAGAATTCCGGTGCCAAGATTTGATTGATTTTTACATACGTCGAAACCCTTGTCAAGTTGCAAAGCATGTACCTTTCTTTTCTGCCGCCAACCTTGTTCTTTAGTTCGTTATTGCTTTGATACCATTAAGTTCCGTGTATTTGTTCAATAGTTTCTCTACAATCCGGACTCACCTGGGCCAGTTTTTATAATATTTGTGGCTTATCCATAAGTCTAAACCATCCATTATTAATAAATCTAGCACATACTCGATTTGGATCCAGAATCAATTTAACAATACTATCAATATTCCTATAACATTTGGTTGTTTTTCTAAATATTTTCATTGGAACACCACTGTTGAAGAAGTTTTTATTTTGAAAAAAAGTTTGGTTTCTTAGAAACTTGGAATTTACCTTTCTTCAAAATATTCTACAATCTCTGTTATTTATGCTCACGAACTTAAATTTATTTACCAAAATTAAAATAAATAAGCAAAAGCATCAGAAAGATAACTATTCAAGATTTATTATCACTATTAAAATGTATATTGTTCTCTTACTCTTAATATTCCTATAGCAAAAGTAGATGAATACTGAGATGAAAGTATAGTAGTTATATCACACTATATATGCTATCTTACCCTCTACTGATATAACATAAACACAGAAAAGGTGAAAAGAACAAAATTCACGGCTAAATTTACAGTCTACTTACGTGTAGTTGTCCCTGCCTTTTCTGAAATATTTATAGAGAAATATGTGAAACTAAATTATTACATGGGAAAACACAGAATATACATTTTTCAAATGCGCCAAAACTTCAATTATCCAGTGGTTGAATAATCTAAATGGTTTAACTTAGGTGTATAAGAGAAGGGAACAAATAATGGTATAAACGAAAAGTACGAACATTATCCAATAACACGAGTCTATAAATTCTCCCACGACCACTAAATTCACTCTCACTTCTATCAAAAGCCTCTTAGTCCTTTGGTTTTTTTTATTCATCACCATCTCTCTCTTAGTCTCTTTATCTCGTTTCTCTCGCTCTCTAATACATACACACAAACGAAGCTTATGGACTGAAATATATAATTATAAAAAGGAACAAATACTGTCAAATATAATGAAGAAGAGGTGTAATGAAAATGAAGAGGGCGCAGAGCAGAGAAAAGGGCCTTGGACGCTTGAGGAAGACACTCTTCTCACTAATTACATTGCCCGTAACGGTGAAGGCCGATGGAATCTGCTCGCCAAATCTTCTGGTAATATTCACTTAGATGTGTGCATGAGACTTTAACAAATAAGGTTTTTTTAAACACATGAGGTTAGTTGGTTAGAATTAATAATTAAATACCGCCACTTCGTGTGTATATAATCAGTTTGAATTAAAGATTTTATCTCTGTCTTATTAATTTTTTTTTAACAGGACTAAAGAGAAAAGGGAAAAGTTGCAGATTACGATGGTTGAATTACCTTAAACCCGACATAAAGCGGGGGAATCTCACTCCTCAAGAACAACTCTTAATCCTCGAACTCCACTGTAAATGGGGTAATAGGTATGCTACTTTATTCATTTTCTGTCTTTAGCTTCATATATTAATTTCCTTTCTTTTTATATGAGGATTTGGTTAAAAGCATGAAGATGAGAATATTACACAATAAGTCTTTACTTTTTTCTACCCTTAAATACATCATTCACTGATTTACTCTTTACCAAAAGATGATTTAACGACTAATAAAAGACACTTTATAATACAAATGGTCATAAACTTTGCGTACAAATTTCTCTTAAGATAAAAAATACAGAACTATAATGTGACATGTTTCCAGGTGGTCCAAAATTGCGCAGTATTTACCCGGAAGAACTGACAACGAGATCAAAAACTATTGGAGGACTAGAGTGCAGAAACAAGCACGCCAGCTCAATATTGATTCCAGCAGCCACCAGTTCTTGGAAGTTGTCCGTAGCTTCTGGGTTCCAAGATTGATCCACAAGATGAAAGATAACTCAAACATCAGCACTAAAGCTCCACCTCCGGATTCACTTGGGCCCGTTTTACAGGACAATAATTTTTCATATAATTCGGGTTTCAACAACATAGATTGTTCCACTTCCATGTCTCAAGATCTGGCGAAAATTTCACAAATAATGGATTTCTCTGATCTTGAAACCACCAGTTCAATGTGCTTGGAGGGATCAAGAGGAGTAGTCATCAATATGTGAATGAAGATTCTGGATATTTCCCTTGCCTAGAGGAGGAGTACATAATGACCACCACGGGCAATTCAGACAATTTACCATTACAAGATTGTCACGTAGCAGATTCGACTTACGACGAGGACGTGACGCAAGATCCAATGTGGAACATGGATGATATTTGGCAGTTTGAGGAGTACGCACCCTTTAATTAGATTGTGGAACCCATTGAAATGGATGTTCTTTACAACCTCAAAGGATTTTCGTAGTATTCTGTCATCTTTTTTTTTTTGCTTGTTATAGTTTATAGTTAAATCTTTGATTAATTGATATAAAGTTCAAAGAGAGCTAATGAAAAACTGTTGCGTGACATCAATTTTCTATTGTGTTTTTACGTACGTCGAAGAATTAGTTCGAGTAATCTAAATCTTGACTAATCATGAGGAGGTGACAACTGATAGAATAGACTAGTGCTCGTCTTCCGGAAGAAAATCATAATCTTTGAATATCAAACAGTTGTCATTTTCGTTAGTTTAGATCTTCTGAAGGAGAACAAATTTAATCTCACCTCTACATGTGTAATAATCCAGATCTACGATTTCTCTTTATATATACACGATTTTAAATCAAAGAAAATGACGCTTAGATAGTGAAAGTTTTAGAAAATAATTGATGAATTGTTTCTTCGAAACTAGACGTGTGCATGGTAGATAAGTCGACGGTAAGTCTCTACGTTTGGCATTATATGATTACTTTGTTGTTGTTTTTTTGATAAAAGGCTTTCAAATTAAACATAAACGAACTATTACAAGATAAGACGATGTCTTATAGCTGGATAAAGTTTGCGTGAAAGTGGTTGAATCCCTTCCCATGAAACAATAAAAGAAGAGACTAGAGTTACTAACATTACAATGAAAGACAATAGCTAATGATAGGATCAGCGACGCGGCGACCACACTTTCCTCGTCCTCTAACTGTCTTCCATTCTATGTCTTGGTATTTAGCTGGAAGTTTTATCTCCCTTTCACCTCTTATAAAGCTGAGCGAGCTATAAGGCTCTGTCTCAACTTCATCCACTTCTCCTAACAATGTGAATCGAGAGGAACTCTCAGAAGCACAAGAGTTAGGTGTTATGTTAAGGATCAACAACTAAAGTCTATGATTACTTTGTTGTTAAGGAATTACATGATACGATCATTTTATGTGCTACGATAGTTTCTAACTCAACATCTTCTTCAAGAAACATATGAACTTAAGAAAATATGTATAGCATATTTAAAATATTTGGGTGCGGCACATAAATAAAGGGACCATGTAATTGTTACGTACATTAAATAGATTCCCACCATATACATTCTCAACTTAATTAATCATTAGTTATATTTTTCTCCTAATCTTTTGTATGCATCGACCAAAAACTATAGACCTTATACAATACATACATGCTGTTTTTTCCAAAAAAAAAAAAATTATGCTCAATTGGGTGACCCGATTGACCCCCGAAAAAAAACACACTTAGTTTTACAGAGGGGATTGGATATAACATTGATCTAAGTTTGAAATATCTTTCGACTAATAGCAAGGATAGTCAAACCATTTGTTATTAAACTATTATGTAAGACAAGTCAAGTAGTAGCAGCTTTGTTCACGGGGGCGGATCTAGGAACACTTGGAGATAGGGGCACTATAATAAATTTGGAAGGAATTGGGGGAACTTTTATTGAAATTAAGCTAATTACGCTAAATAAATTACAGCTTTGTATTAATTACTTCAAGAAAATTAAATTTTAGTTGGAGACACGTGACCCCATACGTCACAACATGCGTCCGCCCCTGTTTGTTCATAATAGAAATCTAACCTAGAATAAATGGGTTTACGTTGTAACCAAGTTATACTTTTCACTAGGCTATGATTTAGATTAAATCTCTTTCGATTTGATATGATACATGTAAGTCCATGGCATTTAGCCATTTGCATAATTACATTTAAGAGGGACTTGTTCTGTCTCCACATGAGATACACATAGTTTCTCAAGAGCTTCAACTTAGTGGAGAAAGGTAGTTTTTTATTTTCAGTAATAAAGTGTATACTCTTGAATTACTTGGAGGTAATTAGAGCATCCACATTAGAGGACGAAAGAGAGGTTCACACAGTTTCTAAGAAAAAAATTAATATAATAACCTGTTTTTTTTATGAACTTGTATCACTTGAGTTCGCTGGGATGAACCTATATCAACATTGTTCGCGGGCCTCACTGACACAAGGCGGTCCGCGATTGGTTGGTTTATTATTATTTTTTTATAAAAAAAATCAAACGAAACAAAATAAATTAAAATAATCAAATGTGGATTTTTGGGAATCGAGATTCGGAGAGTTCACCAATGGGGGTGCTCTTAGTTCCTCTTCAATAATCACTTCCAAATAAAAAGTTTCAAAAGACGTACGTTTATAGGTGCACAAAAAAAAAAGACGTACGTTTATATTTTTTGGAGATCAGTTCATGGAAACTTTAGAATGATTTGGACTCGAAAGGCATAATAAAGTTGCAACAGACTTTTAAATCGTTTAAGGCCAGGAAGGCAAGAGTACATACATTTATTTCATGACTTTTGACAGAGGTGAAAGGTTTTGCATGCTTTGTCTCCTTCTCACCTCCAATAATTCAAGTTTTGTATGGATCACATTTCTATAAGATAAATAGAAAACAAAAGTATATATATATATGTGTGTGTGTGTGTGTGTCGTGTAACATTATGTAAACTGTCTTAACCATTACGAATGGACTTATTCCCGCCGGTCCAAACCATATTGTATAGGTCAAATCTTCAGTCTTCACTTATCAATATTTTTGGATATATCGCTTAAAAAAGTTACTCGGAACCATTCATATACATTGAGCAGTGCGGGCGTTTTGTAACTATATATAAATTTTACAAATATTTATTCTATTCTTTTGTTCGTTAAAAGGATTTATCTATTTAAAAGCAAGAGAAGCACTTTCACCAAGGGTTTATTCACATTCACTAAAACAAAGATATAAAGGAGGAACATCTACCGTAAACCAAGAACTTATATTTGCATAGTATGAAACAGTTACAAAATTACAACTAGTTCTATTCCTGTCTTCGACTAACTCGGCAAATCGACTTGACTATAAAGACTTTCTACACAAGCTTATTTTCTTTATGACTTATCTTCTATAGCAGTACCAGTAGTAAAAGAAAATAGAAAAAAACGTGTTATTAAAACCTGTCTAGATACTTAGATAGCCATCGTTAAATTTGTCATCATTCTCTCCCTTATATCACCATCTTCACCCATTTTAGTCTACTACAAAATCATGAACGTGTATTCCGGGAATCAACAAAAACGGAAATTGGAGAAACATTGGCCATATAAACTGTTAGATGGTCAAAGTTGTTCAAGGATGATCTTGCTATAGAGTCGTATTTTCTTTTGTTGGAATAGTAATCAGTCAAACTTAGTGACCAACGAAAAATGTTGTGACTTGTCATTATCAACATAAGAATCACCTTAATTAGTAAATTATAAGCTGTACGTAGTTCATGCAACAGTGAGTTTCTGGCATAGGTTCACTCAATGAGACCTCGTGTAATAAACCCATAACCACGGAACCTTAGACAATCATATCGTCTAGCTATAATTTTGACCTATTCGGACGAACACATGCTTGTTACTATATATATAGTAAATGTTATATAATATGGATTTATTATCAAGTAAGACTTTTATATAAGTCGGCCCCATTGTAATATTTCGTGACCATATGTTAAAGCCGACTTAGAAAATTCGTTGCTGTAGTTAGATTTTTTCCAACTTAATTAACCAATAAAAGTAGTTTACAATATCAAGTAAATAAACATATATATATATATGTGTGTGTGTGTGTGTGTCGTGTAACATTATGTAAACTGTCTTAACCATTACGAATGGACTTATTCCCGCCGGTCCAAACCATATTGTATAGGTCAAATCTTCAGTCTTCACTTATCAATATTTTTGGATATATCGCTTAAAAAAGTTACTCGGAACCATTCATATACATTGAGCAGTGCGGGCGTTTTGTAACTATATATAAATTTTACAAATATTTATTCTATTCTTTTGTTCGTTAAAAGGATTTATCTATTTAAAAGCAAGAGAAGCACTTTCACCAAGGGTTTATTCACATTCACTAAAACAAAGATATAAAGGAGGAACATCTACCGTAAACCAAGAACTTATATTTGCATAGTATGAAACAGTTACAAAATTACAACTAGTTCTATTCCTGTCTTCGACTAACTCGGCAAATCGACTTGACTATAAAGACTTTCTACACAAGCTTATTTTCTTTATGACTTATCTTCTATAGCAGTACCAGTAGTAAAAGAAAATAGAAAAAAACGTGTTATTAAAACCTGTCTAGATACTTAGATAGCCATCGTTAAATTTGTCATCATTCTCTCCCTTATATCACCATCTTCACCCATTTTAGTCTACTACAAAATCATGAACGTGTATTCCGGGGAATCCAACAAAAAACGGAAATTGGAGAAACATTGGCCATATAAACTGTTAGATGGTCAAAGTTGTTCAAGGATGATCTTGCTATAGAGTCGTATTTTCTTTTGTTGGAATAGTAATCAGTCAAACTTAGTGACCAACGAAAAATGTTGTGACTTGTCATTATCAACATAAGAATCACCTTAATTAGTAAATTATAAGCTGTACGTAGTTCATGCAACAGTGAGTTTCTGGCATAGGTTCACTCAATGAGACCTCGTGTAATAAACCCATAACCACGGAACCTTAGACAATCATATCGTCTAGCTATAATTTTGACCTATTCGGACGAACACATGCTTGTTACTATATATATAGTAAATGTTATATAATATGGATTTATTATTAAGTAGAATTTATATATATATATATATATATATATATATCCATTAATCAATATATAAAAATGGATTTATTATCAAGTAAGACTTTTATATAAGTCGGCCCCATTGTAATATTTCGTGACCATATGTTAAAGCCGACTTAGAAAATTCGTTGCTGTAGTTAGATTTTTTTTTCCAACTTAATTAACCAATAAAAGTAGTTTACAATATCAAGTAAATAAACATATATATATATTTGTGCGATTTTAAACATTTTATGTTAGTGTTAGACTAGTTTATCATATGTTTAGTTTAAATGCTGGAATTTGCCGGTTTTTCCAACTCATTTCTCGCAACACAATTATATATCCGAAACATTGGTGATAAAGCTTTTGGCATACCAAAAAGAAAAGATGATGGCGCATTCTAATCAACTTTACATCATATACTCATATCCTGAAGTTGTCCTTATCGTAAAAGAACCTTATTCCTTAATCCTTAATATTCGATCTTCTTACTTTACAACTTTTTGATTCCTTGTGTAATATTCACATGCAGGTAAGATTGTACTTCCATAGGAACTCAGAACCATTAGTAAAGCTTTTAGGTGGTGAAGAGTATAACTAAATTGAATGATGCGCAGAAGGAGAAGTAGCGAACGTTGTAACCTATCAGTGGCTATCCAGGGCCGGATCTGGGCACAGCCCAATGAAATATTGACCTTGGCCTCCAAAATTTTTACAGGATTTTTACATCGGTTTAAGTCCCAAACATTAGTTTCGGCCCCCAAAAATTCTAAACTTCTTAAGAAATATTTTAATCCCTCAGTTTCTCAGATCCGGCCCTGTGGCTATCACAAATCCCACTAAACAGTTCATTTTCGATTTTCAGTAAATAAAAAAATTACATGCCTATAGATATTAAACTTTCCCTCTCTTTGTTCTATCTGGCAGAAGAGCTTTCGGCAACTTTTTGCGCCAGTAATATAAACATCTTTTATCAGAAGATATATAACTACATAAAAACCTTTCTTCTTTTCTTGTGATAAATGAGAACTAAACAATATTTTTTACCATCCACTAGTTATTATTTACAAAGTAATTTTTTTAATTTTACCGATCTGTCATCTCTACAAAGACTTTCACAAAAATAAGATGACATTGTATACTTAAAATATGACATGGTTCATGTCTAAATGTGATTTTGTAAAAAAAAAAATTGATTTAATCCCGCATTAAATATGCTAAACAATAAAAGGGATGAAATCAATATTAGGAATATATGATTTGAATTTTGATATATAAACTCATGTGAATGCATATCGACAATATTGTATGTATATCATTTACATTTTATTATTGACTACAGTTGCTTATTTTCTTCGAAGCTGTATGCAATGTTCGTCACTATTAGAAAAAACAAGTTCTTCTGTTTTTCGGATGGACGATGATGACAAAGAATATCAAAATTATGACATATAAAATTTCTTTATAAAAGTATGTGTTTTGGCAAAAAAATTTAAATATGCAAATAATTATTAAATGTTATATTATTATAAAAGGTAAATTTTATGTATTTATATTTATTTTTGACAATATTTTGAACTATATTATTGATTAATAACTCATATATCACAATTAAAAAATTATATGTATATCACATTAATAATCAATTATTTTTTCTGATGATTAAATGTTTCAAACGTTTATTAACATTTATTTTTTTTGTCGATTATTAAATGTATTTTAACTAATACGAATAAAAATCCAAAATTTATTAAATTTATATATTTCAATATAGGCATACTTAAAATTAGGGAATAAGAGATATATTTAAAATAAATCTGATATAATAGAAATAAAAAATATTTTTATTAAAATCTAACTATAAATCTACTAAAATTTAAATAAAATAAAATTGAAATAATTAAACTAAATAAAAATAAATAAATAAAAAATACAGTTATGATTTTTTTCAAATCGATAAAGTTTAAATATAAAAATAATAATGTAAAAATATAAACTAAATTTTTAAAAAAATTATATATTGAAATTATTATTTCTGCTCATTTCGCATAGAAACTCCTAGTTCACTTCGAAAAAAACTCAAGAAACTATATTTAACTATTGCACAACGTGCGTATCAAACAAAGTTTTCATTTACTGTTCTAAGAGCATGAGCATTGGTGAACCCCAAAGGGGGGTTCACCCAATTTTTTTAATATATTTTGGTAGGACCATGAACAGTTATAAACCCGTACATGCTGTTTTCTGCATTGGTGAACCCAAAGAAAGAGTTCATAGAAATAAAATAATAATAATTTTTTATTTTTTAAAAAATTAGAAATTATTCAGAATACATGAAAAAAATATTAAAATATATTATAAAATTTATGAAAACATTTTATTCAATACATTTATAAAATTCATCGCCAAACTTTTGCCAAATATTTTCGACTAAATCAGCTTTCAAACGATCATGATTCTCTAAATCTCGAACTTCTCTGCGCATGGCTAACATATCATCGTTGACCTAAACACTATCTCTGCTTCTCATATAGGGATAAAGAATGCCATTTTAGAGATTTCAAAGGGTGGAGTTTAAGTTTTGGCTTTCGATATATGTTTTAATATTTTGGTTTGGGTTTTCAGATGTAGAAAAACTATGTTTTAAAACTTTATGTTGTTTCTTAACTTAAAACAACCTCATGATCAGTCTACGCATTCAACAAAGGAATCAAGTTCGATAATGCTTAACTTAGCATATAAGTTCACATAGAAAAACCATTCAAGTTTTACAAATCGAAAGACATAAGTTGATAAGTTGCTAATGAAACAAAAGGAAACAAGTTAAGATGATAGAGAGGAAAGACAGCAAAAGAGCCATCTAATTTAGGTGAGGTAGAAGCAATGGTACCTGTAGAAGAAGAGAACACAAGTTAAAGCGAAGCAAAGTAGTAACATTGAAGATATAGGCAACACAAACAAGTCAATGGAGAAGACTCACCATTGATTATGCTGAAGTGATTGATCAGTAGTTCAGTACCCTCTTTCCTTTCCGGACATACACACAGTAATGGAGTTGTCGTCCCGTCTCCAACCACGTTGAAGACAAACAAGTCTCTGTTGGTGCATTTGTTATCACAGCATAACTTTCTCCACCCTCTGCTGATGTAATATGCGCCGTCTGATTCGCTAAATCCGAAGCTCGCAGTCCATGACTTTCCGTCCTTGTTGACAAGTTTTACCTCTTTGCATTGTTGGTTCAAAGCAGTACACCGCATAGCTTCCACAGGAAGAAACTACAAACACAGAAATAAAAGAGACATAAATATTCATAAGCGATATGGTGTATAACTATTAAAAGTTTACTTACCAGGTGGTCTTCCTTTTGATTTGTAGTAGTGACCTCAGCCAAGAAGCAGTAGTCGAATGAGAAAGAAGGAGCATCATCCGCGTCGGCTTCTTCCTTAACGTTGTGAGGATTTGTATACTGAATCTCACAACTGCTAGGACCAAAAGGAGTGACATGAAAGACCAAGTCTCCTTCGTGTTTAAAGATGACAATGTCACCGATTCGAAGATCATGTGCTGTGGCAAACTCTTTCCAACCTTTGGTGAGTGTCCTGCCTTCTCGTATCACCTCCCAAACTTGATCGGAAGCGTCCGATCTTAGTTTCCATGGTTTATTTTTCTCACTCCCTTGTATGTGTTTTGAGAAGAATTCAAGTGGTATTGTCACGCCACTATGAAAACCAGAAGCGAGGCTTGAAGAAATGAGGTTCCTGGAGAGTTGTCATCTGCAAACAAGCAAAGAGTTTGTAACTAAAAGTAGTGTCCGAGCAAACAACAACAATAACCACACCACTCCAATAACTACAATAACCGCAGCAACTAAACCTACTCGACTCTGTGGGAAATCACTAACTACAAAGCAATTAACATGCAACAATCGAGTTCCAATTAAAAAAATGGCATGCAACTATGGACCACACAAGACCACACAACTATAGAAATCAAAAACCCGTAAAGTAACCCTAATATAAACCCGCATGAAGATTTTAAACCGTTAATTGAACCAACAAACTCGATTACGAACCCTAACTAGAAAAGCCCCAAATCGATTTTGAAATCCGAGAACCCGATAACCCTTGAAAGCTCTAATCGAGGAAATCTAACGGTGTAAGTAGATCATACCGATCTTAGATCGTAAACGAGAGACTCAGCGGTGGATTTGGTCGGTTAAATCTACGGCTCGGCGAGATTTCTAGAAATCGCCTCGGAGAAACCCTAGGTTTTTGAAGAGAAGAGAATGACGAGATACACGAGGAAACCCTGATTTCCTCTTCGTCTACGGGCTTTCCTCGAGCCTATCACATAACGACGCGTGGCTTGAACCCGAGTCATACGAGATCACGCGGAAAGCCCGGTTCACCGCATTCAACCCATTTTTATTACTTTTTTAATCGCCGGCCCTTAAGACTTCCAGCCCACGAACCTCTTTAGATCCGCCGATGCTCATGGTCTAAGAAGTTTTGACCAACAAAGTGTTAATGTGGATGGACTCAGTGCCGACTAAAGGACATACTCAAATTTTTTAAAAATGTCTGTTTTCAGAGTTGACAGAAAAAAAAATGTCTATTTTCAATTATAATTCAAACAAAGATTGAAATATATTCACGAAATTTATTTTCTAAGTTTAAAAAAAATCTCACATAGTGTTTGGGCCCTGATCAATTGTTAATGTTATGGGTCGGTCCTCGGTGGACTTCAACCTTTATGGGTTCTTCTACTTGGGAAGATTCCGCAACCTCGGACCGATGGATAAGAGACAATGGAATTGCATAAATTGTAGTGATGGTTAAAGAAAAAAACCTTTGGCTTTGTCACTTTCTCAAGGGCATACGCTGCATGAATCTCACGAATGGTCTGATTGTCATCATCAAAGACAACGTTGGTGCACTTGAAACCGTATCTGCAAATGGAACGAAGTACATTAAGTCACAGATGAATCACATATTCAAAACAAAAGTAGTAAATAGTACTGATGAAAAAGTGTCTGTTTCTATACATTATCAATACTGATTTGCCATGGGCAGGGCCATAGTAATATTTTGAATAATTCATTCAAAAAGAACGATCAGGACAACACAAAAATGTTCCATATACGTGTAGATTACTAGTATATGCAACACCTTGTAGAATGCAGAGGGGGCATCGGTCTGAGCATAAGGCCACCTTTTGGCATCAAGCTCAATAACCTTGACTAGAAATTAGTGACAACCACCTTAAGAGGATTAAGCACCACCATACTGCGGGGCGCCGTTTTATTCAATTCTTTTCTGAAATGATGCTCAATACAAGTCACATGTATCATGCTACCATCACTTCTATATACAACAACAAGCAGCAGATTCAATGAAAATGATTTAAGATAAGCCAACTCATATGATGGATTTAAGATATATAAATAGCAAACCTTCTGGTAATTCCCAATCCACATACAAAAGCGTTGATCGCAGTAAGAGTCACACCCCTCCACCTCAAACCAGCAAGTGTCAGAAGAACGTGGATCATCGCAACCATCAACATGCTTGTTTGTCACAATGTAATTCAACTGCAGCAAAAGAAAGAATAAAGATGATACAACCAGCATATGATTCTTTGCATAAAGTTCAAACTTGTTCACAAGCAAATTAAGTATTTTACCAACAGTGTTTGTCATATTCAACCATGAATTTTTCCACACATCCTGCATGTAGAAACCCAGGGAATGTAGTAACCAGTAATATGAAGCCCACTAGGATTCGAATTCAAGAAGAGTGTAGAGCTATATTTTCGGGAGATAAAAAATTAAAAAGTTAGTACAGCACAATTGACTGAGAAACAACAAATATACAGAGTAGGCTTTTATAGTATTGGAAGCAAAAAACGGGCTATTCTCTTATATAGTAATTTTTAAGCTTTTGTCATAAAAAAGTAGGAAAATGATCAAAAGAGATTTCATTAAGAGATAAAAAAAAACTCTTTTAATCCTTTTTATTGATACATATATAAATAATAAAAAAGTAAAAAAGTAAAAAAAGTAAAAAAAAAAAGTTTTTTATATAAATTATATATTTTCAAATTCTAATTTTTATAAAAAAAATTCGAATGTTTTTTATTTTGATTTTTTAATTTTAAAAGCCACTCTTTAACTCTCTAAACCTTAAGTTTATAATAGTTAAACCTAGGGATATAATCCATGGATAGTTTCATTCGACATTGTGATGGAAGACATTACGATCATCGGCTATAATCATTGCTGCTAGGCTTTTGATTAAGACATTTCACATAAACCTCTTTTGGTTATTTTTCTCTTTGAAGTTTTTTGTGAAAATAAACAAAATATAAAAAAAAGGTTATCCAAAAAAATTTCTCGCAAAAAATGGGTCACAAATGCAGCATTTACTGCTGCCAGACGCCTAAAGACATAGAAAGGGCAAAGCCAATATGTGATATTTTCGAGAGGGTCAACAGTGCAGCATTTGTTACCAGAATGAGGATGAGGTGTGAACTAGTGCAAAGCATGCAAACAAATCATATACCCAAAGAATGGGGAGAACACATTCTTCTATGCAACCAGTGATGGCTTTTGTTTCAATTGCATGTATACGCAAAAGTTCCTACCGACATTACATGTTTCATCTGATTCTTTTTACTTGAAGTCCTCAGGACCAGTGCTCTTAAAAACGTAACTGCAGCAGCCAATTAGGCTGGAGTTTTAATCTGGAGCTTCACAATACAGAGAAATTAAAATAAAACCAAGATTTGTCAGTGTTCCATTGACAAAGCATAACTTAAGCCAAGAAAGTGCAGCTCTGACTGATAACATTTCAGCTGCAGAGACTGTCAATCAAGGAGCCATATGCTAACCTTATAAAGGAGACAATGTAATTGAGCAATGTAGGACGATGCACAAGAGAATTTGCAGGGAACTCAGTAGTAGTGACTTGTTACACATAATTTTAAGGAGAATGTAACATCAATAAGTTTGTCTCAAGCATTGACAAGTATTTCAGGAAATTTAGCTTTCGTACAAAACAAAAGAAAAAACTTCATGTTGCTAACTTGAAATTGAGATTAGATTAACAAGAATATATCTCTCACCGTGTACAACAGATTTCCACTAGATTAACAATAATACATCTCATCTTCCAAACCGGTGCTGGGGAAGAGCTTTTTTTAGTAAACTTGAGATTGAACAGAAACGAAGCTCTCGTGATGAGCTCAAGAGATGTGAAAATGAATAATTATTTCTGTTAATTTTAAAGTAACTAGATACTACAAGTGTTTATATACAAATTATAAACTATCTGGTACAAGCCCGTTCTAACTAAACCACTATCTAAATGTGTAAACCACTTCATCATACTTAATAAGCTTCACAGATTCTTGGGAGTTATCGTCTTTGGGAGCCATGTCGCCGAAACTGTCAAAAGTAACCGAAAATGTGAACGGAGACGAAGACGAAGACATCTCAAGGGCTTAATGGCGTGGACGAGACGTTACTTTCTTCTCCGGTTTTAGTCTAAACCGGAGTGATAGACTCTTTCGTTTGCTTTTAAGCGTAGATGGCTGATAAATATATATATATATAAAAAAGAGAGATTGGTACAGTTTTGAAAACCGAACCGAACCACGAACATGAATGCAACCGAATCCAGTTATCCGAGCCAAAGCCAACAGCTTCGCCGCGATCTCAGCCTCTGTTTGTCGCGCCGACGAACGTTTCTGCAACTTGCGTGAGCTATCCAAGCCAATATCATTACTTTCGGTTTCCAGCCACGTGCCCACATTCTCAACGTTTTGAATGTTGTCTACTGTGAACCGTCAGAGCTCCGATATGCACGCCAGCTGTTCGACGAAATCCCCAAGGCGGATAAAATCGTCAGAACCACCATTGTCTCCGGCTACTGTACGCCCGGAGACATCACCCTAGAGGGGGTTTTTCGAGGAAACATACAGTGAGTATCCAAGATACGGTAGTGCACAACGCCATGATTAAAGTCTAAAGAAGTTGCGAGAACAGAGTTTTAGACTGGAAAATACTCTGTGTCGAGGATGATGATGAACAGTCGTTGTGGGCTGTGGAACAGGTCTGTGACTTGGGCCTTTATTATGTTCGAGGCCCATTGTGTTCACACTTACAATGATCACTGGCTTTACGAACTTGGTTCTTGCTGTAGTCGGCGAATCAGCTTCAGGAGTGGAAAGAACAAAAATATCGATTGAGGTTTGAGCCTCAGTGCTCTGATACAACATTTAAACAAGCTGAAAGAAGAAGGCTATCTTTAACAAATTTTGTATAAATGTGGATGTGTTGTAACAATGTGTTTCTTATATAGTGAATGTCTCTGGTTATGCTAACACTGAATCAGAGATTAAACGAAACACTAACCACACTGTTAACTATTCTAATAGTGCGAAGTTCAAAATAAAAACAAAAAAAAAAATCTTCTAATAGTGCGTCTTTTTTTCTTCATTTCATCATCGCTTTTACATTCAACAAGAAAAAGTGTTTGATGAGATCCCTGAGAGGTTGTGGACGACTATGATGATTGATGACTGCTTATGTAAAGAACGGTTGTTTTGATTCAGGGCAAGAGTTGCTCGAGTGGATGGGTCACCAGAATATTATTGTAGGTTGTTTCTTTCTTCCCGTTTGATTTTTTTTTTGTCAACGCAACTTCCAGTTTGATTAAATAAAATAAATTTATATCATAAAAATAGCGGGAGATGGGTAAATAATATATCAACATTTAAATTAAAGTGCACTTTTGGGGATTACTGAAATAGAAGTGGATTTGTCCAAAAAAAAAACATCAAGTGGATTAGTTAATGCTTATACATAAATACACACAAAATCAAGTGGCTTTTTCTCTATAAACTTTAAACTATATGCACACAAAAAAAAGGATAGTTAGTTTGGCCATAGAGTCATCATAGTGGCAGAGGGTGAGCCAACCAGAACCAACCACTATAGAAGAGTCAAGTCAAAAACGGCCATTGCTTAGCCAGATTTCTATCTGGTTAAACCAAATCAGGAAGAACGAGTCGAAGCACTCATAACTCCGGAAAGCGGAAACGAAACGAAACCGACGCGGAAAAAAGTTTTTAACAGAAGCATTTGGTCCCAACTCTTCCTAGGGATAAAAAATACTTGCGTTCTTTAAGTTCAACGATCTGTGTTTTATCCGAGCGTAGAAGCCAAACAAAACTCCTTGCACAGATTCAATATTAAAGAACATTGAGCCAGAAAACTCTCTTTTTCACACATTAAGCTGTTCCTAGATCTGTAACTGCTTGTATAAGTAGAAGAAAAGGCAAGTCTATTTTTATTGACCTAATCTCACAAAAGATCTTTTGGGTTTTCCTCTGTCGGTGCATCAATGTTTTTTCACCAGCATATGAGAAGATGCTAACATTACTAAGCAATATACGAAGCATGGGAAGATCTAGAAACCTCTGAAGCTATTGGCGATTCTTGGTCTAAGATTTGCAGTGTGATCACTCTGAAAGAACGAAGAAGCTTTTTTTCTTTTTCTTTGTGAAATGAAAACTGTATTATATATTTAATTAACCGGAACCTACATGTTCACCATAGCTTTTTGTACAGTTTATTCAGAACAAGTTGGGAAGAAAGAATGATTAACAAAACGAGAAATTAGCAGAAAAAGGAAGAAAGAGCTTCAAGACTTCCAATTTTCAAGACATTGACAATTCTCTGAAGCTTCAACGTCAGCTAAATTACACAATCTTTTTTATCATCATCTCTGCATATTCTTTACAAAAAGAAAAGACTTTCAGAACTTTAAAAAAAAAAAAACGACAAAAAGGCTATGCTTTTTTCAAGGATAGATGATTATATCATTATCAAACCTTGGTTTCTTCTGGAACCTTATACGCATCAAGCGTCGCTTCACTCAGATAAAACCCAGGATGCAAGCTCTGTAGCCATGGGCAAAGCAAACAAGAAAAAAAAAATCAACTTTCGATCAGATCAGATCAATCAAGAAATTGAACAAACCGGAACTTACGTCGAGCTTCTTCTGAACGGTTCTTGGCCGCTTTTTCGGCCGCCGCGGTGGTCGGTGACCAAGAGCCGCCATGAAATCCTCCTCGATTTCCTTCTTCGATAGCTTCACGGAGAACTTGGGCCGCCGCATCATCTCCTCCCTCGTCGTCTCGGCTTCCACCACTCCGCCTCTCTCCTTCACCCTCGACGGCGGCGACGGATTCACTATCCTCTCCTCAGTTTCGACAGGTTCCTTGCACGCTGCTCTCCTTTTCCTTAGATTCCACGGCTTCACCGGAGAAACCTTCTCACGGCCGGAGGACTCGTCGGCGGTCTTACCTTCTTCTTCTTCCTCCTCCCCCTCGAGAGCCTTTTCTCTAAACATCGATTGCGTGATCTTATCCCTCACCGTCTTCAGATCCGACATGATCTTCACCCTGAACTCCTCGATCCCTTCTTCTTCTTCTTCTTCCTCCTCGCCGCCGTTCTCCGCAGATTCGAACGGTGCGCGGCGGTGTTTGCGGTTGTCGCTCCTCCTACGGTGTTCAGGCGGGATCGAAACAGAGAGTTTGAAAGGCGGAGATCGACGTCGGAGTCGGTGATCGCCGGAACCGCTGCTCAAAGATTCGATCCTGGAGCACTTGAGATGACGCTGACTCCCCCACTTCAAGCTCGGGAGCGTGAAATTGTGGAGACTCTTCGGTCGCTCTGCTCTCGTCCTCGTCGTCGGCGTCGTCATCTCGCCGCGTAATACCATTGATCGGTGCACTCCCTTCTTCTTCTTCTTCTCGATCGAGAAACTTAAACGATATCGACCAATCTATCTCTCCTCTTTAAACTTGAAGATTTTCTCGCCGGAAAATTTTATCGGCGGCGTTGTTTTTGTTTTTGTTTTTTTCGGGTTGGTTTATTGTTAACGGAAAGGCCAAAGCTTTGTGTTATATATATGGCGAAGGATGCCGAGAATTCAGAGTCTTGTTTTTGTAAACTCAATGATGGATCGGAGGGTACTTTCGGAAAATGAAAATTATGACAAATGCTTCTTCAGTTTAATGTATCAATCATGGTTTTTTTGCGGGCTAAACATTTTATTAGTTTGCAAAATCAGTAAACATAATATCAGGAAGACACATTATTAGATGTATACACCATATAGTAAGTAAGATACTCTAAGAAAAACTAGATTTTGACCCGCGCTTTAAAAGCGCGGAAACATTTTCAGTTTAATTTTATTTTGTTATATTTTTTTGGTTTTGGCTTAATTTTTGGTTTTTCGGTTTTACAATCAAAGATATAGGAATCGTTCGGTTATTTATGAATTTAGATTTAGTTTCAGTTTGACTATTTTGGTTAGGACTGGGCAAAAAAATTCGATTCCAAACAACCGAACCGAAACTAATAAGAAAATTAGTACCAAACAAAAATTGGTTAAATATCAAATGGGTGCAAAAATTTGTATCTAGAAAACCAAAACTGAACCCAATCCAAACTGAAATATTTTGATTACCCGGATGTATCTAAAATAGATTTATATATGTAAATATATTAATTAATTTTAGATTTAATATATAAAAAGTATCCAATATATATATATATATATATGATATTTTGAAATTTTCCAAAATAAATGTCTAAAATAGCTAAACAATACTCAAAACATCAAAAATATTTGAAATATCTATTGATTCTTTATCCAAATATTCATATCAAACCAATTTATATGTTAAATTTAGGTTTTTGGCATACACTATACAAACTTATATATAATATATTATTTTATTTTTAGATTTTGAGAAATTTAATGTATATATGAATTTTTAACTTTTAAAAATTATTTAAACGGATTATCCAAACATAGAAATATTCGAACCGGATCCGAACCGAAATTTATAAATACCAGAATGAAGCTGAAATTTTAATCCTAAAAACCCAAAATTCAAATAGATCCAAATCAACCTCGAATGGGTATCCAAACACCTAACATTAATTCTGGTTTCTTTGGCTTGGTTCTAATAACAATGCGAAGAATATTTGGTTGAACAACAAAAATATTTAGTTGGTTAATGTATATAACATCTTAACATATTGGGTATAGAAACAACGTATATCTCGAATAAAAATTTTCTTTTTTATTTATTTATTTATTTTATTCAAGAAAAAATTAGTGGCATGACATTGTAATTATAGAAGAAAATGAAGAGATTTTGCTTTAATAGTATAGTTAATATCTACAAAATTTATTAAAACTAAGTTATATATTTTTACAAAAATATATGAATACTATTTATTTATAATTTACAACTTATTTAAGTTTTTATATATGAGTTTTATTAAACATTTATTTGAATAATTTGGATTTGTTAAAAATAATTTTCTTATAAGAAATTTGTTTTGAATACAATGAATTGCAATATTTTTAATAAAATTACAATGAGTTGTTAAAATATAAAATATTTGTTTATAATACAATTTTTATGGTATCCAATTTTGAAATGATGATATTTACAACAAAACTATAAATAATAACTCACATATCAAATTATAAATTTGCCAATCGAATTAAGTATTTATTATTTTCATGGTCATAGTTGTTATAAACAAACATTTTAAACATTTTATGTGGTGAATAAAGATCATAATCGTATGTTCGCAAATGGAACATTGACTATTTCACATGCAAATTCAAAATTGATATAATAATATGGCCGTATCAGAAACTTTAGAAATGTAGCCGATGGTATTTATTGTTTGGTTAAACATCAATATTAACTACAATGAGATGTCTATGCTTATATATAGGGAATTTATAGATTTTGTTGCCTAAAATACGTATGTAAATGAAGTTGCAATGTGGTTGGTTTTAAAATATCTTATTTCTTATTGGTTGAAAATTAGTAACAAATTGATTTTTTTTTTTTTTTAAAAAGATAATGGCATACCATTGTAAATAACTAAGAAAATCAAGGGCAGAATCCTAATAGGGATTCTGCTTTAGTAGTATAGATGACTTTGACTATTACTTTCCCTAGATAAGCTTTCTTTGCTAACGAGTTACTAGCTTTACTGTTATCTTTCTCCCTGTTTGATCTTTAATTTTTACTAGATTTTGAACCACGGTTAGAAAATCCGGATTTGTTTTTAAAATTGAATAAATTCTTTCTTAATAAATTTTTATATAAAATAATGTATAATTTTAGATACATTTATTCAGAACTGTGAACCGAATTATAACAAACTGAAAAAAGAAACCAAAACTAAACTGAATTTCGTAAATAATTGAACATATCATATATCTTTGGAACCGAAAAGTTGAAACCGAATCGAAAACCAAATGGTACTTGAATTTTTAAAATTAGAATTATATACTTATAAATATTATTTATGTAACACATACTTACAAATATTAATTATATTTAATTTCTAAATTACCAAATATCTTAGAAATACTATTTACAAACCGAATTACGGCCGAAACTGAATTACCCAAATATTTGTATTCAAAAATATTAAAAATTATACACATTATTCAATATTTTTATCCGAATAACCTGAATTACCGAATATTTAAACTGAAAACTTCAAAGTATTTTCTATTTTATCTATAAACTCGTAATTACCAAAAAAAACAGAATTGAACTGGAGCTGAATTAGATCCAATTTTCTTTATATATCAGCCAATCTCAATTTTGCTATTGGACCGAACCAAAAGCCAAAATAACCCAGCGAAAACCAAACTAAACTTTGTAAATACATGAATGTTTCCTAAATTTCTAAAATCAAAACACCAAAAACCAAAATACTCAATCCAAAACCGAATGTTGAGGATTAATAGTGCATCTACATTTAAATGGTGCGAAGAAAGCATTATATTTTAACAAATTATCTAACTCTTTTTAGTAGTACATATGTAGTTTATAGACGAATTAAAATATAAGCAATGTTTTTATATTCGATCCGGATCCCGGTCAAACCGATAGACCCGGTGACCATATATAATCAAGATTGGTTTTATGTTCTTCATGTAGTATTCTATCAAAGGTTATACCAACTGATATATTTTCACAAAATTCAGACTTAATGAAAACCTTAATTCAAAATCAGATAAAACCCAAAAACTTGCCATTAACCTGTATACCGACAACGGTTGACTCAGCAAAAACCCAGAAAAATTTTATAATATATTTTTTAAATGATTAAACTTCTCATATACTTTATAATATATATATATATATATATATAACTGAATAAATTATTTAATTTGTCATGTAAAATAAATGCATTGTATTTATATTATGCATTTTAACTTAAGGTTTTGTAATAACTACAATTTTAATATATATAATTTATTTTTTTGTTTAAAAGCATACAATCTAGAATTATTAATAAAAACAAATTTATGAACTTTCTTAATGGATCATAGACTCAATGAATTAAATTAAAGGGTATATAGGTGAAACTACCATTAATAAATATATTTTTGGAAATTTAGGATAATTTTGGAAAATTGACATTTTAATTTTAAAAAAAAATATGAACGTTTCTGTTTTAATATTATAGATTAGTAGCATTCCATGGGTATACATGAAACTTGAAATACCATCCTATCTGAAAGTGTAAAAATCTAAATATCACAGGGGTTAGGCGGAGGTGATATGTAAAATCTAAATCTATATTTTACTGTTGGCCCTTCTTTGAGTTTCTCATTTTCATTCTAACAATAATGTATCTTTCCATTCTGTCCTCGTTTTCCTCCTAAGCAAAAAAAAAAAAAAAAAAACAAAAGATAAAAGAGAGGATGTGAAATAAAAATCTAACACATAAGAAGAATAGGAAACGACAACATGTTACATCTCCGATTTTGAACCAAAAACAGAATCATCAAGATTTCTAAGAGATAGGCGTAGGAAGAGACGGTTATTAGTTAACCACCAATATCAAAATTCCAAACGGAAACTGAAAGATCAAAAAAATCATGTATTAGAGAAAAAGATTTAGAAAAAAAATTATGGCTTGGCAAAAGCTTTTGCACACATCTTTCGTTTTGTGTTGGCTGTGTTATACATTACTTCTTCAGTTCTTTGTCACATCTAAACATTAGTTGATTGCAAAACCGCAGGCTCAGATAATGCAAAGAGTAAAGGAAAAAAAAGAAAGCAGCACGTGACATATATATATAAGAAGAAAAAAAGAAAAACGATAAACCAAAGATCAGTTTTAAAATGATGATATTGTTTTTTTTTAACTGAAAATGATTATATTGTTGTTCTTCTGGTTTCCCGAGTCTCCTTGGTGGGTGTTAATTTTATTTGTGAAACTTTTCCAAGGGCAATCGCTGCGACTTTCGTTTGCCCATTAGATGTGATCAAAACAATGTTACAAATTCTGTTTCCCGGAAACTCCAACCTTGGGTAAAAAAAGAGGTTCTTGGAACTTAGTTTGCTTAAGAATATAACAAGCTGTAGATCTGATTTGATGATGATATGTGATTTGTGTATGCCAACTTTCTTTTTTTTTATTGAACTTCATTGCATGTTTGATCAATACTCTCACTGGACTAGTGGAGCTATGCTTATAGGTTCTAACAAGCTGCATCTGTACAAATTCTTAGGTAGTGTGAGGTCTTATCATTACAAGTAATTTTGCCTTGTCATAGAATGACATTAGTTGCCCAACGTTCTCCTATGCATCTGCTCTTGGAGATCTGTTGCGTCTTTAATTGTAATGGATATTCTGGTAACATGCGCCGGCCTGCTTCTCAGTTTATGACAGTTATAAACTACCATTCAGATCATTAGTGGAGCTATTAATTAAGATGTGAGTCAAGTATACCCTAAGTTAACTTTTCTTTTTCTTTTTGTTAGAACTTTTTGAGTTAATATTACATACACTTTACATATGATAAAACAAATGGTAGTGCAATTTATGTCACTATCTCTCAGTACCTACAGCTTCACTATTCTCTTACCTCATGGATCTTAGCAGTCGTAGGCACTAATATTCGGTGTAGTTGATTTACTGGTCCACTGGTCAGTCACAGAGATCGGTGAACGTGGACATTTCATATTCTTTATAAGCGAAACCTCATCCCATTCCGATGGAGAAGGATGCGGAGTTAATCTCTCTTCACTCTGGATTCCCTTCAGCTCTCGCACTACTTGTTCCATCCTCGGCCTCATTGCACTATCTTCCTGCAAGCACCGAAAAGCCAACTCTGCCACCATCGTAGTCATCTTACAAACTCCTTCATCCTTTCCATATCCAAGACTATGATCAATCAGTTCATGCGTCGCGTGGTTCTGTATCTTGTTTATAGCTAAGCTCGACAGGTTGATCTCGCTCTTGCACCTGTTTATATCAACAGCAGGCTTCGACGATATCAGCTCCACAAGAACCACTCCGAAGCTGTACACGTCACTCTTATCCGTCAGATGATAGCATCGGTGATACTCCGGATCAACATACCCCGGAGTACCCTGAGGAGCGGTCGAAACGTGCGTCACATCACTCGGACACAGCCTCGACAACCCGAAATCCGCTACTTTGACTCCGAAGTTAGCGTCCAGGAGAATGTTCGCAGTCTTGACGTCTCGGTGGATGATGTCAGAAGCGTGAAGGTAAGCCAACGCGCTAGCTGTTTCGATGGCGATGCTCATGCGCATGGACCACGTTAAGTAGCATTTGTTTCTCAAGTTCTCGGTTTCGCCGTGGAGATGATCCGCGACCGTGCCGTTTGGGATAAACTCGTAGACGAGGAGAAGCTCCCTGCTGCGGCGCGAGGTGCATCCGTAGAGGGAGACTAGGTTCTTGTGGTGGAGACGCGTGAGGATCTCTATCTCGTTCATGAACTGCTCGAGTCTTCTGTAGTTGTGCTCGTAGAGACGCTTCACCGCAACTTCTCGTCCGTCACGCACTTTACCGTAGTAGACAGTGCCAAAGCCTCCATCTCCTAGTAGTCTGTCTTTGCTGAAGTTTTCTGTTGCTTCTTGAAGTTCTTTGTAGGAGAAGATTGGTAGCTTAAAGAAGACGTTGCTAAACTCAACGTCGGATTTGGAGTTGTTTCTAGATAGGAGATCATCTGAACTTGTTTTCCTTGTGTAAATCCTGTGGAGGATGATGAAGAGTGCCGCCAAGATGATTATCAAGATGATAGATCCTCCTATTCCTGGATAGTTAAGAGAGGAAGTTGAACTAAGTAGAGATGAAACTTAGGAGTAAAAAAACAGAACATCTTTTACCTAATCCTAGCTTTAACTTCTCTCCTTGGTGGTTGTTTTGTTCTGCAACAAAAGAAGAGGTAAATTGAGTTATTGTTATCTCCAAATGTTTCATTCATCATTCATGGTCTTACTTTTGGTTCCCCCAACGCAGCGAAACTTGTCATTGGTCATTGTACATTCTCCTTCTCGGTTATGGCAGCGATGGCAGCGTCTAGGCAGGTTTATATGAAGAGAGAAAGTAGCATTAACATTAGATTGGTTCTTGTTTCTTGGAATCACCCAGCTCTCTGGAGTCTTGATAACTGAGCACCCTGAAGAATCTTCCAATCCGGAGTAGTACAAGCTGTTTCTTCCTCCTTGGCAATTTGCATAAGTGAAGCCATTCTTCCTACTGTTGTTGCATTTGTACAAATCGGTCAACTCGAGCCATGGGGAATCTGGGAGAGAGAAGCTTGACAAGTCACTGCAGGACCCTGTTTCCAAGCTCTGGTTAAGCCTTTGGTCTGTAATCGTTATGGTGTTTGCTTGAGAGACGCTTATGACTTTATACCATCTCCCTTTTGCCTCAAGCTGTATCTCTGAAATATGGTGATCACTGCAGTTCAGCTTGAACAAACCGCACCGAGACTCCATGTCTGTGCTGAAGAAAGGGAACTTGAAGTCGAGGCTTCCACAGGAGAATGTGCCGCAACGTGTCCGGTTCTTGTTCTGAGCTTCTGCCATGAGAAAGAAGAGGAAGAAGAAGATGACCAACACAGAGATAGTCTTCATTGGTTGTTGTGATTACAGACTTGTGTTTCTTGATATCTATAGATCTACAAAAAGTATCAAGACTTTGCTTTCATCTTTGAAGAGATTGGATTATAACTCTCTTACCCTTGATGGTCTTTCTTTGAACAGTATTAAGACAGGAGCGTTGACTCTTTGGGGAATTCAGACAGAGCTATAGAGGGAGAAGAGTCGTTACAAGAGAAGAAGAAGATGAAGATTTGTGAGGGCAGCTTTTAATTTTTTTTGCATTAGTCGTTGAATCTTGCTGCTTTATTGGAAAAATAACATATGAGGGCGTTTTGACCGGAGACTCTGGCAGAATGGGAAACTTTCAATTCAATAGAAATGTGTTTACTTTTGGCTTTGGTCGAAGTTGCCATGTTCAAGAATCAAGATTTGACCACGCATCGCCCATCTTCCATTTTAAAACGTTACTAGACCTTGACCCGTGCGACCGCACGGGTATTAAGTTTCTTTTTTTAGTTATTCATTAGCTATGGAGGGAATAGATGGAACAATGCCAACTTAGTTTAATAGATGAAAATAACAAATTTATTGGCAGTTTAAATGTTTTAGTTCTCGACTCAAAACCATGGCTAGTAAATCCGGTGATCCGTAAGTAATCCGGTTAGGATTTAACAAAAAGTTCAAAAACATGATAAAATTTGTAAAACCAAAAGCACCGACACGGTTAACCGGTAAAACTCTATAAAATTATTAACATTTTACGTGTTTGATAAAATAAACTGTTAAAACTATAACATAAAATATCAACTATAACAAAATCTATCAGATAATTAAATAATATTAAATATTAATGAAAAACATCAAAATTCATGTAAACATTTATGGAAAGAAAAATAATAAGAGTAAGATGTGTTAAATTTATTTTAGTGTTTTAAAATAGTGTAGTGTGAATAGACAAATATGTTCATGTAATGTTATTTATTGGATAGTTAATAATTTTATTGCTATTGATAATCAATAATATTTTCAAGCGGAAAAAAACAAAGAAATAAATTCAGTCGAATTCAAAAATAAATAATTCCCTTATACAAATGCATCCATTTTAAAATTATAAGGAATATAATATAAAATTCAAATGCCATAAATATAGAAGGATGTCTTTGGAAATAATATTTTAAAATTGTAGTCAAAATTTGGCATTGAATTTGAAAATATCTTGTTTTTTGTAGATATTGATTGAGAAATATGAGATATTTTTCTATAATTATTAGTATATTTAGGTTTATCCAAATATATTACTTTATCATATTTTAATATAATAAAATTGTGAAATTTGAAATTACTGACATATGAAAAATAATCAGACAATATGACATAATTCATGTTCAATATTTTTAGACATGTGTAGAAAAAAGTGCAGAAAATATATGATTCATGTTCACTAAGAATCTACCTTTTATTATAGCTATATTTATTTAAGGTAACTCATATATATAAATATTTAATATTCTAACGATTTTTTTATTTTTGGTTAGTTTAAAATAGATCTTTAAGACATGCATTTATTAATCTGTAAAGACAAAGGAAACTAAAAATAGATTCATTAATTGTCAGTGGCAAGGTAGTGTAAATAAGTTGAAAAACTAAGGGGTAATTTCTAAGTGTACTTCTATTTTAATAATATAGATAAGCATTGAAAGAGCGACCTTTGTTTTTGTTTACTCTTTATTATCCGGTTTAAAGATCATACACAAGCAAAAAGTCATTGTAAATGACATGATTTATTATTTTTTGTAATTTTTTTTATAATGATGTCTCGCTAGTCACCAAAGAAGACAAGAGTTTGATTATGAAATTATAAAGACAGAGATGGCGACCAGCTTGCACAGTAGAGAATATTTTAAAACAAGATTTGTGGGGCTAATGAAACACGTTCTGTGCAGAATAAGGACGACACGGGGGCTGCTGCACATGTGTTTCGACTCATTTGATTCTATCGAGTTAAATAGTTGTGGGTTAATTGAAGATTTTTGTTATTCCCTGATGATGAATCTAAGCGTTTATAGAATAAATCATAATGAAAATGAACATAGTTGTGCAACCATTTCAAACTTGACTACTATCTTTGTTCTTGACATCACTCCTACGACTAACTTGGAACTAATTTGCTTACTATTATTACGTATGTGATGATGAGGCACCAACTTTTGGATTCTATGATTGGTCAGAAGTCAATTTTGGGATGTTGAATTTAGAGCTCCTTTTAAAAACTGAAGTTGGTCAACTCTCTCCTGCCATCGTTTGTTTTTACTTTTGGTAAATGTCCCAATGAAAGTCCTCCATTACCATACCTGAAGCTGGAGCAGTTTTCTATTCGGTTTAGTTTTTAGTTTAATGAAACTAAATGTTTTGGCGACTTTTTTTTTGTGTGAATCACACTATAGAGAGCACATCTCATGTAAATATAGGAAACAAACATGTGGTGGTAGTAAGCCTCGCAAAAAAAAAAAACAGAATCAAAGAACCGAACCGGAACTCGAAATCAAAATGGACTGAAACTCTCAAATATTCAGATGGTTTCTATATTTACATATCCGAAATAGCCAAATCAGACCAGAACCAAACCAGGAATCAAACGGGTACCAAAATATATAAAATATTAATTATGTATACATAATATAACTAAATATAAATTTATAATTGAAAAATCTATTAAAAATATCTAAAAATATTTGAAAAAACTAGATTAATATAAAGTATCCGAACTACCAAAAAGTATCCGGATATTTTATCCAAAGTATCCAACCTGAAATATCCAAAAATTTTATCTGAATCATTCTAATTATTTGATATTTTATCCAAAATATCTTATATTTAACCTAAATTATTCAAACTATACAAAATAAAAGAACCAAAACTGAATGAGAACCGAATTTTTTCAGGTATTTTTTGGTTCTTAGTTTTACCATCCAAACCAACCGAACCTGAACCAAAAGTATTCAGGTAGTAAATAATTCCTCTAGCCACCTATCCGAACTATCTGATAAAATACTTAAACCAAATCGAATCGATATCTGAAATACCTAGACCTAGGTGGTAGTACGGAAAATACTGTTTGGATATTTTCTAATTTTTTTCTTGAAAAAGTATTTTTCAGATAAGTAAAAGTTACAAGATTAGAGCATTTTCAATGTTATTTTAAAAAAAAATGGAGTTCACTTTAGCTTAATTTTAACTATTTTGAGTAAAAATAATAAAAAGAGTACAAAAATGGAATATAAGAGAGAATAAGTCTACAATTGCTGGGGTAAGGGTACCACAAAGGTAGTTATGGAAGGAGAAAACAGCAAAATGGTTGATATACTTAATTGGAAGGTGCTACAATTTGGACTCTATAACTGGAAAGAGAGATACAATGGTGGTTACGCAAGTGTGAAGATGTTGAGATCAGTTGGATACGAAGACAAGGAAATATGGTTTTTGATAAATTAGCAAAGGAACAAATACCAGATGGATGTTCTTTCCACTGTTAATGTCTGTTATAATTATGTTTCTAGATTTGTAACTCAATTGCTACATAATGACTTTGTAATTTCGTCAAACTATTAATATATCATGTTGAAGTTTAAAAAAAAAGGAGCTAATGAGTCTAGGTTCAAGAAGAAGAAAAATACAATACGAAGATAAGAGTATCGTATAAAATCAAGTAATGGGTAACCTTGAATATTTTGTTTGAGTGAGATGTAAAGTGTAAACTACATGAATCACGTGACTTCCAAATTCAAATTACTAAAATAAAAGGAATGACTAAACTTGAATGATTGTTGATTTGAAAGTCAAATCTCCCACACCAATAACTTTCGCCTAATGTATCTCCTCTAACCCAATCGCACGTTTCCATTTTGAGTAAAAAATTTGTCAACAGAACCATCATTTTGTTATTCGAAAATACCACAATTTTTTGTTTCCTACAAAGACTAAACTATCAGTAATTATACAACCAAAATCAAAATGCTTTCTGCAACATATTGTGATTTCTCTATAATTTCTGCATATTCTAACAACTTATTTATATTCCAGTGGTCTCTAGTGAGGCAATAAAAATAAAGTTTCAAAGATTCTTTTCCTTTTTGAAAAATTGAAAGTAAATAATACTTTTTACACGGAAATAACATTATTGAAATAAACTCTAATAGAAGATAGCAAAATATTTACAAAAAAAAATCTTGAGGTCGACATTTACAATTTACTTTGAATCTTTGGTCTTTATTAGATTGGACCACACTAATCATTTGTCATTAATACAACTCCCCAACGGGAATCGACATCCTCACTGACGGCGTCTGCGTCTCACCTTTGTAACAACGTCTGACTCCGTCAATCCCGTCATCGCCCCGTTAACCATCCTCATGTCTCCCACCGTTATCTCCCCGTTGACGTCATCCTCGACGTAGATCTTGTCAACGCCACCAGCGTTGACCCTTACGATCTTCCCAAGTAACCTCCCCGGCTGCCTCCATTCCGCAAGCAAAGCTGGCATCATGAACCCGTCGCGTGCATCCCACGCACTCACTTCCACGGCGTCGGATCCTTTCTTCTCCGCCGCTAATACAACCGCCGGAGACAAGGACGAGGAAGCTCCGTACTTGTTGAAGAAAGAAGCCACCGCCTCATGACTTCCTTTCAAGTCAAGATTGTCCCATAGCTTCACGACTCCGCTTGAGCCGAAGCCACCAAGATCAGGCCAAGACAACAAATCGCCGAAGCTACTACTGCACCGCCGCAGCCATGGTACATTTCCATTTATACCCTTGTCGTCATTGTCCTCGTAATAACTAAACCTCTTAACGCGTGAATCGCCATTGACCGAGTCGTCGTCTTCTTTGTCATCGTTGTCTTCTTCGTCGTCTGAGGAGTCTGAGGAACAAGATGAGTCGGAGTCGCTGTCGTACTCATAGACAAGAGTTGGGGAAGGTAGAGACGGCACGTCTACATTTCTTAACCTAAGGACTAGACATTTGACTCTAGTAATGGTGAATGAAGCAAAAAATGCAAGAAGCAACAAAGCGCCACATTTCAAGAAGCTATAAGCATGATGTAACTTTCCAGCGCCGGAGACTGCAAATGGTCGAGGTAATAACAACGGGTCATTCATCGAGTTTATCCCCACGTCAAATTCGCTTATCCTGTTAATCACCGGTACCTCCATGAGGGTTTTTCTTGGGTTGAAGATTGAGTTTCTTTTGCTTGGTTATATTACAAGGAAATAAAGTTAGAGATAGAGAAGAGGTTTTGGCTTTAGGGATCACGCGCGTATTTAACAGAAAAAGACATATGATGTGGCAGATAACTTGAGGATAGAATTATAGGAGAAAGCTGGGCGGCGGATGCTTTCGAGGAAGTGCAGGCCGAAAAAGATAAGAGCACACGTTTCATGAGTCAGCTTCTTGCCATTTGTGATATGTACGTTTCATATTTGACGAAGTCCGCTAGCACATTTACGTTTTAACGTTACTTAGGGGAATTTAGCTACATATTGATCAAAAAAATTTAACAACTTTACTACAAGCCATTTGGCGGCGGATTTATCGTAATATGGAATCTATAACTTTATTACGGAATAACATATAGCTTGAAATTTATTAATAATTACACCTAAATGTTCTAATAGAGAACGGCTGATTTTGCGCCAATTGAGTTAATATCTCGTTGCGTGAGAAGGTTCGGAAGCCACCACCCCCTATGGAGCCTAGATTTTGGCCGGGCGATGGCCATGCAGCTCGCTAGGTCTCCTATGTGTGTTGCCAGCCTCCTTTTTAATTAGTAGGCTTGGAAAAGAAAGACTTTCTTGTGTATAAAGAAATTCGACCCCTAAACGATATGTTCATTACTTTCAAAACAGACTTGAGATCTTGTTAACCAAAAAAAAATAGTTTCTTAAGATCTTGGCTACTCAAATAGAAACCTATCTATTGCAAAGTATTTTGAGGAGCTTAAATTTACATTGCTCTTTTCCAAAGTATCTTGTACCTTTTCCAGGAAGAAAACACAGAGATTATCTGCATCAAGAAACATAATCTCATAGCATATAATCAAACACAATCAAATATATTTTACATATTAAAAACAACCAACAAGAATACGTCAAGATCTTGAACTACGTTGACTCTCTTCAGCAGTTAACTGAACCACTTCTTTAGAAAAAACGTAAAGAATTTTCACAACCTTAGATAGTTTGTCTTTCAAACTGACTTGCGTTCAGAAGCTTGAAATTTCATGGCTGTCTTCAAGAGTTTCTGAAATCGTTAACGCGGGTACACAAAAAAGAGGTTTAGGTGGAACCTCGAGAGCCTCTAGATTCCCCTCTAACATTTCAATGACTTTTATCATTGGTAGACGGTCAAATGGATTGGCTTGAATACACCAAGACCAATGAATATCATTTTCTTCACAGTATTCTCTTCTTCTTCGGTTATCTGATCTCTGAAAATCCTCATGTTCTCTCCCCTCCCTAAATCTTTACATATCCAATCAGGAAAGTACAATGAACTATTCTTGGATCCAGAATCTTCAAAATTTTCTATATTCTTTGCTCCAATCATTTCAACGACCACCATCCCATAACTATACACATCTGATTTATGTGAAACTCGTCTAACATATTTGGAAAGCACTTCAGGTGCAATGTATCCTACCGTCCCTCTGGTGTCTAGCATTGACATGACACTCTCTTTATTTGCAGAGCTTATCAAGACGAAAAACTGAAATCTTGGGACAAAGATCTTTGTCCATGAATATGTTTTGCGGCTTTATGTCGAAATGCACAATCCTCGATACACATTGATTGTGCAAATACTCTAGGCCTCGAGAGACACCTACCGCGATGTCATATAACCATTCCCATTCCATCTTCTTTGACATATTCTCGGATATAAACTTGTCAAGAGATCCATTCGGCATGAATTCATATAATATAGCTCTCTTGTTTCCTTCGTAACAGAAACCAAGCATAGAAACTATATTAACATGAGATGTTCTGCTCATGCTAGCTATTTCATTGATGAAATCTTCTCCATTTCCCTTTCCCTCATTCAATGTCTTCACTGCAACATATATGCCTCCATTAGATAGCTTTCCTTTGTAGACAGTTCCAAATCCTCCTCTCCCGAGAGCATGTTCAAATGAGTTTGTCATCTTCTTGACTTTTGCATAATAACTATATCGTTTCAACATTACAGCCGCTTCAACCTTCTCGCCATTCCAATCACTCTTTCTTGCTTTCTTTCCTGTTATTAATAGCACGACCATGATGCAGATAATCACACGTATACAAGAGTATTGTCACATGAATTGAATCATAATTCATAAGGTACCAAGTATAACTTTTAACTTCCATGATAATATTTCACATATTTTTTTCTTGCAAAAAAAAAAAAAAAGAAAAAGACAAGAAGGTCAAGTATGACTTTTAACTTCCATGATAACTTTTCCCATAATGTTTCTGTAAAAACACAATAAAACAAGAATTAACCTCAAAAGAAATAAACATTTTGCGTTGACACGAAGAGATAAAAACGTACTTTTGATCCTGCTTCAGTGCATAAATACTCGTCTTTGCTCATCTTACATTCACCGCCTTGATTATAGCACTCAAGGCATCCCTGAGGCAGGTTTATATGAAGTGAGAAGAAAGCATCTACTTTAAGCTGGTTCTTGTTTCTTGGATCTACCCAGTCCTTTGGAATCTTGATAGCTGAACATCCCTTTTCATAATGACCATCTCCTAAGCTAGAGTAGTACAAGCTGCTTCCTCACTTGACACCAGTGAAACCTTTCTTCCTAATGTTGTTGCACTTGTACAAAGTGGTCAACTCGAGCCAAGGAGAATTTGGAATAGAGAAGTTTGACAAGTCACTGCATTTCCCGGCTATCAAACTTTGGTTAAGCCTTGGATCCGTAATGATTATGTCGGTCAAGTCTTCAGAGACACCCTTGAGTTCATACCATCATGAACAGACCGCATCGAGACAGCATTTTTGTGCTAAAGAAAGGAAACTTTAAGGGAAATACTCCACAAGTGAATGGTTCGCAACCTGTCCGGTCCCTGCTCCTAGCTTCTACCGCGAGGAGGAGTAATAAGAAGACTAATACAGAGATAGTCTTCATTGGTGTTCTGATTACAGGCTTGTGTTTTTGATGTCCAGCTCTGAATATCAAACTTCGGTTCCATTTTGAGGAGATTGAATTTAAACTATACCGCCCTTCTGTGTATAGACCCCCTTCTTTTATGGTAAAGCTGGCTTTATTGTAGAAAAAAAAAACAAAATGAGATTGATTTTGACCGGAGACTCTAGTGGAGTTGGTAACTTTCGAATATATAGAAATGCGTTAACCTTTGGTCGAACCTAGTTGCATTTTCAACATTTGACTACACACCCTCTTGAGTTGGTTTTATGATATTACATATTGCGTAAATATCCCTTTCTTATTAATGGAGAAGCATTTTGAAAAATGCTTTAAAGTGTAAGCTATTCTGGCGTGTAAATGTGATGTGTCAATCCCGAATTCACTCTCAGCCCCTTTTGTTATTTCCCCATACTTTCCTAGAGTATTTACAAAAAATGCCACCGTCAGACCAATCTTATAAATGTCGTTATATAGCATGTTCTCATTAATACTACATTTTTTCCCGTAGCTTTTACCATATGTAAAAGTAAAAATACTTCTTTTATTCACCTATGTCATAAAAATAGATTTTATGATGTATATGTACAACGATGCATTAAGATCCTACTAAAATATCAAAGAATTCCTTTGCGTTTATTCTGTTTGTATTTACGAACTATTTAAAAGTAAAACCACTTATTTTATTCACCTATGTCATAGAAATATATTTTATGATGTATATTAACAAGTTCTAAGTTCTTTTCTTAAGTTCTAATCTCTTTAATTTTCTTACCAAACTACCATACGGATTCGTTTTCATCAAACCTATAACGCTGTATTTTTTTACAATATGGTAGTTTGAGGAATACCCGATGCCATATTGAAATTGCTCCTTCACAAAAGAAATAAATACAATTTTCTTGATCCCAAGCTTTCAAGGGATGGTCAAGTAAGTTTAACCATAATGCTAAACCATAATTTTTAAACCATCATGAAATGAGATTGTGATTAATTCTAATGAAAGTTATATTTCTATTAAGGATAACTTACATATAATTGCACCAATTTCGAAATTTTCGAATTTGTACTGTATTAAGCATATATGGCAACGTCATTTGATGTTCATACCTAAATTGGAATAAAATTACGAAATCTATGCACACTGAAAGACGTTGACCGTGCGTCTATTAATGACAATATTATTCTGTTATGGCACTAATTATATAAGTAGATTTTTAGGCTATACTGCTTTATAAATGAGTCCACCAATATGAATCCCTTATTATAATTTAAATGTATGTACTATAACGTCTGTAAGGGGATCGATCATAAATGTATACAAATTTCATACTCCATTTCTAAATGTCCTTAATTTACATATCACAATAAGTATACAATTTATGGCCACTAATTTGTGTTCACCAAGCACATTAGTGGTAGCAATAAATCTTTGAATATTTTAGTAAAATAAAGCAGTTTACCTATATTTATAGAAAATTTATATAACCATAGGATCGTAATCTTGCCTTGCAAATGAAGAATATTTGACCGTATATAATTAATCATGCAAGAGGGTATATTGCATTGATTTGTGATACGTCATATTCATTAATAATGGGAGAAGTAGTATAGGATAATTTCAGTCAAAACCGATTTGAATGCCGAAATTGGATTATTTTACACCGCAATGATTTATAAACTTAATGTTGTATATATATATATATATATCTTTATATAAACTTACGCATTAATAGGCTAGGAGCTGGTTCTTCTATATAGACGAATCAATGCTCCTTCTACATTCCACACAAACATAAACTCTTAGATCTGCATACAATTTAGTTTTCGTAAATTTAAAATGGTTGGTATTGATTTTGTTGGTGATTTAAAGTCTTTCCCGTCTATGTGGAAAATAAAGGTTAAAGTGATCTGTATGTGGAAACAATACTATTGTGCGGTGGGAGAGACAATTTCTTTTGGTTTTGTTCGATTCCAAAGTAAGTAATTTCCTTTCGTTTGGTGTAAAAATTGAACTATTTTATTAGTTGAATTATATGACCTTTCTCATGATATCTCTAACTTTCATGATATAGGGAGACAAGATCAATGCCACCGGGAAGTAAGCTTTGGTCAGCCAATTTGAACCTTTCATCATACCATATCTTTCAAAACTGATTGTTAATTTTTAAACACCCATACCGAATTGTGTTCCCACAACTCCGGTGAGGGTTTGCCAGTGAACTTAATGGGTTAAACCCCAGTCAGTTATCGACCTCTCATGGATGAAAATCTCAACCCAGACTACTTGGTTGGTGTGTACTCTAAATTTTATGCTATTTGCCCTTATAGTCAATCATATACTAATCATATCAACATTAGTAACTCTATGGTGATTGGGATGATCAAACCGATCTCCTATTGCAACTATTACTCTTTTGCCAACTTCAGTAACGTACTTTTTTGGTTTAGCACATCCAAACTTCTTTATAGGTATGTTGGGTTATTCTTTCTAATTTTATTCAGTAGGGTTTTCTCAATTATTCTTTTTTTTTTGTAAACAGGAACCATAGTTATCTAAGCGTTTGTCAACCTTTTCACATATCGAGAAGATCTCAATGGCGCTTTGGTTGGAGTTGGAGATATTGATGAATATGAACAAGACTGACCTAAAACTGTGAGATAATACTTCAACGATTATGCTTTAAGAATGTAAACCTTTGCAACATGAACCCTAAGCCTCTTTCAATTTTTTTTTTTTTTGATGTAGATAATAATTATGTGTTAATTATTATTTCTACACGAGATAATGGCCGTCTTCTTCCAATATATTATTTACAGAAGGTACGTTTTTTATCCTAGATGTTCAATGGGATTTTTAATTTACATAGACAAAAAACGAAGTGATAGTATGGACTTTTTAATTCTAATACTAATATGTAACCTAAGTGATAAACATTTATTTTTTTCAATATACATAAAATAAACAAAACCAAGACCAAAATATGGTTTTATACAATTTTGGTGAACCAACAATCTTTTTTGGTACAGTGTAATAATTCATGCGATTCATGGTCAATTTTCATATTTTATAATATCAATAAGTTACCAATGATATGCAATAAAAATTATGTATTAACTTGATTATTATGTATTAATCTCATCCCGTGCAAAGCACGGGTCTTAACCTAGTCATATAGTACATGACAAGATTTAATTAATTTAAAAAAAAAACTTGGCGATGAACTAGTGATATGTGATGACGACGCAACCACTTGTCGGTTCTGTGATTGGTCCAATGATATGCTAACGAAGGAACAATACATCTTATGAATCCCACTCTCGTTTCGAGAAACGATAGTCACGCGCGCTTATTATTGGACGCATTTATGCACGTACCGTATTACCTGTGCACCGCGCCGCAGGTACTTATTTTCACTATGTTCGTTTGTTCATTTCTTCGATCGACGATCGATCGCCATTGAAAAGACCTTCACCAACCGGTAAATTCCTCAGCTCCGACCAGATCCGATGTCGCTGCTAAACCAACTCTTCAACCGTGGAGTCTTCGGCGCAAAATGGTTCCTCCTCCTCATCCTTCTTCTTCTTCTTCGCTTTAGCTTTATACCGTGATCTCGTTGACGATTTTGGATTCTGAAGCTACGATTCTTCAAAATTCTGTGAAATCGATCCGATCAATTTCTCTAATCTTCAACGAATTTATGTTCTTTGGCAGCAAAACATCCTTAAACTTCGCGATAGCTCGGATGAAATTACTACAGAACAAGAGAGACATGCATCTCAAACACATGAAGAAGGAGATAGCTCAGTTCTTACAAGCTGGACAAGAACCAATCGCTCGAATCAGGGTTCTCACCCTCTTATGATCACAGTCATTCACATCTTGTAATGTTGTTGTTTTTTTTCTAACAGTCATATGTTTCTTGTCTGAGAGTTTAGGTGGAGCATGTGATCAGAGAAATGAATTTATGGGCAGCTTATGAAATCTTAGAGCTGTTCTGCGAGTTTGTACTTGCTCGTGTTCCGATTCTTGAAAGTCAAAAGTGAGTCTTTGCAAGTTTTAATCTGTGATTTGAGTTTACAAAGTGATTCTTATATGTTCTGTGTTTTGGGATTGTAAATGGAATAGGGAATGTCCGAGAGAGTTGAGAGAAGCTATTGCTAGCATTATCTTTGCTGCTCCAAGGTGCTCTGAAGTGCCTGATCTTCTTCAGCTTAAGAATCTTTTTGGTACTAAATATGGAAAAGAGTTTATCATGGTTTCTTCTGAGCTCCGTCCTGATTCTGGTGTCAATCGTACAGTTAATAACACTAGCTTCTTTCTTCTTATTCATGCGTTATTGAATCAAGTGATGCTTAACTAGTTAGATTGTTTTGGCTTCTTGAACAGATCATTGAAAAGCTTTCTCCTGCAAGTCCGTCGGGAGAGGTAAGGCTCAAGGTTTTGAAGGAAATTGCCAAGGAGTACAACTTGAATTGGGATTCGTCTGCCACGGAAGCAGAGTTCATGAAGAGCCATGAAGACTTACTGGTACCTCTTTCTGAACACAGGGTTCAAATGCTATTAAAACCAAATGAATTATATAAAGTTGATGTGTTGGTTGAAATGTCATTTGTAGGGTGGAGCTAAGCAAATTCATCGTCAAGATAGTGTCTCTGAATCTAGACCGTCCCAGCAGGGCCACACTCAGTCTGTGGTTTCTAGGGAAGCTGAGGTTCTGCCTGCAGAGGCCACGCAGAGACTCCAGAAGCTTCAAGCTCAAAACCCAGTGAGCAGAAACGTGTCATCATCACCTAAGCTGCATGTAGCTTCTCAGGCGCCTCCTGATACAAGACGGGGACAGAGTGATGTAATGGAGATAGCTCGGGCTGCTATAGCGAGCGCTGATCGTGCAACTGCAGCAGCTCGTGCTGCAGCGCAACTAGTGAATGTCTCTTATGGGGCTGCACCTTCTGTAGCAGCAGAAGGGAAGCCTACAAACTTAATGTAGTTGCCACGTCCTGATTTGCGAAAGAAGGATAACGATGATTTCTTAGTTTGGGAATTGAGTATATGCTATAGAGTAACGGTAAAAAATATGCTATGAATTGTGTGATCTTGTGAAATGATTTCAAAAATTTAACTGTGGTGGTCCTAATCAAAAGCGGTTGTTAAGTTATTTCAAGAAAATGGTTACCCTAGTTATTCCACTTGTATATAAATTAAACTACTTCGAATATTTCCAAAACGTTGGGATCGAATGTGACATAATTGATGTTTTTCAATATGTATTTTAATTGTTTATCATGGTTAACATGAACCAGTAAAAAAAAAAAGTAATAATAATAATAGTCTTGGTTAACATTTTGTTTTATTACTGTTCTTTTTCAAGGTTGAAGCTCAAATAGGTTGGTTACCTTCGTAGATAATGATATTAGTACCACCTTCAGCCCTTACATAAGGCCACTAAAACATTTGTTTTAGGCCAAAATACTTTTAAAAAGTTTCGATGGACACACATTATTAAATGGGAATATGCACTAAATGAAAGATATATACTCCATATTTTTTCCATAATTTGCAATACGATAGTTAGGTAATATGTGTTGGATGGCAAACTGCGTTTTATCTTCTCTACCAGATTTCTGATGTTTTATCGATGACATACAATATTTTTAATAAATTATTTTCAGATATGACATACTATTTCTGTTAAATGTAACACATTTTTATACAAACTCATGGTACTTATTAAGACAATACGCGAAAACATTGATCTGATAACGATTTTTCCACCTTATTTGCAATTTGAACTGACAATATGTTGTTCAGCTAACAAATCTTATAGATTAATTAGGTGGTACTTTATGTATGTGTAACCTAACACGTTTTCATCGTTGTTTCTAATTTCTCCGTACCAACATAGAGGGAGTTATCTTCGAAGAAACTCTCGCCATCAACGCGGTGTTTGAGAGTTGCAAACAGTGCCTTGCGGAAGGCGTTGATATCGGTCAAAGAGTAGCCGAGTTCTCAAACTGTGTTCATTCCTAACGATAAATTTCGAATAACCGAAATTACACGGTTAATAGGAGAGTGTAGGTGTTGTTCTTGTCGTGAGGTGTTCCTTCTATTAATTTATTTTGATTTTCCTTAATTCTAGAACCCTAACATACAACAACTAAAGAAACAGAACGGTTCAAAAACTACATTTTATTTGTCCTAACCATCTAGAAGTTTGATTTCTTAATTACAATTAGGACTGTTAAATATGGTAAAACCGAACCATCTGAACCGAACCGAAATAGACAATATGGTTTGGTTTGGGTATATACCATATAAACCGAATGGATATGATTTTCTAAAACCGTAGGATTTGGATATGGTTTGGTTTGGGTATATACCATATAAACCGAATGGATATGATTTTCTAAAACCGTAGGATTTGGATATGGTTTGGTTTGGGTATATACCATATAAACCGAATGGATATGATTTTCTAAAACCGTAGGATTTGGATATGGTTTGGTTTGGGTATATACCATATAAACCGAATGGATATGATTTTCTAAAACCGTAGGATTTGGATATGGTTTGGTTTATAACCGATTAAACCGAATAAACCGAACAAAACCGATTAAAAGTAAAACATGTAAATATGTATCTATTTTATAGCGACACATGAAAATCTATTTGTTATATAGTTAAATTTTTGTTTATAACTATTACCATATTTTTATAGTAATAAAGAATCATACTTTGTAAAACACTTGAACTATAATTAAATAACAAAAATCACAACCGAGGCCTCTTATTTTCTTAGTCTTCTTTTTATGATCTTTTGCTTTATTTTAGTATTGACTAAATTGAAGTGAAGATTATAAATTTGATGGACAACAATTAGTGGAAATTCTTCTCAACTTTTCTCTTCTCTATAATGACGAGTTTAGTGTTCAATCGAAGAACCATGACTTTGATGAACACTAAATATGGAAAAGAGTTTATCATGGTTAACATGAACCAGTAAAAAAGTAATAATAATAATAGTCTTGGTTAACATTTTGTTTTATTACTGTTCTTTTCAAGGTTGAAGCTCAAATAGGTTGGTTACCTTCGTAGATAATGATATTAGTACCACCTTCAGCCCTTACATAAGGCCACTAAAACATTTGTTTTAGGCCAAAATACTTTTAAAAAGTTTCGATGGACACACATTATTAAATGGGAATATGCACTAAATGAAAGATATATACTCCATATTTTTTCCATAATTTGCAATACGATAGTTAGGTAATATGTGTTGGATGGCAAACTGCGTTTTATCTTCTCTACCAGATTTCTGATGTTTTATCGATGACATACAATATTTTTAATAAATTATTTTCAGATATGACATACTATTTCTGTTAAATGTAACACATTTTTATACAAACTCATGGTACTTATTAAGACAATACGCGAAAACATTGATCTGATAACGATTTTTCCACCTTATTTGCAATTTGAACTGACAATATGTTGTTCAGCTAACAAATCTTATAGATTAATTAGGTGGTACTTTATGTATGTGTAACCTAACACGTTTTCATCGTTGTTTCTAATTTCTCCGTACCAACATAGAGGGAGTTATCTTCGAAGAAACTCTCGCCATCAACGCGGTGTTTGAGAGTTGCAAACAGTGCCTTGCGGAAGGCGTTGATATCGGTCAAAGAGTAGCCGAGTTCTCAAACTGTGTTCATTCCTAACGATAAATTTCGAATAACCGAAATTACACGGTTAATAGGAGAGTGTAGGTGTTGTTCTTGTCGTGAGGTGTTCCTTCTATTAATTTATTTTGATTTTCCTTAATTCTAGAACCCTAACATACAACAACTAAAGAAACAGAACGGTTCAAAAACTACATTTTATTTGTCCTAACCATCTAGAAGTTTGATTTCTTAATTACAATTAGGACTGTTAAATATGGTAAAACCGAACCATACGGAACCGAACCGAACCGAAATAGACAATATGGTTTGGTTTGGGTATATACCATATAAACCGAATGGATATGATTTTCTAAAAACCGTAGGATTTGGATATGGTTTGGTTTATAACCGATTAAACCGAATAAACCGAACAAAACCGATTAAAAGTAAAACATGTAAATATGTATCTATTTTATAACGACACATGAAAATCTATTTGTTATATAGTTAAATTTTTGTTTATAACTATTACCATATTTTTTATAGTAATAAAGAATCATACTTTGTAAAACACTTGAACTATAATTAAATAACAAAAAATCACAACCGAGGCCTCTTATTTTCTTAGTCTTCTTTTTATGATCTTTTTGCTTTATTTTAGTATTGACTAAATTGAAGTGAAGATTATAAATTTGATGGACAACAATTAGTGGAAATTCTTCTCAACTTTTCTCTTCTCTATAAGCGAACAGAGTTTCGTGTTCAATCGAAGAACCATGACTTTGATGAACACTAAATATGGAAGAGTGAAAAAAACTTTTCTATCATGTTTGTGTTTTGTTTTTATTTTTGTTTTCAAAATTTGAGTGTTTTTATTTTTGTTTTCAAAATTTGAGTGTTTTTATTTTTATTCATTTATTTGAACATATGATATTTTTAATAAATTATTTTCAGATATGACATACTATTTCTGTTAAATGTAACACATTTTATACAAACTCATGGTACTTATTAAGACAATACGCGAAAACATTGATCTGATAACGATTTTTCCACCTTATTTGCAATTTGAACTGACAATATGTTGTTCAGCTAACAAATCTTATAGATTAATTAGGTGGTACTTTATGTATGTGTAACCTAACACGTTTTCATCGTTGTTTCTAATTTCTCCGTACCAACATAGAGGAGTTATCTTCGAAGAAACTCGCCATCAACGCGGTGTTTGAGAGTTGCAAACAGTGCCTTGCGGAAGGCGTTGATATCGGTCAAAGAGTAGCCGAGTTCTCAAACTGTGTTCATTCCTAACGATAAATTTCGAATAACCGAAATTACACGGTTAATAGGAGAGTGTAGGTGTTGTTCTTGTCGTGAGGTGTTCCTTCTATTAATTTATTTTGATTTTCCTTAATTCTAGAACCCTAACATACAACAACTAAAGAAACAGAACGGTTCAAAACTACATTTTATTTGTCCTAACCATCTAGAAGTTTGATTTCTTAATTACAATTAGGACTGTTAAATATGGTAAAACCGAACCATACGGAACCGAACCGAAATAGACAATATGGTTTGGTTTATAACCGATTAAACCGAACAAAACCGATTAAAAGTAAAACATGTAAATATGTATCTATTTTATAGCGACACATGAAAATCTATTTGTTATATAGTTAAATTTTTGTTTATAACTATTACCATATTTTTTATAGTAATAAAGAATCATACTTTGTAAAACACTTGAACTATAATTAAATAACAAAAAATCACAACCGAGGCCTCTTATTTTCTTAGTCTTCTTTTTATGATCTTTTTGCTTTATTTTAGTATTGACTAAATTGAAGTGAAGATTATAAATTTGATGGACAACAATTAGTGGAAATTCTTCTCAACTTTTCTCTTCTCTATAAGCGAACGAGTTTAGTGTTCAATCGAAGAACCATGACTTTGATGAACACTAAATATGGAAGAGTGAAAAAACTTTTCTATCATGTTTGTGTTTTGTTTTTATTTTTGTTTTCAAAATTTGAGTGTTTTTATTTTTATTCATTTATTTGAACATATGATATTTTTAATAAATGACTGCGTTGATAACATGACTTTAAAATTCATATAATATGATCTCAAACTACATAATTATGTTATTTGGTATAAAACCGAATAAACCAAAACCGACGATATATAAACCGAACCGAACCGAACCGAAATAGACAATATGGTTTGGTTTGGGTATATACCATATAAACCGAATGGATATGATTTTCTAAAAACCGTAGGATTTGGATATGGTTTGGTTTATAACCGATTAAACCGAATAAACCGAACAAAACCGATTAAAAGTAAAACATGTAAATATGTATCTATTTTATAACGACACATGAAAATCTATTTGTTATATAGTTAAATTTTTGTTTATAACTATTACCATATTTTTTATAGTAATAAAGAATCATACTTTGTAAAACACTTGAACTATAATTAAATAACAAAAAATCACAACCGAGGCCTCTTATTTTCTTAGTCTTCTTTTTATGATCTTTTTGCTTTATTTTAGTATTGACTAAATTGAAGTGAAGATTATAAATTTGATGGACAACAATTAGTGGAAATTCTTCTCAACTTTTCTCTTCTCTATAAGCGAACAGAGTTTCGTGTTCAATCGAAGAACCATGACTTTGATGAACACTAAATATGGAAGAGTGAAAAAAACTTTTCTATCATGTTTGTGTTTTGTTTTTTATTTTTGTTTTCAAAATTTCGAGTGTTTTTATTTTTTATTCATTTATTTGAACATATGATATTTTTTAATAAATGACTGCGTTGATAACATGACTTTAAAATTCATATAATATGATCTCAAACTACATAATTATGTTATTTGGTATAAAACCGAATAAACCAAAAACCGACGATATATAAACCGAACCGAACCGAAGTAAATATGGATTTAGAATGGTAGTTATATTCTACTAACCGAAATACCGAAAAACCGAAAAAACTGAACCGAAACCGAACCGATATCTGGATTGAACACCCCTAATTACAATGCATACACTAATTTATTATTATGAATCATTTGTAAACTTCCCTTCTATAGAAACTCAGCTTCTACCTTTTTTACAATGTTATAGTCCTAAGAATTTTATTAAATCGTGAATCTCTAAACCTGGTCCAGTACTGGTTTGAGTAGTCATTCCTTTGCCTTCAGAACTTTCAATATACTATTACATCAGTCAATTATGGAGACAACAACCAAGTAATCATCTTGTATAGTTATTTTACGCATAGGAACTTTGCACTACTTTATCATGAAAGGCCTGGCTTATTTCATCACCGGCCATTAGGATAAATGTGTTAATTTGAAAACATATAGATGTATTCCAAAATAGAGAAAGAAAGAAAGAAAAATGGATGAATATAATAGCGATTCACATCGTCATGGTCGTCGTCGTGTGCGTGTAACAGAGAAAGGTCCACTTATGACTTGCCCCTTCGTATACACACAACCTCATCTCGTCCTTTCCATATTACAACTTTGTCTCTTTCTGATGAACGTTTTTTTGGTCTATTTCAGGTCCAGGTGGGATTTCCACTATTTTCGATATCATTTTCCCACCTTTTTAAAGTATAAATCGAACCAATTTATTTGTTCTTCTTTTCCATTGACATCATGAAAACAACATAAGGAAATAATAAAAGTTATAATAATTGGTACATTCGGGGATTTCAATTTCCTCTAGGCGGCCTTTTTGATTTTTTCAACACATTAGAAATAAAACTAATGAAAAAATTCCTTGTTATTATTCTGGTGAACATTCTCAAAGATATTTGTAGCAAAAGGTGATGGAGGACACGTAGGGCCAAAGGAACAGACAGATGGTGTGTGGTTAAGCAACTGTAGTCTCTCTCCTCCTCCATGTCCTAAACCCATGTCTCCATACACTTTCCCTTCAAAACTCATTTTCCTCTTCTGATCTCTCCTTTAAATATAGCATCTCTCTACCTTCATTCTTGCATGCATTGATCATTAACATGAAGAGGGACAGAAAGAAACAGAAACTAGAGGAAGTGGAGGAGAGGAAAATGGAGGTGGTGCTGGTGGAGCAAGTTGATGCCTTGACTGCAGCAGCGACGGTGGCTGCGGCTGCGGCGGTGGAAGAGGAGGAAGAGTTCTGGGGTATGAGGCTCAAGGAAGGAGATGTTGTGGTCGACGAGCTGATGACATGGAGCACCGTGCTGCCTTCATGTTGGGACGTGGAGTTTGTTGAGAAAAACTATGGAGTTTTGTTCGAAGATGTTGTGTGGGACGATGATCTTTGGAATTTGAACACTTCTACTCAGCTTCCACCTTTAGATAATAACATAAGACAAGATTGAAGTCTGGAGATACGATCGTAATCCAAATTAATAATTTGTTTTGATTTGGTGTCTTAAGTTTAAATCATGAGTTTCTTATATAAAACATCCTTAACCTTGAGGATTTTCTCACAAAGAAAAATCAAGCTGGTTTGGAGTTAGTCTTTTTTTCTTGATTTAAGTTTTGGATTTTCCGATTAAGAATATAAAACTCAGTAAACCGAACTAAGTTTGTTTATGGTTTTTGGATCTATTTTTTATAAACAGAAATATGTGACCCTATTGAATCGGTTGCAATCTCGACAACTCAAAATTAACTGACCTATGCCCGAATCGGACCAAAACAAATAATATTATTATATTTGCTGGAGATGAATCCTGGTTTGGTTCTTAGAAACCGAGCCAAACCGTTCTAACTTGACTTTATCTGTGTTCGGTTTAAATTTTCCATCTGACTACCCCGATATATATGGCTAAACAACTAACAATAACAACAAACAACAGGTTATAGTTTCACCAGGCAAACTATAACCACGGCTTATAAGATGAATTTCTTTGTAAGTTCATACATATGCCCAATCGTGTACCAAGACAGATAATGATCATATTTTCAATCATTCTACTTAGCTTTTGCTTTCTTTTTTTTTTTTTTTTTTGCTAAAAGATATTCAAGCTTTTGCTTTCTTCTCATGGCTTCTTTTAGTATATTTGGAAATCATGAAACCACAAAGTGTCTATAGGAGTTGAAATATCCCTAGTAAATAAGACATATTGTTCAGACTTGGTCTATATTACTGGACATCATGTACTCCACGTTGTCAAAAATAGTAACACGCCTATTAAAAATGACGTTCTTTTCGGTTTGTAAGCACCAGTCCACCGAGACGTGCCATGGTTGACAAAATTGGTGTGATTTTGACTGAAAACAAAGATTTGATAAACAGTAAAAAAAAAAGAAATTATGAAAGGAAGATAACTATTTCATCCTAGATAACGTCTCTGGAAATTTTAGACCGGACATGCAACGAGACAAACCACAGAAGTACACTGAGAAAAAACACATGGAAGACTTGGTAGAAGAAATCTAGAAATGTGTGGCTTGTAGCCACAAGCCACTTTGTAGACAGTGAAACTAAGAGTAATCCTTGTTGCTCAGAGACTCGAATGGATATATACTCATATTTTAATAGTTAAAAAGTGATGATCAGTTTAATAGTGACTAGAGCTTGACGGGTGTTAGTTTTTATTTTACTTTTATTAATTAGTAACATTTTTAAATATATAGGTTTTTGTTCATTTTTAAGTTTCTACACGTCAGAATTGAATCCATCCAAACTTAAAAAAACCCAAGTCAAACTCCACCCAAAAATTTATAATATCCGAGCGGAGTCCAATTTCAAAACAAAAAAAAACTCGATATACTAAAAAATTGATCCGTACCTGAATGGATACGTGAATACCTACGTCTAAATGATTATGTAAAGAAAAAAATAATCTTTATTCAAACATTTGGAATTATTATGACAAACACATACAATAAATAATATTGAATTATTACGGTAAAAATAATTAATGAAATAGTTCAGAAGTGTGAAAAGGAAATGTAAAGAATATAATATAAAATTTTAAATAGGTAAGTTTTGTTCTGTAATAAATTCTATCAAATTATTTTGTAAAGAGTAATTGATAAAGTAATTAAAATGAGTGAAAATAAGGAAATAAAAGATGTAATAAATTTGTTTAAAATAAGGTTAATTCTATTTTTACTTCAGTTTTAATAATATACTAGATTTTGACCCGCGCTTTGGAAGCGCGGGATAATTTTGGTGAAAACTTCATATAATTGTATTTTCTATTTATTTAAAGTAAGTTTAGGCATAAAGATCCGTAAACAAAAGTTCGAACCGAACTCAAACATAAAAAAAAGAATTTGCACCTGGTCATTCATGTAAGAAATACCAGAATGAGTTTTGTAGGGTGGTACAAAAAAACCCAAAAAATTCAATTAACCGATCCGTACTTACAAATTTACCAAAATGAAACCTAGGATGTGATATAAATTTAAACAGAAACTCAAAATACCTAACCCGTATAATGTGCTGATAAACGCCCAAGCCTAATTTAAAATGTGTTTTATGTTTTGTGTTTTTCATTTAGTTTTATATTTGATAAATATTTTACATGTTTATTGGAATAACCCATACATATATATTCATGAAAATATTAATAATAACATGTTTCATTAGATCATTAAATACTAATAGTAGCTACCTATTAATATTTATTTTATCACATATACATATATAATTTTATTATCTATCTGTAAGATTTATATTAATATGTATTTGCCTATTTGGTGAGTGTTTTGAAGAGTTTTTTACTTGCATTTGGATTAAAGTACAGTTGTATATATGAATTAGTAAATATGTATAATTATTTATATGTTAATAAATAAAATATAATTTATTAGTTAATTATATTTAGTGTTAATATAAACTGAATTCATTATTTTTTTAAAACAATAGATTAATTATTTAGTTCCTTAATTTTAGATTAGTGTATATATTAATAATAATTAAGTTAACTATAAGTAGAAATAATAGAAAATCTAGCTAAATGTAATGGTTTAATCTGTTTTAATTGTATTGATTATATTTTATGGAATTGTAGAGAAATATTGGAAGTATTTAAACTATTATAAATGGTACAATTAAAATCCACAAATTATTTTCCAAATATATTTCAACTGGGTGAAAATAAATATGTATTTGTATAATCACAAATCTGAAATGTGGGTTAATTAATAATTTGTTTCTGGACTAATATAATATTAGTTAGTAGTCGGGTTTTCGTATGTTTGTTAATCACAAATGATAATAGTAGTTTTTTGCAAATATGTATTGATAAAGTAACCATTATAGTGATATGAATATATATAAAATGTTTATATTTAAGTGTAAGATTCTAAAACGTGTGATGCATGAATTTTCAACATAGTAAAATTTCATTATTATTACATTTTAAAAAATATGATTGATTTTTTTTCGAATATGAACATAGTTTTCAAAATCGAATCATCTACAAAAACAATAAGCAATATTTATCTTCCTATATATTAGGAATAATTTATAGTTACGAATAAGAGGCAAAAAAATAATTAGTTTGTTATATTGTTTCAGTTAGACATGCTGAAAAGGAAAAACAAATTAAACCATAAATAGTATTTTGAATTAAAAGGTATTTAGTTAAATATATATATATAAATTAAAAGCATGTGTTTTAATAAAGCCAATAACAGTGTATTGTAATTACTTTGAACACAAGAGAGTATCTCAAAAAATACCTTTTGTTTTAATAGTATTGATATGGTTTTCTCAGTTATATCTCATACTAGGATCGGTCCGCCCTACGGACGGGATATAATTTATATGTGATTTATGTTGTTATTATTTTTTTTATTTTGTGGTTTGTATATTAAATTTGTATTTGCGAGAGATGTTTAATGATTTTTGTCTTCTAGAAAGTTTTAAATAAAGTGGGATTATATGTGATAAGATATATTTGTTTGTTTACAATAGGTGTTTCTATACTAAAGAGTTGTGTCATTGATATAATGTGTATTTAATATATAATATGATCTTTTTATATTATTGATTAAATACAAAAATTTGATCATAGACTCTACAATCATCCCGAGGTTTTTGTTTAAAATTTAATTTTGATGATATAGTTAGTATGTTAATTTTAGTATATAAATATTGTAATCTATTATAAATATATAAGTAGTTAAACAATTATTAAATTATTTTAAATTATTCATTGTTTTTTCTTATAGAAATTTCAAAATTTTTAGTATCCATTTTTTGTTATTAGGAATTAAATATAAGCTGATGAGCAGAGTGAACAAAAATCAATTAATTTTTAGTTATGGTGTTTAATTGGTTGAATTTTTTAATTTTGTTAAAATCTAAAATATTGTAATACTATAATTTAACATGTGGTAAACTACAAAATTAACTACAACGTTAACACATCACAAAATTATTATGAATGACATAATGTTATTGTTATTACCATTGTTCTGAAAAGTACATGTAGCCTTTGTTTAGACTTTAGTTTTTTTTTTTAATAGTTTTGGAAAGAACATATATTTTTGCAAACTTAACTTGAGGAATAAAGAAAAGTACCCAACAAAAACAGGGACAGTAACGCTGAGACTTATTATTTGGTAAAAAATGTTTAAGGGTTATACCCAAAATATTGTAATACTATAATTCAACATGTGGTAAACTACTAAATTAACTACAACGTTAACACATCACAAAATATTATGAATAATTTAAAATATTATTGTTCTTACCAGTGTTCTGAAAACTACAATGGGCCACGTAACAGCAGAGGAGCATTCAGAAATAAAAACTTTTTTAACACGTGCAAGTATCAGCTGAAACCATCCAAGACGCAGCAAATTGCAAAAAACAAACGACCAAAATAATATTAAAAAGTAAGTGAGACGCAAAACAAATTATTTAAACTTTAGAAATAATAAGATCCTCTGCAGATGCAGTTGTCGGCTCAGGATTTCACCACTCTCTAAAACCTTGGAAGCTAATGCGATTTTGTTCCAATGTGCACATCCTCCTCAAGTCGCTGACTCTCACCAGTGATCCAGCAGTAAATGGTTCACAATGTTAAGACACCATTAGCAGATGTAGTCAACTCTATAGAATCATCATTCCGAGATTGGACATTGGTCCCACCATGCGAGGGTTTGGTTTTTACTGATCCAAACATATGACAGTCTTAGCAAGCTAAAAACAAAACGTAGATACATATATGGACAATGGTTGTGAGGGCTGATTGCGGTCTTGATATGGTGAATAATTGACGTTTGGAGGAGAAGCTGAATGGGGAAAGCTTCAAGTGGAATATGTAAGTGCTGCCGACCAATTCCTTAATGCACTGGGGAAGTGACCTTTGAACTGGGTCTGCAACATCATGCTCCTGCCATAAAGCTAGCAATAAAATTTTAGGTGGATGTGGTGGTCAATGGTGGGATAAAAGAATTTAAATGGTTATTGGATAATGGTACCATAAGTTATACAACAATATCAGCACGGGTGTTGGTAAGTTTTGTCATATCACCGTCAAAGAGCCATAAACAATACAGAGTGGGAACCATCTGAAACGCATAGCTGGACATTGTACCTGCATATGTGATAGTGTTGAGATTTGTTAGAGTTGGGTGGTGCAGGGCTGCTGTGTATTCTCGTTAAATGTCTACTACCATGAGCTTGAGAAGTATTAGCTTAGAACCCCCAACGGCATTGTCTTCATTGCATCCTCCGCATGTAAATGATGTAGAACCACGAGAAAGATTTTTAGAGCTCGAGCATGAGGTGTAGCACCAACCATTTGTAGTATCAATACTCTCAACTAACCTCCTGCAGGAAAACTCCATGCTATGTCCACATAATCGATTGTGAAAACATTGAAGCATACTGCATACAGATGTGAAAGAACAGTAGAGGAAAATCAGAAAGATTTTTAATATTCGAATAAAATGGTGAAACAGAGAATCATGGTTTCATTACTTGCCTCAACCTGTCCTCTGGAGATATTGACATGATTGATGATCTCATCAAGCATAGAGGATTTTCCAGCTACTTGGTTGCATTTTACTGGATCGTCTCAATCTCTTAATCTTCACCTTAGCTTCAAGCTTTTAAAACAGCAACAATGAAAATTCCAACATTTTTGACCGCTTGGCGTATCTGAAAACAGATTTTTTTTTTGTCAGCATGGTTCTCTGTTTCATCATTACAAAACTGAAAACTGAGTATAAGAGAAGCATTATAAGAGATAGCAAATGATTTTAATCTTTCTAACTTGGTAGGTTAAGTCTTGCGAGCCTTTTTGGGTAGACACTCAAATGCTAGGACCAGTAGCTCCTCAACGGTGCTCCCACCGCAAGCAGGCTGAACATTTGCAGTAGTTGTATCTAATGGTGTGCTTGTTGCAGCGGATCATAATGACTTGCAGTTGGGTTTTAGTTTCCAGATATCTTGATGCTGTCAGAATCCCGTCAAGATACACATGAGCTGTTCATAACTTGAGGAAAGATTTTTTCATCAAGCATGAGCACACTCATAAGATCCCAATATGTGCCGCCTAGACAAACAGAAAGAGACACACCAAAAGAAGTTTGCGGTTTTGTCAATGTAAATAACACATATTTGATGTTACCATTCCCCGCAAGGTCCACAACAGATAAAATGTTCCAACAAAATAGATAAGCGTATTTGTAAGACAGTGTACTGAGCAATATACACATCTCTATATATATAGAGAGAGAGAGAGATGAAGGTTACCTCTTCTAGCATCGACAAAGAATCAAACTACTTATGTTGACTCCTGAATCAATATATATATATATATATATATATATAGAGAGAGAGAGAGAGAGAGAGAGAGATGAAGGTTACCTCAACAAAGAATCAAACAACTTCTGTTGACTTATAAATTTATAAAGAGATTTATAAGACTTGATAAAAATTAATATTGTATACAATCACAAAGTTCTAAATCCCAACAGCATAAAAATTAGATTGATGTGCTTTGCATAGAAAGTAATAGTTTGGCCTTTAATGATCAAATGAGTGTCAAAGAAAAGAGAACTTACATGTGTAGCATCAGGTCCTTTCTCAGATCCGTCAAGGTGAAGTGCCTTTTCTTGTCTCATTCCCAGTTTAGCAGCTTCTTTATCTCTCTGCAGCTTGACGCTCTGTTCTCTCCCGGGTCTCTTCTTCTTATTCTTCTATGTGATTCCTCTTTGTCTCTCTCTAAACTCTTCACCTCTTCATGTTTCTGTTTCTCACTAATGCCTTTTTGGAGTAAGGCTTAATTGAAGTTTCGAAGTCCCTCCTTCTCCTTCTGTTTTTCAAACTCCGGTTCCAGTTCTGATTCTTCTCTACCACATGCTCTTTCACAACCATCTCATCCTCCGGAGCCTCAGCTTTATCATCCTCCTGAGTCATGAAGAACATTGCACTAAATATGAAGAGATTGCATCAGAAAATTAGTTTACTTGTTTGTTTTGACGGAATGAGGAGAGTAGGAAAGCTTACCTTTTTATAGTCGCAGTTCCACCGTTTTGCATGAGGAAGCTAGCATTCAAGACAGATCGTGGGTGATGATTTAAGAAAAAAATTAAGAGGACGAATCTGTAACTGGTAGTTATTATTAGGAAGAATATGAAACAACTCTCACATAACTCTCTGGTTTTATCTCGATATCAAATGGGGGAGATGAAAGAATAATGAAAACCTTTAGTACAGAAACGACGCGTGAAGCCGCCTGCGTTTATAGTTAGAGATAATCACTGCTGGGCTGGTTTAATGAAGCAAACTTAAGGCCTGATCGAAAACAAAGCCCACTTAACACAAACTTAAATGAAACACTGCGGATCTTGTTTGTGGGACACGTGTCGGCACCGTATGCAGTGAATTGTTGTGTTGTCCGCCTACGTGGCTTCATGGGAGAGAAGAAAACCGAGTTTTATAATAATAGATGCGTAGTAATGTAACAGATACAATTAATAACTTGAGTACAATAGAGAAATATATAGCAATCATCGGAACTTGAATTAAAGCGAAAGGTAGGAATAGTTATGTTAAGCATAACCGTCGCAATATATAAGGATTATCAGAAAAGTGGGTTTCTATAATGGTGGAAATAAAGTAGAGTAAATAATTGAAAAGAAATGACGATTGTATAAATAGCTTTATATTGGTTGACAAGGAGCTGTAGGATTAATTGTTAACAGCGATCCAGTTTTAATAGTATTGACTAAATTTTGAACATCTTTGAAAGCGTGAAATTTTTTTTGGTTGGCAATATTTTATATAGTGTACATAAGTTATACTTCCTCAATTCCTGATACATGACATTTTAGAGTTTTTTTTGTTTGATATTAGATGAATTTTTCAATCGTAAATGTATAATTTATTAATTAGTATTGTAAGATAACCATTTTAATCTATGGTGTATTTTATTGTTGGTCGAATTGTTTTTATATTAATTATCTAATGATGTTTTTGTTATAAAATATAAAAAACTAAATATTTTATTAATCTATGTGCACAATCATAACAGGACATATAATAAAAATGGATGGAATACATTTTTAAGTTATATATAACTCATACTAAATTTGTTTAATAATTTATTTTAATTATTCAAACAATTTATATATATATATATATTAGTATAAAATTAAAATAAGATAAAATTATTTTAAAACTCATTTCACATTGATACTAATTTGTGTATATGAAATCAGTATTGTGAGAGTTAAAAAAATGCAATATTAATTTTGTTAACATTAATATGTCAAATATATGTTAGATCAGCTGAAGAATTAAACATGCTATTCATATAGTCTTTCAGCTGAGAAGATTAGTGAAGCTGCTGAAGCAGAATGGGGAAGTAGTCATTATTACGTGGAAGCACCAATATAACCCTTCAATCGTAAAGGAAAGACAATCAACTGGTATAATATATTCACGAAGTCTGATTTTTATTTTGAAAATAGTAGAATGTTCATCTTAAAAATCATTACTGTAATAACTTTTTATTTAATTAGGTAACGTCAGGTATGTCATCATTGATAATAAAAGTAAAATGCGTCAAATCTGCTTGTGAATTGATGATCTACTGAGAAAAGATACAACAAAATCAATTCTATAATAACTTCGATATGTAATTTATAAGATGACATAAGCAAAATTAGATAGATTTCCTTACTTTGTAAACTTTGATTTTGGTGAATCTAAACATATTAGTGATGGCCCTAACTCACGGGCCTAATTCACACCCAAAAACTAGCTCATGAGTGGAGGATTGCCCATACACTTATATATTACCCAAGGACATTTGATTTAGTCGATGTGGGACATTATCTAATAGCTCCTCTCGAGATGTGGGTGGGAAACGGTCCAACGGAAACAGACCAAACCCAATATCTCGGACATACCACAGCAAGATGGGCCATTTTTATAGGTTACATAGGTAGACAACTATTTATATGGGAAATCATCTGCTTGGCTTAACCATGGGTTCTGATACCATATTAGTGATGAGCCTAACTCACACCCAAAAGCTAGCTCATGAGTGGAGGATTGCCCATACACTTATATATTACCCAAGGACATTTGATTTAGTCGATGTGGGACATTATCTAATAAAACACACAAAACTATGTCGTTGTATGCTTCTTGGTAAGCTGCAAGAAATTGTTCACCACATTTTCCCATATACAACGTATTAACCGTTAATCGCTAAAACATGTTGAAAACTTAGATCAATAATTAAAAGTAATAGTGTTAGTATATACATACCAACCAAAAAGCAAGCTTTCATAATCATACTCTTTATAGAATTGAAGCAGGACAACGAAGATATTCGATTGAGATAGAGCTTGAACCTGTGACAAAAAATGTTAGGCAGAAATCCATCTTATAAGGATGGTTTGTTGTCCTATATGGCACCGTACTTGCATTAATAAGAAATTCTTAGTGCTCCAAAGTCACTCGTGATGTGTAATGTTTCCAAGTACGAAGAACTTTGACATAGATTCACCAACCTATTATGAAAGACTCGACATGGTTATGGTATGTGAAACTTCTCCGAACCATTATAAATTTGAAGAGGCTATAGAACTCTTTATAGACAAATTAATGGTTACTTTAAATATTTGTTTAGATATTACGTTCTTGTATATTAGGCAACAATTAGAACAATTTTGGAATATGCCTAATTTACATATTTATAATATATTTGATCTCCCGAATTCCTAGTGGATTTGGTATACCAATATATTTCTGTAGTATGTAATTTATTTCGTAAATGTAGTTTCGGAAGATTAAATTTCTGAGTTTATGGTACTGTTTAATTATTTGGAACTGACAAAATAGTACTCATTTTAGTTACTTTCCTGATTGTAAGTATTTTTTAGTATATTGAACCATTTTTGTTGTTTTATTTTATTTGAATATAGAAAAATTATTATGTAATATATCCTCATAATAACATATCTTGACAATCAAGCTTAGTTAAGTTATGTAAAATTAGATTTTAAGATTTATTGAGTTGGATCTTTAACAAAATTCCAATTTTCTTGTTTTGATTTTTAGTTATTGGTAAGTAGACGATTTGCAACTAATGACTGGTCGAATATTTTTAGTATATTCGATAGTTTTGTTTACAACTCCCGAAAATTTAGTTTCTATTTTTTTTTTTTTTTGAAATCAGATTGTAACCAAGAACAACCTTAATGCTTCCTTGTTTTTATTCTTCTTTGCCTCGGTAGCATTCACTTAGGAATGTTAGTTGTAACTTCCTCTTTTCATTTATACGATATTAACAGTTTTAGCACACACAAAAAAATCAGATTTGTAACTATGTTGATTGGCCACATATATTGCATACTTATTAAAGATCCCGCTATATTCACAAATTTGAGTTTTAAGCATATAAAGATTGTTTTTTTATATATTGACATCTATTGAATTGTTATCCATATGTGTAGGTTGATGGTTATTTTTTACTAAATTAATGAAGAAATTAAAGAAACATGATTTGGGGTTTAGGGGTTTGTCTCTATTTCTTTCTACACATCTAAAAATGCAACCTTTCAAATTAATAAACACGATCATTTTAATATATGTTAGATATTAATAATTTTGAATGGCGCAGTATGTATAGTAGTATTAAGCTTCATGCTGATATAAAAGTATCTAAACATGAAAACATTTTCATATTGAAACGTGAGTGTTGATGGAGCCCGATGGTCTAATTTTCTATATATAAAAATAATATCATCTATTTTGTGAGCAATCAAAATCGATGTGTTTCGATGACAGTAATTATAATTTGGTAAACTTGGAGCCGAAGATAAAAGGTAAAGGAAATTAATATCAATAGTTTGTTGCATTGTTTCAGTTAATTACGCTACAAAGGAAAATGAAACTAAACAATAAATAGTTTTTTGGATTAAAAGGTATTTTGTTGAAAATATTTAATAAAAAGTATAGGTTTTAAATAAGACAATGGCAGTATCTTGTAAATATTTCGAAACTCTAAGGGTTCCTAAAAAAAGACACTTTGGTTTTAATAGTATTGATGTTATTATTTTTGTAGAATAGTCTATCAATATGAAAACCTAATCAAAATTGGAATTTTAGATTTCAAGAAAATCATGCTCGATTAGTTATTTCTATATAATCGATTTGTATTTAAACTCATAAACCATTAATAATTATATTCTGAAAAGCTAGATTTAAAATTAATTAATAATTATGCTTGATTTTAGGGAAGGAAATTAAAAAGGTTAGTTTAGGAGTAGATCACGTCTTATTGTAACAAACCCCTAACATTCGATTGATATATTTTGGGAGATCGTATATATATGGAAAACTTTTGAAAAATCAGTTATAATAAATGTTCAATAACCACATGGTTTATTCTGAATGATTACGATTATATTACTAAGGAGTGTATTCAATCTAACATTTGAGTTGATTTGATTTTTAATGGAGTTTTAGATGATTTAAATAAGTTGCAGAGATTTAGGTGATTTTTGTTAAAACATTCTAGAATATCACCTAAAACAATGGGATTTGAATTTCAATTTTTTTTTAACTAAGAAACTCCATCCAAACACCCTTAAATCACCTGAAAACTTTAAAATTAACTCCATAACTTTAATTATGTTCAATAACATTGAATTTTAGAGTACTTTATGGAATTTCAAGTTCAATAACAGTAGATTTTAAATGAGTTTTTAAAATTCATATTTGAATAACAGTGGATTTGTCATTTTAATACAAATCACTTGAAACTCTCAGTTGAATACACCTCCCTAATTAGTTTTGAACTGGCTAGTGAGATTGTATCTAACTAATATTTAGAAAGATCATCTTGTAATCTAGGTGTAAACTGAACTAACCAGTTTAGCGTCAAATAATTGTAGTTTTTTTTTTTTAAATAACGATTAATTTTAAAATTTAGTATAATATTATATTAATGATTTTACTCACTAACATTTCAGATAGGATGAGACCATTGCCACCAGATTTTGATTTAGTATATTAAACCGTGCAGATTCAATAACATTTGGATGACTTCATGTCTTGATAAAATTTAATTCAAATTATTATTGTATAAGATAAAAAAACTCTTGATAAGAATGTATAAAAAATTAAACGCGAGCGTAAAGTTTTTGGTAAGTGAGCTCTCCAGCATAATCTGCATCTGGTTTGATAATAGTTATTATTTAAATTAATCATTAATTATTTGCTTTAATTGTAGTGGTATGAGATGGTAATTATTGTAGAAAAATTAGGATTAAATACAAAATGTACTTCAGTTTTAATAGTTTAGATGTGTATTTTAAAAAAATTTCATAACCTTGTTATTAGCTGACAAGTGTGTTCGTAGTTTCTCAAAAAAAAGATTTCAAATCTTTATATGAGAGATGGTTTTTCTCTTTCTGCTATTTACTATTTTTATTATTTTATTTGAGAAGTCTATTAGTGTTCTAAAATACGGTTTAGGTGGTTTAGGTCTTATCTATGCAGCATATATGCGCCATACAGTAATTAGACATACCGTTTTTCATGCATGTTATACTGTGTTTTATGTGGATTTATATAGTTCAGGCGCATAATATCGTTTAAACGGTCGTATATGCGGTTTACACAGACGCCTAGGAGAATTTTAAGTCATTATGATTAAAAAAACTAAAGTATTAATATTATTATATATTTATTTAGTGTTATTAGTTGTTACCTTATATGTATTTATATGATTATATCTATTAGATTAACTGCTACAAAATTATTTATAAATTTATCATCTTCATATATTTAAACATGTTTTAATTTTTTATATTTTGAAACTATTTATATATGTTAAAACTATATTTTATATATAGGAATTATATTTAAAGTATATTTTATGTTCATTTTTATAAAACTTATGTATATATTAACTTATATTTATATTTTATATAAAAATATATGTCTAGGCCCGTTTAAGCGTTGGTTACGCGTTAGAGATTCATCTGCCGCCGTGTAAGTATGCATAGCACGTTTTAGAATAAGGATTTTTAGTAATTTAAACCCTCAACTAAAGAGCAATCGTAAAATAAACCCTCAGTTAAAAATTATGTGAAATAAACCCTCATCTTTATGTCCGTTAATGTTTTTTCCCCTCCGTAATCTTTGTCGTCAACTTTCGACGGAGAAACGTTAATTGTTGACGACTAAGGTTACGGAGGATCGAAAATATTAACAGACATAAAAATGAGGGTTTATTTCACAGGATTTTTAATTGAGGGTTTGTTTTGTGATTTATTTTTAGTTGAGGGTTTAAATTACTAAAAAAAATTTGAGCAGATCCTATAAGTATCGATTATTTAGTAATTATTTTAAGATTCATAAATTTAAGGACCGACTCTACTGTTAATACAAACTGACTTTTCTTTGTCAATGAGACCTCACACTCCTTTGGTAAATCTAGCTCATAGCTATTCTTCACAAAAGAATTTTTTTTTGAGATTAGTGTTTGGTTTGGGTTTTGCATTAGTCAATTCGTAAAAAAGAACAACCTAAGACCGGAGTCCAAACTTCAGGTATCTGATCCTCATTCGGTGAGGAATCCACATTAGCTCAAACAACAAACCAAGTGGATCAATCTCCATCAGCTCGTTCTTTCTTCTCTAACAAATCATCTAAGTCCCTCAATGCTATGGTAAAACCTCTCTCAGCTCGTTCGTCTTTCAGTGGTTGTCTATAAGGACAGTGCCTTTAATGCCATTTTTAGTGGCCACATCACTCAAACCAGTCACTCCTACCTTTCCATCCGACACATTAACCAATCATAGAAAAGACAAAAGGTAACTAAAGGATAGCTTGTCCTAACTTAAGTTATAGATATGTTAGAGGACCCTCACTGAGCCACCATTCTACACATTAAGTGTGGTCTTATTTCTGTATGTGTTTATCTTAAAATTAGTAGGTTCTCCATTGATTTGGGAAGCTCAGGCAACTTAAGAGAATTAAGTAGTCAATGTTCCCCTTCAGCTTTACAAGATGAGGTTTGACTTGTTCGGAAATTTCATGAAACTAATTCACCTTATAATTGGTTTAACTATGAGTTTGTTCACTGCCTTGTTTTTCAATGCAAGTTTAAATTACTAAATTTTTTAGTAATTTAAACCTTCAACTAAAGATCAATCGTAAAACAAATCATCAACTAAAACTCATGTGAGATAAACCATCATCTTTATGTCCGTTAATATATTCGCCCCTCTGTAACCTTTATCGTCAACAGTTAACGTTTTTCCGTCGAAAGTTGACAATAAAGATTACGGAGGGGCGAAAACATTAACGGACATAAAGATGAAGGTTTATTTCACATAATTTTTAGTTGAGAGTTTGTTTTACGATTGATCTTTAGTTGAAGATTTAAATTACTAAAAATCCTTAGAATAATGATATATTAAAGACTATGGATGATGATGCCCTAATTTAACTCACTTGGTGAAGTTTGTCCAATCCAATGACACAGATAAAACCCTCTGGGTAAGTAACGTCTATTGTATACTTCTGGTAACTTTGCATACACATGGTACACGAATACATACGATGTTGATAAAACTTATGAAGTACTCAACAAATCTTCTTTTCTGTTTCCAAGAAAGAAAAAGTTTACCATAAGTTTCAGCATAATGTATCAATCAAATTACTATATCTTTGGTTATATGTAATGGGTTCAAGCAAGGGCGTACCTATTTTAATTGTTTTCATTTTACTTACAAGGGACATGTTCTATAAATCGTCTTTACCCCTGTAAGCCTAAGCACGACACACTGATATTTACCCTATTGGAGTAAGGTTTAGAAACATAGGTTTTTAGATATATAGATGAACGTACAAAAGGTCCTAAACTGGTATATAATTAATATTATTGGAAGCCAAGAGTTAAAATAGAATAATGTTTGGGTCAGAGGGAAGACGTAAAGAGTAAGAAAAAGAGACAAAAGAAATTGAGACAATGACAAGAAGAAAATGGCGAGTGAAGTTGAGAAGAAACAAATTTCGGTTTTGTAATTTTCTACTTTTTCGCTTATCAAATCTTTTTGCTTTTCTTGATTAGCATGCATCAAATATTATTCAGCCTATTCGTTTGATAAGACCATAGAGTGAGATGAAGGAAATATCTCAAAAACCAAAGCTTGAATGAATTACCGCATTTAGTATTATAGGGATTCGTCTATAGTACTCTCTTCTCTTCTTTTATTTTAATTATCGTTTTAAATTTATGTATATAAATTAAAAAAATAATTAATTTTATATATTTTCAAATAAAAACATCATTACCTATACATTTAATCATATTCCAACCAATCAGAAAATAAACCAAAAATACAAAGAATTATAGTATATAAAATTAATAAATTTTGTAGTGAAATTATAAAATAACATTTATTTTGAAACGAAAATTTTATTTTACAACAACAACTAAAATGAATCAGAGGAATTGTAAAACAATGTATGTTTTCTATAAACGAATCTCTTATAGTTTGACCGATAGAGATTATTAATCACAAAACAAAACAAAACAAAATTTAATGATATAAAAACTGGTACTATTTATATCTTTAACGGATGTTTCTTTATATTTGTTTTCTCTACTATTTTGTTATATGTTCATCGTTTTTCTTCTTAAAAACATTCTGCTTTTAACGACATGAATCGGATTCAAATATTACTAGAAGTGTGAGAAAATGTGGGTTTAGTCTAGAAGACGGCCACCCGTGGACACTGAAACACATTACGCTAGTTGTGGAGCTCCATGGACCTGCAAAGATATGTAATTAATAAATAGTATTATGGGCTATTAGCATAAATAGTTATAGACAAACTGAAATTGATAATACATTTTACATTTTTATTTTATTTTTTATTTTTTCAGACATACCCATGTGGTCAATTGACTCCTCGACCAGACAAATCATGTTTGTCAAGAAATATTTAACTACAATTACAACTATATAATTATTTTTAGGATTTTTAGTAATTTAAACCCTCAACTAAAGATCAATCGTAAAACAAACCATCAACTAAAAATTCTGTGAAATAAACCCTTATCTTTATCTCTGTTAATATTTTCGTCCCTCCGTAACCTTTGTCGTCAACTATCGACGGAGAAACGTTAACAGTTGACGACAAAGATTACAGAGGGGCAAAACATTAACGGGTATAAAGATGAAGGTTTATTTCACAGGATTTTTAGTTGAGGGTTTATTTTATGATTTATCTTTAGTTGAGGGTTTAAATTACTAAAAAATTTAGTAATTTAACCCTACAATGAAAAACAAAACAGTGAATAAACTCATAGTTAAACCAATCATAGGGTGCATTAATTTCATGAAATTTCTGAACATGTTAAACCTTATGTTTTTAATCTGAAGTGGAATGTTGACTACCTAATTCTCTTAAGTTTCCTAAAATTTCCAAATCAATGGAGAACCTACTAATTTTAAGATAAACATATACATAAATAAGACCACACTTAATGTGTAGAATGGTGGTTCAGTTGAGCGCCCTCTAACATATCTATAACATAAGTTAAGACAAGCTATCTTTAGTTACCTTTTATCTTTCTAAGATTGGTTGGTGTGTCGGATGGAAATGCAGAGTAACTGGTTTGAGTGATGTAGCCACTAAAATAGCATTAAAGGCACTGTCCTTATAGGGCGACCAGCGAAAGATGAGCGTCTTGAGGAAGGTTTTACCATAGTATTGAGAGACTGAGATGATTTGTTAGAAAAGAAATAACGAGCTGATGGAGATTGGTCCACTTGTTTTTTGTCTCGAGCTAATGTGGATTCCTTACCGAATGAGGAACGGAAATCTAAAAGTTTGAGCTCGGTCTTAGGTTGTTCCTTTGTAAGAATTGACTAATGCAAAACCCAAACCAAACACTAATCTCAAAACAAGTTCTTTTGTGAGAGAGCAAGCAGAAAACAAGAATAGCTACGTGCTAGATTTACCAAAGGAGTATGAGATCTCATTGACAAAGAAAAGTGAGTTCAGATAACAAGAGAGCCACCCGAAATTTATGAAGCTTGAAATAATTACTAAATAATCAATACTTATAGGATTTGCTCAAAAGATTATTAGTAATTAAACTCTCAACAAAGATAAATCGTAAAACAAACCTTCAACTAAAATTCACGTGAAATAAACCCTTATCTTTATCTCTGTTAATATTTTCGTCCCTCAGTAACCTTTGTCGCCAACTATCGACGGAGAAACGTTAACAGTTGACGACAAAGATTACAGAGGGGCAAAACATTAACGGGTATAAAGATGAAGGTTTATTTCACAGGATTTTTAGTTGAGGGTTTATTTTATGATTTATCTTTAGTTGAGGGTTTAAATTACTAAAAAATTTAGTAATTTAACCCTACAATGAAAAACAAAACAGTGAATAAACTCATAGTTAAACCAATCATAGGGTGCATTAATTTCATGAAATTTCTGAACATGTTAAACCTTATGTTTTTAATCTGAAGTGGAATGTTGACTACCAATTCTCTTAAGTTTCCTAAAATTTCCAAATCAATGGAGAACCTACTAATTTTAAGATAAACATATACATAAATAAGACCACACTTAATGTGTAGAATGGTGGTTCAGTGAGCGTCCTCTAACATATCTATAACATAAGTTAAGACAAGCTATCTTTAGTTACCTTTTATCTTTCTAAGATTGGTTGGTGTGTCGGATGGAAATGCAGGAGTAACTGGTTTGAGTGATGTAGCCACTAAAATAGCATTAAAGGCACTGTCCTTATAGGGCGACCAGCGAAAGATGAGCGTCTTGAGGAAGGTTTTACCATAGTATTGAGAGACTGAGATGATTTGTTAGAAAAGAAATAACGAGCTGATGGAGATTGGTCCACTTGTTTTTTTTTGTCTGAGCTAATGTGGATTCCTTACCGAATGAGGAACGGAAATCTAAAAGTTTGAGCTCCGGTCTTAGGTTGTTCCTTTGTAAGAATTGACTAATGCAAAACCCAAACCAAACACTAATCTCAAAACAAGTTCTTTTGTGAGAGCAAGCGGAAAACAAGAATAGCTACGTCTAGATTTACCAAAGGAGTATGAGATCTCATTGACAAAGAAAAGTGAGTTCAGATAACAAGAGAGCCACCCGAAATTTATGAAGCTTGAAATAATTACTAAATAATCAATACTTATAGGATTTGCTCAAAAAAAGATTATTAGTAATTAAACTCTCAACAAAAGATAAATCGTAAAACAAACCTTCAACTAAAATTCCTGTGAAATAAACCCTCATTTTTATGTCTGTTAATGTTTTCGTCCCTCCGTAACTTTTGTCGTCAATAGTTAACGTTTCTCCGTCGACAATTAACGACAAAGGTTACGGACGGGCGAAAACATTAACGGACATAAATATGAGGGTTTATTTCACAGAATTTTTAGTCGAGAGTTTGTTTTACGATTGATCTTTAGTTGAGGGTTTAAATTACTAAAAATCCTTATTTTTATATTTTCGACCTTTTCTACAACACTGTCATATAAAGAATTTAGATAAGACAACTTTTTATCCTGTAGATAAGTAATTTACATTATAGAATACGTTTTGCGTGATTATAGTCAACATTTCTCCTTCTCCTCCAGCAACATCTCGTCGTCAGTTTTGACTACACCGACACACTGAAACTTAGGTTTTAGCTTCTTGTTTTCGTTGTTTATTGTTCCTCTTTGATTGTCCATGTTCTTTACATCTCCCTCGGGTAGCTAGAAATATCAATTTTTGTGCCTAATTAATTGCATCAATTTAATTCTCAACGCTACAGATACTGCACCTATCTTGGGAATGCAACTCATGATTATGATATTTTCGTTGCATACATTTGTCGTTGGACCACTACAATTATTTTATCAACGACGCATACATTTATAATTTGGACCATATTCTTAACTAGCCGAGGAATAAACAGAATATATATCAAAGTAACATGCATGCGACAAGAAACCCAAATAAGTAAATCTAAACCATAGTATAATTGAGAAAAGGTAAAACATACGTACTACTGCTACTAAAAAGGTTCTTATATTTATATAAACTTCCCGCCTTGTAATTAAAACACCGTATAAGCTTTTAATAAAACCACCGTATATAAATATTTTGTTGAATCTATATAATATATATAACAGCTATTTCATTGTAATATATATGAACAAAAATAAAGAACAAAATAGAGACATGGATAACGACAGAGACAGGGACTCACTCAAAATGACAAATGAGTCAATGACACAGCACGCCCGTCACCTTCCCTCCGGCTGCTCCAGCTCCACCACATTAAAACTTACACAGAAAGAGAGAGAGAGATGGAGTTTTATCAATATAACACTCTCTGACCTTCTTCTTTCATATCAAAAACAAAACTCTCACGTTCGTTTTTCCTCATCCAAACCTATTCTCTTTCTCTTCTTCATCACCGTTTCTTTACTGTATGGGTTGTCGAGATATTCTGCTGACTTGCTCCGTGGCTCTCTTACTCATCTCTCTCTTCCAGATCTGGCTTTTCCGGGAAGGACAAGCCCGGGAACTGTCAGAAGACAACCAGGTTGGAAAAGACGGGAATGCCCTGGCCTCCAAGAACAAGAAGGACGATGTTCAACGTCTCTTCCAAAGGTACTTCAAGGGTCTAAACAATAGCAACAGTCGCTTTGAAGATTCCTACAGACAGATCCCTAGCTCCCCAGATCGCCTCCACAACTAGTTAGTCCTTAAGTTTTTTTTTTTTTTTTCTATTCTTTATTTTCTTCCATCTTCTTTCGACTCTTATTGTCCAAATTATCCTTGTTTTTTTTAGCCTCTCTTTTTATAGTATGTATTCTTAAATGAGGGCATTTTGGTTATTCCCATTCGAATGACAATTGTTAGCAGTTGTATAGATCAGAATCGATTTTTTTTCATTCCAGAATTCTGAAGAGATCTACTAGAAGTTACAAAATATCTCTTCATGATTGATCAATTTTTAAAGTTATTAAAATGTATTTATATAACAAACGGTTTTACAAATATGAGTATTATATTATAGAGAATCTTTAAAGAGTTTGTTTACCATTATTGAAAATGCTTTGAGTTTGCTGGTTCACCAAGTTCCATATAATTTTACATCTTTATAATTTACTAGTGCAAATCCATATTTGATAATGCACGTTCTGTAAATGAAATAAAAATTCCCATCTCGTTTTTCAGGTCAGTTATTTATTTGTCTAACCCCTCAATAAGGAAAACAATAGTTATTTGCCTCTTGTTTGTAGGTTTTGCTAGTCCCTGTGATCAGAGTCTTTTCTAGATCACGCATCATTATCTTACTCCCACTAGGTCATCAAAATATTAAGGTTTTGAAAATACCTGTTACACGTACATATAACATTATTTGTTATATTGTTTCTGTTCGTAACTAGTTCCATTAAGTAACGTAAAACAAATACCACTAAGTCTTCTTGGATTCGGTATTCTAAAACAAATCCTTATGAGGCCGATTATATTTATTTATGAGAAATATTGGTTTTATTGTATTTGCCCCTAGAAAATATATTTAAGGATTAAAGAAATAAATCACTAAAATTCAAAATAGAAAACAGGAGAATAAATAATTGAATGACTTAAACAGCAAAACCTCTATAAGAAAACGAAAAGATATAAAAGAAGCATTTATAATTTATTTGAAAAATAAGGTTGGGCAGCTAAGCCCTACCTTTTATTTTAAATTGATGTAAAATAGTTTGTTTCTCAACGTTAAAATTTTTTTCGATGAAGAGAAGGAAAAAAAAAAGCATCGATTAGACAGTAACGAAAGGTCAACTGGTTTTGAACATCGCATCAGTAATATAGACGTCTGATAGCAGTAAAATAAAAAGAAGCATAAACAACATGATAAGCATAGAAGATAGAACCATCAACCATGGTCCAGGAGACATGACGACCAAAAAAAATAGAACCATGTACGTGCGAATCACTTGTAACAAAATTTTAGGTCGAGGCGTGTGGGTGAGATAGTGACTCATGTGAATGGATCAATGCGTTGGATGGGGCGATGAGTTGCTAAACTAACTGTACAAATAATTATATATATTTAAATTTAATAAACAGATAAGGCACCATTTTTTGTTCGATAGACAATAATTAACGTTGATAATAATATTTTTTACTGAGATAAACGTTTGAACTACTTTTTGTTTGTGCGTGTTATTTTTTAATGTAAAGATTATCAAGTTTTACATTTAGCTATAGTCTTTGTTCTGTTCAGGTTGTTGAGCAGGAAGGACATCGTTGTACACATACCTATTTATATAGTGGATTATTTGAGTTGACTACGGTTCCGTTGGTTTTTCCTTTTCACATCGAAGAGGTTTTTCAACGTAAAATTTGCTTGTCTTATTTAGTTATTGTTTATACTATATTATGTCATCGTCGAAGTATTTCCCTCACAGATTCATACAAAGTCAGAAGAAAACGACCGTGACGTTCTGCTGCGCATATCTCCGTCTTTTTCCCCAACAGATGGCACCAATCTCAATTTCATGCAGTCTCTGTAACAGAACCGTCTAACAACATGTACAAGTGGAGCGATCGAACAGAATCCGAATAAAAAATAAAAAGAATATTACGAATCTTAAAAGTAAATATACAAATTATAGTCTAAAATTTAAATTTTTAGATATATATCTAAATTTAGAGCACATAATGTTTTAAAAAGAACATTTAATATATATATGTATATAAATAGTTAAAACTATTTTATTATATTGTTAAATATATGGATAATATTTTTGAACAGGTCCGCAATTATATTGAGATGACCCTGCTGTGTGGCTCCATAATCTCTTCTTATATTTTGTTTTGACTTAATAATTTATTTTTACGAGAACTTCATAAAATAACGATATATTTATGTCTTTTCAAATACCCCACCTTTCAGAAAAAAAAAGAAGAAAACAACTAGCATTTTCATTACTTATGTAACCTCAGATCACCCTTTTAATATAGTTCAAACACCTACCCAAAAATGGCCGTCATTGATAGGCGATAAGCCGATAACTATTAGCAGAGAAGTAAATTGGCTATAATACCCCGTAAACATACAGAAATAAGAGGGCCGACGTGAGTCCGTTCTAACTAATCTGGGTTTTGGATTATTTATGGGTCAAAAGCTGAAACCCAAATTTACTTCTTCCTTTTATTTTTGTCGGGGAAACCCAAATATACCTTAATCACTCATTCTTGACTCATTCTATATTCACTGGTCCAAAATGTGTTGTCTTAATTTGTTTTGATAAGCCCACGTACATAAGAAACTATTATAGAACTAGGACAGGTGCAGATCGCCCTAGGCTTAGTGGAAAAGTCGCATAATCCACCTAGGAGTCCATATATCTTTTCTGTTACTTGTTTAGGATTAATGGGTGCCATCATCTGCTTGGATTATTATATACCGCTTCAGCCAGATCTCATTTTCCATGTTCAAGGAACAAAAGAATTTAAGTTCGCTTTTTTTTTGTCAGCTACCCATTTAAACTACATCAACTGTTGGTTAAACTAACCGATTCTCCAAAAAATACTTCGGTCTATCCTTATCTGATCTATATGAGAGAAAATATAATCTCCGGATTTTGCTTCTTTTGCTAACGCGTCCACCCGACCATTCTTACTTCAAAGAAAATGATTCAATTAATCTCATTTATAAGAGCACTACTTAAAGATAATATGAGAGCTTGTCCTATTAGTAGAAATGTACAATGATATATATTACAGAAGGAAACTAGGTTAGACTCTTAATGATACGAATTACTCTATGATCCTTTACATATATAGGATTGTTTCCTTAATACTCTCCCGCAAGATGGAGGGGGTTTAGTCACTCCAATCTTGGAGCATACTTGGTGAAACTTCGATTTGGGTAGTGCTTTTGTTAAGGCATCAGCAAGTTGGTCATGTGTGGAGACATGAGAAACATGTAGAGCTCCTGAGCTTATAAAATTGCAAATAAAATGGTAGTAGAGGGCGATGTGCTTCATTCTTGAATGGAATACAGGGTTGGCACAGAGATATGTTGCACCCACATTGTCGCAGTAGATAACCAGAGCTCTTGGAAGTTTGATGCCGAGTTCTTGAAGAAGTGAGCAGAGCCATATGATTTCAGAAGCAGTGTTGGCGACAGAGCAGTACTCTGCTTCAATTGACGAGAGTGTGACACCTCTCTAATACTTTGAGGACCATGAGACGGGGTTGTTACCAAGGTAAAATAACATAAGCGTTTGTTGAAACAGTCATCCGTATCTCTTGCCCAATCTGCGTCTGAGAAGCCATGGAGTGTAAGTGGTGAGTATGTGTACCAGCTAGGTATCTTAGAATTCTCTTTGTTTCTTGCCGGTGTTTAGTTGTTGGAGAGTGCATAAATTGTGAAAGCCTGTTAAACGCAAAAGAGATATCTGGATGTGTGAACGCCAAATACCGTAGACTTGCCACAACTGATCTATACTCATGAGGATTGTCGACAAGAGAAGCAGAATGTAGTGTAAGTTTCGGAGTAGTGGGCAGTGGAGTAGATACCGGTTTCGCATCAAGCATCTTAGTCCGAGTGAGAAGATCAACAGTATACTTACGCTGACTGAGATGCAACCCTTGATGTGTCCTCGATGTCTCAGTACCCAAAAAATAATGTAGATCAACAGGGTCTTTGATGGAGAATCTGTCCGCAAGTGAATGTAGAACTTGAGAAATTGTTGATGAGTCATTTCCAGTTACAATAATATCATCCACATAAATGAGAACATATCTAAAAGTCGAGCCAACTTTCATTGTGAAAAGAGACGCATCAGCCATTGAATTGACAAAACCAGTGTTTTGAGAGCCATGTACCACATCCTAGGGGCCTGTTTCAACCCATAGATCGCCTTGCATAGGCGGCATACATGAGACGGATGATCCTGATCAATGAAGCCTGGTGGTTGTGTCATGTAGACTTCTTCTTGGAGTTCTCCTTGTAGGAAAGTGTTATTGAAATTTAACTGCTTTATTTCCCAATATATGTGAATACCAATGTTGAGAACCAGTCAAATTGTCGTCGTCTTGATGACTGGACTTAACGTCTCACCGTAGTTGATGCCATATCGTTAGTTGTTTCTTTTTGCAACTAGTCGAGCCTTCGGTCGTTCTACTTCACCAATGGGAAGATATTTCTTTGTGTATATCCAGCGACATCCAACAAGGTTCTGTGACGGATGAGCTAGTACTAAGTCCCATGTGTGGTTGCAGGCATGTGCATCATATTCAACCGACATAGCTCCATGCCATATCTTATCTTTCAAAGCTTGAGTAACATTGGTGGGTTCTGAGGAAAGATGTCTGTTTTGGGTGGTTAGGTAACTGAATTTCTGGTTTGGTTTATGGATTTTGTTTTTGGATCTGGTTTGCATCGAATGTCTAGTGGGAGGATTTCTTGTTTCGGTTAGGTTTGAGGAGTTTGGTTGCGTCACTGTCTGTTCTGGTGGTGTGGGGGTTTGGTTGATTTTGTGGCTGGTTTGAAGAAAGAAGAGAGGGTGAGATTGTTTATGAGGTGATTGTTGGGTTTGGTAAAATATTTGGCGGAAGTTGGGCCTGAGAAGTATTTGTGGTAGGCTGATTTTGGGTTTGTGTTTGTGGGTTTGGTGGCTGGGCTTGGGGTTGAAGCTCATTATTGTGTTGGATAGAAGGCACAAAGTGGAGAGAAATAGAATATAAAGGATTCAGAGAACATATCTGAGATGTCATTGACAGTAATTGATGAGATGAAGACGACATCTGGTAAAGAATCTCGCAGGGGTTCCGTGTCGTTGCAGTTGCTTGAGGACGAAGAGGAATTTCTGTAGCTGATGGTGTCGTGGAAGACTGAGTCTGATTATCGAGTGGAACCGAAGCCGTATTAATCTTTGTTTGAAATGGGAAGATGTTCTCCAGAAATTGGACATGTCGAGAAGTATAGATCCTGATCTTGTCTGTCAATGTAAGCAATGGTACGCACTCTGGGTTGTAGAGTATCCCAAAAATATGCAAGGAGTGGACTTGTCTTCAAGCTTATGAGTATTGTAAGGTCTCAGCCATTGGAAAACACATACATCCAAATATCTTCAGCTTCTTGTAGTTAGGATCTGCGCCAAACAGTTTCTAATAGGGTGATTGATTCCCGAGAACTTGTGTTGGCATCCGGTTTATCAGGTTGACTGCGGCGGAGAAAGTGTAAGGTCAGTAGGACTTCAGAACTGACACAGTCGAGAGAAGAGTAAGACCTATCTCGACGATATGGCGGTGCTTACGTTTTGAGTGGCTTTTATGCTATGGTGTGTAAGGAGGCGTTGTCATGTGGGAGATGCCATGGTTCACAAGGTATTGTCTCAAGGCTATATACTCTCCTCCATTGTCAGAGTACAAAGTCTTTATTTTTGTGTTTAAACGGTTCTCAATAAGGAGTTTGAAGGCTTGGAATATCTCTTGAACTTGAGATTTTCTTTTAATAGGATAAAGCCAGGAGTATCTGGTGTAACGATCAACGAAAAGAAGATAGTATTTGTGATGGTCATTTGAGATTATGGGTGAGGACCAGACATCAGAGAAGATATATTCTAGGGGTTTTGTCGAGAGAATGGTGGATTGAGAAAATGGTAGTTTGTGACTTTTACTGGAATAGCAATCAGAACAAGAAAAGGAGGTTTGAGAAGCATTTGACAATGGTAATGGAAACTGAGAATAATAGTATTTAGGACAGAAGCATGAGGATGGTCGAGCCTTAAGTTCCATGAAGCTAGACTTGACATCGATCTTGTAGAGGTTAACATCGCAATAGCTTGAGTTTTTGATATCAGCCATTCATACAGTCCTTCTCTAGTTTTGTCTTGAAGAAGTGGAACCCCCGTGCTGAGATCCTTCACCTAAAAGGAGGCAGGGAAAATTTTGATAGATACATTGTTAGTATTGCAGAGTCGATAGACTGATATCAAATTTTTGTGTACATCAAGAACACAAAGCACTTCATCTAACAACAAGTCTCGATGTTTAGAGTGAAGAATATTGTAGCCGGTATGTGTGATGCCCATGTTGGATCCATCTGTGATGACAACTTCATCTCCTCCGTGACACTGTTAGTGAAGTGATAGGTTGTTCAAGTCAGCAGTAAAGTGATGATTTGCACCACTGTCGAGAAGCCAGGCATCAGGTGTGTTTGCAAAGTTTGCACGCGGCTGCCATGGTGTAAACGGATATCCAGTTGAGGAAAGGTTGAACCGACTGGAAAAGGCTGAACCGACTGGAATGAATGAAGTTGGGGACATCTCTTTGCGACATGACCCTGTGTCCCACAGATTTGGCATCTTCCGAGGTAAGGCCTTGGTGACGGATTTGTGTTCATGTTGTTGTTGTTGTATTGCTGGTTTTGCCAATTCGCAGAGTTGTTGTTGCGATAGCCGTTGTTGTTGTTGTTGCGGAACCAATTATTGTTGTTGTTATGGGAACGTTGCTGAGTCACGCTTGCTGTCACCGGAAATGGAAGTAGGCGCTGTAGTCTGAACCAGGAGACGAACTTCATGGTTAATGAGACGTTCGTGAATCTCAGTGATGGTGGGAGGAGTGTCTCTTGCTTTGATCTCGTCCTTGATTGATTTGTACTCCTCTGGTAATCCTTCTAGGATGGCGTCGATCTGATCCTCGTGATCACATGGCTTCTCGAGAAGAGCTAGCTGGTTAAAATGAGTTGTGAACCCTTGAATGTAAGTGTTGATAGTTTTGTTCTCTTTTTTCCACACTCGGAGTTGTTCCTTAAGTTGTTTGACATGTCCACGACTCGGTTTTGCATAGGTGTTGGAGAAGATTTGCCAGATCTGTGAAGCGTTACCAGCCCTTGACACTATCAACTGAAGATTTGTAGTGATTGCTCCAATGAGAGCACTCAAGATGAGGTGGTCTTGATGTTGCCAGAGAGTATATTCCTGATTTGCGGAGATGACACCATTAATAGTCGTGGTTGATGGAGGAGGCGCAATGGTTCCAGCAAGGTGATCAGCAAGACCGTAACCATCAAGTAAAGCTTTAGTTTGGATACTCCACATAAGGTAGTCGTCAGAGGTAAGCTTTATGACATTCGCCATGTTGATGGCAAGAAGTTTTAGTGCATTTGATATTGTATTTTCATTGAGGATTACATGAGTATTGTTGTTGTTGGCGGCCATTAGTGTATGAAAAAAAATATTTGAATTCCAGGTTTTCAGATCAGCTGCTCTTGATACCATAAAAATAATATGAGAGATTGTTCTATTAACAGAAATGTACAACGATATATATTACAGAAGAGAATTAGGTTAGACTCCTAATGATATGAATATGATTGTTTCCTTAATACTACTAGTTTATCTATACCCAATAGTATAGCAATGAATAAGAAAATAAAAAGAAGTGAAGATATTATGGAAGGGTCCTCATGAAAATATCATAGGAGGGAAGATGCCAAACGAGGGTTTATCAAAATGACGGTCCCTCACGTTTTTGGAATTTACTCATTTTGTTTAAAGATGTATGAAATGACTTATTAAAAGAGAGGAGAGGACCATTAACATGTCATTTCAGTTTTCAGCCCACAAAACCAGCCATGAGACACCCTTTTTCTACTACGAACTAAATTATTACAAAACTCCAAAAGTACAATTTAATTTGGTGTTGCCCTTTTTTTTTTTTTTTTTTCTTTTTCTCTGTGCACGGGCAGTTGCCCTTTCAATCTTTGTAAATCTCCATTGACTTGGTCCAAATAAGACACGATTACAGCTTTTTGTTTGGTTGTTGAGTTTCAGTTTTTATGTTGCCTTTATACATAACGTAGACATGTAAGAAAAAACATATCTCTTTCTCTATCTCTCTCATTCATTTCTCTTCGCCGTAGTTTGTAATATAGTAGATCTTATGGTTCATTCACTCGGTCGCATAACCAAGTGGGAACAGCATCTAGGGTTCTTTCTTGTGTTTGTATTCGATACATTAATCAACTCGTAAGTTTTGTCTAAGAATGTCCACATTGCGATTCATTGGCATACACTTTCAATCTTTGATTAATTTAGGTCTCGGCAGATGAAGAATCATTAGCAGTATGTTCTAGAAGCAGTATGCTGCAGAAGATGTATGTTTTTATTAAAATTTTTAATAAATGATTTGTAAATCAGTAGCAGTATACAATTTTAAAATTATAATAAAAATTAGTATATAATATATTTATTTTAAAATAATATATATATATATATTAAATTATAATATATATTAATAATATATTTTTATTAAAAATAATGGATCTTATTTAATTATAAAATTAAATTAAATTTTAAATGTAAATATTATTTTAAAATATAAATGCATTTTTAAATATAAAAAGAATTTTGATATTATTAAATAAAATAAACTAATTATATATAATTTATATATAAATATATGACATATAATTATCTTTTATAAGTAATATAGACATGTTTAATTTCTAATATATAATATATATAAATATATATATTATTTTATTTTTATTAAAAATAATGAATGATATGTGTAGTTATATAAGTTATATTATATTTCAAATGTGAAATATTGTTCTTTTAAAAAAGTTAAAATCATTAATCACAACTTTTATTTTTTAAAATACAAAATTTTTTTTATTATGAACATAATTTTTTATATTATTAAATAAATATATTAATTATATATAATTATTTTTAAATTTTTATATATTCTAACTGCAAATACTCTACCAAAAACTCCATATGAGAGCATTGAATAAAGAGCATTTTGGAGATCATTAGCATCATGTAAATGCTTTTGTAAATGTTTTTGTGATAAATGTTGATTGGATAATCACGAGCATAATGCTTATGCTAATGTTTTGCCAATCAAACCCTTAGTGTGTTTGTATGGGTATATTTTTGGAGATATAGCAGATTTATGAATTATGATCATATAAACGATTGATACGTTTCTTACCAACGCAGTGATTGTTATACTTACTTAAAACAGTTTGTTATAATGTAAAAAAAAAAAAAACTTGGGAACTTAAGAAGCCTTTCTAAGTTTTACCATAGTACTTTAGATGAAAGAATCGCCAGAAGTATGATATTTTTGAAATGTTCTTTTCTAAATATTACTAGGTTTTTAGCAAAAAAAAAAAAAAAAAAAAAAATTACTAGGTCCTTTAATTTTTTTGAATATTACTAGGTTCTTCAAATGTACGTTTCAAGTAACATACATTTTATCTACTATCCACTTTCCAGTAACTGCCTGTAATAGAAGAAGCGGCAAAACGAAGGTTGAATGTGATATAACTTTATAAGGTACAGTGGGGACCCAACTTTCAGCTAAACAACAATATCCGACTATGTGACTCCTACATCTTTAGTTGTGTATTGTCTTTTTATGAACTGGACCTTCTTATCGTTTAACAACAACAACAACAAAAGATTTCTCCAAAGTTGAAAATTTCCTTAATGTATTACCCTTACTTTTTTTTTTGTCAACCTGTTTTATGTAGCACCTCTATATATCGTAAAAAAAATTCTTCGAAATTTCTACCCATTAATATATTAATTTGTTTTGTAGTAGCTTTAGATAATCATATTATAGCTAGCACTTCCAAACAAAAAACGTATTTGAAATTTATCCATCTTACCAAAATGTTAAGCGCCACGAGAAGTAACATTTCTTATGTACCATAGATTTAAATCAATAATGGCTCGTTGATAATGACATTCTTGTTAGAAAGAGTAAAGACAAAATGAATCTTGAGAAAAACAATCCAGTTCTTATTTGAATTTCGTGTGTTTGGTTTGGCTTGATTGCATTGAAATTGGTGCCAGGCTCAGTTTTCACTTCCTGTGTTCCACGAAACTTTATAAGTGCAACGGTGGTGATATATAAATGTTTATAGAAAATCGGCTCAGTTATGATTCTGGTTACATTCGTTCAATTTCGGTTTAAGAGATAAACATGTAAAAACTATAATACTTCTAACAATAAAAATGACTTGTCACATTTTTATTACCATAATATGATACATCAGCTCTATCCATACAAGAAAGTCACAATATTGATTTCCCATAAACACACCAAGCCCAGAAAGCACAATTAAGTGCAAAAAAAAACTTCTGTCGTCGCAGGAAGAAAAAAAAATTACGAAAAACTTTTAGTTTTTTTTTTTTCTTTCGAAAAAGGCTAAATTGAGATATAACAGGAATGTTCACTTAATGGTGAGTTTACGGCAGAAAGAGCAAGCGATGCTCTCTTAACGAATCTTCCTTTCATTCGCGGTCTTTTCTCTGCGTTCAGTTTACGTACCTCGTACCTTATCTTCTTCGAAAACAGTCTCGTCCTCCTCTTCTCCCTGTACCTCGAAACTCTAGCTTCTCTTCCTCCATCCCCAAACCCACTAGATGGTAAACATCCACCAACGTGATGCTTCTGATGACTTTCTCTAACATTTCCCCCCTAAAACACACAAATTCAGTTTTACTTTGTTAGGATACCACATCTAAATTTGGACCTATAAATTAACATAATGGAATGCTCTTACTCATTTTGACAACTCCTTTTGATGTATAAATAATGAGTTTGTGTAACATACCATGGAAACAACTGGCCAACCGCTGATGTCTATGTCACGTTCTGGTGGCTCTCCTGATGTCCACGGTGGACCTTGGCCTCCCCAAGTTGATATCACCGAGTCGTAGTTTAATCTCAGCATCAAAACATTCTTCTGCTCTTCCTCCTTCACCTTAACACATTCACCACAACTTCTTTCAACACTCTTTAACGCCTCTTCTTCGTATGTGTTGTGTGACTCGTAATCAAAGCTCACCTCAAACGGCACCGTTCCATCTCGGTCGTCAACGCATATTCCCATGTTCATGGCTTTTGTTTCTTCTTCTTCTATCTCGTCTTTTGCTATTTTAAACCCTAGTTCCTCCATGGCACAAGACTCTGTGTCTAACCCACGACCGAGTAGAGTTTCCACGTCAGCAGCGTACTCTTCGAGCTCCATGTCGGTCGGGAAAAAACCGTTTAAACAACTCTCGTCGTTGTTTTCATCCTCCTGATCATTCATCATTAAACCACTTCTCATCATAGGAAACTCGATCTTGGCCTCACCGACATCGTTTAAGAGTTGCTCAGCCACCATTGGATCAAGAACCGGCACTTGACAAATCAGCTGTTCTTCGAGCTCATAGCTATCCGTCTGGTCCTCGACACTGATCTCCGGGACCAAATCATGAAATATCGACAAATTATTCTTCTTACCAGAGCCACGTGGAGTCCGAGGTTTACGAGTGAACCCGTGATGCCACGTTGCAGCTTCATGCGGAGGAGAAGAAGGTGAGTGGTTGTGGTTGTTGCTATGCTTTGAGGCGGACTTCAAAAGAACTCTCTCGTGCCGGCGAGCGAGAAGATTCGCTGAGTGGACCAAAGTGTCGCAAGATTGGCATAGGAAAGCATCGTCGGCGGCGCAGTACCACCGTGCCCGCCTCTTCACGCAGCTGTCGCAGGCCCTCGCCGTCTTGGCACCAACAGCACTCGCTAAACTTTTCATCTTGTTACAAGATCAACAGCGAGATAGCACGAGGGGTTCTATTTCGAGTTTTCAATAATTGAATATTTTCTCAAATGATTACTCTCTACAAAAAGTTATACTCCCGCATGAAGTGCGTTCTCTTTTGTCAGTGGATTTTTAAGCAATGAAATTTTTTGATGTACTTTCTGGGTGTTTATGTCTTCAATTGGGACCCACCTGGAGGCCTTATCTAGATTTTGATTGGTTGATTTCTGAATATGATCCTAGTAATAGTCTTTCATTGGTCAGCTTCTCTATCCAATGGATTTCCTTTGTGGTCCTTTTTGTTAGTTTTTTTTCTCTATTCTCTTTTGTTTATTGAAGATTTTTTTGTGGTTTTTGTTATCATTATTTTTTTGAATAAAGGTTTTTTGTTATTTTTTTTTTTATGTATATGTCTTCCTTATTTCTGCCTGGTTGTGTTGGAACTCGTTTTTGACAAATTGGTGTGGACCATTTTTCCGATGGGTTTTTTGACGGAGACGTCTGTCGGAAAGACCGGAATTTGGACACGATGCAATCGTCACCGTTAACACTATGAGATAGTGTATTTGTTGGTCAAAATCAGAATTATTTTGAATGAGAAATGGAGGTCCAAAGTGAGTGACATGCAAAGCTTATAAAGCTTTAAATTTGACTAAGTATAGCAAATTGATCACTTTGGTTATTTGGGTTTGAATTTGAAATTAATTTTGTTAGTTGGACAATATGTCAATTAAATTAATATTTCAAATTTTATTTGTGATGATCTTTTATGTTTTATTTAAGGCATAAAAATGCAAATCCATAAAAATAATTCATTGGCTTTGAATTGATTTGGTCAAAAAGCAATAATTATTTTGTCAACATGAATGAGTCATGGAGAATCAATTTCCATTACTGCACTTCAATAAAAACGTTGGCTTACTCCATTATGTAACGTAGATTATAACTTTTTTTAAAGTTAAATATCAAACGTGTAGTGCTCCTTCGGGAGATAAAAGAAATCATTTGCTCAACAATTCCTCACATTATTTTTTTTTCTCTTTCTATTTGATATTTTATTTTGAATATGAGAGTACACACAAAACTCTTTTGCCAGGCTTCTAATAGAGTGACGCAAATCAGAAGATTTTTTGCAGTTGTATCCTGGAATTCATTACGTTATCGAACCGTCGCACTACGGGACATATTTTGAGTTAAGGAAAGAAATAATATCTCGCCTCTGCGATTGTATCATCCTTTTCTTAATCTTTGGTATAATCTTATCAATTTTATTCTTTACAATATTCAGTTATCTGTAATTTATATAATATGGTTCTATCAGTTTATATATTCAAACAAAAAGAGTGAAAAATTACAGTTGGGAACACTCAGAAAAGAGTCAAAAGACTAATATGAAAATTAGTCACTTCTTTGGAACACTTGCAAATTATAACTTTTTCATTAGGAAGAAGAAAAAAACAACTTTTGCTACTTTTTTTTTGACATCCCTTTGCTACCTTGTTGAATCCTAAATTCAGTAATGGAAGTGTATAATACAGTGATCAGATAATAAATCAGATTAAAGGGGCCAAATGTTCCGTCTAATGAAGTATATAAGCTACAAGTCGAATGAGAATACAAATAAATGATCTTTTCGTCGTAAAGACTAACTCATCGTCAAAGTTATTCTCTCTCTAGTTTCTCTTGGTCTTTTTCTGCGTGTTCCCCCTCTTTTTTTCATTGAATGCTCTCTTATATATATTCCCTCCCATCTTTCTTCTCTGTTTCGTAGTTGTTGTAGTGTCAGGGAGTCGGTTCGGTGACCATCATTGTACTGTTGCTTGTGTAGGTACATGCCTATGATCGGCGGTCTATATAGCCTATGCCTTTAGGCATCTGTTCCTTACGTGCGTCGAGAGGTTACCGATTGGCTGGGTTGGTTATTTGCTACTGGACTTTTTTCTTGTGGCTAATGTCCTATTCGCGAATGAGCTGAATGCCCATGCTCCAACATACCGTAAAGAAAGAAATAACAAAAACTAATAATCATGTTTGGTTAGTAAAAATTAACTAGGTGAAGATGACAAGTTCAAAATTAGTCACTGGCTTTAAGCACTAGCAAACTGACTTTACATGGTTAATTTACAAATCTTTATATCTTGTTTCTTGCAAAACATATATAAATGGAGTTGGTAACATAGAAGTATATTTTTGGAATTATGTGTGGTATTTTTTAAGACTCTTTGGGTATAAGATCCCAAACAAGTTACAATATATAATAGCCACGATCATTGCTCCCAATTTTCTGTGACCAAGTATTTTAGATACGATTTACTCACTACTTAGCCACAGAAGAAAAAAATTTAAAATAGATGAAAAAAAAAAATACTGGTCAGTCCATAAAAATGTTTTTTACACGAAATCTATTATATTAAAATAGAAATCATGATTTCTTTCATGTGTGATATTTGAAAATGGACCTTTCTTTAAAATGTTGTTTACATTATTTTTTGTATTTACATAATAATATCCTAACAATATTTTTAATTCCTTTATTTATTCTCATCCTTAAATTTAGGAAGTGTTTATTCCCATTATTTATTCATTTTGCTAATCAAATTATAACTAACTTAATGTTAGCTTTTATATTTTATATCTACTTGCTTTAACCATTAAAAAAATGTGAATGGGATATCTATTTGTTAAAATTGATTTATCCCATTTGGTATAAGATATAGTAGATTTAACTTAAACCAAACATATCAATAAAACAAACTTAAACAATAAAAATATTATATATATATATATATATCAATAACTATACAATATCTCACTTATTAAAACAAAATTCTACATTTACACCGAACATTTCTTTTGTAAGTTTTTAAACTAAATATACATTTCTACTTTATAGTTAAACCTACAAAAAACTATGTGCTTTCCTGCACCATGTGCAATAATAAAATTCTTAAATTTAAAATGGTTAAAAATGAAATTTTATAATTAATGTTTGTTTTCTTTTTTACTAATATTTTAGTACAAAGTTTGATTTAATTAACATAAAATTAAGATAAATAATTTTTTTTTAAAATTATACTTAACAATAGATATGTATATATTTAAAAATTATAATCTTTCATAGAATTTTATCTATTAATTTTGGATAAAATATTAAATCAAATTGTATAAAATTAATAAAAACCGATACAGAAGCTGTATAACTATCAAAAAGTACAACTAAACAGTATTTTAAAAACTTTTAGATATATAAAAGAAGCTAATAATACTGCAATTAAAATTTTATAATTTTTTTTTAAAAATTATAAAAATAGAAATAAAAAATATTTTGAAATTTGTAAAATATTATTATATTTCTATTATTATAAAATTTAATGTCATGGTTGAATAGATTTACTTTAATGATTATGTATAATTTATTAACATATATTAAAAAGTTTACCAAAAATATAAATAAGCATTAAATTTAGTTGGTCATGTCACATTTAGTCAAATGTCATGTCACATTTATTTGGTGAAAGTGATTGTAGTGAGGGCAAATAGTGTTCAGGGACTATGTGATCACTAATACTTATTTCTTTATATTACTATCTACGTTTCCAAACAACATTTTTTGTAAGTTTAGATACTACAAAAAAATATTTCAATCAATAACAAATCAAATAAATTAATAGATCATTTATTTATATTTCCTAAATAATGGTTATATCATTTATTAAAGTAGCATAATAATTCAATAATAGCCATAACAAAATATATATAAACTTTATACATTGAAAATAACTAACCGGACAGTAAATATAATAACAAAAATAATTATGAAAAATATTTAAAATATATTATCTGAACAAAAATGTTAACATTAATTGTAAACAACAAATTTAAGCCGATTATAATATGAACCAAATTATTAAGAAGATAAATTAAATAAAACAATTATAATAAAGTTAATTAAGCTATATAAAAAGGAGTAATATAACCAAAACATATTTATGATTTTTAATTATTTATATCTATCATTTTATCTATCAAAACTTTGTAGAAATGTCATAATTTCATAAAAATGCAAAACAGTAAATTTTATATTTTGGATTAAAAGGTGACAAATTATGAAGCTACAATAATTTAAATATAACTGGATTATATATCGGTATTCATCGGTTCAACAAGTTAGTCTCGAATTTTAGTGATTTTTAGGTCTTAAATATGAATATTTTAAAAACCTAAACGGAATTATCAGATCACCGGATTAAACGGTTTGACCGCGGGCTTGGATCGAATATAAAAACACTGATTTAAATGAAAAATATTTAAAATACACAAAATTATTACAAATTAACAAAATATTTGTTAAATATTATTAAGAAAAATTTTTATCATAAAATATTCTGCGCTTGTAAAATCAGGATTAAGATCTAGAAGAAAATACAAATATATGTGAAAGTTTGAAACAATCTATTTGATGGAAAACACGTATATTATAATATTTTTATGTTTGAAAAACCTTAATATACACATCTCATATATGTGATCATAATAATATATACTGATTTAGAAGTAAAAACAAAATGTTTATATAAATATAAATGAAAACAAAAACCCGTACGGTTGCGCGGATCAAGATCATGTATACATTAATTTAAGTGTTCTTACTAAACGAATATGACTACTAGCCTTGAATATCACAAGAGAGCCACGAAGTATCAGTTGTCCAATCATTCTAATATTTACAAGTGACCACATATAGTTCTTGGCTTTATGTAAATAATACTGAAGTTTGAAATAGGAGTCTTCAAATGGCCAGAGTTACACTGTGTTGCTACTTGTTGCCTTGTTTTTTCATTAAAGCCAACAAGTAATACTATAACTTTCTATAAAATGTACGAGTAAAATCTCATTTAACCATAATATATTTCCCGAGAGCAAATTGATGTAGAGTCTGAATATAAATTGAATATGTTTTTGGATTTTGAGCGATGAAAGGATTCATGGAAAACTATTAAGTATGAAAATTTTGTTTAGAAACATGTAAACTTGGGCCGATGATTCTTAGAAGAATTTCGGAAACCATACAATAATATCAGTGGATTTGGAGTATTTGCAATTGCATAAGATACATTTAACTTGTGCTGACGACTGACGTTCTTAGATGAAGAACTCTGGAAACAAATTGTACTTCTCAAAATTCTAATAGCATGTTTATTGACGGGTTCTTAGGGTGGGATTCTTAGTGGAATATAAGAATATGTCTCTTAAGTTTTAACTAAAAAAGCTAAGAGCCAATAAACATGTTATAATAGAAGCATCATAATTCAAGCCCACAGAACCCGTACGACTTTTATTAAATAAATTGTACACCGTACTTTTGAATAAATTTTTTAAATAATAAACCATGAAAATTTTATCATAAGCTTATTTATCAAAAAATGAATTAGATGTTTAATTTCCAACTTAGACTTATGTTTTAATAATTATGAATGTTAGTTCAACTTCTATTTATTAATTTGATTGTCACTTTATTAATATAATTTGAATTTATATTGCTTACAATAAAATAATCAAGAATATATTAAATTTTAAGTAATAAATTTTATATGGTTTTAGTGATTATTTTGTAAGAAATAAATTTTATATAGTTCATTTAATTACAAACACTTAATTATTGTAAAAAGATTCAAAATTTAGATTTCGTGCACAATAAATTTTTAAACTATTTCTACAGAAAAAAAATAATTTACAGATTATTTAAGAACCGGCTCTTAGCTTTTTTTAGTTAAAAGTTAAGAGACGGATTTTTATATTCCGCTAAGAACCCCACCTTAAGAACCCGTCAATAAACATGATATAATAGAAGCATCATAATTCAAACCCACAGAACCCGTACGACTTTTATTAAATAAATTGTAACTTAGACTTTTTAAATAATAAACCATGAAAATTTTATCATGAGCTTATTTATCAAAAAATGAATTAGATGTTTAATTTCCAACTTAGACTTATGTTTTAATAATTATGAATGTTAGTTCAACTTCTATTTATTAATTTGATTATCGCTTTATTAATATAATATGAATTTATATTGCTTACAATAAAATTATCAAGAATATATTAAATTTTAAGTAATAAATTTTATATGGTTTTAGTGATTATTTTTTAAGAAATAAATTTTATATGGTTCATTTAATTACAAACACTTAATTATTGTAAAAAGATTCACAAATTTAGATTTCGTGCACAATAAATTTTTAAACTATTTCTACAGAAAAAAAATAATTTATATGAGTTGTGTTTGTCCCAAGAATCAAGGGCTCCCCTAATTTTACTCTCATGTGAAGATATCTCAAATCATTCCACTTTCCATCTCTCTATTCACAATCTCTCTTCGTTTTTTATATTCTCTATTTCATAAAACCACTACTATATATCTATTATTATAAAGTTGAGTTTCCTCACTCCTAAAGCATGCCACATGGGCGTCCACGTAACTAATTCGGTGTTTGTGGTGGCGACACGTGTCATGGTCAATCAAAACTTAATGTTTTATTAATTCTTGAGTTTAAATGGTTTTATGTGTTTATTACGATCCAAATGCATCTTCTCCAGAAAACTGTATATAAAACCTAGGGAAAGTGGCCATCGTGCAACAATTTATGTTCAGTCAACTGTCAATAAAAATCTAATGGTTTCACCGGTGACGAACGATTCCGATCAATGTCAGTTGGGAGCTGAATAGACTTCTTTCATCTGGCGCCGTTACGGAAATTAATTTGGTTTCACCGGTGACGAACGATTCTGATCAATGTCAGTTGGAAGCTGAATAGACTTCTTTAATCTGGCACCATTACGGAAATTAACTTGGTCCATTTATCTTCATTAACATTTGCATTAATACATATTCTCTACTTCTCACACGACCTTACATTCAATGAATCCCTTCATTCATTCTTCTATGTTAATCCTCCATTATAAATCTGAAAGTTTTCTTCCAACAAGATCATCAGTTCATTTCTCTTAATAAACAACACAAAAGGTGATGAAAAGAGATATGTTAAGTCTATGGTTGTGCTTAACGGATTGTGACAGAAAAGTGATAAGAAACAAAAGAAATGAGATGAGAAACAGAATAAACAAAGAATAAGAAAAATGAAGAGAACGATAGAAGAGGGAGATAACTTTTTTTAGTGAATCTTTTTTAAAAAATCTATTTATCTTTAACTCATAATAATTTCCAACATCTTGGTGTTGATTTTTCATTATTGTGGCTCCCTAAAAAGTTGTTGGCACTGATCTCAATGATCAACGCTACAAGGCACACTTATGGATAAGAATCTTGTGTCGGTATGCATGATTGTGATTTGTAAGTATATTTCAATTACATCTTTTCCATATCAACTACCTGACTGTGAATTCTATTTAAATTGGCTGCTTCGTGTCTCCAAAATGGGCTGAGTTTTGATATATAATGAGAATGCATTTTTCTTATTATACTTCTAAGTTTGAGTCTGCATATATCACAATAAAATGAGGATGATGGACGAATGAGCTGAGTGTGGAATACTAAACATGTTCTTACATAAAATTAAAGCGTTTTAGTTTTTTCCAAACATTAACTTATGCCTTATTTAGAACACTCAATTTCCATAAAATATATACTCTCTTCTCGACAAATTGACACATGCTAACCTAATAAAAAACAATAGTTTCAAATTTAATAAAACTGAATCTTTTATTTTCGTGATGGCATTTCATCAACAAAAATTGTCTAAAAATTTAACACTATAATTTTTAAAATTTTATTAAGTATTCCACATTTTAATCATCTTTTGTTTAAACCAAATTTATTAGTAAATTATTTAATAATCTAGAATTTATTTTTGATTAATATTTTATTTTGGGTCTAACAAAACATTTGATGTCAATCTAAAATAATATTTTATCACATAATTACAATATAATATCAAATATATAAGTTTTTAAAATATTCATAAGAAAAAAGTAATGTAAGATTTTTGTATCAAAAATTATTTTACTTATTATCAAAAATTATCATAATTACAGTAGAATAAACAAAGATAATATGTAAAAATATTATGTATCATGAACATTTTAATATTAAGATAATCATAATTTATAAAAAGAATAACAAAACATACACAATAAAAATTAATATCACCTTAAATATACTCTTTACTGGTATATTTATATATTTTCGGTTATTAACACACCCGTAGAGTGAAGAGAGAGAGAGAGAGAGAGAGAGAGAGAGAGAGAGAGTAAATTATGCTAATAGTAAAAATTAGTTGTTTGGTTAATTCTAAATTAAGAAAATAGTATATCTCATATACATCGCTTGCAAATGTAAACATAAAACACAAACCACAAATCATATAAAAAATAATAATCTTGATCACAAGTTAAGTATATCCCGCCCGTACGGCGGACCGACCCTAGTATATCTGTATATACATCGTAGTAAGAAAAACACACAGCAACAAACAAATCTAAACTTTTAAATGTTTTTTCAAATTTCAATGCTCTCACAAACACTTCATCAATAGTAGAGTTTTATATATTATATTTTTTTTACTAATTAAACTGATAATGTGAACACAACATATTACATCAAAAACTTGTAAGACACAAAACAAAATAGGAAAAAAATGGACGAGACTCAGCAGCTCCTTCAGCTCCTTTAGTTCCAGGGATTAGCAGACTCAATAAGTTTGATATGTATAGCTGGTAAAGTTATAATAAGTTTACACAACTCAGGTCGAAAAGTTGCTGTCTGATTGTTATATGTTGAATGGATCATTTACAGAGATGTCCAAAGCCCAGTAAGCTACCGAAGGCCCAATCATACCTTCCCCTTAGTTTTTTTTTTAAATTTAATTATTATTTTCCTTACTCTTTTTGTCCTTTATTCTTCGTAAAAATCAAACTCAAGAAACATAAAATTTTCTCTCGCTCGCAATTCCTCTTCTCTCCTTCCTCTCGTTTGCTCCTCGGAATCTGAAAGCAGCTCTCTCGTCAGACGCCTGGATCGGTAAGATTCAATCCACTTCCCTCTTATGCATCATAAAGATCTCATCTTTACGCCTCCATTTCCGATAAAGCCGTAGTTTTTGTTCCAAGATCTGTGATTGATTATCGGATTGATTTCAAGATCCGGAAACCTCTTTCTCTTCACTATTGATTGATCTCTGATAGCTCTAACCTTGTAAATTTACACTAGTCTCGATAAAGGAACGATTTTTAATTTTTTTTCTTAATTGCAGTGACTTTAATCAAACTCGTGGATAAGGTGAGACTAGGAAGATGGCCATGGTGGACGAACCGTTGTACCCTATCGCTGTGCTCATCGACGAGCTTAAGAACGATGATATACAGCTTCGTTTGAACTCCATCCGTCGCCTTTCGACAATAGCTCGTGCCCTTGGAGAGGAGCGCACGAGGAAAGAGTTAATCCCCTTTCTGAGCGAGAACAGTGATGACGACGACGAGGTTCTCCTTGCAATGGCTGGGGAACTGGGAGTTTTTATTCCTTTCGTTGGAGGGGTTGAGCATGCTCATGTGCTTCTCCCTCCTCTTGAATCTCTCTGCACTGTTGAAGAGACCTGCGTGAGAGAGAAAGCTGTGGACTCGCTTTGCAAGATTGGATCTCAGATGAGGGGAAGTGATCTTGTGGACTCCTTTGTCCCTCTTGTGAAGGTTAGATAGTGTGAGAGGGTAACTATGTAGAGACTTTGTTTTCGTCCTACTTATCAAGGGCTTTGTATTTTTTGTAGAGACTTGCAGCTGGTGAATGGTTTGCAGCTAGAGTTTCCGCATGTGGTCTGTTTCATGTTGCGTACCAAGGGTGTACTGATGTGCTGAAGACAGAGTTACGGTCTACTTATAGCCAGTTGTGCCAAGATGATATGCCTATGGTGCGAAGAGCTGCTGCAACTAACCTGGGGAAGTTTGCAGCAACTGTGGAGTCCAGCTATTTGAACGCTGAGATCATGACTATGTTCGATGATCTTACGAAAGATGGTACTTAATCCCTTGAAATATGTTATGTCTTACTACGTGTGTCCATCACTTAGAACTAGTTTGCATGGACCCTAGGAGCATGGTAAATAAATCACATTTTAACCTAAGATTTATAGTAGATATATGTTTGTTTCTTATCCGTGTTTAATATATTCATTAAATTTGAACCTTCATTTCAGAACAAGATTCTGTTAGACTATTGGCTGTGGAAGGCTGTGCAGCTCTTGGAAAGTTACTGGAACCTCAGGATTGTGTTGCACGCATTTTACCTGTTATTGTGAATTTCTCTCAGGTGAATAAAGCTCTTTGGTTTTACTTTAACTGCATTGAAGTTTTCATTTAAAAAAGGTTGCAGTCCTGATATTAGTGGTTGTTGTATGGTTTGTTACTTTGTTTAATGAGAGCAGGATAAATCTTGGAGGGTGCGCTACATGGTTGCTAATCAGCTATATGAACTTTGTGAGGCGGTCGGTCCTGATTGCACGAGGTATCTGCCTTCTGACACCGCTTTTTTGGTTATTTTTGCTTCTTTATGTTTGAACATGTATCTTATTATTTTGACACGAACTTTTTGGTTGTTTTAGGACTGATCTGGTACCAGCATATGTGAGATTGCTACGGGACAATGAGGCTGAAGTGCGAATAGCAGCAGCAGGGAAAGTGACCAAGTTCTGTCAGCTTTTGAATCCAGAGCTTTCAATTCAGCACATCCTTCCTTGCGTGAAGGTACATTCGCTCAGCTCATAATCTGTCTTAATTTAAAAAAGGCATTAGTTGACACCCTTTTCTTGTTATAATCTGATTCGAACTCATGTGTGATAGGAATTATCAACCGATTCTTCTCAACATGTACGCTCTGCTCTAGCTTCAGTAATAATGGGAATGGCTCCCATCCTTGGGAAGGTATGAACTGGAGATAGCTATCATCTCTGCATCTTGTGACTATTGTCGGTTTAATTTGCGCTAACGATTTCTCATCAACAATGTAAGTTACACCAAATGGTGTTCCATCAATGATAATATAACAGACTAAAATCTTCGATACAGGACTCAACCATTGAGCATCTGCTACCGATTTTTCTTTCCCTTTTGAAAGATGAATTTCCTGATGTACGCCTCAACATCATAAGCAAGCTAGACCAAGTCAACCAGGTCCCTCTTTGCCTGTCTTAAATTTAGCTACTTGTATTGCTTCTTTGTTTTAACTGGTAAATGAATATATGTTACGGCAGGTTATTGGGATTGATCTGCTGTCACAATCCTTGTTGCCGGCGATTGTAGAGCTTGCTGAGGATCGGCACTGGAGAGTCCGTCTTGCTATAATTGAGTATGTTCCTCTGTTGGCGAGCCAGTTAGGTATAGGGTTTTTCGATGACAAGCTCGGAGCTCTTTGCATGCAATGGTTACAAGACAAGGTTGATATTATAATAATTTCTCTTCACTTGTGACTCTGGATGTTAACGTTGTCCTCGTCTCCTCCTTCAGGTGTACTCTATCCGTGAAGCTGGAGCAAACAACCTAAAGCGTCTTGCAGAGGAGTTTGGTCCTGAATGGGCAATGCAGCACTTAGTTCCTCAGGTATCTTTGGGGATTTGATACTATAATCATCTTTCGTATCTATGGCTCTGATCCCGATCCTTGGTCTATTTGGAAAAGCTGCATATATAGTGCTCCGTATTGACCTTTTTCCTTTCATGTAAGCAGGTATTGGAGATGGTCAAAAATCCGCACTACCTACACAGGATGATGGCTCTACGTGCAATATCACTCATGGCCCCTGTGATGGGATCAGAAATCACGTGCTCCAAGTTTCTTCCTGTGGTGGTTGAGGCATCAAAAGACAGGTAATATCGCTAGAGATGACTTTGGCAAACTCCTTCAAAGAACGCATCTTAGTTTTTGTTTTTAACGTGCTGTTGCTCATATCTAATATCTGCAGAGTTCCAAACATCAAGTTCAATGTTGCAAAACTTCTGCAATCCCTCATCCCCATAGTCGACCAATCAGTAAGAATGAGATTAAACATTACTCAGTTAATATCGAAAACATGATGCAGATTGCTGAACTTAAATGTTGTTTGCTGTGTGTTGTAGGTGGTGGACAAAACAATCCGTCAGTGTTTGGTAGACCTGAGCGAAGACCCTGATGTTGATGTTCGTTATTTTGCAAATCAAGCCCTTCATTCCATTGACGGTGCCGCAGTGGCGCAATCCTGATTTTTTTTTTTTCAAATGTGTTAGTGATATTGATCTTTAATCCTGAATATTTTGCTATGTATTAAGTTTCTTTGGTTGATGTTATCTTCCATTGCATTGGTTTGTTTGTGTAAAACGCCATTTTGGTTACTGGGTATGAACTACATTGATATATGTTAGTAAAATTGTATTCCTTTGTTACATTTCTTGTGTTCAAAGCCATGTTTCCAATATTTTCATATTCTTGGTTTACCATGCGTGGACTGAGCTTTGCCAATACATCTTGAAACAAGAACTGCAAGTAACAATCCTCAGCTGAAAATGTCAGCCAATTGAATATCCATACGCACCAAATCTATGCAGTGGTTATTTAATATTTTGCTTCAACACATTCAAATTCAACTTCAATTTAGGGAAGTAGATTGACAAGCCTGCGACTGTTTGGTATTCTGGCTAGTTCTGTTTTTTTTTTCACTTAATCACACTTTATTCTCTTCCATTAATTTGTTTAAGATTAGATTTGATAACATTTCCACAGCTTCTATTTATGACAAAAAGAATTATTTGATAAAATAGATTTAGCCAAACGGGTTACCCCGCTTTTAAAACCCATACTTGCATGCTATTCTACAGTTACATATCTCTTCTTTTCCAAGAGACATGAGCTGATCAAGCAGTCGTCAAAACTTCACGGACTTGAGCATTGACTGCGATGTTGGAGACGACAGAGGAGCATCTCAGACATCTCACTGAAGAAATCAGCAACACATTTCTCAATCAACAAAGGGTCTTCAGCAAAACATATGTATATAGATGTCACCGCGCTCTCCACTACAACCATTCCTAAACCCACCTGAAAACCGCAAAAAAACCAAAGAAACAGATTGAACAATTTGGTTTCATGTAGAAAGAGTGCACAAAAGGGCAAAACTTACAAGGAGCATTCCCATCAGCATAGCCGTGGATCCAACCATTATTACTGTCACTGTATTTGATCCAAGCCCATATGCCAATGCAATAGTCTGTGATGAGTCCTCCAAAGATGGTTCCCATCTGAAGCATAGCACCAGAAATTTTTATAATGTCAATGAGTGCCTCAACACCTGTCGACTGAAACAGTTCCCACGCGTCTCTTGCTGATCTGTTGAATCCTTTTCCGTACACTGCAATCTGGCAAAACAAATTTTAACATTTTGATTCTCCATTGCTCATAGGAGGAGATGATTAGCTTACTTGTCTATAATCTATATACATGGACATAAGCATACTTGTTAAGAAAACGAACTAAAGTTTCAGCTAGATTAAATAGGAAATCAAAGCAGCAAAGTAGATATTCATTTCCACAAATCTTGGAACGGAATCCCCTTATCTGCAAGGGCATATTGCAGAACAAATGTTATCAAGAACGTCTTTTAATGGCAGCAAAAATAATCTGGAGACTACCTCCCAGCGCAGTTTTCTAATAGCAGCAGTGAAGAGTGACCCGTAACATATGCTCCCAAAACATGTTGTCACAGCGTACCTTAGTGATTCTATCAAAGTGCTAGGAGGGAACGAGGATGACTCTTCTTGACCACATTGAAAGAGAACATGAAACACCACCCCAGAAACTATAACATAGACAGTGTTAAATAGCACAGCTCCTGTCCAGAACAAGCTAACCGAAAGAACCTGCATATAGATATGTTCTAATGAGATCTAAACATGTTTACTTTCAGACCTCTACTTAGCAGAAAGCAGAGTTTGCCAGCTCACCACAACTCAAATCATCAGGATCAATATGTCTTACCAAAGGTTCAATCATCACTACAAGAAAACACAAGATTAACGACGGCTGAGTTCCTCGTGAATTCGTCGTTAATGAGCTATTACGAGGAAATAGCGAGGAAAATGGTTTGGTCGTTAATCGTTCGTCGTAACGCGTATTTCCTCGCCAATTTCACGTTACTTAGCGAGGAAAATATTTCGTCGTAAAGACCAAGTACAATATTTCGTCGTAAAGACCACGTAAGATTTCCACGTAAGGAACTCGCTAAGTTTCCTCGTAAAGACCACGAAAATATTCCTCGTAAATATCACGTAAACCTTTTCACGTTAATTACACGTAAATGTCACGAAAGCATTTCCTCGTAAGTTCGACGTTAACTTTCCTCGTCATTTCCACGTTAATTTTCCACGGAAATACACGTAATGAAGTCGAAAAAATCCTCGTAAAGACCACGTAAATCATACGGGTTATTTCCTCGTGAATTAATGAGGAATTTACCGATTTTATATACAGAATTAAAATAAAAAATAATTAGAAAAATATTTATAATTTTAATTATGATTATAAAATTTGAATTAAAAAATACAGAAACAATAAAAAGAAAAATATATTTATTCATAAATAATTAGAATTTATATTTACAACGAATAAAAAGAAAATAAAAAACTAAGGCTCGTTCATCGCCCGGTAGAACTCATCACTCCTCCTCTCTACATCCGCCTCTTTATGGGCCTCGCTTGTCGACTCGCCTGGAATTGGATTTTGTCGTCGCAAGTTCCTCAACAAGGACTCCCATTCCGGATTTGTTGCCGCTATGACGTCCAAGAAGCCCTCGACTACACCCTGTCGAGCTGTGAACGCAGATGTTGTCGAGGCCAACTCGTTACGCAGCTGAGTGACCTCGTCTTCCCGTCTCTGACCATAAGATGATGTCGCTCTCGGAACATCGTTGACGGAACCAATCCCCAACGTACGTCCCTTTTTCTTAGGGACAACCTTAAAAACCCAAAAAAAATTATTGTTAGTAAAAATTTAAATTTAAATTAAATGAATAATTTAAAATTTAAAATATTTTAAAATTTACCTCCTCAGAAATCTTATCCACTTCAACTGTGGATAAGTTGACGGTAGTCCGTCGAGACTGCTGTGTCACTGGTCTCGACGCTTGAACCCGGTCAGCAACTTCATTGAAGATTTGCTCGACCTAGATCTACGAATCGACCGACTTGTTCTTGTGGGTCTTCTCGTAGTTCCATAAGAGTCGGAGCTGTCCCGTCTCTTTGGCCTACAAAAATTTTAGAGAGTTAGTATATATAAATATATTATATAAAAGAAATTAATTAAATTCAATATTTAATTACATACCATCTCCAAACGGATAGCGGCGTGGGGTTTTTGGCCCGTAGAGTGAAGCATCGGCCCGTGACCGTGCTCATCAATGTTTTGAAAACCGGACCGGACACCGACTCGGTGTAGCTACTGGTTGATTGGTTGGACCGGTTCAACCGGTCAAACCGGGTTTTCTATTTATGAAAAATTATATATATATATATAAAATTATATATTTATGTTACATGAACTTTACTTCTATATAATATATATTCTCATTCTTTTCTATAATTAACTAAATATAAATAATAAATATAAATCTAATTATATATAGTAAAAAATTGAATAGTGAATACTATGTAAACTGAAAATGATAAAATCATATGATTTACAATTAAAATTATCATATTTATTTATTTTTACAAATAACATCTCAAATTTTATGAATATGGTAAAATAAATCTAGTATATGAAAGTCAAAAAATAGAATTTTCACATTGTTTCTTAAAAAAATAAAAATTAATTAAATAGTGATAGTTGAATACTAATTATAAAATATTAAATTTTAGCTACTAATAATTAAAAATATTTAATTATATATTAATTTTTAAGAACCGGTTTTAAAATTGACCGGTCACCGGTTTGACCGGTTTTAGCCGGTTTTACCGGTTTTCATAAATCGGGTTTTAAACCGAACCGACTCGCTTCTTCAGCGAGTCACGGTCGGATCGTTCGACCGCCGGTCCGTCCGGTTTTCAAAACACTGGTGCTCATCTACCGTGTTACGGAGGCAGAGCAAGACTGGCGATTCTTATGGCATCGAGTTTCCCAATAACGGATGAGGCCATCCCACACCTCGATGGTGAGCTCAGCGGGTTTACCACGCCATATCCCTTCACGATCCAGTCCCCTTCCAGTTGGAGACCGTGTCCAACAGCGAGCTTTCAGCTTCTTGTTGAGCGCTTTCCTCACCTTCTCATTGACCCCAAAGACCAATGATACTTTTGCTGTAAATGTAAAAAATAAGTTAATAATTAGTATTTTTAAAAATTTGAAATTTAAATTAAAAATAATAGTATATATATAAAAATTAATAGTAACTTACAGCGAAAATCTTGAACCACGTCTTTTCGATGTAGGCGAGTCTTCTTCCAGTTCGGATGTGGCATGGAGAAGTAACCCTTCATCGTGTCGGTTACATCGATCGCGAGACATCCGTCAACCCCAAACCTAAAAAACAAATTTAAAGTATAAATTAGATAGTAATGTTATTAAAAAATTAAAAGAATCTAAAAAATATAACATACCACAAAGTTCCGTCCGGTCGGTCGGGTCTATGACCGGTAAACCTTCTCTGCCGGCTGGCGAGAATGTCCTCGACAGTGTACTGCGAGTAAGGAGCACTCGGCGCACCATCAGATCGGGATGAATGGGAGCCGGCATCTCCGCAGCCATCGGTGGAGGCACTTGAGGTGGCACCTCCGGGACATGATGATCATGATGAGCCGGTGGTGCAACCGATTGTACACCAGGTGCTGTAGGAGAGACTCTCTGAGAAGACTGAGTCTCTGGGACGCTATCCGGACCCGAAGAACTAGGTGCTGTAGAAGAAGAACCGGGGTGTAAACGACTACCCGGCACACCGAACATCTGTCTGTAGTGGGCAGTAAGTTTGTTCTTTCGTACCTATTAAAAAAAATTCAAAATTAGCACTCAAACATCAAATTTTTATATATTAAATTCTAATTAATCACCTAATCAACACTAATTAACCTAAAACTGTGAACCTATCTAAATTCCCTACACTAACCACCTAAACTACCCTAAACTAATCAAAGGGAGGAGAGAGGACTTACCATGATTTTAGAGAGGAAGTAGAGAGGAAATGAGAAAGTGAGAGGGTTCGTGGGTATATATATAGGATACATTACCACGTAAAAACCTCGTAAATTAACGAGGAAATCGCGAGGCCCGTCTTTTTCTTTACGAGGAAATAGCGAGGCCCGTCTTTTTCTTTACGAGGAAATCGCGAGGCCCGTGTTTTCCTTTACGAGGAATTCGCGAGTCCCATGTTTCCCAGTAACGAGGAAATAACGAGGATATTTCTTAAATTCCTAAAATCCAAAACCCTAAACCCCAACTTATAATTTTAAGATTTAGGAAATTGTTGGAATCGTAAGTGGGAAGAGTCTGTGTCTTCACACTCGTGATTCTAGATATTTCTTCTATTTTTAAAGAATTCTTCAAAGAAAGAGAAGAAAGATACTGGAATCACAATTGGGAAGAGACCGTGTCTTCGCACTCGTGATTCCAGACCTTTCTCCTCTTTTTTTAAAGAATCTTTCTTCGCACTCGTGATTCCAGACCTTTCTACTCTTTTGGAATTATGAATTGTGACAAAATGGTCTTGGTATATATAGATGTAGATTTCCTCGTTAATTCCTCGTGAGTAAGATCTTCGTACTCATGATTATGCGGATCAATGAGAAGTATGTCGTCTGTGGCAGCTTCAGGTTCCTCGACTATATTTATCTGTTCTTCTTGCAATGGTGGTTCTTCTCCACTTATGATTCGTCCACGAGGTGTAACTTTGATCACGGATAACCAATTTATTCCTGATTCTCTCATCCGAGGGTATGGAAGGAAGCAAACTTGGTCTGCTTGTGAAGCTAAGATGAAAGGCTCAAATTTGTTGTACCTTCGTCCACCATTGACATCAACTACACCAAATTTGTTATACCGAACACCTCTGTTGACGACAGGGTCGAACCATTCACATTTGAAGAGTGCATTTAAGCTTCAATATCCCCGAAATTGACTTCAATAATCTCCGCCAAGATCCCGTAGAAATCTGTTTCCCTTTCACACATATTCCATAGTTACTGGTCGCCTGTCTACCATACTCATATGTGTGAAAAGTATAGCCTCGTGTGAAATACATCGTGATGTGGTGACCTTTACATGTGGAGATTGAATTACTTCGTAACCACTTAGGATAATCTGCATCGTCGTCATAATCAACCTTAAAAAAAATAGAACATTGAAATATTAGTAAATATAATGTATGGAAAAATAAGTTGATCGAGCTAGGTGTAAAAATTAATACCGATTCTTCAACCACTTAATAAAGTGTTGATCTTTCCTTTGTCTACGCCACTTGTGGATATACACGGGAATGTTTCTTCGACTTGAGAAACAAATAAGCTGTAAAATCACATTTCACATCAATTAATCTTAATTTCACAATTATATAATTTATATTTATTATGTGTTTTAGAAGTGTCCATATATATGTACCTTTCAAAATAACGATCAATGGATCCTCGCAATTGAGTAGAATATAGGTGTGTGCACTATGGGGTCTTCTTCACTCGACCACCAAACTTTTGATTTCCCACCGAAGTCGCCTAATCGGCTAAAGATGTCGGAACACCAGCAACTGCATATGTTGGTAGCGACACCACCATCATCATATCTTCTAGAGCTCTTTTCCGGCACGTACTTTTGACCCAAAGTAGTGCGATGTAAAGTGAGAAGTTTCTTCCGTCAAACTTCCAGCAATTATAGAACCTTCAACTTTTGCCGGTTTTGGCTTTTCCTTCAAATATTTCATGGCTCGCTCATACTGATATATCCATCCGTAATGTACGTGTCCACGAAGCAATGCCTCATATGGGAGGTGGATAGCTAGATGCTCCATGACATCAAAAATCTCGGAGGAAATATTTTCTCCAAGTTGCACAATAAGATGGGAATGTTCTCCAAGTCGTTCCACAACTTCTTCTTTAAGAGTGCGTGTGCTCAGATCCCCGAAAAATGCTCCGATGCCTAATTCCAAAACAAAATAAACACATTAGTCATACATTATTGCAAACTAAACCATTATAAAATTAATGGGCTATAATTTATTACCGAAAGTGCTTCATATGCGTTTGTTGGAAGTAGCTCAAGAAATGCAAAGGGAAGTAGTCGTTGCATAAATACATGACAATCATGACTCTTCATCCCAGAGAACTTTTGACCATTTTCAACACATCTAGAGATTTGAAACATACCCATTGGGAACTTCACTTCGATGCCACCCGGTTGAACAACACCGACTTTTTGAAGACAATCTAAATATCGAACGGAACTTGTCCATTGCTTTTATATGTAACTCACTTCTTGAGCAAATATCCGGCAAGTCCATCCTCGATTTTATGTTGTCTTTGTCTTCCCCGGACATTCAATATTGTATTCATGATGTTCTCAAAGAAATTCTTCTCTATATGCATCACATCGAGGTTATGGCGCAAAGAAGATCCTTCCAATATGGCAACTCCCAAAATATACTCTTCTTGTGCCAATTGTGCTGAACACCGTAAAAATCAGGCATATTACGGGGACATGCCAATTACCACCACGGGAACTGTTTCCGAGCTCCATAGTAATCGAGTTAGCTTCAATTTGTTGTCAGTTAAATATGGAGGATGAGTGTCTCTCACAACTCTTTTGTGCCTAAACAATTTCTTGTTTCTTGATGCGGATGACCAATGGGAAGAGATCGACGGTGACAATCGAACCAACTTGTCTTCCTACCATTCTTCAGTTGAAAAGCATCCGTCGCTCCATTACAATATGGACAAGCTAATCTCCCATGTGTAGTCCATCCGCACAACATCCCATAGGCAGAAAGTCACTTATGGTCCACAAAAGCATCGCCGCGATCGTAAAATTTGTCTTCGTTGAGCAGTCATATCGCCCTCTTCCTGTTGACCACAAATCCTTCAACTCTTTTATCGGTGGTTGCGGAAAACATCCGAGACCTTTTGGATGGTTCGACCAGGTATTAATATGGTCAAGAACAACAACTCCGTTGCATGCACATCTCGGTGGCAGGTTGTATGGCGAAGAAAGACTGGCCACAATGAATATTGTCTCCCGACATTCGAATGGACTAAATCCATCCGCATAATCCGAGATACACATTCCGCTATTGCTAGCGAATTCTGGATGTACTTTGTTGAAATGTTTCCGTGCTCTTGCATCGATGGATGAGTCATCTCACCATCCGTCGAGTGTGCTCGGCATGCCATCTCATCTTCCCAGCCGCCTCGATTGGTACAATCTTTTCAATCTGTTTGTAATTGGTAGGTACCACATCCTTTGGTACGGTACCCTATTACGTCCCGTCCTGCGGCTTGAATCGTGGCTTCTTGCGAATCGACATTCTTCTAACTTCTCATCATCTCCCCAGATCATGCAATTGTCAATGCAAACATCTATTATCTCCAAGGCAAGCCAAGACTATAAACCAGTTTGAATCTCATAATAAGAATCAGCATACACATTGTCTTCCGCAAATACTCTTTAAACAAGTCTGCCCATTCATTCATGCAACTTTCGATAGATTGTGATCAGTTTTAATATTCATCATTCTAGCCGCCAACGACAATTTAGAGTGACCTTCTACAACCATCGTAAAGTGGCTGATTCGCAAAGATCTAACATTTCATAAAACTTTTTGCATCTATATTAGGTTCTTCATCTTCATCATGAGCTACTTAATGCATCAGCTACCATATCATGAACCCTATCAAAATCTACCATCCGCTCTTCTTGATGGTAACTATGTTCATTATGCAAATGATGATGATCAACCTATTGTTCTTCCTGAAAATTGCTATTACTACTATTATCTTCATGATTCTCATCATAATTATAACCTTCTCCATGTTGAAACCAGATATAGTAATTTGGCGTGAAACCTCTATTTATTAAATGCTTCCAAACATTTTCACGATTTGCCAATTTCGAATTGTTGCATTCGACAAGGACGAACATCTTACCGCTTTCTTGGGCCAGCGGTGTGGAATCTGCCTGATGCATAAATGTCTCCAGCCCCGCAAGGTATTCTTTCGTCACTCTCCCGTTAGCATCTCTATGCATATACATCCACCTCCGCAACTCGAAAATATTCCCGGAGCCCGACATTTTTTTTCTTTCACATTTATATTTTTTTTTCTTCTTGGTGTGTTTAAAATGATCTTCAAAGGTTCATATTTATAGAAAATTTTCGAATCTGATAGTTGAGATTTTACTACGAAATAACCACGAAATTTTGTTAGGTAGCCGAAAAAAAAACGTGTTTCACCTACAAAGTTGGTAGACTCGAAATTTCGTCGTTATTTACACGCAAAAGTTTTCCTCGTAAAGGACACACTAGTTTTACGTGGAATTTACGTGGAAGATAATTTTCCTCGTAAGAACCACGTTACCTTACGTCCTTTTTACGTGGAAATTATTTCCTCGTTAATTTACGACGAAATGACGTTGCTTTTTATTTTCGTCGTAAGAAACTCGTAAAGACGACGTTATTTTACGAGGTTTAATTTTCCTCGTTAATGTTCGTCGCTAATGTTGTGTTTTCTTGTAGTGCATATATAACCTCGCACGCACCTGGATATAACAGAAATAACATACAAGAACTGTCTGCACCAGAAGCATAGTACACTAACTACAGTTAAAAAGGTAGTTAAGATGTGAACCGAAACTTTCATCATCTCGTTGGCGTAAGAGCCAAGCAGCGATGACCAGACCCAACTGATAAAGACTCCGATCCCACTAGCAACAGCATAGAGTGGCCAGTAACCCTTGAGTGTATTTATTGATGTTGAACCTATCTGATATTCTAAACCTTTCGAGTCCAAGAACGGCGAGCACGAAGCCTAAACTCACCGACAATGGCTCCGTTTCCATCTCCACTCATTTGACTCCTCTGAAGAGACTACAAACCATCAAAATGAAAAAAAAAAAAACATTAGTGCCAGAAACAGAGGTTTTGTTTGACTCCAAAACTTCTGTAGAGAGTCAGAGTTTGACAATGTAATAGGCCAAGTCTTAGCGGAGCCCAAGAAGAGACAAGGCCTAATGCGTTTACTAAGGCCCAAGTGCACCCTCAAGCTTATCTCTCTCAACGGTCTTCAACTCAATCTTCTTTGTCGGGTTGCAGAACAGATGAGACGAGTACGGACTGGTCACAGCTACGCCTTAACAAGAATCCTTTTGCTCCTCTTTATCGTGTTGTCTGGCTAGTCAAGATTGTTACTTTTACATTTGTTAGTCTTGGTTTCGAGATTGTTCGGAGAGCTCTATATATTGTCGCTCTATCTCATTTTGTAAGACAACCTTAAGAAAGTATTATTCAGTAAAATCTCTAAAATTCAGTATCCTTCTCATGGTATCAGAGCCAGGTTACGATCCTGGGACCTGTGGGTTATGGGCCCACCACGCTTCCGCTGCGCCACTCTGTTAAAAGAGGAGCAAAAGGATTCTTGTTAAGGCGTAGCTATGACCAGTCCGTACTCGTCTCATCTGTTCTGCAACCCGACAAAGAAGATTGAATTGAAGACCGTTGAGAGAGATAAGCTTGAGGGTGCACTTGGGCCTTAGTAAACGCATTAGGCCTTGTCTCTTCTTGGGCTCCGCTAACACCAAGTTCTGATGACATGAAACTAAAACTACTATGAGTAATTTATAGTTGGTCTAAGCAACGACCCTGAATCTTCTTTACAGTGCTATGCACACACTTGTAGTGATCAAACTCGCGGAAAAGAGACATGATCTGTCACTTTTGCAACTGACCCGTGACTTTAGACAAGATCTAACTAGAAAAGGCAAGTATTTTTTTTTTTTTTTTTTTTGAAAAGGCAAAGATTTTTATGCAATGAAGTGTTGTATAAAGCAAAAAAACACACAGAAAGGGATTCTCAAATGCTAGACAAGGGCAAGCGAATCTAATCACAACTGTATTTCTGTTTATATATTAACTATTTCATTCTTTGCTTCATATATTACCGACTATAATAAAACCCCTTGTTTTGGTTTATTTCTCCTGAAATTTCTAAATTTTCTGCTGGTTGTGTAATTTTTTTCCTTGTATTCAATCTTTGAATCAATAATATTAAGATAAAATAATAGGAGTAATATATAAATCATAAAATTTAAAAAGAAAATTGTGAACGAAGTCTACGCAATGTATACAAAAAGACTATTAGGTATATAATAGTTTTCTCAAGCTAAGGATCATGTTAATTTGAGTTCCTCCCAAAGTACAATTCTATATTCTAGCAAGTTTGAAGTACTTAATTCTTTTGAATTGATTTTTAATAAACTGTTTAGGTATACTTTCTTGCTCAAATGATGTAAGTAAGAGTATTTTATATAAACAAAGGAGAAAGTAAAAAGGTTGACATCACAAAAGGAGAAAAGAAAAAATGATTGACCCGAATGGCTGCCACTTTATTCCTGTGATGGCATATCATGTCTGACTTTTTTTTAACAAATAATTTGTGTAACTTCATCTCGCCTAAATAGAATGATCTAGTTCTTTTTCCAATTCGTATCCTATAAAGTTCTATTTACTGCCAAGATCGAGCGGATGAGATTGCAATTTGTATATATTTTTAGACAAAAACTAGATATTGTATTGACTAGCAATTAAACACGTGAGCAGCTCTGGTTAAAATAGTATTTGAAAAAACCACATATCATCATCATGATACGTAATCAAATCCATAACGATATCAATCAGGTTGTTGCTTCGTCGTGATTCGGAATATTATAATTATTTAACCAGAGACATAAATGATTAGAAAATGTGGCAAGTAGAGATTTTTCAGAACTGTAGAAGATTAATTTGTAAATTAGCAAAAACAAAACAAGGTTCCAGTTGGTGGGTACGGCGAGCAAAAGCGTCGTCTGAAATGGATTGTAAAACGTTATGACTTATGATGACCATAAGAATTTTAAAATTCTTATAAGACTTTTATCTCAACCAGGTCGTTGCTTCGTCGTGATTCCGAACTATAATAAAATTACTAAGATCGGCCCGCTCTACGGGCAGATTGTGAATTCTAAAATAATTTCAACAGTTAGAGTATGCGTATAATAAACATTGTTTGTTTTATTTTATTTTTTATATTTTTCATTTGTTCTTGTGAGGCATGTATGCTATTAGGATATATCGTTAAATAAATATTATTTGTTTTATATTTCATATTTTTACATTTGTTTTAGTGAGGCATGTATGCAAGTTTAATATATCGTTTGAGTTAATTTTTAATTTGATAAGTAGTTGGTAGCTACACGATAGTTAAAATTATGGAATTCTAAATACAAATAATAACGGTTTCATGTCTCGTCTGTATTGATGAATATATATTACTTTGCCTTTTTTTCTTCCTAAACAGAAACTTGGTAGGAGGAAGTATTCGTAAGGGAGTAATTTTTTTTTTTGGTAAAAACAAAGTAACGGATATTCCTGAATTTTTTTATGTTTTTCTGGATGGAAATAATGTAATATTATTTTCTTACTTAAATAGTAAAGCAAACAATAATATAATTTGCTATCTATAAGCAATATAATCGACACACTACCAGCCACCAAATTTCATTATTTTATCAGTGAGATAATGGTTTCAGAATTCATAACTGAAACAATGTTTTAAACTTAACCATGTACAAAGCGAAACTAAATTTATATTTCTCTAAGATGAACGAACATATGTTTAATGCAGAGGATCATAAAGAAGCAAAGCTTATTAATAATAAGGTCGCTTCATTTTAATCTGAGTTTATTTATCTTCTGGGCTTTTACGCTTCGGTTAAAACTATAATGGACTTTGTGGAAGATTGACAACTCCTTTCGATTGAGACTAAACAAAGACAAAGAGCAGTAGAACAACCTAGAGGCACATATTGGTGATATTCACCGTTTGGTCGAGGAAATAAAATAAGCAACCACTGGAGAATGATAAGAAGCAAAACTCAGTCAAGGAGGGGACTAAGGTGGGGCATAATCACATTTGTTATCACACATTAAGTTTTATTTGATTGTTTCTACTCACTCCATTAGGAGGTGCCTGTGGCGGATGAGTTCGTTGAGGTATGAGGTGATTGTGCGATCCTGACGATAGCATGCGTTCATAATCACTGCCGACATGGCTTCTGATGTATCAACGGCTCTACGACTGTTATGGCCTCTAGAAGCAATACACCAATTGCAAACACATCGACCTTCTCATCAAAAATGTTGTGTATGAAGCATCTCAGTGGTACACTTGGCATATGGTCTTCAATTCTTTCTCCATTAGTTTATATATATTCAAACAAAGAAAGCTCTGAATCAAATTTTCAGCAACCGAAAGTGGATGGAAACATGGAAAGATGGGGTTTTACTTCTAACCTTTGAAGTTTTCGTTCATTTATTCTTCTACACTTGAAAACATCATCTCTAGAATAGTCTCTAGCGGGTCAATGTCAAAAACACAGTCTCTAACAGTTCATAAAATACTAACGATAATCGAAAGAGTAGGGATCAAGATGCCAAGCGATTTGTGGATGGAACCTTTAAAAATCATACATGAAAACACTTTGCTTATGAGCTATTGTTGCTTCTCTAGCTGTAACCACAAGTCATAAGTTAAGAATTGGTCGCATTGCCTAAGAAATTAAAATTGCAACATATCACCTTAGAGTTCGTCTAGGTGTGGCTTGTCTGTTCATCATCATCATTGCCTTTATCATCTTAACTCTAATTTCTCAAAATCTCAGAGACGCACTTCAACGGCGGATCCAGTTTTCAAAACGGCAAGTAGTTGAGAATCCTTTGCCATTCCAATCTCTGAATTTTAAAAAAAGATTTATAGGAATGAACTGATGTAATTCATGGAGGAGAACTCACATATTTATAGATTTGGATTCACACAATTAGGAGAGTAAAATCAATGTCAATGCTAGCATTAATAACGATGCATTGAATCCGGTCGACGTCCGTAACGGTTACAGATTTCAGTGCGGATTCGAAGAACTAAAATCGATTAGCCAAGGTCGGGAACTTCCACATGTGTTTGATATGACTTTATCCTTGCCGTTGATAGAAGCTTCCAGAATTTCTGGTCATGGTGATCAAATTTTTGGTTATTTGCTCCCGCTGTGAGTTCTGCAGAAGCTATTAACTATATCTAATGTCAGATTTAGTTGGTGCATAAAAGGTTATCAGCCCAAATAATGGTGAGACCAAGTCTAGTTGAAAATCATAAAAGCCCAAATATAACAAACGTAAATAACACAAAACGTAAGCCCAGTTGGTGCATTCGGATTGTGTAACGAATAAGATCTATCAATCTCCAGAGTTAATGAAACTATGAGTTATGGTCGACCATGACACATGTCATGTCCACAGAATGCAAATTTATGACGTGTTCGCCTACGTGGCGCATTCTGGAGTGAAAAAACTCTATTTTATAATAATAGATTTAACGAGAGAATGAATAATTAGGTAAGGTGACAATTAGGGATTTTTCAGAACTGTGTTAATATTTTATTTTATTTTTGTAAAAAACTGTGTTAATATTTAAATTAGCAAAAACATAACAAGGTTCCGAGTTGGTGGGTACGGCGAGCAGAAGCATCATCTGAACTGGAATGTCAGAGATAAAAGATTATGACCTTAAGACTGTTAACTCTTTAAACTTTTAATTTGTTACATAACTCTCTGCAACAAGAAGTACAATTAAAAAAACATTAAATGCTTAGCATTTTTTTTTTTGGAACAAAATGCTTAGCATTTATTTGTCGAGAATCCAATGAGAGAATTCGCCAAATCAAAACCGACACGTGTCCCTTGCTGCTGCACGTTTCCAATGATCGCAACCGAACTCGCCGTCGGTGCAAACGCAAGACAAAAAGTCCCCACCGAGTCAACCGGAATCATGTAATTCTTCGCCGGCAAAGCCAACATATTCCCGCCGGGGAAATGAAAAGCCACCGTCGGGACCTCAATCGTCGCCTTAGCCGACAGATCGTAACACGTGTCGAACATCGCGACTCCATCGGATTTCTCCAAGTCCGCCGTCCCTCTCACGAACGCGTCTCTCAGCGAGTCGTAGATTCCCGTCTGGAGACGAGTCACGGCGGTTCCCGAGTCGATGATGATCCCTCCGCCTCCCGACTCGTCCACCTCGAAAGAAGACCTCGGAATCCGGAGCATCTCGCCGCCGACGCTTATCCCGGTGAGCCCAACGTAGTAGAACGTGTCGAGCCGGTGGTTACGCAGCAGCGGAGCCACGACGGCGTCGGGAGAGAAGCCCGACCCGAACTCGACGGTCGAAACCGAGTCCGAGTCGCGGTCCACGAGGCAGTAGGAGAACGACGTCGCGTTGAGCTGCGACGGGAGAGCGAGCAGACCGCCGCCGAGACCGAGCAGACCGGCGGCGCCGACGAACAGTCCCTGGTTGCTGTGTCCACACCCGACGGCGACGTCGTCGACTTTGGCTGAGCCGATGGTGAGCGTGTCGGTGGCGAGATCGCCGATGGTGCGAGACCCGTCTCCGTAGGAAACCTCGTAGAGACACGTGGCGTTTCTGCATTCGGAGACTTCGAGGGCCTTGCACTGCGGAGTGTCGCAAGAGAGTGTAGCGTAAGAAGAGGAAGCCGACGGCTCGAAGATGGGCTCGGTCTGGTGGTAGCAGTCGGCGCAGGGGGCGCACTGTAGCCAGTTCACGTCGCTTCCGGTGTCGAGCACCATGTAGACCTCACGCGCCGGGTTTCCGATACCGACGCGTGTGAAATACTCGCCGCTTCCTTGAGTCGTGCCCGAGATCAAAGGAGCTTCGATCTCTTGCTGCTCCGTGGTGTACATTGTGGTAATAACGGGCTTGAGATCTGATTTGGTTATGTTGTTAGTGGCTAGATCTAAACGAGCCATGAGAGATTTGACTCGGGCTGAGTCACGGTCGAATCTAGCTAGCGTGAGGGACTTGTAGTCTGGGTGTTCATTTCCTCGGACGGAGGCTCGTGAATGGAGCTGCAAGCTGAATGAAGAGGTAGGAGAAGATGGAGTGTGACTCTGTTCTTCTTGCTGGTTCGGCTGAAATGACGGCGCATCCTTGGTTTTGCGAATGGAGCCGGCGACATCAAGAATCGTTGAAGTAGTTACGGAGATCTTTGGCAAGATTCTGGAAGTAGCCGTAGAATGTGAAGCGAGGAAGAAGACGAAGAGAAGAAAGCAACGGTGAGAACAACACATTTTTTAGTTTCCGACCGTTAGATAGACAAGAGTGAGAGATCTTCTCTTACTTATTGAAGAGAGAGAGAGGAGAGGACAAGACAAAAGGGAGTTTTGTGGTGGGGAAGGGAAGAAAAGTGAGACAAAAGTGAGTTTTGTGGTGTTTTGCAGATTCCAAGGAGAGATTTTATATACGAGTAAGTATCTTTGGAAGAAACAAGAAGATAGATAAATGGTTTAAGGGGAAGAGGAGGTTCTTCATCGCCTTTAGGTGTGCAGATTAATAAAAACTTTGTTCTATATGATCTCAATGCGGTTAGTGTGGCGCTTATTAGTATATCTATCTATGTTGTTTAAATCTCATCACTTTTTCATTTTCCTACTTCTTTTGAGTGTTTTTGACCATTAGCTTAGCTTTTTGCTAATGACTTCCAAATAATTAACAACAGCTCATCCATTTAGAATTCTATGATCCAAGTAGTACATAATAAATTACGGTATTAAACAGTGTACCTAAAGAAAGTAAAAATGCTAACTCGTATATATAATTGACAGTTGCGTTACTGCATACATATTGCATATCAGTATCATATTACAAAACGGAGCAACTCTTTTAACAGTTGTTTCTATTCATGGCCGGTGATTGTTTTTTGTTCCAGGTTCAAAAGAAAGGTATCCTGATTTTGTTCCGGTATTGGGAGAACTACTCACAAATCGTTTAATATCTGATGATTATTCTCTGGGAACATTTAAGTGAATGTCCCAAAAAAAACTATTCATGTTTTTTTAATACAGTGTTGCCTCGGATTCTATTCAGTGTTGGGTTCTGTCGGGAAGGAAAGATGGTACAGATAACACAGCCAATGCGTATTGCTGCTGTGATTATTGCTAAAAGTGAGATTGGCAATACATGATCAGAAGTGCAAACAAAAGCAAGAAATGAGATTGGTGGTGCATTAGGAGTCACTCGAGAGACAAAATGAATTATGTGGAGGAAAACTCCCCACATTACACTACTCTCATCGATGGATACCATCTCATGATCTCATCAGGAAGTTCATGATCTAGAAAGTGGGTTCAGAAACAATGCTGAGATATATAGGCTCTACCTTTACATAAGGAACAATAGGAGTAGACGTCAAGTGCTGGAGACTTTGTCAAGCAGTATTTAAAACCACAACGAGCAATAATGGACAGCATCTTCTGGTAGTCAGATCTAAGAAGATCTGAATCCAAGTTGTACTTGATCAGCAAGGTGATAACAGTACTCTCTGAAACTCTATCTAAAGCAGAGAGACTTTTTCGAATCTTCAAATTCAACTCTTTAAACTGCAGACAAACAAAATAAGAATCGATCGACTATCTTTTTGAGTCTATACCGAAACCAGGAAAATACATATAATACATTGAAAAACTTGTCGAGAAAGTTATGTCACCACATACTCAAAACATTCCAAGTTTCCGTGAGAGAGAAAGATATCCTTAGTCATCCAAAAGAAGAAGTTAAATCATAATTATACAACTCAGTCGAAAACATAATACAAAATATAAAACTTTATTTTTTCTAAAAAATTTAATCAAGATAAAAAAAAAAGGAAGAAAGGAGCGAAATTTTTTCTCTAGAATCTAGACGAAGAAATAAAAATTATCATTGACACACATTGTCATAGTTTATGGAGTGTTTCAATATAAAATTCTCAAATAAATAGTAGTCATATATAAATATAATTGAATTATGTTAAATCTTTTTCAGAACTTAATGGTCTAAGTAAACAACATATGAAATTCATAATACAACAGAAACTCTATAAACTAATATTCGATAATTTGATAACACAAATTCGACATAATAACACAAATCAATAATATTTTGTAAAAATTCTTATGTAAATATATAGTTCCACTATAAATTAATAATTAATATATATTTATTATTTTTTGTAGTTACAAAAAATTATATTTAAATTTTTGCATCCTCAAATATTATGATGTTGTTTTATAAGATAATATCTAAAATTCCATTCACATTTTATAATACCTATCTCAAATACACCAAATAATCTAATAAGGATAATATGGAAGTCAGATTTATAAAATTTGGCTTTTATATAAAACGAGAAAAATATTTTATTTTATTTTACATTTGAAATTACTAAATTAATATAATTTTAAATCTCACTTTTATTAATTTATTGAGTTTTTCTTGTATTATGGATGTCTAAAATTAGCTTCTTAAATTATTATCTCTCTATTTCATTTGTTTTTTACTAAATATTTCATATATATTTTTTGTGATAACTTGGAGGTATTCGGCGGACCGAGTGCCAACTGATTTCTGTCCACCAACATTATATATACCAGATTTTTTAACTGCGCTACGCGCGGATAAAATATTATATGTATTTTTCAATTCTAAAAGAATAATGTATAATATAGTGTTATATTATTTAAAGAATATAAAATAAGACTACATGACAAAAATATTTTTTTAAAATTTTCTTTGTGGATATCATTATCTTGTTTGATAACTGTACTTGATTCACATATTTGCATATATATATTTGTGATAGATGAATAACTATATTTTTATTATCAGTAAATAATAATAAATATTTATTATATAATATAAGAAAATTGAAATTACTTACTTTTTAAACAAACTTGTCTTATGTTGGGGACTCGGTTATAGACATATCATATTCGAAGGAGATATTTTTACAGTTATCAATATTCTTAACAATCAATAAACAAATCTAAATATCAAAACAATATCTCATACGATCTCTTTGTGGAAGAACTGATTTGAAGAAATTGAATTTAGGCATAAAAAAGACTGAAAATGGATGTGCAGATGTATTATCTAAGTCAGCTTTACAAAGTACTACTCATAGTTCGATATATCATTTATGTCCATCTTTTTTTTTCATCCTTTCTTAAACATCTTGAAATAACTTATGCTAATTAATAATAAACTTTTGGCCGGCAAAAAAAATCAAACTTGTGTAATTATCGCTAAAATATTTTATTAATATTGTCTAAGAAGCTTTCAAGTGATATCATAGTTTAATTTTTATTAGTTTTTTTTGTTAATTTTTAGAGTTTTCTGTATTTAAGATTTTTTCTATATTAAGCTTCTATTTCTTTCACAGAGTTGATATATATAATCTGTAAGAAAAAAAAACATATAAACTTCATAAGCAAAAAGAAGTTGCATCAGATTTTATGAGAGCAATTTGATATCGTGACTTGAATGAGCTAAAGGTTTTTGTTTCAAGTATTTGAGAGAGAGAGGCAATACACACCGTAAGCAAGATGAAAACCATTAGAATATGAAAGTGGTATAGTTCCTATTCTCAACGTAGTTATTGATCCACTGATTACACCACAAAGAGAAAGGTTAAGGGTAAACAAACAAACAAAAATATTTAAGTTAATTAATAGACCATGCTAATCGACATAGGATCAGACGAAACCTTAACTCGCCTTCTTGTGGTCCGATTTCGACATCTCTGAAGCACAACACTTCATCGGCTTTGGCGGAGGAGTCAGAGTGGAAAACCGCCTTGCCGTTTGGTTTCTTCGACAAAGGATCACCGGAGACAGGGTTGGTGGAGGAGACTCCGGTTTTGCCGGTGTTTTTGATTGGTGGAGATTTTCCATCGGGTTTCATCGCGGGTTCGACTTCTTGAGAGGATTTTGATTGGAACCAAAAAAATGGTGAATAGGTTTATAAGAAATAGATAGAGAGGGAGTTGAAACAAAAGACATTAAAGATGGGAGTAAAGAGGAGGTTTGATTGTTAGTATCCTTGTTCGAAAATTCGGTAGGCGCTATACATATGCTCGGGTTGGGCCTAGCGCATAGTGTAAAAATCGGGGATTAAGCGGAGATTACTCGGGGCCTAGTTTTAGGTTTATCTTGAATTTTTTAAATACGTACATATATAATTAGTGATTCTTGTATATGTGCCCAAGAAAGTTTCAATGGTTTAGTGGTAATTGTCCTGTATTTATGTCATACTAACCCAGGTTCGATCCTTTCTATCGCATTGTTTTTTTTTCTTGTCTCAAGCGGAGATGACGTGGCAACTTTAGATTCTCTGATTGGTTGATTTTCCGTACCTACGTGGACAGGCTAAATGATGATTTTATTCTCCTTTTTAGTATAGTATAGATCCCATTGATTGCAATGAGAATTAGACTATTGATTAGCCACACAAATAGATAAATCTGGGTTTGGTAAGTTTCGAATATATGGTGTTTAATTAACACTTTTCCAAACTCTCAAATACTACATAAACAGTTTTTTGAACAATGTGAATGAATAGTTATTTTGTAATTTTTAGTTAAAAGATAGAGTTGACAAAAAAATAGTTAAAAGATAGAGAACCATATGTATTTTTTGAATGAAGATGATTTTATATATTAAATTCCACATCGCTAATGAATTTATAAGTTTAGTGGTGGAAAAATCGAGTTAAAATAAGAATATAGTAGGATCAGATGTGCTGACAAAAAAAAAAGTAGGATCAGATGAAATCAAAACAAACTACGTGCTTTGGCGAATCAAAAGTCTCATCCAATTAGTTTACTTTTTTACAAGTTCTGATGATAAAGACATATATTCTCGTGTGACGTCTTTATCGTGATCCGATCATACATCACCTCAGAAATTATCCTACCGAACAAATTAGCACTATTTTAAAAAGTCAAGTGGAGTCTTTTGGGCCCACATAAACTAAATCATTGGATGCTATCTACCCACGTGTCAATATAAAGAATCCGAATCAATTTCTACACGTAAAAGCCCCAAAAAAGCGCATTCTATCTTTTGCAACTTTCATTCCACGAGAGCGCGTGTCGTCTCTGTGCTCTCTCGTCCCTCCCAGTAGATCCGGAGAAGATCGAAACTTTCTGAGCTAACTCGGCAGCCATGAGCTCGGTTTTGCAGGTACGGTAAAAAAAAGATTCCTATTTTTTTTTTCTCTCTTGAGGATCGAGTCTCGTGGGAGCTAATCTGGGTTTACGATTGATATGGTTTTTTAAAAGGGTTTTACGAAGTCACTCGCCATGACTTTCGTGTCGGAGATTGGCGACAAGACCTTTTTCGCTGCAGCTGTAAGTGTTACATCTTCGCTTTTATGTGATTTTGGAGGGACAGAGGTTTAAGGTTGAACAAAGTCAAAAGACCAAATCTTTGTCGGATTTGCATGTTCCTGATTGGAGACTAGTGTTTTGTTTTGTTTAGAATCTGCTACTGTCTCCTTCCTCTGAGAGAGTAAATGTACTTCTGTTCTTTTATCATGTTTATGTAATCTTTTTTCTTTTACTTAAAATCAGATTCTGGCGATGCGTTATCCGAGGAGACTTGTGTTGTCTGGTTGTGTATCTGCTCTAATTGTAAGCTTTCTTTGACTCATTTTGACTATTAGTTTCAGCGAGATTTTGGAACCTCATGATGGTCTTTTGCTAATTCTTTTCTTAGGTCATGACTATCCTCTCTGCTACTGTTGGATGGGCTGCTCCAAATCTGGTATGTCTTCTCAGATTGTCGTTTGATGGAAAGTTTCAATCTTGTTTTACTACATGGTGACTTAAACCCTCTTTGCTTGCAGATATCTCTCAAATGGACGCATCACATAACAACTCTGTTGTTTTTTGGTTTTGGGCTGTGGTCTTTATGGGACGGTATTAAACAAGGAGGAGGAGGGTAATAATTTTCTTCATCAAGTTTTCATGTCATGAGGGTGAAAATTGAGGTTTATCTGATTCTACTTTGTTGGCAGGGGGTCAGAAGAGTTAGCTGAAGTTGAAGCAGAACTGGTGTGTTTCGTCTTTCTTCATGCTCCTAACGTTTTAGATTAAATGTTTTTGACTTGCATTTTGTGTTTGTTTATCATAGGATTCTGATTTGAAGGCTAATGGTAAAACTACAAAAGATAACAGTAAGGTATGGAACTAAAGAATAAGTGCATGTATTATGTTGTTTTCACAAACACCATTTCTTTGTTCATTGTAGGTTGAAGATGAAAACAAAAAGCAGAAAAGGCCGTTCCTCACACAGTTGTTCTCTCCAATTTTTCTTAAGGTAAGCCCACAGAACCTCTCAGAATCTGCTCTCAAAAAGCAGCTACCTTTCTAAAACTAGTTTCATGTTTTCCTCTCGTCTTGCAGGCTTTTTCAATTAATTTCTTTGGTGAATTTGGTGACAAGAGTCAGGTTAGCTCTCTCAATTACTTCTAAACGATTCACATTCTCGACCATAACTCCCTTTTTCTTTCTTTCTAGCTTGCCACAATTGGTTTAGCCGCGGATGAAAATCCGTTTGGAGTGGTCCTTGGTGGAGTTGTGTAAGTTTCGCTATAAACCTGCTTTGATTGTTTTTGTGTCTGCATCACAAAACTCTATGTTGAATCAATGTTGCTGAACAATGTGTGTCTACTACACAGCGCACAGCTACTGTGCACCACTGCTGCTGTGATTGGAGGAAAGAGCTTAGCGTCTCAGATATCCGAACGAATAGTAAACCATCTTTCTCCTTGCAATATTCACATTTTGAGATTAAAGAAACTTAAATTTAAAACTCTGGTCTTGATGGAAATGTTGTTTTTGTTATTGTTGCAGGTTGCTCTTTCTGGTGGAATGCTTTTCATTATCTTTGGCATCCAATCGTTTCTTACTTCTGTTGAGACTTGAGACCTAATGCTTCCCCAAACCTTTCTTTCTGGTATCAATCTGGATCCTAATATATTCATCAGTCAAATGGTTTTCTGTCTTAGTCTACTGGTTTTGTGAAAAATGCAGGTTTGTAGGGAAGAGCTGAAGATGATGATGAAGAATGTTGCTATCTATAGTTTCTTAGATATATACTGGATTCTTACAAAAGTGATTTCATATCTAATCTGAAATATTATCTCAAATGAAAAAAATTTAAACTGGGCTGAAGCAGCCTCATTTAACATCAGTAAAGTTTTGGCGCTGTTGCTAATTCGTGATTTGCGGCTTAAACACAACCATATCATGTCAGGAAACAATCACAGTTCTTTAAAACAAACCGATTTATATAGAAAGAGTGGTGCAAGATGGAATATAGACATACTCCAGTAATCCCTCTACTAACTACACACACTTGCACAACTTCTCCTAGTTTGGATTCCTAGACTCTAGATCAATTTCACTCTCCAAATCTCAATTATTTTAACAGATCTTTAACAACCATTAACTTAACAACTAAACTTGATTAGTTCTAAAACCAAACTAATGCTAACTACTTTTATTCTACTTAATATTTTCTCCGTTACCATATGATTCATGTTTTAGAAAAAAAATTATTTCAAATATATGTATTTTTTTCTTTTTTCAATTCATTTTTACCGGGTATTAATAATAAATTGTAAACTTAAAAAAAAACTTAGTCTGTTTATCAAAATTTTATTGGATAAAAATTCTAATAGTTAGTTATAAAAAGTAGTTAAAAACAAAAAATAATGCATTTGCAACTAAAAATTGAATTGTTTTTATTAATATATGAGAAAACTCTAAAACATAGATCATTTTGAAATAGATAGGACTATACATCTCCTTGTTTCTACTTGAGCTCCTTATTTTCGTTGTTGGTTCTCATTTCTTCATTTGTTTTTTGGGTTTCACTTCTTCTTATTATTCACAATAGATCTGTTGAATAACTGTTGAATGTTTTTAATGGGGATATTGAAAAAAAAACTGTGGATTATGTGTTGAATATTTCAACATGTTAAAACTAAAAGTTAAGTAACATGTTGTCTTTTTGTTGGTGATTTAAACTGCTCATCTTAATTTTCATATCAATAATTTTATAGCAAATTATTTATTTAAATATTGTATATGAATATTTTTTTATAAATAGAGATTTGTTTTAATTGCAATTATAATTGTTTAAAAAAAGTATAACATTTTATGTGTATTAAAAATATTATGTGGAAAGAAAAAAGATGAAGTGGATTGTTTGAAAATAAAAATAGGTTGTTGAATAAAAAGATTTCCTCTTTCTTTTTCTGCAATTATAATCAACTAGGTATCTCTAGTTCTCAACAATGCCATGCCACTAAGATGACATAGATTCATGAAAGTGATGCAAGCGAAGCATATTAATCCTTTTCTTTTGAACTTATTTGCCTGTATGAGCAGTTGAGCCTGAAAACTTTGGCATGGGCCGCTTGGCCCTATGTTTCGATTGTAAAACAAATGTTTTTGTCTTTTGGAGTGAGTTAATTGGATAACTCCCAGTATGATATGATGACTCACTGTGTTGAATGCACGCGCTTTAGGTATGTGTATATGTATGTGGCTCTTCGATAGCGTGAAAAGTCAGAAGAGGAGACGCGGCTTCCAAGAAGATTCTCTCCTTTTTCCATTTGGTGCGTTTCTCCCTCCCTACTTGCATAGAATATTCCTCCTTTATATGAAAATAAAATAAATTAAATATTTTGCTTCGTTGTTTTTCTTCGCGTTGAAAAGTAAACTATTGTTAGTAATAAATTATCTTGTTAATTAATAAATCTGTATAATTGTGCTTAATTTTTTTTCTGTGGTCCCGTACAATATTTTAGCACACCTAAGGACTAAATGGAAACTTTTATGTGCTTAATTAGTTAATTATACTCTTGAGATTTTTTTTTTTATAAAATTGAAAAGAAAACAAAAATGGAAAATTGATACCACAATGGCCAACGTAACAGAATCGGTATATTCTTCTTCCCACGTTTTGTTTTCTAAAAATCCACTTTTTCTATTAAATGGCAAGAGATTTATTCAAAATAAAAATTGATGAATGACTAATGAGTTAGTTTGCTCAAAAAAAAAAAAACTAATGAGTCGTCGTTCTTATCTACTAGGACGTTACAAGAATGCAAACGTCAGTGATGACAAGAATGAATCCCCATAATACCCGAATATTCTTCTCTCTAATGTAAACAACCCCCATCATCTTCGCATATTTACCATTTTATTCCTTTTTAATCTTAAAAATCGCAAATCTGGAAAACATCGCTTTTTTAAAAAAGATTCCGTTTTAGGTACGTGACGGCCCGACCTCGAACCCTATTGTCTTCACACATCAATTCTCATCTCTCTCTTCTTAAAGTTTCCAACTTGAACGACAAGTTTATTTTTTTCCCTTCTCTAGCTTCTCTATTTAGACCAAAAGACTCTTCTGTTCCAGAGCTCTTCCTCTTTTTCATCTCTCTTTTGATTTATGGTCTCTAATCCAAACTGGTTTGATAATCAAAGTTGTTATCTAAGATCTCTGTACGACTATGGCTAAGAAGGAAGACAATACCTTGAGAATGAAGAGATGTCAAGAATACATAGAAGCACTCGAAGAAGAACAAAAGAAGATCCAAGTTTTCAAGCGTGAACTTCCCATGTGTTTATTGCTCGTTACCCAAGGTAAAACTTATATACGCATAACATATTTATATTTCAGATCTTCTTATATCAATTTCTCAGGGTTTATTAATTAGTTGTTTGTTTGTTTAAAGCTATCGAGTCGTACCGGAAGGAGTTGTCGGAATTTTCCAGGTCAGAACTCATTCAATCAGAAGGTTCTGAGCGGACCACAAGTGAATGCGAAGGCAGAGACGGTTGCACTACCTTGTATGAGGAGTTTATGCCGATCAAATCTGATGAACACGAATCTTGCGAACGTATCAAAGACGATGAAGCTGAAAATAATAACGTTGATAAGAAGAGATCCGAATGGCTTCAGTTATGGAACCAGTCTCCGGATCCTCTGCCCAAAGAGGTAACATTTATCAAAACCATTTTTTTATTTAGTCAGTGCCACGAACTTTTCCCAAGAACCCTGAAATCTGATTGTGTGTAAATGTTTGAATCATTATAGGATCAGAAAGCAACTGTGGTGGTGGTGGAGGTAAACGAAAACGGCGGTGCGTTTCAACCGTTCCAAAGAGAGAAGCCCGCCGATTCTCAGGCGTTGAAAGCAATCACTCCAACGCCGCCGACGGCGTCGAGTTCCACAGCGGAAACAGTCGGAAACAAAAAAGAGAGGGAGCATCAGAAACAGTTGCAGATGCATCGGAAGCAAAGACGTTGCTGGTCGCAGGAATTACACCGGAGATTCCTTCACGCCCTTCAGCAGCTTGGAGGATCACATGGTAATTAAAGTTTAAAAATCTTTTTATATTAATTAAACTGCCGGTTTCTTTGAATATAATTTTGATATGTGTTTTTGCCAAATTTGTAGTTGCTACGCCTAAGCAGATTAGAGATCTCATGCAAGTCGATGGTCTAACCAATGACGAAGTTAAAAGCCATTTACAGGTACATATAATACTAGTTATCATTTTTTTTATTTTTTACCATAATTGTTTTGCATGCTGCTGAGTGCTGAATCGTTTATTTCATCTTTATATCAAGATCTGATATGAACATTATTAACCTTGATTCTCACTAATGATGGTTTGTTTGTATCCGTTGGTTTTTCTTTTACAGAAATATAGACTACACACAAGAAGACCAGCTACTCCGACAGTGACCAATGGCGGCGAAAATTCACAACAGCCGCAGTTAATTGTTATGGAAGGCATTTGGGTGCCGTCGCGCGATTCAGTGAATAACAGAGTTTACGCTCCTGTGGCGGTACAACCGCCGCCACGTTCGTCACCGTCCGAACCGAGAAGCATCCAACGTTGCAAACCGCCGTCAGCATCTTCTTCTACACACCCAGCGCACCTTCTTCCTCTGTCATAATTAGTTTAATTAAACCTTGCATGGAAATTCATTTCTTCTGTAATAATAAAAATTTTGATCTTTTGAGTTTTGTAGTTATGTTTTGATTTCACGTGAAGAAAATTCTAGATATATGTCTTGAAAATGATAGTATCTAGAAAAGACACATCAACATCAGATTTTAGTAATTAAATTAAAAAGATGTTATTTAATGTTTGGTGGATTTAATAGTTTTACATAAATTTTAGTTATTTACTATAAAATATAACTTTGAAATAATGTAATATTATTAATTATTCATTACTGATTAAATATAACTTAAATAAATATTATAATCTATTTTAAAATAAAATATATTACAATATAAAATAAATGATAATAACGATTTAGTTATTTCTTACTCGAAAAAAAAAATTATGATATTTTATTTTTACAATATAAAGAAAATGATAATAATCAATCAATGCTTTCTTGTTTGAAAATAAAATAAAAAATATTTTGATTATGTAAAAAATATTTAAATACAAATAATAGAGTATATTTATGTTTAGTTATAAATTTGGACTAATTAATACTCCCTCTGTTTCAATAAGATACATGTTTTAGAAAAATCACACATATTAAGAAAACATCTTGAATTTTGAAAAAAAACACATTTTTTGTGTTGAACAATTTCCCATAAGTAGTAATCAATCAAATTTCAATAAACACAATTAATTTTCTTGAAATTTACTCCCTCTGTTTCTTAAAGATGTATGTTTTGGTGTTTTCACACATATTAAGAAAATACACTAATTATGCATTGTTTTTAAAAATTATCAAATTCCAATGCATTTTAACCAATAGTCTTTCAATAAATTCAATTAATTTTATTGAAATTTGCAATTTTTGTATAGGAAACATAAAAAATACATCTTTTTGAAACAATTTTTTTTTCCAGAACATACATCTTTTATAAACAGAGGAAGTACTATTTATCATTATTATATGGATTGAAAATGTAAAATATTGATCTTTTTGAAACAAAATTTTTTTATAAAATATAGATCTTTTGGAAACAGAGGGAGTAATATTTATGAATTATATTATTAGATGAAACATAATAAAATATGTATATTAAATATTTGGTATGATGAATACTATTACATCAAATTTAGTGAGATGATATCATTTTTAGCGTTTTATTAGAGATGAAATTATTACCAAATTTGGTGTTTCGATGTTCCATTGGAATTGACCCGAATATTATAGGGCTTTTATGTAAATGGTTGACGTGAGAGAACCCCCACCCAAATTGGGATTCTAGCATCAAATTTTCAAAATTGATATCATGTATATTAATATTATTATTTAATTGTAGGATTTTCAATTTTACAGGAAATCAAATCCAGAATATCTAATTTATAAAAAATAATTGACCATGCGACCAATTAAGTCGTTTCGTAGTGGTTTCGGTAACAAGGCGTGGATCATCCCAATAAAAAAAAACAATTGACCATACGACCAGTTAAGTCATTTAAGAGAAAACTAGAGCTGGACCCGTCCGATCGGACGGGTACTTATTTTCATTTTTTATATATAAATGAATATTATTTAAATATCTATCGGTTTATATTTTTAAATATCATATTTCTAAATTTTTATAAACACAACGATCAAATAGTTTGTGTAATCGTAAAATAGTAACTCGTGTCCGTTATTAAACTTTTGACAAATTAATATTGACCTATTATTAGTTTGAGTAATATTTCTTGTAACATGAAATTGTTTGTCAAATGTAAAAAGAATTTAAATATTTTGATCAGATATGGATAATATGGTAAGATTTAATACATTAGAAAAAAAATATTTGGTTATAAATATTGTTTTACAAGTAATTCAAAGATATTAAAATTTCAGTATTGAATTTTCTTGTTGAAATGGATAAACATATATTCTAGAAATTCTTGAAAAATATATAATCTTAGGTGGGATTTAATTATATTAAAATAATATTCAGTTACAAATATTTCATCTTGTTCTATAAGTAGTTTAAATATATTTAAAATCTTAGCATATATAGATTTTATTTTTCAAAATAATTAATGGTAAGTTAAACATATATTTTAGGAATATTCATAATATTGTTTAATATCAAATTTAAATTTGATTTTTTTCAAAATAATTAATGGTAATGTTATCCAAGTTTAATGTATTGTTAAAATCGATTTTAAATATCAATATTCCTAAAAATCAGCTAATTTATTTTAGGAAATATATTAAATACGAAAATTAAGTTAAAATTGATTTAGGAAATTGTTTAATAAATAGGAAAAGACAATGATTACTTAAATATATGTTCATTTAATTACTTCAGCCAAGATACCATCAGAATAAAAGTGAAAACTTAGGGGTATTTTATATGTGTACTTCTGAATTAATAAAGTAGAAGCATAAGACGGTGATTACTAAAACAATAATAACATGACCTACCTACATTTTTAATGCACATATAATCAAATGAGTATATACTTTGGGGTTGTATACTAGAATTTTATAAAATTCGTTTTTTGGTTTGTAGTATTCAATTAGAGGTGTGGTCCTGGTGGCCGAATATTCTGGTATATTGAAAAAGAAGCATATATTTTCTTTGGCATTTTTCTTGCAACTGATTAAATATAATCACGAGAAAAAGGATCCTTTACGAAAACACAAACTTTAAGAAATGATTTTGGTGCTGTGCAAAGTATATTCTCTGCCATTTGTTTTTCGAAGTTTAGATATTCTCTGCCGTTTCAAGCATCTTCTTGTGAAAAAAGTTATTGGTATCAGTATCACCCTTTAAAAGCGAATCATGAAATTAAACACAGAATCCCTTATTTTACCTAATCAATATTCTCTCTAAATGTAATTTTATAACCCTTTTGCTTGTTATATAGAAATATCATTCTAGAATTTTAATGTAATTTATACTTATTTTAAATTTACTATTAAATGCAAAATACTTAAATCTTATAAATAATATTATTCACTTCAAACAATATTAGTTAAATATGTGCAACTAGTAAAAAAATAAATGCATTCTTTAATTTTTGTATGTGAAAAATGTCAAAACACATTCTTCATAAAAGGAGGAGTATTGTTTATCACTTTCGTATTGTATTGTAAACCTTTTTTTGTTGATAAATAAATTTAATATTTCAACAAAAAATTGATTATCCATCAATGGTAAATACTAAAGACATGGTTATTTTTTATACATTCATAACAGTACATTACATCACAGACGAAAAAATATTACACTACATCACTAACTATGTTCCATATTTCAAAGGTTTTTTAAGTTTTTCAGGTTTACATGGTGGTTCTACCAAACTGAATAATTTTTTTCGGAAATGTAAAGTGAAGAAGAAAACGAAGACAGTGGGTTGACAAAAAAAAACGAAGACAGTGATCCATGTTATCAGGAGGCAAATCAATGGAATCAAATATCTCGAAGTTGCATTAAACACCCATCTAACTAATGACCCTTGCCTTCTCCTAAAGGCCAAGTGGCCCTCCCTTTACGTCAAATACAACTACTACCTATCAAGTTCCTAAAAGATATAATATACTTTTGGATTTTAAAGTGAATCTTTTCTTGCGTTGCTTGATAGCGGAAAATGTAGACAGGATTGTCAGCCTTTCCCTAATTAAATAACCCAAACAAATGGTGACAAAGAATAATACCATCCACTTTCATTGATTGCATAACATTTGCTGGTATCTTATGCAGTTATGCTAATCACTAAGGCAAGTCAATGCATTATAAATTACGTTAGTGCACTCATCTAATGATCTTTGGCTTGAAATTCCAGTCACGTTTTACTTAATTAGTGACACGATTTCTGTCATAGACATCTAGAATTCCAGTCATGTTTTACTTAATTAGTTACACGATTTCTGTCATAGACATCTAGGAGTCTAGAATGGGTTTAGTTTCTTTGGTTCGATTTTTGTGTACAATGTTCCACACCCATATAAAAAAAATCAGTTCAACGATTCAAATTAATATCTTTCAAGTATATTCATTGTCCCAAAGAAAATAGTAAGATAAGTATTAGGGAAATTATCAAAGAGAAAAATAAAGTTATGTTTCTGACACAGAAAAAGTTTGTTGATTCCCATTTTTACTATCCAATTGTGACTTTAGGGTAAGGTTTTGTTATCTGATTTCGATCAAAAGTTTTGAAAGATTTACTCAAGTGAGTACTCTGTTTTTTCTTAAATGCTAAAAACGTTAATGCTCTCCTTTTAAATCACCAGGTTTCTGTAGATTTTGTCTTCTTCTCTTTGATTATAGTCTGCAAACTCGACAGCTTTTACTTCTCTCTCAGAGATCTCAGCGGAGTTATGGTTGAGTGAGATCGATACAAACTGTGGTCGGTTTGATTCTAATTGAATGGCTGTAAACGAGCTCAAAGCGGTACACATTATTAGGCGCTTCCTTTAACCTTAAAATTCTAATAGTCTCTTACCACTCAGTTTATATAGTTAGGGGTTTACTAGATAAAATTAGGTGTTTCTTTTCAATCCTTTGATCCTATCTCTATATCGGCGAGTAGGTTCAAAGATTTTGAAATTATCACATGAGCCGACGAATGTCTTATATGCTGAGCTGAATTTTGACTAATTAAACCGCCGCAGAAGCATTTTATATTGAAGTATTGATGATGTAAGAGTATATGCAAAAGCGTAGTTAATGTATCATGGTTTATTGGCTTGAATAAGTACATTCCTGAGTATTTGTCTTGTGTTGCAAGAAAAAGCGAGAGCTGTCAATCCTGAAGTTGTTAAAACTATAATTATACAGGGTTCAAGAAATTATTTTATTTTTAAAAATAAGGTTAGCCACATGCTGCGGTATGCTCTTTGTTTTATTTCTTTGGCTTCTTTTCTCAACTCATTAATAAATCTATGTTAGACCTATTCCTTATGATAATAGTTTAGAGGTAAGGTGGGAATTACCCGGTTGAAGGATGTTTCCAAAATATGATAGAAATTCCTAAAAGATATTGAGATGGTTGTTGGAGATCGACTATGGCTTCCACAAGGCTCATCACAAAAATGAACTTAATAGTAAAAAAAAAGACGTTCGAAAAAACCAAATCTGTTAAGAAAAAGTCAGTGATTTTCCTCCTGTACATAGAGAAGAATCTGTAACATTCCAAAACTTAACTCAAAATTTTCTAAAGAGAAACGGGCTATGGCCCATTAGGATTTAGACCTAGAGTTTCTTGTAGATTCTTATAAATAGTCAGTATTTTCTTCTCTTTTGTCTCATTCACAAATCTGAAATGGAATTCTGCAGAGAATTTTCGAAAACCAAAAATCCTAGCCGCCGTCTCTCTCTCTCCTCTTTTCTCTCTCTCCGGGATCTCATGCATATATACTTCTTTTTGGTGGAAAAGAGGTTTAGTTAGACCTTGTTTGAGAGTTAGGTTTTTAGGTCATAATGGATGCTAGGTTGATAGATGAATGGATCATGATGCATACGAACCTTTATACTGTTTAAAAGGACTTAACGGACTGACTTGTGTTTATGTGGATGAATGATTGTTGATTGATGACTGTGTGATTGGTTGTTATGATTCTATAAGATGATTGTTGAATGAAAGCTATGATGCTAGAAAGAACTACACGCCTAGGTTTTTAAATGATTGTTATGAAGGATTGCAATTAAACTTGGTTATGATGCCAATTGTAATCCTTCATTACAATCATCTAAGAACCTATGCATATAGTTCTTTCTATCACCCTAGCTTTCATTCAGCAATCATCTCATAGAATCATAACAACCAATCACACAGTCATCAATCAACAATCATTCATCTACATCAACACAAGGCAGTCCCATAAGTCTTTTTAAAGAGTGTGAAAGTTCTTATGCATCATGATTCATTCATCTATCAACCTAGCATCCATTATGATCAAACAACTAACTCTCAAACAACTAACTCTCAAACAGAATCTAACCAAACACTTTTTTTAACAAAAAGAAGTATATATGCATGAGAAGAAATCTGGATTCGGACCACCTCGCTGAGATTAGATCTGAACAGATCTGGAACAAGGGAAAAACGGGATCTAGTCACCACCACCACTCAGCGCCGGGAAAGAGAAAGAGAGAGAGATCGCCAGGAGAGAGAGAAAAGAGGAGAGAGAAACGGCGCAGAGAAAGAGAGGTGACAACTAGGGTTTTTGGTCTTCGGAAATTCTCTGCAGAACTCTGTTTCAGATTTGTGAATGAGACAAAAGAATAGGAGATACTACCTATTTATAAGAATCTGCAGGAAACCCTAGATCTAATTCTAATGGGCCTAACCCGTTTCTATTTAGAAAATTTTGGACCAGGTTTTTGGATGTTACAAAAACTCACATAGAAAAACTGAAGAGATTCATTCACAAAAATATGAAAAATACGAAGTCGACACTAGATATAGGGTCTTAGATTCATTGCTTCAAATTTGTGCTTGACAATTTCATTGTTTTTAAAGCCGATTTCCTTATTATTTTACTTGTAAATCAATCAGTAATTTTCAATAAATGTCTTTTAAATATATAATTCATCATCATATTTATCATTTATGCTTTCATCTTGAACACACCTAATTCAACAACTGATGCCGATGATTAGAAAACAACGCCAGAAAGATTTACGAGGATACTATCCGTAGAAGATAACACCAACAATCAAACCAAGGAAACCCATGTCGAAGGAGTTGCAGCTGCAGTGGTGGACGGACCTCGCTGCCGTAATGGACCTAATGCAATTATGCAATCGGTGACTCCATCTACTTCAAGTTTCGTTGACAATATAATTATTTACATACTAGACAAAACCTGGTCTAAGCTACTAACTTCCTGGTTTTCTCATATGACCACTATTTTGACTTATGTTGTCGGATGCTTTAAAGCCCAGCCCACTAATTTGCAGGTACGGACTCCAGAGGTCGTTCTAACGTCAAGAAAAAGCTTTTTACAGCTAAATGCGACCCAGATCAGAGGATAAACTGAAGTAAAAGAAAAGATAGGAGAAACAAGTATCAGAGCTGAACTTGTCTGATTTTAAAAAGAAAACATGCAGGCTGTGGGGTTCGAACCCACGCGCACTTATGTGCAGAAGAACTTAAGTCTTCCCCCTTAACCACTCGGGCAAACCTGCTGCTTGAATAATTGCATGTAAGTATTAAATATAAACTAACTTAATAAATAACTAAGAGAAACGTGCTCCCATGAACAATCAATCACCATAACAATAGAAAATGTAGATTAAGTGATTAACTAAGCTGGAGAAAGTGTGGATCCCCATAGAGAGGTTGTGCATAAGTGTAGATACGATTAATTAATCCTTGCTTTACAATACATGCAATTTCCAAAGCGTGAGTAATCCTTGACACGAATTCTTCTACATATGTAATCACGTCAATCACCATAAATAATCTTTGTTTAAGCAGTGTGACAGTTATTGAGTACCATGATACTCTGTGTAAACGAGTCTCCAAGAAACTCACAACCAGCTAGGTTAGAGAAACACAAGGTTTTAGCAAGAAAACGTTTCCTAGGGAGATTAATAAGAGTCCATACATGGAGGTTTTTGGGCTCCGTTATCTCAGAAGCACCATTTACAAAAGAACCACATTGCAAGTATCAGAGACAAGTCCCAAAGTAGTTGTTCTAACTCCGAAAACAAAAGAAAAAACAATATGAACTCAAGCACTTTGAGGCGCATAGGGAAAAATATCATACAGCACCGTTTTGCCAACCAAAAAAAAAACAATATCAGTGAGTTCCATAGTCTCCACCTCGTGCGAGTTCTATTTCGTCAGTCAATCTTTCCAGTGCCCCAAGCGAGGAAGCTCTCCTGTGATCCAAACTCCTGCACATACATATCCAAACCCATTTGAGCTTTTATGTGTGTGCTTGATTGCACCAAGAAGGTTTTAAAAGAAGAAAGGAATATAATATAAGTTTACCAGCTGGCTCAAACGGAACTCAGGTGGAGTATCAAGGTCTATGTTGGAAGGATCAAGAACGAGTTTCTGACAATCCTCCAGATCACGTTTGAAGTCCTCTGCTCCTAGCTGTGCGTAATCACCAAAACATGGCTGCTTATTTCTTAAACCTCCTCCTCCGTTGTTTGTGTCCTGTGATCCCACCTGCAAGAGATCATCGCAAAGAGACAAGGCTTCCACAAGCTGTTGCGAGTTCAATATAAACTGAGATCCACCACTGTCCAACCAATTCTGATCTTCCTCAGCCTCTTCGTTTTCACCTTCTTTGTTTTCTTGATCGTTTTCATCTTCTTTATCAAATCTCATTATTTCATTATCTCCGTTTTCAATCCCTGTCTCAGGCGCAGGATCATCCTCATAACTTGGTCTTTCATGGTTACGTTGAGCCCCTTGAACCTCATCTTCCATATACATTGCCTCGGATGTCTTAGGTGGTACCATGAAGCAAAGGAAACAGTCAGTTAATTTCAAAAGAAAGCAGAACAGCTTGTCTAGGCTCAGGTACCAAGAAGAAGCTTACCACAGCAACAGAAACCTCATGAGCAGTTACATAGTCATTGACATTAGCATACTCATTTGCCAAGTGGGGATCTGAAAAAAATGGCACAGCTTGTCTAGGCTCAGGTGTAAACAACTTCGGAGTGGCAGGATCCGCCTTTGGAGTTGTTGTAGCAGCAAAGATATCTTCAGAGACATCCTGTTCAGCTTTATCCCCACCTTTTTTGAGGACTGCCTGCTGCTGTGGCTGCTGGTAGAATATCTTAGAGACAACATACTCACCTTCCTTCTCATCTTCGTCTGTTCCTAAATGATACTGATGCATCACCCAGTTGGTTTTCACGGTCTTTCCTTCATAGAGAACCATTATCTTCTTGCAACCTCTTTGAACACCATCCAGAACAACAGTTTTAGTTCTTCCAGTCTTGTGCCAGCGCACATCGCCAAGATCATCGTCGTGAATCTTTCTGCGCTTCCGAGTTCCTGTGCTGTAAGCTTTGATTGCTCTGTGGAAGAAGTGGGACGCGGTTCCATCGTGCTTAACACCTGAAAGATTTCAATCTGAGTAAGAGAAAGAAAGCTTCCTTTGAATCACTTAAAGAGCACAAGCATTGACTAACCTGGTAAGTTCTTAGGATGAGTGTAACAGATTCCATCGTCTTGATCAACGGTTGGGATGAACTCGTCAGTGAAAGGGTGGGGAGTTAAACCCAGTGAACTAGATTTTGCAAGCAAATGCCATATGATCTCTGGATCAGTTGGATCGAATTTCACACCTCGTGGCAAGCCTGGCCAGTCATCAACTTCCTGGAAACAATGTACAAAAGTATTTTACAACAACAACATAGAAATAAAGTATTCCCATCAAAAGGAAACGAAAGAGGTACATCGTTGTTGTCAATGACGTGACGACAGTTGGGACAAAGTCTTGTAGGATTTGTGTTCCAAGCCGTTCGGTGCGGGTCTGGTCCACTCAAAACTTTAGTAGCAAGACGGTGTTTATCAACCAGCCATGTTTGTCTGCATATACAGAAAGAAAGGCATCCATTGGTGGTTCAATTTAGTTCTAAAAAAAAAGGTTTGTATCCAGTATCATTTCCAAACACATGTTAAAAACAAGACATGATTATACAAAAACAAAACGGAAAAAAAAACAAACATTCATTCAGCAGAATACTTGTGTCCTCATGGAACAAAGAGAATAATGGAGATTGGTCCACCCTAACATAACCCAATGAATATCTACTTCCAGAAAGTGAAAAGTTGTAAACTTGATACATGTAAATACTAGAAGACATATTGTGGATACTAATTAGCTGTAAAAAAAAAGGTCTGAACCTTACCAGACTTACACTGTAAGCTTCAAAAGAATCCATTTAAGAAAAAAAAAATAAACCCTAGCAAATGAATGGATTTTAAAGATAACCTCTTTCGCGCTTATTACAGAGCTCACTACGAAAATTGGAACAAAAAGGTTGAAACTTTTTTTTTTTTTACGTCTGCTTTCTCAATTGAAATCGTAAGAAGGGTAACTAGAAACTCAATGACCGAGACAAAGCCCCCAGAGGTTGGAAGAGAGTGTGCTTACCCAGCCATTAGAGAAGAAGAAAAAGAGACAAAGACGAGTCAGAGAAAAAACACTGTGGACAAGAAGTCTCTCGACGGTCTCAGAAGTTTTTAGGGGCTTCGAAGCTTTCTCGACACCCCAATCGATGAATGGAATTAGCTAGAGTCCGGTTTAATACTGCTTTCGCTTTTAAGAGAAACAGAAAGAAAAAAAAAAGAAAAAAGATTTTAAGAGAAAATATAAAATCTTTAGTCCTTCCCCGGAGATCACTGGGGTAGTGGAGAGAGATAGATAGGCGCCAGTTTTTATGTTTTTGGAACAGTGACGGAAGTTATCCGCTGCGACGCGGTCTCATACTTTGCGTTCACCTCCCTCTTAAATAATGTAATCTTATATATCAACGGTTGTGACATCTTTGATTGGTGTACTAATTAATAAGCTTTCCAACTAATAATGGGTTATAATGTTTGATATTCATTACATTAATGATGTGCGACACAAACAACACACGATGATGGGCCTTCCATTGGAGAGGATTATTAGATTTTTATAGTCAATTCATCATCCAACCATAAAGCAAAGCATTAGTGTTTGTTTATCAGCTTTTTAAAAAATGCAAGTGTTTATCAGCTTTCTATGTGCTTTTCACATATTGATATAAAGGTATTTCAACACGTTGGTTTGATCTTCCAAATCAAAATCTTTCTTTTCATTGCATTCAATCGTTTTTTATTTCCCTTCATTCATCATTACAACGGTTGCCATCTCCTCGTTGAGTAAATAAATAATAGCAGTACTTTGCAAGTGTTACACTATTTACTAGTTAGTATAGCCTGTAGTTGGCAGTTGCAATTACTAAGTAAATAGTCAGTAGACTGTATAGCTGCAATTACTCTTTAAGGTTGTAACTTGCTCCTTTAGTTAATAGTATAGTTTTTAACAGATTGGTTTGAGATCATTTTCTGTTCAACTCATTTCAATATGTTTTGTTGACTCCTTGTAGTCACAAAAACTGACAGTAAAAAGAACAAAAGACCGAAGACAAGTGATGCCATGTGGGGGATACATGATACTTCGGAAGAACGTTTCTTGGAGTCTGGAGGTATCTATATCTATTCTAACCTCAGTGCCTACAACTAATGATCTCTGAAAATAACAAAATGGACTTTTGTAAACTGCAAACAAATAAAATGGATGCGATGTGGGATACATGATACTTTTGTAAACTGCAGACTGGTGCTTCTACTTTGAGAGATCCAGACAGGTTTAGGAACTTTCTTGTAATGGATCCAAAACAATCCCATGCTGCTAAATCAGCATTACGCTATTGGGATGGTACTATGTGTAATATATCGAAAATCAAACTGTACCAGGTAAAAGAACTTATCATCTCCATTCAAACACTCTTTGGTTCTTCTTGTGAAGTTCTCTCTCCTTTCTTCTACTTCATCTGTAATGGCATAATGAGAGTGCCTGGAAAGATCTTTTGTACGTATTAAAAACTCAGAAGTGGGAATGGTTTTGGGTTCTCTTGATGACTGCAGTACAGAGGAGGCTCTGACCTGGAGACCAAAGGCGAGTGATACATTTACCGTATCAGATTCAAGGAAAGGTTGGAGGGGCCAAGTTTCTGGACAGAACTCTCTTCATCATCACAATGTGTAATATATTTTTAAAAGAATCAATTTGTTCATTTGCGTATACCAGAGATGTGTAGTTTATCCCCAAAATCAAAACACAAAATTAGAAAAAAGGAGAAGTCAAGAAGCCAAACATTTGGGACGGTCTTGAGATGAATAAACGAGCTTGTCGTCACCAGAATAGCTCTTCTGATACTTTGGCAAAACAGCCGAAGCAATAACAATGGCACATAGTAGAACCAAGCCGAGCCCTACACCATTGAGGACCACTGATTCAGCACAGCGTCTCGGGAGGTTTCTCTTGGTCTGAAGGTGTGTCAGCTTCACAAGTAGCCCGGTCTCAGCGGTGGCAATGGCTAGACCGTAGATGTAGAGCCCAAGAAATACGTGCCACGGAAGAGACGTGCTTCTCGTTTCCCGTACTTCTCCTCTATGCCAGAAGCTCAAGAACCCAGTCACCCACTGCAACAAAAGACAAGGAACTTTTATCATAATTGAAGTCTAAATACTGGTTTAGATGAATCATCATCCATCATGTCAGATGTCTAAGGGAGAAAGGAAGAACGGACCTGGGCAGCAAAGAGAGAAACGGAGAGTAAACCCATCCAAGAATGGATACTGTAGAAATTAGAGAAAATTCCTGATTCATAATGGAACTTTGTCCACATGCCAGTGACTGCAGAGACTAATGCCACTCCTTGTAGCAATAGATGAACTGCTTTCTTCGTTTTCCTTGAACCAGGCAACCATCTGTGTATCAAAATCGCTGCATAATTTAAAACCACCAACCCCCCAGATTTTCTAAATTATTATTCAAGAAAAGAGATGAAAACTTCGAAAAGGGTATGAAGAGATGGATCACGATTCACTACTTACCTTCTCCACTTACAAGAATGAAGCCTATCACCATCAGCAGAGCATGAATTGTCTACAAGATATCAAACTGATTAGAGGTGAGACCAGAGAAAGATCCAGTTCTGAAATCAGATCAGAGTATGAGAAAATTACCGTGTTTGTGAAGCCTTTGCGAGGAGCGAAGGTGGACTTCAGCAACAAAAACCAGTACACAACCACAACTGCGATTACTAAACCTAAGAGTCTCGCAAACAAGACGAGTGAATCATTTCCCATTCTGATTCTTGACTATCTCAGAATTGCAGAAAAAGGGGTGTTTTGTGAAATTTAATGACAATCATGGATCTATTGCATAATGGACCTTCTCTATCTCCTTGTGCGGCCCATTTGATTTGAAGCTGCCGGCACTGTGCACAAAGTCAAACTGTTTGACTTTTAAGTCCATCATGGTCACGAATCGATAATAAGTTCCCAAAAAAGGAAGAAGCTCTAAAAGACTATATAAAAGAAAATGCATTTTACAAAGATGTCACGTCTACAAAAAGTTCAAAATGACATTGAGTTCTGAAGGACGGTATTACAAAACTTTAGACAAAGATTCGAAATTGAGACACTCGAAAACCCACACGGGGGAGGTTTTGACAAAGAAAAGCATTACACAAGAGTAAGACTCGAGTTTTTTTTGTTTTATTGTAGCATACCAAAAGCACTCAAAAGCATGATGAGGTCCACCGGATTCGAGTCACAGTAAACCTTTTAGCACAGTTTTTAAGAAGTACCATTGGATACACCTCCTCTCCCTTGGCCACGACCACCATATCCATTATATCCGCCGCCGCCACCACCACCGCGTCCATTATAGCCGCCATAACTTCGCCCACCATAACCACCACGTGAATGACCGTTTCGACCATAACCACCACGCCCTCCCCGGCCTCCTCTGAATCTTGAGAACTCACCAAATGTCTGGAATCATACCGTTACCATTTGTTAGCAGTCGAGATGGGTTTTCTCTCAAGATTCTGGTAAGATTAAGCATCTCCAGAAACCAGAACGGAATAGTTATGTCTAGTCTGCGTTTTGAGACTGGAAAGATATAGATTGTACCTCAGTATCTAGTTTCCGTAGTTCTGAGAACCTAGGCCTTGCATTTTGGGAATCTCTGTCATTGGTATTTGATGAGAGGCTATCAAAAAAGTCGTCTTTGTTGTAAACAGGCTGCATCAATAAACAAGTATATGAGACCAGAGACGGGGAGGGTATATAGCGGACTTACTTGATTATAATAACAAGTCTAATTTACTTACTTTGACCTCGATTTTAGGCAGCTCAGGTTCATCTACGACTGGGGAATCATCATCATCACCATTAGTACTCTTTCCAAGATGACCCCATACTTCATCCTTATTGAACTTTTCATTCATCGCCGTGAAATCAAAATCTTCAGTGAACTTCATTACCTGGTGTGATCTCTGCCAACAAGGAGGATTATTAACAAACAAGGCTATAGTTCATGGGCTATTTTAACTGACAAATCTTTTCCCAGCAAAACAAAAGAAAGCCGTGTCATATTCTATAAATGACTGAGAAGAATATTACCCCTGCTCCTCTTCCTCTTCCTCTCCCACGTCCCCTGTAACCATTATGGGTTGGGTACGAATGCCCGTTTGGCTGAGAAAAAAAAATCAGTAAACCGAGGTCAACTAATCATCAAACAATGAAGATTGCAGGTAGACATGAATGACAAAATCTAATAGACCAATGAATGAACCCAGTTAGCTTCAACAAAGTAGAAGAGATGGGATGGAACAATAAAATGGGCAATTACTACAGGTGCAAATCTACAGACGCAGGTTATTCAAGGTAATTCAGACATCAGCAAATGCAAGATCATCATGTTAAGTGTTCATTACGCCTCTCGATAATTCAAGGCACGTTCTCATATCAATAAGTGAACCCGCAATATCATTTAAAGAGCTGACAAGTAGATTTATTAAAAACCTTCTGAGTTGGCCTGGCAGAGGAAGGCAATGGCAGTATTGGAGGTTGGGCTTCTGATGTAACTGGAGCAGATTGTTCCAACCCAGTTGTTGATGATGATACCTGAACCACCTCAACATCTTTATCCGCGTTGCTAGAGGGTGGGGGCAAAGAGACTGCAGCAGATCCAGATTGCAGCAGTTGACCAGGAGTAACCAACACAGGTTTTGGGTTACCTTGGCTAAGGGAACTAGAAACTCCAGCAACAGGAGCAGATGTTAATGGTGTTGTCTGCGGTACAGAAATAGGACCAGTAACTACACTAGGCTTGTTAGACAGTGGAAGGCCAGCACTTGTATCGGTGGCTCTAGTAGATGGTACAGAAAAGGGAAGCAAATTAGTATCCTGAGGAAGGGTAGGAGGCGCAGAAATAGGAGTCTTGTTCGAAAACAAAGGAGGTGCCATCTCAGAAGCTAGGGAAGGAGATGGTGCTGATTGCATTGTTGATTGCAGGCCTGAAGACAGCGTCATAGGTAGACCAGTAAATGGCAAAGAACTGGGTGCTAGAGTCTGCGAACTACTGCTAAAAGGAAACAAAGAGGGTGGTTCCGGCAAAGTTGATGGAGGAGGGGCATTAAAGTTAGGATATTGCAGGGGTTGCTGTAGAGAACTGGGCATTGGCAGCCCATGAGGGGGTCGAATCAGAGACTGTTGATGCAATTGGGGAAGGCCATTGGGAGGTGGTGAGTAGAAGCCTTGCCAATACATTGGCGGTTGTGGCGATGCTCCCCACGAATTAAGGTTTCCACCAGGCTGATACAAAGGCATAGAGTTTTGGAATCCCATCCCATGCTGTCCTGGTTGTCCATTGTGAGAACTAACGTCAGGCAGAGGATTGCTCGCGGGAGGAGGCAAGCTACTCGATGTAGGCATAGGGCTAGGGTAGTGAGACTGCAAAACAAAAAAACAAACTGAGACTAAGACCACAAACAACATCCCTCTATAAAATCTCAACCATTCACACCTGGATAATAGCAGGGTCATTGTTTATAGTAGGTGGAGCTGGAGGTTGTACTGGTGGAGATGCTTTGACTTGCAGATCCTGCCAACAACAAGAAGAATCAGTGCACAAACAGTGATAATGACATCAAAAGCAGTAGCACAATACCTTGATATCGGTTCCACGGAACAATATGTACTCGTAAACTTTGTCACTAGGAGGAACCTGATGACCATCTTTCTTCCTTCCTTCCGTTCCAAACGATCGGACTACAATACGTTGAAACTACAGGCATCAGGAAAATCTCAATCCCACAAGACCTAAAGCTATAGATAGCAAGAGATGATGAACACTAACAATCTCTCAAGCACTACACATCTAAAACAATCCTGCGACGGAATCGTACCGTTCTGGAGTCCGATGCTGGATTCTTCGGTGTTGATGTTGTAAAGGATGCCTTCGTATCTGATCTCGCTCTTGGATGTCAAACTAATCAAGCTCCCTACGTAAGAATCCGCGCCGGAGGAGCTCGATTTCGCGCCTGTGTTGTCAGTCGCCATGTCGGATCTACGTCTCTCTTCGCCGGAGTAGCACGAAGGATCGACACACACACACTCTAGGCAAGTTCCTGATCTGATCCGCTTCGAGAGAGAGAGAGAGAAAGCTATAGAAACAGAAACGATTAGGGTTTACTCTAATTCGGGGAGATCCAGCATCTTCTCTCTTTTCTCATTATCCATTCTCGTAAAATACCCGAAATAGCCTCGTGTAGTTGCCGTGGACGTGAATCTAGTGACTATTCATGGAAAGCCACGTGTCTACTTGTAGAGTCCTCTTCGTAATTTACCTTAGGGGTCCAGCCAGTAGCTACGAGCCACTCCATTTGCGAGGCTCCTATTGGTTTTTGATGTTTGTTTAATTTTTATGGACTGGAAAGGTTTTCAAAGTATTTGCAACCACATAACTTCTCAAGCATATAACGGAGTATGACATTCCCTGTGGACTTATCATGTTTCGAAACTTTTGAGTATTTTGGGTTAGTCTTTGTTTCAAAGCTTTGTGTATTTTGGACTATATCGGATTTTTTTTTGTCAAGAGGACTATATCGGATTAATAGAAGAAATTCAAATAATTCTGAACTGATAGTCTGATTCCAATAGGATATCCTGAAAAAAAAAAAGTGAAGAGTCCAAACCAAATAACCGAGTGCATATCCTTAGTTAATATGTAGTTATTGAATATTGATAAGAATTTCAAAGCCATAGATATATAGCAAAGTTAACGAATCATATCACTGATGAAAGAATCATACAGCTAGTGAGAAAGTGATTGATATAAACATATTGATATTTGGAAGGAAAAATAGTTTGATATATGATGAAGTGAATGATAGTGACATATTGATAAAATTTAAAAGAAAAAGAGTTTGTTATATGATGACAGACGTGTAAAATTTAAAAGAAAGAAAGAGTTTGATCATTAACGATCCTGCAGCTATGATACATATAAGTGACATGTGATAAATAGTTAACGCTAATTGTTAAAGATCCACTATTCATGTTATTAGCCTTTTCGATTTTTCTAGTCACATATATACCAACCACAAGTGAGTATTTCACCAGCGCCAAGAAAAACACGGAATGGTTTAAGTTACTTTCTCTTCGTCCATGTCATGATGTCATCATCATTTGTAGATCATTAGCTGTTAAGCCTGTTATATGTAAAAACTAGGAGTAGTTGTTGGGTAAGGCCAGAAAATTTACAAAATCTCAGCCTTTTATTTCCCAGTACTCTGTCCACCATGCTTTGGTGAGCGACGTTTTCTTCTACTTTTCCAAGTTCACATCTTAACCAAGACACACATCTTATGATATCTAACTAATGTCTATAACCAAAAAGAGACATCAATATTCAGTAACGAAATGGAGTTTAGCAAATTTATACAACTTTTTCATCAACGTCAACTCCGAAGTCTATTAATTAACGATGATACTCTGAGTTTCAATATGTAGGTTCATCTACTAGAAGTATGCAGGAATGGCCAAAACATCAAAATATCTGTTTATTTTGATTCGTTCTATTATATGTTTATATTCAATCAAAATATGGATATATGAAATTCTACAGAGTAAAACAAATAATAATATACAACATCCTTTAAAAACGGATCAAATTAAAAATACTAAAATTTTGAAAATGTATATGTGTCTGATCCGATCTCGCATATGTATATATATGCACATATATAGGATCATATATATATATATTGTAATATGTGTTTCCTTAATTCCAAACGTTCTCGTGTCATGTATGTGATGTTGCCAATTATGAAAACTATCAAATCTTTGCAGGTTGGTTGTGATACATGTACTACACCCTTTCCAGGTTGATGATGATCTTATAAAATGATGACAGTTCTAATTAAGGCATATCCAGAAATTCAAAGGCTGATGACGCTCTTGACACGTTATTGACGTCCTCACATATGAAGAGAGACAGATAATATTATTTCATAATCCATTTTTAAGAAATCTACTTTTCTTCTACTCCCGTATAGAAATCAACGTTCTAACTTCTAATTATATAATGGAAACAACTAATTTCTGTTTAGCAAATTTAAAAGCCAAATTAGAGATGGATTTGTACATCGGATGTAGGTTTTGACATGCAGTTTTGTGTTTAACCTTCTCCTTTTTTTTTTCCTTTAGATTGTTTTGTCACGAGAAGGTTATAAAAACACTAATCGGTATTTATCCTCAAAAAGGAATATTTTGTTTTATCTGAACAAAACATTACCATCATTACAATAAGATAATGTTTGATTTTCACTTTTGAAGGTAGATCATGTTTTAGTTCTTGTCTTTCTCCAGAAAAACATTCCTTTTTTTCCTTTTCTTTATATTCGTGCGTGCTTCAAACTCTCGATATTGTTTGTTTGTAAAAGGTTCTTGACATCATTATAGTTTTTGCTATAAAAGTTGCATTTTATTTATTTTCTAGGAAAATTTTGAAAAGTTGCTTAAACGTTTCTTTCATCTCAATGTCATGAAGAGAATTTAAGCAAAAAAAAAAAGCCATGAAGAATTGAAGAGAAAATCGAATTAAAAAAACACGAAGTCTTCTTTCGAAATGTCAACCAATCAGACAATTTGAAAAGTCTGTTAATGTTGAAAACTCTCATTTTCCCATATTTTTGGTCTCATGCATTAAAAGACCCAAGACTTTTGGTTCATTACCATTTAAACCCCATGTTCCCTAATTAAGAAGATCACAGTTTTGAAAGTCTTCCAGATTCCACACCTTCCTGTCTTTCAGATTTTGTTTCCTTAATTTCATTTTACTCTTCCTAATCGATTTTAGTCATTTCTTCACCAGATTTTCCGAGAAATTATTCAGTTTCTCGGGAAATCAGGAATAAAAAAAACTCGGAGCTTCTGCCACAATCGGTACACTCTCTCTCTTCTCTGTTTTCTCAAAATTTGTTTTCTGGGCATCTCTGTGTTGAAATGTTCTCGTCGGTTTAGCTAATTGATCGGCATTTTATTAGAAAGTTTTCAAATTTCTTCGGTGCAATGCTAATTCAGACACGAACTAAAGATGTTGTCTTTCTTGTTCGTGTCTGTGTCTGTATACACAACTTGAGATTTAGTCTTGGGGTTTAGAGATTTAGCTAATCGATCGACATTTTATAGGAAAAGTTTTCAACTTTCTTCAGTGCAATGCTTTTCAGACACAAACCAGAGATGTTGTCTTTGTTGCTTGTGTTTGGTCTGAAAATGTCAATTTTCAGGGTTCTAGAGTGAGAAAGAGAGGAACTCATGGCAGGAGGTGAAAGGAAGCGTAGAAGGAAGAAGTTACAGTTAAGCAAGCTTTTCACACGATCATCTGCTAAAGCTTGTTTCAAGCCAGCACATTCGCAGATTGGACGAACTGGTTTCTCTCGTGTGGTTTACTGTAACCAACCTGAATCAGCTGATTACTGCGACAACTACGTGAGGACCACCAAGTACACTCTCGCCAGTTTCCTCCCTAAATCACTCTTCGAGCAGTTCAGGAGAGTCGCCAACTTCTACTTCCTTGTCGTTGGGATCTTGTCTTTCACTCCTCTTGCTCCTTACACAGCTGTGAGCGCCATTGTTCCCTTGACTTTTGTTATCCTTGCTACTATGGTCAAAGAAGGTGTAGAAGATTGGCGCAGGAAACAGCAGGTACCTTTCGTGTTTGTTCAACTTGAAATGAGTGGTGGTTGATAGATTAGAAAAGGACTTGATGATCTCAATGTTCAAAAAATCGCTAGAGGCTTTATAGGAGATTTTTGATAAGGGGGACGCCTAAACCAAGAGCCACCTAGATCGATTTTTAGAACACATTGATCTTACTAGGATGCTCGGTTTCAAATGAAAACATGTGTTGTTTTTATCTTGCTCCGGATCTGTTGTCTAGGTTGGAATAAGTTACATTGCTCAGAACTGTAGTTGAAGGATTACTCTCTACTTCATTCGCACATTGATCGTTAGTTTAGGTTGTATTAAGCTACATTGCTCTGAACTGTACTTGAAGTATTACTCTCTACTTCGTCTGCAGATTGATATAGTTCTGATTATGTGGAAACTGTTATGCTTTTTAGGATATTGAGGTGAATAGTAGAAAAGTTGGAGTACACCAAGGCAATGGGCACTTCGATCTCAAGGAATGGAAGACACTAAGAGTTGGGGACATATTGAAGGTGGAGAAGAACGACTTCTTTCCTGCAGACCTTGTCCTGCTTTCTTCTAGCTACGAGGATGCTGTTTGCTACGTAGAGACAATGAACCTTGACGGGGAAACAAACCTGAAACTCAAACAAGGACTAGAAGTAACCATGTCACTGCGTGATGAGGTTGACTTCAGGGACTTCGATGCTTTTATCAAATGCGAGGATCCTAATGCGAACTTGTATTCCTTTGTTGGCACTATGGAGCTTAAGGGAGTCAAGTACCCTCTCTCACCACAGCAGCTTCTTCTAAGAGGCTCAAAACTCAGGAACACAGAGTACATCTATGGGGTTGTTATCTTCACGGGTCCTGACACAAAGGTTGTCCAGAACTCAACAGAGCCTCCTTCAAAGAGAAGCATGATCGAGCGGAAGATGGATAAGATCATATACCTGATGTTCCTTATGGTAGTTTCGTTGGCGTTTTTTGGTGCGGTTTTGTTTGGAATCACAACGAGAGAAGATTACCAGAACGGCATCATGACAAGATGGTATCTGAAACCAGATGATTCCACCGTCTTCTTTGACCCTCAGCGGCTTTGGCTGCAGTCTGCCACTTTCTCTCGGCGCTGATGCTGAACAGTTACTTCATCCCTATATCCTTGTATGTGTCGATAGAGATCGTTAAAGTTCTTCAGAGCATCTTCATCAATAAAGATATCCATATGTATTACGAGGAAACTGACAAGCCGGCACTCGCACGTACTTCTAATCTGAATGAAGAGCTTGGGCAAGTGGGTACAGTTCTTTCAGACAAGACGGGAACGCTGACGTGTAACTCCATGGAGTTCATCAAATGTTCTATTGCTGGGACAGCGTATGGCCGTGGTGTTACGGAGGTGGAGATGACTGTGGGTATGAGAAGCAATGGAAGTGGTAATGAGTATGCTGTTGTTGCTGCAGAACCGGCGGTGAAGGGATTCAACTTTAGAGATGAGAGGATAATGAATGGAAACTGGGTCAAGGAAACGCATGCTGATGTCATTCAGAAGTTCTTTCGTTTGTTGGCAGTGTGTCATACAGTGATACCTGAGGTGAATGAAGAAACAGGAAAGATCTCTTATGAGGCTGAATCACCGGACGAGGCAGCGTTTGTTATTGCAGCAAGGGAGCTTGGGTTTGAGTTTTTTATTCGGACTCAAACAACAGTATCTGTTAGAGAGCTAGACGTGGTGACTGGGGGACGAGTTGAAAGGTTTCTCTTCTTTTATTGTCATCAAAAGCTTCTCTCTGATTCTTACTTTTAGCGAGAACGGTTTCCCTTTTGCAGGATGTATAAAGTCCTGAACGTTCTTGAGTTCAGTAGCTCAAGGAAAAGGATGTCAGTGATAGTGCGAGATGAAGATGGCAAACTCCTTTTACTTTGTAAAGGGGCAGACAGGTATGCGATCATGACTTTAGAAACTCAGGTGTAAACCTCTTTTGGAACTGTTTTTCAACTTCTTTTATCTGGCAGTGTCATGTTTGAAAGACTTTCTGGAAACGGTAGAGAGTATGAAGAGGAAACCAGAGACCATGTGAACGAGTATGCTGATGCTGGTTTGAGAACTTTGATACTTGCCTACCGTGAACTTCGGCGAGAATGAATACGAGGTGTTCACTGAGAGAATCAGCGAGGCCAAGAGTTCGGTTAGTGCTGATAGAGATGCACTGATAGATGAAGTCACTGAGCAGATTGAGAAAGATCTGGTTCTTCTTGGAGCTACCGTTGAGGATAAACTCCAAAATGGGGTAAGCTGCTATTACACAACTAAAATTACAGATTGGTGAGCTTCCTTGAGTTTAACAAGGAAACTGAAACTCTTCTTTTCATCCTCTCTCTCTTGCCTTTCTTCCAGGTTCCTGATTGCATTGATAAGCTTGCTCAAGCAGGAATAAAGATTTGGTTTTGACAGGAGACAAGATGGAGACTGCTATCAATATTGGGTAGTGATTATATCTACTCTTGAGACTCCTGCATACATTCTTACTCACTCTCTGACTCTACTTCTGTGTGTACAGCTTCGCTTGTAGTTTGCTCAGACGAGACATGAAGCAGATCATAATCAACTTGGAGACCCTGAAATCCAGCAGTTGGAAAATCCGGAGAAAAGGATGTCATTGCAGAGGTAACAACTTCTTCTGGAACATTGATTTGATGGAGATGGATTAATCTCACGTAAATATTGTCTTGCAGGCGTTGAAGGAAAATGTACTGCGTCAGATAACTAATGGAAAGGTTCAACTAAAAGCGTCTGGTGGAAACTCTAAGGCATTTGCTTTAATCATTGATGGGAAATCACTTGCTTATGCATTGGAAGATGATATGAAACACATCTTTCTCGAGCTCGCCACTGGTTGTGCCTCAGTAATTTGTTGCCGTTCATCACCAAAACAGAAAGCACTGGTCAGTTTTGCTTTATATTTTGATATACTTATTGGCCTCCTAGCATTTTTCCTGAAGATTCATATTCTGCATAGGTGACAAGACTAGTCAAAACTGGAAGCGGTCAGACGACACTGGCAATTGGAGATGGCGCAAATGATGTTGGAATGCTTCAAGAAGCGGATATTGGAGTTGGGATCAGTGGAGTGGAAGGAATGCAGGTTCTTTACACAAACCAAACCATTTCCAGTTTTTGTTGGAAACTTTGTTTAATCCTGTTAATTTTGCAGGCTGTAATGTCCAGCGACATCGCCATTGCTCAGTTTAGATATCTGGAGCGCTTGTTACTCGTCCATGGACACTGGTGTTACAGGCGAATCTCAAAATGGTAGTTGAATCCGCTGAACCTTTGGTCTCATCATTCTTTGAGCTGATGCAGTAATCTTTTCTCACATGCAGATTTGCTACTTCTTCTACAAGAACATTACATTTGGTTTCACTCTCTTCTTATATGAGGCATATACATCATTCTCTACTACACCTGCTTACAACGACTGGTATCTATCTCTCTATAGCGTCCTCTTCGTCACTTCCTGTCATTTGTTTGGGAATCTTTGACCAGGATGTATCTGCGGTTTTGTCTCAAGGTATATAAACAATCATTGTAATCCTTTCTCAGGTATATTGAGTTTTTAACCCAAAGTCTTGCCTTGTTTGCTGTAACAGTTCCCTGTATTGTACCAAGAAGGTGTACAGAATCTCCTCTTTAGTTGGCGGATACTCAGTTGGATGTTCCATGGCTTCTGCAGCGCAATAATCATTTTCTTCCTCTGCAAATTGATATAGTTCTGATTATGTGGAAACTGTTATGCTTTTAGGATATTGAGGTGAATAGTAGAAAAGTTGGAGTACACCAAGGCAATGGGCACTTCGATCTCAAGGAATGGAAGACACTAAGAGTTGGGGACATATTGAAGGTGGAGAAGAACGACTTCTTTCCTGCAGACCTTGTCCTGCTTTCTTCTAGCTACGAGGATGCTGTTTGCTACGTAGAGACAATGAACCTTGACGGGGAAACAAACCTGAAACTCAAACAAGGACTAGAAGTAACCATGTCACTGCGTGATGAGGTTGACTTCAGGGACTTCGATGCTTTTATCAAATGCGAGGATCCTAATGCGAACTTGTATTCCTTTGTTGGCACTATGGAGCTTAAGGGAGTCAAGTACCCTCTCTCACCACAGCAGCTTCTTCTAAGAGGCTCAAAACTCAGGAACACAGAGTACATCTATGGGGTTGTTATCTTCACGGGTCCTGACACAAAGGTTGTCCAGAACTCAACAGAGCCTCCTTCAAAGAGAAGCATGATCGAGCGGAAGATGGATAAGATCATATACCTGATGTTCCTTATGGTAGTTTCGTTGGCGTTTTTTGGTGCGGTTTTGTTTGGAATCACAACGAGAGAAGATTACCAGAACGGCATCATGACAAGATGGTATCTGAAACCAGATGATTCCACCGTCTTCTTTGACCCTCAGCGGGCGCCTTTGGCTGCAGTCTGCCACTTTCTCTCGGCGCTGATGCTGAACAGTTACTTCATCCCTATATCCTTGTATGTGTCGATAGAGATCGTTAAAGTTCTTCAGAGCATCTTCATCAATAAAGATATCCATATGTATTACGAGGAAACTGACAAGCCGGCACTCGCACGTACTTCTAATCTGAATGAAGAGCTTGGGCAAGTGGGTACAGTTCTTTCAGACAAGACGGGAACGCTGACGTGTAACTCCATGGAGTTCATCAAATGTTCTATTGCTGGGACAGCGTATGGCCGTGGTGTTACGGAGGTGGAGATGACTGTGGGTATGAGAAGCAATGGAAGTGGTAATGAGTATGCTGTTGTTGCTGCAGAACCGGCGGTGAAGGGATTCAACTTTAGAGATGAGAGGATAATGAATGGAAACTGGGTCAAGGAAACGCATGCTGATGTCATTCAGAAGTTCTTTCGTTTGTTGGCAGTGTGTCATACAGTGATACCTGAGGTGAATGAAGAAACAGGAAAGATCTCTTATGAGGCTGAATCACCGGACGAGGCAGCGTTTGTTATTGCAGCAAGGGAGCTTGGGTTTGAGTTTTTTATTCGGACTCAAACAACAGTATCTGTTAGAGAGCTAGACGTGGTGACTGGGGGACGAGTTGAAAGGTTTCTCTTCTTTTATTGTCATCAAAAGCTTCTCTCTGATTCTTACTTTTAGCGAGAACGGTTTCCCTTTTGCAGGATGTATAAAGTCCTGAACGTTCTTGAGTTCAGTAGCTCAAGGAAAAGGATGTCAGTGATAGTGCGAGATGAAGATGGCAAACTCCTTTTACTTTGTAAAGGGGCAGACAGGTATGCGATCATGACTTTAGAAACTCAGGTGTAAACCTCTTTTGGAACTGTTTTTCAACTTCTTTTATCTGGCAGTGTCATGTTTGAAAGACTTTCTGGAAACGGTAGAGAGTATGAAGAGGAAACCAGAGACCATGTGAACGAGTATGCTGATGCTGGTTTGAGAACTTTGATACTTGCCTACCGTGAACTCGACGAGAATGAATACGAGGTGTTCACTGAGAGAATCAGCGAGGCCAAGAGTTCGGTTAGTGCTGATAGAGATGCACTGATAGATGAAGTCACTGAGCAGATTGAGAAAGATCTGGTTCTTCTTGGAGCTACCGCCGTTGAGGATAAACTCCAAAATGGGGTAAGCTGCTATTACACAACTAAAATTACAGATTGGTGAGCTTCCTTGAGTTTAACAAGGAAACTGAAACTCTTCTTTTCATCCTCTCTCTCTCTTGCCTTTCTTCCAGGTTCCTGATTGCATTGATAAGCTTGCTCAAGCAGGAATAAAGATTTGGGTTTTGACAGGAGACAAGATGGAGACTGCTATCAATATTGGGTAGTGATTATATCTACTCTTGAGACTCCTGCATACATTCTTACTCACTCTCTGACTCTACTTCTGTGTGTACAGCTTCGCTTGTAGTTTGCTCAGACGAGACATGAAGCAGATCATAATCAACTTGGAGACCCCTGAAATCCAGCAGTTGGAAAAATCCGGAGAAAAGGATGTCATTGCAGAGGTAACAACTTCTTCTGGAACATTGATTTGATGGAGATGGATTAATCTCACGTAAATATTGTCTTGCAGGCGTTGAAGGAAAATGTACTGCGTCAGATAACTAATGGAAAGGTTCAACTAAAAGCGTCTGGTGGAAACTCTAAGGCATTTGCTTTAATCATTGATGGGAAATCACTTGCTTATGCATTGGAAGATGATATGAAACACATCTTTCTCGAGCTCGCCACTGGTTGTGCCTCAGTAATTTGTTGCCGTTCATCACCAAAACAGAAAGCACTGGTCAGTTTTTGCTTTATATTTTGATATACTTATTGGCCTCCTAGCATTTTTCCTGAAGATTCATATTCTGCATAGGTGACAAGACTAGTCAAAACTGGAAGCGGTCAGACGACACTGGCAATTGGAGATGGCGCAAATGATGTTGGAATGCTTCAAGAAGCGGATATTGGAGTTGGGATCAGTGGAGTGGAAGGAATGCAGGTTCTTTACACAAACCAAACCATTTCCAGTTTTTGTTGGAAACTTTGTTTAATCCTGTTAATTTTGCAGGCTGTAATGTCCAGCGACATCGCCATTGCTCAGTTTAGATATCTGGAGCGCTTGTTACTCGTCCATGGACACTGGTGTTACAGGCGAATCTCAAAAATGGTAGTTGAATCCGCAACTGAACCTTTGGTCTCATCATTCTTTGAGCTGATGCAGTAATCTTTTCTCACATGCAGATTTGCTACTTCTTCTACAAGAACATTACATTTGGTTTCACTCTCTTCTTATATGAGGCATATACATCATTCTCTACTACACCTGCTTACAACGACTGGTATCTATCTCTCTATAGCGTCCTCTTCTCGTCACTTCCTGTCATTTGTTTGGGAATCTTTGACCAGGATGTATCTGCACGGTTTTGTCTCAAGGTATATAAACAATCATTGTAATCCTTTCTCAGGTATATTGAGTTTTTTTAACCCAAAGTCTTGCCTTGTTTGCTGTAACAGTTCCCTGTATTGTACCAAGAAGGTGTACAGAATCTCCTCTTTAGTTGGCGCCGGATACTCAGTTGGATGTTCCATGGCTTCTGCAGCGCAATAATCATTTTCTTCCTCTGCAAAACCTCTCTTGAATCTCAAGCTTTCAACCACGAAGGGAAACCCGCAGGGAGAGATATTTTTGGAGGGACAATGTACACGTGTGTGGTGTGGGTTGTGAGTTTGCAGATGGTACTGACGATCAGTTACTTCACAGTGATTCAGCATCTGGTCGTTTGGGGATCGGTGGTTGTATGGTACCTTTTCCTGACGGTATACGGATCCCTGCCGCCAAGGGTGTCTACAGATGCCTATATGGTCTTTCTTGAAACTCTTGCGCCTTCGCCTTCTTACTGGATCACCACTCTCTTTGTGGTGATGTCCACAATGATGCCTTTCTTCATTTTCTCTGCCGTTCAGATGCAGTTTTTCCCAATGTCTCATGGGACCATAAAGCTGCTTAAATACGAGGATCAGTGCAATGACCCTGGGGAGTTAGAGTTGGTGAGACAGGCATCAGTAAGGCCTGCATTGGTTGGTTTCACGGCTAGAATAGAGGCCATAAAGAGATCGGTCATGAGATCTCGCCAGACCGAACCTTGACAAGTGATATGATTCCCTCGGGTTTTATTTTTGGGGGTTTTAGGGTTTAGTTACTTGCTGCAGGGTGTAAATAGGACCAAATAAACTGCAAACTAGAGGGGAAAGTGGTAGATCATTACAGGATTGTAGAGAACAAGGTCTTTTTTTTTTTACTGGTTTGGGCAGCATTAAGGTGCAAATTCTGATTATTGCAGCCTTGACTGGTAAAAAGAAAAGGAATCTACAGATTTTGAATGTCAAGATACATCTAATTATAATGGGAAACATTGGGAGATTGTACATGAGTTAAGATAAAGAGTAAAGAAAGATTTTACAATATTACAGCCTTGTTTAGTTCAGTAAAACAACATGAACAACTTAAGCAAAGAAGATGAATATTAGTAGAGACACCATCTTATGTTGATGCCACTGATCCTATGACAATTATTTTGGTTCATGTTCATGTAGAGAGTAGTTATGCTGTCTTTGATGGAAGTTTACTTTTGATGACTCTTGGCATGTGTATGCCTGAGTTAATCTTTCTGTCCAGTCTCATGCAGTCTCAGAAGTCTTAAAATAATTTCGTATTGGAACTGAGACACACTAGTCACCCATTCTTCTACTATTAAAGAAACTCAACTACTATTTTCTAATTATTACCCGAATAACCTACAAATCATAAAGAAGTAGTTCGTATACATTATACATTTCATATAATTTTTTTTTTGAAAACATGAAAATGGCGCATGTAAGAAATTTCCAAATGCAATTTAAATCCGTCAGGCAATTAACAGACCATCATTTCTTTTAAAAAATTCTGCAATTAAAAACTTTGTTCTATTACGTTAGTAACTTTTTTGGGGAAATAATTACTTAGTAACTTTCGAATCACCAAAATTAATTCGTTCCATTGTAAACACATTTGACATTTTTTTTATAGTCTGTGGACATCCGAAGAGCCGAGATCGACTAATTCACTATAGCTTGCAGTGGAAATTAAATATTCATGTTAACTGACCACACGAGTAAATAAGAGATGGTACGTTTTGAACTCGGAGCGTCACTTATCAGAAAAAAAAAAAACTTGGAGCGTTTACCACCTTTTTAAATCCGTACCACTTTACCATGCTTGTGTGGTTTTCTTTATGTTTTGTATATACTCTTTTGTTTATATTACTATAAATCAGTGTTCTGTTCATCATGTCTCACGGGTTAATAAGGTTGCACATTCTTAGCCAAACATGAATAAAAAAAGATAGTTAACGCGCGTACACATCCCGTTAGGTGTTCCTCGGTGTAAAGAACAGTGTAAATGTAACCCCCTTCTTTTGATTCAATATATACTTAGAGTGTGAAAAAGTTAACGTACACATTCTCTTGTATCACGATTATGTATCTTCTGCCTAAATTTATTAAGAATATTTCCTCTATATTATATTCATTCTGTTTCAAAATACTTGAAGTTTTAAACTAATGCACAACTATTAAAAGACTTGTTTTTTTAATCTAAAAAATAAATAAAAACTATTTAACCCATTACAAATAGACTACAAAATATAACTAGTTATACAATTTTTGATGAAGTTAAAAATTACATTGAAATATGAAAACATCATCTATTTTGAAAACATCAAAAACTTCATTAACATCAACTATTTTAAACAGATGAAGTATTATGTTTTAGAAAATTTTATATGCAATAGTTTCAAATGAAAAAAAAGGAATAAAATATGCGTTGTCTTTATTATTTGTACCGTTAGATAGATAGTAAATGATATGTCAATTTCGAAAAACAAAAAAGCAAATTACAGTTTCTTATTTAAGTCTAAAACTTAAAGTATCATTTATAGAAAATTTCGAGAAAGAAACCAAAGGGCTGCAAGCCTGCATGCATGTACTTTCACAACTGTCTGTCAGTAATAACTCGAAACTTTAGTCAAAATAAACGGTCAACATAGCCAATAGTAAATGATAACATTGGGAAAATGTAGTTTTTCTTTTTTTTGAACATTGGGAAAATGTAGTTTAACAGATAATCCACTCACCAGGTTGCAAGTATATAAAAAGAAAACCCGGAAGAGAGAATGGAGAGTAACCAAAGGGAAAGGGATTTTTGCAATGCAGATTTCTATAAAGACGGTCGAGGGAAAAAACATAAACCTAGAGGTGGAAGATAGCTCCAACACCATCGATCTCAAGGTCCATGGACCCACCCGTCAGTTGGTTCTGGGTTTGAATCCGGATGCCTATCCAAGTCCGGACGCAGTCATGCGAATTTTTGTATCTACTATTAAGGAGAAAACATTCATCCTACAAGTGAAGGGGTCAGATACCATTAAAAAAGTCAAGACCATGATCCATGACCAGGGTGGCTTACCAGTGAACCAGCTGAATCTTAACTTTCTTGGCACCAAGCTTGAAAACAGTCGCACTGTAGCTTACTACAACATCAAGCCGGACTCCAATCTTGTCATTGTGCAGCGTGGTTGCATTTGCTAAACGTTTCTCTTTATTTTCCAAAATATTATCATTGTTGCTTTTGATATTTCCAAACACAAGTAGCTTTTTAGAAGTTCATTTTGGGAGCTTTATCTTAGGTCTAAGGAATATATAATCTTGTGTTGTTGAGAAATGGCTTAAACATTACTAATGGCTTGAAATATCAAATTTTAGTTTATTTTGTCAACTTTCCATTTTAGTTTTCTTAACAAATCGGTGTGTAACCATGTAATCTACAATACTTGGCAGAAAAATATCAAAAGCGGAAGATTTTTGTTTTTCAAACATCAAACTGGAGGATATGATATATTCAAAATTCCAAAGATATGAATACTTCGAGTACTATGTGAAAATGACACTCTTACAAAAGGGATGTTGCTACCACTTCTTTAATCCCCAAGTATCAATCAACTGACAAAAAAATCAACACTCAAAACATGATTTGTGGGTTGTAACGCCAAATCTAGCGGTTCAGGACCGTCTGGATCACGTTTTTTTGCGCATTTGTTAATCCCTGCAGATTTTGGAAAACATGGTAAACAGTTCATATCAAGTTCAAGATCCTTCTACGTTATATAGAGGATATAAAATTATAAACCATACCTGGCAAAGATTGTCAAACAAAGGTCGGTCTCCACTCGAAAACTTCAACATAAAATCAGCCAGGTAACTTGCCAGATTAATCTGTTTGTTGCACCGAAAAAGAAACTTGGTGTGACAAATTAAAGATTTGGAGGATTAAGTAGAAACAGAAGAGGTCATGTCGAACATATGCAGCAACATATGTAGAACACAAGAGGTCACCTCATTCAGGGGGTCGGTAACATGGAAGTCATCATCACCATCCCCATCATCTTGGTTCTGTCAAACAATGGTTTTAATCACTGATGAGATACGGTTTAAAGGTATATCTTTCTAGGTAAAAGAGAGAGGACCTCAAAAGTTCGAGCCATTGCTTCGAGCTGGTCATATGAGGGTTTGCTTGATTGAGAGGCACCAGTTGAACGTAGCAAGTCTTTCTCACCTTCAACGTTTACTTCATCGACTTCTTCCCATTCACTATCCTGCTACTCCCAAGAAAGGAATTAGCATCTCAACTTCCACTCAACGTCAAGACAGGAAAGGAGATTAAAAAATGATAAGGAAGCATAATCACCTCATCTTCACAACCCAAAACTTGCTCTTGAATTTCAATCAACGTATCAGCTAGTAATGCCAGTATCTGCAAGAGCCAACAATGTAAAATTTCTGAAAGCATGCACTAGAGGATGAATATAACCGATTATTTAACTGTAACAGGCATCAAAATTAGACAAGATAGAACTGTGTATCCCCAAATAATACGTATTCTACGTTTAGAACGTTTAGACTAAGGAAGCAAACAAAAACACCTTCATGGGTAATGGGATTATGGTCCATTGTTCCGGAGCAGATTTAGCTTTTGAGCGCGTGGTTATGCCACCATTGGACTATAGAAGAAATGCAAGTCTATGTGAGGCTGTGAGACTGAACTGAATTCTTTTAAAAAAATATAAAAGGTACAGCAAAAGACCTGAATCTGATAGCCTGGGACATTGACCTTCGCGAATTCAGAATGTCTAGTTGAAAGTAGCAAGGCTAGAGCTGAACATGTGACTTTGATTTGATACGCCCCTTGTATCTCCCCTGAATAAAGATGCTTAACCAACCATAAGTTGAAATGACCAGAAAAAAACCTTATTGTGATTCATCAGGTAGACAAATAGAATCAAACAACTAGATAACGTTAATAGAGATGCTTGCCTTGTTGTTTTGTCCATTCTGTCATAACATAGGCAAATGAATTTTCGTGGCCAGCAGCGGGTACGCTAACAAGCAGATTAATAAATTGATCTACGTTTGGATAACTCATATGGACCTGCAAAAATCAATGGAAAAAGATGCTTCAAAAGCTACAGTGTAGGACAGAGAGCCTAAACAGCATCTTACAAAGAAGAGAGGAACCATTAATATGCTCAAATTATCCAAGTGAAAGTGAAGAATACCAATCTGGCAAAAATCAGTAGCAATGAGCTTCTGAAACCCGAAATTTCAGCCGATTGCATCCGTCTTACAAGAGCAGCAACCAGATCCTGGACATGGGGTGACATCTCTGACGGAAGATGCAAGATAAGCTGCAGAATGTACTTCCCAGCAAATAGAGATCCAGAACATTCCAGATCAGGGTTGAGAAGCCTGCACCAACATTGAGAAAACAATTTAGCAAAGAGAGACAGTACAATTAAACAGATGAGAAATCAAGAAACCAAGGTGCTCAACACAATTTAATCAAATGATTTCAAGAAATGTCGATATATCACCGTATTTGTGCAAAAGACTACTTTAAATCAGAACAATTGCAAGTGCCAAAGACCAACCTATTCACATGCGTGAGTATTGCCAACATATTAACATATGCACAACATAAAAAAAGCAAAAAGAAAACACAAAACAGTATGCCTACAACTTTTGGTGGACATGAAATAAATCAAACAAAAAGGTAAGTGAAGACTTGTACCTAGAAGCTGCATCAAGCAAACTTCTCATGGTGAAGCTGGGATCACCACTCCAAGAGAGCAATTCTTGTCTTCCACTAGATATAAAAGCTGCCAGACACTCTGTTGCATTCTGACAAAATTATAAGCCTAGTGATAAGTGATCACTTGTAGATAGATAACGCTGAAGCAAAATAGACGTTGGAAAAGTTTATCACACCTGTAATTCACTATTGTCCTCACTGTGGAGTATGATACGGATGACAGCATCAAAGCAAAATTCATATGCAGTTTTCACTATATCACTTGGGGCACCCTATACACATGACTAAAAAATAGTCAGCAAAACACGAGAAATACTGAATTCTCACTTGACTTAGCACAGACAATATTATTTCACGTTTATGAAAATCCAGCTAGAATGACTTGCCTTAAGAAGCATGGTTAAAAGATCCAAGGATCCACTCACTAGTCCTTCAGTTTGCTGATGTGGCTGATTATCACCACATAGATGTCATTTAAAAGGAAACTACGGAAGATAAAATAGTAGACTGAGGAGAAAAAAAACAGGTGAGAAATCATAATTCCGAACAGTGCCTTATTTAAAGCTGGTCCGATGAATGGTAAAATCCTTGATGTCAGAGGGTGCAGACAGCCAGGCGAATTCTTTATGGCCTGTGTGACAGCCATAGGAATGACTTTAGTAGCATACATAATAATTACTGTTCATCTAATCGAAGCAGTGGTAAGAGATTAACATAACAAGCTAAAGAAATTGCATTTTTAACAACGAGATGAATCATAACCACATCCACTATTTACCTCAAGGACGTCAATTATATCGATACTTATGAAGGGATCAGAGACATGTGCCACCCACACATTAAGAATCACTGGAGAGATAATAGACTCTATTGAGGCTGATGCTTCATGGCCTAGCAAATGATTTTATAGAATAATAAATATGTGAGAACTGTTATCTAACTAGATTCAGAAAAACTTTTGGAAAGAGAAACTATGTGGACTTACCAGCCTTAATTGCTTGCTGAAGAGTTTCAAGTACCAAAATCAAAGTTTCATCTGAAGCCTAAGAAAAAGAATAAAAATCTCTAGTGACACAAGGAAAATAGACACACACGCCAATCCTGATTGGTTGTCAGTGGAAAAATTTACCTGATGGAGAAGATCAGTGAGAGATGAGAATAAGTTCATGATCTGAGGAAGAATAACTGAACGGTTCATATCAGGTAGGAGCTGCAAAAGTGCCCGGCATGCGCCTACTTTCACAGGTGGAGGCCTGTTTGTAATGGAATCTAGTAAGTTAACATTTATTCTCTGAACATAAATATACTACCAGCAGAAGAGTAGGAAACATACACGTCCATATTAATAGCTCTAACAGCAGCATTGAGGAAGTGCTCAAGAATTCCAGGGTTGATCTGATTAACGTGAAAGTATTCAATTCATATATTCCAGACTGAAGTTGTATCAGTAGAAGAAAATAATCAGAAATTACCACAGAGGAGAACTTAGCGACTGCTGTAAATATGCGGGCATAAAGGAAAGGACATTCATGATACCCTGTTAAACAAATGGTCCAGTCATATACCACAATTTGAATACCAAATAAGATAAATAAGTTGAAGCAGTAAATCTAACAAAACCTACCAGTTCCAGTATCTTCCATTATCAATTGCTCAACAAATTTAGCTAAATTAGCATGGTCAGTTCCCAAGTCCTGAAAAGATTATACCAATATTAAGGATAACATGTTTCCCTCCAATATAACTTTTTCGTATTAACATTTCTGTGGAAACACGAACCTCAGCATCATCAAGTTGATCGGCAAGAGAAGCCAAAGCAAAGAGAGCGGCTTCTCTAATCTAACAAATGAAAATTATCAAAGTAAGGTGAATAAAGGAATATATATTCACAGAATTGTGATAATATTGAAAAAAAAATAAGAGAAAATGAGAAATAAATTAGATTGTCCGACCTTATAACAAATACAAGTACAAAGAGAAATTAAAAGTTCACTTACTCTCCACCAGGACGGAGAACCAGCTGTCTTTTCATTTTGGGATTCATGGAACCGCTTTCCAGCAGCATCTACAACGGCGTTGATCCCTTCCCTACCAAAAGTATTGACAACTTCCTCCAACAAAAGTATACCTGTGGTGCAGGCAGCAGGTAATTTTATAGTTACATAATTATAAATTTTGCATCTACATATATCCATATGTCATCCAAATCTCGTCTCTGACTAAATATAAGCACATGAATTTGACTTCAAGAATGAGAGACAGATTACCTGATATACGACAACTGAAACTACCCTCATCTTCATCGGCTACAAACTGATTTACATCCGTGGACCACGTATGAATCTGTAGAGAAGAGATAAGAAATAAAGACATAAGTGATTTTGTTAAAGACGTGTGCAATGTTACACATATGACTAATAACTCTTGCTAGCAAACACATAGGAAGCTAGCACAAATAACAACAAAAGATTCTGTACAATTTTCAGAGACCTAGCTAAAAACATCATACTACACCTTGAATCTGAGCAAGCTCAGGAGGATTAATCATCGGAGATTTAAAAGGCAAAATATAACCACTATATCCTATCATGTTTGAGTAGGCAGAAGATGCATGATTAATTCTTACCTGTTGTTCTGTAACCTGCAGGAAAGCAACGGTTTGATATACTAAATCTCTGACATTACTGGCAATGACCTGAAATGAAGATATTTGGGTAAGAAACCAAAGCAGCATACGACCAAAAGGGAAAACTGAAAAGGTTTGAGCCAAACCTTTGCCAGTCTTCTACTGCTAACGATGGTTGACAGAAACTCAAATAGCTGCACAAAAGAAACACATGCAAAATCCAGTGTCAGCTGGCCCCAAACTCATTAAAATACAAAAATCTATGAGCCGAATGCCCCAGCTCTAATCAGAAGATTTAAATTCGAAAATGAGAACTTGAAGGAAAAAAATGATCAGTGAATTACCTGGATGACAAAAGTGTCAAGACTCTTTTCTTGACCATCTGAATCATATCTTCCATCATATGAATCTTCAGCACCTTCAACTGACGATCGTAGATAGACTTGTAGAGATGACTCAAATGTGTGCCACAATGGCCTCATAATAGCTGCAAGAATATTATGTTTCAATAACAAGATGCTTCAGATGCATATGTATGAATAAACAACATACCTATCAATTCACTTTCCATGAGAAATGGGAAATTCTGTACAAACTGATTCAAGCACTTCAATACCTAATTAGAGAAGACAAAGACAGGGGCATGTTACACAATTTCCGGCCATTTGACGGAACAAAATTACAGCAATCAGAAGAAGAGATGAACCTCCATTCTTAAACTCCAATCATCAGGATCGTCAGGTTGCACAGGATGTTCCAGTGTAAGTGAAAACTGATTCATCCAAACCTTAAGTAGAGGAGTCACCAAAGTAGTGGTTTCTGTCTGAATACAAACATTTTATATATCTCAACTGATAAAAAGAGGTAGCTGAAGCAAGACACATTTGAAATTAACGTATAGAATGATAATTACTAAAAGGAAAGTACCTTGTACACACCACTCATTGTTCCAAGAACAGATATACATGAATAAAAAATTGAAAGCGCTTTTCCTCGCATATACTTGTCATAGCTCTACATATACAAATGAAAAGTAAAACACAGGAGTGAGTTCCATAAGAGCCTTCATCACTAAAGTTTTTATTTACGAAACTGGACATGCCAAAAAAACGTGATACAAACCTGAGGAGAGGATACGACAGCGTGCAAGCAAGGAAACAACACAGGTACAAGTGTAGGCACATCTTTGTCATCCAAGTCACCAGAGAGAAGAGCCAAACACCTCAAAGCTCCATGAACTGTTGAATTTGGCAACAAAATTTAGCCTAAGGAAACCTCTAGACTAATCTCTTGAGAGGTAACGGAGCACATGTCTCAAAAAGCAACAAAACTGAACACAAATATACCTCCATTGAGGTTGCTCTGATCGCTAATCAGCTTCAAGAGAAAGGGTAATAGCTCAGGCCACTCTTCTGGCCAATCATAAGTGGCAATTGACGATATGTCCATACTAATGGCCGTACAGATTTTTCGATGAGAGTCATCAAGTGAGCCCAAAAGTAGTCCTCGAATAAGAGCCTAATAACAAAATCAAACAAGATTCCTTAAAACGTATACAAACTATTTCGCAGCAAACCAAGAACAATGAGAGTACCTTTTCCTCATTAGAGACAAGAGGATGCTCAAAATCCTCCTCGTTCTCTCGCCAATGCTTCTTAATGAACTGCTTTAACAGGACGGCAGCTAAGTAACAGTCAGTTAAGAACAACTTCACATGTAAAAAAAAAAAAAAACAAATGGAAACTTCACTCTCGTCAATTTATCTTTATATGTAAAAGGATATCTGGCGCAATCCCAAAGAGAGGTCTTTGTTAGCAGCAACCCTGCACAATGCGCTTCCAAACCCTACAAGAACAAAGAATCTTAGTAGCTATGAGATCAAGAAAGAAAAAAGACAGCTTCTTTATACTTCTCAATGAGAAGAATCAATCAAAAGCTTCCAACTTTATGGGAAATAGACACAGACCTGGTTGAAGAGAGGCTTGATTGAGTGAGGTCTCAGCGAAGGAACGAACGTTCTGGTTAGGGTCGAGACTTGCCGTCAAGCAGCCGAGTAGCCATTGCTGATCTTGGTCCACCACCATGTTTCAATTTTTTTTTTTCAATTTCGCGCTCGATGTTTCTTGTAGGAATGAATGTTGGAGAGTGACGGAGTCGCCTTCTCCGAGATTTTGATGTCGGAGCCTTTATAGAGAGGTGAAGAGAGGAAGAAAGAAGCGACGATGATGGAATTATGTTTACCAAACCGGTCGTACCGTTGGTTTAATTTAGTATGATTCGGGTTTCCGCAACCCAATAATTTCAATCGAACCGTTATGTTCAAAAGACCAAAATAGGCACAGACGGAGAAGAAAGATCTCTCACGGTTTGTTTGTTTGTTTATCAGGTCCAGTCAAAGCATTAACTTTACTTTGTCAGCTCCTCTCTTTGCTAGTTTGCCAAGCAGAGTGTTATCTTCTGATGCTTCAACCTGCAACTTTATCATTTCTCGTTCACAATAATCGTATGACCATTGTTTAACTTGTACCTTGATCATGGTCTTAAGAAGAGAAAACATTCTTACTCTGGTAAGCATATTGCCCTTAAAAAACCTATTATCACTCTTTTCATACAAAGAAACACTCTTGTTTAAATAAAACTCCCTACTGCATTGTTTCTTGCAAATCACAATTGACATCTACGCCTCTTCCTCTTATGTTTTCACCGCCATGGGTCTGAATATAATAATACCTTCAATGAGCTCTCATTTATATGATATTCGGAACAGTGGTACGCAGTCCCTTTATAACTCTTCTTCTCTCCGTGTAACCTGGAAAAGTAGAAGCTGAGAAACTTTCCTTTGATTGTCAACAGCTGTTGCTAAACAGTGGATTTTCTTTGTGCTGCTGTTCCCATCTCCTGTACTCAGTCTTCCTCACAAGACTTGGAATGAAATATTTGACCAAAAAGAAGAGCAAAATGACCGAATCTTATTGAATAAAATTAAATCGAGAATGTCTTCCAAACGACTAATTTAGGGGATGAGAATTGGTTTCATCGTCTACGTAGAAGCTCTCACAAAACGCCTCCAGTGAGAAAAAAAAAAAAAAAGAAGAGAGAAGATCCATAATGGTTACTGATGATGATGTTATTGCTTATTGCCGCTTGTTAATGTAACTCTTGATCACTACAATCCCTACGCTGCAAAGAGCTAATGCTGTTAACTTGAGAGGGAGGCTAGTACTAGATTCCTCCGAATTGGACAAGACGAAGCTTTTGCTTGATCTGCTTCTGTTGCTTCCTGTTCTTGCTAGGCGTGACCTTTCTGCCGCGTCTTCTCTCATCAGAGTGCACAGGTTATCCATTTGATGCATTAGTTGACGCTGTCCACGTGAGAGGGTCGATATCTGGTTCCACCAGAAAGCGTTTCAAATCGTACATGTAATACAAATCCAAATTTCATAAAACGTATAAAATAATGTTGAGGTTGACTTTATACCTCTTCCATAATTGGCGAATAATCCTTGGCTAACTGGGAAGACGAAGATGAGTGTGGCATTATGGAGTTAGTCAAACAGCCATTGTCCAGACTAGAAATGAAATACGAAGTTGGAGCTGAGCCGTTGCTAACTTCGGCTTGCAGTGTCATGCTCTGCTGTGTTGGAGAGTTCTTGTTGCAGCTCAACTTTGAATTAAACTCTTCGATCCGGTTTGTGAACTCATCCAGTCTCTCATTAAGTGATGATATTTGTTCTGAAAGCTGAGTCACAAACCCCTACAAATATGATCAATAACCATTACGATTGCACTTTTAAGCTACAGCGACAGACTCTGAAGGAATGAAAGAGAACAAGTTCGAACCTCGTTGGCTGGTGAGTCATGGTTTCTCTCTTCGTACCTCCTATCGCTTGAAGAATAACCAGCAAGCTTGGACAGATTTTTATCTCTTTGGGTTGAATATGAGTGTGACATGCCTCTGTATCATAAATGGCATAGCTACTTAAGCACACATGGGTTGGAAGTAACAAAGCTTTCTCATACACTCCTCAAAAGAAGTGTACCTTTTGAGGTTCGTGTTCCTCATGGCTACTCTATCTGCAGATGCTCGTAAGAGTGCCTCCTTTGGGCTTGAACTAGACACCAAATCCTCATCTAAGCTAAGCTTGTGCTTCAAATCATCCGGTAGAGCCTGTAATGGGACTTCAAATCAGAAACCCACTTGAAATGTAACATAATAAAGAATATCATACATAGCATGAACAGTAAATCATACCATTACTTCATTTATCAGTTTTTCAAGTTGGATCTGTTCAATATACGTGCGTGGAATGAACGATCCTTCTAATCCTAGCTGCTCTGCAGTGCTCTGTACAAGTTGCCGATCTTTACCTTGCACCTGATGTTATTACAAATTTAGAATCAAGCTATTCTACACTCACTGGGAACAAAACCGCCATCATAAAGGCACATGACAGAACTATACAGACTTCTTGTACATTTATTAAGCAAATGGTGGTGAATAAGTTTTAGATAGACAAACCTGCATGTAGTGACGATTCAGCTGCTCAAGCCAATCGATTTTCACACACACCTTATCGGTAGCAAATACATGGCTGTTCCTTTTAAGTATGGTGGCTATTGTGTATCCAAGAGCCATTAGCCCACCAAGTAAGCGAACGCTTACTTCAAAAGTAATCCTTGGGGATATAACAAAAGGAGTATCCGTGACCCATTCCTGGATATCAAAATCACAACCAGAAGGTTGTCAGCTTTTTCAGAAACTGGAAAGCCATATTCAATGAAGATATGGAAATAAAACTCTCAAAGGGACAAACCTCAAACATGAGGCTGTACTTTCCATCTTTATTCCGCATCCTCAAATGTGATTGGCAAGACTCTGGATCTTCACCAGGGGGAAGAAGATATATGTCATAGGTCTCCTCCTTAGATTCTGTATAGCCTTCAGAAAGGACCGCCTTGATCTGATCAACAGATACATCCTTTCTTGACTACAACAAATCAACAACAAAAAGAGTTCAGTTTATTTACTTACCACGGCGTTTTAATATTTTCTTGGATAGACAAAACAAGTCATTTTTTTTCAAACCTTCAAAATGTATGTTGGACTCTGAAAACCAGTGAAGGGGTTGAATTTATTAATGATTTTAATTTGAGCGGTCTGGAGATCTGGTTCTATGAAAGCTTTGTACATCGGGTACACCTGCATAAACAGTGAAGCTTTTAAATACTTTTTTTTCTACACTAGATAACCAATAACAGCCAAGAAGCAAGATATAAAAGAAATGAGAACAAACTGTCTCAGATATCTGATGGATAATCTCCTCTGGCTGTTGGCCTGCACGTTGTATATCACGAAGCACCCTTTTAACAAGATCAAAGTGAACTCCACCAGTAACAGACACACGAAGATCCAACAAAGGTCGCAGTTTTTCACTCAGAGCATAGATTCCTTCAATGATCACAATCCTAGAAGCTGGGACATCAAGAGTCCTAACCAAAGTAAAAAGCAATGTCTTCAGTGGAATAACCATGCTGAACAAAACACAAGATGATGATTTAATCAAGTATGCATCAACCATTACCTATATCCAACGCGAGAGCTGGACTTAAAATCATAAATAGGAACCTCAACTTGTTTCCCTTCCTTCAAATCTTCAAGATTCTTGAGCAATGTGTCATAGTCCGTTAACCGTGGATCTATATTCCCACACAAAAAAAAAGTTGTAATAGCTCAATAAATATGAAGAAGTTGGTTCCTATTAACATTCTTACCGTCAAAGTTTCCATCAACAATGCGACTAGCGTCATTATAGTTGTCCATCGATATAACAGCAACACTCGGAAGAAAGTTGAGTATCTTCTCGGTAAACACTGTCTTCCCAGCACCGGATGGACCAGCAACCCCAACCAATATGATCCCATCGTTCTTCTGAGAAAGCAACTGGCACGCACGGATAACAGCAAAGAAGCCCTTCTCGAACGACAACCGATCCTGAATAGGAACTATCTCGTACCGAACAGAGTCTCTTCTCTTGACCAACTGGACTTGATCCTTCAGAAGACCGTTTCTCTTCTGATGAAACTCGATCCCATTGGTGTCGTCTTGACCCATCACACGGAACCTGCAAAAAGGCGCATCTTTGGCATTTGAGAATGACAGAGCCCAACACACACACATCAAAAAGTTCACATCTACACTTAAAACACATGAAATGAGTCAACCACGCTAAGGTAAAGAGATCCAGAAACGATCAAACAGTATCATATGAAGACTAATGAGCAAGGCAGGGATCACAAGACGTGAAACAACAAACAGGAAACCGGATTGGAGGAAAAAGTGTCGAACTTTGGAACACCCATTAACCAAAATCGAAAAACTTAGACGCTGATTTTTGGAGTTTGTGTTTGGCACTTACAACGAAGAATCTCGGGTATTCGCGTGAATGGGATCGTCCCTTTCACAGAGCAGTTCCAAATTGAATTGGGATTTTGAAGAAAGCTTCTTTATCGGGGCGAGCGATTTCTAGAGAATCTGGCGAAAAGATCTCGTCGACCCACGAGGTTGCATTGAGAGAATGAATGAATGAATGCGAGAGAGAGAAAGGCAATTTAATCCTTTTTCAATGCTTTTTTTTTTAAAAAAAAAAACTTTTTCAATGCTTTTTTGTTTGTTTGTTTGTTTATGTTCTCCTTAGATAAATTTTGAAAATACACCTATCACTTGTTTTAAAAAATTCAAATAAAACTAGCCGATCTTATACTATATAGAGAAATATCAAAAAACATTAAATTGGGGGAATCCAAGAAATATATTGCTCTTTTAAATATTGAAAGTTAATTTCTAAAGATATGAAACTGAGGTGTTATTAATCTAGGTTTTCAAGTTCAGTTTCTTTAATACTTTGTATTCTTAAAGATATAAAATATTAATTTGGAAATATGTACATGATATACGAAGATATCTCTCACTATCACCAGAATATATAAAAATCAGAGATACTTGATATTTTCATGAATAAATTGTTTGTGTTTATTTAAGTAATGGTTTCATCACTATAACTTTGGAAAAACATATGAGAGATTTTTGTTTAACTTGTTTAGGTATTTTGGGCAGGGAAGAACCAGGACACAACAACTGAATTTGTAGTCACTTTCCTTTTACTGGTACTCCTTCTAAGATTTTATTGATTGTGCTCATTTGCTCAAAATAGAAACTCATTTTATATGTTATCAAAAAAAAGAAACTCATTTTATATGGAATTTCTTACATTATTTTGGGGATGGTCAATGTTCACTTCAGTCCTTTGGTTACGTACGCACTTGACAACTACAATAATTGGTACTTCTTCCAACAATTATTATTCACATCGGTTCATGCGGCAAGGATCGTCCCAAGCAGTACCGGTCAACACAAGCAATTTTTTTATAAAAAAAAATTGGCCAGTTTTATAAATTTTTGTAAATTCTGTAATTAAAATAGTATATATATATCAACCATTCTTTCTAAGAAACTGATTTATTCAAATATTTTTGGAGGGTTGGAGGCTGGTGGTTGCAGTGCTTTTCGTGAAGACCGGCACTGCTCCCACGTTAGTAAGAATAGTAAAAACAAATAATGGGTTCTATGAGTATAAACATAACAAATGTTGTATTTAAGTATTAATAATGTGACTATATAATTATTATAAATTCATCCTAGCTATATAAACCACATTGGTAGCATTTTGTGGTTTTATATATAATGAATTATTACCGGTTTAAGAATCACATTGATTCAGAGGCAGGAGTTTGTACTTTGTACTAGCGTATTGTTGTGTATAATAACGCATATTCAATTTTGGTTGTATGTATACATACCAAATATAGACTATTAACAAAATATTACTGTATTATTTGTTCATCGAATTGCACTTAAATGTTTTGTTGCTGCATATGTTTTTCATATTTTGCATATATAATTATATAGAAAATCACATGTTACTGTGTATTAATCAACCTAAAATTTGTAGTTAAAGTAGCAGGAAAAAAAATCAAAAAAGAAACAAAAAAGCAAGAAATATGGAATAGTAGTCTTATGAACTAATTACAATGTGACGAGGATCCACATGTTGTCTGCTTCTCTGACTTCGTAGTTCGTACACTAAAATTCACATGCACTGTTCAAGACCCTTTAATTTAGGTTCACTTGCATTTTATGTGGGTCCTATTACTCTAATCTATACATTTAATAGCTCATAAATGTGCAATTTGTTTCTTGTGGACTCTAATAAAGAAATAAAAATTGAACCAAAATTCAATAAAACAAAACTAAAGTATCTAATTAGAAAAGCCCGACATAAATACATTATACGATTACACTTTCGGCATTTCTCCGACTATGAAAAAGAGAGAGCCGTTCATGCCTTTATGGGGACCTTAACATTATATTAGCCTACACAATGATGTCCAAGGAAAACTATACAGTGTTTTTTTGGAGAAAATGATTTTCGTCTACCACGAAAGGCCAACTTCCAGAATCTCATTGTTTTCCAAGTCGACAGAGGTTTGTTTGTTGTGTTTGTAGATACTATATTCCATCTGGTCAGCCAGCCTTTAAGCCCAAGACGAAGTAGTTTGGGCTTGTGGTTACAGTTATAAATTATTTTGAGAAGCATAAAAATTCATTTAGTTCTATTTCAATTAATTAACTTAGTTATGGCATCCAAAACAAAATGTTAGGTCTGATTCCCAAAAGTGTTTGGTGGATAAATGTTCACCTACACCTACGTCCGCTCACTCGGTCCATGGGTCCTATCCCGTTACAACGGTCGATCCGTAAATTTTATGAGACTCGAAATCATAGCATTTCACAAAATAACAAGATACATGATTTTATTCAACCAATCTATCAAATGTATTTAACTAAATCTATATGTTTCTTCTAGTGATTAAAAGTTACCAACAACAAAATGAATCTTTTATCCTAAACTCAGATTAAAAGTTACCAACAACAAAATGAATCTTTTATCCTAAACTCACCACTTCTTATCAACTGGTTTAGAGATATAAACAATATAAACTTCACAGCTAGTCCAACATGCACTAAAGAGCCAATCAACAGAGTGTCCCGTCCTTTTTCAGACCGACTCGCCAACCAAAGTTATCAATTAGTTCGAGCCAGTGTCTGGTGATGATGCTTTCAGAATCCGTGACACATCAATACTTAAACCTACAAATAAATGAATCGGTGACAATAATAGCGATGTATAATGACATTCCGCAGTCACAAACACACGTAGGCCAACTGAAAGAAAGAGACCCACATGAGAAAATCCAATGAGTCCAGCTCAAGTTTTCAGACATTACCGATTAGTACAAACTGTAATAAATCCTAACACAAACATCTCTCCAAATTCGTGAGATCCTCTGTTAATACCTACTCCTTTAAGAATTGTTTTTCTAATGAAACCAAACGGTCTTAAAGCCCAAAGATGAATAACTTTGTTTAGCATTACTTAAAAAAGAGTTATAAGTCAAAACAAAACAACCCTATTGTAATATGAAACTATCTCATCACACACTTTAATTTTGCTAGCTGTGTCATCAAGAGGGCTTCCATTGAAGAACATTTTAAGGTGATGACGCCAGAGAAACATGAAACGCAACGCAAGGAAGGCAATTAATGATATTCAAACAACCTCTTTGTAATATGGACTCAATAAGTATTTTATGTGACAGTTGTTATACTTCTTTTAGTTTTTGTCCTTATCTTAAGAGGAAAATAAAATGACAACTAAAATCCAGTTGGGTTTCACCTTTCAATTCATTGAGACAGGAAGAAAAGGCTGCAACAATGTTAAAGACAGTAAGAGGATTGGAGGAGGAAGAAGAGTATTAAAGGAATGAAGAAGAGAAACAGCTCTTAACCTACTTAAGTAAATGTATTCTTTTATTCCTTCTTGCTGTTGAGGTGGTCTCTTCTGCTTTCCACCTCGAAAGCTGGTCTTTAATATTTAAGATGGTCTGTGATACACAAGAGAGAAGAGGGAGAGTACAAGAAGTTAAAACTTACCCAAGTCATATGCTTAGTAATATAAATTAAGAAGAGCTCATAAAGATAAGTTCAACTTATGAGCTCAGAAGGATTATAGACTAGATAGTCTGTTAGGAAACAATATATTTGTTTTAAGGATAAATATATTAAATTTAGTTAAAATTATAGAAAAAGAAGAGGATAGGCTTTTAATTATATATGAGAGTGTAATTTATATTGAAGAAGGCACTAACCTTCCTTGGTTGACATATATCTGCAATGGCTTTGTCTGGTAGTGCTTCAATTGAGTGAAAACAATGGTGCTAGGGTTGCCATGTGGTGAAACTTACTCCTTCTCTTCAATTATATGAGGCTTCTAATAGGCTCCGGCTTTTCTTGATACTTGGAAAAAAAAAACTTCTATTTATTGATGATGAAAGGAGCAAAGCAAAAGAGAGACAGAGACACAGAGCCTATATCAGAGAGTAAAGTGGTGAAGTGGCTTGAAACAAACAAGGTACGTAACTAGACAAATCTAGTGATCTTTTTGTGTGTGTGTGTGTGTGCAGCATATATGCTAATATTGAAATCTTGGTTTTGTTTATTCTCTCAAAGCTATGGAGTCTCCTAGGAACCATGGAGGTTCTGAGGAGGAGGAGGAATACAGCAGTTGTGAGTCAGGGTGGACTATGTACATAGGAGACACTTTCCATGGAAATGACCATTCTTCTGTTGTGGTTGATGAGGATGATGACAACGATTATGAGTCACATGTAAAAGATGTCGATGATGATTATGAGAATGATGGTGGTGATGAAGTAAGTGATGATTCCATGGCCTCTGATGCATCCTCAGGGCCTAGCAATCGGCTTCCAAACAAAATCATCAAACATGCAACTAAACAAGTCTACATTCAAAAACGCCAAAACACAGAGAAAACATTAAGCAATGAAGGAGAAAAATCAGAGCTCAAAGCTAGAACAAGAACAAGTGCAGCTAGTCGTGTCCAGAGTAGAGGCAAGGTGAGCAAAACCAAATGATACTCATGAGAAGAAGATATGGTTGGTTCACATAGAATCCAAATCCTGTAATGAAGAGAGATATTTAAGGTCCCTCACCAATCCTGTTGTTTGCCTTTAATAAGCCATGCCTGTAAGTAGTTGCTTTGTTTTCATTTGCCGGAATATGTATTTTTTTGTAGATGCTGTCCCAAATAAGTTATCTGCACGGTTCTCCGTTGCAATCCTGTTGTATCATATGTTCCATGTTCTTCATATACCTATCTTGATCTTCAACACATGAGCCATCAAGAGGATTTACAAACATTTCCTGATTAATTCACAATAATAACCACTTGATGATAACCAATCTATAGCATTGACAAGCACACATTATTTATGAAATACTAATCATCTTTATCTGAGAAAAAGAAACGCTCATGGAATATGAGTATGAAAAAGAGGTTGATGACAAAACAGGAGTTTCTAAGGTTTCCAATATTGTTTCTATGATGTGTGGCCCAAGTAGCTAACAGCAGAGCTTTGCTTGCTAACAAAAAGTCCTGCTGCTTTCAAGAGCTTCACATGATTCTTCTACAAAACAACAAAACTTAATCATTCAAAATATAGTCACTTTCGGTTACTATAAACTGTTTGTAACCACATCTTAATAAACTATTTGCATATCATGGAATAAGTTATTAGAAAAGATCAGAAACGAACCTGTTGTCAATTCTTTCCCACGTTGTCAACACAGTAGAACCACCACACCCATGAGAGAAAGTTAAACAAACATGATATGTAGTAATTGCATTTATAGTAGCTAAAAGAAACAGTTTGATGGAAAGTTATAGTTATAGAAGTAACACATAAACTAAGAGATAGAGACAAGTCTTTACTTGACCAATTCAACTTAATGCAATCTGTTCATGGAAAATGAATAGCTGGTATACAATATCATTGAGCTCTAGATAATCATTGCAAAAGTATTTAAGCTTAATGAGGCACACAATTAATGGGAGAAGAAAACAACAAAGTGACTCTAGCTGGCAACTTTCTATAAGAAGAAGACCCTCACGTTGATGTTATTCTCAGGTCGCTTTTGGACTTTGTATAATCTACAGTTCATGATAATGCACGTAGGAGCAGTATACAGATAGATGAAAATGAAAGATGGGCGATCCCAACCTAATTACGTGACCCACAAAACGTAAGATACAGGAGAGAATATTGCTTGGTAAAAGCTTAAAACACTGAACTTGGTCTACCAATTTCACCTTGAGGAAGATTGAAGGACCAGACTAGTTCAACGAGTAGAAGGCAAAAAGAATCAACCATTTGTGTCAACAGTAGCATGTGCACGTTCCATTCATTCCCTAGTTGACAATGACACCAAGAAAGATTAGTAAAAGCATTGGGACAACCAAAACAGAACACAACAGTATCTTGATACACCAAACAACCACCAATCATTATTGCTTTGCCAAACAGTACCTAGGCCTAACATTACTATTACAAAACAAAACTAAGTTTAAAACCTTTCTGTCACAAGAGAAACTGCCCGGATAGGTAAAAAAAATTTCAGTCCTAGTATCTCTCGTTATAAGATTTGAACGTTACATTTGATTTGCCTCGTTAATAGGTTTGACGTTGATCATTATGGGCTAGTATCAAGATCAAGTTCCCAGAATTGCAACTCTAATCACTTGGAAGTTTAAGAAAGTCTAGAAAATCACAAAAGTAACGATTGTATAGTCCTGTAGATGGGCTCTGGTGACTGGGCATATTTCATGGGGTCTACCGACAGCAAGAACACTAGTGAGTCCAAACATACAGAGGAGGGTGGCTTGCATAGGTCTTTCATAGACACTCTTGAAGTTAACCAAACGCAAAACATAAAACATTAATACTTTACCAGCTGGTCACTAGCTGCAGAGTTGGAAAAATCAGTAGTGACACTGGGCACTGAAGATGTGCATGTTGGAGAGTTAGAAGAAGCTGCAAATGCATCAGAGTTCTGAATATGCCGCCAATCTTTCTTTCTATTGAAGGACATGAGCATAAAATAAGCATAATATCAGATGATAGTTTCTGACAAGAAGCAAACTCGTCATCGATCTAAAAACCACTGTCCAAGCTACCACGTAAAAACTATATGTCAATAGGCAGATAGATACGAGACATGTAAGCTTCTATGTTTACCAAAATGGATACCATTATAGAAATGTCTTGTAAAAATGAAAAAACTTTTCGCTTAAGATAAGATTACAATATCTCTTTTTGTTGTGTAACTGAAATCAATGAGAAGCTCTTCATCTCCCTTCAAAGTCTCCATCTTTGAATGTTCAAGAAGTAGCTTTGTTGACATGGTGGAAGAAAGCGACGGAGCAGAGGATGGATGCGATGAGAGCGAAGAATCCTAATCCGATCATCAGAGAGATTCTGGCTACCACTTGATCCACCGCCGTCTGCACACTCATTATCCACATCATTCCTCTCTTAAAAAAGTTCTCCGTTTACGACAAAGATCTCGTGTTTGGTACTGATAAAACTACAAATGCGTGTGAGAAGAAAAAAAGCCTTTCGCTTTTGACACGTTTAATAAGAGATGAACAGAGAGCTTATGACATTTAGCGCAAACTCTCGTGTATACATCTTTACACGTGTAGTAAAAAGTTTCGAGACTACAATAAACGTGAAGTTTTCATGTTATCTAGTCGGTTTTTTTCTTATAGTTTAATCTTCTACAGGTAGAAACGGTTTCCTACTTCCTTGGAAAGTGGTTTCGAGTTCTACTAGGCATAATTTGAGGAAATCTTGGCAATTTTCTGTCAGGGAACATGGATGCTGCAGCTGGAGAAGTAGGCATTGGTGGGTTAATCATTGGCCTCGGTTTGTTTTCCTTGATCTCAACCACAACAGCGTCTGATGTCAGAAACGTTTTAGCCACTGATGCAGCGTGTTCCAAACAACATCTCACGACCTGTGGCGTATACATGACAGAAGGGTTGAATGAGAAGCTGTAACAGACATCATCAATGTGAATTTACTCAGTCCTGTTGTAATAAATATAACCTTGGTCGGATCGATGATACCAGCCAACATCAGATCTTCGTATTGATTCTTTGCAGCGTTGTAACCGTACATCATGTTTTCGTTCGATAAGACCTTGTAGATTTCAGACAAAGTTATTACAAGTTATGTCTTGGTTCTACCTAGAGAGATGACATTTAATCAAATACCTTTTCTATGACAATATTGCCATTTGTGCCTGCGTTTTTGGCTATAAGTCTTATAGGGTAGCTCAATGCTTTCTTGAATATTTCAGCTCCAATCTTGCATTTCAAGAAAAAGGATTAAGCATATGCTTAAGAAGTGTAAGTTCCATCTTCCATAGCCTTAAAAACTGAGTACCTTCTGTTCTGTGTTGTCTAGGGTGTCTTTGATGCAGTCTACTTTAGCAGCCAGTCTCAGGAGGGCACAACCACCACCAACTACAATCCCTTCTTCAATTGCTGACTAAAATTCTGAGAGATATCAGGTTTCTTTGCACTGACAATTTCTGGAATCATATGTTTTTAACTCTTGAGTTACCTTTGTTGCATTCAGGGCATCTTCAACCTTTAGCTGTTTATCCTTCAACTCAACTTGCGTCTGTGCACCTACCTAAGGCCTTTGGTAGTTAGTTTACAATCAGTTACTTTTCAGTAATAGTATTAATGGTTTTACAAAGTCACCTGTATTAATGCAATTCCACCGGATAATCTGGCTATCCTTTCATTGAGAATCTTCTTCTGAAAATTTTCCTCAGTGTTCTGAATTACAAATTATGATCAAATGAAAACACATGAGCCTCAAATATGATGTCACTTGGTTAATTCAACGAGAAAGACAATAGATAATAGAAGGACCGACCTGGACAAGTTTTTTAATCTGAGACACCCTTTCCTCAACTGCTTTCTGAGTGTCCCCATTAGTAACAATCAGTGTTGAATCTTTAGTCACAAGGACTCTTTTTGCTGTTCCTAAAACCTCTTTTCCAGCCTTCTCTAAGCTCAGCCCCATCTCATCTCTGATCACAGTAGCTACACAGAGAGAACAACCCCAGTGATTGAGTACTAAGAACAAGAAAGAAATATACGCAAAAGGCAAAAGTGTTATGTGACTGACTACCTCCAGTTAAGATTGCAAGATCATCCAAGCAATGGCTCTTGCGCTCTCCAAAGGAAGGAGCTTTAATAGCTGCAGCCTTCAGGTTACCTTTCAGCTTGTTCCTAATAACAGGAGCAAGAGCGTCTTGCTCAATCTCCTCTGCAACTATAAGAACTGGATAGTCTTCTTTAACAGCAGAGTCCAGTATCTTGAACATATCTTTTGGATTTGTTATTTTCTTATCAACCAAGAGCAGCTACAATGCAAAAACAACGCATGTACATACATATATTCTTAGCCAATGCAATTCCAAGACAAGGGTAAAAACAAAGTGTGAGGCTTTGGTTCTGACCTTGCAATCATGAAACTCAGCTTCTCTCTTCCTTCGATCAGTGACAAAGTAAGGAGATAAGTAACCACGATTGAACTGCATTCCTTCCACAACCTCAAGATTGTTCACTAGGTATTTGCCTTTCTCTATTGTAACTACACCACTCCTTCCTACTTGTTGAAAAGCATCTGCAATCATGTTCCCCACTTCGTAGTCATTCCCTGCGCTAACTGCTGCTACATCAGCAAGCTCATGATCCTCAATCTGCAAGCACCAAAGGTCCATTGGTTTTGCTCTATCAATGGATAGCTAATTAACTGACTCCATTCTCATGAGTACTCTGATAAAGGGCATGGATCTTTTCACCTCTCTAGACATTGACTTGAGCTCTAAAACAAGAGCTTTTGCGGTTTTCTCGATACCACGAGCAACTTGGATTGGATTTATTCCAGCAGAAACCACCTGATGAAGAGAAGGCATGAGATAGACTAAGTAGAAGCATGCATTACCCAGTTTGGTCATAATTAATGGGATTATTATGTACCTTAATACCTTCAGTAATAAGGCCATGAGCAAGCACTATAGATGTAGTGGAACCATCACCCGCAAGGTCATTAGTCTTAGCACCTGCTTGCCTCACAAGTTTCACTCCAACATTCTCCAACGGATCCTCCAACTCAATCTTAATTTATATATATATATGGTTTTGGCATTTCATCAAAAACTAATCTCTATGGTTTTTGTAAAAGTAAAAAAAAATAGGAAGGAAAATGAGAGTAACCTCTTTGAGAACTGTTTCACCATCATTGACGATCTTAGGAGGCCCATACTTGTTCTGCAACACCACGTTTCGTCCCTTTGGACCCAATGTCACGCCGAGTAGCTTCGCTACCATATCTGCGCCTGCCTGCACCAAACTTCACCACCATTTTTCCCCATAAGAAAAAACAAATTTCTCGACGAACTAAAGGCTAACTAGAGAAAGGGCAGAAAGGAAAGTAAACCTGAAGCTTCTTGGTGACTGAGCCATCACGGTTAAAGTGAACCTCTTTTGCAGCGGCTCTTGCTCTCAGAGCGAAATGCGAAGGAGAAGAGTTTGAAAAGGAAGACTTTTTGAGAAAATTTCGATCGGCGAGAGGTAATGCAGAGAGTGAGGAAGCCATTGCTGCAAGAAGTAAGCTATATCATCAGCCTCTTCTTCTGTGAGGAAGAAAGATATAAGGTGGGAAAAAGATTTCGTTATATCTCTTCCCTTGTTGGGCTGAGTCAAATATACAGTGGGCTTTATATTTGTATATACTTTTTATATAATATTATAAATTTAGAATATGAAAAATACCACTAAAACGAAAAAAATAATTCTCAAAAAAGAGAGTTTAGTAATTCTGATTTAAAAGATTGGAGTTATGATAAGGTTTAACGTAATTTATTCATCTTATCATTTAATAAATATTATTATAGAGATTGTTTTGGGTGTTTTTTCTATGATAAATTTTTAAAATATGTTATTGGATTGGTTACTGTCGTATGTGAGTCTTTGACCGGTTGACTTATTCTTCGGAATAAAAATATTATTAAATTTATTAGTCAACCTAAATTATAACATTATTTTATTCATTTTGACTTTCAAATCTTCAACGTATACATAGCCAGTTAGCCACCGCATCTTCATATCCAAACTCAAACACAGACACAAGAACAAAAGAAGATGGGTTGCAGAGACTCCAGCGAAAGTCAATCGAAGTACAAAGGAATCCGTCGCCCGAAATGAGGGAAATGGATATCGGAGATTAGAATTCCGGCAGCTCGTGACCGTCTCTGGCTAGGCTCATTCTCCACCGCAGAAGGGTTAGCCCTTTCCACAGTACTTCATCCGAGTAGCAGAATTTGAAGAAGATAAGATTCCGTGACTCTAGCTGAGTATTGCAGAGATTGCAGAAGCTAGATACCTGAGGATTCCATTTTTGAAGTTTGTCACCAGTACCCAACCTATCATGAACAGCCAACCAGGTAACTACTCGGATCTTTATAAATATATGATCCAACAAGTTGAATGCATTCTATAGAATAAACTCATCATGGTTTCATAACCATAAGATTTTTGTGTGCGTTGAATCCTATCGCTGCATATGCACTAGATAAGATCAGCATCTTCATATGGGCCGTTATAGAGAAAAGTTGATCCGTATCAAATGCATATTGTACTATTGGGTACGCGATAGCTAAGCTAGCTTTAGCTTTCGATATTTTTACGAGACTTGAGATACAGGTTAGAGCCAAGGAGAAAGACAGTCTATATTTCATTTTCCTTCACTTAAAGAATACATAAAATTTATTAATCATTGCAGCATTTTTTATACTAGTCAATGTTTTTGATTTTTTTTAGTTTTATTCAGTTACTTGCATATAATTAAGACAAACCAACCAAACTAGCTAGTCACACCTCAATGTATATAGCATAATGCAAACCTGCTGTTTGGAAATATTGGAGATAATGTTCTTTCAGCTTTGCTTAATATCATATCACTAAAATTGTTAAAATAGCAAATTAAGCATAAAACTGATTGTGAAATTTTGAGATGAGTAAAACTAATAGATTTATTTACACCGATGCAAGAAGTTTAGTTTATTCAACAACTGTAAATAGAACAAGAACATCAAATTTATTAGAGGTATATGTAATTCAAAAGAAGAATCGAACAACAATAATGCACTCGGGTACAAACAAACGAACTATATTTCTTATATATGAAAGTATAGAAAGACAAACTTTTTATTCCATGAAATACGATGGCTAATCAGTTAAAGAAGACATTCTTCTTATGAAACTCAAATGACCAGGTATATGTTTGTTTAGTATAGTGGAGGAGGTGGAGAGCTATAACTTGGGGGTGGCGACTTGTAAACATATGGAGGAGATGGTGGAGAGCTGTAGATGTAAGGAGGAGGTGGTGGCGACTTGTAAACATATGGGGGAGGTGGTGGAGAGCTATATACGTAAGGAGGAGGTGGTGGAGATTTGTAAACATATGGAGGAGGTGGTGGAGAGTTGTAGACGTAAGGTGGAGGTGGTGGTGACTTATAAATATATGGAGGAGGTGGTGGCGACTTGTAAATATATGGAGGAGGTGGTGGAGAGCTGTAGACGTAAGGTGGAGGTGGTGGCGATCTGTAAACATATGGAGGAGGAGGTGGAGAGATATAGACGTAAGGAGGAGGAGGTGGTGACTTGTAGACATATGGTGGTGGTGGTGGGGAACTATAGTCGTAAGGAGGAGGTGGTGGCGATCTGTAAACATATGGAGGCGGAGGTGGAGAGCTATATACGTAAGGAGGAGGTGGTGGGGACTTGTAAACATATGGAGGAGGTGGTGGAGAGCTATAGACGTATGGAGGAGGTGGTGGAGACTTGTAAATATAAGGTGGTGGTGGTGGTGATTTGTAGACATATGGAGGTGGTGGTGGAGAGCTATAAACATAAGGAGGAGGTGGTGGTGACTTGTAGACATATGGAGGTGGTGGTGGAGAGCTGTAGACATAAGGAGGAGGTGGTGGCGATCTGTAAACATATGGAGGCGGAGGTGGAGAGCTATATACGTAAGGAGGAGGTGGTGGGGACTTGTAAACATATGGAGGAGGTGGTGGAGAGCTATAGACGTATGGAGGAGGTGGTGGAGACTTGTAAATATAAGGTGGTGGTGGAGGAGGGCTATAGACGTAAGGAGGAGGTGGTGGCGACTTGTAAACATATGGAGGAGGAGGTGGAGAGCTGTAAACGTATGGAGGTGGTGGTGGAGACTTGTAAATATAAGGTGGTGGTGGTGGAGAACTATAGATGTACGGAGAAGATGGTGGCGACTTGTAAACATATGGAGGTGGTGGTGGAGAGTTGTAGACATAAGGAGGAGATGGTGGCGATTTGTAAACATATGGAGGAGGTGGTGGAGAGCTATAGACGTAAGGAGGAGGTGATGGAGACTTGTAAACATATGGTGGTGGTGGTGGTGACTTGTAGACATATGGAGGTGGTGGTGGAGAGCTATAGACATAAGGAGGAGGTGGTGATGACTTGTAGACATATGGAGGTAGTGATGGAGAGCTATAGACGTAAGGAGGTGGTGGTGGTGACTTGTACACATATAGAGGAGGTGGTGGAGAGTTGTAGACGTATGAAAGAGGTGGTGGCGACTTGTAAATATATGATGGGGGTGGTGGAGGAGAATATGTGTACTGGGCACTTGTATGAGCAGCAATGGCATACAAAGCCATGACTAATATAAGTAGAGATGGCCAGTTCTTAGGATTAGCCATGTGGACTGAGCTTGTGTGCCCTTGTCTCTGCTTTGTTAGACCGATTCTTACTATTCAATAAATTTTGTTTTGAATAGATGTGATAGAAATGAAGCAACTTATATAGCACTCTGTCTGACAACTAGTATGTTTATTTATTAAAGCTTATGAAAGTTTCTCAGAGAAATAGTGTCATAATGTTTAAGAAGTCAAATTAGTTTAAGAATTTGTCTGAAGAAGTAAAGAAGAATATGTCTTTGATAATTACATCTTACCATATTTCATATTAAAGTTTATTAGACTTTGAAGTTGTCCGTTTAAACTCATATCTTCTTGTGAATGTTTCAAAACTCGTAGGTTGTGGATTTACATTTACATTTTTAATACAATCTACTATTTTATGGAAAACGTTTCAAAACTCGTAGCTTCTTGTGAGCTTACATTTTATATACTACTTATATACAAATAGAATTCTTGTTGAATTTTAACTTAATATCTTCATCATATTTAAGTTTAAATCATTTTTGAGAATTTGTTTTGTGAAATTTGGAAAGCCCTACCAAATAGTTATATTATATATGAAATTCCAATGTATAAGATTTTGAATCAGTCACCGAATAAGATGGTTGGTGACTTATTCAGAACATGCTTTGTCCAACTTGTTTAGTGTAATCAACATATTTTGGCACTTTGTATTGGACGAGATTCATCTCGTAAACAACAAAAGAACTGGCAAAGAGCCATATGCGTAAGGATAATCAACCAAATGTGCTATGTGTTAATTGTCCATTTGACTTTATAGTACTTAGTATTGTATCTGTGATATTTTAGTTCCCTGATTATAAATAAATGGAATTGAGGTGTTAAAATTGATGCTTTGAGAGCAGATTATTCACCTGGATATTTGTTTATCTGAATATTTTTGAAATTTTATAATTACATCGACTAGAATACATGAAAAACATTTGTAAGTAATAAATGTTGTGGAATTTAGATTTACGGAGGCTTTTAAAAAATACAATGCGTAATTTTAGTACAATAAAGGCAAAAGATATGTTGACAAAAAAGGCAAAAGATATAGAATTTTGCAAGTTCAAGAGAGTAAATTCTCTCTCATTGCTCTCTTTATGGTATCTTCACGTCATGTTCGATAATCAGTTGTGGAGATTGTTCGATAATCAGTTGGGGAGATTGCCTTTGTGTTGATTGTCTCAGAGGTATCATTTCTTACACAAGTGTTTTATTTAGTTTTTTACAAACTAGTTAACATTTCTATCTTGTGTTTGTTTTTCAGGTTCAATGCAGCAACAATTGTCAGGAAACATGCTTATTCTTAAGTTTCCTTCTCAGACTTGCAAGATGTATATCAACTTTAAGAATTTACCACATGATCTACTGAAGGAGCATCTTACTGCCTTGCAAATTGATCTACTCACAAGAAGAGTTCTTTGAGTGGTCAGTGTAAGTATCTTGATTGTTGATATGTTATTTATTGTTTATATGTTTCTTTTGATTATTGATATGTTTGTTCTATTTGATTATCACAAATGATTTAGTTTATGCTGTGTCTGTTTCAAGTGTTTCATTTGTGTGCAATCACAAATATGCCTTCGCCACAAGCTTCTTCTCTTTGGGATATGCTCTATACATGGTCTTCACCTTGAGGAAGGAGATTGGCTATGGACTGAATGTCATTAATATTGGATTTGAAATTGAAGACAAAAGCTTTTTCCTTGTAGAAGTAGTGATATCTGGATCTGAAGCTTTGGCTGGTATCTTCTCTGGTTAGTGACCTATGAAACTGTGGCGGCCCTGCTTTGTATTAAAGATTTCTTGTTAAACATTCTTGTCTAACATTGATTCCAAACATATAGTTTTGTGATGCAGACACAAAAAAGAATCAAAGCAGGTTTATAGTGAAACTTTACATAACTCCACCAAGGACCACCTCAAAGGGATTTTCAACTGCGGCTAAACCAATTGAAGCAAGCTAGAAAGAACAAAATAAAAGGAGTTGTGGTGAATCGTTTAGACCGGATCAACCGGGTAAATGAGAGCTAACCTGACTCGTGTCACCAAATTCACCATAGAAATTAATCAAAAATGCCTGCAAGAAGAGAGGAGAAACATGAGAGTAGCCTTTGAGAGCTGATTCTGAGCGGATCTGTAGTTTACCTTGAGAAAACTATTACCCTCCTCCTTGTTTAAAACCGTCACATAAATACCCCAAAACCAAAAAAACAACAATGTGGTTATGTGATGCGTCCATTTGCGAAAGAGCTGCAAGCAACGAGGGTTGGAGTCACCATATTTCAATCATATTGTACTTACCCTTCAAGTTTTTGCTGTCCACAACAATCAGAGGTCTACAATGATTAAACCCTACAAAAGACTGTGAAAATGCCCAAAACATGCCACGGAAGGATGCATGTTCAGAGTTAGGCAAAGAATCATACTGCTAGTCCACGAGCAGCCGGTTAAAAGAGTGAGACTCTGATCCCAATCTCCAAAGAGTCTTTTGATTGCTTTCTCTTACGCGTCCTGCAACAGCCCTTCCGCATCATCAACTTCACCAAATCCATCAAGCTCAAAGCCAAACTTTTTTTCCACCACTCTGCAACTGAGAGCGTGGGATGCTAAAAACTCTTCATCAAAACCATCTGAACATGCATTCCCTCGCTGCTTACAAGTATCTAGAATACTACAACTGCTTATTTCAAAAAGTCGTGTTCTGTGGGAGAGAGAGAGAGAGAGAGAGGCAGAGACTACTTCGTCATAAAGAACGGTCCAATAGATCCGTAGTTTTTATCCGACACGTGAAGCTTTTCTCTAACTGGGGCTTATAGTTTCTAAACTCTCTCAAAACTAAATATACAAAAGCCTTTATATTCTTATTACAAACTTACAACTCAACTTTGATATTTACCTTATTTGCTAATCTTATTCCTTTTATAAATAAAAAAACTTCATTTTTTCTGTTTCTAATACAAATAGATAATTTTTTATCCTTAACCAACTTGTCAAGAATAGTATAAGCTGGAAGCTATTGATGCCAAAGCAGTGTCCTATACCAAAATGAAAGATTATATTCAGTAATCTAACCGAATTGTAACGGTTTGGTTTGTATTTACCTTTGGAGGGCTCTGATTAAAGATAAAATCTTTAAGCAAAGATCTGTGGCGGTTGGAGGGTTCTTCTGCCGTTGGCGTACAGGAAGATCTGAGCTTGTTGCATCAGATCATTTGGTCCCAGCTTAAAAAAATAAAATAATGAATGCAATTAAAAAGGAGGATGATGAGCAGAAGACAAAATAAAGTAAAATGAAAAATGTACCTGTCGATTAAAGAGATCAAGAGTGCTTTGACCATTAGATCGCATAAGACATACAAGCCCCTTCCCCCAAATCATGCCCCACCAAGATCACCTGTATTATATGTAAGTTAACTTGTTATGGTCAAAAGACATGATCTAACTGTTGTAATTAATGGATGTAAGAAACTGTTGTAATTAATGTTCAAAGACAAAGTTGGCACCTTCTCTGTGGGTTTGAGGGGTTAGAAAAAGTGGAAGAGAGGCTTGGAGTAGTGAGCGAGGCTGGTGACGTTGTTGGTGTCGATAGAATTGACACCTGAACCGGTTAAGTCCACGGCATCTACTTGAAAACCATGTTTCTCTAAGAGAGTTATGGTTTTGTACCAACACCAAGCCCCGAAGCCTCCACCATGAACCAGCACGAACCGCTTCGTCTCTGTTCCTTCCACCTTATTCAGCTCATGTTACACATACAAATGTCCCTCACCATTTCACGACATACATCAGCCTTTTTACCTTTCAGTTTACGTGTGAAAAATTATTTTCAAAAGCCAATTCATGCAAAACTAAAGGAATTAACATTTAAAATTTTTTGTGAAATGTGAATGCAAACTATATTACCAAATTATGTTTAGAATACTAATAAACTGAAGTTTACTTTTGATTAAAGTATATACTAAAATAAACGCAAATAAACAGTCCGAATGTATATAATCATAAGTTTTTCATTTGTTTTCTAATAAGTGAAATGCCTGCCTTGTCTACGAGCTGGTTAGGCTTGATCATTGGATCGGTACTAGACCTTTGCCTAGAACTAAAGCTTTTCACGAATCCACCGGTCGACCTCCTGGGAGTCTGCACGGCTAAAACAGGTCGTGAGCCGCCGCCTGAGCTGGCGTGAGTTGAGGGATAGACAACGGATGTGGACCGTCTGAAGTTAGGAGGAACAACAGAGCTTTGCTGTTACGAGGAGTTTGGTTGAAGAGGAGATTGGTAGCTGCTAAAGTTTGCTCCTGAATAATATGAGAGTCTTTATTTCGTGTCCATGGTGATCTTGATGATGTCTCTCTCTTATTTTCTTCTTTGCTTCAATCCCGCCTTTCTTGGAAGACGACGTGGAGGATGAGCCGGAGCCTGGAGCAGGAGAGCGAATTAAAGTAACGACGACGCATGTATATATTTTGCCAGAGTTACTTCCTCCTCTTTTGCTGCGGCCGTCCGAGGATTTTTTTGAGACGTTTTTCCTCCTCGTGAGAGATAGATGTTCCCCATTTTGCTGAATTTTCTCTGTGTTAGTTTCTCCACCAGAGGGAAGAGATTGTTTATAGATGCATTTACTACATGTTCAAATGTTTGTTCGTGCTTGTCTATGTTGGAGAAACGAAACAGTTGAAACTTTCACGACGTAGAAAAAAAAAGAAAAAGAGGTTTTTGCATAAGACTTTTTCTGACTTGGTACTGAGGAATATATCTGAAAATAATTTGTATATTTGACATAATAATAGAATAACTTTTGTAAATATATCTGATGTGATTTAAATTTTCTTTCTTAGTTATGATAAGTTTTATTCATAAAGCTTAATGATTTTGTTTAAAATACTATAACGGTTTTATTCAGATTTCTTAATCTACTTGACAAAGAAGAAAAATTTGATATATAAAGTTAGAATAAGAGGAAACTTCAAAGCATAGTCTATCTTGTTTTATTTTGGTCAAAGCTTGAACGTATTGAAAGACTTTAACTTAAACACGAGCATGTCTTAAATAATTACTTTTGTACATCTTTTTTTTGTCGACAATTACTTTTTTACTTAAAAGTAGTTTCACTCCAGTAGATCTGCAAGGAAACATAAAAAGGAAAAAAAATTTCAAATATGTAAATATTCCGATAAACGACATAATTCATATAATTGGTGTAGGTTTTAATTTATTATTTTTATCTAGATATGACCATGTAGTCGTAAACTAACAGTTATTTTTCCAAAATCCACTTAATAAAGAAAAAGAAAAAATTCCAAATATGTAAATATTCCGATAAACGACATAATCTACTTGACAAAGAAGAAAAATTTGATATATAAAGTTCGGATAAGAGGAAACTTCAAAGCAGAGCGTATCTGTTTTATTTTGGTCAAAACCTGAACGTATCTAAAGACTTTAACTTAAACACGAGCGTGTCTTAAAGAATTACTTTTGTACTTCTTTTTTTTGTTGACAATTACTTTTGTATTTAAAAGTAGTTTCACTGAGGTAGATCTGCATGGAAACATAAAAAGGAAAAAAATTCCAAATATGTAAATATTTCGATAAACGACATAAATTCATATAATTGGTGAAGGTTTTAATTTATTATTTTTATCTAGATGTGACCATGTAGTTGTAAACTAACAGTTATTTTTACAAAATCCACTTAATAAAGAAAAAGGAAAAATTCCAAATATGTAAATATTCCGATAAACGACATAATCTACTTGACAAAGAAGAAAAATTTGATATATGAAGTAAGGATAAGAGGAAACTTCAAAGCAGAGTGTATCTGATTTATTTTGGTCAAAGCCTGAACGTATCTAAAGACTTTAACTTAAACACGAGCATGTCTTAAAGAATTACTTTTGTACTTCTTTGTTTTTGTCGACAATTACTTCGTACTTAAAAGTTGTTTCACTGAGGTAGATCTGCAAGGAAACATAAAAATGAAAAAAAAAATTCAAATATGTAATATTCGATAAACGACATAATTCATATAATTGGTGTAGGTTTTAATTTATTATTTTTATCTAGATGTGACCATGTAGTTGTAAACTAACCGTTATTTTTCCAAAATCCACTTAATAAAGAAAAAGAAAAAATTCCAAATATGTAAATATTCCGATAAACGACATAATCTACTTGACAAAGAAGAAAAATTTGATATATATAAAGTTAGGATAAGAGGAAACTTCAAAGCAGAGTGTATCTGATTTATTTTGGTCAAAGTCCGAACGTATCTAAAGACTTTAACTTAAACAGTGTCTTAAAGAATTACTTTTGTACTTCTTTTTTTGTCGACAATTACTTTTGTATTTAAAAGTAGTTTCACTGAGGTAGATCTGCATGGAAACATAAAAAGGAAAAAAATTCCAAATATGTAAATATTTCGATAAACGACATAAATTCATATAATTGGTGAAGGTTTTAATTTATTATTTTTATCTAGATGTGACCATGTAGTTGTAAACTAACAGTTATTTTTACAAAATCCACTTAATAAAGAAAAAGAAAAAATTCCAAATATGTAAATATTCCGATAAACGACATAATCTACTTGACAAAGAAGAAAAATTTGATATATGAAGTAAGGATAAGAGGAAACTTCAAAGCAGAGTGTATCTGATTTATTTTGGTCAAAGCCTGAACGTATCTAAAGACTTTAACTTAAACACGAGCATGTCTTAAAGAATTACTTTTGTACTTCTTTGTTTTTGTCGACAATTACTTCTGTACTTAAAAGTTGTTTCACTGAGGTAGATCTGCAAGGAAACATAAAAATGAAAAAAAAAATTCAAATATGTAATATTCCGATAAACGACATAATTCATATAATTGGTGTAGGTTTTAATTTATTATTTTTATCTAGATGTGACCATGTAGTTGTAAACTAACCGTTATTTTTCCAAAATCCACTTAATAAAGAAAAAGAAAAAATTCCAAATATGTAAATATTCCGATAAACGACATAATCTACTTGACAAAGAAGAAAAATTTGATATATATAAAGTTAGGATAAGAGGAAACTTCAAAGCAGAGCGTATCTGTTTTATTTTGGTCAAAGTCTGAACGTATCTAAAGACTTTAACTTAAACACGAGCGTGTCTTAAAGAATTATTTTGGTACTTCGTTTTTTTGTCGACAATTACTTTTGTACTTAAAAGTAGTTTCACTGAGGTAGATCTGCAAGGAAACATAAAAAGGAAAAAGAAAAAATTCCAAATATGTAAATATTCCGATAAACGACATAATTCATATGATTGGTGTAGGTTTTAATTTATTATTTTTATCTAGATGTGACCATGTAATTGTAAACTAACAGTTATTTTTCCAAAATCCACTTAGTAAAGAAAAAGAAAAAATTCCAAATATGTAAATATTCGATAAATCCATAATCTACTTGACAAAGAAGAAAAATTTGATATATATAAAGTTAGGATAAGAGGAAACTTCAAAGCAGAGCGTATCTGTTTTATTTTGGTCAAAGCCTGAACGTATCTAAAGACTTTAACTTAAACACGAGCGTGTCTTAAAGAATTATTTTGGTACTTCGTTTTTTTGTCGACAATTACTTTTGTACTTAAAAGTAGTTTCAGTGAGGTAGATCTGCAAGGAAACATAAAAGGAAAAATTCCAAATATGTAAATATTCCGATAAACGACATAATTTATATGATTGGTGTAGGTTTTAATTTATTATTTTTATCTAGATGTGACCATGTAGTTGTAAACTAACAGTTATTTTTCCAAAATCCACTTAGTAAAGAAAAAGAAAAAATTCCAAATATGTAAATATTCCGATAAACGACATAATCTACTTGACAAAGAAGAAAAATTTGATATATAAAGTTAGGATAAGATGAAACTTCAAAACAGAGCATATCTGTTTTATTTTGGTCAAAGCCTGAACGTATCTAAAGACTTTAACTTAAACATGAGCGTGTCTTAAAGGATTATTTTGGTATTTCGTTTTTTGTCGACAATTACTTTTGTACTATAAAAGTAGTTTCACTGAGGTAGATCTGTAAGGAAACATAAAAAGAAAAAAGAAAAAATTCCAAATATGTAAATATTCCGATAAACGACATAATTCATATGATTGGTGTAGCTTTTAATTTATTATTTTTATCTAGATGTGACTATGTAGTTGTAAACTAACAGTTATTTTTCCAAAATCCACATAGTAAAGAAAAAGAAAAAATTCCAAATATGTAAATATTCCGATAAACGACATAATCTACTTGACAAAGAAGAAAAATTTGATATATAAAGTTAGGATAAGAGGAAACTTCAAAGCAGAGCGTATCTGTTTTATTTTGGTCACAGCCTGAACGTATCTAAAGACTTTAACTTAAACACGAGCGTGTCTTAGAGAATTACTTTTGTACTTCTTTTTTTTGTCGACAATTACTTTTGTACTTAAAAGTAGTTTCACTGAGGTAGATCTGCAAGGAAACATAAAAAGGAAAAGGAAAAAAATTCCAAATATGTAAATATTCCGATAAACGACATAATTCATATAATTGGTGTAGGTTTTAATTTATTATTTTTATCTAGATGTGACCATGTAGTTGTAAACTAACAGTTATTTTTCCAAAATCCACTTAATAAAGAAAAAGAAAAAATTCCAAATATGTAAATATTACGATAAACGACATAATCTACTTGACAAAGAAGAAAAATTTGATATAGAAAATTAGGATAAGAGAAAACTTCAAAGAAGAGCGTATTTGTTTTATTTTGGTCTAAGCCTGAACATATCTAAAGACTTTAACTTAAATATGAGCGTGTCTTAAATAATTACTTTTGTACTTCTTCTTTTTTTATCGACAATTACTTTTGTACTTAAAAGTAGTTTCACTGAGGTAGATCTGCAAGGAAACAGAAAAAGGAAAAAGAAAAAAATTCCAAATATGTAAATATTCCGATAAACGACATAATTCATATAATTGGTGTAGGTTTTAATTTATTATTTTTATCTAGATGTGACCATGTAATTGTAAACTAATAGTTATTTTTCTAAAATGCACTTAATAAAGAAAAAGAAAAATTCCAAATATGTAAATATTACGATAAACGACATAATCTACTTGACAAAGAAGAAAAATTTGATATAGAAAATTAGGATAAGAGAAAACTTCAAAGAAGAGCGTATTTGTTTTATTTTGGTCTAAGCCTGAACATATCTAAAGACTTTAACTTAAATATGAGCCTGTCTTAAAGAATTACTTTTGTACTTCTTTTTATGTCGACAATTACTTTTGTACTTAAAAGTAGTTTCACTGAGGTAGATATGCAAGGAAACATAAAAGGAAAAAAAAAAATTCCAAATATGTAAATATTCCGATAAACGACATAATTCATATAATTGGTGTAGGTTTTAATTTATTATTTTTATCTAGATGTGACCATGTAATTGTAAACTAATAGTTATTTTTCTAAAATGCACTTAATAAAGAAAAAGAAAAAAATCCAAATATGTAATATTCCGATAAACTACATAGTCTACTTGATAAAGAAGAAAATTTTGATATATAAAGTTAGGATAAGAGGAAATTCAAAGCAGGGCGTATCTATTTTATTTCGGTTAAAGCTTGAACGTATCTAGAGACTTTAAATTAAACACGAGCGTTTCTTAAAGAATTACTTTTGTATTTTTTTTTCGACAATTATTTTTGTAGTTAAAAGTAGTTACACTAAGGTAGAGGGAAACATAAATAGGAAAAAAAAAAATATATATATATATATATATATATATAATGATATCGATCGAGATAAAGAGCTAAAGATACCCTGTAAATTTAGAGCAAAAGATAATGGAGGAAGATGAAGAAAACCCTAGTCAGGTCTACATAGTTGCCGATGTGGTGGAAGAAATACTTGTTAGGCTGCCCTTGAAATCAATTCTCAGATTCAAAACCGTCTCAAGGCAATGGAGATCAACACTCGAGTCAAGGAGGTTCGCAGACAGGCGTATGCTTGTTCCAAAGAAGCAGAAGATCCTGGCTGTCGGTGGAAATCAGACCCAATCTCGGTTCCAAGGAGACGCAGAGATCGAGACGGTTTACTTAGAGTGTGATGAAGCCACACGACCTTCGTTGACATGTAACGGTGTAGTTTGCATCCCGGAACCGAATTGGGTCAGCGTTTTGAACCCTTCGACCGGAGAATTTCTTAGATTCTGTAGCGGCCCTTCCACTATGAGAACGACATGTCTACCGGTAATTATGTCTCTATATATATTTTTTTCCATCATATTTATTTTTCGAGTTTTTGAAATTATCACAATGGCAGAAGTATGGTGGAGCGAATTCAATATAAACTCGGCCATGGGATTCGGTAAGGACGAAGTTAACGGGAAGTATAAAGTAGTGAGCATGTCATTTGAACATAACAGTTACCAGATTCTTGATGTTGACATTGGCCAATGGCGGAAACTGGTGCCCCTCCTTACAAGGTTGTAACATCAACGAAGTCGGCGTGTGTGAAAGGATCCATCTACTGGTTAGAATTTTTTCGAAAATTTAAGATACTAGCTTTGGATCTTCACACAGAAGAGTTTCGGGATGTTCAGGTACTCCCTCCCCTTTTGCACTCAGCCGCAGCTCGGATAGTCAACCTTGATGATCGTCTAGCCATAGCTGACATCTGTATGATGAAACCTGGATGGAATCTAGAGATATGGATCATGGATGCACAAGAAGAAACATGGAGTATGACTTACTGCATAACTTTAGCCCATAGAGTTATTTCAATGCACGAAAGAGTTATAGAGGAATGGAAAACGATGTTCACGCCATTGGCTGTTTCTAAGGAAGGGTGTCTTTTCTTCTATGACACTAAGAAGAGGTTGTTCAAATATGATCCAGAGACAGACTTCCTCTGTTGCCTCTCTTCAGATATTTGTGTTATCTCTCCTTTTGTCGAAAATTTGGTCCGTTTACATCCAGGTTGTGTTCCGAAAACCAGGCCACCTGGGTGGTGCCGCAATGGACGTAGCTATCTAAATCACGTACCGGCCTCCCAGATATTTAAACGGATCAAACTGCAGATCCCTAATATTTTACTTACCTCTACTCTTGTGTCTCTAATTTGTTTTGGTTACAGTTATAGATATCGTACTTGAAAAGCGCGGTCCTTGTTGTTTTCATCTTACTGTTATGTTAAGCAAGCTTTTCCACTTTCTTTGAACATTTAAATTGATGAATCTCTTGGTGAGAAGTGTGTCCCTTTTCACCAAGATGTGTAATCAAAGTAGTGTATTGTGGAGTTTTCTGAAACTCTGATCCGAATTGTTTTTAAAGCCTTTAAAATTCTAGTAAAGATTTAGTCAATTTTTATCTGATAAGTACGAAGAAATAATGCAACTTAGTGAAATTTAAGACTAAATAATGAAAATCACGTACGTTGCTTTGAGCTCTTAATGACTACTTATCACTTGCTTTTGTCTGTGCTTCTGATCCTTTATTCCCAATCTAACTTCTCTTGTTAACGAAAGAAATTAAGAACTAGTGAAGAACCAGAGAGAAATGTGTAACAATGAGAAAGAGAGAGAGAGTGAATTTCGACCAGAAAGAGAGATAAGAAGGATTTAATTTTTTAATTTAGAAAGACTGATTTACAACCATATTTAAAGAAAAACAAGAAAGAGAGAAACTCAAGAACACACATTGGTCCATAGAGTGATCTCTGTCCTAACAGTTCTTTTATTTGAAATTAAATACTTAAATAATTCCACTTGCACTCTCACTTACTCAGACACTTCCCAACAGCTCTCTCCTCCTTCTGAAGTTGTTTTGGGTGAGTTTAGACTTGCCTTGCCTTATAAGGTAAGCTAGAGTTGGTTCTGAAACTTGGAGCTCAAGGCGTCACGGACTATTTTTATTTTAGAGCATCTCGATTACTTTTGCTCTGATCTTCTTTCTTATTCATGTCTTAATGTCAATACTCCCCTCAAGCTTTACCATAAGGTATGGTTAAGATTGGAACCCATGAAGACATCCCTCATTAAAACTTTTGTATGAAAAATCCAATGAGACAAAACACACAAGAGGAAAAGATAATGGAGGAAGATGAAGAAAACCCTAGTCAGGTCTACATAGTTGCCGATGTGGTGGAAGAAATACTTGTTAGGCTGCCCTTGAAATCAATTCTCAGATTCAAAACCGTCTCAAGGCAATGGAGATCAACACTCGAGTCAAGGAGGTTCGCAGACAGGCGTATGCTTGTTCCAAAGAAGCAGAAGATCCTGGCTGTCGGTGGAAATCAGACCCAATCTCGGTTCCAAGGAGACGCAGAGATCGAGACGGTTTACTTAGAGTGTGATGAAGCCACACGACCTTCGTTGACATGTAACGGTGTAGTTTGCATCCCGGAACCGAATTGGGTCAGCGTTTTGAACCCTTCGACCGGAGAATTTCTTAGATTCTGTAGCGGCCCTTCCACTATGAGAACGACATGTCTACCGGTAATTATGTCTCTATATATATTTTTTCCATCATATTTATTTTTCGAGTTTTGAAATTATCACAATGGCAGAAGTATGGTGGAGCGAATTCAATATAAACTCGGCCATGGGATTCGGTAAGGACGAAGTTAACGGGAAGTATAAAGTAGTGAGCATGTCATTTGAACATAACAGTTACCAGATTCTTGATGTTGACATTGGCCAATGGCGGAAACTGGTGCCCCCTCCTTACAAGGTTGTAACATCAACGAAGTCGGCGTGTGTGAAAGGATCCATCTACTGGTTAGAAGTTTTTCGAAAATTTAAGATACTAGCTTTGGATCTTCACACAGAAGAGTTTCGGGATGTTCAGGTACTCCTCCCTTTTGCACTCAGCCGCAGCTCGGATAGTCAACCTTGATGATCGTCTAGCCATAGCTGACATCTGTATGATGAAACCTGGATGGAATCTAGAGATATGGATCATGGATGCACAAGAAGAAACATGGAGTATGACTTACTGCATAACTTTAGCCCATAGAGTTATTTCAATGCACGAAAGAGTTATAGAGGAATGGAAAACGATGTTCACGCCATTGGCTGTTTCTAAGGAAGGGTGTCTTTTCTTCTATGACACTAAGAAGAGGTTGTTCAAATATGATCCAGAGACAGACTTCCTCTGTTGCCTCTCTTCAGATATTTGTGTTATCTCTCCTTTGTCGAAAATTTGGTCCGTTTACATCCAGGTTGTGTTCCGAAAACCAGGCCACCTGGGTGGTGCCGCAATGGACGTAGCTATCTAAATCACGTACCGGCCTCCCAGATATTTAAACGGATCAAACTGCAGATCCCTAATATTTTACTTACCTCTACTCTTGTGTCTCTAATTTGTTTTGGTTACAGTTATAGATATCGTACTTGAAAAGCGCGGTCCTTGTTGTTTTCATCTTACTGTTATGTTAAGCAAGCTTTTCCACTTTCTTTGAACATTTAAATTGATGAATCTCTTGGTGAGAAGTGTGTCCCTTTTCACCAAGATGTGTAATCAAAGTAGTGTATTGTGGAGTTTTCTGAAACTCTGATCCGAATTGTTTTTAAAGCCTTTAAAATTCTAGTAAAGATTTAGTCAATTTTTATCTGATAAGTACGAAGAAATAATGCAACTTAGTGAAATTTAAGACTAAATAATGAAAATCACGTACGTTGCTTTGAGCTCTTAATGACTACTTATCACTTGCTTTTGTCTGTGCTTCTGATCCTTTATTCCCAATCTAACTTCTCTTGTTAACGAAAGAAATTAAGAACTAGTGAAGAACCAGAGAGAAATGTGTAACAATGAGAAAGAGAGAGAGAGAGTGAATTTCGACCAGAAAGAGAGATAAGAAGGATTTAATTTTTTTAATTTAGAAAGACTGATTTACAACCATATTTAAAGAAAAACAAGAAAGAGAGAAACTCAAGAACACACATTGGTCCATAGAGTGATCTCTGTCCTAACAGTTCTTTTATTTGAAATTAAATACTTAAATAATTCCACTTGCACTCTCACTTACTCAGACACTTCCCAACAGCTCTCTCCTCCTTCTGAAGTTGTTTTGGGTGAGTTTAGACTTGCCTTGCCTTATAAGGTAAGCTAGAGTTGGTTCTGAAACTTGGAGCTCAAGGCCGTACGGACTATTTTTATTTTTAGAGCATCTCGATTACTTTTTGCTCCTGATCTTCTTTCTTATTCATGTCTTAATGTCAATACTCCCCCTCAAGCTTTACCATAAGGTATGGTTAAGATTGGAACCCATGAAGACATCCCTCATTAAAAACTTTTGTATGAAAAATCCAATGAGACAAAAACACACAAGAGGAAAAAGAGTAGAGGCTTCATGGCTTAAGGGAATCATGGTCTGTCCAAGTCTATGAGTCATAATCTTGGATGTATGAACTCACAGACCTTGGTGCTTGCTCCTTTGGTGAAGATATCAGCTAGCTGGTCTTCACTTCTAGTATAGCAAGGTAGAATGATCTTCTGCTCTACAACTTGTCTCACCTTGTGACAATTCACTTCAATATGTTTTGTTCTCTCATGGAAAACTGAGTTTGAAGCTATATGAATGGCTGCCTGGTTATCACAGTGCATTGTGATTGGTGTTGTTGTCTCTATGCCCAAGTCTCTTAGCAAGTTGTTGATCCAAATAAGCTCACTGGTCAGCTTCCTCATGGCTCTATACTCTGCCTCAGCACTTGAACATGATACAACTTTCTGCTTCTTGCTCTTCCAAGTAACCAGATTGCCTCATATGAAGGTGCAATAGCCTGTAGTAGACCTCCTGTCCACTCTATCACCAGCCCAATCTGCATCACAGTATCCTACAATCTCTGTGCTCTTGTTGCAACCCATCCATACACCTTGACCAGGAGCTTCCCTTAGATATCTTAAGATCCTTTCCACCATATTCCAATGATGAACTTTAAGAACTTGTATATGCTGATTAAAAATACCACTAAAACGAAAAAAAAACAATTCTCAAAAAAGAGAGTTTAGTAATTATGATTTAAAAGATTGGAGTTATGATAAGGTTTAACGTAATTTATTCATCTTATCATTTAATAAATATTATTATAGAGATTGTTTTGGGTGTTTTTTCTATGATAAATTTTTAAAATATGTTATTGGATTGGTTACTGTCGTATTTGAGTCTTTGACCGGTTGACTTATTCTTCGGAATAAAAATATTATTAAATTTCTTAGTCAACCTAAATTATAACATTATTTTATTCATTTTGACTTTCAAATCTTCCACGTATACATAGCCACCGCATCTTCATATCCAAACTCAAACACAGACACAAAAACAAAAGAAGATGGATTGCAGAGACTCCAGCGAAAGTCAACGAAGTACAAAGGAATCCATCGCCGGCGATGAGGGAAATGGATATCGGAGATTAGAATTCCGGGAGCTCGTGACCGTCTCTGGCTAGGCTCATTCTCCACCGCAGAAGGGTTAGCCCTTTCCACAGTACTTCATCCGAGTAGCAGAATTTGAAGAAGATAAGATTCCGTGACTCTAGCTGAGTATTGCAGAGATTGCAGAAGCTAGATACCTGAGGATTCCATTTTTGAAGTTTGTCACCAGTAGCCAACCTATCATGAACAGCTAACCAGGTAATTACTCGGACCTTTATAAATATAAGATCCAACAAGTTGAATGCATTCTACAGAATAAACTCATCATGGTTTCATAACCATAAGATTTTTGTGTGCGTTGAATCCTATCGCTGCATATGCACATAGATAAGACCAACATTTCATATGGGCCGTTATAGAGAAAAGTTGATCCGTATCAAATGCATATTGCACTACTGGGTACGGGGTAGCTAAGCTAGCTTTAGCTTTCAATATTTCCACGAAACTTGAGATACAGGTTAGAGCTTTAGCCATGGAGAAAGACACAGTCTATATTTCATTTTCCTTCACTCAAAGAATACACAAACATTTATTAATCATTGCAGCATTTTTTTTCTTTAGTTTATTCAATTACTTGCATATAACTAGTACAAACCAACCAAACTAGCTAGTCACACCTCAATGTATATGGCACAATGCCAACCTGCTGTTTGGAATTAGAGATATATTATTCTTTCAGCTTTGCTTAATATCATATCATGAAAATTGTTAAAATAGCAAATCAAGCATAAAACTGATTGTGAAACTTTAAGATGGGTAAAACTAATAGATTTATTTACACCCATGCAAGAAGTTTAGTTTATTCAATAACTGTAAACAGAACAAGGACATCAAATCTATTAGAGGTATATGTAATTCAAAAGAAGAATCGAACAACAATAATGCACCCGATTACAAACAAACAAACTATATTTCTTATATATGAACGTAGAGAAAGATAAACTTTTTATTCCATGAATACGATGGCTAATCAGTTAAAGAAGACATTCTTCTTACGAAACTCAAATGAGCAGGTATATGTTTGTTTAGTATATTGGAGGAGCTGGAGAGCTATAAATTGGGGGTGGCGACTTGTAAACATACGGAGGAGGTGGTGGAGAGCTGTAAATGTAAGGATGAGGAGGTGGCGACTTGTAAACATGGAGGAGGTGGTGGAAAGCTATATACGTAAGGAGGAGGTGGTGGAGAGCTGTAGACGTAAGGAGGAGGTGGTGGCGACTTGTAAATATATGGAGGAGGTGGTGGAGAGCTGTGGACATAAGGAGGAGGTGGTGGCGATCTGTAAACATATGGAGGAGGAGGTGGAGAGATATAGACGTAAGGAGGAGGTGGTGGTGACTTGTAGACGTATGGTAGTGGTGGTGGAGAACTATAGACGTAAGGAGGAGGTGGTGGAGACTTGTAAACATATGGTGGTGGAGGTGGAGAGTTGTATACATAAGGAGGAGGAGGTGGTGGCGATCTGTAAACATATGGAGGAGGTGGTGGAGAGCGATAGACATAAGGAGGAGGTGGTGGAGACTTGTAAACATATGGTGGTGGTGGTGGTGATTTGTAGACATGTGGAGGTGGTGGAGACTTGTAAAAATATGGTGGAGGAGGTGGTGGTGGAGAGCTGTAAACATATGGTGGTGGTGGTGGAGAACTATAGACGTAAGGAGGAGGTGGTGGAGAGCTATCGACGTATGGAGGAGGTGGAGAGCTGTAGACATAAGAGGAGGTGGTGGTGGAGAGCTGTAAACATATGGTGGTGGTGGTGATTTGTAGACATGTGGAGGTGGTGGAGACTTGTAAAAATATGGTGGAGGAGGTGGAGAGCTGTAAATGTAAGGATGAGGAGGTGGTGGAGACTTGTAAAAATATGGTGGAGGAGGTGGTGGTGACTTGTAGAGATACGGAGGAGGAGGTGGTGGAGAGCTGTGGACATAAGGAGGAGGTGGTGGTGGAGAGCTGTGGACATAAGGAGGAGGAGGTGGAGAGCTGTGGACATAAGGAGGAGGTGGTGGTGGAGAGCTGTAAACATATGGAGGAGGTGGTGGAGAGCTATCGACGTATGGAGGAGGTGGTGGTGATTTGTAAACGTATGGAGGAGGTGGTGGAAACTTGTAAACATATGGAGGAGGTGGTGGAGAGCTATCGACGTATGGAGGAGGTGGTGGAGACTTGTAAATATAAGGTGGTGGTGGTGGAGGCTATAGACGTAGGAGGAGGTGGTGGCAACTTGTAAACATATGGAGGAGGAGGTGGAGAGCTGTAAACATATGGAGGTAGTGGTGGTGACTTGTAAATATAAGGTGGTGGTGGTGGAGAGCAATAGACGTACGGAGGAGGTGGTGGCGACTTGTAAATATATGGAGGTGGTGGTGGAGAGCTGTAGACATAAGAGGAGGTGGTGGAGACTTGTAAATATATGGAGGAGGTGGAGGAGAATATGTGTATTGGGCACTTGTATGAGCAGCAATGGCATACAAAGGCACGACAAATATAAGTAGAGCTGGCCAATCCTTAGCATTAGCCATGTGGACTGAGCTTGTGTGCCCTTGTCTCTGCTTTGTTAGTCTGATTCTTACTATTCAACAAATTTTTTTTTTGAATAGCTGTGATAGAAATGAAGCAACTTATATAGCACTGTGTCTGACAACTAGTATGTTTATTTATTGAAGCTTATGAAAGTTTCTCAGAGAAATAGTGTCATAATGTTTAAGAAGTCAAATTAGCTTAAGAATTTTTCTGAAGAACTAAAGAAGAATATGTCTTTGATAATTACATCTTACCATATTTCATATTAAAGTTTATTAGACTTTGAAGTTGTCAGTATAAACTCATATCTTCTTGTGAATGTTTCAAAACTCGTAGCTTGTGGATTTACATTTACGTTTTAAATACGATCTGGTATTTTATGGAAAATTGTGAGTTTACATTTTATATACTACTTATATATAAATAGAATTCTTGTTGAATTTAAAACGTAATGTCTTCATCATATTTAAGTTCAAATCGTTTTTGAGAATTTGTTTTGTGCAATTTGAAAAGCCATACCAAATACAGAAGAAATATTGCAGAAGATTTTGAATTATAGTCACCGAATAAGATGGTCGGTGACTTATTCAGAACATGCTTTGTCCATCTTGTTTAGTATAATCAAATATATTTTGACACTCTGTATTGGACGAGACTCGTAAACAGCAAAAAAACTGGCAAAGAGCCATAAAAACGTAAGGAGAATCAACCAAATGTGCTGTGTTAATTGTCCATTTGACTTTATAGTACTTAGTATTGTGTCTGTGTTAATTTAGTACCCTGATTATGAATAAATGGAATTGCAGTGTAAAAATTGATGCCTCCAGAGCAGATTATCCACTTGATTATCCGTTTATCTGTATTTTCGAAATTTTATAATTATATCGATTAGAAAACATGAAAACGTTTGTAAAGCAATAAACGTTGTGGATTTTAGCTTTACGGAGGCTCAAAGAAAAATAGAATGCGCAATTTTAGTATAAAAGAGGCAAAAGGTAGAGAGTTTTGCTAGTTTAGAGAATAGTAGAAGCAAATCACACATGTGATGTGACATAAACACGCATATGAGAGAAATAGAAAAAAGTTCAAGAGTTAAAATTTTAGTTGGTTGGGAAGAAGAGAATGCAACTAGCGGATGCTTCCACCATCTTCTTTATTATGACCACGGCTTCCCTCTTTGGACCCTTGTCAATCACAACTCTTGCAACTTTTGTGAGGGTTTTACAGCTCGAATCATAAGATTCTCTGGACGCAGTGGACGGTTACATTTAGTTCCTTTTTAAGACTATGTACATGTGGACGACTTAGGCTGACTCCAACGATTCCAATAGTTGTGAACATATTGTTTTTGTATACTCAAGCTACTAAAATTTTAACTTTCGAATTTTCTCTATCCTCTTGTGTATCAATTGAGGAGTCACTTGAATAGATTTTGCTTATGTGTCATTCATAAGTGAAATTTATAATCAATTCTCTTTTAATTTGATTGGTTGTTGGCATTTGAATTTGAATTTATTTAATTATTTTTTTTAAAGGAAACTAATCTTAAAATTACCTAATCTAATATATATTACCAAACAAACAATTAAACATTTTAAACATAGATGCATTAAGTTAATTTCTTTATGGAAACAATTAAATATCATAAATTGCATTATAGACATATAGAATATACATATAAATACATATGATCTTATAGAAACAATTTTAAGCATATTTCTATTAACTATTTTATTAATAGTGAATACAATAAATCATAGTTTGCAGAAAACTAATTAAATTAAATCTAATAATATTTCTTATACTCAATCACTATATATATATACTTTCAAAAATGTGTCCAATGAATGTAAAACAGCCAAATATACAATTTTAAAAAATTCCACTCATTTTTATGGAAAAATGTTGATGGTTAGTTGAGTTACCACTTTCGGAAATGATTTAAGTATGTGTATATTTAAAAACATAAAATTATATGGTAAATAATTTAAAATAGTATTAATAAATGAAAAAGTTGATTATAATATAAATTGAAAAATCGAAACATTGTACTAATACGAGACCAGAGTTAATACTCTATTAATATAATTATTATAGATTTGATTACAATAAAATTATATGGTAAGTCGTTTATATAATATTAATCAATGAAATTTTTATTATAATATAAAATTAAAAAAACTGAAACAATTTATTATGAGACTAGAGTTAATATAATAAAATTCCCATGTTTATCTTTTAAAATAGAAAAAGAAAGAAGACTTAAAACCACAAGTGAAGAAAATTTGCTTGTTGTATTCTTGGTTATTTTATATTTTACATACTAATTTTTCATTTGTTTGTTGAAATACATTTGTTGTATTCTTGGTTATTTTGTATTTTACATACTAATTTTTTTCATTTTTTTGTTGAAATACATGTGTTTTACGTGTTACTAAATTAGTTAATTGTGCATGATTTTACAACATGAAGAAAAATTGATTAAAGAAAAGCACTAGAAATTATAAGTTCTTGAACTGATAAAATCCAAGATAGAAAATATAACTTAAATTGAATGTAAAATAAAATTATTTACAAAATGATGATATGTATTTTTTTTATGGCATAATAAAATTCTACAATGTATGATAAGAAAGTTCAAACAATTCAATACAAATGAAACATGTTATTTTGATGTAATAAAACTATTGAATCTTGCATTAATATTAAGTATATATGTCTAAAATAATGACATTATATTATTTAATAATATATATATATATTATTTTTTGATATATAGTTAGTTAATCAGATTTAATAAAAATATGATGTATTAAAGTAACTTAAAATAATATAAGAATTTTAAAAATATCTAAATTAAAATTATTTTTAATGAAAATCTTGGTCAAATGAATTAGTATTTGTTAATATAGTGTGATGATTGAAGAAATTTGAAATTTTTTCGACAATTGCAGAGAAGACTTCTTAAAGTTTGTCAATTTGCAGATAAACAGGTTAGTCTTCTCTGATAAACAAGTTAGTTTTGCAATTGACTAAAAAGTTGTCAGAAATTTGATTTTTTATAGAAGACTTCTCGGGAAGTATTTTCGAGGAAGACTTCAATGGAAGTCCTCTGAAAGTCTTCCCGAAGTCTACTAGAGATACTTTTGCAATTGACTATATTTGACTTTTCTAGGGAAGACTTCTCAAGAAGTCTTCTCATTAATATTAAATATTTTAGTATTATTTTTCAATTGCAAAAGTAACTCAAGCAGACTTCATGCGACAATGATAAGATTTTGGGAAGACTTTCAAAAGACTTCTATAGAAGTCTTTCCAGAGAAGACTTTCCGAGAAGTCTTCTATTAAAAGTCAAATTTCCGACAAACTTCGGTCAATTGCAAAATTAACCTGTTTATCCGAGAAGTCCTCTCTGGGATTTTCAGTTTTTTTTTGTTAACAAAGGAATGTTAGAACACATCTAACGAAGTCTTCCCAAAGTCTTCTGAAGGTTTTTCCGACCAGATCGGAAAAAAAACGTAATTCTTATCTTGAACTTGTGAGATGACTTGCTTAGCTTCTCTAAGCACCCGAACTTCACTACAAAGTTACCAACTCGCTAATGATCAAGAATCATGAGCTTCTATGATCCTTACAAAGCTTGGAATCACAATTTTGTTTTAGATGAAATTAAAGAGAAAGTGAAAGACATGTGATTTGTGTGCGTAAGTATTGAGATATGAAGAGAAAAATCGAAACATTGTACTATCTGAGACCAGAGTTAATACTCTATTAATATAATTATTATAGATTTGATTACAATAAAATTATATGGTAAGTCGTTTATATAATATTAATCAATGAAATTTTTATTATAATATAAAATTAAAAAACTGAAACAATTTATTATGAGACTAGAGTTAATATAATAAAATTCCCATGTTTATCTTTTAAAATAGAAAAAGAAAGACTTAAAACCACAAGTGAAGAAAATTTGCTTGTTGTATTCTTGGTTATTTTATATTTTACATACTAATTTTTCATTTGTTTGTTGAAATACATTTGTTGTATTCTTGGTTATTTTGTATTTTACATACTAATTTTTCATTTTTTGTTGAAATACATGTGTTTTACGTGTTACTAAATTAGTTAATTGTGCATGATTTTACAACATGAAGAAAAATTGATTAAAGAAAAGCACTAGAAATTATAAGTTCTTGAACTGATAAAATCCAAGATAGAAAATATAACTTAAATTGAATGTAAAATAAAATTATTTACAAAATGATGATATGTATTTTTTATGGCATAATAAAATTCTACAATGTATGATAAGAAAGTTCAAACAATTCAATACAAATGAAACATGTTATTTTGATGTAATAAAACTATTGAATCTTGCATTAATATTAAGTATATATGTCTAAAATAATGACATTATATTATTTAATAATATATATATATATTATTTTTTGATATATAGTTAGTTAATCAGATTTAATAAAAATATGATGTATTAAAGTAACTTAAAATAATATAAGAATTTTAAAAATATCTAAATTAAAATTATTTTTAATGAAAATCTTGGTCAAATGAATTAGTATTTGTTAATATAGTGTGATGATTGAAGAAATTTGAAATTTTTTCGACAATTGCAGAGAAGACTTCTTAAAGTTTGTCAATTTGCAGATAAACAGGTTAGTCTTCTCTGATAAACAAGTTAGTTTTGCAATTGACTAAAAAGTTGTCAGAAATTTGATTTTTTATAGAAGACTTCTCGGGAAGTATTTTCGAGGAAGACTTCAATGGAAGTCCTCTGAAAGTCTTCCCGAAGTCTACTAGAGATACTTTTGCAATTGACTATATTTGACTTTTCTAGGGAAGACTTCTCAAGAAGTCTTCTCATTAATATTAAATATTTTAGTATTATTTTTCAATTGCAAAAGTAACTCAAGCAGACTTCATGCGACAATGATAAGATTTTGGGAAGACTTTCAAAAGACTTCTATAGAAGTCTTTCCAGAGAAGACTTTCGAGAAGTCTTCTATTAAAGTCAAATTCGACAAACTTGGTCAATTGCAAAATTAACCGTTTATCCGAGAAGTCCTCTGGGATTTTCAGTTTTTGTTAACAAAGGAATGTTAGAACACATCTAACGAAGTCTTCCCAAAGTCTTCTGAAGGTTTTTCCGACCAGATCGGAAAAAAAACGAATTCTTATCTTGAACTTGTGAGATGACTTGCTTAGCTTCTCTAAGCACCCAGAACTTCACTACAAAAGTTACCAACTCGCTAATGATCAAGAATCATGAGCTTCTATGATCCTTACAAAGCTTGGAATCACAATTTTGTTTTTAGATGAAATTAAAGAGAAAGTGAAAGACATGTGATTTGTGTGCGTAAGTATTGAGATATGAAGAGTAAAAATCGAAACTTTGGTGCAGTAAGAGCTTCAAATTAGTTGTTCATGGTGGTTGGTGTATTGATGGGACTGACGATATTGTAAATATTTGGGGAAGATGAGGATGATAAGGTAAAAGATTTATTTTCAGAAAAAAAAGAAAAAAAAAGTAATGGCATTTATGTGAATAACTCGAACTTCTAGGATACATAGGAAAAAGAAAGTTTCAAAAAAACATAGGTTATTTTTGTGTTTGATTTGAAATTTTAGGTCATATTTGAAAGAAACTCATATTTATATCCATATAATGACACCTAATACAATTCCATTTACTTATTATAAATATAAATTATAAAATTACTTGAAAGTGATAAACAACAAATGTAAATGTTTAACAATTGGTCAGGATTTGATTATTTTATAAGTATTTATTTCCGTGCATGATCAGGAGAATCACCTAGTAGTATATAAATAATGAAAATGATTTATATTTGTTAGTAAACGTAATATGTCATGGCATATTTTTCTAAACTATTAAATCTATTTTAGCATTAGAATACTAAAAGGAGATATATAAGCAATAACAATAAATTGAATTTAGATTTGTTTTTAACGTGATTTTTTGTCATTCTTTTTTCATTTCATTCTAATTCTTATTATTCAGTTGCAATAATAACATTTTTGTTATTTAAGTTAAAAATTTAATATTTTCTCAGGAATATTTATTTGTTTTATTTTTTATTATTATTTAATGGGAATGGAATTATGTTTTAAATATTATGTGCCTCCAAAGAGAATATTTTCACTATATATATATATATATTATTTTTGATATATAGTTAGTTAATCAGATTTAATAAAAATATGATGTATTAAAGTAACTTAAAATAATATAAGAATTTTAAAAATATCTAAATTAAAATTATTTTTAATGAAAATCTTGGTCAAATGAATTAGTATTTGTTAATATAGTGTGATGATTGAAGAAATTTGAAATTTTTTCGACAATTGCAGAGAAGACTTCTTAAAGTTTGTCAATTTGCAGATAAACAGTTAGTCTTCTCGATAAACAAGTTAGTTTTGCAATTGACTATATTTGACTTTTCTAGGGAAGACTTCTCAAGAAGTCTTCTCATTAATATTAAATATTTTAGTATTATTTTTCAATTGCAAAAGTAACTCAAGCAGACTTCATGCGACAATGATAAGATTTTGGGAAGACTTTCAAAAGACTTCTATAGAAGTCTTTCGAGAAGACTTCAATGGAAGTCCTCTGAAAGTCTTCCGAAGTCTACTAGAGATACTTTTGCAATTGACTAAAAGTTGTCGAAATTTGATTTTTATAGAAGACTTCTCGAAGTATTTTCGAGGAAGACTTCAATGGAAGTCCTCTGAAAGTCTTCCGAAGTCTACTAGAGATACTTTTGCAATTGACTAAAAGTTGTCGAAATTTGATTTTTATAGAAGACTTCTCGAAGTATTTTCGAGGAAGACTTCAATGGAAGTCCTCTGAAAGTCTTCCGAAGTCTACTAGAGATACTTTTGCAATTGACTAAAAGTTGTCGAAATTTGATTTTTATAGAAGACTTCTCGAAGTATTTTCGAGGAAGACTTCAATGGAAGTCCTCTGAAAGTCTTCCGAAGTCTACTAGAGATACTTTTGCAATTGACTATATTTGACTTTTCTAGGGAAGACTTCTCGAAGTATTTTCGAGGAAGACTAATCATGTATCAAAACTAGAGGAGGCGAATCAGTGGGAAAACTTGGCTGGCAGGTCTTCATGATCCGTTTTGGAATAGCTGCATGAAGAAGGATATTAATCAGGTTTCTTTAAAATGGAGAGACTCGCCATAGAGTATTACAATCCCAAACCAGGTGAATTTGTGGTTGGTGATGAGGATTTGTTGTTTCTGGCAGCAAACAAACTCGATGTGAGTATAGTTGCGATATGTTGACTAAGGAGAAACTTCCGGTAATGCGACAAAGAATCTATGATTTAAAGTACGATGCTGAAGATTATTGGTTCATGGTAAAGTGGAGATTGTTAAGGATGATGATGAAGATGGTGTTGAAGTTGTGAAGTTTGCAAGGCAAGGCATGCCTGGTGGAGATAAGGACAATGATTTTGCAGAGGTTTTAAGGAGGGCAGTTGAAGGCACCAAGTGAGAGAGGTCTCTTTTTCTTCCTTGATTTCAAAAACTATTTTTGGTTGATCTGTCAAGAAGATTCTAATGAAGGGTAAGTTTTATGTGGCAGATCAAGCAGCTTAATGAGCCCAATGACGCGTTAAGATAACTGAATGTAATATGGACGGCTTCTCACCAGAGACTTCACATGTTTGCTTAGAGTTCATGCCATTTTAGTGGATTAATAGCTTTTTAAAAAATTTCAGGGACTGAGAGGTTTTATTCCAAAGCATGAGCTCATGAAGAGAGTGAATAGTTCTATAGAGCGAAGGAAAAAGTAAAGCAAAATTTTTTTTACTCGCAGTAAGTTTTTTGGTTTCACTGTTTTGTGTTTGCTTAGGCTTTTCTTTGTGTTCTTTGCTTAGACTTTGGGTTGTAGACTGATTGTGCAGAGTACATGATTGAATGAAGGCAAAAGTGACTTGATATTGAGTGAAAAAACAACATGGGTTGGTTTCACATTCTGTTTGTCTTAATACGAAAACTAAAGATGAAACTAAATGATATATTGCATAATGTTGTAATAGGAGAAACTGTACAACGTAAGATAGTGTAAAATGCTCAGATCAAATCAAGAAAACAATCACAAAAAGGCTAAAGATTCTGGGCAAAAAAAATCTATCTAGAATGCATCCAAGGATTTGCTGCTAACGCATAAAGTACTCTTTACTTTCTATAAAATAATTTAGTATCATTTGTTAGTTAGTTCTCATTTTACTTTTGTATTGAACTCGGTGAGATATTTGAGAAATTTATCATGGTCCACTTACGAACTTCTTGCTCACAATGTTGTATGTCGATGGCCCGATGGTAATCGTTGAGTCCAAACACGTTCAGATGCGATAAGTGAGAGCTTTTTCTTTCATTTTTTGTTGTATCGCATATAAAAATATTACTGATTGATAAAATCTTATCCTCCCTTTGAAGTGCTATGAAGCTGAACAGAGGCGTGAAGGCAGGAAAAAGAAATATTTTAAAATTCAAGGATACACATACATTCTAAACTGGCATCCCGATAGATAAACCAAATTTTGTAATGCTTTCATTCTTAGACTATGGTAATTAGGATAGTTACAGTTACACTTTTCAAATGTGTGATTTTAAATATAAACAAGAAATTATATTTTCACAAACATAAATTCTGTAAATTCATTAGATATTGATAATTTAGAAATCAAATTTAATTATTAATAAAAATTAGAGTTATAAACCGACTTAGTTTAATTATATTTTTAATAATCATTTGGTTAATTACCTATTTAAAGATTCAAAGTAACAAAACAAAATCACTTTTCACCTTTGAAAAGTGAATAATGAGTTAAATGAGATATCACTATCAAATATTTATTTGTATCTATTTCCACAATGTAAAACATAAATATCTAATTATTATAATATTTTACAGCATTAAATATTAATAGAAAATATAACAAAACACTATATATAAAAATCTATATTCAAATATATATAAAATTTGAAATATTTTAATTGTTTTGTAATTGTTCCCGCCCGTCCATGGCAATCAGTAAGTAGTAACATAAAAATAGTAGTTCAACCAATGTGTTATGTGATTCATATAATTGGTGTAGGCTTCAATTTATGATTTTTATCTAGATGACCATGTAGTGTAAACTAACAATTATTTTTCCAAAATCCACTTAATAAAGAAAAAAGAAAAAAATTCAAATATGTAAATATTCCGATAAACGACATAATCTACTTGACAAAGAAGAAAAAGTTGATATATAAAGTTAAAATAAGAGGAAACTTCAAAGCAGAGCGTATCTGTTTTATTTTGGTCAAAACCTGAATGTATCTAAAGACTTTAACTTAAACACGAGCCTGTCTTAAAGAATTACTTTTGTACTTCTTTTTTATGTCGACAATTACTTTTGTACTTAAAAGTAGTTTCACTGAGGTAGATATGCAAGGAAACATAAAAAGGAAAAAAAAAAAATATATATATATATATATATATATATATAATGATATCTATCGAGATAAAGTGCTAAAGATATCCTGTAAATTTAGAGCAAAAGATAATGGAGGAAGATGAAGAAAACCCTAGTCAGGTCTACATAGTTGCCGATGTGGTGGAAGAAATACTTGTTAGGCTGCCCTTGAAATCAATTCTCAGATTCAAAACCGTCTCAAGGCAATGGAGATCAACACTCGAGTCAAGGAGGTTCGCAGACAGGCGTATGCTTGTTCCAAAGAAGCAGAAGATCCTGGCTGTCGGTGGAAATCAGACCCAATCTCGGTTCCAAGGAGACGCAGAGATCGAGACGGTTTACTTAGAGTGTGATGAAGCCACACGACCTTCGTTGACATGTAACGGTGTAGTTTGCATCCCGGAACCGAATTGGTCAGCGTTTTGAACCCTTCGACCGGAGAATTTCTTAGATTCTGTAGCGGCCCTTCCACTATGAGAACGACATGTCTACCGGTAATTATGTCTCTATATATATTTTTTTCCATCATATTTTTTTTCGAGTTTTGAAATTATCACAATGGCAGAAGTATGGTGGAGCGAATTCAATATAAACTCGGCCATGGATTCGGTAAGGACGAAGTTAACGGGAAGTATAAAGTAGTGAGCATGTCATTTGAACATAACAGTTACCAGATTCTTGATGTTGACATTGGCCAATGGCGGAAACTGGTGCCCCTCCTTACAAGGTTGTAACATCAACGAAGTCGGCATGTGTGAAAGGATCCATCTACTGGTTAGAAGTTTTCGAAAATTTAAGATACTAGCTTTGGATCTTCACACAGAAGAGTTTCAGGATGTTCAGGTACTTCTCCTTTGCACTCGGCCGCAGCTCGGATAGTCAACCTTGATGATCGTCTAGCCATAGCTGACATCTGTATGATGAAACCTGGATGGAATCTAGAGATATGGATCATGGATGCACAAGAAGAAACATGGAGTATGACTTACTGCATAACTTTAGCCCATAGAGTTATTTCAATGCACGAAAGAGTTATAGAGGAATGGAAAACGATGTTCACGCCATTGGCTGTTTCTAAGGAAGGGTGTCTTTTCTTCTATGACACTAAGAAGAGGTTGTTCAAATATGATCCAGAGACAGACTTCCTCTGTTGCCTCTCTTCAGATATTTGTGTTATCTCTCCTTTGTCGAAAATTTGGTCCGTTTACATCCAGGTTGTGTTCCGAAAACCAGGCCACCTGGGTGGTGCCGCAATGGACGTAGCTATCTAAATCACGTACCGGCCTCCCAGATATTTAAACGGATCAAACTGCAGATCCCTAATATTTTACTTACCTCTACTCTTGTGTCTCTAATTTGTTTTGGTTACAGTTATAGATATCGTACTTGAAAAGCGCGGTCCTTGTTGTTTTCATCTTACTGTTATGTTAAGCAAGCTTTTCCACTTTCTTTGAACATTTAAATTGATGAATCTCTTGGTGAGAAGTGTGTCCCTTTTCACCAAGATGTGTAATCAAAGTAGTGTATTGTGGAGTTTTCTGAAACTCTGATCCGAATTGTTTTTAAAGCCTTTAAAATTCTAGTAAAGATTTAGTCAATTTTTATCTGATAAGTACGAAGAAATAATGCAACTTAGTGAAATTTAAGACTAAATAATGAAAATCACGTACGTTGCTTTGAGCTCTTAATGACTACTTATCACTTGCTTTTGTCTGTGCTTCTGATCCTTTATTCCCAATCTAACTTCTCTTGTTAACGAAAGAAATTAAGAACTAGTGAAGAACCAGAGAGAAATGTGTAACAATGAGAAAGAGAGAGAGAGAGTGAATTTCGACCAGAAAGAGAGATAAGAAGGATTTAATTTTTTTAATTTAGAAAGACTGATTTACAACCATATTTAAAGAAAAACAAGAAAGAGAGAAACTCAAGAACACACATTGGTCCATAGAGTGATCTCTGTCCTAACAGTTCTTTTATTTGAAATTAAATACTTAAATAATTCCACTTGCACTCTCACTTACTCAGACACTTCCCAACAGCTCTCTCCTCCTTCGAAGTTGTTTTGGGTGAGTTTAGACTTGCCTTGCCTTATAAGGTAAGCTAGAGTTGGTTCTGAAACTTGGAGCTCAAGGTCAGACGGACTATTTTTATTTTAGAGCATCTCGATTACTTTTGCTCCTGATCTTCTTTCTTATTCATGTCTTAATGTCAATACTCCCCTCAAGCTTTACCATAAGGTATGGTTAAGATTGGAACCCATGAAGACATCCCTCATTAAAACTTTTGTATGAAAAATCCAATGAGACAAAACACACAAGAGGAAAAGAGTAGAGGCTTCATGGCTTAAGGGAATCATGGTGCGTCCAAGTCTATGAGTCATAATCTTGGATGTATGAACTCACAGACCTTGGTGCTTGCTCCTTTGGTGAAGATATCGCCTAGCTGGTCTTCACTTCTAGTATAGCAAGGTAGAATGATCTTCGCTCTACAACTTGTCTCACCTTGTGACAATTCACTTCAATATGTTTTGTTCTCTCATGGAAAACGAGTTTGAAGCTATATGAATGGCTGCCCGGTTATCACAAGTGCATTGTGATTGGTGTTGTTGTCTCATGCCCAAGTCTCTTAGCAAGTTGTTGATCCAAATAAGCTCACCGGTCAGCTTCCTCATGGCTCTATACTCTGCCTCAGCACTTGAACATGATACAACTTTCTGCTTCTTGCTCTTCCAAGTAACCAGATTGCCTCATATGAAGGTGCAATAGCCTGTAGTAGACCTCCTGTCCACTCTATCACCAGCCCAATCTGCATCACAGGATCCTACAATCTCTGTGCTCTTGTTGCAACCCATCCATACACCTTGACCAGGAGCTTCCCTAGATATCTTAAGATCCTTTCCACCATATTCCAATGATGAACTTTAAGAACTTGTATATGCTGATTAAAAATACCACTAAAACGAAAAAAAAACAATTCTCAAAAAAGAGAGTTTAGTAATTATGATTTAAAAGATTGGAGTTATGATAAGGTTTAACGTAATTTATTCATCTTATCATTTAATAAATATTATTATAGAGATTGTTTTGGGTGTTTTTTCTATGATAAATTTTTAAAATATGTTATTGGATTGGTTACTGTCGTATTTGAGTCTTTGACCGGTTGACTTATTCTTCGGAATAAAAATATTATTAAATTTCTTAGTCAACCTAAATTATAACATTATTTTATTCATTTTGACTTTCAAATCTTCCACGTATACATAGCCACCGCATCTTCATATCCAAACTCAAACACAGACACAAAAACAAAAGAAGATGGATTGCAGAGACTCCAGCGAAAGTCAACGAAGTACAAAGGAATCCATCGCCGGCGATGAGGGAAATGGATATCGGAGATTAGAATTCGGGAGCTCGTGACCGTCTCTGGCTAGGCTCATTCTCCACCGCAGAAGGGTTAGCCCTTTCCACAGTACTTCATCCGAGTAGCAGAATTTGAAGAAGATAAGATTCCGTGACTCTAGCTGAGTATTGCAGAGATTGCAGAAGCTAGATACCTGAGGATTCCATTTTTGAAGTTTGTCACCAGTAGCCAACCTATCATGAACAGCTAACCAGGTAATTACTCGGACCTTTATAAATATAAGATCCAACAAGTTGAATGCATTCTACAGAATAAACTCATCATGGTTTCATAACCATAAGATTTTTGTGTGCGTTGAATCCTATCGCTGCATATGCACATAGATAAGACCAACATTTCATATGGGCCGTTATAGAGAAAAGTTGATCCGTATCAAATGCATATTGCACTACTGGGTACGGGGTAGCTAAGCTAGCTTTAGCTTTCAATATTTCCACGAAACTTGAGATACAGGTTAGAGCTTTAGCCATGGAGAAAGACACAGTCTATATTTCATTTTCCTTCACTCAAAGAATACACAAACATTTATTAATCATTGCAGCATTTTTTTTCTTTAGTTTATTCAATTACTTGCATATAACTAGTACAAACCAACCAAACTAGCTAGTCACACCTCAATGTATATGGCACAATGCCAACCTGCTGTTTGGAATTAGAGATATATTATTCTTTCAGCTTTGCTTAATATCATATCATGAAAATTGTTAAAATAGCAAATCAAGCATAAAACTGATTGTGAAACTTTAAGATGGGTAAAACTAATAGATTTATTTACACCCATGCAAGAAGTTTAGTTTATTCAATAACTGTAAACAGAACAAGGACATCAAATCTATTAGAGGTATATGTAATTCAAAAGAAGAATCGAACAACAATAATGCACCCGATTACAAACAAACAAACTATATTTCTTATATATGAACGTAGAGAAAGATAAACTTTTTATTCCATGAATACGATGGCTAATCAGTTAAAGAAGACATTCTTCTTACGAAACTCAAATGAGCAGGTATATGTTTGTTTAGTATATTGGAGGAGCTGGAGAGCTATAAATTGGGGGTGGCGACTTGTAAACATACGGAGGAGGTGGTGGAGAGCTGTAAATGTAAGGATGAGGAGGTGGCGACTTGTAAACATATGGAGGAGGTGGTGGAAAGCTATATACGTAAGGAGGAGGTGGTGGAGAGCTGTAGACGTAAGGAGGAGGTGGTGGCGACTTGTAAATATATGGAGGAGGTGGTGGAGAGCTGTGGACATAAGGAGGAGGTGGTGGCGATCTGTAAACATATGGAGGAGGAGGTGGAGAGATATAGACGTAAGGAGGAGGTGGTGGTGACTTGTAGACGTATGGTAGTGGTGGTGGAGAACTATAGACGTAAGGAGGAGGTGGTGGAGACTTGTAAACATATGGTGGTGGAGGTGGAGAGTTGTATACATAAGGAGGAGGAGGTGGCCATTTGTAAACATATGGAGGAGGTGGTGGAGAGCGATAGACATAAGGAGGAGGTGGTGGAGACTTGTAAACATATGGTGGTGGTGGTGGTGATTTGTAGACATGTGGAGGTGGTGGAGACTTGTAAAAATATGGTGGAGGAGGTGGAGAGCTATAGACGTAAGGAGGAGGTGGTGGAGACTTGTAAAAATATGGTGGAGGAGGTGGAGAGCTATAGACGTAAGGAGGAGGTGGTGGAGACTTGTAAACATATGGTGGTGGTGGTGGAGAGTTGTATACATAAGGAGGAGGTGGTGGAGACTTGTAAACATATGGTGGTGGTGATTTGTAGACATATGGAGGCGGTGGTGGAGAGCTATAGACATAAGTAGGAGGTGGTGGTGACTTGTAGACGTATGGTAGTGGTGGTGGAGAACTATAGACGTAAGGAGGAGGTGGTGGTGACTTGTAGACGTATGGTAGTGGTGGTGGAGAACTATAGACGTAAGGAGGAGGTGGTGGAGAGCTGTAGACGTAAGGAGGAGGTGGTGGAGACTTGTAAACATATGGTGGTGGTGGTGGAGGCTGTGGACATAAGGAGGAGGTGGTGGCGATCTGTAAACATATGGAGGAGGAGGTGGAGAGCTATAGATGTAGGAGGAGGTGGTGGTGACTTGTAGACGTATGGTAGTGGTGGTGGAGGCTATAGACGTAAGGAGGAGGTGGTGGAGACTTGTAAATATAAGGTGGTGGTGGTGGAGAGCTGTAGACATAAGAGGAGGTGGTGGTGGAGGGCTATAGACGTAAGGAGGAGGTGGTGGAGACTTGTAAACATATGGAGGAGGAGGTGGTGGAGAGCAATAGACGTACGGAGGAGGTGGTGGAGAGCTATAGACATAAGTAGGAGGTGGTGGTGATTTGTAGACATATGGAGGCGGTGGTGGAGAGCTATAGACATAAGTAGGAGGTGGTGGTGACTTGTAGGCATATGCAGGTGGTGGTGGAGAGCTATAGATGTAAGGAGGAGGTGGTGGTGATTTGTAAACGTATGGAGGAGGTGGTGGAAACTTGTAAACATATGGAGGAGGTGGTGGAGAGCTATCGACGTATGGAGGAGGTGGTGGAGACTTGTAAATATAAGGTGGTGGTGGTGGAGGGCTATAGACGTAAGGAGGAGGTGGTGGCAACTTGTAAACATATGGAGGAGGAGGTGGAGAGCTGTAAACATATGGAGGTAGTGGTGGTGACTTGTAAATATAAGGTGGTGGTGGTGGAGAGCAATAGACGTACGGAGGAGGTGGTGGCGACTTGTAAATATATGGAGGTGGTGGTGGAGAGCTGTAGACATAAGAGGAGGTGGTGGTGACTTGTAGAGATACGGAGGAGGAGGTGGAGGAGAATATGTGTATTGGGCACTTGTATGAGCAGCAATGGCATACAAAGGCACGACAAATATAAGTAGAGCTGGCCAATCCTTAGCATTAGCCATGTGGACTGAGCTTGTGTGCCCTTGTCTCTGCTTTGTTAGTCTGATTCTTACTATTCAACAAATTTTTTTTTTGAATAGCTGTGATAGAAATGAAGCAACTTATATAGCACTGTGTCTGACAACTAGTATGTTTATTTATTGAAGCTTATGAAAGTTTCTCAGAGAAATAGTGTCATAATGTTTAAGAAGTCAAATTAGCTTAAGAATTTTTCTGAAGAACTAAAGAAGAATATGTCTTTGATAATTACATCTTACCATATTTCATATTAAAGTTTATTAGACTTTGAAGTTGTCAGTATAAACTCATATCTTCTTGTGAATGTTTCAAAACTCGTAGCTTGTGGATTTACATTTACGTTTTAAATACGATCTGGTATTTTATGGAAAATTGTGAGTTTACATTTTATATACTACTTATATATAAATAGAATTCTTGTTGAATTTAAAACGTAATGTCTTCATCATATTTAAGTTCAAATCGTTTTTGAGAATTTGTTTTGTGCAATTTGAAAAGCCATACCAAATACAGAAGAAATATTGCAGAAGATTTTGAATTATAGTCACCGAATAAGATGGTCGGTGACTTATTCAGAACATGCTTTGTCCATCTTGTTTAGTATAATCAAATATATTTTGACACTCTGTATTGGACGAGACTCGTAAACAGCAAAAAAACTGGCAAAGAGCCATAAAAACGTAAGGAGAATCAACCAAATGTGCTGTGTTAATTGTCCATTTGACTTTATAGTACTTAGTATTGTGTCTGTGTTAATTTAGTACCCTGATTATGAATAAATGGAATTGCAGTGTAAAATTGATGCCTCCAGAGCAGATTATCCACTTGATTATCCGTTTATCTGTATTTTCGAAATTTTATAATTATATCGATTAGAAAACATGAAAACGTTTGTAAAGCAATAAACGTTGTGGATTTTAGCTTTACGGAGGCTCAAAGAAAAATAGAATGCGCAATTTTAGTATAAAAGAGGCAAAAGGTAGAGAGTTTTGCTAGTTTAGAGAATAGTAGAAGCAAATCACACATGTGATGTGACATAAACACGCATATGAGAGAAATAGAAAAAAGTTCAAGAGTTAAAATTTTAGTTGGTTGGGAAGAAGAGAATGCAACTAGCGGATGCTTCCACCATCTTCTTTATTATGACCACGGCTTCCCTCTTTGGACCCTTGTCAATCACAACTCTTGCAACTTTTGTGAGGGTTTTACAGCTCGAATCATAAGATTCTCTGGACGCAGTGGACGGTTACATTTAGTTCCTTTTTAAGACTATGTACATGTGGACGACTTAGGCTGACTCCAACGATTCCAATAGTTGTGAACATATTGTTTTTGTATACTCAAGCTACTAAAATTTTAACTTTCGAATTTTTCTCTATCCTCTTGTGTATCAATTGAGGAGTCACTTGAATAGATTTTGCTTATGTGTCATTCATAAGTGAAATTTATAATCAATTCTCTTTTAATTTGATTGGTTGTTGGCATTTGAATTTGAATTTATTTAATTATTTTTTAAAGGAAACTAATCTTAAAATTACCTAATCTAATATATATTACCAAACAAACAATTAAACATTTTAAACATAGATGCATTAAGTTAATTTCTTTATGGAAACAATTAAATATCATAAATTGCATTATAGACATATAGAATATACATATAAATACATATGATCTTATAGAAACAATTTTAAGCATATTTCTATTAACTATTTTATTAATAGTGAATACAATAAATCATAGTTTGCAGAAAACTAATTAAATTAAATCTAATAATATTTCTTATACTCAATCACTATATATATATACTTTCAAAAATGTGTCCAATGAATGTAAAACAGCCAAATATACAATTTTAAAAAATTCCACTCATTTTTATGGAAAAATGTTGATGGTTAGTTGAGTTACCACTTTCGGAAATGATTTAAGTATGTGTATATTTAAAAACATAAAATTATATGGTAAATAATTTAAAATAGTATTAATAAATGAAAAAGTTGATTATAATATAAATTGAAAAATCGAAACATTGTACTAATACGAGACCAGAGTTAATACTCTATTAATATAATTATTATAGATTTGATTACAATAAAATTATATGGTAAGTCGTTTATATAATATTAATCAATGAAATTTTTATTATAATATAAAATTAAAAAAACTGAAACAATTTATTATGAGACTAGAGTTAATATAATAAAATTCCCATGTTTATCTTTTAAAATAGAAAAAAGAAAGAAGACTTAAAACCACAAGTGAAGAAAATTTGCTTGTTGTATTCTTGGTTATTTTATATTTTACATACTAATTTTTTCATTTGTTTGTTGAAATACATTTGTTGTATTCTTGGTTATTTTGTATTTTACATACTAATTTTTTTCATTTTTTTGTTGAAATACATGTGTTTTACGTGTTACTAAATTAGTTAATTGTGCATGATTTTACAACATGAAGAAAAATTGATTAAAGAAAAGCACTAGAAATTATAAGTTCTTGAACTGATAAAATCCAAGATAGAAAATATAACTTAAATTGAATGTAAAATAAAATTATTTACAAAATGATGATATGTATTTTTTTTATGGCATAATAAAATTCTACAATGTATGATAAGAAAGTTCGAAACAATTCAATACAAATGAAACATGTTATTTTGATGTAATAAAACTATTGAATCTTGCATTAATATTAAGTATATATGTCTAAAATAATGACATTATATTATTTAATAATATATATATATATTATTTTTTGATATATAGTTAGTTAATCAGATTTAATAAAAATATGATGTATTAAAGTAACTTAAAATAATATAAGAATTTTAAAAATATCTAAATTAAAATTATTTTTAATGAAAATCTTGGTCAAATGAATTAGTATTTGTTAATATAGTGTGATGATTGAAGAAAATTTGAAATTTTTTCGACAATTGCAGAGAAGACTTCTTAAAGTTTGTCAATTTGCAGATAAACAGGTTAGTCTTCTCGATAAACAAGTTAGTTTTGCAATTGACTAAAAGTTGTCGAAATTTGATTTTTATAGAAGACTTCTCGAAGTATTTTAGGAAGACTTCAATGGAAGTCCTCTGAAAGTCTTCCGAAGTCTACTAGAGATACTTTTGCAATTGACTATATTTGACTTTTCTAGGGAAGACTTCTCAAGAAGTCTTCTCATTAATATTAAATATTTTAGTATTATTTTTCAATTGCAAAAGTAACTCAGCGGACTTCATGACAATGATAAGATTTTGGGAAGACTTTCAAAAGACTTCTATAGAAGTCTTTCCAGAGAAGACTTTCCGAGAAGTCTTCTATTAAAAGTCAAATTTCTGACAAACTTCGGTCAATTGCAAAATTAACCTGTTTATCCGAGAAGTCCTCTCTGGGATTTTCAGTTTTTTTTTGTTAACAAAGGAATGTTAGAACACATCTAACGAAGTCTTCCCAAAGTCTTCGAAGGTTTTTCGACCAGATCGGAAAAAAGCAATTCTTATCTTGAACTTGTGAGATGACTTGCTTAGCTTCTCTAAGCACCCGAACTTCACTACAAAGTTACCAACTCGCTAATGATCAAGAATCATGAGCTTCTATGATCCTTACAAAGCTTGGAATCACAATTTTGTTTTTAGATGAAATTAAAGAGAAAGTGAAAGACATGTGATTTGTGTGCGTAAGTATTGAGATATGAAGAGTAAAAATCGAAACTTTGGTGCAGTAAGAGCTTCAAATTAGTTGTTCATGGTGGTTGGTGTATTGATGGGACTGACGATATTGTAAATATTTGGGGAAGATGAGGATGATAAGGTAAAAGATTTATTTTCAGAAAAAAAAAAAAAAAAGTAATGGCATTTATGTGAATAACTTCGAACTTCTAGGATACATAGGAAAAAGTTTCAAAAACATAGGTTATTTTTGTGTTTGATTTGAAATTTTAGGTCATATTTGAAAGAAACTCATATTTATATCCATATAATGACACCTAATACAATTCCATTTACTTATTATAAATATAAATTATAAAATTACTTGAAAGTGATAAACAACAAATGTAAATGTTTAACAATTGGTCAGGATTTGATTATTTTATAAGTATTTATTTCCGTGCATGATCACCGGAGAATCACCTAGTAGTATATAAATAATGAAAATGATTTATATTTGTTAGTAAACGTAATATGTCATGGCATATTTTTCTAAACTATTAAATCTATTTTAGCATTAGAATACTAAAAGGAGATATATAAGCAATAACAATAAATTGAATTTAGATTTGTTTTTAACGTGATTTTTTGTCATTCTTTTTTCATTTCATTCTAATTCTTATTATTCAGTTGCAATAATAACATTTTTTGTTATTTAAGTTAAAAATTTAATATTTTCTCAGGAATATTTATTTGTTTTTATTTTTTTATTATTATTTAATGGGAATGGAATTATGTTTTTAAATATTATGTGCCTCCAAAAGAGAATATTTTCACTATATATATATATATATATATATATATATATTAATTTACAACAAGTACCTTGTAAAATTTTAAATTAACTCTATTTACTTTTATTGCTTCAAGAATTTCACAGAATTATAACTTTGTTTAAATTAAAATTTCTTTAAAACTCTATTATGTAAATAAATGTGATTCTACTTTTTTTTTTGTAAGAACTTTGTTTTCAAAAATGATTTATTTATAAGTATTAATTTTTGAAAGTTAAAAGACGATCTGAATTATATTTTTATAATAAATAGACGTAAGGAGGAGGTGGTGGTGACTTGTAGACATATGGAGGAGGAGGTGGAGGAGAATATGTGTACTGGGCACTTGTATGAGCAGCAATGGCATATAATGCCATGACTAATATAATTAGAAATGGCCAATTCTTAGCATTAGCCATGTGGACTGAGCTTGTGTTCCCTTGTCTCTGCTTTGTTACTCTGATTCTTACTATTCAACAGATTTTGTTTTGAATAGCTGTGATAGAAATGAAGCAACTTATATAGCACTGTGTCTGACAACTAGTATGTTTATTTATTGGAGCTTATGAAAGTTTCTCAGAGAAATAGTGTCATAATGTTTAAGAAGTCAAATTAGCTTAAGAATTTTTCTCAAGAACTAAAGAAGAATATGTCTTTCATAATTACATCTTACCATATTTCATATTAAAGTTTATTAGACTTTAAGTTGTCAGTATAAACTCATATCTTCTTGTGAATGTTTCAAAACTCGTAGCTTGTGGATTTACATTTACATTTTAAATACGATCTGGTATTTTATAGAAAATGTTTCAAAATTTGTAGCTTCCTGTGAGTTTACATTTTATATACTACTTATAGCTTCTTGTGAGTTTACATTTTATATACTACTTATATATAAATAGAATTCTTGTTGAATTTAAAACTTAATGTCTTCACCATATTTAAGTTCAAATCGTTTTTCAGAATTTTTTTTTGTGCAATTTGAAAAGCCATACTAAATACAGAAGAAATATTGCAGAAGATTTTGAATTATAGTCACCGAATAAGATGGTCGGTGACTTATTCAGAACATGCTTTGTCCATCTTGTTTAGTATAATCAAATATATTTTGGCACTCTGTATTGGACGAGACTCGTAAACAACAAAAAAACTGGCAAAGAGCCATAAAAGCGTAAGGAGAATCCACCAAATGTGCTGTGTTAATTGTCCATTTGACTTTATAGTACTTAGTATTGTGTCTGTGTTAATTTAGTACTCTGATTATGAATAAATGGAATTGCAGTATTAAAATTGATGCCTCTAGAGCAGATTATGCACCTGGTTATCTTTTTATCTGTATGTTCGAAAATTTATAATTATGTCGATTGGAAAACATGAAAACATTTGTAAAGCAATAAACGTTGTGGATTTTATCTTTACGGAAGCTTAAAAAATAGAATGCGCAATTTTAGTACATAGTATCTCATAACTTTAATTTTTTTTTTGTTATACATTGTGAAGTTAGAAGGGTAATATAGTTCTTATATATTTCAGAATAGGTGAATGATTCTGAATATAGTTCTTAGTAATTTTAGAATAGTCATTGACTCACTAAACTTTACTTGATTATGTTGTAGGTTTTAACGTCACCAACCATATTATTTTCCCTTTAATAAATGTGAACCGGTTTCTAGCCCATTAATGTTTATTTTTAAGAAAATAGCCCTTCTAATCAATACCATTAAAAGGGGATCATTCCCAAATTATACCCTTAATGAAAATTCAAAATTTTTCAAAATTGTCCTTAATGATATGACTAACTAAAAAAATTCATTAATTGCATTACTGTCTTTTTGTTTATTGGGCCTATAATACATTTAAATGGACTTGATTTCCTACAACAATAGATTTAGATGAGTTATGTTTTTATATAATTCATTTCATAGTCCATAAACGTTTTTTTATAATAACTATAAATTAAAATCTGCAATAATTTTTAAAAGTAATATTAGAGATTGAAATTTTGTAACTAAATGATTTTACGACTTAATCAAAAAAAAATATTGGACCACCTTATATGTTTAGAAATATTTTATGGAATTTATAATTGTTAAATATAAATTATTATCCAAGTACGAATTTCAGATATAACCATTGTTTAACTTATTTAGAAACATAAAACGGGTTGACAAAAAAAACATAAAACGGTTGTGTGAGGCATTGCAAATTTCGTCATATTATACACATTATAACTAACCCGCATAATTGAAACTTGATCATGTCACGGTTTATATAATCAAAGCGAATAATTATCAATTTTTATATAGAAAAAACAACAAAATAGTACCCGCGCTTTTTAAAGCGCGGGTCAAAAATCTAGTTCTCCTTAAAAAAGACGCCCTTGTGTTTTGATTTCTTCAAGAGCCAGTGTGGGTTTTAGCAAAAAAAAAAAAAAAGAGCCCGTGTGGGTCCTTCGTTTTATGCCCATGATATCTCTGAGGCATTGCAAGATTTTACTATACATGCATAATGGTTATTGACTTATTGTCTTCTCTTTGGTACGGCCTTCAGAGCATCATTATTGGTGGGATTGGTATAAGTCCCTTAACTAGGGTTGGTTCTTAACAATTTTTTTTTGGTTGTTTTTTGGTCAGATTGGTATTAGGGCTGGCCCTTAACTAAGAGATTTTCCTCATTTTTCCTCCTTAGTCCTAGCATTTTGTGGTACCCCTCCTCTTAAAGAATGTCTTAAGGGATGACCAATAATGATGCTCTAAAAGACTTGAAGTCGATAATTAAACCCACTTAATATTCTCACAGACTTGAAGTCGATAATTAAACCGAAAGAGTTTTTTTTTGAATGAAAAAAACTATATGTGACTCGGGATATGGTAAGAATAAAATTCCATATATCATGCAATAATTAGTAGCTCATGACTTCTAAAAAACATTCATATTGGTTTTGCTGATGTGCCGATCGATACTAAGAAAGAAAACTCTTTTTCTTTTTAACCACTAGATAGAAAACTCTATAAACCAATAACCAACCATAAGAGAAAGATTCTTCCATAAATGACATGGAGTTTGCGTTGACCAATTCAAATCCTAAACTAAAACCTCTGTCATGTTCTTGCCATTTTTCCAAGTCTTTGTATAGAAGGATAAATAAATTTTATATAGAATATGTACCTTCCGTAACTCTTTTAAATTTGCAATCAAGTTGTTGTAATTTGAAGTATGAATATATTATTTAGAGAGAAACGAACAAATACATCTTAGAAGAGCAAGTGAAACATATTTTTAAACGTGGGTTTCTAACGTAAGACCATGTTTATCGCTAAACCCAATTAGAGGGTTTCTAATTTTTTTTTTCTTTTTTTTTGGTCTAAAAAAAAATTAAAAAGAAACCAATCGCGGACCGCCACGCATCAGTGGGGTTCGCACACAGTAAAGAAAACTCTCTTAGATCGATCCTTCTTTCACAGTTTATATGTATCATTTAAAAATACATAAATATGTTAATTTGTAATTTGCATTGAAAAAATATTGAGACCTTAATATTTAATTTTGAAATTTTCATCGAAAAAATATCACATCAAAAATTCTGAGATCAATGGTTTAAATTTTTTGTTACATAGAATATACAAATTTTAATAAAACCATATAAGTATGAAGTCTCAATAATAAATGTTTATATTCAAATATACTATATATTTATGTTAACATCATTGAAATGTAATTATATACTATATAAAATAAACAAAATGATTATTTTGATCTATTTACCATAAAATATTGTAAATAAGCAAGATGTATTGTTTTGATTTATGTGATTACTCTAATCTCCTATATATTAATTGAGAAACAATTGATTACTCTAGCAAGTGTAAGATTTTATTAATTATAATTTTCAAAAATCTTACAAGAGATCGATACAACGAAGATTTATTTATAAGCTATTGAAATCACCTAACGAGACATGAAGTGCGTATCAAATTTGTTTTCCTAACCCTAACCCCTTTTCTATTCATCAAAACACCAAAATGGATATTTGGAAGTGTCAATTAACAATCTGAAACGGTAATGATTTTTTTAAATTCAGTCCATTGTTTTCCTCAATTGACATAAAATGGTTTTTAGTGATTAACTAAATGGGTCACGTGCATAGTAAAATGTGTTGTAGTAAAAATTATTGCATACCCTATGAACCATCATCATTTTTGTTTAAAATTTTGTTACAATAAAAATATAGGGTTGGGCAAAAAATCTAAATCGAAAAAACGAACCAAGTCTGATCCAAAAAATAGTACTGAACTTTAACCAAAACTGGTTAGATATTTGAATGGATTCAAAATTTTGGTATCTAAAGAACCGGAACTGAACCCGATCCGAACAGAAATATTCCGGGTATTCGAATATATCTGAACCAGATTTATAAACTTAAATTATATATCTAATAATATATTAAATTAAACCAAATTAATATATTAATTATTTTAAATTTAATATCTAAAAGAATATACACAAAATATAAGATGTTTTTAAGTTGTCTAAAAGACTTGAAAATATAAACAAATAGTTATAAGTACTTGTTTAAAATAATTAATTGATACTTAAAATACCAAAATTCTTAAAATATCTTTTGATTTCCTATCTAAAAATTTAAGCTAAACCAATTTTTATGTTAATTTTAAGTATTTTGACATACATAATTCAAATTTATATGATATATTATTTTGATTTTTAGACTTTGAAAAATTTCAAACATATATGAACTTTACTTTTTGAAACTTTTTTAAATAGGTTATTTGAATCCAAAACCGAACATAATCCATAAAAATCTGAACCGAACCAAAGCCACAAAGATCCGGACCGAATCAAATCAAATGATGCTCAAATATCTACCTCTAATCAAATGTAAAGAATGTTATTGATAATAAAATATATATTCTTTATCATATTTAAATATAATATTTTTAAAAATATTCATTTCTCGTAAGGCGCTGGTTATCTTCTAGTTTCGATATCAAGGTAATTATTATTATATCTCCTTGAAAACGAAGAAGTCAACTGCATATTTACCGTTTCAAGAGAAAAGTTAAATTGATTATATTTTGCAGAAAAAAGGTTATATGTGTACGTCAGTAATTGTCGATTATTCCTTCGAAGATAAGAATGATTCATATTAAAATGGTAAGTTATATCAAAATCATTGAATGTGAATAGAAATGAATATCATTCTATTAGTTACGTTGACATCAGTCTCTTTGTAATTACGTTTGTCTTTATGTGATGATCTATATAAAAGCAATCAGTAGAATTATACTATTTCCTGAATTGACGTCATGGTGGTTATTAGTAGAATAAAAGTGTTTCTTACTATATCAAGGTGAATCCCTGTAATTACGCTTTTATTGGTGTCTCAATATAAAAGTGTATAACATTTCCTTAGATATAGTTTCCGGTTCGAAATAAATAGTATATAATTGGCGAGATAAAAAAGGTAAGTTCTTTTTAACGTTTACTTTTTGTCACTTGACGATAATAACCTTTGACAAACAGTATAAATCTTCTCTCTGGAGACCTAAATTAACTAGCGTCAAATCTTTCTCCCTGGCCGTTTCTTTGTCGAGATTTTTTTTTTTTTTGGTTTTTAGTCAGAAAGAAAATGACCTCTTTTTTTCTATCGATCTTTTTGTTTTCGCGCAAAGTTTTTTTTTTTTTTTCAAGCGCCTTATTCCCTTCGTTTTCGGCACTCAGCAGTGGAGTCCCCCATTTGATTGGGCCATGACTGTTGGGCTTAGGCTCGTAAACATAAAGGAAAGCTCAGATAACGTTTTCTTCTCTCTCAAGTTGATTTGAGAAACAAGTCCCGCTCAGTCTGTGTCCGTCTTGAATTCGAATTTTTTCGCCCCTAACCATGGATCTCGATCTCCAGGTATCGCTTGATTCTGATCATGCTTGGTCGCGATTAATTCCGATTCGATTGATTCTGCGTTCTATTCCATGTTACCGGAATGCGATTGCCTTCGTCTTTTACTCTGCCTCTTTATCGTTTTGATTTCGATCTCGACCATAGCTTTGATTCTGTTTGGGATTGACGGCGATTGTTCTGATTTTGAGTTCGATTCGAGTAACTTGCCATAGTTTTGATTCTACTCAATGTTACCGGAATGCGATTGCCTTCGTCTTTTACTCTGCTTCTTTATCGTTTTGATTTCGATCTCGAGTAACTTGCCATAGCTTTGATTCTGTTTGGGCTTGATGGCGATTGTTCTGTTTTTGAGTTTCCTGGCTATGCTTTTCCTGTATGATAATGATTCTGAGATGCTTTGTTTATGCAGTTCCCACTTCTGAAGCAGCAAATCACGAAAACATCCTCTGATCTAGATCTCTCTGAGAGCACTGCTGCTATTCTACTTGCCAAATATGAGTGGAACACTGCTCAGCTGTATTCAGACTACTCCATTCTCCGTGACTGCCCAAGAGAGGCTCAGACAGTAGAAATCCACACTTGTTGCTCTCTTTGTGGTATCTTCAAGACATGTTCCATAATGAATTGTGGAGATTGCCTTTGTCTTCATTGTCTAAGAGGTATTCTTAACAAGTGTTTTTTGTTCACTTTTGTACAAACCAACATTAGTGTGTCTTGTGTTTTTCAGTTTCAGTGCAGCAACAGATGTCAGCAAACAAGCTCATCCTCAATTGTCCTTCTCTGACTTGCAACAAGTACATCAACTTTGTGAACTTACCACATGATTTACAAAATGATCATCTTGCTTCTTTGCAAGTTGATCTACTCAAGAAGAGATCTTTGAGGGGTCAATGTAAGTAACTTTTTTGGTTATTGATATGTTTCTTTAATTTGATTATTGATTTGTCTGCTCTAATTGATTGTGTCTGTTTCAGGTGTTTCCTTTGTGTGTAATCACAAATATGCTTTTGCCACAACCTTCTTCACCTTTGGATATGCCCTATACACTGCATTCACTTGGAGGAAGGAGATAGGCTATGGACTGAAGATCATTAGTGTGGGATCTGATTTGAAACAAAAGCTTCTGCTTTGAAGAACTTGGTGACATCTGGCTCTAAATCATTGTCTCGTATCTTCTACGGCTAAACATCTATAACATCTATCGTGTTTTCAAGGAGAATTTTTTATGGGTCCACTTGCCTCACTGGTTTTGGCTTTCTTTTCTTTCAATAACTTTGTTCTCTGGTCATGTAGTAAAGTCCTTGCCTCACTGGTTGAGCGTTTTTTTTTTCAATAACTTTGTTCTCTGGTCATGTAGTAAGGTCCACTTGCATCTCTGGTTGAGCTTTTTTTTCAGTAACTTTGTTCTCTGGTCATGTAGTATAACCATTTATGCACCACGTTGAATCACATATCAAACCCCTATAAAGTATTTTTAAAAGATGAACTAACCACAGACTACCAAAACTTAATTTGAAGTCAGAATCTCAGATGCTGGTTCAGCTCCTTTTAATATTTGTCACAATAGATAATCTTTCACATTTGTTTTGTAATAACTTTTGTAAACATCTAGTATCAAAATTACATATCTAAAGAAACTATGGAATCTTAACGTTCTTCATTGTCATCTAAAGCTCTCCTCAAAACCCCGCATTATAAACCTGCATTTTTTAAAACAAAATACATAGATTTATTTAACGTTCTTCATTGTATTTTGATTACATACATTTAAAATAAATTATACAATGGAGTTAGAAATATTAAAATTTAAGATTGATTGTTAATATAAGAAGTAAATTTGGGAGAGTAAGTATTTTATACACAGACATATTGAAGCTTTTTCTATCTTTTTTCCTTTTAATTTCTACAGAACTAGTTTTTTGGACAAATATACACATTTTCTCTCTATATGAGATATTATAATTAAACCCAAAAAAAAAATATATATATATATATAACTATATGAGATACTATAATTGTTAACAGAAAAATATGATATACACAAAATATTGTTTCTCAACCATAAATTCAAAATCTTTTGAATATTTAGAATATGTATTATTCTTGTTTTATTTCTTTCTTTATTTGCATCATAAAATAAATGAGGAAGCGTTTATGTTTTTACCAGTGCAATTATTCTTTTGAGAAGTTTATAATTAGCTGACAAAAAAGTTTATAATTAAAAACATTATCATTTTTTCTCTGATTTTTAAAATGTTAGATCTAATGATTATTCGTCAATAATGCCTTTGAGATCTATAATTTTAATAGCTTGTTGGTAAGTCAAAATGGAATTATTACAAATGTTGAAAGCAAACTCCAGAGAGATTGAAAACCGCCTCAGTAAAAGAAGATTTGTTTTCGTTGTGACTAATCTTCTCTTCTTCTTTTCTTGTGAAACCATTGTGACCAATCTTCTCATCTCTACTGATTCTGGCAATATTCGAATGGTTTCTGGTAGAAGATAAAATTGACGGGTAAAGCAATTAAAAATATTGTTAAGTGAAAGAAGAAAGAGGAAATATGTCTAAGCAAGCAAAATCTGAAGTAGAGTATCTCTTAGACTCTTAGTATACAAAAAGTTAACTCCATTGCAACTAAGAATAGTATTGTGCGTATGGTTTTCTAAGATCAAAGCATTCTTTTTCTTAATTTGGTTCTTTTTCTGTTGCATTTTCTTCCCAACCTTAACACCCTTACAATGTCTTAAAAGGGATAGAACATGATTGTGTGTAAGCTCAAATCTAGGTTAAACACAACACGAACTGGGTATAAAGATTTAGCTCTCTTTATTGATGCTTAGGAACTTGCTCAAAACTAAACACTTTGAATCTTATATCAATGTCACAGCTCGACATCAATATATAGCAAATAGATAACTCCTATTTCCTATAGTAATTAGCTAGCCTCTAATACTATGAGGATTTGTTAATTTGCCTTTTTCCTATAACATGTCAAACCGACATGTTATAGGAAACTTAGGCTCCAAGCTATTGAAGCTTACCCAACATTCTCCCTCTTAAGCTTCAAATTAGCTTCAGAGAGATCTTGAACTCCGATCAGGCTTCTGATCTTCGTGAACTTGATTCTTGCTAGGGTCTTTGTTAGTATGTCTGCACATTGATCTTCACCAGCAACTACTCTTGCTTTGAATTTGTTCATTGTGCCATCTGCGCTTCTTTTGATCTTAATAAAAACCCATTTACTTTAACTCCTGCTGGTTTATCAACTAAAGTCCACGTCTTGGTCTTGTTGATCGAATCTATCTCATCGATGCACTCTAATATCCATTCAGCAGATTCTTTTGCTTCTTCAGTTTCTACTTCTTCTTGTTCTTGTTCTAGCTCATTTTGAGGTTGAACATGATCAGATGTATTGAAGTCTTCATTCTCGTTTGGAAGATTTCCAGTATGATATGGTCCAACACCTTCGTCAATAACATCTCCCCACATCATTTGAAACATGCCTAGATCGCCTCCATTGTTTCCTTTCCGATTCCAACTAACATTCTCATTGTAGACCTCATCGCATGGCTCCTTCTCGAGAAAGCAAGTTGTTTTTTTCAATCCTGAAATTGGTTTTGTATAGTCTGTTGGATGAACGTGTAACTTTCACCAAAAGTCTTCCACTTGGATCATGGAGAGTCAAGTAATCTTCTCTCATTCTGACATTGCAGCCAGCTTCAGTGGCTTGTCCTAGACTCAGAATATTGCTCTTAAGCTCAGGGATGTAGTATATATCTCTGACGAGTTGTTGTTCGTCCGTCTTGCTTTGAAATAAAATCGATCCTTTGCCTCCTATTTCAATGCATGATCCATCTCCAAACTTCACTTTCCCTTCGTTGAGCTCAGAGAAGTATTGATTGTTTCCAGTCATATGATTACTTTCTCCATTGTCAAGGTACCACATTCCTTCTTCATCCTTGGGGTTCACGTAGTTCTTTGGAATGACCTTCTCTTCATTCAAGAACACAATTTCGTGCATATAGAAGGTTGGATCAGCTTCTTCTGTAGATGTCTGAGCATAATGTCCAGGTTGATCACATCGGAAACAAACAAGTGGTAGCTTCTCCTTCTTCTCTATCTGCTGGTTGGTGGGTGCTTGATTTGCAGGTCGTTCCTGCGAGCTGTATCTACCTCTTCCACGTACTCTGTATCCTCTGCCTCCTCAACCACGACCTCTGCCTCCTGTTGCCAAGGAACTTTGTTGCTCTGTATTGGCAAATAACAGCGTCCCTTGTGGTTCTCCATGTAACTCCTCCTCTTTGATACGCTCTTCATAGGCCTTGAATCTTCCTATGATGTCTTCAAATCCTGTTGTTTTTAAGTCCAGGTCTTTTTCGAGAGAAGCTATTATATGGATGAACTTGCTACGTGGTAAGCTGTGGAGAAATTTTTTCCCGAGCTTGCTTTTGTCGATTGTTTCTCCAAGGGATGCAACTTTTGTTGCTAGCTCTGATAACTTCCCTGCAAAGTTATCAATTTTGTCTGATGAATTCATCTTAATTCTTTCAAACTCTGCCATTAGGGTTTGAAGTCGTGCCTCCTTGACACGATCAGCCCCCTCATATCACTTTCTTATTGCTTCCCACATCTGCTTCGGTGACTCTTGTTCGCCAACTTGCAAGATAAGATTCTCCAGGATAGATTGGAATAGCAACGCTATTGCGATATCGTTCTTGTTTGATTCATCTGTTCCAGGTTGGACAGCTTCCCAAACCTTATGAATCTGTAACAGTACTTTCATCCTCATCGACCATACTGTGTAGTTCGTAGCGATTACCATAGGACACTAGATCAAGATCGTCTTGTCAAGCTCCTTTTGACGTGTGGCTGTTGTAAGGTCTCCCATATCTCGGTTCTCTTACAAGCAAACGATCGATCAAAACATGGATGCGCTGATACCAAATAAAAGGGATAGAATGTGATTGTGTGTAAGCTCGGTTAAAAACAACAAGAACTGGGTATAAAAAATTAGCTATCTTTATTGATGCTTAGAAACTTGCATAAAACTAAACACCTTGAATATTATATCAATGTCACAGCTCGACATCAATATATATAGCAAAGTAGGTGATTTTCCCGTGCTTATGCACGGATATAAATATTTATAAAGTAAATAAAAACAAAGCGATGATCAATGGGAAGTTACATACATAAATAAATAATACATTTTTGGAAGCTCATGAACACATATCAATATTTACAACAATTAAAACATTTTATAAACTCTAAATAATTTAATGTCTTAGATTTATTAAATGATAAACTGAAATTTATTTTAAATAATCTTAAAAATGAGAATTCATATTTGCTTTGGTATTTTGATTATGGTTATATTAAGTTCCACAAAAATAAAAATTTAAAATTTAAAAGCAAATTTAATATAAAAACAAATAATTTTAATAATGATAAAATATAATATACTCGCCTCATTAAAGTATATAGTGTTATTTACTTTAAAATATTTTGTAATTATTTGGTCAAAATATATTTGTTGTTAATTGTTTTCTTTAATATCTCTTAAAATAATCAGTTTAAACAAATTGTGAACTTGTAAATTTAGAATATTTATATTTTGTGAGCTTTCCTTTTAATGAATAATATTATATATACATATATTGTTTAAATTTTCGTTTATTTTTTTTAACTTTATAAATGTTCCTTTTTTATTATATATGTTATTTGAATTTTTTTAAAAAGGAAACTAAATAAAAAAATTTCAATAATAGTATTTAAATGTAATATTTTTAATTCATTAAGGGTATCAATGTAAGCAATCATCGTGAGAGTTAACGTGAGCGCGACACATAGAAAATTGACTTCTCAAATAATATTATAGAGATAGATAGCTCATATTTCCTATTTCCTATAGTAATTAGCTAGCCCCTAATACTATGAGGATTTATTAATTTGACTATTTCCTAAACCGACATATTATAGGAAACTTAAGCTCCAAGCTATTGAAGCTTACCCAATATGTCTACCACCACAACTCTTCCCTCTGTTGAGAAACCAGATACAATACAACAGTCTCAGGAAGCTTACATAATGTGTTTATATCATTTTACTTACATAAGCGAAAGCAAAGGAAATGATTTGCCAGGCGGTGGAAATGATTTGCTTCGCCTTCAAACAAAAAGTCTCAAATAGGAATCAAAGAAATTGGTTTGCATAATCACTCTAGGAAAACATAGACTCATTTTACTTACTTAAGCGGAAGCCTGGCTAAGTTTGCAAATATAATATTGCTGTTCAAGAACTCCAGCTCTGCGCTACTCTATTCTTATACATATTCTACAAGAAGAAAATCACAAAAAGTATAGCAGCAAAAAAATTAAAATAAAATAAAATAAATAAATATAGCAGTAGATAGAGAAACAAAACACATGGACACAAGAATTTTAAGATCATACATTGGATCTTAGTACATGGTAGACGGCCTATGTATTATGGAAACATTGTGCTTCATTTTTTAAATTACATCTTAAATCTTTTCAGATTGATTCAGGTCAAGCAGTAACTAAAGCATCCATCATGCCAGCCATCTTGAAAAAAGTATTGATTGTGAAACCAATAAGCATGAAAAAATCATGATAGCAGATAGCTGGAAACACCATGATTCTTTTCAACAATGCCTTGTTTCAAGTATCTCTCAGTTGATGTTTAAAGGGTTTCGTCTATTATTCAGCAGAGGAGACGGATACCATTTGAACGGTACATGTCAATATTGCTATTCATATCCTGCATCAGGGAGCTTGTAACAATAATAACCATAGAAAGACAAACAACTTATCAGAATCTATACCTAACTATCAGTGTTAGGATTTCGCTACTAAGGAAAATTACAGACAACAAACCTCATCAGTTCTTGGAGACAATTCCTTCATGATCAAGTAGAACCAGTAGCGGTCCTGGGTAGAAAGTAGAAACCATGGAAGCATAAGCTTCCGATTCAGTGAAAATATTTTTTTTTTAGCCAACAATTTTCAACACTTCATGTAGCTCAGTTGGTTAAAGCTTGTGGTGAAAGTACTAAAGATACTAGATTCGAATTTTATAAGCAACATTTTGAAACATGATTTTTTTTTATAAATCTTCAAAAGTTTAGTGCTTTTGGTCCATGTTGTTTTGGGCCTTTTCAGAGCCAGATCTGAGTAGAACATTTTCCCAAACCATTGTCTTGTTTTTTTTGTCACTGCCCAAACCATTGTCTTAGACTGAAAACTTTGTAACGAAATTAAAAGTTATTTTGTTTCAAACTGCACATGAAGGAAACTGAGAAAACATGAAAAACCTTTAACTCCAGAATGTCTGTTTAAATTTTTTTGTTCCATAAACATATTAACATGTATAAGGGTTTCAGATGAATAAAAGGGGAATGCATGTAACCATAAAACAACCTTGGTTAAGTAAATAGAGAAGTTTCTTGATGAGCTACCAAATTTCATTTGGAATTTTGGAAACATCTAGTAAGATGCCACGGATAGAAAGGGAGAATAACAACAACAACAAAGAAGACGCAATCGTAAGACTTTAATTAGTGTTTACCTGGAGCACCTTGTAGTGTCAACTATGATTCGCTGCATTTTACAGAATGTCTTCCAATCGACATGTTCATCTTCCCATTATGTTGATAAAGTTTTTTTTTTTGCTAAACATGTTGACAATGTTAATCTATACTAATAAAAGTAGCTCTTTCATGGAGCGTCCACATCAGCGAAAAAACTTCTTAAAAAAAACCACGTGGCATTATTATTAAAAAAATAAAAAATAAAAATAAAAAATAAGTAAATATACAATATAAGGAAAAATAAATAATAAGTAAAATATAAAAATAGAAATATTACATTAAACATCTATAATATTATCATTTGGTAGAAAAGCAAGAAAATTAGAATAAGTAAATATACCATAAAATAAAAAATAAACAATAAATAAATATACAATTAAAAATGGAAAAACTAAATTAAACATATATCTGAAAAATTTATAGTAAAATATATAATAATTAAATATACAATATAAGAAATAAATAAATATATATATATATATATTAAACATTAACTGTAATATTAGAATAAATAAATATCTATAATAATAAAGTAGAGTTTTGAGGTTCCATGGAGCATCCACATCGGCAAAAAAACTTCTCTAGAAAGAAGCCATGTGGCATTATTATTAAAAAAAATAATAAAATAAAAATAAGTAAATATACAGTATAAGAAAAAAATAAATAAGTATAAATATATAAAATAGATATATTACATTAAACATCTATCATAATATTATCATTTGGAATAAAAGCAAGAAGATTGGAATAAGTAAATATACCATAAAATAAAAAATAAACAATAAGTAAATATACAATTAAAAATGGAAAAACTAAATTAAACATATATCTGAAAAAATTATAGTAAAATATATAATAATTAAATCTACCATATAAGAAATAAAAATATTATATTAAACATTAATCATAATATTATAATAAAATAAATAAACAATATAAGAAAAATAAATAATAATTAAATATAATATAAGAAAAATAAATAATAATTAAATATACAATATAAGGAAAAATAAATAATAATTAAATCTACCATATAAGAAATAAAAATAAAAATAAAAATAAGTAAATATACAGTATAAGAAAAAAAATAAATAAGTATAAATATATAAAATAGATATATTACATTAAACATCTATCATAATATTATAATAAAATAAATAAACAATATAAGAAATAAATAAATATACAATTAAAAATGGAAAAACTAAATTAAACATATATCTGAAAAATTATAGTAAAATATATAATAATTAAATATACAATATAAGAAATAAATAAATATATATATATATATATTAAACATTAACTGTAATATTAGAATAAATAAATATCTATAATAATAAAGTAGAGTTTTGAGGTTCCATGGAGCATCCACATCGACAAAAACTTCTCTAGAAAGAAGCCATGTGGCATTATTATTAAAAAATAATAAAATAAAAATAAGTAAATATACAGTATAAGAAAAAAAATAAATAAGTATAAATATATAAAATAGATATATTACATTAAACATCTATCATAATATTATCATTTGGAATAAAAGCAAGAAGATTGGAATAAGTAAATATACCATAAAATAAAAAATAAACAATAAGTAAATATACAATTAAAAATGGAAAAACTAAATTAAACATATATCTGAAAAATTATAGTAAAATATATAATAATTAAATCTACCATATAAGAAATAAAAATATTATATTAAACATTAATCATAATATTATAATAAATAAATAAACAATATAAGAAAAATAAATAATAATTAAATATAATATAAGAAAAATAAATAATAATTAAATATACAATATAAGGAAAAATAAATAATAATTAAATCTACCATATAAGAAATAAAAAATAAAAAATAAAAATAAGTAAATATACAGTATAAGAAAAAAAATAAATAAGTATAAATATATAAAATAGATATATTACATTAAACATCTATCATAATATTATAATAAATAAATAAACAATATAAGAAATAAATAAATATACAATTAAAAATGGAAAAACTAAATTAAACATATATCTGAAAAATTATAGTAAAATATATAATAATTAAATATTCAGTAAAAATAAAATATAAGTATACAATATAAGAAAAATAAATAATAATATCTACTAATAAAAGTAGCTTTTGAGGTTCCATGGAGCATCCACATCGAAAAAAACTTCTCTAGAAAGAAGCCATGTGGCATTATTATTAAAAAAATAATAAAATAAAAATAAGTAAATATACAGTATAAGAAAAAAATAAATAAGTATAAATATATAAAATAGATATATTACATTAAACATCTATCATAATATTATCATTTGGAATAAAAGCAAGAAGATTGGAATAAGTAAATATACCATAAAATAAAAAATAAACAATAAGTAAATATACAATTAAAAATGGAAAAACTAAATTAAACATATATCTGAAAAAATTATAGTAAAATATATAATAATTAAATCTACCATATAAGAAATAAAAATATTATATTAAACATTAATCATAATATTATAATAAATAAATAAACAATATAAGAAAAATAAATAATAATTAAATATACAATATAAGAAATAAAAATATTACATTAAATATCTAACGTAATATTACCATCTGATATAAAAGAAAAAAATTGAATAATTAAATATTCAGTAAAAATAAAATATAAGTATACAATATAAGAAATAAAAAAACTAAATTGAACATTTATCTGAAAATATATAAATAAAATAAATAATTGGTAAATATACAACATAAGAAATAAAAATATTAAATTAAACATCAGTTATAACATTAGAATAAGAAATACAGAATAATTAAATATAATATAAGAAAAATAAATAATAATATCTACTAATAAAAGTAGCTTTTGAGGTTCCATGGAGCATCCACATCGACAAAAAACTTCTCTAGAAAGAAGCCACGTGGCATTATTATTAAAAAATAATAAAATAAAAATAAGTAAATATACAATATAAGAAAAATAATAAGTATAAAATATATAAAATAGATATATTACATTAAACATCTATCATAATATTATCATTTGGAATAAATGCAAGAAGATTGGAATAAGTAAATATACCATAAAATAAAAAATAAACAATAAGTAAATATACAATTAAAAATGGAAAAACTAAATTAAACATATATCTGAAAAATTATAGTAAAATATATAATAATTAAATCTACCATATAAGAAATAAAAATGTTATATTAAACATTAATCACAATATTATAATAAATAAATAAACAATATAAGAAAAATAAATAATAATTAAATATACAATATAAGAAATAAAAATATTACATTAAATATATAGCATTAATATTACCATCTGATATAAAAGAAAAAATTGAATAATTAAATATTCAGTAAAAATAAAATATAAGTATTCAATATAAGAAATAAAAAACTAAATTGAACATTTATCTGACAATATATAAATAAAATAAATAATTGGTAAATATACAACATAAGAAATAAAAATATTAAATTAAACATCAGTTATAACATTAGAATAAGAAATACAGAATAATTAAATATAATATAAGAAAAATAAATAATAATTAAATATAAAATATTAGAAATAAAAATTACATTAAACATCTATCTGAAAATATATATAAAAAAATAATAAAATAAAAAATAAACAATAAGTAAATATACAATATAAGAAATATAAATATTACATTAAACATCTATCTGAAAATATATAAATAAAATAAAATAAATATCTATAATAATAAAGTAGAGTTTTGAGGTTCCATGGAGCATCCACATCGAAAAAACTTCTCTAGAAAGAAGCCATGTGGCATTATTATTAAAAAAAATAATAAAATAAAAATAAGTAAATATACAGTATAAGAAAAAATAATAAGTATAAAATATATAAAATAGATATATTACATTAAACATCTATCATAATATTATCATTTGGAATAAAAGCAAGAAGATTGGAATAAGTAAATATACCATAAAATAAAAAATAAACAATAAGTAAATATACAATTAAAAATGGAAAAACTAAATTAAACATATATCTGAAAAAATTATAGTAAAATATATAATAATTAAATCTACCATATAAGAAATAAAAATATTATATTAAACATTAATCATAATATTATAATAAATAAATAAACAATATAAGAAAAATAAATAATAATTAAATATACAATATAAGAAATAAAAATATTACATTAAATATCTAACGTAATATTACCATCTGATATAAAAGAAAAAAATTGAATAATTAAATATTCAGTAAAAATAAAATATAAGTATACAATATAAGAAATAAAAAAACTAAATTGAACATTTATCTGAAAATATATAAATAAAATAAATAATTGGTAAATATACAACATAAGAAATAAAAATATTAAATTAAACATCAGTTATAACATTAGAATAAGAAATACAGAATAATTAAATATAATATAAGAAAAATAAATAATAATATCTACTAATAAAAGTAGCTTTTGAGGTTCCATGGAGCATCCACATCGGCAAAAAAACTTCTCTAGAAAGAAGCCACGTGGCATTATTATTAAAAAAAATAATAAAATAAAAATAAGTAAATATACAGTATAAGAAAAAAATAAGTAAGTATAAAATATATAAAGTAGAAATATTACATTAAACATCTATCATAATATTATCATTTGGAATAAATGCAAGAAGATTGGAATAAGTAAATATACCATAAAATAAAAAATAAACAATAAGTAAATATACAATTAAAAATGGAAAAACTAAATTAAACATATATCTGAAAAAATTATAGTAAAATATATAATAATTAAATCTACCATATAAGAAATAAAAATGTTATATTAAACATTAATCACAATATTATAATAAATAAATAAACAATATAAGAAAAATAAATAATAATTAAATATACAATATAAGAAATAAAAATATTACATTAAATATATAACGTAATATTACCATCTGATATAAAAGAAAAAAATTGAATAATTAAATATTCAGTAAAAATAAAATATAAGTATTCAATATAAGAAATAAAAAAACTAAATTGAACATTTATCTGACAATATATAAATAAAATAAATAATTGGTAAATATACAACATAAGAAATAAAAATATTAAATTAAACATCAGTTATAACATTAGAATAAGAAATACAGAATAATTAAATATAATATAAGAAAAATAAATAATAATTAAATATAAAATATTAGAAATAAAAAATTACATTAAACATCTATCTGAAAATATATATAAAAAAAATAATAAGTAAATATACAATATAAGAAATATAAATATTACATTAAACATCTACGTAATATTAAAATTTGATATAAAAGAAAAATAATTAGAATAAGTAAATCAACTATATAAGAAAAAAATAAATGATAAGTAAATAACAATATAAGAAATGGAGGGCAAAGTTTTGGAGGTGATTTGAAAATAAACACTATATGATATCTTACGTATTTCCCTCTTTTTGATTTACTTATTAATATGAATTGTACTGTAAATGAAGAAAACTTGGAAGGGATTGGCTTGGTAATTCACTCAGCTCAACTCTGCTATGGGGGATGCACCCTCTCAGCTAAAAACAATAGATACCCTCAATGGTGCAGTTTTAAGGACCGATGACGTTGAGGTACAACCTGAATAACAACATTGAATATATTTACACACATTATTTAGAATGAATTTTCCATTTAACAAACTCTAATAATCAGTAGCCAAACTTGAATGATTCATGGTTCCATCGAGACGTTGTTTTTTATGCACAAAATGGAGGATTTGTGGCGGAGGAAGAGCATCAGCTATTGAACAAGCCTAATCATGTATCAAAACTAGAGGAGGGCGAGAATCAGTGTGGGAAAACTTGGCTATTGGCAGGTCTTGCATGATCCGTTTTTGGAATAGCTCAAGCATGAAGAAGGATATTAATCAGAGGTTTTCTTTAAAATGGAGAGACTCGCCATAGAGTATTACAATCCCAAACCAGGTGAATTTGTGGTTGGTGATGAGGATTTGTTGTTTCTGGCAGCGAAAACAAACTCGATGTGAGTATAGTTGCGATATGTTGACTAAGGAGAAACTTCCAGTGTACGACAAAGAATCTATGATTTAAAGTACGATGCTGAAGATTATTGGTTCATGGTAAAGTGGAGATTGTTAAGGATGATGATGAAGATGGTGTTGAAGTTGTGAAGTTTGCAAGGCAAGGCATGCCTGTGGTGGAGATAAGGACAATGATTTTTGCAGAGGTTTTAAGGAGGGCATTGGGTTGAAGGCACCAAGTGAGAGAGGTCTCTTTTTCTTCCTTGATTTCAAAAACTATTTTTGGTTGATCTGTCAAGAAGATTCTAATGAAGGGTAAGTTTTTATGTGGCAGATCAAGCAGCTTAATGAGCCCAATGACGTTAAGATAACTGAATGTAATATGGACGGGCTTCTCACCAGAGACTTCACATGTTTGCTTAGAGTTCATGCCATTTTAGTGGATTAATAGCTTTTTAAAAAATTTCAGGGACTGAGAGGTTTTATTCCAAAGCATGAGCTCATGAAGAGAGTGAATAGTTCTATAGAGCGAAGGAAAAAGTAAAGCAAAATTTTTTTTACTCGCAGTAAGTTTTTTGGTTTCACTGTTTTGTGTTTGCTTAGGCTTTTCTTTGTGTTCTTTGCTTAGACTTTGGGTTGTAGACTGATTGTGCAGAGTACATGATTGAATGAAGGCAAAAGTGACTTGATATTGAGTGAAAAAACAACATGGGTTGGTTTCACATTCTGTTTGTCTTAATACGAAAACTAAAGATGAAACTAAATGATATATTGCATAATGTTGTAATAGGAGAAACTGTACAACGTAAGATAGTGTAAAATGCTCAGATCAAATCAAGAAAACAATCACAAAAAGGCTAAAGATTCTGGGCAAAAAAAATCTATCTAGAATGCATCCAAGGATTTGCTGCTAACGCATAAAGTACTCTTTACTTTCTATAAAATAATTTAGTATCATTTGTTAGTTAGTTCTCATTTTACTTTTGTATTGAACTCGGTGAGATATTTGAGAAATTTATCATGGTCCACTTACGAACTTCTTGCTCACAATGTTGTATGTCGATGGCCCGATGGTAATCGTTGAGTCCAAACACGTTCAGATTTGCGATAAGTGAGAGCTCTTTCTCTTTCATTTTTTTGTTGTATCGCATATAAAAATATTACTGATTGATAAAATCTTATCCTCCCTTTGAAGTGCTATGAAGCTGAACAGAGGCGTGAAGGCAGGAAAAAGAAATATTTTAAAATTCAAGGATACACATACATTCTAAACTGGCATCCCGATAGATAAACCAAATTTTGTAATGCTCAGTTTTCATTCTTAGACTATGGTAATTAGGATAGTTACAGTTACACTTTTCAAATGTGTGATTTTAAATATAAACAAGAAATTATATTTTCACAAACATAAATTCTGTAAATTCATTAGATATTGATAATTTAGAAATCAAATTTAATTATTAATAAAAATTAGAGTTATAAATCCGCACTTAGTTTAATTATATTTTTAATAATCATTTGGTTAATTACCTATTTAAAGATTCAAAGTAACAAAACAAAATCACTTTTCACCTTTGAAAAGTGAATAATGAGTTAAATGAGATATCACTATCAAATATTTATTTGTATCTATTTCCACAATGTAAAACATAAATATCTAATTATTATAATATTTTACAGCATTAAATATTAATAGAAAATATAACAAAACACTTATATATAAAAATCTATATTCAAATATATATAAAATTTGAAATATTTTAATTGTTTTTGTAATTGTTCTCCCGTCCATAGGGCGGGTTTAATCCTAGTAAGTAGTAACATAAAAAATAGTAGTTCAACCAATGTGTTATGTGATTCATATAATTGGTGTAGGCTTCAATTTATGATTTTTATCTAGATGCGACCATGTAGTTGTAAACTAACAATTATTTTTCCAAAATCCACTTAATAAAGAAAAAAGAAAAAAATTCAAATATGTAAATATTCCGATAAACGACATAATCTACTTGACAAAGAAGAAAAAGTTGATATATAAAGTTAAAATAAGAGGAAACTTCAAAGCAGAGCGTATCTGTTTTATTTTGGTCAAAACCTGAATGTATCTAAAGACTTTAACTTAAACACGAGCCTGTCTTAAAGAATTACTTTTGTACTTCTTTTTTATGTCGACAATTACTTTTGTACTTAAAAGTAGTTTCACTGAGGTAGATATGCAAGGAAACATAAAAAGGAAAAAAAAAAAATATATATATATATCTATACTAATAAAGTAGGCTTTTTTATCTCCTTGGGGGGAAAAATGCCATGTGGCATTTTTTTTTTAATAATTAAAATATTTTCTTAATTTAAATTTAATGAATTTTGGTATTAATTGTGAAATAAATTGAGGGTTTTAAACTTTTCTTCATACAGATTCAAACGTTTATAAGAGTATTTTGAATCTGATCCGGACCCGTAGTTGAACCTATAAATCCGGTGACCCAATAGAAATCGGATTTTGGTTTTGTGAAAAACCCATAAAACACACAAAAACTCACTAAAACCCTATACATGTTGCAGCACTGGTTGAACCAATAGATAAATTTAATTTTTTACTATTTTAGTTCAAGTTATGTTTTAAAAATATTTTTTATATTCTAAATTTTTAATTAAAAATTTAAAATTTTCAGTTTTATTGCCGTCTTCCTCTTCTTCTACACTATAATTTACGTTTGCAAGAAAGGTGAGTCATAATTGTGCTTGAGCCGCACGTCCGTAAACAGACTAAAGCACGATGAGGCTTATTATTCCTCTACACTACAATTTACATTTGTAAAAAAGGTGAGTAAATTATTTTTTTATTTTTTATTTAACTCAGTTTATAACAAATCATTACATTTTTAATTTACCGATCAAAAAGAATAAAATCATATGATCATGTGAATTACAAAACAGAGTTTTGGATTGTTGAAGAAGAAAACCTGGCGAGCTTGATTATAATAAATTAGAGAATGCTCTTGATGAAGAATATCCCAAAGATGATGAAGTGACAAATTTAGAAAATTTTGTTGGTAAGTTTTAAAATTTAGAGAAAACCAAAATTATTTGATGTGATCTGGTGTTAGTTTATTTTTGTTATTGACAATTTATTACAATGATGTTCTAATTTTGGTTTATTTTGGATTAAGTTTAATTTTATGTCTTGATTTTTTAGATGTCATAACTCTTATGTTACAATTTTTTAAATAGTCTAAACTATTTCTTAATATTTTGTATCTACACTTAAAATACTTAACTTTAGTTTTTATATATATTTGCTTTCATAGATAATATATTATTATATAATATATTATTATATAATAAAACTAATTCATTTATTAATCCATGATTCATCCGATTGATCCAATGATCCATGATCCGGTAAATCATTCGATTCATTGTCCTGATCGGGTTTCAAAACACTGGTTTATAGGATTTCTTTATATTTGATGTTGACGATGGAGAATATAGCCTCTACAATTCTCCTTCCTTAACGCAATCATATAATTAATCCAGAAATCCCACTCATCCCACTATCTCTATTGAATGCTTCTTTAGTTCACCTTTCGGTTTCATTGTATATGTATAGACGGTGTGAGAGTTTGGATGATAATCCCTTTACTTTTCTCAATTCAATCATTGTCGAATTTCCAGTTTCATTGCTCGGAGTTAAAGACAAATCGGTGTAGAGATATTCAGACTAGGCTATATTAATTTTGGCAAGCCTGAAATGTTAAGAAAGGGGTGAGATATTGGGGTTGATATGTTGTTAATTAATGGGAAGGTACACCGATTTCTTATTGCAGTTTACCAGTTAATGATTGCTTACTTTTAAAGTAGTAGTTTTCTTATGCATCATTTTCTTTCTCAGGTAGTGCTTTTGCATGCGTTAATCAACTTTCTCAGGTTTAACACCTTCAAACATTTTTTGAAAGAGAGCTCAGTCTATGACATGAGTATTTAAGATTCCAACTAAATTAACTTTTTTACGATTATCAATTTTTATTCTATTTTTATTAATCGATTAGTAACAACTACTTATGCTATTCTACTTTGAACTAAACAACTTCAAACAAAATAATATACTACGGTCACAAATCACTATCAAAAAGATCAGAAAATATTATTTTTTACATATTTTTATTTTACATATTTTTAACATATTTTCTTTACTAAGACCATATAATAAATTATAAATTTAAGTAAGAATACAACATAACGAATCCGGCGCGTAGCGCCGGAATATCACTAGTATATATATATAATGATATCTATCGAGATAAAGTGCTAAAGATATCCTGTAAATTTAGAGCAAAAGATAATGGAGGAAGATGAAGAAAACCCTAGTCAGGTCTACATAGTTGCCGATGTGGTGGAAGAAATACTTGTTAGGCTGCCCTTGAAATCAATTCTCAGATTCAAAACCGTCTCAAGGCAATGGAGATCAACACTCGAGTCAAGGAGGTTCGCAGACAGGCGTATGCTTGTTCCAAAGAAGCAGAAGATCCTGGCTGTCGGTGGAAATCAGACCCAATCTCGGTTCCAAGGAGACGCAGAGATCGAGACGGTTTACTTAGAGTGTGATGAAGCCACACGACCTTCGTTGACATGTAACGGTGTAGTTTGCATCCCGGAACCGAATTGGGTCAGCGTTTTGAACCCTTCGACCGGAGAATTTCTTAGATTCTGTAGCGGCCCCTTCCACTATGAGAACGACATGTCTACCGGTAATTATGTCTCTCTATATATATTTTTTTTCCATCATATTTATTTTTCGAGTTTTTGAAATTATCACAATGGCAGAAGTATGGTGGAGCGAATTCAATATAAACTCGGCCATGGGATTCGGTAAGGACGAAGTTAACGGGAAGTATAAAGTAGTGAGCATGTCATTTGAACATAACAGTTACCAGATTCTTGATGTTGACATTGGCCAATGGCGGAAACTGGTGCCCCCTCCTTACAAGGTTGTAACATCAACGAAGTCGGCATGTGTGAAAGGATCCATCTACTGGTTAGAAGTTTTTCGAAAATTTAAGATACTAGCTTTGGATCTTCACACAGAAGAGTTTCGGGATGTTCAGGTACTCCCTCCCCTTTTGCACTCGGCCGCAGCTCGGATAGTCAACCTTGATGATCGTCTAGCCATAGCTGACATCTGTATGATGAAACCTGGATGGAATCTAGAGATATGGATCATGGATGCACAAGAAGAAACATGGAGTATGACTTACTGCATAACTTTAGCCCATAGAGTTATTTCAATGCACGAAAGAGTTATAGAGGAATGGAAAACGATGTTCACCCCCTTGGCTGTTTCTAAGGAAGGGTGTCTTTTCTTCTATGACACTAAGAAGAGGTTGTTCAAATATGATCCAGAGACAGACTTCCTCTGTTGCCTCTCTTCAGATATTTGTATTATCTCTCCTTTTGTCGAAAATTTGGTCCGTTTACATCCAGGTTGTGTTCCGAAAACCAGGCCACCTGGGTGGTGCCGCAATGGACGTAGCTATCTAAATCACGTACCGGCCTCCCAGATATTTAAACGGATCAAACTGCAGATCCCTAATATTTTACTTACCTCTACTCTTGTGTCTCTAATTTGTTTTGGTTACAGTTATAGATATCGTACCTGAAAAGCGTGGTCCTTGTTGTTTTCATCTTACTGTTATGATAAGCAAGCTTTTCCACTTTCTTTGAACATTTAAAGTGATGAAACTCTTGGTGAGATGTGTATCCCTTTTCACGAAGATGTGTAATCAAAGTAGTGTATTGTGGAGTTTTCTGAAACTCTGATCCGAATTGTTTTTATAGCCTTTAAAATTCTAGTAAGGATTTAGTCAATTTTTATCTGATAAGTACGAAGAAATAATGTAAATTAGTGAAATCTAAGACTAAATAATGAAAATCACGTACGTTGCTTTGAGCTCTTAATGGCGCCACTTATCACTTGCTTTTGTCTGTGCTTCTGATCCTGTCTTCCCAATCTCACTTCTCTTGTTAACAGCCTTAGACGGAGTCTGCTGTATCTTTTTTTTGGCAAGGCCAGCAGAACATCAGTATGTACAGTCCTATCATTGGTCTCATAGACAATAGTAACCGAATATCTTGAAAGAAGTTGTGTTAAGCCAGCTCATGTCTTGACAGTTGTCACGTTTTAGTCTTAATCCAGGCAAGCTCTGGTTCATTATGGGTTCAACTCCAAAACTGGCCATAAAATAAAACCTCGATGGTTCCCACCCGTACTTGTTTCGTTCCATTTTGCGACCTGAGGCACCCCTCTGATGTAAAGACTTTCAGGAAATTTAGTAGAGACAAGCTGCCACTTGTAGAGAAGAACATCAATGCCTCCTTGTTCCAATGTTTTATTAACCTTTAAACATTGTCAGAAACTTTGAATCTAAGGATATTGTTTTTTCAAGAGAGGATAACTCCAAAACTACCATCACCACCACCATCACGAATCGCCCAGAAAAGATCTTCTCCCATGGTAGCCCGAGTCAAGAAGAAGATTTAGTTGGTTAACTTAATGTAAGGAATGTATTGATCTTATTAATTCAATGACAATAGTCATGAGAATATATACAGACTCAAGACTTGGGAACCAAGTTACATATAAACAGATTTCCTAAAACAGAGGATATGATATCTATACAATCAATATGAGATATCTTCGTATAATATCTTACATGCCCCCTCAAGATGGAGTAGAGGATCTTACTCCAATCTTGCTGCGAAGTTCCATGAAGCGTGCGCGTGTAAGAGGTTTAGTTAGAGCATCGGCCAGCTGATCTCGAGTATTGACATGAGCAACTCGGAGAGCTCCCTTCTGAACTTGATTGCGCACAAAGTGGTAGTCAATGGCTATATGTTTCATGCGTGAGTGAAAAACCGGATTGGCGCAGAGGAAGGTAGCTCCGACATTATCACAATACACGACCGGTGGTGATAGCAGCGTGATACCGAGTTCGGACAAGAGATTGCAGATCCAGCTGAGTTCAGAAGCAGCATTAGCAACAGCACGGTATTCTGCTTCCGTAGACGATCGAGCCACACCGTTCTGTTTCTTGGATGCCCAAGATATTGGATGACGTCCAAGATAGATTATGTAGGAGTTGGTGGATACATAGTCATCAGAGTCTCCTGCCCAGTCCGCGTCCGAATAACCATGAAGAATGAGTTTGTTTGAAGCAGAGAAGAAGATACCGTGTGTAGGGGTGCCAGCTAAGTATCGAAGGATTCTCTTAGCGGCCTGCCAATGGTCTTCAGTAGGCAATTGCATGAACTGAGATAGTTTATTTACCGCATATGCAATGTCTAGGCGAGTAAACTGCAAGTACTGTAGACTTCCTATCAGGCGCCTATATTTGGTTGGATCAGCAAGAGGGACTCCAGACCGTAGGTGTAGCTTAGGTGAGGACGCCATAGGAGTAGTCACAGGTTTTGCATTGGTCATGTCATATTTGTGTAGAAGATCAAGGACATATTTGCGTTGAGATAGGTGAAGACCCTGCTGTGATCGGTGTGCTTCAATGCCAAGGAAGTAGTTTAAGTCTTCGGCATCTTTAACAGAGAATCGGTCGGCGAGTAGAGCCAGGATTTTAGCAATTCCAGAAGTGGTGTTCCCGGTTATGAGAATGTCGTCGACGTAAATGAGGAGATAGACGAACTGTGACCCTCGGTGAAGAACAAATAAGGAGGTGTCAGCCAAGGAGTTAACGAAGCCAAGACTGATCAGAAAATTACTTAGCTCGTTGTACCAGGCCCTGGGAGCCTGTTTGAGTCCATAAACTGCTTTGTTGAGTTTGCAGACATAGTCCGGTCGATCAGTATCAACAAAACCGGGTGGCTGCTCCATGTAAATCTCCTCCGTGAGAGTGCCTTGAAGAAACGCATTGTTTACGTCTAGTTGCTGGATAGGCCAAGAGTAACTTACAGCAATGTCAAGGACAAGACGAAGTGTAGTGGCCTTGATGACTGGGCTGAATGTTTCCGTATAGTCACGACCATATTCTTGTGTGTACCCCTTTGCAACAAGGCGGGACTTGCAGCAGCGATGAGAACCATCGGAGTTGAACTTGTTCTTATGTAACCACTTGCAGGCAATGACGTTGTGATCAGGTTTGCGCGGAACAAGATCAAAGGTGCCATTGCGTGCAAACGCATCAATCTCTTTGGACATAGAACCTCGCCAGCGCTTGTCTTTGAGAGCTTGGTTGAGAGTGTTCGGCTCTGCAGGTATGAGAGAAGAAAGAGCAGCGGAGTAGTTATACTTGGAGTTCGGTTTGGTGATTTGATTCTTTCTTCTTGTGACCATAGGGTGCGTGTTGGGTGGCGGAGCAGGTGCGGGAGCTGGTGAGCTCGTTTGTGGTGGCTGTGTGGGCGAGGAGTTGTGTGATTGCTCAGCAGGTGACGAAGACACGTCAGTGTCGTGCGGAGTTGCTGGACCTGAGCTAGGCGAAGCTGCTGACTGCTCTGCATTTATACTGTTATCGTTAGTAATACTAGGCAAAGTCGAAGTAGAATTTACCTGCCCTGGTGGAGAAGGAGCTGAGCTCGGAACCCCCGTTTGCTGTACAAGCGGCGGTATAGGGTTTGGTTGAGTGGGTGTTTGTGTTGGTTGGGGAAGAGGTATGATTGTAACAGAGGGTGACGGGTTTGGTGTGTGAGAAGAAGGGTCAGGGGAGGTTTGTGGGGTTTTAGTTTTGGTTTTAAAAGGGAAGACAGACTCGTCGAACCGCACATGGCGAGATACATAGATCCTGCCAGTATGAGGTTGTAAGCAGAGGTAAGCACTTTGTGTTGGGGAGTAGCCGATAAAGACGCAGGGTGTGGATCTGTCTTCGAGCTTATGAGCTGTGTAAGGTCGTAGCCAGGGGAAACAAAGACACCCAAAAACCTTGAGCTTGTTGTAGTTGGGTTGCGTCCCAAATAATCGGTGGAACGGCGAGTCCATGTTGAGAACTTCTGTGGGTTGACGATTGATCAGATAGGTGGCTGTGGAGAAGGCATATGTCCAGTATGATTTAGGCATGGAGGCGTGGGTGAGTAAGGTAAGGCCTGTTTCAACAACATGACGATGTTTCCGCTCAGATATTCCGTTGTGCTCGGGGGTGTGTGGTGGGGAGGTGAGATGAGAGATTCCAGCATCGGCAAGGAGTTGACGGAGAGCTATAAATTCACCGCCGTTATCGGAAAAGAGGGTTCCGATCTTGAGTGAGAAGTGGTTCTCGACGAGAGCTTTGAATGTCTTGAACACTTCTTTGACTTGTGACTTAAGTTTCAATGGATACAGCCAAGTGTAGCGACTGTAATGATCCACAAGCACAAGGTAATACTTGTAATTATCGACGGAGAGAACTGGTGAACTCCAGAGATCGGTAAAGATATATTGGAGGGGTCGGGAAGAAGAGATGGTCGTTTGATGAAAAGGTAACTTGTGGGTTTTATTAATGGCACAATCTGGGCACAAAGTGTTTTTGGTTACAGATTGAGAACAGGGTAATGAAAAATTTGAAATAACAGACTTAAGAATGGAAGCTGAGGGATGGCCAAGACGAAAATGCCAATCCGACAGTGTAATTTTTGGTGGTGAAGAAGCAAAAAAGGACTGAAGGGTAGATGGGTTGGCTGGCCATTCGTACAGCTCATCCTTGGTCTTGCCTTGGATTAAGGGGATTCCCGAGCAGAGATCCTTCACCTGAAAGGAAGCAGGGAAAAATTCAACCGAAACCTTGTTAGTATTACATAAACGGTAAACAGAGATGAGGTTCTTTTTAATGTTAGGAACACAAAGAACATCATTTAGACGCATGTTGCGTGTAGACGAAGGCAGAGAAATAGAGCCAGTGTGAGTAATGGACAAACCAGATCCATCGCCTATTAAAACCGAATCATCACCGAGGTATGGTTGATGCAGGGCCATGTTGTGAAGATCACTGGTTAGGTGGTGAGTTGCTCCTGAGTCTAGGAGCCAAGCGTTGTTCGGGTGTTGAGCTGCTACTGCTACATTGGCTCGTGGTTGCCACGGGCGTATAGGAGAAGTGCCAGCGTTGGAGTAGAGTTGAGACATCTGAGTGCAGCGGCGAGCGCTGTGACCAAACACACCGCATATCTGACATTTGCCTTGGTAGCCTTTGGTGGAGCGCTGATCATTCTTCTGTATGGAGTAGTTGTTGGGTTTGTAATTTGTGTTCCAGTTGGAGTTGTTGCCTCTGTTGTTCTGCGACTGATGTTGTTTAGGACGAGTAGAGGCGATGTTTGCTGTCATGGGTACCGAGCTGGGAGGCGTAACAGAGACGGCGAGAAGTTTTGCTTCCTTGTTTATGAGCTTCTCGTGGATCTCTATTATTGAAGGGGTTGTGTCACGTCCTTCGACTTGCTCAGTAACCGATTTGTACTCCTCAGGGAGTCCATCAATGATGAACTCAATCTTGTCTTCATGATCCAAAGGCTTGCCAAGGAGACCGAGTTGATCAAACCGAGTCGTCAGGCCCCTCATGTACTCATCGATGCTCTTGTCCCCTTTTGTGAAGTTCTTCAGTTGGAGACGAAGTTGTTGAATGTGTCCTCGGCTGGGAGTGGCGTAAGTAGCACTTAGAGATTTCCACACCTCGCGAGCAGATTTTGAGCTTGTGACGAGCGCCTGGATGGATGGGGAGAGGGTGCCGAGGAGAGCACTATAGATGAGGCGATCTTGACGACGCCATTTTGTGAAGTCGGGGTTAACGGTTGTGTTTGCGTCGACGGTGATTGTTTCTGCAGGTGCAGGGGTGGTGCCGTCTATGTGTCCAGCCAAGTCGTATCCATCTAGCAAGGCATGGACTTGAAGGCTCCAAGTCATGTAATTTGCAGAGGTGAGCTTTGTGATGTTGACCATATTGATGTTCAACAGTGGTTTGGTTCCATCGATTATCTCATGAGCTGCGTTAGTAGCCATGATAATGGAGGATTTTGCAGGTCGGAGAGAAGAAGAAAAGAGATGAGAGAGGTAGCGGCTAGAAGAGAAGAGAGAAAGAGAGAGATGAAAAAAAAAAATTTAGGGTATCGTTAAGCTCTTGATACCATGTAAGGAATGTATTGATCTTATTAATTCAATGACAATAGTCATGAGAATATATACAGACTCAAGACTTGGGAACCAAGTTACATATAAACAGATTTCCTAAAACAGAGGATATGATATCTATACAATCAATATGAGATATCTTCGTATAATATCTTACACTTAATTCTTCATATGCATAATCTAATCTACCTACTACCTTAGCTTGATTGTGATAAGAAACTTCTTCAATATCAATTGTCACCAAACGTTTTTCGATATTGAGGTTAGATACATCAATGCTTTGCTATCATAGAGATTAGAGAATGTTATGGTTTTGTGACTACTAGTGTTTTATTGTGGAAGGACCCGATCAGCTCTCAAATTACACACGGAAAAGAACTGAACATAACAGAACGAGAGGAAAAAAAAAAAGACAAATACAATAAGTAGAGTATCAGATAGATTATTTTTCTATATTAAAAAAAATAATAATAGAGACCCAATATTAGGGGTATGTGCTGCTCATTGATCGGTCCAAATCTCAAAAAACATTCTCCAGGTTACAAGATCCTAAAACCCGATTTGGTTTTAATTTGTATCTGATTCAAAATAACAATCAACAGATCAAACATATTATGATAATTTTTTGAACGGTATATGAGATATCTCGAGGAGGATTCGGTTCAAGGACTGAGGCTGAGAGAAGAACGGTGCATGATGGGATCCTTTGAGCTCAAAAACCTTTTCAAGCCGACTCAATTTGATCATCGCCTCCTGAAGAGGAACCGGTACAGCTTAATCCTCCATGGTTTTTATGTAGAACCGTCGAATAGATCCGTAGTTTTCATCCGGCATGTGAAGCTTTTCACTAACTGGTGCGAACGAGATGAGTCTCATGGATACCGATGCCAATGCAATGTCCTATACCAAAATGAAATTCAGTAATCAAACCGAAATGTAACGGTTCTGTTTGTAAATGATATGTCGAAATCAACGGTGGTTGGAGGGTTCTTTTTGCCGTTGGCGTACAGGAAGATCTGAGCTTGTTGCAGAAGATCATTTGAACCCAGCTAAAAAAGGATATAATGAATGCAATTAAAAAAAGAGGATGATGAGCAGAAGACAAAATAAAGTAGAATGAAAAATCTACCTGTTGATTAAAGAGATCAAGAGTGCTTTGACATTAGCCAGCATAGCATCAGAGATAAAGACAGCTTTTGGAGATCCCCCCCCCCCAAATCATGCCCCACCAAGATCACCTTTATTATGTGTAACTTGTTATGGTCTTAAAACATGATCTAACTGTTGTAATTAATGGATATCAAAAACCATGGTTTGGAGTAGTGAGCGAGGCTGGTGAGCTAACACCTGAACCGGTTAAGTCAACGGCATCTACTGGAAAACCATGTTTCTCTAAGAGAGCTATGGTTTTGTACCAACACCAAGCCCCGAAACCTCCACCATGAACCAGCACGAACCGCTTCGTCTCTGTTCCTTCCACCTTATTCTGCTCATGTTACACATACAAATGTCCCTCACCATTTCACGAAATACATCAGCCTTTTTTACCTTTCAATTTACGTGTGAAAAATTATTTTCAAAACCAATTCATGCAAAACTAAAGGAATTAACATTTAAATTTTTTTGTGAAATGTGAAAGCAAACTATATTACCAAATTATGTTTAGAATACTAATAAACTGAAGTTTACTTTTGATTAAAGTATATTCTAAAATAAACGCAAATAAACAGTCTGAATGTATATAATCTTAAGTTTTTCATTTGTTTTCTAATAAGTGAAATGCCTGCCTTGTCTACGAGCTGGTTAGGCTTGATCATTGGATCGGTACTGGACCTTTGCCTAGAACTAAAGCTTTTTACGAATCCACCGGTCGACCTCCTGGGATTCTGGACGGCTGAAACAGGTCATGAGCCGCCGCCTGAGCTGGCGTGAGTTGAGGGATAGACAACGGATGTGGACCGTCTGAAGTTAGGAGGAACAACAGAGCTTTGATGTTACGAGGAGTTTGGTTGAAGAGGAGATTAGTAGCTGCTAAAGTTTGCTCCTGAATAATATGAGAGTCTTTATTTCGTGTCCATGGTGATCTTGATGATGTCTCTCTCTTATTTTCTTCTTTGCTTCGATCCCGCCTTTCTTGGAAGACGAAGTGGAGGATGAGCCGGAGCAGGAGAGCGAATGAAGTAGCGTACGCTTTCTAAACGAAGGGATTAGCGATTGGCGACGCATGTATATATTTTGCCTGAGTTACTTCCTCCTCTTTTGCTGCGGCCGTCCGAGGATTTTTTGGGACGTTTTTCCTCCTCGTGAGAGATACATGTTCCCCATTTTGCTGAATTTTCTCTGTGTTAGTTTCTCCACCAGAGGGAAGAGATTGTTTATAGATGCATTTACTACATGTTCAAATGTCTGTTCGTGCTTGTCTATGTTGGAGAAACGAAACAGTTGAAACTTTCACGACGTAGAAAAAAAAAAGAAAAAGAGGTTTTTGCATAAGACTTTTTCTGACTTGGTACTGAGGAATATATCAGAAAATAATTTGTATATTTGACATAATAATAGAATAACTTTTGTAAATATATCTGATAGGCCTGGGCATTCTAACCTGGATCCGAAGATCCGACCCGAACCGGTCCGAAAATACCCGACCCGAATCCGAACCGAAAGTGTACAAGTATTTTTTGGGTCTAAATTTCTTTTACCCGAATAGATCCGGACCCGAAGAGAACCGACCCGAATAGACCCGGACCCGAAAAAAACCGACCCGACAAGAACCGATTTGTACCCGACTTAAAAACATGTATATTCCAAATTATAATTTTTTGTGTTCTCTTTTATATATATTATTTTTTATTTAGTTGAAATATCTTTTGTTAACAATATTTATTATTATTTTGTAACATTTTTAAATAATATGAAACTTTAAAATATAAATTTTAGAGTTTAAAAATGTTTTATGTTAATTATTAATAGTTCAATTTAAGTTATTTTGTAAATATTTAGATATATATGACAAATATTAATTAAATTTGAGTGAATTTGGGTATGTCATATATTTTTCAGATTCTAAATACTCGAACCCGATCCGGATCTGATATGGACCCGTAAAATTACGGGTATTTTACAGGTATTGAAATTATAGACCCGAACCGATCTGGACCCGACAAGACCCGATCCGGAACCGATCCGAAAAATTACAGGTACCTATATGGATCAAAATTTCCAAGACCCAAAGACCCGACCCAACAGGACCCGACCCGAACCCGATCCGAGGACCCGGATACCAAGACCTAATATCTGATGTGATTTAAATTTTCTTTCTTAGTTATGATAAGTTTTATTCATAAAGCTTAATGATTTTGTTTAAAATAATATAACGGTTTTATTCATATTTCTGACAAAGAAGAAAAATTTGATATATAAAGTTAGGATAAGAGGAAACTTCAAAGCAGAGCCTATCTTGTTTTATTTTGGTCAAAACTTGAACGTATCGAAAGACTTTAACTTAAACACGAGTATGTCTTAAAGAATTACTTTTATACATCTTTTTTTGTCGACAATTACTTTTCTACTTAAAAGTAGTTTCACTGAGGTAGATCTGCAAGGAAACATAAAAAGGAAAAAAAATTCCAAATATGTAAATATTCCGATAAACGACATAATTCATATAATTGGTGTAGGTTTTAATTTATTATTTTTATCTAGATGTGACCATGTAGTTGTAAACTAACAGTTATTTTTTCAAAATCCACTTACTAAAGAAAAGGAAAAAATTCCAAATAGGTAAATATTCCGATAAATGACATAATCTACTTGACAAAGAAGAAAAATTTGATATATAAAGTTAGGATAAGAGGAAACTTCAAAGCAGAGCGTATCTGTTTTATTTTGGTCAAAGCCTAAACGTATCTAAAGACTTTAACTTAAACACGAGCGTGTCTTAAAGAATTACTTTTGTACTTCTTTTTTTTGTCGACAATTACTATTGTATTTAAAAATAGTTTCACTGGGGTAGATCTACAAGGAAACATAAAAAGGAAAAAATTCCAAATATATAAATATTTCGATAAACGACATAATTCATATAATTGGTGTAGGTTTTAATTTATTATTTTTATCTAGATGTGACCATGTAGTTGTAAACTAACACTTATTTTTACAAAATCCACTTATTTAAGAAAAGAAAAATTCCAAATATGTAAATATTCGATAAATGACATAATCTACTTGACAAAGAAGAAAAATTTGATATATAAAGTTAGGATAAGAGGAAACTTCAAAGCAGTGTGTATCTGATTTATTTTGGTCAAAGCCTGAACATATCTAAAGACTTTAAATAAAACACGAGTGTGTCTTAAAGACTTTAACTTAAACACGAGTATGTCTTAAAGAATTACTTTTGTACTTCTTTTTTGTCGACAATTACTTTTCTACTTAAAAGTAGTTTCACTGAGGTAGATCTGCAAGGAAACATAAAAAGGAAAAAAATTCCAAATATGTAAATATTCGATAAAGCGACATAATTCATATAATTGGTGTAGGTTTTAATTTATTATTTTTATCTAGATGTGACCATGTAGTTGTAAACTAACAGTTATTTTTTCAAAATCCACTTACTAAAGAAAAGGAAAAAATTCCAAATAGGTAAATATTCCGATAAATGACATAATCTACTTGACAAAGAAGAAAAATTTGATATATAAAGTTAGGATAAGAGGAAACTTCAAAGCAGTGTGTATCTGATTTATTTTGGTCAAAGCCTAAACGTATCTAAAGACTTTAACTTAAACAGTGTCTTAAAGAATTACTTTTGTACTTCTTTTTTTTGTCGACAATTACTATTGTATTTAAAAATAGTTTCACTGAGGTAGATCTGCAAGGAAACATAAAAAGGAAAAAAAATTCCAAATATATAAATATTTCGATAAACGACATAATTCATATAATTGGTGTAGGTTTTAATTTATTATTTTTATCTAGATGTGACCATGTAGTTGTAAACTAACACTTATTTTTACAAAATCCACTTATTTAAGAAAAGAAAAATTCCAAATATGTAAATATTCGATAAACGACATAATCTACTTGACAAAGAAGAAAAATTTGATATATAAAGTTAGGATAAGAGGAAACTTCAAAGCAGTGTGTATCTGATTTATTTTGGTCAAAGCCTGAACATATCTAAAGACTTTAAATAAAACACGAGTGTGTCTTAAAGACTTTAACTTAAACACGAGCGTGTCTTAAAGAATTACTTTTGTACTTCTTTTTTTTGTCGACAATTACTTTTGTATTTAAAAATAGTTTCACTGGGGTAGATCTACAAGGAAACATAAAAAGGAAAAAAAATTCCAAATATATAAATATTTCGATAAACGACATAATTCATATAATTGGTGTAGGTTTTAATTTATTATTTTTATTTAGATGTGACCATGTAGTTGTAAACTAACACTTATTTTTACAAAATCGACTTATTTAAGAAAAAGGAAAAATTCCAAATATGTAAATATTCTGATAAGCGACATAATCTACTTGACAAAGAAGAAAAATTTGATATATAAAGTTAGGATAAGAGGAAACTTCAGAGCAGTGTGTATCTGATTTATTTTGGTCAAAGCCTGAACATATCTAAAGACTTTAAATAAAACACGAGTGTGTCTTAAAGAATTACTTTTGTTCTTCTTTTTTGTGGACAATTACTTCTGTACTTAAAAGTAGTTTCACGAGGTAGATCTGCAAGGAAACATAAAAAGGAAAAAATTCCAAATATGTAAATATTCGATAAAGCGACATAATTCATATAATTGGTGTAGGTTTTAATTTATTATTTTTATCTAGATGTGACCATGTAGTTGTAAACTAACAGTTATTTTTTCAAAATCCACTTACTAAAGAAAAGGAAAAATTCCAAATAGGTAAATATTCGATAAATGACATAATCTACTTGACAAAGAAGAAAAATTTGATATATAAAGTTAGGATAAGAGGAAACTTCAAAGCAGAGCCTATCTTGTTTTATTTTGGTCAAAGCCTAAACGTATCTAAAGACTTTAACTTAAACAGTGTCTTAAAGAATTACTTTTGTACTTCTTTTTTGTCGACAATTACTATTGTATTTAAAATAGTTTCACTGAGGTAGATCTGCAAGGAAACATAAAAAGGAAAAATTCCAAATATATAAATATTCGATAAACGACATAATTCATATAATTGGTGTAGGTTTTAATTTATTATTTTTATCTAGATGTGACCATGTAGTTGTAAACTAACACTTATTTTTACAAAATCCACTTATTTAAGAAAAGAAAAATTCCAAATATGTAAATATTCGATAAGCGACATAATCTACTTGACAAAGAAGAAAAATTTGATATATAAAGTTAGGATAAGAGGAAACTTCAAAGCAGTGTGTATCTGATTTATTTTGGTCAAAGCCTGAACATATCTAAAGACTTTAAATAAAACACGAGTGTGTCTTAAAGACTTTAACTTAAACACGAAGCTGTCTTAAAGAATTACTTTTGTACTTCTTTTTTGTCGACAATTACTATTGTATTTAAAATAGTTTCACTGAGGTAGATCTGCAAGGAAACATAAAAGGAAAAAAATTCCAAATATATAAATATTCGATAAACGACATAATTCATATAATTGGTGTAGGTTTTAATTTATTATTTTTATCTAGATGTGACCATGTAGTTGTAAACTAACACTTATTTTTACAAAATCCACTTATTTAAGAAAAAGAAAAAATTCCAAATATGTAAATATTCCGATAAACGACATAATCTACTTGACAAAGAAGAAAAATTTGATATATAAAGTTAGGATAAGAGGAAACTTCAAAGCAGTGTGTATCTGATTTATTTTGGTCAAAGCTGAACATATCTAAAGACTTTAAATAAAACACGAGTGTGTCTTAAAGACTTTAACTTAAACACGAGCGTGTCTTAAAGAATTACTTTTGTACTTCTTTTTTTTGTCGACAATTACTTTTGTATTTAAAAATAGTTTCACTGGGGTAGATCTACAAGGAAACATAAAAAGGAAAAAAAATTCCAAATATATAAATATTTCGATAAACGACATAATTCATATAATTGGTGTAGGTTTTAATTTATTATTTTTATTTAGATGTGACCATGTAGTTGTAAACTAACACTTATTTTTACAAAATCGACTTATTTAAGAAAAAGAAAAAATTCCAAATATGTAAATATTCTGATAAACGACATAATCTACTTGACAAAGAAGAAAAATTTGATATATAAAGTTAGGATAAGAGGAAACTTCAGAGCAGTGTGTATCTGATTTATTTTGGTCAAAGCCTGAACGTATCTAAAGACTTTAAATAAAACACGAGTGTGTCTTAAAGAATTACTTTTGTTCTTCTTTTTTTTGTGGACAATTACTTCTGTACTTAAAAGTAGTTTCACTGAGGTAGATCTGTAAGGAAACATAAAAAGGAAAAAAAATTCAAATCTGTAAATATTCCGATAAACGACATAATTCATATAATTGGTGTAGGTTTTAATTTATTATTTTTATCTCGATGTGACCATGTAGTTGTAAACTACCAGTTATTTTTCCAAAATCCACTTAATAAAGAAAAAGAAAAATTCCAAATATGTAAATATTCGATAAATGACATAATCTACTTGACAAAGAAGAAAAATTTGATATATATAAAGTTAGGATAAGAGGAAACTCCAAAGCAGATCAGATCTGTTTTATTTTGGTCAAAGCCTGAACGTATCTAAAGACTTTAACTTAAACAGTGTCTTAAAGAATTACTTTTGTACTTCGTTTTTTTGTCGACAATTACTTTTGTACTTAAAAGTATTTTCACTGAGGTAGATCTGCAAGGAAACATAAAAAGGAAAAAGAAAAATTCCAAATATGTAAATATTCAGATGCGACATAATTCATATGATTGGTGTAGGTTTTAATTTATTATTTTTATCTAGATGTGACCATGTAGTTGTAAACTAACAGTTATTTTTCCAAAATCAACTTTGTAAAGAAAAAGAAAAAATTCAAATATGTAAATATTCCGATAAACGACATAATCTACTTGGCAAAGAAGAAAAATTTGATATATAAAGTTAGGATAAGAGGAAACTTCAAAGCAGAGCCTATCTTGTTTTATTTTGGTCAAAGCCTAAACGTATCTAAAGACTTTAACTTAAACACGAAGCTGTCTTAAAGAATTACTTTTGTACTTCTTTTTTGTCGACAATTACTATTGTATTTAAAATAGTTTCACTGAGGTAGATCTGCAAGGAAACATAAAAGGAAAAATTCCAAATATATAAATATTCGATAAACGACATAATTCATATAATTGGTGTAGGTTTTAATTTATTATTTTTATCTAGATGTGACCATGTAGTTGTAAACTAACACTTATTTTTACAAAATCCACTTATTTAAGAAAAGAAAAATTCCAAATATGTAAATATTCGATAGCGACATAATCTACTTGACAAAGAAGAAAAATTTGATATATAAAGTTAGGATAAGAGGAAACTTCAAAGCAGTGTGTATCTGATTTATTTTGGTCAAAGCCTGAACATATCTAAAGACTTTAAATAAAACACGAGTGTGTCTTAAAGACTTTAACTTAAACACGAGTGTCTTAAAGAATTACTTTTGTTCTTCTTTTTTGTGGACAATTACTTCTGTACTTAAAAGTAGTTTCACTGAGGTAGATCTGCAAGGAAACATAAAAAGGAAAAATTCCAAATATATAAATATTTCGATAAACGACATAATTCATATAATTGGTGTAGGTTTTAATTTATTATTTTTATTTAGATGTGACCATGTAGTTGTAAACTAACACTTATTTTTACAAAATCGACTTATTTAAGAAAAAGAAAAAATTCCAAATATGTAAATATTCTGATAAACGACATAATCTACTTGACAAAGAAGAAAAATTTGATATATAAAGTTAGGATAAGAGGAAACTTCAGAGCAGTGTGTATCTGATTTATTTTGGTCAAAGCCTGAACGTATCTAAAGACTTTAAATAAAACACGAGTGTGTCTTAAAGAATTACTTTTGTTCTTCTTTTTTTTGTGGACAATTACTTCTGTACTTAAAAGTAGTTTCACTGAGGTAGATCTGTAAGGAAACATAAAAAGGAAAAAAAATTCAAATCTGTAAATATTCCGATAAACGACATAATTCATATAATTGGTGTAGGTTTTAATTTATTATTTTTATCTCGATGTGACCATGTAGTTGTAAACTACCAGTTATTTTTCCAAAATCCACTTAATAAAGAAAAAGAAAAAATTCCAAATATGTAAATATTCCGATAAACGACATAATCTACTTGACAAAGAAGAAAAATTTGATATATATAAAGTTAGGATAAGAGGAAACTCCAAAGCAGATCGTATCTGTTTTATTTTGGTCAAAGCCTGAACGTATCTAAAGCCTTTAACTTAAACACGAGCGTGTCTTAAAGAATTACTTTTGTACTTCGTTTTTTTGTCGACAATTACTTTTGTACTTAAAAGTATTTTCACTGAGGTAGATCTGCAAGGAAACATAAAAAGGAAAAAGAAAAAATTCCAAATATGTAAATATTCCGATAAACGACATAATTCATATGATTGGTGTAGGTTTTAATTTATTATTTTTATCTAGATGTGACCATGTAGTTGTAAACTAACAGTTATTTTTCCAAAATCAACTTTGTAAAGAAAAAGAAAAAATTCCAAATATGTAAATATTCCGATAAACGACATAATCTACTTGGCAAAGAAGAAAAATTTGATATATAAAGTTAGGATAAGAGGAAACTTCAAAGCAGAGCGTATCTGTTTTATTTTGGTCACAACCTGAACGTATCTAAAGACTTTAACTTAAACACGAGCGTGTCTTAAAGAATTACTTTTGTACTTCTCTTTTGTCGACAATTACTTTTGTACTTAAAAGTAGTTTCACTGAGGTAGATCTGCAAGGAAACATAAAAAGGAAGAAGAAAAAAATTCTAAATATGTAAATATTCTGATAAACGACATAATTCATATAATTGGTGTAGATTTTAATTTATTATTTTTATCTAGATGTGACCATGTAGTTGTAAACTAACAGTTATTTTTCCAAAGTCCACTTAATAAAGAAAAAGAAAAAATTCCAAATATGTAAATATTCCGATAAACGACATAATCTACTTGACAAAGAAGAAAAATTTGATATATAAAGTTAGGATAAGAGGAAACTTCAAAGCAGAGTGTATCTGATTTATTTTGGTCAAAGCCTGAACGTATCTAAAGACTTTAACTTAAATACGAGCGTGTCTTAAAGAATTACTTTTGTACTTCTTTTTTGTGGACAATTACTTGTACTTAAAAGTAGTTTCACTGAGGTAGATCTGTAAGGAAACATAAAAAGGAAAAAAATTCAAATCTGTAAATATTCAGATGCGACATAATTCATATAATTGGTGTAGGTTTTAATTTATTATTTTTATCTCGATGTGACCATGTAGTTGTAAACTACCAGTTATTTTTCCAAAATCCACTTAATAAAGAAAAAGAAAAATTCCAAATATGTAAATATTCCGATAAACGACATAATCTACTTGACAAAGAAGAAAAATTTGATATATATAAAGTTAGGATAAGAGGAAACTCCAAAGCAGATCGTATCTGTTTTATTTTGGTCAAAGCCTGAACGTATCTAAAGCCTTTAACTTAAACACGAGCGTGTCTTAAAGAATTACTTTTGTACTTCGTCTTTTTGTCGACAATTACTTTTGTACTTAAAAGTATTTTCACTGAGGTAGATCTGCAAGGAAACATAAAAAGGAAAAAGAAAAAATTCCAAATATGTAAATATTCCGATAAACGACATAATTCATATGATTGGTGTAGGTTTTAATTTATTATTTTTATCTAGATGTGACCATGTAGTTGTAAACTAACAGTTATTTTTCCAAAATCAACTTTGTAAAGAAAAAGAAAAATTCCAAATATGTAAATATTCGATAAACGACATAATCTACTTGGCAAAGAAGAAAAATTTGATATATAAAGTTAGGATAAGAGGAAACTTCAAAGCAGAGCGTATCTGTTTTATTTTGGTCACAACCTGAACGTATCTAAAGACTTTAACTTAAACACGAGAGTGTCTTAAAGAATTACTTTTGTATTTTTTTCGACAATTACTTTTGTACTTAAAAGTAGTTTCACTGAGGTAGATCTGCAAGGAAACATAAAAAGGAAGAAGAAAAAAATTCTAAATATGTAAATATTCTGATAAACGACATAATTCATATAATTGGTGTAGATTTTAATTTATTATTTTTATCTAGATGTGACCATGTAGTTGTAAACTAACAGTTATTTTTCCAAAGTCCACTTAATAAAGAAAAAGAAAAAATTCCAAATATGTAAATATTCCGATAAACGACATAATCTACTTGACAAAGAAGAAAAATTTGATATATAAAGTTAGGATAAGAGGAAACTTCAAAGCAGAGTGTATCTGATTTATTTTGGTCAAAGCCTGAACGTATCTAAAGACTTTAACTTAAATACGAGCGTGTCTTAAAGAATTACTTTTGTACTTCTTTTTTTTTGTGGACAATTACTTCTGTACTTAAAAGTAATTTCAGTGAGGTAGATCTGCAAGGAAACATAAAAAGGAAAAAAAATTCAAATATGTAAATATTACGATAAACGACATAATTCATATAATTGGTGTAGGTTTTAATTTATTATTTTTATCTAGATGTGACCATGTAGTTGTAAACTAACAGTTATTTTTCCAAAATCCACTTAATAAAGAAAAGAAAAAATTCCAAATATGTAAATATTCCGATAAACGACATAATCTACTTGACAAAGAAGAAAAATTTGATATATAAAGTTAGGATAAGAGGAAACTTCAAAGCAGAGCGTATCTGATTTATTTTGGTCAAAACCTGAACGTATCTAAAGACTTTAACTTAAACACGAGTGTATCTTAAAGAATTACTTTTGTACTTCTTTTTTTTTGTCGACAATTACTTCTGTATTTAAAAGTAGTTTCACTGAGGTAGATCTGCAAGAAAACATAAAAAAGAAAAAAAAATTCAAATATGTAAATATTCCGATAAACGATATAATTCATATAATTGGTGTAGGTTTTAATTTATTATTTTTATCTAGATGTGACCATGTAGTTGTAAACTAAAAGTTATTTTTCCAAAATCCGCTTAATAAAGAAAAAGAAAAAAATCCAAATATGTAAATATTCCTATAAACGACATAATCTACTTGACAAAGAAGACAAAATTGATATATATAAAGTTAGGATAAGAGGAAACTTCAAAGTAGTTAAAAAATTACTTTTGTATTTTTTTTTCGACAATTACTTTTGTAGTTAAAAGTAGTTACACTGAGGTAGAGGGAAACATAAATAGGAAAATATATCGATCGAGATAAAGAGCTAAAGATACCCTGTAAATTTAGAGCAAAAGATAATGGAGGAAGATGAAGAAAACCCTAGTCAGGTCTACATAGTTGCCGATGTGGTGGAAGAAATACTTGTTAGGCTGCCCTTGAAATCAATTCTCAGATTCAAAACCGTCTCAAGGCAATGGAGAACAACACTCGAGTCAAGGAGGTTCGCAGACAGGCGTATGCTTGTTCCAAAGAAGCAGAAGATCCTGGCTGTCGGTGGAAATCAGACCCAATCTCGGTTCCAAGGAGACGCAGAGATCGAGACGGTTTACTTAGAGTGTGATGAAGCCACACGACCTTCGTTGACATGTAACGGTGTAGTTTGCATCCCGGAACCGAATTGTGTCAGCGTTTTGAATCCTTCGACCGGAGAATTTCTTAGATTCTGTAGCGGCCCCTTCCACTATGAGAACGACATGTCTACAGGTAAATTAAGTCTCTCTATATATTTTTTTCCATCATATTTATTTTTCGAGTTTTTGAAATTATCACAATGGCAGAAGTATGGTGGAGCGAATTCAATATAAACTCGGCCATGGGATTCGGTAAGGACGACGTTAACGGGAAGTATAAAGTAGTGAGCATGTCATTTGATCATAACAGTTACCAGATTCTTGATGTTGACATTGGCCAATGGCGGAAACTAGTCCCGCCTCCTTACAAGGTTGAAACGAGAAGGAAGTCGGCATGTGTGAAAGGATCCATCTACTGGTTAGACCTTTTTCGTATATATAAGATACTAGCTTTGGATCTTCACACAGAAGAATTTCGGGATGTCCAGGTACTTCCGCCCCCTTTGCACTCGTCCTCAGCTCGGATAGTGAACCTTGATGATCGTCTAGCCATAGCTGACATTTGTATGATGAGACCTGGATGGAATCTAGAGATATGGATCATGGATGCTCAAAAAGAAACATGGTGTATGGCTTACTCCATAACTTTAGCCCATAGAGTTATTCCAATGCACGGGAGAGTTACAGAAGAACGGTCAACGATGTTCATCCCCTTGGCTGTTTCTAAGGAAGGGTGTCTTTTCTTCTATGACACTAAGAAGAGGTTGTTCAAATATGATCCAGAGACAGACTTCCTCTGTTGCCTCTCTTCAGATATTTGTGTTATCTCTCCTTTTGTCGAAAATTTGGTCCGTTTACATCCAGGTTGTGTTCCGAAAACCAGGCCAACTGGGTGGTGCCGCAATGGACGTAGCTATCTAAATCACGTACCGGCCTCCCAGATATTTAAACGGATCAAACTGCAGATCCCTAATATTTTACTTACCTCTACTCTTGTGTCTCTAATTTGTTTTGGTTACAGTTATAGATATCGTACTTGAAAAGCGTGGTCCTTCTTGTTTTCATCTTACTGCTATTGATGATCCTCTTGGTCACTTATATAGTTAGTGAGTATATACAATAGAACCGGGAATCTAAGTGAACCAACATTGAACCGGATATAACCACTTATCCTAAGAGGATTAGCAATAGGCGACGCATGTATATATTTTGCCTGAGTTACTTCCTCCTCTTTTGCTGCGGCCGTCGGAGGATTTTTTGAGACGTTTTTCCTCCTCGTGAGAGATACATGTTCCCCATTTTGCTGAATTTTCTCTGTGTTAGTTTCTCCACCAGAGGGAAGAGATTGTTTATAGATGCATTTACTACATGTTCAAATGTTTGTTCGTGCTTGTCTATGTTGGAGAAACGAAACAGTTACGTTGAAACTTTCACGACGTGAAAAAAAGAAAAAAGGAAAAAGAGGTTTTGCATAAGACTTTTTCTGACTTAGTACTGAGGAATATATCTGAAAATAATTTGTATTTTTGACATAATAATAGAATAAATTTGTTATGAATATGTAAGCAAACTTTGTTGCCAAGATGGAGAGACAGGTAGATACTGAAGAAACATGGAGGGCACCCTTTTGACTTTGAAGACGAGTCAAGTGCATGCCAAAGCCAAAAATATGGCTTTAAATATTACAAGATACAACAATTAGTAACATTACTTCATGCTTACGCGAACAGGAGGAATACTCTGCTGCTTCTTAAAAAATAGCAGGATCATACTTATTACTTAGCTTTTAACTTTCATCAATCTCTTCGAAAACCTCAAGAAGTACTTGGATCCGTATATCTTAGCTTCATCCACGCTTATTTCACCATTCAGATTGCTTCCAAGTTCTAATACCGATGTCTCTGTGACTGTAATTTTTAAATTCCTCTCTCACATCACTTGACACGCACAACCTCTTAGAGCTCTTTCATCAAACTTAAGCTAGTCTCTGTTTCGCTTGCATCCAACGATGTTTTTTTCACAAAATTTGGCTAAAGATCGATCTCTTTATACGTTCACATCTAAATCTGATGGGCAATGTTCTCTGACCAGTGTTCGAGCTTGAGTTAACGATGATTGTAGAGTTAAAATATATATAAAAAATATATAGGATTTAGAAACAAAAGCTGGAATAGCTCAGTTGGTTAGAGCGTGTGGCTGTTAACCACAAGGTCGGAGGTTCGACCCCTCCTTCTAGCGCGGTATAATTTTTGTTACCAAAATAATTATTAAATTGTATTGTTTTCTTATAATTGGTTAGAATTATATACTAAACGGTATTTCTTTTTATAAATAACCACTTTCTTAATATTAGTGTTTTTAGTCATGACTACCTACAATTTGAAACATCGGAGTATTGTGCACAAGAATAGCCAAAGCCATCATGCATGATATCGCTACTATTGAGTGTATTTCCCATGCGGACTAAGCAAAAAGATGATATGTGTATCGACATGGCAGTTGAATACTCAAAAGAGCCTTTAAACAAATAAATATAAAGAAAAATGACATGGCAAGCAACGGTCAGATTCTAAATAAACAAACCAATAAACATGCAATAAAAGAAATGATTAGAGCCAATCAGCCAATGGCAAGTTAGGTGTCCAAGCCTACGTCAAAAAGGTATGAAGAGAACCGAAAGCAGAATATGGACGACCGTGATTCGTGGATTTTGAGCTCCACTATAGAAAGTTCCCGCTCGTGAACATAAGAGCACCCACATCAATGAACCCCCTCTTGGGGTTCATCTTTTTAATTTTTTATTATTAAACTTTTTCTTTTTCTTTTTTCTTTTTGATTTATTTAAAAAAAAAAAAAAATTAGACAAATCGTGGGCCGCCACGACACGTGGGAACCACGCTACAGTGATGAACTTCAGGAGAGAGGGATCCAACCGAAAGAACTTTAGGAGAGAGGAGTTCATATGATTTTATTGATTTATTTTTTTTTTCTTGGTTTCTGTGTGAACCCCCTCTATAAACCTCCAATGTGGGTGCTCTAAGCAAGTGAAACATTAATCTATGACCTCTAAATTTTAGAGTTAATATATATGGTGTCAAACTTGTTAAAAAAAAAACTTTAACAAAATTCTTACTATATTATTCTAGCTATAACCTCTAAAATTTTATAGTCAGCCCAGGGAACGATGTCCGTAGAAAGACTAAATCTTTGATTCTGAAGTGACGGACGAGAATTGGGATTTGATGTTACATGACTGCTAAATAAGTGAGTATCAAAACGCTTGCCAACGGAAGTGAATCAAGGATCATACCAGTATGAGTGCAGCTTCATAACCCCTCACTCCGTTAAAAGAGTAGAAAGTATAGGTTGATCAAAATTGATTTTTTAAAGAACAAATTTAAACATTTATTAAAACTCAAATCTTATGCTTTTTTGTTATATTCTAGAGTCATTTAACAAAAAATCATTTTAAATTCTACAATTCATTATAATAATCTAAAATCTCATTAAAAATCAAATCACCTCAAATTTTATATTGAATCATCCCAAAGTTTAGTTTACCATTATTGAAAACTCCAATTCCATATGTAATAAATGGAGAAATGGACACGCTTAGAATTCAAACCAAGTAGCATCTCGTATTATGGATAATAGAAAAGAAAGCAAGAAAAGCTCTTTATTAATTTTAACTTTATATATAACAAAATACTAAATAAGTAAATCCAAACCCTAAAAAGAGTTTAATAAACAAACCAGAAAAGAAAGAAAATAAAGTGGGAAGAAAAAGAGACAGCTCTAGCTTTTCACCTACGTAAACACACCGTTGGCAAAATCTTAGCCGTCCATAGCAAGTAACCCCCCTTGGTCTGAGATGATCTCACACCTAAACTCGCAAAGCCACGGCCGCGATGGTGGTTAGTACGATGACGGTCTTGGTTCGGACAGAGAGCTCCTCTCCACCGCTGGGATCGAAACCGGTGCTCCCTGATGGTCCCATACTAGTTCCAGGGAATACAGATGAAGTCGGCACTCCAGTAGTGGGATTGGTTGGCATCCCCAATGTTGAATTTCCGGTGGATGGAGTTCCGGTAGATGGAGTTCCGGTGGATGGAGTTCCAGTGGTCGGAGTACTAGTGGAACTGCAAAAGAGTTACTCTATGAACACATTAAAATCATCGTAAAAGTTTGAGAAAAGGGTAACCCAGTTGTAAAGATTTAGTAGTACATCTACACATTATTATGTTTGTTACTGGACTAATCAACAACTATGTTGTGATTATCCTATGAACAATCTCGAAACTATTTTTAGTACCAATTTGAGCTTATAGCCTGAGTAAACCGGTTTAAACATAGTAATCTCCAGTTGATTCGCAGTACCATTTGAGCTTCAACCAATTAATCCGGTTTAGCTGAATCACTAGTGTTGTTTGTGTCACACTAACTAACACACAACAATTATCACTCATCATAAAACTCATGACTGATCTAAAGTTAACACCAAGCAAACGACCAAAAATCAAACAGAGTACTAAGAGAACCTTATCTAGGCTCAAAGGACGAGATGAAGTATAACTAACACCCAAGTTACAAAAAAAAAAAAAGTATAACTAACATACGTACCTAGAAGAAGATAAACAACTTGAAGCATCTGCAAGAACACAATAAAGGAAAAAACAAAATCAACATAAATAAAATTGTTTGATGAAAGAAACTTATGGGTTTGATTAGTTGGTTCGCAGAGAATACTTGAAGGAGGGGAAGTGGAGATGACGGCGGCGCCGTTAAAGTCACAAGTTGCACCAGTGGAAGCTTTCTTCTGATAAAAGCTGTTAACGGCGACATCACAGTGGTTTTTCACGGTGTTCGGTTGGAAACAAGAACCATTTTGTTCAATCTGCGAACAGTCAGCACCTGATCCACACGCGTAATCTATTACCTTCTGAAGCGCTTGGTCGTCTCCGTCCTTGCACACACAAACCGCCGCGTCTGTTCAATGATGACGAAGAGAAAACAACATAAAAATCAGAACATGCAAAAAAGATTGAATTTAATTAGCAGAACACATGTTTGGTTTAGTTGCTTAAAAAAAGCTGTAAAGAAGCTCTTACTTGAATAAGTAGCCATGGAGAAGAGAAGAAACAAAGAAAGCAAAGTTGACATGGCTGCTTCTAATCAATATATCTCTGTAATGCTTGTTGAACAAGAAAGATAGACACTTATTTAACCTTAACAGTGTTACAGATACCAGTTTGCGTGCTTGGTGGTATAGATAGATTGAGTGAGAGGGATTCTTATAAGATGGTCGAATATTTTTATTTTTTTTGTGACAACTTTTTGGATGCTAATAAGCACTGTACAATATGTTAAAACTTTTAGATCCCTTCTGTGTAATGACTTGTAAATGTAAATTTTTAGTACACAAAGCACAGAACAACAGAGAAAAGATGGAAAGTTAGCTTGTCGTCTAGTTGTTGTGTGACTGGTCGACGCACAAAAAGTTGTAGTGGTGACTTTACGTGAAAGAAAGATAGCTTGTTTATTAAGTTTCCTCCTCATTTTACGTATATCACATGCATTTTAGTTTGCTTTATTTTTTAACATTTGGTTTATGTTCGGAGAATCTACTACGATCAAAAATCTAGCTCGCTTTCCCCTAATACATAAAAGTGTCAGAAAAGTAGAAATATTGGTTAACTTGGTTTCCTTGTAAATGTAATTAAACAAATAATTATATAATATATTTGTAAAGTAAAGTCGTAGTATGATCTTAAAGCACTAAAACGATGAAAAATGATAGAAAGCAGAGAAAAGAACAGAAAATTGGAAATAAAATAGTCTGTGATAGCATAAACTAAGTGTAAAGTACTTAAGGGCTAAGGTAGCGAAGGAGCCATGTGCAGGACAAGCTTTGCATCCGCACTACAACACGTATGATTTGGTCACTATAGTCAAAAAGTCATACTATTTTACTAATCCGAGAATTTAATGATTGATTCGAAGTCGACCAGAGATAGCAATGAGCTTAAACGGTATCATAAATAACTTCATGCCTAAATTTTAATCTAATTTTATTTGAACTGTTTGAATTTTTCAAGAGAGTTTGGTTGTTATCTTCTTACAAAATAATAGGAAAATATTAGTATAATAAACTATTAATATTCACTTCGATATAAATATTTTTAAATATATAATATAATAAAATAATTATTTTAATAAGTTAACCATTGAGAGTATATTGAGTAAGTAAATATATCATTTTTGGTAGAAACATACACTATACATAAAATCTTGAGAATTATACTTTATGATTTACGTTTCATCTTGACACAATTTGCAATGTTTTTTGCGGTTCTAACATACATAAAATATGATAAATTTTTATAAAAATGAAATAATAAAATGAAGATGATAAAACTACTATCAAAGAAATACATAAATAAATATCACAAAACACTAAATGTCTAATAAATGGGTAACACTAAAACAATAAATTTACTGAAATAATTCAGACACTAGTGGACGCAATGACAAAGAAGACTATGAAAATATCAAAGAGAAAACAAAGAAAGAAAAAGATGATCTAAATGTTACCTAAGTTTTTTTTCTTATTTTTAATATATATTCAGTATAAGGATTAACATATCTTATCGTACACAATATCTAAAAAAATGGTGAATCAAATGCGAAATTGTGAGATTAAGTTTTGTTTTATGAAACACCGCATGTATTATTATTTATAAATGGATAGACTTATTGTATTTTCGATTTCACAATACAATGATATTTACATACAAATTTTAATTAATATTATTTTGTATTGGATAAAGCGTGAAACAAATAAATCATGATAGCTCGTAATGAATAGTTTGTGTTTATTAAAGATATAAAATGAAAAGTAAATGAAAATTGAAACATAAAACCTTAATTATCTGTCATAGACTAGTTGTGTTTCTAAATAAATATGTAAATCTAACAATAAACCATGATAAAAACATGTAATATCAAAAAACTATAACATATCAAAATATTCATGGAATAATTGGAATAGATTCATCCAAGTTATTCAAATTGAAACAATAGATTCAATTTCTTACAACATGATTATTTTAGCTGGAAAAACTGATTTTAAAAGGAACTTGTTCTTTAATTTGAAAAACTAAAGAAACGGATAAACTTGTTCATACGTTAAAAAGAAAATATGTTAATTTAAAATAAAAATTCCCTTAAAAATAACTTTGAACAATATATTAAAAAAATCAACAACTAGTCACTACTCTCTAGTACATTTTTATTATTTTCCCAATGGATGAACATAATGATTAATGACAAACAAAAACATAGTTGAAAATAGTGTGAATGATAATATCTATAAGCTTAAAATTTCCTAAGGTAAACTATAATATATGTGGATTTGAAATTACTCAATCTATGTTTATCTCAAACATTATGTTGACACATAATAGAAAGTAATGATAATCATAATGATAATTCATTTTAATTGGACACTCCATTTCTAGGCAACTATTTAAATGAACCATTGTGAGACACTTACATACTTTGATCAATCCATGTCTCACATTCAGTCATCGGAAAATAATTTATTTAATAATATTATGTTATTTGATCACAATAATATAAAAAGAAACTACTTAAATAAAACTACTTTTTCGATATCAAAGAATTTGGTTCAGTATTCAATGATCTTTGTAACTTATATTTAATTGTTAGTTGTGTGATATGTTAATCCAAAAAACATGTTGTAAATATATCTGATGTGAGTTAAATTTGTCTTTCTTAGTTATGATAAGTTTTATTCATAATGTTTAATGATTCTGTTTAAAATAATATAACGGTTTCATTCATATTTCTTAATGACTTTCTTAAAAATAATATATTGTTGTGTTGTGTCATAGATTTGTAAAACAGTTCTGAGGATTATTGAAAAAGAGCATTTAATCTCAATAAGCATAGTCCAAAACAACAATTTTATTGACAAATTCAAACAACTAATCTTTAACCTCTATAGTACATTACTACTTACAATGGTTACACATAATGACATGAACAAAAACATAGTTCAAAAATATGGTGTTATTGTATCTATCTATTTGAAATTTGCTAATGTTAACCAGAGTATCTATGGATTTGAAATTAATGAATCTAATTGTTTATGTTTATGCTTTCAAGTTCAATGTGTAATGTGTTCGTGACACTTCCGAAACTGTTTTATAACTAGTTTTTATTTATTTTGTATTCAACGATATATCAAAGAAAATGAAAATAAATAAATGCAGTTAATACATTTTTGAATTAAAGATATTGTCATAATATATACATAATATCTATATAAAAAATTAAATTATTATTTTTATGGTAAAACTTTAAGTATTTACATAGCATAACATATGAATTTTGAAGAATTAGGTTTAGGTTTTTTATTTTGTTAATTCGTTTAGGTTTTTTATTTTGTTTTTACCAATTGATTTACAGAGCACATAGATACATATGGTCAAATGTTTCTAAATACTTGTGAAAACCGAAATCAAAGTAAAACTGAAATTAATATCAAATAAGTACCTGAATATCTGATATACAATTTATACACCTAAAGGTACAAGATATATATATAGTGTTAAAGTAACAATCTATCTGAAAGAACAAATTTATTTACAATTAGCCATTTTTGTCGAAATAAAATAAAATCATATTTCTCATTTCTCATTTCACAATACAATATTTACATAACTTCTTAAACTGAATGAGTTTGTATTGGGTGAAACATGAAACAGATACCAATCATGATAACTCATAATAAATAGTTTGTGTTTTTAATATAAAAGTAATAATATGAAGAGCAAATGAAACTTGAAACATAAATTGTTAATTATATGTCATAAAAAAGTTGTGTTTTCAAAATAAATTTGTAATTTTTTAAAAAACACATAATATATCAAAAACAAAAACTAAATAAAGATTATAACAATTAGATAAAAAATGCTTGTATTCATAAACTGAAGAAATTATTGTGATCTTTATGGAGTAATTGGAATAGATTCTTCAAGTTATTCAAATTAGAACGATAAATTAAATATTTGCCAACATGATTATTTTAATTTGGAAATTTTGATTTGAAAAGATATATGTTTATTTCCAATAAAAATCCGGCTAAACATAACTCAGAGCAAAATATTTATTAAGAAAATTCAAACAACTAACCTATAACCTCGAATCCATTATTGATTTTCCCAAAAAATGACAAACAAAAACTTATTTAAAATGTAGTGTAAATGATAATATATGTCGGTTTTAAATTGTCTAATTTAAACCATAATATATATATATATACATATATATATATATATATATATATGGATTTGAAACTACTCAATCAATATAATTATGTTTATGTTAAATAATAAGTTGACACATAAGAGAAAGTAATGACACTAATAATGATAATTCATTTTCATTGGACACTCCATTTTTAGACAACTATTTCAATGATACATAGTGAAACACTTCCACCCTTGATCATTTCATTCTCATACTCAACATTCAGAAAATAATTTTCTTAATGATATTATACTATTCGATCGCAACAATATAAAAATTATTTTTCAAAATTAAATAAATTGGTTCAATGACAAATGGTTTTTATGATTCTTATTTGAGTTTTTAGTTATAAGCTATGTTAATCCAAGAATAAAAAAAAATGTTGTGAATATAGTCTATAAAAATTAAATTTGTCTAATTTCTTAAAAACAGTTGATAAGTTACTTTTCATATTGCTTAATGATGTTGTTGAAAAATAATATACTGTTGTGTTTTGTGTTATGTGTTATGTTTTAGGTTTGTAAAATAGCTATTGAGGAATATTGAAAAGGAAGAGCTAATTATTTAACTAATTTTGTGTGTTTTTCTTGTTAGTTTCAAATAGTTTCATGAATATGTTTATTTTATTATTTGTTTAATGTATGAATGATTGTAATGTATAAAAGTTTAATAAAAATTATCTTTGAGGATGGATGCCAACATAAAGAAGCAAAAATTTATCAGTAAATTGTTTCAAGTTTGCAATTATGATTTGAAAAGAAACATGTTTATCTTAAGATAAAAAACCTAATAAGCATAGCCCAAAACATAACATTTTTGTTGATCAAATTCAAACAATTAATCTTTAACCTCTAATACATTATTGCTTTGCACAACGGTTACACATAATGACATGAACAAAAAAAAGTTAGAATCGCTAGTCTCTAGCAAATGATCTCAGGCAGCGTTGACCAATAAATGTCAAATATATTGAAAATATTCCATTTTTTTATGCTTTTAATCTTGTAATTTAGACATAGCATGAAAAACCGAATCAGAGTAAGCATATACAAACAGTCTAATGATTCTATTTATTTATGCTTGTGAAAACTGAAATCTAAATAAAATCGAACCGAATCGAGAATAAGTATCTGAATATCCAAAATACATTTTATATACCTAAAAAAATACTAGTTATATATAATGTTAGAGTAACAAATTCAATAATAATACAATAACACTAACCAACAATCTTATGCTTTTTTTTTTGAACACCACAATCTTATCCTTTTTGATCTTGTAATCTCTGGATAAGGTAACTGTGTACCGGTATGGTTGAGAGACTGGTAAACCGAAAGTGAATTAGAAGGAATCCATGTGTGTGGGCCTTGAGAATTGTCAGGCCCAATTGAGAGACCCATGTGGGGTTTTTGAGAAGCTAATCAATCACAAACAGCTTTCATAATATTTTCTCCTCTCGTTTCTGGGATCAAAAGAACCCTAAACTGATTGAAGAAAGGGAACAAGATGACTGGAAGGGAGGATGAAGAAGTTGGTAAAGAGAAAGAGGAAGAGCAAGACGGCATGTCCATACACTCTCCCTGTAAAGCTATACCTTCCTCGGCTTCTTCTCTCTCCAAGGTTTTCTTACCTCTCTTCTTCATCACTCTATTTGGAGACCATTTTACTCTTTACTTTGATATGAATGGTTCTAACCGTGTTCTTGGATTGATTCTCAGGAGCAATCACAGGTTGAATTGGAGCTCACGTTATTAGAAGCTCTTGAAATCTATCCTCCCGTTAAACTCCGAGGCAAGTTTTTTTCACAGTTTGCGAATCTTGATCCTTTGGCTTGTTCTATCGCAAGAATCAAGAAAGCATAAACCTTTACTAAAAAGGAATCCTTTTTTCTTATATTCAATTGCATTATTCAGGCATACATCGTCACTTCGTTCTTTACGGTCTGATGGAATATCTCGGCAGAAGGTTTAATGCCTAACATTTAATTGATATTGATTTATCTGAATCTTTTCTCTCTAACTTTTTTCTGTCCATAGCTTTGATCGACAGTTCACAGCAGATGAGGTTCTGCAGCTACTAGATCGTTTCTACAACATTGAGATGCTGGTGAGTTCATCATTACAGCAATCATTGACTATTATGTTTCTAAGTTGCCTGCTGCTCTAGAATAGTGCTGATGATGGTTTTAATATTTTTATCAGAAATCTGATGATGACGACATTGACATTCTTAATCAAGAAGAAGACTTCACTTTGCCGCAGAGTTATTTTGATGAGGAAGAGCAATGACATAAGAAGAAGAAGCATAAGTGGTCTATGCCTCATTCTCACTTTTCTTTTTGTATATGGTTGGTTAGGTTTGACCCCAGCTCGTAATCTACTGTATAGTATGCAGTGATACTAATATAGAACCATCAGAGCATTACTGATCTTTTCATGATGACATTTAGAGTCAGGGTTGTGTTTGTTTGTTCGTTTGGTTGGGAATATCTAATAATACAGTTGATTGCTTTGTGTATTATAAATAGTCAAAAACATTTCAGATTAAGGCATAATATAAATGCATAACATAAAACATACTTGATTTCATGAGATCGACAAGAAAAGAAAGAACAAAAAGGGGTAAATTAAAAAAGAACGATAAATTTGAATTCAGTTATCTCTGATCCCATCTCTCTGATGAAACCAAGCTATATGGAGTTTAATCTAAACTCATTCAACTTCCAAAGCCTCTGGATCATTTCTGAAAAAAAAAAAAAGACAAACCACATTAGCATAACCTAACAAACACAACTTAGAGTAATGTTGAATCAGTTTTATTACATCAGTGGCTTCTATGATCTGGCAATGTTCTTGCTCAGACTTGACGTTGTCTTCTCCTAAAACAAAAGAAGAAGAAAATTCATTCTTAAACTTAAATTAACCAGCTAGTTTTTGAGTCATTAAATCAGGCGTTTGTGATATTCAGACAGACCTCCATCCTCAGGAAGATCAGAAGTCCAGAGGGTGAGATTGTCTCTCAGGAGCTGCATGATCAGAGTGCTGTCCTTGTACGACTCCTCACTCAGTGTATCCAACTCTGCAATCGCCTCATCAAAGGCTTGCTTCGCCAAATGGCAAGCTCTGCAACAGCCACATTAGTTGACACCTGATGGTATTTCAATTAGGTATTGATATTTTGTTAAAAATCAATAAGACCTTTCAGGAGAGTTCATGATCTCATAGTAGAAAACAGAGAAGTTAAGAGCAAGGCCAAGACGAATCGGATGGGTCGAAGGAAGGTCAGTGCTTGCAGCTTGTGATGCAGCCTAATCAAAGTACAAGCCTATCAGACCCTTTAACAAGTGATTGAGACAGAACATGTTTAGATATTACCTCATAGCCTTTGAGAGACTGTTCAGAAGCTTCCTTCCTCTCTTGCTCGGTCTTAAACTCAGCCAAGTAACGATAATAATCTCCTTTCCTACAAAACATTTTAAATCAAGTTGAGTTTCAATTACAGATAATGATACAAAAGAAGAGTGTTTCGTTCCGTTCTTACATCTTGTAATAGAAAACGGTGGCTTCACCAGAGGTAGCGTGAGGGATGAGATGCTCATCGATGATTGAAAGAATGTCTTTACAGATATCAGCGAGCTCGTCTTCCACCTTCTGACGATAACCCTTGATGTGTTTCACATTTGTCTCGTTGCCTTTAGACTCTTCCTTCTGCTCGATCGACGACATGATCCTCCACGAGGCCCTTCTTGCACCGATCACGTTCTTGTACCCAACGGACAACAGATTCCTCTCCTCCACCGTCAGCTCGCTGTCCATTTTCGCCACTTTCTTCATCGTCTCAACCATCTCTGCAGAATCATTACCAGAACTTTTCAGATTTAGATTCTCGTAAGATATTTAAAGAATGTGTTGATTAACGTACCGTCGTATCGCTCGGCTTGTTCGGAGAGCTTTGCCGTGTAGACGAATGTCTCTCTCTCTTTGTCGGATTCTGACGACATCTTTGTCACGATAATGTGTCGGAAACAGAGGAGATCTTGGTTTCTGTTGTGTCGGGAAAGAGGGGAGAAGTATATATTATAATAAGAGGTTCGAAGATGGTTCGTGAATGGCGGAAGAAGACTGAATCTCAACCTTCAGTTCCGAGGTGCCAAAGTGTCTGCGCAATTCCTGGCTTTTCCTGCAATTATTTATAACAAACTTAACGAACTTTCCGCTACTTTACGACGTGATACTGAATTAATATAATATGATAGATGGACTTATACATCAAAAGGGGATGTAGCTCAAATGGTAGAGCGCTCGCTTTGCATGCGAGAGGCACGGGGTTCGATCCCCCGCATCTCCAACTTTTTATTCTTTTTGCGGCTCACACTCAGGTTATAACCCTACTAATTTCCTTTATTTATAAGTATTTAATTAGTTAAAAATATTTGCTTCATTTATGCTGCTCGCACTCTTCTTGGAGCCATCTTTTTCTTCAATCTTTTTCTGTTTTTATTGTCTATGTTTGATCTGATGAAACTTGAAAAACTATATTGTAAGTTGATTTTCTTTTTATTTTTATTTTTCTATTTATTTATAAATTTTATTTATTCTTTTGTATTTTTAATTAAATCATTAGTTATTGTTTAAACGTGAATTAATTTTCACCAAATTCAAGTTTGAAAATTAAGATCACCAAATTTACTAATTTTTTTTTAAACACTCACTTTGAAAACCAACGGAAAGCAAATAATAAAAACCAGACAATTGACAGTTGTTTTAATAACAAAAATTTTTGAATGACAACATGTGCATAAAACATAATAGATTAATAGGTGGAGAAGGATCACAAGTTTTTTCCTTCTAAGAACGTTAATGTTAAAGAGTTTGAGTTCCAAAACTTTACAAGCACCACCATGACAAACAAGAAAAAGAAAAAAAACATAATAAAAATAGGAAATTAAGACCTAAGAGCATGATTAATCCCGGGTTCTTAGGATGGGGTTCTTAAGGAAATATAAGAAACTGTTTCTTAATTTTTAACTAAAAAAAAGCTAAGAACCGGTTCTTAAAAACCTTATTTAAGAATCAGTTCTTAGCTTTTTTAGTTAAAAAATAAGAAATAGTTTCTTATATTTCCCTAAAAATCTCACCCTAAAAATTCCGGGATAATCATGGTCTAAGAGCATGTGCATTGCCGTATCTTGAGCGTTTCTTAAGGGAGGGAAAACCCACAGATCCAAAAGAGACGGCTCCAAAAGTCTCCAAATAAGAGACAAATTCAGTTCATTTCTTACACTATTTTGCGGGCTCCACGATACGTCGCAGCCCGCGATTAATTTTTTTTATTAAATCAGATAAAACGAAAAAAAAATTAGAAACCCAAAACGGGTTTCTCCCGATAATCATGTTCTAAGAAGATTTTTATCTGAGCCAGAGACAAAAAGGAGTTAAAGTGCTTTCGTTTTCTCTTTGGTTATGAGCAACATTGTTGAGCTGCTTTCACAGATGAAAAACTGTCGCCTGAGAAGTGAGTCGACAAAAGGATGATGGATGGTGATGAATGTGGTTGTCTAATCCAAGACATGAGCTCACTCCATGTATATAAAACTCGCCTTGATGGCTCTAATAAACGATCAAAAATTAGTCTCCCTATCTCTTTCGAGAAGGATCACAATTTGAAACATAAGTTTCCCAATAACAAATTATGCATCGAACAAAAGCTAAGCATTTGCACCTAAGCATTTGCACCAGGTTTTTAAGATCATTCCGAACTATCATGCAAAAAACATAGTTTGACAGACAAGGACCACCATTCTGAAACATAATATTTATGTTACTAGATTTCTGCTTATATTGATTGGTAAAATAACTAAAATTTATGACAAAATTCATATGATTTCATCAAATTTTAACATAAATTGTATCCCTATAACCAGCCCTTACATGTAATTTAAAATAAATAATTAAAATAGTTTAATATATAAAAACTGGGGACCTTTTCTTATATTCATGCTCGGCCCGCTTAAAGAAAAGATAAAATTTAATGCTCTTATACTCGAGCGTGGCATATGTAAGTTAAACAGAAGTAGCAGAATTATAAACTGCACCACAAAAAATTTTTACACTGACCTCTTCTAAATGTTTATATATTCTGGCACTTAAAACGCTAGTTTCGCGGGTTTTATTAGTGTTTTAACCCATGACATGTCCTGCTCTGCTTATATTTGTTTAGTTTCAAAAATTGTTATTTAATTGCATCTGATCTCTTTATATATAGCACCCCTTTCATAACTTTTGTTTTCACCTGCATTCTTCTTTCTATCTCCTTGTTTTGTCATATCTTCCTCATCTCAAAAGTAAAGTGCTATATACCATAAAAAATATTTTTTTGAACAATATACCACAAAAATATATGTAACTGGAGAAAAAAAGATTGAAGAAAGAGATGGCTCCAAGAAGATTAACCATGATGACGATGACCATAATGATGATGATGGTGATGATGATGGATAATATATGCATACGTGCTCAGGATATTTCCAGAGGCAGTTTCCCAATGGGCTTTGTCTTCGGAACTGCTTCTTCTGCTTTTCAGGTCCACTCTCCCTCTACTCTCTCTTTTTTCTATTTTTAGTTTATTCATTTGTTTTTGAGTTACTTATCCTTTCGTTTTCTAACGTATCCAAACGCAATATTATTCACGACCTAAAGTTAGGCCAACATAAGAACATAAACATTCCCCATGTGACATGGTTTGTTCTTTCAATAGCGATAAAAAGTTTAACTATAAATGTCAATATATATTACGGGTAACAATACTAAATCATTTTATCTAATTCTAATGAAAACAAAACTTCGATAATTGGACAACAGAACCGTCTTGGACATAGACAAATGAAACATTGAAATATACCTTTCAAATTTTAAGATATGATTTACATACACATGGTCTCTTTTTTTTTTTTTTTTTTTGTAACACACACATGGTCTCTATATCTGTAAAAATAAATTTATTAAACTCTTTACTAAATTATCTATAGTTTCTAAAGTTCTTTTTTTGAACAGTTATAGTCTCTAAAGTTTTAGAACCGGACCTGCTGGAAAGCCTTAACTTCCTTTGTAAATTAAATTAGTTGTAACATTTTTGTCTTGTCAACCATTTATTTAATCATTATCGATTCTGTTCATGAAATATGGTCGATACATCGATACACTCATAATACACGTATGCATGAATGAAGCGAAATAAAGGCCACACACGTTCATGAATCACGGGCAAAAATGAATCACGGGCATCCAATACGCCCCCCTCCTTTTCTTGTGGGTTCTGTTTCCAACACTTTAGGTCTTCTCAAACAACGACCCATTCTTTGACACATTTTAAGATTTTCTCCGTTAACTTAAGTATAATAAAATCAAAGTTTTGCTTTCTCAGAATGTCAATTACCTTAACAAGCACACCCAGCTTATGTTTTAAAAAAAAAATATTACTACCTTTGGCTCTATGGAAGACATATGTTGATGTTAACGGCTCAAATGAGTACTAGAGATCGTTAACACAACTGAAAAAACTTCCTGACCATTGTATTAGAGGTTCCCAATATGAATGACTGATGAGACAAAATTATATTACATATTGTGATTTCCGGCCTGAGAAGATTACTGATGTCGATCCCGAACCTCCTGGTGTTAAAAAACAGCTCAGATGAGTTGTTTTATCACAGATGACGATTTTATCGCAGGTCCCGAAGAGACATGTTTCAATTAAGAAAGCGTTATTACATTTTTCTGGCTGGAATGCTTGATCAATGTTTTTTTTTTAAATACCTAAAATGAAAACAATAATGGACCGAGTCTTATAGTAAAAATAAGTATAACTAATGATGTCATCTATAATTGATGCAGTACGAGGGAGCAGTAAAAGAAGATGGAAGAGGCCCTACGATATGGGACACATTCTCCCACACTTTTGGTAAAATCACCGATTTTAGCAACGCCGATGTTGCTGTTGATCAGTACCATCGTTACGAGGTAACCCTCAATTTGTACTACAAAAGTTAACAAAAAGAAAATAATTAACAAATTTTCAATTAAGTATATACATATCCAAAAGAAAATGAAGTAATTAGTTTCAATTAAAATTATAAAATGGCGAGGGCAGGAAGATGTGCAGCTCATGAAGAACATGGGAATGGACGCTTATAGATTTTCTATTTCTTGGGCACGCATCTTCCCAAGTACATTTAATTTTCAATGATTATCCCTTCGTTCTATTTTTATTTCAATATTTTATAAGCTTTGAGTTATAAACTAATGTAATTAAAGACCAGTATACAAGTCTTTGATAAACATATCCGAATTTGACTTTTGATGGGATTAATAATGATGCTATTACCGGTGGTTTGCAGATGGAGTGGGACAAATAAACGAAGCCGGAATCAATCATTACAACAAACTCATAAATGTTTTACTTGCTAAAGGTATTTTTATTATCATAACATGAACATCAATAATTGAATATGGTTTTTTATTAAATTGTTGTTGGCTGAGTTTCACATGTACTATAACAAAACAAATGTAGGGATCGAGCCGTATGTGACGTTGTACCATTGGGACCTTCCTCAAGCACTACATGATCGATACCTCGGTTGGCTAAACCCACAAATCATGTAATAATCCATACAAAAAGCACATATAAAAGTTTTTTTATATATGGCTAAAGACCATATTCATTATGTTTTTTTGGCAGCAATGATTTTGCAGCCTATGCAGAGGTTTGTTTCCAGAGATTTGGAGATAGAGTGAAACACTGGATCACGTTCAATGAGCCACACACATTCTCGATACATGGCTATGCCATTGGTCTACAAGCTCCAGGACGTTGCTCTATTCTATTTAAGCTCACTTGTCGCTCTGGAAACTCATCCACCGAGCCTTACATCGTCGGTCACAATGTTATTCTCTCTCACGCCATCGTATCCGACATCTACCGGAAAAAGTACAAGGTATAGTCAATACTACATTGACAACATGATTTTATATGAAAGTTAATTAAGACATATAGTTCTACTATACAATTATGACAGGCAATGCAAGGAGGTTCATTAGGGGTAGCGTTTGACGTAATGTGGTTTGAACCGGAGTCAAACAAGACAGAAGACATTGAAGCTGCACAAAGAGCTCAAGATTTCCAGCTTGGCTGGTAAGCTTCAACAAGTTATAATATTATTCCATGAAGTAATCACCCTTTCTTGATTAAAAAGTGATGATATATATAATACGATGTTAGGTTTTTGGACCCTTTGATGTTTGGGGATTATCCAAGTTCTATGAGAAGCAGAGTTGGAAGCAGACTGCCAGTGTTTACGGGATCTCAATCTGCTCTTGTGAAGGGTTCCCTAGACTTTGTAGGGATTAATCACTACACAACGTATTACGCAAGGAACAATGCCACCAATCTCATGGGCACTCTCCTAAATGGTGCCTTTTCTGATTCTGGAACCGTCACTCAACGTAAGAAAATGCACATTTTCTTCCATCTCTGTATCTATCACAATATTTTTTGCTAAACAGAAAAAATTTATTATAGAATTTGTTCCAATGTATGTTTTTATAACAGAATGTTTCTATTTTTTTTTAAAAAAATGTATACTAATATTATTTTTATCTTTAAATATATAGCAAAAATATAATTCATTTATATTTTCTCCAAAAAGAAAAAAAAAACTCTATTATAGAGCTTAAACAAACTCACCTCTATAATATATATATATATATATATATATATATATATATTAAAGAAAAATAGAAAGATACATATAGAAATGGTTTTGAGATACTTTTAAACCTTAGTTACAGTATCTATCACTTCACTGATAATCTTTGTTTTGAAATTTCAGCTTTTAAGGGTTTAACCCCAATTGGAGATAGGGTAAGAAATATTAATATTATTATTTACTCCCAAATAAATTAGCACCGTTTAATTTTTTAAGCTGGTGTTATTTTTGTTGTTGTTGTCGTGGACAGGCCAATTCTTTGTGGTTGTACATAGTGCCTAGAGGGATAAGAAGCGTGATGAATTACGTCAAGCTTAGATATGGAAACCCTCCAGTCTTTATCACTGAAAATGGTGAACACACACATCCTTAAACCCTTTAAATCCACAAGAACGAGATAGTTCTCGATGATGATTGTGTGTGTGTGTTTGTGTAGGAATGGACGATCCAAACAACATTCTGATTCCAAGAGAAGTAGCTCTCAAAGATGGGAAGAGAATCAGATACCATCATGATTATCTTTCGAACTTACAAGCTGCGATTAAAGAGGATGGATGCAATGTGAAAGGATACTTTGCGTGGTCACTATTAGACAATTGGGAATGGGCAGCAGGTTACAGTTCAAGGTTTGGTCTCTATTTTGTGGATTATAGAGACAATCTCAAGAGATACGCTAAGGATTCTGTTCATTGGTTCACTTCTTTCTTGAACTCCACTTCTTGATTTTTCCTTTTATGTTCTCATCCCATTTTATTGTATTCGCTTTATGTATACAAAACTTTATGTTCAGTTCTGTATTTCAAAATCATTGTTCTTGAATGGGGCCGAAGTTCTTGAATGCAAGTGTTGCTTTGGTGGGTGTTTTTTTTCCAAAAAGATTGTAACATTTTAACTATCTATTTTATTAAAATGCACTTAACTTTTCAAAGATAAATCTAAAAAATATTTTAGAGCTAAGCGTATTTTAGTTAGAGTAGTCGAATGATTGAGAACCTATTCTACTCCATAGGTAAGCCGCTTCAGTCATAGCTCAAGGACATCCCTTCTGTGGCATGAAGGAACCAACTTCGAGAACTTTATGTCTTAAATCTATATATATATATAAATATGTTGGTATTTCTCCTGCTTTGTCACGTGGAAAGTCATTCGCTGCAGAGGCGATACGTGTCCGTCACAACATTATTTGAGCTGACAGACTTATAAATTTTGGACCTTATACAACTCTAATTTTTCAAGTCCGTAACCCACGAGTCCACCTCTGAACCAGCAGCCGTAATCAATTATATATAGATAGATAACAAAAATCCACGCTATCGTAAACTATTTTACCACTTAAATTATTTGTCGGTCTCTTTAGGCTCTATTATTTATGACTCTAAACTTTTATTTGGGTCTATACAATAATATTATTCTTACTATAGTCAACTAGCAAATGAAAAATAAATTTGATTCATCCGCCAATTTATTTTTCTAAGTTAATATATGGTCAATCATTGTATCTCAATTTTAATTTATAAATAAATAGAATGACGAGAGGTTTGAGATCAAACATTAAAATCGATGTGCCGTTAACCAGACTAGAAAGCTCGCACACATGAAATTAGCCATGTGTTTACCCGTAACTGAAGAATCGAACCTTACCAAATAAAAACAAAATCGAAACAAAATCAAATTTCATAAATCAGGTATATTTCTATATATCATGTATTCTATATTTTTCTGAAACTAAAATATCAAAAACAAACGAGAACCAAACCAAAATTAATAAGTATCTCAATTTGAAATATAATTTACAAATCTAAAAATATTAAATAAACTTAGTTTTACAGTAACAAATATCATAAACTTATTATTTATAAACTGAACTATCCAAAATGAATTATATGAATACCATTTCCCTAAATTCTTTAAAATTATATAAACTACCTGATAATTTATCCAAAAAACTTAAATCACCTGTTTTTTCCTGGCAAAAATAATTTATCAATAAAATTTACTCAAATTAACCAAAATAATTCAAATCAGAACTAGAAAGAGACCGATTTTGTTTTGATATTAGCTGGTTCCCACTTTGTTGTCCAAACTGAACCAAAAACAAAATATCTGAACGAGAATTGAATCAAATTTTATAAATAACCGAGCATATCTTATATCTGTAGAATTAAAAAATAAAATAAAATAAACCAAAACAATTCAAAAAAAAAATAATTATAAAAAAGTTTGAATTTTAAAAAAGTATAATTCGAAAACATAAAAAAAATATGTTTTTTATTTAAATAATTATTTGTTATATATATATCAAGAACAAGGATATAAGAGTCTTTTACCACTTATTGAAAATATATTTTTAAAAATGCCCTTTTAGTGATGGTAAAGATCAATAATGGTACCATGAAAGTGGTAAACATGAAATTTCACCTATTATCTATTTAAAGTTAATATTTTCTTTAATTATGTCAAATTGAACTAAGAATAATAAGAAGATATTGTCATTTTAATTCCAAACCAAAAATGTTTATTAAGGATATTATTCTGAATTGTTTTTTGCTAATTTTGTATTCTCTGAAAAAATAGAATAATGAAGGATATTGTCATTTTAATTCCAAACCAAAAATGTTTATTAAAAATAAGGACACTCGCACCGGTTAAAATTCATCAGTCTCTAACAAATTTAAAAATATTAAAAGCTGAAAAGAAGAAAGAGAAACGATAAAAAAAAAAAAAAAGCAAGAGTGGTACCGTGGAAGTGCTTTTATACATTTCTAAAGAATCGGTAAATACATGTGGTATCATTTTACAGGTTTTTTTATTTTAATTTTTAAAATTATTAATAACTAAATTATGTACAAAAATAATAATAAAAATATTAGTGAGGTACTCTACTTGCTATTTTACCACTAATGATGTCCTAACAATGTTATCTCAGAATTCAATTCATTATTGTTTTTTATATTATAGTTTTCAATCTAACATGATTTTTAAATGCTTCATAAAATTAATATAAATTTATATAAAACAGTTTTATTATTAACTTCCTCACTGTAGCCTACCGATCCTAGTTTCCTATACAACAAAATGGTATTGAGTTTCCTTTTGAATCCTAATTCTTGTTGTAACGTCTGAAGCCGAACAATGATATATAGTAAGTGTCTGCATCTGCCTAGAGTGTATATGATAAAATCATTCGCGTAAGATAACAAATCTTGTGCTTTTATGTTTTGAAATTGGGCTTACTTGTGTATAATAAGAAAATAAGGAATGAAGTGTGAAACTTACAAAATAGTAAGGGCTATAGAGAAAATATTTTTAAGGTATGAAGTTTGAAACTTACAAAATAGTAAGGGCTGGAGTCAAAATATTTTGGACGTTAAAAATGTTGAGGTCCAGTTAATTTTCAGGGATATTCGCGGGTCAACCCGAATAAGTGTTTAATTTTACCCTCTTATGTGTTCTTCCCCCAAATTTCCTAACCATATTTCATTTATCGTTTTACTTCGGTTTTTCGTTTAATCTTTCGATTGATCTGTAGATTCACCTAATTCACTTTTCCCTCTTTCGATTGATCTGTAGATTCACCTAATTCACTTTTCCCTCTTTCGATTGATACCAAATTTTTCATATTCCGTTTGTTAAATCAAGATCTAGGGTTAGGGTTAGAGATGTCCTTACAATCTGTTTAATTTATCGATCCATTGTTTTATTCCGCTAATTACTCAAAACTTTCGTGAATGTCCCTTTGTATTTTGGTGTTAATTTCATGTTTTTCGTTCTCGATTGAGATCTAGGGTTCTTATATTCCGATCTATCCCGATCCGTAAATAACCAAAGGGTTTTCTCTTGATCCCTATATATTTTTTCAGTTTGTTACCTATTCCACTCTTGATTTGGTTAATTTTTGTGTATGCCGGAGTCTATAGTTAGTTTTTTTTTGCTGATTTGGGGATTTTTCGATTTTTTTTCCTCCAGCTTAAGCTTCTTAAACGCCTAGGATTGACATTTTAGATAATTTGGCTCCAGTTTGGTTCTATCCTTTGCGCAGTTAGGCCTGAAACATTATCTGAACTTATCCCTTTAGACGGGTAACTGATAAACATTTTTTTCTTGTCTTAACTATTTATTAATACATTACTACTTCTGGGATTGTTTAATGTCTTAAATTAGTTAAAAAATCGTTTTCTCTCTCTTGCGATTTTTCTCTCAGGCACGCTAACAGAGGAGAGTTTTTACCCACGGGTTTCCTCACTGTAACTCTGCAATTTCCGGATTTCTTTCACCTTTCAACCTAGTATCCACTGCAAAGTTCTGAGAAAATTCAAAAGTCTTACTCCTTTTAGAATTATCCAACGGTTATTAGACTGTTTCAAGCCACGACTTCAAGCTCCGACCGTAAGCTCGCCGGGTTCAGCCCCCGACGCCGTCGGCGGGTCAGCCAGGTCCTCCTGTGCCGGTGTCCATATCTCTCCATGTCTACGTATCTAGTCTCCCCCGCATCTCAGACTCAAGTTCTCGACTTTATGGTGGAAGTTTGACTGCAATCTCTTCAAGTTTTGGTTGCGATAACCTTTTCTCTGCTACAACATCCGTAGTAGCATTTACTACTCAGGAGAGATCTCCACAGCATTTATTAACAATCTGCAAGAAAAGTTAAGGGAGTGAGACAAAGGATTTTGGGTTGTCATAACTGCGAACAAATCCTTTTAGCCAGAGCCCGAGAAGCATATTCACCTCTCCTTAAATACAAACGACGTCTCTGGAATGGCTCGACGCTACAGCCGTTCTGAGAAAGGGAAATGGCAGGCTCCCCCTGAGATTCCAGCAAAAAGACCTCCGGTGCGTATACCAGCTAATGATGACAGCGAAGACCTTATCGAAGCTAACCGCCTGACCATCATTGGACGTCTTACGAACCCAATCATAATCACGAAGTAGCGAAAGAGACCGATTTTGTTTTGATATTAGCTGGTTCCCACTTTGTTGTCCAAACTGAACCAAAAACAAAATATCTGAACGAGAATTGAATCAAATTTTATAAATAACCGAGCATATCTTATATCTGTAGAATTAAAAAATAAAATAAAATAAACCAAAACAATTCAAAAAAATAATTATAAAAAAGTTTGAATTTTAAAAAAGTATAATTCGAAAACATAAAAAAAATATGTTTTTATTTAAATAATTATTTGTTATATATATATCAAGAACAAGGATATAAGAGTCTTTACCACTTATTGAAAATATATTTTTAAAAATGCCCTTTTAGTGATGGTAAAGATCAATAATGGTACCATGAAAGTGGTAAACATGAAATTTCACCTATTATCTATTTAAAGTTAATATTTTCTTTAATTATGTCAAATTGAACTAAGAATAATAAGAAGATATTGTCATTTTAATTCCAAACCAAAAATGTTTATTAAGGATATTATTCTGAATTGTTTTTGCTAATTTTGTATTCTCTGAAAAATAGAATAATGAAGGATATTGTCATTTTAATTCCAAACCAAAAATGTTTATTAAAAATAAGGACACTCGCACCGGTTAAAATTCATCAGTCTCTAACAAATTTAAAAATATTAAAAGCTGAAAAAGAAGAAAGAGAAACGATAAAAAAAAAAAAAGCAAGAGTGGTACCTGTGGGAAGTGCTTTTATACATTTCTAAAGAATCGGTAAATACATGTGGTATCATTTTACAGGTTTTTTTATTTTAATTTTTAAAATTATTAATAACTAAATTATGTACAAAAATAATAATAAAAATATTAGTGAGGTACTCTACTTGCTATTTTACCACTAATGATGTCCTAACAATGTTATCTCAGAATTCAATTCATTATTGTTTTTTATATTATAGTTTTCAATCTAACATGATTTTTAAATGCTTCATAAAATTAATATAAATTTATATAAAACAGCTTTTATTATTAACTTCCTTGTAAAAGTGGTAGATCCTAGTTTCCTATACAACAAAATGGTATTGAGATTCCTTTGAATCCTAATTCTTGTTGTAACGTCTGAAGCCGAAATATCATATACAGTAAGTGTATATATAAAAAAATTATTCCCGAAAGATAACAAATCTTGTGCTTTAATGTTTTGATATTTGGATTTACTTGTGTATAATAAGAAAATAAGAAATGAAGTGTGAAACTTTCGAAATAGTAAGGGTAGACAGAAAAATATTTTGGAGGTCCATGGATATTCGCGGGTCAACCCGAATAAGTGTTTCGGGCCGCTTTCTAACGCACCTTGCTCGATTTTATCTTCTTTCGTGTTCTTCCTAAATTTTCAACGCAATCCATGTGTCATTTATCTTCCAATTGATCTGTAGATTCATCTAATTCGCGTTTCCCTCTTTCTATTGATACCAATTTTTATCTATTCCGTTTGTCAAATCGAGATCTAGGGTTAGGGTTGTCGATCTCCTCAAAAGCTATTTAATTTAGCAATCCATCGTTTTCTTCAGCTAATTTAGTCGAGTTTTCATGAATATCCCTTTTTTGTTGATGCCAATTTCATGTCTTTCGTGCTCGATTGAGATCTAGGGTTCATCCAAGATCTGTAAAGGGCTTTCTCTTGATTCATATATATTTTGTCAATCCTTACCTATTCCACTCTTGATTTGGTTAATTTTCGTGTAGGTCGGAGTATAGGGTTTAGAGGGTTTTGATTTTTTCACTCCAGCTTAAGCCTCTGAAACGCCGAAGCATTTTATCTCTTTAGACAGGTAAATGATAGACATCTTTTCTTGTCCGAATACATTACTACTTCTGTCTGTGATTTTACTGGTTCGATGTTGAGGTGCATAGCATGGCAGTATAGTTAATGATCGTCATCACCCGCAGGTGTTGAAGTACCTCCGAGTAGGTCAAATGTTAGACAGTGGGTGAGGAAGAGCTCTCTCCATGCATCGTAGTTGTGATCATCAGTGTCAAGAATCAGCGGAATGTGAGATTTAATGTTGGTGACTCCAAAAGCTCCGTCGAATTGAGCAGCCATGGAAGAAGAAAAGAAAGATGCGTGGTGAGGAAGGAAATAAGAAAAAAGAATTGAAGAAGGCCATCGGAGGAGCTAGAGAAGAAGGCTCTGATACCATGAAAATCTTTGTATTTCCTTGATCGATAATGAAAGATTTACAAGGTATTTAAAGTACAACAATTGGTTTTCATGATCCTATTTCTATCTATGTGCCTAGCCTACAATCTCTCAACAATATTTGACTTAGAATAACAGTCCGGATATTCTGTTATCGTTCATCTTACATGCATTTTGTTACTTACAACTGTGAGGGGACTCATCATTCCTTTCAGTACTGTCAATTAATCCATTCAAAAGAAATTATTCAGTCACATGACAGAGTCTGGTCTTGATATGAATGGTTGTTTAGATCGGGTCATGAAAGATTGCGAAGGGGGAAGAAGATGCAACTCACTCTCCTCGTTCTGAAAAGTGTTCTGAGCTTGGTCTTGGACCTCCAAGAACAGAGACTTTCTATGCTTTCCTCTTGGATCAACCTGCTAGATAGCAAGTGTCCATTGGAGCAGATCATCAGGCCATCGTTCCTGAATGGGAAGGTTGTCTGAATGTGAACCTATAATCTTCAGGCACGTCGAAGCTTTCTGGTACACGTATTGTTCCCATGCACGACCTTTGAACTTGCACATGATGGCTTGAGAAACTGTGTGTAAAGAAAGAGGAGACTGGTCTTGGAGATCAACAGAAGAAGTTTAATGATGCGAAAGTTTCAACAAATGGCAAACATGTTAAGCCAACCAGGAGCTTCATCATGGAGGAGATATTTGGTCATGGACTGTGGGAAAACAAACAAAGCAAGAAACAAGTGAAGGAAACAACATCGTTTTTCAACAACTTGCAGAATGCTAGGGGAGATTTTGTTGGGTTATGGGGTCCTCCTATTAAAAAGTATAGAGAGGCTTATTTATTTTATAAAAAAAAAATGAATATCTCATGTGGAATAGGCTGTTCCACTTTTCTTGGGGGCCTCATTTCTGAAAATCCATTTACTTAGAATGTCAGAATCTCCCTGATGGAAGTCTTTGTTTACAAGTAATCTTTGAGAAATATTCAATGCCAAAGTTTCTTATTGCTTTATAATCGGAGAATATGTGGCAGAGACGAAGAGCTGATTATGGGTTTAAAGGCTTCTTTGTTGGTTGTTTGGACGTCGAGAAGTCTCTGTGTTGGCCCCATGGTTTGTTTGTTATACCCACTTACCTGAATTGAGTTTTCTACTCATTTCAGTTCAGTGTACTAAATGATTTTTTATTTTAATTTTTAACTAAGGAAAGAGAATCTGTAATTAAACTTTCTGCGGATTGTGAATTTTCAAGATTTGAGGAAGGAGTGGGATAGTAATGAGTGGGCCAAATAGATCTGAGCCGTCCAGTAACATTTTTTCATATCTTTTTTGGTTCCATGCATGAGCTCAACAACAACAACAAGACACCTAAGAGATTGAGAGAGAGAGAGAAAAAGGGGAATGTGTGTTGTGTTGTGTTGGTTGAGAGAGAGAGAGAGAGGAATAGATCCAAAAACGCAGCTGACCTTTTGATTACTCTTTCGTTAGTAACAACAACACTTCTCTCTTCTTCTTTTTTTCTTCTCCAAAACTCAAAACAAAGGTCTAAACTTGAAGGATAGATTAGTGTGGAATTTACAAAGTTTGTTATTTTCTACTCCCTATCGCTTCTTCTTAGCTTCAAGGTCGGATCTTTGTACTACTTAGAGAGAGAGAACAACAACTGTCACATCCCACAAGAAAGCATCAAGCTTTCCTCTGCTTCACTCTCTCTCTCTGTAGCATTTGAGTTTTGTCGGTTTGTGCAGCATTTCCTTGGGAGATTTGAGGTAAACTCTCAGTGGGGTTATTCTCGCTAATCTTCCTTTATTGTAAAGAAAACCTTTTTTATTCATTTGGTGTTTTATTCATTTGTCTAAGAGAAGATCAAATCGAAATGGAGAAGAAGATGATCATAGAGAAGAAGTATGTGTGCAAGTTCTGTAACAAGAAGTTCCCTTCTGGCAAATCACTGGGAGGTCACATCAGGATTCATACCAATGAGTACTCAGTTGCTTCTGATAGTAGCAGTGGCAAGAATCCTAAGAAGAACAAGAGGTTGGTGGATCATAGAGAGATTACGTCTCTGAAACAGCAACAACAACAACTTTGCTGCAGAGAATGTGGTAGCAATCACATGAATTGTCACTGTGAGAGAGAGAAGATGGTGATGGATAGCCAATCTGATACTGAGACTACTTCCTCAGCTCCTACCAGGAAAAGATCCAAGAAGCTGATGAAACAGTCAGAATCTTTTATCTCGTCTTCTGCGTCTGAGATTGACCAAGAACACAAGGACACGGCTTTGTCTCTGATGATGATGTCTATAGATTCTAAAGGACATAACTTGGTCGTAAACTCTCTGGCTGATTCATCAGAAAACAACTCTGAGATTCTGGAGACAAAGGCTTCTTCAGGGGAGCAGCTAAGCCTGAAGAATCAGGATTTAAAGACTGATAAAGTTGCAGTTGATGACCAATCTTGTGCTTTAATGTTTTGATATTTGGATTTACTTGTGTATAATAAGAAAATAAGAAATGAAGTGTGAAACTTTCGAAATAGTAAGGGTAGACAGAAAAATATTTTGGAGGTCCATGGATATTCGCGGGTCAACCCGAATAAGTGTTTCGGGCCGCTTTCTAACGCACCTTGCTCGATTTTATCTTCTTTCGTGTTCTTCCCTAAATTTTCAACGCAATCCATGTGTCATTTATCTTCCAATTGATCTGTAGATTCATCTAATTCGCGTTTCCCTCTTTCTATTGATACCAATTTTTATCTATTCCGTTTGTCAAATCGAGATCTAGGGTTAGGGTTGTCGATCTCCTCAAAAGCTATTTAATTTAGCAATCCATCGTTTTCTTCAGCTAATTTAGTCGAGTTTTCATGAATATCCCTTTTTTGTTGATGCCAATTTCATGTCTTTCGTGCTCGATTGAGATCTAGGGTTCATCCAAGATCTGTAAAGGGCTTTCTCTTGATTCATATATATTTTGTCAATCCTTACCTATTCCACTCTTGATTTGGTTAATTTTCGTGTAGGTCGGAGTATAGGGTTTAGAGGGTTTTGATTTTTTCACTCCAGCTTAAGCCTCTGAAACGCCGAAGCATTTTATCTCTTTAGACAGGTAAATGATAGACATCTTTTCTTGTCCGAATACATTACTACTTCTGTCTGTGATTTTACTGGTTCGATGTTGAGGTGCATAGCATGGCAGTATAGTTAATGATCGTCATCACCCGCAGGTGTTGAAGTACCTCCGAGTAGGTCAAATGTTAGACAGTGGGTGAGGAAGAGCTCTCTCCATGCATCGTAGTTGTGATCATCAGTGTCAAGAATCAGCGGAATGTGAGATTTAATGTTGGTGACTCCAAAAGCTCCGTCGAATTGAGCAGCCATGGAAGAAGAAAAGAAAGATGCGTGGTGAGGAAGGAAATAAGAAAAAGAATTGAAGAAGGCCATCGGAGGAGCTAGAGAAGAAGGCTCTGATACCATGAAAATCTTTGTATTTCCTTGATCGATAATGAAAGATTTACAAGGTATTTAAAGTACAACAATTGGTTTTCATGATCCTATTTCTATCTATGTGCCTAGCCTACAATCTCTCAACAATATTTGACTTAGAATAACAGTCCGGATATTCTGTTATCGTTCATCTTACATGCATTTTGTTACTTACAACTGTGAGGGGACTCATCATTCCTTTCAGTACTGTCAATTAATCCATTCAAAAGAAATTATTCAGTCACATGACAGAGTCTGGTCTTGATATGAATGGTTGTTTAGATCGGGTCATGAAAGATTGCGAAGGGGGAAGAAGATGCAACTCACTCTCCTCGTTCTGAAAAGTGTTCTGAGCTTGGTCTTGGACCTCCAAGAACAGAGACTTTCTATGCTTTCCTCTTGGATCAACCTGCTAGATAGCAAGTGTCCATTGGAGCAGATCATCAGGCCATCGTTCCTGAATGGGAAGGTTGTCTGAATGTGAACCTATAATCTTCAGGCACGTCGAAGCTTTCTGGTACACGTATTGTTCCCATGCACGACCTTTGAACTTGCACATGATGGCTTGAGAAACTGTGTGTAAAGAAAGAGGAGACTGGTCTTGGAGATCAACAGAAGAAGTTTAATGATGCGAAAGTTTCAACAAATGGCAAACATGTTAAGCCAACCAGGAGCTTCATCATGGAGGAGATATTTGGTCATGGACTGTGGGAAAACAAACAAAGCAAGAAACAAGTGAAGGAAACAACATCGTTTTTCAACAACTTGCAGAATGCTAGGAGATTTTGTTGGGTTATGGGGTCCTCCTATTAAAAAGTATAGAGAGGCTTATTTATTTTATAAAAAAAATGAATATCTCATGTGGAATAGGCTGTTCCACTTTTCTTGGGGCCTCATTTCTGAAAATCCATTTACTTAGAATGTCAGAATCTCCCTGATGGAAGTCTTTGTTTACAAGTAATCTTTGAGAAATATTCAATGCCAAAGTTTCTTATTGCTTTATAATCGGAGAATATGTGGCAGAGACGAAGAGCTGATTATGGGTTTAAAGGCTTCTTTGTTGGTTGTTTGGACGTCGAGAAGTCTCTGTGTTGGCCCCATGGTTTGTTTGTTATACCCACTTACCTGAATTGAGTTTTCTACTCATTTCAGTTCAGTGTACTAAATGATTTTTATTTTAATTTTAACTAAGGAAAGAGAATCTGTAATTAAACTTTCTGCGGATTGTGAATTTTCAAGATTTGAGGAAGGAGGGATAGTAATGAGTGGGCCAAATAGATCTGAGCCGTCCAGTAACATTTTTCATATCTTTTTGGTTCCATGCATGAGCTCAACAACAACAACAAGACACCTAAGAGATTGAGAGAGAGAGAGAAAAAGGGGAATGTGTGTTGTGTTGTGTTGGTTGAGAGAGAGAGAGAGAGGAATAGATCCAAAAACGCAGCTGACCTTTTGATTACTCTTTCGTTAGTAACAACAACACTTCTCTCTTCTTCTTTTTTTTCTTCTCCAAAACTCAAAACAAAGGTCTAAACTTGAAGGATAGATTAGTGTGGAATTTACAAAGTTTGTTATTTTCTACTCCCTATCGCTTCTTCTTAGCTTCAAGGTCGGATCTTTGTACTACTTAGAGAGAGAGAACAACAACTGTCACATCCCACAAGAAAGCATCAAGCTTTCCTCTGCTTCACTCTCTCTCTCTGTAGCATTTGAGTTTTGTCGGTTTGTGCAGCATTTCCTTGGGAGATTTGAGGTAAACTCTCAGTGGGGTTATTCTCGCTAATCTTCCTTTATTGTAAAGAAAACCTTTTTATTCATTTGGTGTTTTATTCATTTGTCTAAGAGAAGATCAAATCGAAATGGAGAAGAAGATGATCATAGAGAAGAAGTATGTGTGCAAGTTCTGTAACAAGAAGTTCCCTTCTGGCAAATCACTGGGAGGTCACATCAGGATTCATACCAATGAGTACTCAGTTGCTTCTGATAGTAGCAGTGGCAAGAATCCTAAGAAGAACAAGAGGTTGGTGGATCATAGAGAGATTACGTCTCTGAAACAGCAACAACAACAACTTTGCTGCAGAGAATGTGGTAGCAATCACATGAATTGTCACTGTGAGAGAGAAGATGGTGATGGATAGCCAATCTGATACTGAGACTACTTCCTCAGCTCCTACCAGGAAAAGATCCAAGAAGCTGATGAAACAGTCAGAATCTTTTATCTCGTCTTCTGCGTCTGAGATTGACCAAGAACACAAGGACACGGCTTTGTCTCTGATGATGATGTCTATAGATTCTAAAGGACATAACTTGGTCGTAAACTCTCTGGCTGATTCATCAGAAAACAACTCTGAGATTCTGGAGACAAAGGCTTCTTCAGGGGAGCAGCTAAGCCTGAAGAATCAGGATTTAAAGACTGATAAAGTTGCAGTTGATGACCAATTGAGATCTGCCAATGATAGCTCTGATTCTGATTACTTCATGAATGGCCCAAAGAAGTCAGACTCAGATATCTCTGTTGATGGTTCTCTTAGGAACACTGAACTCAACAGATTCAAGAATGACGACGAGCTTGGGGTCAAGGAGAGGGGATCAAAGTATGATCTGCGCAAAAGCAAAAGGGTCTTGCCTTCTTATGAGAGTGATTCTTGTGCAGACACAAACAGCAAGATTCATAGGTCCAGTGATTGCAAGATGGTTAAGAAAGCAAGTGGTGCAAACAAAAGTAGCAAAGCTCACGAGTGCCCAATTTGCTTCAGGGTGTTCAAATCAGGACAAGCTTTAGGTGGTCACAAGAGATCACATTCCATTGAGAGCCAAGAACGTAGGATCAAACACAAAGCAGCAGCTGATATGCAAATCGATCTCAATCTTTCTGCTCAGGATGTTGATAAGTGAATCAGAACCTGAATCAAATGTTTTTCTTTCCTTGATCGATAATGAAAGATTTACAAGGTATTTAAAGTACAACAATTGGTTTTCATGATCCTATTTCTATCTATGTGCCTAGCCTACAATCTCTCAACAATATTTGACTTAGAATAACAGTCCGGATATTCTGTTATCGTTCATCTTACATGCATTTTGTTACTTACAACTGTGAGGGGACTCATCATTCCTTTCAGTACTGTCAATTAATCCATTCAAAAGAAATTATTCAGTCACATGACAGAGTCTGGTCTTGATATGAATGGTTGTTTAGATCGGGTCATGAAAGATTGCGAAGGGGAAGAAGATGCAACTCACTCTCCTCGTTCTGAAAAGTGTTCTGAGCTTGGTCTTGGACCTCCAAGAACAGAGACTTTCTATGCTTTCCTCTTGGATCAACCTGCTAGATAGCAAGTGTCCATTGGAGCAGATCATCAGGCCATCGTTCCTGAATGGGAAGGTTGTCTGAATGTGAACCTATAATCTTCAGGCACGTCGAAGCTTTCTGGTACACGTATTGTTCCCATGCACGACCTTTGAACTTGCACATGATGGCTTGAGAAACTGTGTGTAAAGAAAGAGGAGACTGGTCTTGGAGATCAACAGAAGAAGTTTAATGATGCGAAAGTTTCAACAAATGGCAAACATGTTAAGCCAACCAGGAGCTTCATCATGGAGGAGATATTTGGTCATGGACTGTGGGAAAACAAACAAAGCAAGAAACAAGTGAAGGAAACAACATCGTTTTTCAACAACTTGCAGAATGCTAGGAGATTTTGTTGGGTTATGGGGTCCTCCTATTAAAAAGTATAGAGAGGCTTATTTATTTTATAAAAAAAATGAATATCTCATGTGGAATAGGCTGTTCCACTTTTCTTGGGGCCTCATTTCTGAAAATCCATTTACTTAGAATGTCAGAATCTCCCTGATGGAAGTCTTTGTTTACAAGTAATCTTTGAGAAATATTCAATGCCAAAGTTTCTTATTGCTTTATAATCGGAGAATATGTGGCAGAGACGAAGAGCTGATTATGGGTTTAAAGGCTTCTTTGTTGGTTGTTTGGACGTCGAGAAGTCTCTGTGTTGGCCCCATGGTTTGTTTGTTATACCCACTTACCTGAATTGAGTTTTCTACTCATTTCAGTTCAGTGTACTAAATGATTTTTATTTTAATTTTAACTAAGGAAAGAGAATCTGTAATTAAACTTTCTGCGGATTGTGAATTTTCAAGATTTGAGGAAGGAGGGATAGTAATGAGTGGGCCAAATAGATCTGAGCCGTCCAGTAACATTTTTCATATCTTTTTGGTTCCATGCATGAGCTCAACAACAACAACAAGACACCTAAGAGATTGAGAGAGAGAGAAAAAGGGGAATGTGTGTTGTGTTGTGTTGGTTGAGAGAGAGAGAGAGGAATAGATCCAAAACGCAGCTGACCTTTTGATTACTCTTTCGTTAGTAACAACAACACTTCTCTCTTCTTCTTTTTTTTCTCCAAAACTCAAAACAAAGGTCTAAACTTGAAGGATAGATTAGTGTGGAATTTACAAAGTTTGTTATTTTCTACTCCCTATCGCTTCTTCTTAGCTTCAAGGTCGGATCTTTGTACTACTTAGAGAGAGAGAACAACAACTGTCACATCCCACAAGAAAGCATCAAGCTTTCCTCTGCTTCACTCTCTCTCTGTAGCATTTGAGTTTTGTCGGTTTGTGCAGCATTTCCTTGGGAGATTTGAGGTAAACTCTCAGTGGGGTTATTCTCGCTAATCTTCCTTTATTGTAAAGAAAACCTTTTTATTCATTTGGTGTTTTATTCATTTGTCTAAGAGAAGATCAAATCGAAATGGAGAAGAAGATGATCATAGAGAAGAAGTATGTGTGCAAGTTCTGTAACAAGAAGTTCCCTTCTGGCAAATCACTGGGAGGTCACATCAGGATTCATACCAATGAGTACTCAGTTGCTTCTGATAGTAGCAGTGGCAAGAATCCTAAGAAGAACAAGAGGTTGGTGGATCATAGAGAGATTACGTCTCTGAAACAGCAACAACAACAACTTTGCTGCAGAGAATGTGGTAGCAATCACATGAATTGTCACTGTGAGAGAGAGAAGATGGTGATGGATAGCCAATCTGATACTGAGACTACTTCCTCAGCTCCTACCAGGAAAAGATCCAAGAAGCTGATGAAACAGTCAGAATCTTTTATCTCGTCTTCTGCGTCTGAGATTGACCAAGAACACAAGGACACGGCTTTGTCTCTGATGATGATGTCTATAGATTCTAAAGGACATAACTTGGTCGTAAACTCTCTGGCTGATTCATCAGAAAACAACTCTGAGATTCTGGAGACAAAGGCTTCTTCAGGGGAGCAGCTAAGCCTGAAGAATCAGGATTTAAAGACTGATAAAGTTGCAGTTGATGACCAATTGAGATCTGCCAATGATAGCTCTGATTCTGATTACTTCATGAATGGCCCAAAGAAGTCAGACTCAGATATCTCTGTTGATGGTTCTCTTAGGAACACTGAACTCAACAGATTCAAGAATGACGACGAGCTTGGGGTCAAGGAGAGGGGATCAAAGTATGATCTGCGCAAAAGCAAAAGGGTCTTGCCTTCTTATGAGAGTGATTCTTGTGCAGACACAAACAGCAAGATTCATAGGTCCAGTGATTGCAAGATGGTTAAGAAAGCAAGTGGTGCAAACAAAAGTAGCAAAGCTCACGAGTGCCCAATTTGCTTCAGGGTGTTCAAATCAGGACAAGCTTTAGGTGGTCACAAGAGATCACATTCCATTGAGAGCCAAGAACGTAGGATCAAACACAAAGCAGCAGCTGATATGCAAATCGATCTCAATCTTTCTGCTCAGGATGTTGATAAGTGAATCAGAACCTGAATCAAATGTTTTTTCTTTTTTGGTGTTGTTCATTCATATAAAGATTTTATCACTAGCCCATTTGATATAAAGTTACCTTCTTTATCAGATGGGTCGTTATTTTTGGGCTTTATAAATAGTTTTGGTGGACATCTCTTTACCCCCAATGGCGCGCCTATACAGAACAGACTAGAGACAGATAGCTTGTGACCCACGAAACAACTATACACACGTTCTTGTTTTCTTTAACTGAATTTATACACATTGATGTACAAAATACATAACTGGATTACCTCTACGTACTGTAAATCATGTTAAAAAAATAAAAAAAAAGGCTACCGAAAGTGAAATAAATCGATGGGAATGTATAATAAGGTCACGGGTTTTGATATTTATAATCTATGAAAACGAACTATAAAGAGGACCCACAAAAAACCCCATTCATAACGTCGAATCATGTGCATCTTCTGCGTTGCATTAAACACACACTTTCCTCTTTTCCCTCTTTCTCTCAAGTTTAAAACTTTACCTTCTCCAAGAAAGATTCTTACGTACCTTTCTACTCTCCCCTCACATCAAGCAATGTCACCGACTTACCTCAAACGTCCGGTCATGATCTCTCCTCCTCTTCGTCGTTGTCCTTCTCACAGCTTCCATCGCTTCTCCAACCGTCGAAGAAAACCGGATGACATCAAGAAACGTCCCTTACCGAACCCACCCATTGGTCCCGAGGGTTCACCACCCGTATTACGTGACGCCTCAGGGTTCGTGCGACTCCTTCACTCGTCCATACGCGCGTTCTATGTGCCTTGAGCTTCAAAGAATCCACCGTAGCACCACGAAGCAGCCACTTGTTTACCCTCCTCCTCCTCCGCCGGAGATTGATCCAAGGTACGGCGTCGATAAAGACTCGTCCCTCCGGTCCAAACCCTCTTCACAACTAAAAACACTATTCCACAGTTTGTATACATATATATATATATAGAGAGAGAGAGACCTTAGTTCCATATTTTATAGTTAACACATTTCTTGGCGTTTCTTGAAAGTACTTGTTCGGGAGATCTGTGCCCGAAGACGAAGATTCATTTCTTATTCGCCAATCTTTCATGAATCTTGATTCTACTCTCTTGATCATCTTAATGGAGTCCTAGGTACGTTATGAGGGATGTATTGTTGCTATGCACGACCTTTGAACTTGCACATGATGGCTTGAGAAACTGTGTGTAAAGAAAGAGGAGACTGGTCTTGGAGATCAACAGAAGAAGTTTAATGATGCGAAAGTTTCAACAAATGGCAAACATGTTAAGCCAACCAGGAGCTTCATCATGGAGGAGATATTTGGTCATGGACTGTGGGAAAACAAACAAAGCAAGAAACAAGTGAAGGAAACAACATCGTTTTTCAACAACTTGCAGAATGCTAGGAGATTTTGTTGGGTTATGGGGTCCTCCTAAAAAGTATAGAGAGGCTTATTTATTTTATAAAAAAAAATGAATATCTCATGTGGAATAGGCTGTTCCACTTTTCTTGGGGCCTCATTTCTGAAAATCCATTTACTTAGAATGTCAGAATCTCCCTGATGGAAGTCTTTGTTTACAAGTAATCTTTGAGAAATATTCAATGCCAAAGTTTCTTATTGCTTTATAATCGGAGAATATGTGGCAGAGACGAAGAGCTGATTATGGGTTTAAAGGCTTCTTTGTTGGTTGTTTGGACGTCGAGAAGTCTCTGTGTTGGCCCCATGGTTTGTTTGTTATACCCACTTACCTGAATTGAGTTTTCTACTCATTTCAGTTCAGTGTACTAAATGATTTTTATTTTAATTTTTAACTAAGGAAAGAGAATCTGTAATTAAACTTTCTGCGGATTGTGAATTTTCAAGATTTGAGGAAGGAGGGATAGTAATGAGTGGGCCAAATAGATCTGAGCCGTCCAGTAACATTTTTCATATCTTTTTGGTTCCATGCATGAGCTCAACAACAACAACAAGACACCTAGAGATTGAGAGAGAGAGAGACCTTAGTTCCATATTTTATAGTTAACACATTTCTTGGCGTTTCTTGAAAGTACTTGTTCGGGAGATCTGTGCCCGAAGACGAAGATTCATTTCTTATTCGCCAATCTTTCATGAATCTTGATTCTACTCTCTTGATCATCTTAATGGAGTCCTAGGTACGTTATGAGGGATGTATTGTTGCTATTTCCACGCTTGTTTTGAAGACTTGCAGAGAGTGAAAACAATCTTGGAAATAGTGTGCAACGTCTTTCTTTTTTATTTTATGTTTACATAATGAAACTTAAAAAAATGCAGGCAAAAAGATTTAGATATTGGTTGTGAGAGGGAGAAACGCATGAGTTCCATTAATTTGGGAGCTGTATATTATTATGTAACTTCAAAAGTCACGGCCAATGGTCGTCTATGAATAAAACTTTTATTTGAAGTTCTTGATGGGGCCATATGTGTAATCCTTATGTCTGCTCTTCTCTCGTGTGATATCTCACTGTAAAGATGCTCAAATTGCTTGTCTCTTTGACTTTGTCAATATACAAAAACAAAAGGAGTCTTTGGTCTAGTTGTATTAACATATGTTCTTTACGAGCAACACTGGTAAATTACAAGTAGTAATTAATCTCACCTCTCATACAATGAATGAAGTTAACGGATTTGGCTTGTTGTGTGGCCCACAAATTCAAAACAAACTACTGAAAATAAAGTGAAACAGGAAAGGCAGCAATGAAAACATTGATACATGTTTTGAAAAATGATGAACATAGCTGAGACATGGGAAGTGTAAGGAGAACTCTTGTGAAAACATGAATTTTATTGGAAAACATGAAAATAAGATAAACTTGTAAAGACAATTACAAGGAAAATAAGATAAACTTGTAAAGACAATTACAAGGAAAATAAGATAAACTTGTAAAGACAATTACAAGGAAAATAAGATAAACTTGTAAAGACAATTACAAGGAAAATAAGATAAACTTGTAAAGACAATTACAAGGAAAATAAGATAAACTTGTAAAGACAATTACAAGGAAAATAAGATAAACTTGTAAAGACAATTACAAGGAAAATAAGATAAACTTGTAAAGACAATTACAAGGAAAATAAGATAAACTTGTAAAGACAATTACAAGGAAAATAAGATAAACTTGTAAAGACAATTACAAGGAAAATAAGATAAACTTGTAAAGACAATTACAAGGAAAATAAGATAAACTTGTAAAGACAATTACAAGGAAAATAAGATAAACTTGTAAAGACAATTACAAGGAAAATAAGATAAACTTGTAAAGACAATTACAAGGAAAATAAGATAAACTTGTAAAGACAATTACAAGGAAAATAAGATAAACTTGTAAAGACAATTACAAGGAAAATAAGATAAACTTGTAAAGACAATTACAAGGAAAATAAGATAAACTTGTAAAGACAATTACAAGGAAAATAAGATAAACTTGTAAAGACAATTACAAGGAAAATAAGATAAACTTGTAAAGACAATTACAAGGAAAATAAGATAAACTTGTAAAGACAATTACAAGGAAAATAAGATAAACTTGTAAAGACAATTACAAGGAAAATAAGATAAACTTGTAAAGACAATTACAAGGAAAATAAGATAAACTTGTAAAGACAATTACAAGGAAAATAAGATAAACTTGTAAAGACAATTACAAGGAAAATAAGATAAACTTGTAAAGACAATTACAAGGAAAATAAGATAAACTTGTAAAGACAATTACAAGGAAAATAAGATAAACTTGTAAAGACAATTACAAGGAAAATAAGATAAACTTGTAAAGACAATTACAAGGAAAATAAGATAAACTTGTAAAGACAATTACAAGGAAAATAAGATAAACTTGTAAAGACAATTACAAGGAAAATAAGATAAACTTGTAAAGACAATTACAAGGAAAATAAGATAAACTTGTAAAGACAATTACAAGGAAAATAAGATAAACTTGTAAAGACAATTACAAGGAAAATAAGATAAACTTGTAAAGACAATTACAAGGAAAATAAGATAAGTTTTGGGTAGGCATGGGCATTCGGTGCCAATCGGTTTCGGTTTTATCCATTCGGTTTTGGTTTTGGGTTTATCAAAATCAACCCCATTCGGGTTATATAAAAGTTCGGTTCGGGACGGTTCGGTTCTCTGAAAAGAGCTGCTTATTGGAATAAATTATCGTCAGTTGGCCAGGGAAGAGATGACCCATGGATGCTTACGGGAGATTTTAATGACATACTCAACAATGCAGAGAAGGTGGGCGGACCCGTCAGACCCGAAGGATCTTTTACCAATTTCCGATCATTTGTTGCTCAAAATGGTCTATGGGATCTTAAGCACTCAGGAGAACAGTTATCTTGGCGGGGGAATCGCCACACACATTTCATCCGATCTAGACTGGATCGATCTATGGCAAATTGTTCATGGTCGGAAGCTTTTCCGATGGGAAGATGCCGATATCTCCGCTTCGAGGGATCAGACCATAGACCTCTGATCTCGTATTTCAACTCTGATAAACCAAAAAGAGGAGGTATGTTCCGGTTTAATAGGACCTTGACAGAACAAGAGGAAGTCACAGAACTTGTAGACGCAGCGTGGAACGCATCTCCTCTCGATTCTGTCATTCAAAAGTTGAATGAGTGTAGACGAAGCATTATCAGATGGGCCAAAGAGCAACAGAAGCAGAGTAATTTGGTCATCGAAAGAAACCAGCAGGCGCTGGAAATAGCTTTGACGTCAGACACACTTCTCATCGAGCGCATCAACGCTGAGCTCCGTAGCGCTTATTTGGCCGAGGAGAGCTTCTGGCAACAGCGGAGCAGGATCCAATGGCTTAAACAAGGAGACCGAAACACGGGGTTCTTTCATGCGGCCACTAGAACTCGAAGAACAATTAATTCCATTCCAGTTATCGAAGATGAACAGGGAGGTGCTGTTTATGAAGAGCCAGAAATTGCTAGAGTGATTTCTCAATACTTCACTCAAATATTCTCCTCCAACGGCAATGAAGACTTTTCTCAGCTACAGGGTCTTCTTACCAAAAAGGTTACTCCAGAGATGAATTCTATTTTGACAACAATTCCGAATGATTCGGAGATTAGAGAAGCAGTATACTCCATCAATGGCGGGAAAGCCCCGGGTCCCGATGGTTTTTCGGCAACCTTCTATCAGTCATACTGGCACATTGTGGGTAATGATGTCACTAGGGATGTGCGTAATTTCTTTACCACTAGTCAGCTCCATCCGCAACAAAACGAGACTCACGTAAGGCTGATCCCAAAGATTACGGGGCCTAAAGCAGTGGCAGATTACCGACCTATTGCGTTATGCAACACTCATTACATGATTATCGCAAAGATCCTCACCCGAAGACTCAAACCGTTACTGCCAGTGTTAATCTCCAACACACAATCAGCCTTTGTAGCGGGACGGGCGATCTCGGACAACGTCCTTATTACGCATGAGACGCTACATTATCTGCGTACTTCTGAGGCAAAGAAACATTGTTCCATGGCGGTGAAAACGGACATGAGCAAAGCGTATGACCGGATTGAATGGAGCTTTGTGAGGGAAGTGTTGAAGCTACTCGGGTTTGATCCAGTCTGGATATCTTGGATAATGACATGTATTGAATCAGTGTCATACTCCTTCTTGATAAATGGGTCACCACAAGGAGCAGTCAGGCCATCTCGAGGACTAAGACAAGGTGATCCGTTATCGCCTCATATTTTCATCTTATGTACGGAAGTGCTCTCGGCTCTTTGTACGCGAGGTCAAATGGATGGTTCCCTGCCCGGAGTTAGGGTTTGCCGCAACAGCCCTCCCATCAACCATCTACTCTTCGCCGATGACACCATGTTTTTTTGCAAATCAAAACCGAACTGTGTCTCTGCCTTGATGAAAATCCTGTCTATCTACGAAGCTGTGTCGGGGCAGAAGATAAACCCCCAAAAATCAGCGATCACCTTCTCGGCAAAAACTCCCGCATGTGTCCGAGCACGGGTAAAAGACACAATGTCGATCTCTTTGGAAGGTGGGATAGGAAAATACCTTGGTCTTCCCGAACAGTTTGGCCGTAGGAAGTGAGACATTTTTGCATCAATCCTGGATAGGATTAGACAAAAGGCTTCTAGCTGGACGACCAGATTTCTCTCGGGTGCTGGCAAACAAGTCATGCTCAAGTCGGTCTGGCAGCAATGCCTTGTTACGCAATGTCTGTTTCAAGCTCCAGTATCTTTGTGTAAGCAAATTCAATCTCTTGACTAGATTTTGGTGGGATACCAATCCGGAAGCGAGGAAGATGTCTTTGGGTTGCTTGGGATACTTTAACTCTGCCTAAATTATTTGGAGGTCTTGGGTTCGAGACTTAGAAACATTTAACGGCCCTCTTAGCAAAGATTGGCTGGAGATTATTAAAGGAACCACAGTCCCTCCTTGCTCAAGTCCTAATGGGTAAATACTGTCGGAATTCCTCTTTCTTGGACTGCCTAGTGCCTCTCAATGCTTCCCACGGGTGGAAAAGCGTCTTAGCTGGGAGAGAAATTCTTAAAAAAGGAATAAGTTGGGCAGTAGGCAATGGCGAGCAAATCCGTTTATGGGATGACCCTTGGCTCTCTTTCAAAACGCCAACCCAGCCTATGGGTCCAGCGACACTCGAAACTGAAACCACGATGGTCGGTGATCTTTTATGCCCCTTACTAACAAATGGGAGGTGGAGAAAATCGGAGAATCATCCCTCGGTATGAGGATATTATTCGAAGATAAAACAAGCTCTACACCATCTCTAGATGTGCTGCTCGGCTCCGGAAAAATCAGGCTCTTACTCAACTAAAGCGAGGGTATGGCATCGAATCATGTCCACAAACTTCGGCGGTTTATACCCACAATCCGGTGAACTGGTTGAAGCAGTGTGGAATATTAAAACTTGTCCTAAGATTAAGGACTTTTATGGAGAGTGTTGAAGAAAGCTATACCTGTTAGTGCCAACCTAGAAAGGAGGAGTTCCTAGCTTCAATTGTAGTAAGTGTGGGTCTCATGAAGATGACCTGCACGTTTTTCTTACCTGTCCACTGGCGCAGGAAGTGTGGACCATCCTACCGGTTTCAGTAAGACCTTCTATCTCTGTTTCGACAGTTGCGGACTTATTCAAACATGGAGAAGACTTTGTTACATTACCACCAGTTGGTCTAACTACTCCTTTATGGCCCTGGGTTGCTTGGAACTTATGGAAAGCTAGAAACAAACTTGTCTTTGAAAACAGGTTTTTCTCAGCCCAAGAGATAGTCCTCAAGAGTATAAAGGATGCAAAAGAATGGAGTGAAGCTCAACGGGGGACTCAAAGCTATCTTCCACTACCTGCAACTTCAGCGGTATATCGCCAGCGTTCAATCTGCCCGCCTCCGACGATCCAGTCTGGAGTTCTAGTCTGTAAGGTGGATGCGGCCTGGAACTCGGTCTCTGAAAGGTGTGGTATTGGTGGAGTTTTTTACGGTGATTCTACCGTATCCCTCCCCCTTGTCTCTGAATCTCATGACCATGTCTCGTCAGCTCTAATGGCAGAAGCCATAGCAGTTCATCGGGCGGTGTCTCTCGCCGTCTATTCAAACGTCCGATCCCTGGTGGTTCTATCTGATTCTTTATCCCTCATCAATTTATTGAAAAAGGGAGAGTATCAAACTGAACTGTTCGGTATCAAGTTTGATATCTATCATTTTATCCCTCTCTTTGATGTAATTTCCTTTGATTTTATTTCCCGTAATTTCAATGTTGAAGCTGATTCGGTGGCGAAATCAGCTTTAGTGAACTCTGTATTGCACTCCACTTTGGGAGTGTAGAATCCTTTTGAGAAATGCAAGTTTAGTTTGTTCAAAAAAAACATTACTACTTCTGTCTGTTTTTGTACTGGTTCGATGTTGTGATGCATGTCTGTTTAAGTAGCATGTCAGTATAGTTATTGTTCATATGTAACTTACATACGGTTTATAAAAGGTCTCTTGCATGCATCTGTGAGGGGGCTCTTATCATTTTATCCACCATTATATGAGTTGGAAAATGGGATTCAAGCCCTTTCAATGATGAAAAGTTTCATGAGCTCCCGTTTAAACATTCTAGACAGCTTGGCTTTAGCGAAAATAAGTCGAGGCAGTTTGAAGAAGTTATCCCACGCTATGCTGTTTCGCATAAACCTCTTACCACGGGTGAATATTACTTGTAACTATTAACTTGTTTGTGAATTTACTTGTAGCTATGTGAGTGTGACTGAATCTTTTTTTTTTGATGGGTTTATCTACAGTAGCGAACGAAGGAGATGTTTTGAAACTCCAAGGAGATGAAACCGCTGATGAAGAGTTCAGTTTTGTTTGCCCTGGTCTTGATATGAATGGTTGTTTTGATGGGGGCATGAAACATTGGGACGGAGAAGATTCAACTCTCTCCTCGTTCGGAAAAGTATTTTGAGCCTGATCTTGTACCTCCAAGAACATTAGCTCCTGTTGAGAGTTTGTATTCTTTACTCTTGGATCAACGTGCTAGAAAGAAAGTTCCCGTTGGACCCGATCATCAAGCCATGCTTCCTGAATGGGAAGGTAGTCAGAAGAGGAAACTGGTCTCGGAGATCAACAGGAGAGTCTCAACAAATATAAAAGATCGTCAACCAACCAGGAGCATCATGGAGGAGATATTTTGGTCATGAATCGTGGGAAAACAAGGCAAGGAACAAGTGAAGGGAAAGCAACATCACTTTCAACAACTTGCTGAATGCAAGGAGATTTTGCTGGGTTATGGGATAGGGGTCCTGCTATTGTAAAGTAGAGAGAGGCTTCTTTTTTAAAAGAAAATGAATTTCTCATGTGGTTGTTCCACTTTGCTTGGGACCCTCTTTTCTCCTTATACCTAGACTGTCAGAATCTCTCTGATTTGCACTTAGGATTGTATCTCGTTTGACCCAAAAAAAAAATTAACTTTGTACAGGAAGTGTGAAGGCAAAGTCTGTAAAATGCACTCTTTGTTTATAAGTAAGCTTGAGAAATATTCAATACCAAAGTTTGTTCGTTGCTGCTGGTAGAAACGACGAGCTAATGATGTTTAAAAGGCTTCTTTGTTGGTTGTTTGGACGTCGAGAAGTCTCTGGTTGGCCCCATGGTTGGTTATACCCACTTACCGGAATTGAGTTTCTACTCATTTTAGTTCAGTGTACTATATGATTTTGATTTTAATTTTGAGGAAAGAGAATCTGTGATTAAACTTTATGCGGATTGTGCAATATCAAGAATTTGAGGAATAGTAATGAGTGGGCCAAATAGATCTGAACCGTCCAGTAACCTTTTTCATATCTTTTTTGGGTTCCATGCATGAACTCGACAACAACAAGACACCTAAGAGATGGAGAGAGAGAGAGAGGGAAAAGGAGAGTGTGTTTTGTGTTGTTGTGTTGGTTGAGAGAGAGAGGAATAGATCCAAAAACGCAGCTGACCTTTTGATTACTCTTATTAGTAACAACAACGCTTCTCCTTCTCTCTCTCTCTATTTTTTTTTTTGTTGCTCCAAAACTCAAAACAAATCTCTAAGCTTTAAAAGATAGATTTCTGTGGAGTTTACAAAGTTTGTTATTTTCTACTCTCTGTTGCTTCTTCTTAGCTTCAAGTTCGGATCTTTGTACTTGGAGAGAGAGAACAACTGTCACATCACAATATCTGATCGCTAAAGAAAGCATCAAGCTTTGCTCTGTTTCTCTCTTTCTCTGTAGCATTTGAGTTTTGTCGGTTTGTGCCGCATTTTGTTGGGAGATTTGAGGTAAACTCTCATCAGCACACAACAATGGGTTGGTTATTCTCGCTAATCTTCCTTTATTGTAAAGAATATTTTTTTTTTATTGATTCTCCTTGTTTGGTGTTTTGATCCTTTGTCTAAGAGAAGATCAAATCAAAATGGAGAAGATGACAGAGAAAAAGTTTGTGTGCAAGTTCTGTAACAAGAAGTTCCCTTCTGGCAAATCACTTGGAGGTCACATCAGGATTCATACCACTGAGTATTCAGTTGGTTCTGATAGTAACAGTGGCAAGAATCCTAAGAAGAAGAACAACAAGAGGTTGGGGGATCAGAGAGATATTACTTATCTACAACAGCAACAACAAGAGCAACTCTGTTGCAGAGAATGTGGTAAAGGTTTTGATTCTTTGAATGCTCTTTGCAGTCACTGTGAGGGAGAGAAGATGGTGATGGATAGCCAATCTGATACTGATACTACTTCCTCAGCTCCTACCATGAAAAGATCCAAGAAGGTGTTGGAACAATCCAATTCAGAATCTTTTAGCTCGTCTTCTGCTTCTGAAATTGACCAAGAACATAAGAACACTGCTTTGTCTCTGATGATGATGTCTATAGATTCTAAAGGACATAACTTGGTGGCGAACTCTGTCGCTGAGTCCTCAGATAACAACTCTGAGATTCTTGAGACAAAGGCTTCTTCAGGGGAGCAGCTTAAGATGATCTTCAACGTGAAGGATCAGGATTTAGAGACAGACAATGTTGCAGTTGATGATTCATATAGCTCTGATTCTGATTACTTCATGAATGGCCCAAAGAAGTCAGACTCAGATGTCTCAGTTGATATGTCTCTTAGGAACACTGGACTCAACAGGTTCAGGAATGGCGATGAGCTTGAGGTCAAGGAGAGAGGATCAAAGTATGAGCTGCGCAAAAGCAAAAGGGTCTTGCCTTCTTATGAAAGTGATTCTTATGCAGACACAAACATCAAGATTCATAGGTCCAGTGATAGCAAGTTGGTTAAGAAAGCAAGTGGTGCAAACAGAAGTAGCAAAGGTCACGAGTGCCCAATTTGCTTCAAGGTGTTTAAATCAGGCCAAGCTTTAGGTGGTCACAAGAGATCCCATTTCATTGGGAATCATGAACAAAGAATCAAACACAAGGCAGCAGCTGATATGCGAATCGATCTCAATCTTCCTGCTCAGGATGCTGATGAATAAATCATAAACCTGAATCAAATATTTTCTTGATTTTGTTCATATAAAGCTTTATCACTTAGCCATTCTTTTCTTTCTGACTTTGGGAATTTTGATGTAAAGCTTCGAAATATAAAGATACCCTCTTCATCTGATGGGCCGTTTTATTAGGCTTTATAAATAGTTTTGGTGGACACTTCTTTAGCCCAAGGACGCCTATAAAGACCAGAGATAGATAGCTTGTGGCCCACGAAACAAGTATATACACGTTCTTGTCTCTCTTGAACTGAATTTTATACACATTCATGTCCAAAATACATAACAGGATCACTTCTACGTATTATACATCATGTAAAAAAGCTACCGAAAGTGAAATAAATCGATCGGAATGTATAATAAGGTCACGGGTTTTGATATTTATATCTATGAAAACGATCCAATAATAAGGACCCACAAAACCCCCATTCATAACGCCGAATCATGTGCATCTTCTGCGTTGCATTAAAACTCCCACTTTGCTTTACTTCCCTCTTTCTATCGAGTTTAAAAAACCTTCTTACCTTTCTACTCTCTCCTCAAACCAAGCAATGTCGCCGCCTTACCTGAAACGTCCGGTCATGATCTCTCTCCTCCTCTTCGTCGTTTTCCTTCTCACAACTTCCATCGCCTCTCCAACATCAAGAAACGTTCGTTATCGAACCCACCGTTTCGTCCCGAGGGTTCACCACCCGTATTACGTGACACCTCAGGGTTCGTGCGACTCATTCTCTCGTCCATACGCGCGTTCTATGTGCAATGAGCTTCAAAGAATCCACCGTAGCGCCAGGAAGCAGCCACTTGTTTCCCCTCCTCCGCCGGAGATTGATCCAAGGTACGGCGTTGATAAAAGACTCGTCCCCTCCGGTCCAAACCCTCTTCACAACTAGAAACCCTATCCCCAGTTTGTATACATATACACAGAGACCATAGTTACATATTTTATAGTTAACATCGTTTCTTGGAGTACTTGTTCGAGAGATCTGTGGCCCGAAGACAATTAAAGGATCATTTCTTCTTTGCGGGTCTTTCTTGAATCTTGATTCTACTCTCTTGATCATCTTGATGGAGTCCTACGTACGTTATGAGGAGGATATATATTGTTGCTATTTCCACGCTTGTTTTTTTTGTTGAATTTGTAGAGAGTGAAAACAATCTTGGAAATAGTGTGCAACGTCTTTCTTTTTTATTTTTATGTTTACATAATTAAACTTTTAAAAAATAAATGCAGGCAAAAAAGATTTAGATATTGGTTGAGAGATAGAGAGGAGAAACGCATGAGTTCCATTAATTTGGAGCTGCATATTATGTAACTTCTAAGTCACGGCCATTGGTCTATGAATAAAACTTAACACTTTTAAAAGTTTTGATGGGCCATATACATAATCCATTTGTCTGCTGTTGTCTCGTGTGATATCTTGCTGTAAAGATGTTTAAATTACGTTGCCCCAAAAAAAAGATGTTTAAATTACTTGTCTCTGTCAATACACATAACTAGAAGGGTATTTAGTCTAGTTATTTATATAACATATGTCCATTAAGACGAACACTAAGACAGTATCTTACCCCTCCTACAATGAAGTTAATGAGACTTGGCTTGTTGTATGGCCCCAAAAGTTATAAAGAAGCTGAAAATAAGGTGAAACAGAAACAGGCAAACAATGAATGACAATGATGCAAGTTTCTTTTGAAAAATGATGAACATAGCTTAGTCATGGGAAGTATAAAGAGAACTTTGGTGATAACATGAATTTTATTGGCATAAACATGGAAAATACGATGAACTTATTGTTAAAGACAACTACAAGGAAAATAAATAAAAAACGTTTTGGATGCTCACCCAAAAAAGAGAGAAGAAATTGGGAAAGACAATAGTATATCTAGTTAAAAATGGTGAATGGTGTTCAGAAAAAAAGAAGCTTAACCTATTCTTTTATTAATCTTAATAAGAAAACTGCATCTTGTAAATCTGATTATAATTATAAAATTTTTTTCTTGTCATTTCATTCCCAGCCTCAAAAAAGAAAGCAAATCTCCTAACTTTAGATATTTCAAGGTCAGTTTCATTTGTTTCCTGTTTTTGTGTTCTCTCTTTTGCTTGATGGTAGGATCTGAAGTTAACAAGAGAGGACTGTTACATTCCCCAAGAACCTGATCTCTGTGAGAAAGTATCAAGCTTTGAGCTTGATGATTCACTCTTCCCCGCTCTCTCTCTTAGCATCTGCAGGGGATTTCAGTGTTCCTTCCAAGACTTGAGGTACGTAGTGTTTCCATTCTTGTCATTCTTCTTCTGATCTTTGCTTATATAGTGTTTGATCATCTGTCTTAATTAAGATGGAGCAGTGCAGTGAGAGGAGGTTTGTGTGTAAGTTCTGCAGCAAGAGGTTCGCTTGTGGGAAATCACTGGGAGGTCACATCAGAACTCACATGAACAACAAGAACTCACCTGTTTCAGATGAGGATGAACACACTAAGCTCGTAATAGATGAAAATGGAGGTCAGTCTAGCTATGGTCTGAGAGAGAATCCTAAAAAGAACAAGAGGTTTGTGGATCAGAGAGAGATGATGGCTCTGAAACATCAGCGGCATCAACAACAGCTGCTTTCTTGCAGAGAATGTGGTAAAGGTTTCCCTTCTTCCAAAGCTCTTTGTGGTCACATGGCTTCTCACTCTGAGAGAGAGAAGATTGTGATGGATAGTCAATCTGATACTGAAGCTTCTTTGTCACCTATCAGGAGAAGTTCCAAGAGAGTTGTGAAACATCATCATCACCACAGGGCTGATGCTTTTGTAGTTGGATACGATTCAGCATCTTCTGATGATTCTGAGATTGAGACAGAACAAGAGCAAATGGCATTGTCTCTGATGATGCTGTCTAGGGATGACTCTGGTTTCAAGAAAGGACATAACTTGGTTGTGAACTCTTTAGCTGAGTCATCAGACAACAACTCTGTGATTCTTGAGACTAAGTCATCTTCAGGAGAACAGCTGAAGACCTTCAAGGTGAAGGAGTTTTGTAAGAAAGAAAAACCTGGAGTAGGAGTTGACCATTTGAGATCTGGTGAGGATAATGGCGATGTTCTCTATGATTCAGATAACTCTGATTCTGGCTACTTCAGGAATGGACCAAAGAAGTTAGACTCAGATGTCTCTGTTGATGGCTTCCTCAGGAACACTGGATTCAACAGCTCGCAGGATAAGAGCATGAACAGATTCAGAACAGGATCGGGTCGGTTTTCGACAAAGTATGATCTGAGGAAAAGCAGAACAGGGTTTCCTACTTACGGTCGGAAGAAAAACAAGTATGAGTTCACTGAATCTGTGTATGACAGTGGTGATCAGCATAGCCTGGAGACTGAATCCTGTGCGGAGACAATCAAGATTCATAAGAGTAAACCCCCAATGGTTAAGAAAGCAAGTGTTGGTGATGGTACAAAGAAGAAAAGCAAAGGTCATGAGTGTCCTATTTGCTTCAGGGTGTTTAAATCAGGACAAGCTTTAGGTGGTCATAAGAGATCACATTTCATTGGGAATCATGAACACAGGACTTTGGTGATCCAACAACACCAAGTAGCTCATGACATGCATACTCTCATCGATCTCAATCTTCCTGCTCCTATTGATTAATGAAACCAATAGTAACGCAATTTTGTTACTCATTATTACTGCTTCCTCTCTGTTTTTTTATGTTATTGTTGCTTCAGAGTCGAGAATACTTTTGGTTCAGAAGGTAAATCAAAGCTCTCCTATTTTGTTTGTTCATAATTATTATATCAAGAACCGGTGAAGTTGACCTAACTTTGCTATCTTTTGCTTTCTGAGTCCTGATTTCTTGACCTCCAGGCAAGGTTTTATGATACAAGTTCTTGCTATATTTTTGAATATGTAACATGCTAATTCATGGACATTCATAGCAAAAGTATTGCTGTAAAACTATGTTTAATCTTGATTTTGTTCAGATCATATCTTCTACCTTGACATCAAACAGTGACAGCAATTAACATATCTATCTGTTTTATAACCAACCAAGCTTTTATATAATACAAAGCAGATCTCATGTTTGGCCCCATCTTACAGAAGACGAGATATACAACACCCCTTCCCCCAACAAAGAACACCAATCTATTGTATAGTATTTGTACTCTCTTATAATGTTTCAAGGTTTGAATCATTCTGGATTATCTTTTCCTGAAACTATCATGTTAAGATCACGGTTGCAGGATTACCAGCAGGAGGACACCTTTGTCTCCTCGGTCGTCTTGTTGCTTTTCCCCATCCTGTAAGCTTACTGTCTTCAAGTCCCACCACTGATACGCTTGGCTGCGCCATTGACGGGTAAACTGGAGACTGGCTTATGTTAGTGACCACTCGTTTTCGTTTTGAGTTCCGTCTAGCAGCTACTCCAGAATTACAAGTGTGTTCTCTGCTTTTCAGAAGCCCACCAAACAATTGGATATCTTCAGTGACTTCGTGTCTCGATAGAGAAGGGAGACCAGGGAGAGTATCTCTCTGGAAATCCCGTTTCGGTCTTCCTCGTCTTGCTTGTCCTCTTCTTGGCCTGTTCAAACTCGTCCCCTCCAATATCAGATTCTCAGGGACTAAGGGCTCTGGCATGTAATCTTTTTCCTTGGTCGGATGTAAATTAAGGGTCATGGCTTCAAAGTAATCAATCTCCCCAGAAGAATAGTCTCTGGCTTCTGGAGAAGCATCAGCTTTTCGTTGCAACTCATCACCATGAGAAGTGATAATCTCTGCAAACCAAGAGAGCGGACTTTTCGCAGCCGCATCAGTTGAAGAGGAAGCTGCGTCACCAGGAAGACGTTGGTGATCAGACAATGAGATGGCGACTATTGCTTGCGCTGCTACCTTGATGAGTTCATCCAAAGAGTTTCCGTCTTGGCCTTTCACCAATCCCCAAGTTTCTTCTTTTGTTTTCTCCTGCGAGCTCTCTCCATCTTCTTCTTCTTCACTCTCCAGACTGGGGGTAGCTTCCAAGTCTATACAAATGGTTCCTTTTGTTTTCACTCTCAGACTGGAATGCAGGGCCGAATCTTCATCATCCTCACTAGCACATGAATTCAGATCAATGTAGTGTCTGAAATTGCCACCCTTGTTTCCTTCTTCCTTTCCAACACGAAAGGCTTTAGTACCAAGCTGGTCAGCAGAAGCCGAGGCATCACATGGCAAGTTGATATCAAGGTCGCGTTTTACCAAGTGATTCACTTTCCTATGTGGGTTGATTATTTCAAGTTTTCCCGTGTTGGCATTATTACAGCATGAGGCAGATGATCTCAAACTCTTCTGAGGTGAAATGCTATTCAGGCCGTCCCCTGTGCCAGTTCCATCCTTGAATTGATTTGTCGAAGCGTTCAAATCCAAGAAGCCATTGGATATTTCACTTTTGTAAAGTGGCTTAGGTTTTATCCAGGGCAACCCAGCTGATCGTTCCTGCTTTTTTGGCACTTGAAGGCTTTCAAAACTCTGGTTCTTCGCCACCTCACCTACAGAACCATCTGGTCTAAAGCCGGCTGAATGGAAATTAAAGGCAGCCTCCTTCGACCCTGAAGAGAATCCATGATAAATCCCGTTAGAGACAGGACTTCTCATCTCAAAACTAGAATCTGTCCTTGCATGAGCGACAAAATTCACGAAGGGACTCGTTTGAACTGGGTAAGACTTTTGATGTGAGCTGCTCCTAGGATTCTCCCATGATGAAGACCAGTGACTCCATGGTCTTACGAAGTCAGGACGGTAGTCATTGTGTAACCTTGGAGCATTAGATGCCACACTTGATTCCACGTAGCTATGATAAGAAGCTTGAGGATTCTTTGAACGAACTTCCAGTTCACGATATGCTCTTTCCCCGGAGAATATTACCTTGTTAGGATCCGTTGTGGGATAGCTCTGAGGTTGGAGTCCATTGTTAGAGAGTACTTGTGCAGAATGGGAAGGCAGATGCAGCTGGTCTCTCTGTGTGCTTCTGCTGTGCCCTATTAACACACAGCCACATGAAAGCATTTGAGAAATAGAAGATAGGCAAAAATGGCAACATACAGAATCATAATTCAAAACCATTCTATCAGCAATCGACATTACATGCATAATTAGGCACTACTACGACATATTTTCAGCTAATAAAACATATGTGAGCAGGAAGATACACACAAAAAAACTTCAGGCTTAGTTTTATATCATTTCAAAGATTAGAGAAACGAAATGAAACGAAATGAAAATGCAGAGCATGCTAATGATTACGTAAATATCACCTGCTTCAAGGACCACCCATCCATTTTGACTTGTGTTTTTCTCCAACCACTTTCCTTGAACATTAGCTTTGTTGCTCCCATAATGATGCATATCCCTGGATAGAGACACAGGTTCTGAATCTTGCCATTTGAGCGGCTCATTCAAGTCAGCTAAGCCATCCGTGTTCTTCACATCCAAGCAAGACCCTGAAGAGTTGCTACTATGAGAAGCATCCTCTCTTCCAGATTTCGACCGTTTGAATGGAGAGCAGATCGCAATCTCATGGTTATCACCAGTTTCATCAGTATCAAGATACTCATCCGCAGGGAGTTGAAGATCAATCATTTTTCTCCCACCCTTCAAAGTAACAACCTCGTAACCGTGTCTCGAACTAAACCCATTTCGCAAACGACCGTTACAAACTTGAGAGCTGCTCCCTTCTCCATACTCAGGAAGCTGCCTTTTACTTGCATTCACAGACGTAGTATAATCACTCAAATTAAACTCTTCTTTAGAGTTTTTCCCCTTTACTTCATCCACCAACTTCCTCTGGACTCTGTACAAACGGTGAAGCTCATGCACCTGCGATCAATACACAAACAAAAGTCAAAATCTTTAAATGAGGAAAGGAAACTCAATAGCTTAGTAGAAAGAAAGAAACCTGGTTCTTAAATACAGCTTCGTGCTCAAGCATTGTGTGTTTCATGAAATCTCTCTCGTACCCTCCTCCTGAATATGATGAATCCGTCGCAACATAAGAAGCTCTTATCGAACCGTGGTGATACGCAGACCAACTGCAAGTGTTGAAATCTTCACTCATTGAGGGCAAAAAGGTTTCACAGTGTCTGGACTCTTGCTCCCCCATATTCCCTAAGATTCTGCTCAATTTTTCCACAGTGCTTTGATTCAGATTCAAACAAACTTTATACAATCACATGATTCTGCAATCGATACACACGTGAAACAGCATATCGATAAATTCTCTGTAGCATCTAAGCACTAGATCCTTTTTTTATGTTTTTTTTTTTTGAAAATCCGAATCCAAAAAACATATTTGTATATTAAATAGTTTTTTTTTATCATGGATCGATTTGACTTTTTAAATGACTTAAAACCTAATTCATCAAACACAGATTGGTAAATTAAATAAATTAAAGATAGAAATGGCAAATTAAAATAAAAGAAAATATATAATATAGAAATTTAGGTTGATGGAGATTGTACCTCTCATCATCTGATCGCACTTTGAACAGAGGCAAAAATCATCTTTAATCGTTGGTTACTGGAAACACTCACTCCCAAATCAGCGACAGATTTTCGATAAATGAAAAAAAAGAGAGAAATTAAAAAAAAAAAAGAGAGAGAGAATTAAAAAGTGAGAAATTAATTAATACCGAAAAAAATCTAAATTAGCGACAGTTTAGTGTTGAAGAAGAGAAGAGAGACTGCTATATAATCGAAACTCCATGGATGAAAATAGCTCTCAGGCCGTCTTCTGCAATCTCTCTCTCTCCCTCTCGCTCTCTCTCCTTGTCTCTGGCTTTTCTATTGCTCAGATTCTATTAGCGAATGCAAATAAACCCATAAATGAATAAGAGCTTTTATATTCCTTTTTTAATATTTATCGGATTTGTTGTTTTCTTATAACAAAAATTAGTAATAAATACAGAAACGAAAGAGGCTTCTCATGACAGTGACGTGATATTTTGTCAACACTCGCTCTTCTCTTTTTTTTTTCTCGTGATTTTTCTCTTTTTTTTTACATTTTCTGTTTTTAGAGATCTGATGTGTTTAGTTTCTGTAAATTACTATATTACTACTCCTTAATTATAAGTTTATTAAATTATCTCACTTAAAAAGACAGATGTTATAAAAGTTCTCTATATTTTTTGATAGTTTTTTGGTAGACAAATGGTATTCTAAAATTTCGCCTTAATTTTTACCTTTTCATTTTTATTAATTTATTGGATATGAAACTCTTTTTACAAAAAAACTCATCAATAATGGTATCAGATAAAGAAAATATTAGTGAGGATTTTTTTTTGCTTGTTACTGAACGTCTTTCAAATAATACAAAATGATGTCATCTTCTTTTGGGTAAATACATTTTTAACAGCTAAAAATTCGAAATCCGATACACTATTTTACCCTAGATTCGCTCTATATCTTTGAATGCGGACACTGATTTAGCATGGAAATAAGATAGGATCAAAAAAATATTTTATTTATTAGTTACTTTACGAAAAACAACATTATTTTGACAGCCTTATATTATTATATTTTCTCCATTTGTTAAACAATTATTTAGACTTATCTATTATATATGATTTAATTTATAAAATCGTGCAATTATGTGTATCTCAGTAATTTACATCTGTATCCTCACCGGATCTACTCTAGCTTTATATTAAGAAACAATGCATCACCTATAAAGTTCATGCAGAGATAAAATAGCAGACTGGTCCAAATCCATCCTTATTTTGAAATATTACAAGTATTTTCTAATTTTAGAAGTCATAATCTATTGTTTTCTTTCAACCAGAAGCAGTAATTAGAAATGATAATTTGCGTGTTATTTTAAAACCCCTTCTTAAAAAAAGCAAACTATGCAAACTGAATTTACATGTCTGATGATAACAATATAAATTTCTAAATGAAGCATCAAATGTTTATTAAGTTAGGTAGATCAAAAGCCAGTGGGTCCTACTTGTGAGCCAGCTTTAAGGTTTTCAGTTTACGTTTGTGGGGGGTGTTGATGTCAAAAGAAATTTTGGGGTGCGAATATAAATATACCCCTGACCTCGTGGATAATTACGAGTTTTGTGACTAGCGTTCAGAAACTTTGTTTCTGGTCGTACTTGATTGGCTAGTTATCTCTACTCTCTTTATAAAAAATCAATTAAAAGGCTATTTTGTGGAAATTATTATATGAATAACTGCCACTATTCCAGAAAAGCATTCTTTTAAGTCCTGACACGCGACAGGTGTTTTAGTGGATGAACATATATCATACATTTGATATACTAATTTATAAACGAATCTAAAGAGTTTGTTTGAAACTTTTGATTTATATCTGAGATTTTCTGTTTCGGTTTTACATTTAGAGAGAAACTAAAATTATACGGTCAAGAGATGGATCTCAACGATGTTTTTTAAATAAGTTTGTCTACAGATTTAACAAATGAGAAATATACAAAAATGATTTCGGCTCCTAAATAATTAATTTATAAAGGTTCCAAACCCACACGTGGATGACTTTGTATATCGTGCCCGGATATTCACAGTGTTCAGTTTCATACAAGCTTTTCAAGATTATTGATATATGTATCTGCATGCGTCACAAAGCTCTGTACTAAGGAGAAGAAGTTACAAACAAATTTTGTTATGATCATTCAAGCTCTGTGACAAAAAAAGATCATTCAAGCTTGTCCTCAAATCATAAAGTGAGGAATGACTTAACTAAATGAGTTAGCTATTTATTTAAGGCAGTTAAAAGTTCACCTTTAGTTTATGATAACAAAAACAAAATTGTAGTTTTGTAACGCAAGTAAATAAAAAATCATTTAACACAACTGGAAGGACATGAAGATGTTGCAACATCATGAAATAGACAACCCATTAACTCATCAAGCAAGAACTGGAACTGTGCAAAGAATAATCAATCTGATTATGTCTGGTCTGTAATGTTTGTGAGGTATGGCCTTCTATTACTAGATGTTTAATTACTCAATTTACATTTCCAATTAGTAACCAAAAAAGTGGTGAAGAACACCTTATAAGCTATGTTGTGACTTGCTAAGTTGAATAGAAGAACTTGTTCTTTGGATAACGTTTAAGATTGAAGGCTTTCATTGCATTTTAATAAATTAACTGTCTATGCCTATGATCAGCAAATTGGTTTAGAATACACGATGTATCTATCAATGAGAACTCATGTGTTACTTGCTTACACCTTATTTCCTTTATTTTTGGCATCAATGTGTGACCGAGGAGATTTTTTTCAAGGTGATTTTGATCCATCTGGTTTTTTTTTTTTTTTTGAATGAAATCCATCTGATTTTCAAATTTGCAAGACTTTTTCTTAATTAGTAGCGTTAGATTTTCTTAATTAGTATACAATTAGGGATATCAAATAGGGTATATAAAAACCCAATGCTAAATGTGCCTTAACTTTATAGAGCAATTTATAGATTCCTCTAGCTTTTTATGAATCCATTTATTACTCTGTTTTAGAGCAATTTATTAATCAGTTTTAACAATTATGTTATACTAGGGTCGGCCCGCCCTACGGGCGGGATATGATTTACTTATGATCTATATTATTATTTGTTATATAATTTTATGATTTGTGTGTTTAGATTTGCATTTGTAAGATATATGTATGATACACTACAACAAAGATCATATTACATCAAATAAATTAGTTTATTTATTTTAAATACCGATTAAAATAGTGCAAATTTATTCTAATTGTTTAATTTACTTTTAGCTAAAAATAGTACTAAGGCTCATAAATTTACAACAATTTTAACAATTCATTTTAGAAATTATATAATTGTATAATTATTATAGAATCGTAAGAATAAAAATATTTTTTCTTTTGTCTATACATTTTTAGAAAAGTAATAATTTCACGTTGTAAAAGAAAGAGCTTATTCATTATAACTAAAAATATTTCAAGATAGATAAATAGATGATATGAAACTATCATTGCTCTTTATGCATACATGTCTTTTTTAGAAAGGGTATACATATACCTATTTGTTAGAATCCTTAAATGAAAACGAAGTTAACCAATGCTATCAGAATAATTAAATAGTTTTTGAAATAAATATTACTGGCTAGCCTATAAAATATAATTCTTATAATAATTTGGGTTTTGTTAGGGTTGCAGTTATGTTTTTCCTTTTCTATTAAGTTGCGTTGTCAAAAATGTTGGTTTAGCTTTATTATAAGGAAAATAAAGAATTCTGGTCTATGTAATTGCTTGGGTTTAATAGGTTGGATTACTGATTGCGCAAATGTTTTTTCTGGTGCAATATTTTAAAGATTGCATAAGTGCTGAAGCGTAGAAGATAGTTTGATGAAAATAATTTTGGTAATTTGCTTGTAATAGTAACATGTGTCGCACCGGTTCGGTATATTGTAGCAGGGACATGTTATAGTTGCTTTTATACTCGTGTTACAAAAAAAAAAGAGTTGCTTTTATACTCTCATAATGTATCAAATAATATTTAATCCCTATTTAAATCTGGTAACTTTATGTACAACTAAAGACGGGTATATTACTTGTAGAACACAACATGAATTTTCTCAGCTTCGAGTAGAAGTTAATTTTTAACATATATTAGTAAAACCCCAGAATTGTAATAATGATGTGGTTAGAAATATGAAATGGAATGGAGGTTATGACTATGGACTTATCAAAACCTGGGATTCTTAAATTAAATATGGTCAACAATAGCATGGCTGATTTGGGATTCTTAAATTAAATATGATCAACAATAGCATGGCTGATTGCGTCAAATAATTTGGTTGTTTTTATTGTTCTGGAAGGTGATGACTTAGTTGCGGAGGAGAGTCAATTGAAATAAACCAAACATTCATATGTCAAAATCTTTATCAAATATAAAACCTTTCCAAGAAATAGGCGAGATGAGCTAAAATGAAAACAGAAATAGCTCTACAATCATTACATGAGTTGCAGGTGAACCATAAAAACCACGCTGAAGTTTCCTAGAATATTTGGAGCAGAAAATGTAGCCCCACCCATTGATTGTTTCAGTGGCCTCTACTTTTCTTGTATAGAGAAACTCAGCAGTCTACTATATTAAGGCTATAAATGTTATTATAAAAATACCATCATTGGGAACATGCCTGTTGTCAAGATGACGTACAACAGAGGATAACATCAACTGCTGACTCCCTAATATATAAAGAAACATAACTGTGAGCACACACAAAGCTATGTTCTAACAGAAAAGATGAGAGGCAGTAGATACCAGAGGTTTCCGTCAAGTATGTAGCATCAGGCTGAACTATCATAGCAAGACTGTTTGGAGGAGTCCACTGGCGTCTAGAGGTAAAATAGCTAAGTATAAGATCCAAGATCTGCCGCAGAGTTGTGCTTTCTTTAGCCAGATTAAACATCCTCTGGAGAGATATCTTTGCCCAAACTTTGGGCATCTCAGTCTCTTCTCTGGAAGAATCAACAATCAAGTAAATTTTAAGTAAAACGATGACAGCAAAGATTAGTGAATCGAGTTAGTTACTTAGACAATAGAGCCGGATCTTTTCTTGTATTTCTCGGTATGATAATCATGTAGCTAGGACTATGACAGCCGCTGACTGCTGTTAGCTCGGCCTTCACATCTGACCACTTCATTCACCCGTTATAGTTCTGCTCTTCTCTGTCTTCATTGCTCAAGTCTGAACGATCATGTCTTGCATCATGGTCGCTGAAATCCAGTAACAATGATCTGAATTAAGAATTCAATATAATGGCAATATAAGAGGTTCAAGTACAACGGAATATATCATATCAGTGCCAATATTCAGGATACACTCTGTCAGAATAACATATCCCAACAATCAGGATCTAAAATACCCTAAAAATACTTAGAAATGAAAACAAACACCCATAAAATGAATAAATAACGGTTTGAACCACTTATAGATGAAAACCAAACATTCATAAAAAAACAGATTCGATACTACTTAACGCTAAATCGATCTCAATGATATATAACAGTCTCAGATTAAAAAAGAAACAAACAAACAAACGTAAAAAAAAGTAAAAGAAGATAAAATCCAGGATCGATACTACTCCACAATCATTACATAGGAGAGTAAAAAATCAGATCCCACTCACATTAACAGCAACCATGAGCATATCCACCCACATAAGCTCCCCACCACGCTTGATATTCCGGCCTCCCGTACCTCAGAAAGAGCCTCCACAACCGATGAACATCTACTGGATTTCAAATCGGAAAAATCATAGAGTTGGTCACTGATAGAGATTAGTAGAAGTTCATAGAATATAAGAGAGATAATGGCAGATGGATGAACGAATCACGAACTCCATATGAGAAATACAAACCTATATTTATAACAGATGAATGGAGATTTCGGCGACGGAACGACGCATTGAAGAGCCATTAGTGTAGATTAAAAATCGATCGGTTACAGGAGAATAGAAGAAGATCGTTAGTCGTCATTGGAGAATAGAAGAAGATCGTTAGTCGTCATTCTTTGTCAAACTCAAAGCGTAAATGGAATTAGGGTTAGCATTGGCGTGAGATACTCATAACCGTATCAGAAAAAAGCCCATAACTATTAGACAATTGCGCACCAACGAAAGCCCAATAAGATTTTCACTTAAATGATACGCAGCATTTAGTACGAGAGGACAGGTGTCGCAACAACATCAACCGAATTGTTGCGCTGGATGGCGACGTGGACAGCCTCTGGAGGGAAGAAAGTGTCTTTTATAATATTAGATAGATTCAGACATGTCAAACTTAATTTCAATATTCCGTCTCGCATATGTAAAGAAGCAATTCTTCACAAATTAAATAACATGAAGACTAGACTAGGCGACAAAATTACGTACACACTAAGTCTTGAATATTTGTACCAATGTATATTGTTTTTAACAACCTCATCTTTACGACTTCTTCATCATCATCACATTTTGTATTCATCATAAGTCACTATAAGTAAACATGCATACTAATAATGGTTATCATCAAAGACCCCGCTCTAACTAAACCCGTTACTCCGAATTATCAAGAAATATCCCATGGTTAATAAATCTGGTTCAAGTCTTATAAGTTTTTCGATGGGCCGGGCCCGATAGAAAAGTTTTCAACTCTTTTTACAGCCCTAAAGCAACCCTAGAAAAGCCTGCGAGATCCTCCGTATAAAAACAGAGTTTCTAGGTCATCGCACTCAATCTTTCTCCCCCAAACCTACATCTCCCACGAAATCGTTGAAACATGTCGGACGAAGAGCACCATTTCGAGTCCAGCGACGCCGGAGCCTCCAAGACCTACCCTCAGCAGGCTGGTAACATCCGTAAGGGTGGTCACATCGTCATCAAGGGACGTCCCTGCAAGGTATCGTTTCGATCTCGTATATCTAGATCTCCGTAGCTTCTTTGGTTCGGACTAGGTTTCTGGGGAATAGTCAGATCGTATGGATCTAAGAGATTTGGTTTGTGATTGATAGGTTGTCGAGGTTTCGACCTCGAAGACTGGCAAGCACGGTCACGCCAAGTGTCACTTTGTTGCCATTGATATCTTCACTGCTAAGAAGCTTGAGGATATTGTTCCCTCTTCCCACAATTGTGACGTAAGTTTTTAAAAATGACAAAATTTACTAGATTCGATTGATTTGACATAAGATTTTGTTGTGATCTGATTCAGATTTGTTTTTTTTTTTATTGTGTGTCAGGTTCCCCATGTGAACCGTATTGATTACCAGTTGATTGATATCTCTGAGGATGGCTTTGTATGTCTCTTATCATTCGAAGCTTTGTGTTTTTTTTTCTTTCTCACTTCTCTCAGTACTAATAGCTTTTATTTGTTCATGTTACAGGTTAGTCTTTTGACCGACAGTGGTGGCACCAAGGATGACCTCAAGCTTCCCACCGATGATAATCTGAGCGCTTTGGTTAGTTTCTTGTCCTTTTATACATACTTATGTGAATTGTTTTGGTTTTTGAGATTGGGATATTGAACTCAATTTGTGATCCACAGATGAAGAGTGGATTCGAGGAGGGAAAGGATGTTGTGGTTTCTGTCATGTCTTCAATGGGAGAGGAGCAGATCTGTGCCGTCAAGGAAGTTGGTGGTGGCAAGTAAAACCAAAGTACCATTCTCTTTTCACAGAGGATATAATCTATTACCAGTGGTCAATGTTATAAGAACAAAAACCTGTTTTTCCTTTTTCTAATTTAGATCATTTGTGTTGTGTTTTTTGTTACAAGACAACCATTATCTATTATTGGTTTTGGATTGTTTAAAAGTTTCGTTTTTAAACAGGGAATGTTTTCCTATGAGGTTCTTAATCCCTTTGCTTATTATTTTGATGTGCTTGGTTATGTATGTTGTTCACGATAGTTGTGTTTGAACAACTAGAACAACGTTAGCTAGAGGAGTTAAATGCATTCTGCCATTACACCATCTTGTCTTATTAGATAGTTTGGTAAGTAAGATGAACATCATAGCAAGGGGAGTTTGGTGTTTAAAACATTCTTATCACTTTGCATATTATAATGCTGTGCTTGGTATTGTTATTGACGAAATTTGTGTTTGAGCAACAAGAGCAAACAATAGCAAAGTGGAAGTCGATGTTATTTTTTATTACAACGTTCTTGTAGTCTGTTTGGTAGCAAATATAAAACAGCATTAGCAAGAGGAGGTCAGAGGTTATTCTACTCTGAGAATTTGATGATAGTACCAAGCCAGTCTTCCAGATCACAGTCTCAAATTGCCGTAGAGGGCTGCTTCATCTTTGTCTAAGATGACATACTTTAGCCAAGGCAAAATGTACCTTCACAATGTAGACATGGATGCCAAGCATTGCAATCATAGAAGCTTCTAATATCTTCGTTTCCATTCCCCCCCCCCCGGTTGTATCATGGGCCGCGACAGAGGATTGGACTGTTTGGTTCCACAAGCAGAGATAGCTTTTGGCTAACCCATAAGACTTATTGCATACTCTTACGACATTGGTAAATATTTGGTGTCCCGGGAGAGCATATTACCACTACATTGTCTAGCACTGCATCTCCTTGAAGAACCTAGCCAGCAAAAAACTGACAGTCAAAGCAAAGATCGAGGAATTTGGGAAACATTGACGTAATGCCAGTGGTGGGATCTGCAGATGCCACCTAATGCAAATAGTAGTCTCATTAGAACAGAGCCAAACATGCTTTAGATCAGGAAATGCGTAAGGGAAAAGAAAAACAAATTCTCAGTTGGCTCTCACAAACTACATGAATATGGACACATGCCGATTGTAGGAATACATACACCTCTGCAAGAAGTCAAGTGGTCTCGCTCTGCAGCCGTTTGTCTAACACTCTAGTCAGAAATTCGCTGAAACTGCTGTTTCATCAACAATATGTTTCCCTTTGTTCATGACTGTGTCTGTCTTGTCTAAAGCAAGTTCTTGGTTGCATTGCAGAAGCTATGCAGAGGGTCAGGGAGTTGTGTTCACTTACCTGTGGATTTTTGCATTCTTATTGTTGCTTGCTTCACTTTCTTCTGCGTTCTCCCCGTAGCAATCTTCAGCTCCTTCTCTGTTCTCAGCTTGTCACCAGATTGTAATGTTTACTTACGGAGCCATCTTAGTCGGTTTAGTATTCTCTGTGTGTTGGCCAACGCTATTATAACCTGCAACACCGCGACAATTGTTCTCATTTCTTGAAGATGTTTCAAGGGGAGGAGCATTGGTGAGATGATCAAAGGGCAGATGCAAGTTGGTTTGTTGATGTTCCTCGGTTCCACGTTAAGGTTGGCGTTTGTGGAAGGGTTCTCTGTTCACATTGCAAAGAAGATGAGTTATGTAGATGGGTCTTCAAGGCTATGACAGGACTTCTTCTGGTGTTGATGCATTCCTTTCTTACACTTGTTGATTTGATGCAGAGTTTATTATATAATATGGAAGCTGTTTCTATAGGCGAAACTCCGCCAATTATAGAAGATGTTTAGTAGTGGTTTTGGCTGTCAAGATATGTTTCGTGAAGATCTATATATATCAATGTTACAAAAAAAAAATGTTTCGTGAAGATCTATATATATCAATGAGATTTACTTTCAACGTTTTTTTGTTTCACTTGAAAAATGATTAATGCATTTTCAAGGTTATATATAAGATTTATACGTTCACATGACTTGAAAGATCATAGAAGCTCAATGCTCAAGGTGTTTGGAATTTCTTGTCTGGAAAATCTTTGGGTTATATAGTAAATTTTGAAAGTACGTGGGTTTTTGTGTGAATACATTCGTTCAAAAGGACCTGCAGTTAAAAATTCAACATTCGTCTTAGGTGATCCCAAACCCGGTTTAAATAGACTCGTTCAAATTGTCAAACCAAATTGTCTCGTTCACCGTCGCCACTGAAGCGCCGTCTTTGGGTCGTGTCCAGACATTTATCATCACCTTGCCAGTGAGTTCGTAACATATTTGGACCTTTGCTGTTCTCTGTACTTTCCGAATTAATCGTTTATCGACTTAGGTTTCTCAAATTGAATGTTTACTTCATAGACTATTGGCTTAGAGGCCTCTTTGATTCTCATATTTTGAGCAGAGTGATAGGATCTCATATTAGGCTCCGAGATGGGCCTGTAAACTAAAGAAGAAGATTAAGCCCAAAGCATTTCTCTTTAGTTTTAATTACCATTTATTTATGCCATTACCTCCTTCGGTTCTGTATTTTTGTTGCTTTGTTCTTTGTAAGCAATTATCAAATTATCAATCAAAACATAGAAGTTATCTTCTTCTTTCTGGAGATTTGTCACTGGCTCATCTCTACTTCCTCCTTTTCTCGTTGTTGATAAGTCTCCGGCTTGTCAAGATAAGTCACAGGCTTATCACGGAACCAAGTAATTGGTGTTTCTCTGTTGGAGCGCTCACCAACTGTTCGACGTAATGCTTCCAAAGTTTTCATGTATTTATTCGATGCAATTTCTGTATAGTTTCAACGCCTCTCTTTGGTTGTATTTAAATATTGATTGTTTGGTGAGTCTTGAATTTGAAACGAAAACTCTTATTCTAGACTGAGTCTATGTCTATCAAAGCTTTTATGTTGTTAAACGTAGTGTGTGGCTATAGACGGATTCACTCTCTATATCTTGTCTTCTCTGTTTTGTGTTCATGTTTCATCTCCGCTTATTACCACTGTCTCATTGTTTAGCAATCCATCTCATCTCTCTGCTGAATCTCTATGAGTAGAGACGCCAGAACTTTTGACATTTTTAGGGTTTTTTCAGTATTGCTGGTATGGTTCTGTCGCTTTTATGTTTTGTTAGTTTCCACCTTTGGGTAAAGCCTCAAGCTTGATATGGTTTGTTCATGTATGTTGTAGCAGTAATGGACGAGGGACGTCAAAAGGACTTGCAGTTGTTGGAGGAAATCATCGATAAAGGTCTTAAACAGAAGCTTCTACAAACTATTGCTTCACGGTATTCAAAATTTACCTCCTTTTATCATATCCACGATTAAAAATTTTATGTATGATGTTAGATGGTTAGGTTAGCTTGTCTTCTTCGCTTGCTGTTAATTTAATATTGTCTCATTATGTCTCTTCATTTTTGTCGGTTTTGCAGGGACAAGATCTTTGAAGAGCAAAAAGAACTGTATCCTTTTGTATAGGAAAGACTCTTGTTTCTCCAAATGTGTCATCTCGTTAAGCTATCCTCAATGTTTTTTTAGCTTCTCCCTTGTCTTAGCTGACCGATTCAATTATTATTCAGTCTGTCACTTGGTTTCGAGTTTCTTGTAATCCGGAGGAACTGTTACTCGTTCGCAATACTTTACTGTTCGAGTGAGCTCTAATTTAGGTGGAAATTCTATTTTCCTTAACGGCTACTCCCAATCAAGCTCTGACTTGCGGAAAAACATAGAAACTCTGGAGAAAAATGGTGTAAATAATCTCAAAACTATGGTCAACCTCGGATCAGAAGTTTACATGCAAGCTGAAGTGTAAGTCACTTACTGCTCTGGTTTTTTCTTTTTATCTTAGTCAAGTCAATATCTGAGGAAATGTTATGCACTGTCTCCATGCTGAGCTTAATGCAATTTTTCACAAATAACACTGAACTCTTGTGCATTCAAGTAGTGTACTTTCACTGTGTTCTGTATGTTGGATGCTCTAGTCATGTACTATTGAACAGAAAAATGTTTGTAACTGCGGATTAAAACTGGAGGTGATAATCTTCTGATTTCGTTTACAGGCCAGATACAAGGCACATATTCATGGATGTAGGGCTGGGTTTCTATGTGGAGTTCACCCGGCAAGAAGCTCTTGACTATATTCCAAAAAGGGAGGAAGTAGTTAAAAAGTATGATAACGCCTTGCTTTTCTGAAATTATGTTTGTCTCCTCTTCAAGCCTTAGGCTGTCCTATACACAACCTTGTGGCATTGGTGTTATCATACTTGTGGGTTAATCCCTAGGGAAAGCATGGTTGAATCATTGTTTATGAGGATGAGTTGGCTGGTCGAATGCATCATAATAGCTTGAATGTTGATTGCTTTAAATGGTGGTTTTGTTTTTGTTTATACAGACAATTAGAAGAGGTAACTAAGGTTATTGCGCAGATCAAAGGACGTATCAAGCTGGTAAGTTCTAAGAGTACAATCTTTGCTTCATAACAATCTTTGCTTCGTAACAATTCAACTAGAATTAGAAACCCACTGTTGAACAAGTCTGTCTTCTCATTTAGTAATTTGCTATGTTAATGGTTGTTGTCGGTTGAACATTGTAAACAATTTTGCAGGCTCATCACCAGATTCAGCAAATACTCAATCTTCCAGACGAGAATACGTCATCATACCGGCAACGTGCGTTTCAGTACTGATCATAGAGAGAAAGATGCGGTAATGAGGATTACTATTGCCCTGTCCATTGGTTTTGCAAGGCGCTGCTTTTGTCTTTTTAGTTTTTTTTTTTAAAGCTTAAGTGTGTTGAAAAGGAGAATTATCTTCAGTGTAATACTAACAAGTAACAACTCTCCTCTCCACTAGACCAAATTGTTTTCGCGTTAGACAGACATTAATCTAAGATTTTCAAATGGCTGTGTAAGCCTTACTGTTTATTAGCCCACGTAGCATCCTGTTTAAACTAAGGCGCCATGCTAATTCTCTCCTCTAAAAAAAGAAATTCAAAACTTATCTGTGAATTGGAACTTCAAAGCACAGACTCGTCCTCTAAAAATTTCATCGCACTTAAGCTGGATTTTATTTCATTTACTTATTACTAGGTTATTTCACAGGTATAAATATTTATAAAGTAAATATATATTATAATAATTTTTTGCTATGTAATTTTGATTTTAAATTAATTTATAATTTTATGCATAATATATATTAACAAAATTATATTACTTTAATTAGATATATGATTTTAGATATGTTAAATTAGATCTAGTCGATTTAACTATCATTTGAATATATTGGATTGCATCTATTTCTCTGAATTCAACTATAATATTTTTTATTCCAAATCTATTAAAATTTTGATTAATTTTCTTATTTGCATTTAGGTTGGTTGTTTTCTTACATATGTAAATATATATTAGGAAGATTATGTATAACGTAAGATATATTGTGCTTAGAATGAAATAAAAATAAACTAAAATGTTTGATTCCAAATTACGTAAATTAGTATAATGATATTATTCTGAAGTCTCATGCATATATATAAATTTTACAAAAGAACTAAACTGTAACAGTTGGTTAATATTTTATTTTCATTTGTTTATGTGTTTTGAGTCTCCTATAATTTATATTTATAAAATAAATTATTATTATTACAAAATTATATTTTCTTATTGTAGTTAAATCTATGATTTTAGATCTAAGTTGGATTAGTCGAGTCACTCATATTATGAGTATATTGAGTTACATATATTCTTTTAAATTCAAATAGAAGTATAATTATTTTTATTAATTAAGTCAAGTCAAATTAATTTTATTTATCATTAAATGTGCATGTAGTTTCATAATATATTTTAAATTAAATGTTATTTTTTTAAGATATTAGAAAATAAAGTGATGATCTATACGAAGTTACATACATAAGTAACTGATATTTTTTTGGAAGCTCATGAAGACATATCAATATTTACAATAATTAAAATATTTTTATAAATTCTTAAAATTTATGAATATTTATTAAATTATATTTTTTTGCTGTAAATGAAAGATATTACAATCAACTAAATATAAGAAAAAAAAGTAACACTTAAATAATACTAATTATAAACTATTTTTAGTCAACTAAACATATATCAGTTTATGTTATTTAATTATTTTATGTAATCATCTAAAACAATAGATAGATATATAAAAAATGTTTCTATTACTTTGAAAATATATTTTTGTACTATTTAAAATTGTGTTTTATAAGAAATATTATTTCTTTTTATAATATCAAGATTATCTGTGAAAATATAATTATAAAGAAAATATTTTATTAGTATATTTTATTTTATCAATTTTTTTAAAAAAAATAGAATATTACTATTTTGTAAACTTTCTTTTTTAATGAAATCTTATTATTTATATATATAATTTGTTTTTAAATTCGTTTTTTAACTTTATAAACGTTTCCTTTTTATTATATATGTTATTTGGAAAATTTTATAAAGGAAACTAAATAAAAATTCAATAATATCATTTAAATATAATATTTTTAATTCATTAGTGGTATCAATGTAAACAACCATTGTGAAAGTTAGCGTGAACGCGACACATAAGAAACTGACTTCTCAAATAATATTATAGAGATACCAATTAACCATTTAAATTGGACACTAAACCGAAACTAAATCTGATTACAACCAAACCCGTTCCAAATTACGTCAGCAATTAGTCGAAAACCACGTCAGCGATTTAAAGTGTGTCCATGTCGATGATTAAAATAAGAATTAGGTTTCAGATCATCGGCTTCTTCTGCTTCCCTTTGCGTCGGTGCCCTCTTCATCTTCCGTCCTGTGGACTCTGTAGTATCGTAATCTCACGGTTGAAACACCTTACTGCTACCTCTCTCTCCGTCTTTGGCTTATTTGCTCGCCAAACCCATCTCTGATACAGGTAAGATACGAGTCTCGATCCATGCTTTCTTTGATTTGGGCATTAAAATTGCTCAAAATCTTGAACCTTTCTTACGAATTTCTGTCTGAATTTGAGATGGAAACTTCGTTTCAAGTTGTCGCTTTGTTCTCGCTTACGCATCAGGGTGTGTGTGTGTGTGTGTGTGTGTGTGTGTGTCTCAGAGGTGTGATGGATCCAGCACAGAACACAAGCGCAGCAGCAGGGATTGGTGGGAGCAACGGCACAACGACGACGATGGGATATCAAACCAACGATGGAACTGCAACTGCGTCTGAAGATTCGAAGGAGAATCTGAACCAAGTCATAAACTCGATTCAGAAGACTTTGGGACTCCTTCATCAGTTACACCTTACTGTCTCTTCTTTCACCCCCGCTTCTCAGCTTCATCTCCTCCAGCGCCTGTAACTTCCTCCCTCTTTTGCATCAGTCTCTGTTCTGTAAAGATTATAGTTTTTTGTGGGTATTTCTTGAATGAGAATGTGTGTGTATGTTTGCAGCAATTCTCTGGTGTCGGAGCTGAATAGCATGGCTAAGTTGTCCGAGAAATGCAACATTCAAGTCCCCATGGAAGTTCTTAGGTGAGAGAGCATGTCCTTTTTTTAAATGCAAACCTTTGCTTGGTTTCTTTATATGTTAATGGTGGTTTTTGTTTACTTAGCTTGATTGATGATGGGAAGAACCCGGACGAGTTTACAAGGGATGTTATTAATAGCTGCGTTGCCAGGAATCAAGTTACAAAGGGCAAGACTGATGCTTTTAAGGTTACTTATTACCCACCCTTTTCTCTACGGATTCTTGGTTTGTCTCTTTTTTACATTTGTTCCAATGTGTTTGTTAATAGGATTTGAGAAAACATATACTGGAGGAGCTTGAAGAGACATTTCCTGATGAAGTTGATAAGTATAGAGAGATCCGTACTGCTTCTGCCGCTGTAAGTTGTTACCATTGGCTTCCTTGTGATCGTCTTCATTAATTTAGTAGTAGTGAACTCAAAGGTGACTATTTAATTTTCAGGAAGCAAAAAGGCAGGCACAATCGCAAAGTGCATTACCCAATGGGGATGCTAAAGTCAAGAGCGAGCTATAAGAAAGAACCCCACCCACTTCTCCTCTTTCCTTGTAGAATAAAAGTTTCTGAGTATATGTAAAACGAACAAGACCACTTTGCAATTTCTATGATAGTATCTGTTTGTTTGTTTTGAAGTTTTTTTCTTCCATAAAACAAACCCTCCCCGTTGCTCAAAAAAAAAAACCCTCCCAACTTTATTTTCTTGATAATTAATCCTCTAAACAAAATGGCTTGGTTCGGTTAGATTTGTCTCACACGTTAGTTCAATAGACAGTGGCGCACACGTGCCAAATGAAACGCACCGTTTTGGTTTTTCCTTACCAGAGGGGGGAATCAAAAGTCGTTAGTAGTTCGGTTCCTTCTAAAACCAAAGAACTGGTTTCGAGATCTGATCAAAATCTTAAGAAGGATCAGATCAAGTCCGAATTTTCTCGAGAGATCGAAACGCCTTTGATCGAAGAAAGAAGATAAGATGAGCGAGGTATTTGAAGGGTATGAGAGACAGTACTGCGAGCTCTCAACCAATCTCTCCAGAAAATGTCATTCTGCGTCCCTTCTCCCCCACGGAGGTATAACACATATTCAGATCCTGACTTCTTCCTTAATCCGACCTTCTAGTTTCCCTGATTCTAACAAACCTAATCTTTTTTTTTTTTTTGCTATACTAAATGTCTTGACTTGTTTACGATCTGACGAGTTCTGTAGTATCTGGTAATGTTGAATGATGTTATCTCATTGTTTGGATTCTGTTACATGGTATTTTTGGAGGGATCGAGTAATTGTTTATTCTAAAGATGAAAACTTTATTTAGCTCAAAAGTTGATCATGTAGCTGCATTGCTTTATTCAGTTGCCTGGATCACTGTTAATCACTGTGACACTTGTCTTTCTTGTACTTATATATTGCATAAACTTGTTTACCATTTTGAAGTACTCTGTAGGATCCGTGGATGTTGAGATGTGTATGATGCAATCTCTTTGTTTTGGACTCGATGCATATTGTTTTATTTTAGAGCTGAAGTCATTGTTGAGCCTGAAGATGAAAACCTTATTAGATCAATAATGGGTTATGTAGCTAGCTGCATAGACATGTCCGAGTTCATTAAAAATTTTTGCTGTCATTAAACCAGAGTAGAGGTTTGGTTCATTGTAAATGTGATTCTTTTTGCAGAAGAGAAGAAGGAGAAGCTTTCTGAGATCAAGTCTGGAATGGACGAAGCTGATGTCTTGGTATTTATTTCCATTTATTTTTCTTTAATGTCCTCTAAATCTTCCTCTTGTTTTTTTTTTTTTTCTCTCTTTCAAGCAAAATATGGTTTCTACTTTTTAATTGTAGATCCGGAAAATGGATCTTGAGGCAAGAAGTTTGCAGCCGAGTGCTAAAGCTGTGTGTCTTTCTAAACTAAGAGAGTATAAATCTGATCTGAACCAATTGAAGAAGGAATTCAAACGAGTGTCTTCCCCAGATGCTAACCAATCCACACGTGAAGAACTGTTGGAATCTGGAATGGCGGATGTGCATGCGGTAATCTTAAACTACATTTATTACTTGTCTTGATATATCTGTCACAGTCTTAGCTGTTGTGCCCTAAGTGTTCTTGCTCTTCATCTTCATCTTAGATGCCAGATATGTTAAAGCTGATTTACATGATTGCCCCAGGTATCAGCTGATCAGAGTGGGAGACTAGCAATGTCAATGGAGAGGCTTGACCAATCAAGCGACAGAATCAGGGAGAGTAGAAGACTTATGCTGGAGACAGAAGAGGTTGGTATCTCGGTTGTTGAAAACCTCAGTCAGCAACGCCAAACCCTCCTTCACGCTCACTCTAAGGTTATACCATGAAAGGAACTTACAGTTATCTACCATTAGACCATTGAGACAAAAAAGCTTAACTTCTTGTAATTTGGTGTTAACAGCTCCAGGGTGTGGATGATGCCATTGACAAGAGCAAGAAAGTGTTGACTGCTATGTCTAGAAGAATGACGAGGAACAAATGGATCGTTGGTTCCGTCATCGTGGCTCTCATCCTCGCCATCATCTTGATCATCTCATACAAGCTTTCTCATTAACGTATATACTCAAAAATTCATTGTGATCGTGTGTATATAGGATGGTTGATTCCATTGTAATGGGCCCAAATGTTTTTATTCGTCCTTGTGAAAACTAGATTACTAAACACTCTTTGTTGTTGTTAAGAGCATTGAAGAAGTGGGAAAAAATAAAATAAAACAAGTCAACAATTCATTGTAATCTTCTCTTGTTAATAAAATTGTAATGTTAAAGAAAATAGTATACTATTTTATTATTTTTTTGTTTTGTTTTAAGTTAATTTGTAGTCTTATTTGTTTTCCCAAGAAATTATACCACTTTAATTTTTATATTTTTAAGTAACATGCATTTACCAATATGTATTATATCAACTATTTAGATACAAATTTTCTTAAAAAATAATATATATATATATATCAATCTTTTAAGTATACTAGGAGTTTTCCTGTGCTATGAACATAAATAAAAATTTTAAATACAGTTTACTGATTAGAAAATATATTTAGTTTACTGTTTTAACATTATTTTTTATATTTTAGTTTTATCTATTTGAAAAAATATAATAAATTTAATTAAATTTATTTTTTTTATTTTGATATAGTTTAATTTTCTTATTTTTTCAACTTGATAGAATTAAATTTATATTTACTAAGAATAATATTTTATTTATATGATAATAACTATTTATTTAAATATGTATAATATCCCCTAGTTTAAATTATATATTGATATATATATATATATATAAATTTTAATAAAGTTTGAATTTTTTATTTTACTTTTAAGTTAAAATATGTTAACTGGTAAAAATTAATTTCTTAATTTAATTAATGAAACGATATGTTAAAAAAAAATTCAGTCAATTAACTATCAACAAAAATATTACTTGATTAGTATTGTTTTATATATAAAATTTTTAATAAAGTTTGGATTTTTCAATTTTTAAATTTTTAGTTAAAATATGTTAAATGCTAAAATTAATTTGTTAATTTAATTAATGAAACAATAAATTAAATAAAATTCCAGTCAATTAACGATAAACAGAAAAATATTACTTGATTAATATTGTTTTATTTTTATTTTTTAAACAATACTAGTCAAGTAATTTTGATAATATATATATACTAGGCTAAACCCGTCCTACGGACGGGCGGATAATATAAATTAATAATATAAATTTATTTTAAATGCTTAAATTTATTTTTAACTAAATGTAGCATTAACATTCATAACTTTTTTATAACAATTTTCAAAGAATCAAACGAAACAAATATATCCACGTTTAGACATGCTCTAATAAGTTGCATAATATTATTTGTTTTTACCATTTACTTCAAAACTACATGAAACCTTTGTTTAGGCCTTAGGTGATTCTATCTTTTTGTGATGTGTATCTCTTTGTAGCAAATGAGATGAGATTTGTTATAAGAAAAATGCGTATACAGTTAAAATTTTGTGTACTGGTCCAGTAATATTACAATTATAGATTTAAGAAAAAAGTGTATACGGCTAAAATTTTGTGTATACGGTTAAACCAAGATTTAAGAAAATCGAGCCAAACCCAAATTACTTATAAGTTACAATTATAAAGAAAATGAGTGACAATGTCTGGAAATGTTAGAAATGGAGCTCCTCAGATAGAAAGGTAAAGAAAGTTTGGAATAGAATACTGGAGGGAAATATTACATTGCATCGCAGTTCTTAGATACAAAAAAACTCTTTGGAAATCCTGGCTTTGGCCACTAAATAGTCAAATAAAAGAAAGAGAAAGATCACACTATTAGTTACATGTTAACAACTTGACCAAAAAAAAAGTTACATGTGAACAACATAACTTACATAAGAAACACACATCTGTTAGCATATATAGATATCTTACTTGTTTGAGATCATGGGCATGAATACATAAGGGTGAAAGTCTAAAAAGGGACGAAGAAAACGTCAAATACCCAATTTAGTAGATTCCACTGAAAACAATTGTCTCAGAATTCTTGTCCTTTTCAATGCTTGTATCCTCTGGCCATCACGAATATCCATAAATGATGACATTCTCTAGACTGAAATTAAGTAAAACTGACCTGTTTACCACTCTTTCCGATAATGGTTCCATCTCTGATTGCAGATATCAGCTCAGCCAACTGATACGTTCCAGGTGATTTACTTTCATGGGAAGAACAAAGCAGATGGGGAGGAAGGGAAACTTGGGCATGAAGAAACAGGATTTAAAGAGTTGATTCACTATTAAAGCAAATTGAGGGAAATAGAGTCTTTGCTCAAGACCATCGCTGTCATATGAACGATGCTTCTTTCTAGTTTTCTTATGCTGAATGAAGTTGTGAAATCTAGCTCCGTCGCCATGAGACGTCTAGTGCGATCGCTATGAGAACGTTAACTCTTTGGCATCATCCTTTTATCCTTTTTCGTTGTAATCGGTATCGTTGTTTGGATCTTTCTATTTCATAAATCAAAGTGGGACTGAGTTTATCATAAGGATCGTGTTCATATACAGAGAACTTATCACCAACTTAGTAGAAGTAAGATTAACATCATTGACTGAAGATTCTTAATTGTTCAAGAGAGCAACGTATCACTCATTAGCAAACTTGCGGCGAACTTCACTTCAGCGAAATATTCTGCGAAGTAAGCCATTCACTCCAACATCATTTTACACGTCTTGCAATGAATCAAAATTATATATATCCAAACAACCCTTATTTAAAAGTTTCAACTCTTTTGTTCTCTCACATTTATAGTTTCTTTACCAAATTCTTTGAGCATATGAGACTTACATTGATGTCATTTTTCAGGAAAAACACATGTTGAGTGCCTAGACCCATGGCCTCGTACCTCCTGCGCTTTGCTTGAGGAAGCTTCGGTAAAGAAGTTTTGATGAGTATCAATTCTTGAATGTATTGCTACTCATCGAGCTCTTTTTTCCTCATTGTTATTGTTTTCTGGTCATCTATACTCAAGCTCAACAGACATAGATATTGCGACGTTGTCAAATATTATTTAGCTTGATATCTTCTCGGCTTGGCTCTGGTTGTAGAAAAGTGATTGTCTAGATCTCATAGTTAAATTACCTGTAATTTCTGAAAACGCATTTAAATTCTTAAATTTCCACCTGTTAAAATTTGAATCATCAACCAAATATAGTAGAATGAGAATAGAACGTGTTGATCATATCTCTTTGCTGGTTAAGCTCAGAATATAATACAAACGACAAAGAAAGAAACTTGTAAACTTAACTTGTCTAATTGGACGGATTGAGATATTAACATCGCAGGGGAGAGAGCCTTCTTGCATATTCACATTACCTACTTCCAAATACCCTACAATCCATTGCATGCATATTCAGCGGCATCGAGCCCATTGTTCTTATGAAGTGGGATACAATCTGGAACATCGGAATTCCTGCTCTGTTCAGATCTCAATGCACCATAAGAACAAACAAACATTAAAAAATGTCAATGGAGCGCTTCTTGGAATGAGTAAAGACAGTAATGGTAAAGACTTGGCCATATGAAAACTCGCTCCATATCTCAGAAGAAAACAATCCACTCAATAGTAAGCATGATAAAACCTGAAGCAACGAAACCAATCCAAGGATCTACACTGAGATCAAGCGAAATCAATCACACAATCTAAGAATAGAATAACAATGAACTTAACTTACATTAGACTATCGTCAATATCGCTGAAGGTTATCATCGTTCCTGCAATAAGAATATCAGATAAATCAAATCAGAATCAAACAGATCCCCAAACACACCATTGATAATCAAATATAACCAGATTCAACCAAAACAAACACGAAAACGCAAAAGAGAAGTAAATAAAAATTATAATCAAAATCTCAATCAGGAATTGAAGAGACGTAAATCTGCGTAAAATACCTCAGAGCAGATCCAAAAGGCTTAATCACCACTGCCGGCGAACAGAAAGAGAAGGAAAATAAATCTGAAGTCACATAGGATAATGAGTCAGAGGAGAAGATATGGAGCCGCTCACAAAGGAGAAGACGCAGCGCGGAGTAGTCGGAGGCGCAGTGGTGGAAGCAGAGACGTAGCGGCATCGAAACAGATCCTATACGGCGTGAGAAGCAACATTCGAGATGGAGGAGCCCATGAGACTTCAACGGAGAAGGTCGTTAGTGAAGATGACAGGTCGGAGAAACAGATTCGAATTTTCATATTGAAGAAGACGAAAAGCTTGTTGAAGTATAAGACGTCCCAGAAATAGAAAGCCCATCTCTTCTCTAAAGTCCACCAAAAACACATCAACGAATAAGCCGAACGGAAAAGCCCAAACATACTAATAAAGAGTTAATGAAGCGCAGAGTTCAAGAGAAGGGACACATGTCATCCTCTGATCATCCGAATTGATGACGTGGTGCAAGGAAAAGAAGAGAATATCTTCTTTATATATATAGATAGATAGATACCAAATTTTTCAGAAACATAAATAAAATCAGTCATTACTATATTTTTAAAAACTTGACAAAAATAAAATATGTATGTATTAATTATTACCATATTTTAATAGTGTTACAATAAAATTTGATTTTTTATAAAGAAAATTATACATGTCATTGTCATGTTATCTTTTCTTTTGTGAGAAGGAATATGGTGATAATAAATTAGTAAAATAATTCTTAACTAATGTTAAAGAGATAAGAGTAATTATTACTCCCTCCATTTCTAGATAAGTGTCATTTAGACACATTTAACACATATTAAAAATTGATTAAATATACTAATGTACTCTTATTAAATGTATAATTATTTAATTGAAAATTATTTAAATAAATATTCATTGGTTAGTTAAAAGGGTAAGAAAGAGATAATGTATAAAGATTGTATTGGAAAATGTAGAATGACACTTATTTTGAAACAAGAAAAAAATGCTAGATTGACACTTATTAAAAAATAGAGGGAATATTTGTTTTGGAAGCTGAGCTTATTACATTTAAGTTTTGTCAAACATTATTCTTTATGTGAGTTTATTGGTATATTTCATGAAGTCTTTCCTAAATATGTTTGTAACAGCTCATTTATTTCCTATAAATATGTAACAAATGATTTTAATGAACATAAGAAAAAAAAATCTAAATACCAATCTTCAAATACATACATAAAGAGTAATTATTAGTTTTAGAAAGTTGGTTGAAGTTAAATTATGTCAACCATAATTTATTGTATAGTTCATTTATATTCTATACAACTTTATCATTTCCTGTTTTATAAAAAATATTATTTAGACACATTTCACGTCAATCAAGAGAATAAATTATACTAATAGATTCTTATTTATTGTATAATTATTTAATGAAATTGATTTAACAAAACTTCTATTGATTATTTAAAATATAAAATAATTTTATATTAAAAATTATCTTGGAAAATATAGAACGACAAATCAAGCAAATACAACGAATCTGATAATAGAAAACAAACGATCCCCCAACAAATTAAAAGAAGCCAGAGCTTTATTAAATTATTTGCTTTTTCATTATTTGATTCGAAGCACAACGAAAATCTTATATACTCCCTCTGTTTCTAAAAGATCCATGTTTTAGAAAAAAATTTCGTTTTAAAAAGATATATATTTTACATTTTCAATACACTATTAAATGAAAATTTGTACATTTCAAAAAATATAATTATATTTACTAAAATCTTATTGGTTTAAAATTATGAGGAATTGTTAATTAAGAAAAACAATGCATTGGTAACTAAAATTTTATGTTTTTCTTAATAAATGTGAAAAATCTAAAATATGGATCTTTTAGAAACAGAGTGAGTAATACACAACATGAAAGGATCATAAAATAAACTGAGCAGAGACTGATTGTGTGACTTGTTAATCAACTCCAACGAATACTTCTTCCCAGTGAAAGCTTGGAACTTTTTGAAACAATAAAATAATGTTAGAATGACATTTTCATAAAAGTGAAGAGTATGTGTTTACAAAAGGTAATTTATTTTTCTTTAAATATGTAAATCTAGGCACAAATCATTTTTAATAAACAAAATTATTTTGTAAAAATAAAAAAATAAATCTTCGAAATACAAAAAGTTATTATTAATCTTTTTGAAAGTTGAAGCTATTGAAATTAAGTTCTGTCAACCATCATTTACTATGTCAGTCTATCTATCTATTTACTTTTATTCTATTTCAAAAGAAAATATAGAATTTTGTATTGGAGATGGTCTTATGTCAATCGTCATTACGCCCCCCAGAACTAACTACATCAATTCATATTTTTTTCATGTAACTCCATTATTTATGTGCGTAAAAATGAATACATACATAGTACTTCTTTTTATTCTCTCTGGTCTCTTCCTATACTCTTGCTTCCATATTAATTTCTACAAAGTTGATACTTTAAGCAATGGTGGATCAATCTCTCTACTCTCCGATTAATCCACACTTCTTCCAGCCTCTTCCCAGCTTCCACACTCATCTCGTACTCTCTCTTCTTTTCTTTAGTTCCAAGAAAAGAATATCTAAAAAAATGTATTCATTTGATCAATTTTATTTGTAATCTTGTTACATGTTTGGTGCAGAACATTCCTGTAGCTTTCTTCTCGAAGCACATCGTAGGAAGAAACCACGGCCACATCAAGATTGCGAAACTGAGAACAGATGCATCAAATAAAACTTTTTTTTTTTTGAACAAGGTCAGATAAAACTTGGACAGTGAAGATTGACGGCTTGAAACTCACCGATGGATGGGAAGACTTTGCAGTTGCGCATGATCTCAGAGTTGGTGAATAACCGCTTTCAAACATGAAAGAGAAATGGTGTTTCATGTCACAGCTTTGGGACCGAGATGCTGTGAGATTCGATATGCTTTAGCATCATCTCACAACTATCAATGATGATAGTCATGATCATAAGACCAACAATATTGGTATAGTTTCATTCTCTGAAATGTACTCATATTCTGAAGAGAGAGATGCAAATTTATGATTATTTAAACTATATTACAGTTACAGGAAACATGTCAAGAGAGAAGAGAAAGAGGGTGAAGAAGAATCCAAAATCAGCTCCACAAGCTTCATTACACAGTTCTTGTTATGTGGGATCTGTCAGTGATTCTACATGAAATATAATAAGCTGGTAAATACAAAACTTAGGTTTATTCCACTATATTGATATATATCGTGTGTTTGACTCTTAATGTTGGCGTTTAGCAGTATCTTGGGAGGGAGTTTTTGACTGCAAATGGTCTAAACAAAGAATGCAGTGAGATAGTCTTAAAGAATGAACGGGGAGGAACATGGACCTTACCTTTGAAACATTACAAATCAATCAACCATACTTATCTCGGACCAGGCTGGAGAACTTTCTGTCAAGTAAACGGGATCAAAGCTCAAGATCCCTTCAGGTAAAACTGCAGGTTGGAACCAGGGACAAGCCTGTTCTTTGTTTGTGCCTTCCAGAAAGAACCAACCGTGATGATGTGAGTCCTCTCTCCTCTAGTACTAGCAGCGGAGACGAGAGTAACAAATCGCAAGAAAGTAAAGGGGAGAGTCTTGGAGACAGGAGAGCTTCATCTTCTTATAGTCAAGACCGCTTCGTGACATTAACTCTTTCACAAAAAGCTGTTAAACGCTATCAACTGGTTAGCTCATAAACAGGTTGTCCTTTGGTCTATTTATTTATATGAAAGTGTCTAAATATCAAATATTTGAGTCCAAAGGGTTTCGCGAAGGGGAATGGCATCAACAAGCCAGGGAAGATAACTCTGTTGGGTCAAGATGGAGTAAAAAAAAGTGGTGCCTCTTTCGCAGAACATAAGAACTGGACAAATGCAAATTGAAAAAGGTTGAAGAGTGTTCTGTGACGCTCATGGGGTAAAGATAGGACACCCCTTTGTGTTGGAACTCATTTGAGAGGACGAAGCAAGCCCCGTACTTAGGTTCTGCACCAACCTTAATCCCAGGGAAGATTCATGTGATATCTAAACGCTTTGTAGGAAGAGTGATGTTACTTGCTATATATGCAGTGTTCACCTTATCTGTCAAGTTTCTTTTATCTGCAAGTACTTATTTAGATTTGCAGCAGCTGGTTCACTGCTTACTCTTGTGCTTTCTGACTAGATGTATGTCTACTTATCGGAGTTGGTTATAAATTCCAGAAAAAGCTTTAGAACTTTACTACACAAGGTTTTTCTGTCTCACCACTTGCGTGTAGTACAAGGCATAGTTAGAACACTAGTTTGTAGAGAAAGGCAACGTTCATCTTTTAGTTGGTAACCATTAAGGAATTGAAATGTCATCGCGTTGTGCATCATGATCCGTTTTAAGACATTCTTCTCCTCCAGGCGACAAGAAGAAATAAGTCTTTTAGTTTAGAACACAATGATAAGTTTTGCGCAAGTAACAATGATCCTCATGTGAACAAAGGATCACCAGCTGTGACATGTGAAACATGCACTTCAGAACCAGTTTGATAAGTTATAACTCCGATCTTTTTTTTTTTGTAACTCAAACCCCACTTGAAATTGTTATATAAGAAAGATAGATGATACACTCAGAACAATACAAAACTAACGCTTACAGAAACTAAAAGATAATAAGGATGATGCTAAAAGACTTGAAGACGTTAAAGCTGCACCGAAAGAGGCGTTTTTACCTTTGCAGAATCAAATACCAATCATCAGACATGTGTCAATACATCTCTCTGTCATATGTGTAATTATTGAGTATGTGGTATATATAAATTCAAATATATTTTCATACTCACAAGATTGGCACGATAAATTTTCTGGAAAAAGAGAAAAGAAAAAAAAAGTAATCATCTCGAAAGATTCAAGAGGAAGAGGACAAGTCTCAAAAAGCTCTCACCTTTTATCAAACGTGAATCCACCATGATCTGTTGCCATATATTATATATATATATTATTTATTTTTTCACTTTTTCAGTGATTTATTGAAATATTCTCTCTGCTCTAAGGTTCAACAATGGAGGATCAATCTCTTCGCTCTCCAGTCAATCCACACTTTTTCCAGCCTCTTCTTCCCGGTTTCCACACTCACCTTGTACTCTCTTCTCTACTTAATTTTGTTTCAAGAAAAGAATGTCTACAACAATGTTCCACTTTGCTTAATTTTTGTTGCATGATTGGTGCAGACCATTCCTGTAGCTTTCTTCTTGAAACACATCCAAGGAAGAAACGACCACGTCAAGATTGCCAAACTGACAACAGATGCGTCCGACAAAACTTGGACAGTGAAGATAGACGGCTCGAAACTCACCGATGGATGGGAAGACTTTGCAGTCGCGCATGATCTCAGAATTGGTGACATAATCGTTTTCAGACATGAAGGAGAACTAGTGTTTCACGTCACAGCCATGGGACCAAGTTGCTGTGAGATTCAGTATACATCATCATCTCACAACAGCATCAATCATAATCAGACCAACAACATCCATGAGTCTTCTTCTTCTTCACCAGATCATTCTCATTTTGTAGCAAAAGTCTCAGCCTCGAATCTAAGATTGGATCGGCTGGTTAGATTAAGCAAAAATATATCTAAGTAATCTGTTAAGTCTAAGCTGCTTTTAATCAAAATATGTGATGGCATTTGCAGTACTTACCAATGAGTTTTGCGAGGACAAACGGTCTGGACAAAATGAACGGTGAGAAAATCATTCTTCTTAACGAAGAAGGAAGATCATGGAGTTTGATACTGAAACACGACAAATCAGACAGGCATACTTTTATCAGACCTGGTTGGAGGAGATTCTGCACAGAAAATGAGATGAACCATGGTTACTGTACATTGAAACTGGTCCAAAAATCTGGACCACCGGTTATTAAGTTGTGCGGTCGAGAGAATAGTAGACCAGAACCAGTTCCAGTATCTCCATCACACCATTCTTGTTATACTGGATGTGTCACTTCTAATAGCCTCAAAACTGATAAACTGGTGAATGCATCAACTCACACTCTAGTTCCATACTTAGTGTGTTTGAGTTGTTTATATGATTGTGGTTGGTCTTTTTGCAGTATCTTGGGAAGACGTTTGTGAGTGCAAATGGTCTGGATAGAGGATGTAGTGAGATAGTTTTAAAGAATGAACGGGGAGGAAGATGGAGTTTAGCTTTGAGATGCTATGACTCAGCCTACCGGACTTATGTTGGACCAGGCTGGAGAACTTTCTGTCAAGTAAACGGGATCAAAGCTGGAGATTCATTCACGTTTAAACTGGTTGGAAAGGGAGATAAGCCTGTTCTCTTGTTGTACACTTGCAAAACGCCAGTAGAGTGTCCAGAAGAAAGTAGTGGTTCAGATACTAGCAGCGGAGATGATAGTAGCGAATCACAAGAAAGTGAAGATGAGAGTCTTGGAAACAAGAACATCTCGAGACGAGTGCGTTAAGATGGAGGAAAATGAAGAATTTGTAGAGATGCAGAGCTAAACTCTGTTTGAGAGGAGAAGCATGTGGTGTGACACTACTTGCTATGCAATAGTATTTTCTTACTACCCGTCAAGTTTATTTTAGCAGAATGTATTTCTTAGATTCGCAGCAGCGTGTTAACTGCATTTCTCTTGTTCTTTCTGTCTACATGTCTACTTATGTAGAAAGGTTGACTTTGATTATTTAGAAGTTTCTAATTTTTGAACTGAATGATCTTTTGCCCCATCAAGACATTGATGTACCTTGACTTTTGAGTATATATGTTAGATTATCAAAGATGGAGTGGGGTGTGTGTAGAGCATTTGAGTTGATTGTTGATTAATGAGAGCACTGAGTGGGTCTAACTTTTTGGAAGTTGTACTTTAGATAACTCTACAAGCTGTTTGATCTAAAAACCTTTTAATTATTAGCTAGTGATATTTTGTTTTGTTTTGTAATGATTAGTGGTTTAGTGAGAACTGATTCACATTTTCTTGTAAGTGAGAATAAATCAAGAGGAAGTTTTGTTGTAGTGAATTAGGCTTTGACTTTTAACATTTCATTAGACAAAATACTAAAGGACCAAAAAAATTAGAATACACACATTCCAAATCCCAAAACTACTTGTTTTCTGCCAACAAAATGGTTTTACATGTAACTAAACTATCAGTATATTATGAAAAATACTCTAATGGCTTGTATTACATTGGTATTTTTAATACAAATTATTTGAGTTCTTTTTTTTTTGTGTGTATGTTTCACATGCAACATGCAAATTCTACTTAAGTGTGTCTGACTATTGGACTCCAAAAAATCATTTGTATTAAGTCTAGTTGGACTTTATTATACAGCATAGTAGGATAGTTTAATGTCGATAACTTTTATCTTTCACATGGCCAAGTTATTAGTTAATAGTATAACAGTATATGGGTTGGTCAAGGACTATGATATGCAACGAAAGTGAATATCCGAGCATTTTTGCTTGTATTTTTCCTTTTCTTAACGGAATTAGTCACATGTACAATACTCAACACTGTCGCCTAATGATTTATGTATTAAAATGCTGCAAATTTTATAAATACGATTATTGAAAATCTATTGAATTTAGAATTCATTTCTATATATGGTAAGGACGAAATAGTGTAGATTGAAATGTGGCTGGCATTTATATAATTAGTCACAAAACTATACGAGTTATTGGAAAAAAATATAATCATATTAGTCAAAACTTTGGAAAATATATTTAGAAAGGCACCAAAATAAGTAGTCAGAAATATACACACTTTCCAGTTCTCAGAACATACATGAACAAAACAATTAGCTCAGTATACCATTGTGTTTTTATTTTACACCATCATCTTAAGGAACATTAACATAATTACACACTTCCCAGTTCTCAGAACATACATGAACAAAACAATTAGCTCAGTATACCATTGTGTTTTTATTTTACACCATCATCTTAAGGAACATTAACATAATTACAATAACAACTGTTAACTCTGTATAGTACAATTTTATGGATTTTCTTTCGGCTTCTTATTATAATTTTGTGATATCTAATCAAACAGTTGTACAGTACAAAATGGCTTCCATCGCCTTTATATTGACTTGTGGGAGGTTGACTTATAATAATAATAATGCGAGATTTACTCCATAATGTTCGGTTTGTAATTTTTTCCCTTTATCAAATTATGAGTGATAAGTCAATCCAACCAGATTATCATGTGTTGATCACCTAGTGGCGCGTATACTTCTTCTTAAAATCCCACAACAGTACTGTCGTATGCTTCTTCATATAATCAAGACCCACACATGCATTTATTGAATTGGGTAATTTCCAATTAGATTCCTCTAGATCCTATAAATGTGCTGTCAATATACTATTTGTTTTTAATTAATTTAATCAACTCTTCATTATTTGCTTTATTTTTTATTATTTTTGGAAAGCATTGATTATTTAATTTTGGTATACAATCTTTTCAAGAGTAGGTCGAAATGTTTGCTTTTCTATATCAAAGTTTTTTAGCTTTCACACGGACTTTTCCTTTAAAAACCCACCCCTTCTCTCTTCAGTTTTTCTTCCTTGCAAACAAGACTCTTGTGCTTGTCCGTTCAAGTAAGTTCTTGCAATTTTTATTTTGTTTACATCAAACCCGTTTAAGTTTTAACTCTTCTATAGGATTAATTATTTTAAACACATTATGATCTTTCTTGAATATCGAATATAAACTGCTTGCATGAGAAGCATATTGTGAGGATTCTACTGGAGTAAAAAAGAAAGGCGCAGAAATGAGAGAAGAAAATAATTATGAAGCAGAGCCAAGGGAAAGAACTTTGGGTTTAACACCAACGTGGTCCGTTGCTACGGTTTTGACTGTCTTTGTTGTTGTTTCTTTGATCGTTGAGCGTTCTATCCATCGGCTTAGTAACGTAAGTAGCTTGAAATAAATGTTTTTAATATGTTTTTTTTGTGGGTTTATCATTCGTTAATTAGAATGTTTGCATATAGACTAATCGAATTGATAAACCAAAATAAATAATGGGAATTTTAAATACATAGCATTAATCTATAGCTTGTTTAATACATGATAAGATTTGTGAGTTTTTGAATTATGTTAGACTTCCCTTTTGTATATTCTCAGGAGTCATCAAATGTTAATGTTTTTGATACTTTTCTTTGATGCTCTTCTAATATTCATTTTGTTATAACTTTGTAAGTTTTATTTTGTCAATAGTGGTTGCAGAAAACAAAGAGAAAACCTTTGTTTGCAGCATTGGAGAAAATGAAAGAAGGTTGGTTCTTCAATATGTAACAAATTTAATGATACGTTCAGTAATATTGTATCCTAAATATTTCTGAAATGGTTTTCTTTTCAGAGCTGATGCTGCTTGGATTCATATCTCTTCTTCTTACCGCTATCTCTAGCACAATAGCTAACATATGCGTTTCTTCAAGTTTCTACGACAATAGATTTGTCCCATGTTCCCGGTCTGAGATCAACGAGGAACATGAAAGTACTATTTCATCGGTCAAACGGAGTCAGTTAACGAGATCTCCCTTCCTGCACATCTTGAGGAGAAGATTGGTTGGCATAGGCGAGTCTACTTGCAGCGAGGTTTTCTATCAAACTCATTTTGTGATGGTCACCAAAAAAATATACCAAAAGCTTTATATTGTAATCAAATAGACATAATACATAATCTACTTAATTAACAGGGACATGAGCCATTTGTTTCATATGAAGGCATGGAACAGTTGCACCGATTCATATTTATAATGGCAGTCACACATGTAACTTACAGCTGCTTGACTATGCTCCTTGCAATCGTGAAGGTACTATTATCAAACATTTGTGTGTGTTTCTTCCTGAAGTTTTCATGTACTATATTTATGAACTTCTTCCCTAACCATACTTCTTAGACTATTTTGACTTAATATTTCATTTGAGTTTGATAGTTGACCCAGTTCGACTTTCTTTTTCTAGATTCATAGGTGGAGGATGTGGGAAGACGAGGCACAGATGGATAGAAATGATCGCTTAACTGGTGAGCACAGAATGTTATCTTCGATCATATTAGACACAAAAGATTCCAAATACTATTAAAGCAAAAAGCAGACAGCAATGACATTGTCATTACTTATTCTGAAACAATGGCATATACATATGCTTACTTTCGTGGTCTAATTAAGGCTTTAATTTCTTCAGAAGTCATAATTACAAATGTTCAATAATTTCCATTCTTAATTTTGTTGGCAGTGGACGCACGTGAAAAGATATTACGAAGGCAAACCACATTCGTCCAATACCATACATCTGCTCCTGTGGTCAAGAACAGATTACTTATATGGGTGGTAGGTTTTTACTTCCGTAAGAAATTTAAAATGTTATACATAAATATTCCTTGCATTTTATGACTAAAACAAACCTAAAGATGGGTAGTTCATTCATAATTTAATTTTCTGTGACTTCAATTTTTAATTATTGAGTCAAAGATTATTCTTACAGATATGTTTCTTCCGACAATTTGGACACTCTGTTGTTCGTCCTGACTATCTTACACTCCGCAAGGGATTCATCATGGTGCGTGCTGGTCTTATATCATTTAAATGCTTTATACTAATTTTTCCTATTATACATTTTCTCATCAATGTGCATCTTTTAATGTGGTAAAATTTTCATCACCATTCTTACTAAAACAACGTATGCATCTTATGTTAATATAATCATTTTCATTTTGCTTTAAACAGAACCATCACCTAACATTGACATACGATTTTCATAGCTATATGATCCGCTCTATGGAGGAAGAGTTCCAAAAGATTGTTGGTGTCAGGTGAGTTACATCTTTTCTGTAGAAAAATAGTGTGGTGCGTCTTGGTAACTTTAAGGAAATCGAATTATAAAACGTACTTCCTCTCTTGTTCCAAGCTTAACTTGCTTTCATGTCACACTTGTATTTTTTTATTCATCCAGCATATAAGCCATTTACCTGGTTCACTCATATAAGCTAAATTTATATCACAAATTTTGCTGATTCTCCACTGATGAATACCTTTTTGCAGCGGGCCACTTTGGGGTTTTGTAGTTGCATTCATGCTTTTTAACATCAAAGGTATGCTTACTATACACCGAAAAGAAAACTAATGCGAAGGACTTTCATTTTATTTTATTTTTTGTAAAGGAACTTTCATTTTATTTTGCAAAGTACTTTCATTTTATTTTTCTGCGTTAGAAAATCTAAATTCATTTATGGTCATGCATGCATACATGCTTGGTAGTTCTTCAATTTTAATTTTATGCGTTAGTAAACCTAAACCCATTAAAGGTCATGCATACCTGCATGATTAGTAGTTCTTGTAATTCTTATTCTAATTTTATTATCTTATTTGGTATTGAGTATAATTTTCTACTACAGTTGATTTTTACTCTTTTATGTGTGTTTGAGAGTTTCTTTGGTCATGATAATGCATGTAGGATCAAATCTTTATTTCTGGTTAGCGATAATTCCAATCACTGTAAGAACTATTTCTCAATGTTATGTTTTTTATTTCTCTTTGGGAAATAAGTCTCATATATCATCTCCCTGTTGCATTTTGGTTTGCATCCCCTTTTCAACAGCTTGTTCTTTTCGTTGGTGCAAAGTTGCAACATGTAATCGCGACTCTAGTATTGGAGAACGCTGGGATAACAGAATATGCTTCCGGTGTAAAGCTGAGACCTCGTGATGAACTTTTCTGGTTCAAGAAGCCAGAGTTACTTTTATCCCTTATCCATTTCATTCAGTTTCAGGTGCACAAAATGTTAGGAACCTCTCTACTAGTCCCAAACGACTTTTTTTTTTGTTAGTAAATAACATATGTGCCTTCTTTTTCCTACAGAATGCTTTCGAACTGGCTTCATTCTTCTGGTTCTGGGTAAGTTTTTGTCCGTTCTATATGCCTGAGAAATTACATCTATATTATTAAAACTCAAGTACAAAATTGAAGTATTTGGAGATTTGGATAGCAGATTAAATGAAAACTGTTTGGAAAGCTGGATAGCAGATTAAATACTTTCTTTAATTTGCATATTTAACCATTGATTTTACAATAAATTAATTACTTCCCTTTTGTATTTTTTTATTTATATATTTTGCCACTGCATTTAAAATCATTTTAAATTAATGAATTACAATTTCAAGCTTATCTAAACAAATCAATATTTATATATTGACAAAATCGGAAATTATTTTCTTTGGGGTGAAAATAAAACACAAAATGAAATATATAGCATATATTATATAAAACAATTTTTAAATATAGTATTACCTTATTTAGTTTATTCAAATATAAATTTCGAGAGTTCACGTTTTAAGAAAACAAAATATCAAAAAATTAATAATAATTCATAGAAAACTAATGCAAAAAAATTAAATTTTTTAGTATGTTCTTTCATTTTAAACTAAATTAACAAAAAACAACATGTTAGAAAATAATATATTCTACTATATATGTAAATTATAAAACATTAAAAATATACATGAAACTTTTTTAATAAAACCAGCGGGGTATGAGTTTACATTGAACACAAGTCAAATCAGACATCTGCGCGGGTAAATATATGATTTGTGCAATTTCCATTTTAAAAAAAAATCTACACGAGTTATAAAATTATCGAAACAAACTGCACAAGTTATAAAATTTTAGATGGAATATTATGTACACAAATACTTTTTGAAATAATTTAATAAAAAATAAATATTTTAATTTTTCAAAGAATCAGATTGATTAGGACATCAAAACATCAGTCGGAATACAAATCTTTGTTTGGATATCGTGTTCATAGAGTTTTAAAATTAAATAAAAACAATTCAGATATTGTAAATTTTCGGAGGGTTTGAGTCGGATCATCTTCGATCCGGGTAGGTTTGTAGAAGACAAAAAATATGAAATTAAACGATGTGTTTAAAATATCATAAATACTTTATAAAAAATTCAAAACCAAGAAAGACGGATCAAAATCTAGTTATATATTATACATAGAGGACAGCACTATAGCAAAAAGGGACTTGTAAAACAAACCATATTTAATTTAAACAATGGAGGATCCATCTCTTCACTCTCCAGTCAAACCACACTTCTTCCAGCCTCTTCTTCCTGGCTTCCACACTCACCTCGTACTACTCTCTTTCGTTTCAAGAATACAACAATGTTCCACTTGCTTAATCTTGTTCCTTGTTTGGTGCAGACCATTCCTGTAGCTTTGAAGCACGTCCAAGGAAGAAACGACCAGATCAAAATTGCCAAACTGACAACAGATGCGTCCGACAATACTTGGACAGTAAGGATGGACGGCTTGAAACTCACCCATGGCTGGGAAGATTTTGCACTCGCGCATGATCTCAGAGTTGGTGACATGATCGTTTTAGACATGAAGGAGAACTAGAGTTTCACGTCACAGCTTTGGGACCAAGTTGCTGTGAGATTCAGTATGCATCATCTCACAGCATCAATCATAATCAGACCAACAACATCGATGAGTCTTCTTCATCAGAGCATTCTCGTTTTGTAGCAAAAGTCATCCTCGAATCTAAGACTCGATCGACTGGTTAGATTAAGCAAAATGTATCTTAATAATAGTTTTACTTATGTTATGTCTGAGCTGGTTTAATCAAACTCTGTGATGGCATTGCAGTATTTGCCAATGAGCTTTGCTAGGACAAACGGTTTGGACAAAATGAGCGGTGAGGAGATCATTCTTCTTAACGAAGAAGGAAGATCATGGAGTTTGAAGTTGAAACACGACAAGTCAGACATGCATACTTTTATCAGACCTGGTTGGAGAAGATTCTGCGCTGAAAATGGGATGAGCCATGACTATACATTGAAACTGGTTCTGGACCACCGGTTATTAAGTTGTGCGGCCAAGTGCATAATCGACCAAAACCAGTTCCAGTAGTATCTTCATTACACCATTCTTGTTTTGTGGGATCTGTCACTTCTAATAGCCTCAAAACTGATAAACTGGTGAATACATAAAGCATCATCAGTGATTAGACTCTCACAAAGAGTATCTTGATATTAATATTTATAGTAATTTAGTTTTATAATTAAATTTTAATCTTAAAATAAGTGTATCAATTAGAAGCTGACATGTGTAGCTAGTCTCTTAAGTTTTATCCATCATTTCTTTCCTACTTTTTGTCTTTTAAATAATTTTTATACCATCACTGCGGATGGCCTAAACTCACACTATAGTTTCATTCGTATAGTGTGTTTGTCGTTATGTGATGTGGTGTTTTGCAGTATCTTGGGAAGAAGTTTGTTAGTGAAAATGGTCTGGATAGAGGATGTAGTGAAGTAGTTTTGAAGAATGAATGGGGAGGAAGATGGAGTTTAGCTTTGAGATGCTATGAATCAGCCAAGCAGACTTATCTTGGACCAGGCTGGAGAACTTTCTGTCAAGTAAACGGGATCAAAGTTGGAGATTTCTTCAAGTTTAAACTGGTTGGAACAGGGGACAATCCTGTTCTCTTGTTGTGCACTAGAAAAACGCCATTAGAATGTCCAGAAGAGTAGTGGTTCAGATACTAGCAGCGGAGATGATAGTAGCAAATCCCAAGAAAGTGAAGAGGAGAGTCTTGGAGAGAAGAACATCTCACAGTAGTGCGTTAAGATGGAGAAAATGAAGAATTTGTAGAGATGCAGAACACCAAACGAAAGTCTCTTTGAGAGCTTGCTCAGCAGTATTCTCTTGCTATCCGTCAACTTTCTTTTAGCTGAATAACTCAGATTCGCAGCACTGTGTTGACTGCATTTCTCTTGTTGTTTCAATCTAGATGTCTACTCATTTAGAAAGGGCTGCCTTTGATTATTTAGAAGTTTCTAATTTCTTAACTGAATAATCTTTTGCCCCATCAAGACATTGAATGTACTTTGACTTTTGAGTATGTGTCTGATTGTCAAGTAAGGAGTGGGGTGCGTGTGTTGAGACTTGAGAGCATTTGAGTTGATTGTTGACTAGTGAGACCACGGAGGATTTAACTTTTGGAAGTTGTACTTTAGATAACGTTACAATTCTGTTTGATCTAAGACAATTTAATTGTTAGTGATATTTTGTTTTAGTAATGATTAGTGATTTAGTGAGAAGTGATTCACATTTTCTTGTAAGTGAGAATAAATCAAGAGGAAGTTTTGTTGTAGTGAATTAGGCTTCTTTCTTTTTTTTTTTTTTTGGTAACCATGGAGATCCGAAGCGGAGGTCAACCCACGAGATCCGCAGACCCGCGTAATTTCCACCCCAGGAATTAGCGGGGAGGGTCCGGGTGGTCCTGGGGGGTTTGGTGCATTATTGGCGGGCTGCCCAGGTCCGTAATTTCCTAGATGGAATATTATGTACACAAATACTTTTTGAAATAATTTAATAAAAATAAATATTTTAATTTTTCAAAGAATCAGATTGATTAGGACATCAAAACATCAGTCGGAATACAAATCTTTGTTTGGATATCGTGTTCATAGAGTTTTAAAATTAAATAAAAACAATTCAGATATTGTAAATTTTCGGAGGGTTTGAGTCGGATCATCTTCGATCCGGGTAGGTTTGTAGAAGACAAAAAATATGAAATTAAACGATGTGTTTAAAATATCATAAATACTTTATAAAAAAAATTCAAAACCCGCGCAGGCGCACGGATCAAAATCTAGTTATATATTATACATAGAGGCGGACAGCACTATAGCAAAAAAGGGACTTGTAAAACAAACCATATTTAATTTAAACAATAACAAATTAACTAATATTTTCTTTATTATAATATACATGTCAAAAATACACTAAACCTTAAACCATAAATCACAAATCCTAAACATATAATGTCTCATCAGTTTTGAAAAAAATAGCCTTTGTTTTAAATTAGTTTTTCCTACCTTTTCTTAATTTTTCTCAAAATCTCAAGTATATCACAATTATATTTATTAAAATAAAATTATTTTGGGCCTACACATGTCTAGATACGGTCAAGATTACATTCTTAGAGCAAGTTTATCCCAAGTTTCTAAAGGGTTTTTTAAGAAAAAGTAGTGCATGGGTCCCATTGAAAAAACAAGAATCGGTAACAGCAAATACAAAATAAGGATCAATCACTAAGGTTTTTTGATCGCTTCATGGGCTCAATCGACACGCCATGAATTCAACTTTAATTTTTTTTTTTTAAATCAGATGAAAAAAAAATTAAGAACCCCAAATGGGTTGTAGGGATAAACATGGTCTTATGATCTGTAATAGTATTCTTATATTGACAATCAATTCTTGTTTTTTTCAGTGGCAATTTGGATACAACTCTTGCTTCCTTACGAATCATTTACTTGTCTACATGCGACTTATTCTTGGGTAATAAAGTTTCCTTTATTATTCCTTGAGAGTTGGACTGCTTTGTGTGGTTCTTTTTTGACACAGTTTTGTTCCATGTTTTTGTAGGTTTGCTGGACAATTTTTATGTAGCTATAGCACACTGCCACTCTATGCACTTGTCACGCAGGTAACTTGACCTTTAGAGCTTCTGCCTTTGATAGTGAGCGGAAAACTCACAAACTAATTTTAATTCTAGATGGGAACAAACTACAAGGCAGCGTTGTTACCTCAGAGGGTAAGAGAGACAATCAACGGTTGGGGAAAAGCAACAAGAAGAAAAAGAAGGCATGGATTATATGGTGATGATTCTACTATCCGAACCGAAACAAGCACAGTCGCATCTATTGAAGAATACGATCATCAGGTGCTAGATGTTCCCGAAGCCTCTCCAGCTCAAGGTACTGAGCATGAGATGCAGCTTATTCAACATTGGGAACATTCTATCTCAGTACCTAATGAAAATTCAAGTAGAGTTGGAACACCCCTCTTGAAACCTTGTGCTTCAATATCCTCAACGACGTTGTCAAGGGTACATACCGAAACCACAGACCCACTTTCAAGATCGTCCTCATTGCCAGTGAAAAGATAATGCTAAGCTAGAAATATTGTTAGCAGAATCACTTTCAAAATTTTGTTTACAGATTGCTTATCCTTTTTACTATAATAAATGTCTTTGAATATATGTTCATATCTATATAAAAGTAATTATAAAAATAATAGTTGGTTGATTAATCGGATGACTTTTGTTGACCGATTCTTGATTGATTTGGTTTACAACAACTTATTTGTCTCAACATTTGTAATACATTTGTCCAAGAAACAGTGGACAAATGCTCCTCAGAGATCATCTCTCAAGTGTGGCTTTGTTGTTTAGAAGAAGAAGATTCAAGATAAATAGCTATAAGATTCGATCCACTAAGGTTAAAGTTTCAACTTTTTTTTTTGTCGTCCTTTTAGGTTAACGTTTCAAATTTGTGATTCGGTTACCGATATGCTCAATGCTCGACATTGGAGGAAACCAAAAGCAACTAAAATGGCATGGTTCCAATCACAACGTGCCAAAACCAGATTCCAACCAAGATCCATAGACCTACCGGATAAATAATGAATGAATCATTCTATCTCACTATCAGAGAACTGTGATCGTGCCCGCGAACTATTAGAACATACATTGCTAGTCAGACGGCAAACCTATGACCGAAGAGATTCTATACTCTTTTGTAGATGTAGCTGTTCGTTTTGAGTCTAAGAGCACGACGTATTATAAATGAGCTGGCCTAGACTTTGCAACAAGCAATGATTAGTGATTTAGTGAGAAGTGATTCACATTTTCTTGTAAGTGAGAATAAATCAAGAGGAAGTTTTGTTGTAGTGAATTAGGCTTCTTTCTTTTTTTTTTTTTGGTAACCATGGAGATCCGGCGACCGGGTCAACCGACTAATCCCACGAGATCCGCAGCAGCCACGTAATTTCCACCCCAGGAATTAGCAGGAGGGTCCGTGGTCAGGGTTTGGCCGGTCCAGATATGAAAACTGCCTCAAGCCGGGTCCGTAATTTCCACCCCAAAATTAGGCTTCTTTTAACATTCCATTAGACAAAAGTGGCCGAAAAAAGTAGGCATTGTCTTGTCTTGATAATTCATGTAACTAAACTATCAGTATAATTTAACTCTCATGAGGAAAAAATACCCGAATGCCTTGTCTTGAATTCACTGGTATATTTTAATACAGACTACTAAATTATTTTTTGTTGGTGTTTCACATGCAACATGCAAATTTTTCTTACGTATGCCTTGTCTTCGATTATTTTTTATGTCCAGGGCCGGCTCAACAATTTTTGGGATTCCTTGGCAAATTTTAGTAGTAATTTTTTTAAAAAATCAATCGGTGAAATTCATGTAATTATTTAAAGTATTTCACTATTTCTATGAAAGTTCTACAATAAACCTAGCTTTTAAATATATAAACTAAATTTAGCTAAAATTAGTTTATATCTTAATTTTGTGTGTTTATCAAAAAAATTAAGCTAATGTATTTTAATACAAAAATAAAAACTAAAATTTAATGTCGCAAAAAAAGCTAAATTTAGTTTATATCTTAATTTTGTGTGTTTATCAAAAAAATTAAGCTAATGTATTTTAATACAAAAATAAAAACTAAAATTTAATGTCGCAAAAAATCCTTGGACCATGGGACGGTGGCACTTACCGCTCTACCTTCTAAGCCGCCATGCGTGTGTCTGACTATTGGACTCCAGAAAATCATTTGTATTAAATCTGGTTGGAAATTACTAAACAACGTTTGACAAAATTTCCTTTATTAAACAGCCTAAAAGGATAGTTTAGGCTCCGATTGGTAAACATCGTTTAATCATGGAATCGTGAAAAATAGTTAAATTACGGAAAAATAAATTAAGATACGGAAAAAAAAAATTGTGAATGGTGGAATATATATTATATTAATTAAATATTTATATGATATTTACTTTATTATAAATAAAAACACCAATAACTAAACTAATTATTACAAAATGTGAAAATAAATAAAATTTACTAAAAATATTTGAAAATTTGATTTATGTATAAAATTGCTGCAAAATTGATACATATGATAATTGAAAATTTGGAAGAATTTATTTCAGTATATGGCTAGGGTGAAATACAAGTCAATGGACATTAGTTATTTTTAGAGTCACCAAAATATATAGTTTTTCAGAAATATAAACATTTTTCAGTTCTTAAACATACATGAACAAAACAGTTAGCTCATTATATCATTGTCTTTTTATTTTACACCATCAGCTCCAGGAACATTAGCATAATCACAATTATAATTGTTAACTTTATTAATACGATTTTGATGGATATCCTTTCGGCTTCTTAATTATAATTGCCGATATCTTATCAAACGGCAAAAGGGTCTTTTAGACCCCAACACTTTCGTCGTGCTTTTTAGATCCAAACAAAACATAAGTCTGAAATCATTCATGAACTGAATTTTTAAAAAATTCGACCCAAACTTGACTCGTAACATGAAATCCTACCTTGACTAACTTATCGTTAGTCAACCGTTAAACCATGTTTAGTCGGATAAAGAAAAAAGTCGATTTCAACCCGCAATTTCGGTAGTGCCTTTTTACACCTGAACAATGAGTAAGTGCGATTTCATACCCAAACTGAACAATAATTTAAATTTCATACCCAAACTAAACGATAGTTTGAATTTCCTAAAAGACTATTCTGACTAACGTTTGGTTAGTCAAACGTTATTTTTGAGCGAGTCAATGTCTAGGCAGAAATAACATGTCGAGGGAGAGTTAAAACGACGTCGTTTTAACTAAATTAATAAATTTTTGTCACTTGGAGGGCCGAATGCACGCCGGACAAGTGAATTAAACGAACACTTTACTATCAGGTCAGTAACTTTTGTCATATTTACATATATACTAACTTATATCTTTGTCTTGTTCACCAATCCGCTCTCTTTCATGTTACACCATTGTTTTACTTCTTCTCGATACTAGGTTTGCTCACGGATTCGTTGCAGATCGATCCCTGATCAAATGGATTCGATTTCTTGGGCTTGATAATGCCTCGGTTCATGCTAATTCACTTTTAGGCGAAGAAACTAATCTCCGCTGTTGACTACGTTTATAGCCGAGCTACTCTTTTGGCTCCCAACATTACCTTCTCATGCGACTTTAAAATGTTCATTACTATCAAAAATAGAACTTCCTAAAGACTGAAACTTCTAAAATTGGCAACTAATTTCTTTACTCGTTTTGGTATAATAATGCTTTAGTTTCGCTTCATCCCCGATTCTGTGTCAGGAGAATTTTCTCACCGTGACCCTCTAATATATTTTTAGCAAAATCACTTTCAAAATTTTGTTTTCAGATTGTTTGTCTTTTATACTTGGGTGATTTTTTCCAATATTCATAAGAGCTCTAAAATTAAGAATATAGCCATTGAATAGTTGATGTGACAATTAGATCCAAACTTTGACATTTCTCTCCTACCACTCTCGGGCATGGAGTATATGCACACATTGTGTGGCAAACATGGCTGAAATATACTATACTATAAACCATATAATATAGTCGAAGCACTTATACAAATATACATGGTGAAAAGAGAAACATGTTACAAACGTTAACAAAAACACTACACCAGCAATAATATTCTAGACTATACAATGTATAGGTTAGTCGGGCGAAATACACCAGAGCATCTACCAAATTTCTTATGCTACCAATCATAATAGAATGAAACAAAAAAATACAATTTAGTTTATCTTCTTAGATCATTTTGTAACCGATAGCGATAAAAGTGAATGTATAAAAATAAGAGCGGCTGATGAAGAGATGTTGTTGTTGCTAAGTAAAGTAAAAGAGAAGAATATGTGGTGGGAGGAGGAAAAGAACCTAATGGAGGTGGAAGAGATTACAAGTGGTGACAATGGTCGAAGAGAAGATGGCGGCGACAAAACAATCAGTAATAGTGATGGTGACAATAATATGATTGAGGTGAATGAAGAAGAAAAACAAAAAACAAGAAAAATGCACGAGTTAGATATGATGTTGCACAATTTGGGATATAGAATAACCTCAGCGATGATAAGTTACGATAGTATACTATAAAAGTATGTATTATAGTATCTACTAACGTAAACAAAACATCCTACCTACTTAATTCATCAGGGTAATGAAATGACGCCACCAAAAACACAAGAAACTACTTGAACCTTAAGGGGATCACAATTGTGGAATTTAGTATAGCAGACTCACATATATGATAGTTGTTGTGTAAGCAGTTGAAAGTTATTCTATACTATCAAAGATAATAGTATAGAAATGACACGACTGGTATATAATACAAGACTATAAATAGTGAACAAGAAGATAGTACATAAAATGTTTATACAAATAACCAACTTAAGGGACACATCGGTGTACAAATATGACTGAAAAATTATGGGATCCCATTAGCATAATTTGTCTTTAGCTGCGACTCAGCCAACTGCCCATGCTGAGCATCCGAAAGAGCTAGTTTTATGATTTCTATCCATCCTAAATTGAAGTAATTGTTGAGTATTTTTGTCCACCTGGTTGGTTTGTAACTAGCCAACTGCCCTTGCTAAGCATCTGTGATTATAAAATAGAACGAAGAAGAGAAGAAGATGAGATGATGAGTGGCTAACGGTTTTCGAGGAAAAACAATGCAATTGATCAAGTAGTGACAAAAATTAGGAGGCGAGCAAGAGATACAATTTGTACAAGAAGAGAAGAGAAGTGTATCATACTATACCGTAATTTAAATATAGTATGGAACATATGGCGTGAGATCTTGTTCATCTTCCTCAATCCAATCATCGCATTATTCTTCATATTCTTAAAGATATTGATTCATATGTTTACCTCATCGTCAATGAAATTGTTGCTTTACCCTATAATTCTAGTCCCTTATGCTATAAAATCATCTTGAATTACCGTGATTTCTTGATTTGTGCTCGTAATCGCTCATGCCGCTTTGAAAATGGAAGATAATTTGTAACCCGACTTTGAAGAGCCAATTGATGTCGCTCGAACAATCGTTATTCACCGAGTCAACAATTTTTTTTCTAACGCACAATCGCCCTATTCACCTAGATTTTCTGTTTTGCATGCAGAGGTTCGTAAGTAAACACACTTTTCAACTGCCGAAAGCGACTTTCAACCTTTCACGCTGAGATAAAGGGTATTGTTGGAATATTTCATAAAATTATACAAAATATAGTATATAAGTTGTAATAGTTATATAGTTAAATCTTTTTGCTATTTACACGTCGCCTAATTCCCTTTATACTTAAATAAATGTAATGATTTGAAAATCTATGTTATATAAAACTTGTATATGCTCATATTTATATAAAAGTAATTATAAAATAATAGTTGGTTGATTAATCGGATGACTTTTGTTGACCGATTCTTGATTGATTTGGTTTACAACAACTTATTTGTCTCAACATTTGTAATACATTTGTCCAAGAAACAGTGGACAAATGCTCCTCAGAGATCATCTCTCAAGTGTGGCTTTGTTGTTTAGAAGAAGAAGATTCAAGATAAATAGCTATAAGATTCGATCCACTAAGGTTAAAGTTTCAACTTTTTTTTTTGTCGTCCTTTTAGGTTAACGTTTCAAATTTGTGATTCGGTTACCGATATGCTCAATGCTCGACATTGGAGGAAACCAAAAGCAACTAAAATGGCATGGTTCCAATCACAACGTGCCAAAACCAGATTCCAACCAAGATCCATAGACCTACCGGATAAATAATGAATGAATCATTCTATCTCACTATCAGAGAACTGTGATCGTGCCCGCGAACTATTAGAACATACATTGCTAGTCAGACGGCAAACCTATGACCGAAGAGATTCTATACTCTTTTGTAGATGTAGCTGTTCGTTTTGAGTCTAAGAGCACGACGTATTATAAATGAGCTGGCCTAGACTTTGCAACAAGCAATGGCAATAATATAATTTGTCAAAAGAAGAAGGAGCATATTGATTTTGCAGGAAAAAAAAACCCAAGTAATTTGATAAAACAGAGTCAACTACGTCTATAGTATCACTCGACTAAGAAAGCCAAGATTTTTTTTCATCTAGATATCCAACAAGTAACAATCATATAAAGGAGACCTTGAATATTTTCTCTAATTGCCTTGCTCACTTGGGTTTCCCCGTTCGCCGCTGCAACAGAAGAAATGGGGCAGCTTAACTCTCCCGCAGCTCCTGCAAACACAAGACAATGTGCACTTATAACTGGGGTATGTATAAAATTACACTCAAAATGAGACAAGCAAGAACGAAACAAGTGTTAAACCAAGCATATCTAAAGACCAAACAAGTCGACTCCTGTTACACACTAAGTTCCTCCATCAAACTCGTTACCTTTCTAGTTACATGAATGTAGATTCTACCAAGTCATGACAAGTACATGGCACTAAATCAGAAAGCATATACGTTTATTTATCAGCTATCGCTTCGCTACAGTGACATCCTAGAGAAACTAAGCCGAAACAAAAAGCCTTCACAACTACATACCAAAACACACAAACCTATGACTAAATTAAGAAGCAATAAGAGAAACCATCTCGTGTTACCTGCAACGGATGATGACAGGAACAGGCTTAAGAGCCTTTGGTCCATTTCGTATCCCTCTCTTGTGTTTCGAAACCTGCCATGTTTTTCATCCAACAACAGCTTCCTTTAACACTTTATCTTATCAATCTCCAAGATGGCAATGCCATTATAAAAATCCAAACTTTCATTTTGATTCAAGGCAAAATCAATTAAAATTGATCTAAAAACCCTAGAGAAACCCTGAAACTGATTTAAGAGGCTGTGAGAGTTCACAAACCTTCTTCTTGGGCACAGCCATTAGCTCCATGGATCCACTGAAAACGAAATCAGGAAGCCCGAATCCGAAGCTCTTCTCGTCGATCGAACCCGGTCGATTCTGATCGAACTCGGGTGAGATCAGCGGCGGCATAGCGACGGGTCGATCGAAGACGCTGTTCAAAGGCGGAGGCATTGACGCGACGTGGCTCAATCTTCGGGTTTGGAAGATGCGGCTTGAGTCAACGGCGGCGCGTTTTAGCGATGTCAGTCTCAACGCCATTGTTGCACTTCTCTACAGACTCGATCGAGAGAGAGACCAACCAGGGATATAATGAACACCGGAACGGCGTCGTATCGGCAAGACCTTTATTAGGTGATGTACCCGGTTTGATTCATAACCATGAATGAGCTTTTAACCGATGTAATGAACGTAGAAACGGCGTCGTTTTCTCGTTCGAGAGCTGAAATTATGTAAAACCGAAACCAGAGGGAACCGACTGTAGACCGAAATTATTAGGTGATGTACCCGGTTCGATTCATAACCATGAAATGAGCTTTTAACCGATACGAGCCATTTCTAAACCCTCGTCGTCGTCGTGGTGGCTGGCTCGTGTTACAGAATACAGATCAAGCGAAGAAACGAAAGCTCTGGTGAGCAAGTAACGATGTCGTGGATGAAAGGAGATTTACTTTCCAAAACAAGGAGGCTTGTTGGTGGACTCGCTACTAGAGAGCCCGTTTGGCTTAAAGCCATGGAAGCGTAACTCTTTCTCCCTTTACTCGAGGAAATGATTCGGCTTGATCCTTATTGATTCATCCCGCCACAGCGTTTCTGTTTCAATTGCATTAGAAAGTTGAGATCTTGTACATACTTGGATTCAGGATCTCACTGTTGATGTTGTTGGTTTAATGGCAGATCACCTCCTCCTGTATTCCCTCGCTCTAATGGGAACCTCAAGAAGATTGTTCTCCCTGAAGATCCCTACGTTCGAAGATTCTCCCGTAAGCATCCTGAAGCTAAACTCGTCGAGCCCAACAAGTAAAGTCTCCATCTTTATGTGTTTGCATTGCTACTTGCTATTACATTGCATCTCTACCTCATGTGGTTTGGTCTGTGCGTTATGATTTTCTTGCTTAATCTCTTGTGTCTTTCTTTCACTAGTACTGTCCATGTGGTTCTCTTCAGTTCTGATTTAATGGGAGAGTTTCCTGTCTCCTTCATTGTGGAAGTATCTCTGATGTAATGCTTCCTTATCTTCAATCCCTTAGGGTCTCGGCGTTTATTCCAGATCCAGCACGCGTATATGGTTGCCGGGTCCTTGAACTGACCAAGAATGGCATTAGTGAAGATGACGCCATGTCTGTAGCTAATGTACGTGCTAGCTTTCTTTTCACTGTCTTATCAAGTTTTGTTACTTAAGTTTGCACTCGAATAGATAGAAGAAATCATAATACTGCTGCTGATGATGATAGTGTTAGATGTTTTTCTTCTTGTTGCTGATTTTATGTTTTTGATATAATCTTTTTCAGATGGAGTATCTTGCGGAGAGAAAGGAAAAGAAGAAAGCATACAAACGCCTGAAGGAGCTTGCTGTACTGCAAGACAAGGCTCCTCCTCCTAAACCGTATCTTAGTACCAAAAAGGAGATGCAAACTCAAGAGAAGAAACCACCTGCGGATCCTCCTAGCGTCCGCAGGCTAGTTAACCAGTTGAAACAGCAGAAAGATGTGTTGCTTCAGGACAAACCTGGAGGTAGTGCTAATCAGGATCATTGGATCGACGAATAGATTCTCCATCATCCTTTTCTTTTATGCAAGTTCAGTCTTTTTTTTTTATACATGATGACAAGTGTTGTTATTCCCATTTGATTGTTTACAGAACATTTTCAATAAACAAGTGTTACTCGCATTTGATTTTCGTTGTTGTAATAACATATCATTGGATTATTCTTCCCATGAGGCAAGAGATTACAGGAAAGCACAATGGTGTCAAATATTAAGATTTATACCATTTTTAAAAGTTTTTTACAGTGTTGTCAAAAGCAACTCACTATAATATACATAAACCACAACAACCTTCCAAAGAAATAAACCCAAGGAGGTCAAGTACAAGAGAAATAAAATTGCAGAAAAGAGAGCAGAGGCAGATCTTACTAGAACGGAGAGTAGACAGTCTCGAATAAGATGATCCAGTGAGCCTGGGCATAAAGTCCGAAATCCGAACCGAATCCGAACCGAAAAATTCGATCCGTTATCCAATCCGAAATGTAAAAATACCCGAATGGATCTTGTAGGGTGGTATAAAAATATCCGAACCCGAAGTGTTATTAACCGAACCCGAATGGGTAACCCGAAATATCCGAAATTAATAGTCATTATAAATATTTTGAAATATATATAAGTATTTCAATTATTAAATTTAATATTTGCGGTAATATGATATATAATAATAAATGTTAAAATTTTAATAAATGCTTTAAGTACACAATTATTTATAGATAAGTATTTTATAATTTTCTTATTATTTATAAATGATGTTTTTTATGCTTGATTTAATATTGTATTGTTATTTTTATCAATTTTATGTGTGATAGATTAATTTTTATTTAATTTAGATGTTTCTTTATGTTTTGCTTCAAACTTTTTTGCTTTTTACTTTGGTTATATCCGAACCGAACCGATATAACCCGAACCCGTGTGATATATGATTATTTTATAGGTTTTAGGACGCAATACAATTTTGAACCGAACCCGAGTGTTATTATCCGAATCCAACCCGTAGTACTAAAATTTTAGTATGGGACCTAGGAGCGTGAATCCGAATATCCGAAAACCCAAAAAACCTGATCCGAACGCCAACGGGTACCCGAATGCCCAGGCATAAGTGAGACACGAAGAACTGCTGGGGGTGTTGCAGCAGAGGAGTACTGAGACTTGAAGAAGAGATGGTGGTGAGTTTTTTTGTTTCTCATTTCCTTACAACTACTGCAAAAAATCCTCCTATCATAATTAACGTTATTATATTTTTTATATGTTCTTCGAACCCGATTGGCTACTTTCTTTCTCGTAAATGATAAACAGTGATCATAATTTTTTTCCCTTAAAAACGATCGATCGATCATAATTTTCAAATTTTGTTTAACGCAACTAATTTTAAATTATTTAGAAGCATTTTTCCTCTAAAACGCATAACTACATTTAGTTTTTTTTTAAACACATTTAGTTAAGAGTGACAAATCATGGAAGAGTATCTAAGAAAATTTAATGCTTCTGAATAAGAATCATTTCTCGTCCTTCTCTTCTTATATATTTTTAATGTAAAAATATTTGTAAAATTTTTAATGTGCACTTGGGGAGCGGATCTTCTTAAAACTATACTTTACAAAAATAATAAATGAGAGGACACAAAGTATATTTTCTTTAATATTCTGCAAGTAATTGCATAAATTTTTAAAAATGTGTTTAGAAATCTACATTTTTAAACAGATTCGACACATTTATTTGATCAAAAAGATTATACGCATTTGCTTGTAGTAATATTGTCCATACATATAAACCTACTTCTACCAATAAAATATTACTACATCTATAAATACTACTTCTCAAATAATATAATATGGTCATCTCACAAACTCTTTAATCCCCTCAATGACTTCCTCAAAAAATAAACACTTCATAATAGTGCTATTCACACTTTTGTTTATCCTCCAAACACCATCATCTTTTGGAAACCATTCCTCCACCGATGGATTTTTTCCGTGGGAACCTAAACATGTCGTGTCGTAGTTATAAACACGACAAAACAAGCAACCAGCGCAAGTTGGCCTAGTGGTATTAAGGGAGCAAAAAAGCCCCAATACGGACCCGGGTTCAATGTGTGCTGGCCACATAATGACTTAGGCCCCCTAGAGGATACAGACGCAGGCTGGTTCCGGGCTCAGGGGGATTAGTCGGTTGGCCACGGCCGCCGGATTACCTCCTGATTAATCAAAAAAAAAGTAGTTATAAACAAATTGACCACACATGCAAGGTTGATCGTGCATTGCACGAACGAAAAGATAGATCTGGGGATAAAAGTGCTTCCATATGGAGCTAGCTTTGACTTCAGGTTTCATGTCAATTACCGTAAAACGACGACGTACACATGCAGTTTCGAGTGGCCCAAAAACAAGGTAATATTTGATATTTTCAGCACATATAGAGACGACAACGTATTCGGTAAATTTGGAGTTTGCAGAGAATGTATTTGGTACATTTATGAACCAGCCCCTTGTCGTGCTAAACGCGATGGAGGTGCTTCTATATGCTTTGGTTGGGATTCTTAAAAGCATGAAAATATTTATTGCATGGTTTCCTTTTGATTTATAGTTGCAACAAAATAAGCTGATCGATTAAAATATTTGCTACTTATGCAGTCCTATCTAGTAGATTGTACTTTTCCATACAACCATGAAATTTCCAATGTTTTCGCCACGAGTTGGCGTTTTATTTCAGGGTGTAGTATACCTCTAATGAAGCGTTCATACAATTGCGTCAAATTATAAACAATATGTATATATATACCCACACTATTAGAGTTTTTAAAAGAAATCTGTTATGAATTTGGATGAACTTTGGGAGCATAGCCATCGATTAAGATACCAAAGACCAATGTTGGTTTTGTTTGAAATATTTATTAATTGTGATCAGTTTGGTGTACGTAATTCTTAGCCCATTTTCTGTTAGTATTCTTGTAATACTATTTGGTTGAGATGACTGTAAGAAGTGTAATACACGATAGCAAAGTGCCCATTAGGAGAGATGTGTAAAGACCATAACCTAAAGGGACATCAAAGATTCTGTCCAGACACTTCAAGTCAAAGAAGTTAAAGTTACACAAAAATCTATGGGTCTCAAAATCAATATTATCAAAGACGAAGTACAAAATAAAACTAACCATATTTTTAACAGATTTATTTTATATTTTTATTCTTTTGTTAACTACTCCCTCTGTTTCTAAAAGATACATGTTTTAGATTTTTCATACTTATTAAAAAAAACATAAAATTTTATTTACCAATGCATTGTTTTTCTTAATTAACAATTCCCTATAATTTTGAGCTAATAAAATTTTAGTAAATACAATTATATTTTTGAAAATATACAATTTTTCATTAATTAATGTATTGAAAATGTAAAAAATACATATTTTTGAAACAATTTTTTTTTCTAAAACATGGATCTTTTAGAAATAGAGAGAGTAATATTCTAACTACTTCATTTATTATCTTTTCTACATAATCCTAAAACATTAATTACAACATTTATTACAGAAGTATAAAGCATAACTTATTTATTTTTAAATGTTTCATTACATCTTTTATATTCCTTTTTATTCTTTTTTAACTATTTCATTAATTATATTTACCATAATAATTCAACAGCATTTATTTTACATGGTATCCATAATAATTCGAAAATTACTCCATTTGTGACAAGAATTCAAAATGGTTAACAATTTTTTTTTACTTGCTTACGAAATCAGCTAGGTATGATCATTCACATACCCGTTCGAGTGTGGGTTATTTTTCAGATATCGATTTTTTTTAGTTTTGAAGTTAGGCTCTGTTCGGGTATTATAAATTTTCTGGTGAGTTTTGAGTCGAGTCCTCCCGAATTCGAATGGGTTCGGTTCTGATGTATTGAAACCTAAAAATATCCAAATAACTAATATATTTAAAATGTCAGATATTTGTACAAAAATAATCATATTACTCGATTAGATTTAGATATTTTGTATCCAAACTAAAAATAACCTAAAATTAATTAAATAACCAAAAGCAATTATATTGTCCTTATAGTTCAGATTTGGTTATGATGTATAGGAATCTAAAATATTCTAATAACTAATAACATTTAGTTATATGGTGATACATCTAAAATATATTACACTAATTATTAATAAAAAAAAAATCTTCCCGGATGTGCATGTTAAGTTCTAATTCCTATTAAAAGAAAATCAAAAACAATGTCAAATCTGGGGGTATTCAAGGAAAGGGAAACAAATACTCAAATACTTAGAGCATCAGTATTGGTGGGATTTGGGGAGTCCCTTAGAGGGAAGGGGGACCACAAAACGTAGGAACCGAGGAGGAAAGAGAAGGGAAAATTCCTTAATTAAGGAACATCCCTTACCTTATCCCTACCAAAGAAAAAACGAAAAAAAAAATAAATCCCTTAGCTTAGGGACTTACCCGAGTCCCACTGGTAAAATGCCCTTAAACATAGAATCTGAAAAGGTAAAATTTAATAAAAGCAAAAAACAACACCCTAAATCCTACACATATTCTCTTCTCGAACAGAACCCCACTCATATTTCTAGACATGGTGTTAGAATAATAATATAAATAAAGAACAAGAAGAGAGAGAAGACTCCAACTAATACTGGGCATTTTATCCGTTAAATTTGATTTGATTCGTAATTTATTTCGATTTAATCTGAAAATTTCGGATATCCGTAAAGTTTCAAATCAGAGCAAATGCTAAAAATCAATATCCGTTAAAATCGAAACAAATCACAAATATTAAAATATTGGAAAGTGGATATTCGTTCTGTTCCGGTAATATATAAATACATACATATCTTGATTATATTAAAAAAAATTTTAATCTATAAAATTATATAATTATTATTCTAACATGTGATTTAATAAGTTTTACTCATATTTTACTTATATAAAAGTATTACATTAAAAAAAAAAAATTATGACAGTTATAACTTTTTCTTAAGTTTTGTGTTATTATAATTGCTAATAAGTTTAAAAATTTTACAAAGAATGTAGATTCACTATTTCTTTTAATTTTTTATTTTATATATCATGCAAAAATAATATTTTACTAAACAAATTTGTATTAATCAAAACAGATAAGATATCTGTAAGTTCCCGTAAATATCCCAAATATCTATTTATTTTTCGGATATACGTTTTTCTGAATATTCGTATTTTTCCGAAGCAAAGCAAATCGAAAAATTAGATATCTGTAATATATGAAGCAAATCACAAATACTTTCAAAAACCCGAATATCCGATCCGTGTCCAGCTACAACTGCAACAATTTAATGTAGAATATAAAACCCTTTTTCTTTTCTTTTCTTTTGAACCATTCTTGATTGTTGTAACAGCACATGGATAATGATAAGAGTGACAATGCAAAGGAATCTAAACCAAGATTGAGATGGAGTCATGAGCTTCATCACAGATTCATCAACGCTGTTAATCAACTCAGCGGATCAAACAGTTCTGTTTCAATTCAATGTGTCTTTTTGTAACCTTATCAAGGAGTCGAGTTTGTGTAGTTAGGTCTTACTATTTATTTACTGAATTCTCATTTTTGTTTTGTTATGTGTGGACTGGTTTTAGAGGCCACGCCTAAGGGTTTAATGAGGATTATGGAAATTCCTGAGAGTATTTTGTACCATCTCAAGACTCGTTTACAGGTTCTTTTGACAAACTTTATTGATAAGAAATATTGTTTCTTGCGCTTTTTAAACCCAATTTCTTGCAGTTTACAAACTCTAAGTTGGCTGATTCTTGTTCTATTTTTTTCACTCTTCAGAAGGGATAAGCGAGAGATTCCTTTTCCTTGGTAGCAAGCAAGATGGTTAGAGATTTTTCGATTACTGCTGAGGTTCTATATTTAGATTTATTAATGTTGTTTGATACCCTGATCCTTTCTTGTTAATTATATTTTGCTACGTTTAAGTTTCTTCAGCTGCGAAATCCCAAGAATGTCAGTCAAAAAGATTTTGGAGAAACAACAAGAAATTATGTCACCGTCGATGACCAACCTAACAAGTAATGCCATCATAAAATAATTACCATTCTGTTTTCATAGCTAGGTTTCAGCCTCCTTGAATTTGTTTTCTTCTTTATCATAAAGCAGAAACTTGTAAATCAAGGAAGCAATAGAAATACAACTAGAAGTCCAGAAGAAGCTTCACGAACAGATCGAAGTAACAACATTGTTCTTCTAGATAAATCACAGTATGTACAATGAGAGCCTTCTTGCTTTAGAAACTTGAAAGTTTCTGCTTTTGTTTTAGGCGCAGAGGCAGTTACAAGTGAGGATAGATGCACAAGGGAAATATTTGCAGTCAGTGTTAATGGAAGCGCAAGAAACTCTCTCTGGCTACAAATCTTCAAATCTCAGTATAGACTTTCTGAGATCCGACATGTATGGAGTAGCATCAATGGCGAGTAAAAGCTGTTTCGGCTCTTCTTTCTCTGGACTGACGCAAGCAGATGAAGATGACGAGGTTGACTAAGAACACGATTTCTTGGGGCCTAAGAAACCAGAAAACAGAGGATCTTGAACCGGAGAAAAGTTCAGTTGACAGCTCGTTGGCGTCATCAGAAAGCTCAGATGCAAAGACAGGTTTCTATTTTCAGAGCGTTAGTAAGAGATCAGACGAGCTTCAGTTGATGAAAAGCAAACCACAGGAAGTGGTGGATTAATGGGCGTGTTTTGAAGATCGAGCACATTTCGAACGTACTTATGGCAAATATGTTATCAACGTGGAAATTAGTAAAAAATTGAGCATATCAAGTATAAACATGGTTAAGGTTTCATGGGACTTGTCGTGAAAAATGTTTTGCCGTAGGAATTATTTTAAAAGGATTTTCATTATAATACAAGAATTCAAGAAACAAAACATAGAACAAAGGGACCAAAAGAGTGGCACAAGTTCCTTCTTCTGTAACCCTAACTCTCGGACTCAAGAACAGGTCTTGTGCCTCCAGATGTAACAGTGTTACCATCACCCTCGCTGTTTCCATCGTCATGACCAGAAGAATCTCTACCACTCCGACCACCACCGTTAAAACTAAACCTAACCCAAATCTCTCGGCCATCATTACTTTTCTTCCCAACCTCATCTCCATCAACAGGCATCTCGTACCTACAAACAGGACACGACCCATGAAGCCCTAACCATTTCTCTATGCATCCTCCATGAAACTGATGCTTACACGGCATCTCCTTCACCGTCTCCTCCGCCTTCCATTCCTCTAGACAAATCACACACTCTCCTTCACAGCCATCGACATCAACGTTAGGCATTGCGTCGATGGAAGCCTTGGACGCTGGAGGATGACCTTCCTCACGTGATTCAAACAACCCGCGAAGCAGAGGATTCAATCCCGATGACTCCTCGAGGACGATCATTCCTTGTGTAAAAGGGTTGACCAGAATGACACGGTCACGCGTCGAAGCAACGTCGTCGTCTCCATGTGACGACTCTTGATCAGAAAAGCCTAAGAGGAAAGGCAAGAAGAGGTACAAGTCTCTGTTCCTTAGAAATCTTCTGGGAACAGAGGAAGTCTCTCTTCCAACTTCAGCTTCTTGTTGTGTCGCCATGGGAAACAAAAGGATAGATCCTAACTGATCTTGTAGATGGCCTTTGACGATTTAAGAGTTGCAAATGAAAGTTGTGGAAAGATCTAGAAAATATTAACTTGGCAGACTATTTTTTTCTCAAATAATAATTACAACTGGGACCTAAATAATTTGAGTTGTAAGACAGTGATTGATCTTATCCATTAGCAGATAAACGTGTCACTATGAAGTGGAGTACACGTCACACATGTGAATACTAAGCAACAATTGATTTATATGAAAGTGGTGAAAATATACAGTCCTATGACTACACCACCCCGTCGAATGAAAGAGATCAAATGAAAATTTAGATATACAACTAAAACTAAACTACATATCTTCTAATCTACTTTGTACTAACAAACCAAATCAGATGTTTTACAACAAAGAATTAACAGACTAAACCACATTCTCTTTATGTACCTGTGGACGCAGACGTGAAAAATGTGCGTTTACGTTTTTGTGTGTTTACCAGCCGCGGCAGCAAATAGACCGTTTGGTTTCTTGGTATTTACGCCAGAGGCAAGTCATTTCGGCAGGGCTTTGGTAATGAGCAACCACATAACCGTCTTTGCATCCCTCACTAATGATCCTTCCATCATTCTCGTAATGAGGCTCGAGTCCATGTTTCCTTAGGTCAGCGATCCATATACCCATCGCCACGTCTTCTAGCTTGAACATCTATTTACAGTTTCGAAAATTTCACAATCCATTCTATGTAGATTTGGAAAAGTGATTATATGAACTTAACATAAGAGTAGAAGTACCTTTAGATTCCCTTCTTTGAAAAGCTTGCTCACAGATTCTGCTATGTCCCGGGACACAATGTAGCCTGGACCATGCGCCCATGGAGGATACTTCTCTTCTGGCCATTCCTGTTAGTGAGAGTAGAAACATTGTTATATGAAATCACTAATCATGAGACTACATGGTCATGTCAAGTTGTGTAGTACCTCATAACTGATGTACCATTTGCTATCAGGGTTTCGAATTGGTTGAGAGTTGGAATTGATCAGTCCATATATCAACCCGCGAGTGTTGTTGATCATTGATAAAGAAAGTAACACTTCATCAACGCGAACAAAGGCATCATCATCCGTTTTCATGATGAACTTGGCTGAGTCAACCTCTGTCTATTCAAGAGATGTCTTTGGTGAGGCAAAAATCGTAAAGACTAGTCAATCTTGTATAGGAAGAGACATGATAAAGAAGCTCTAACCCCAAAGATGCAGATTGCTAGTGTTTTCCAACTGATGAGACTGTAGTAATCAACAAAGGGCATTAGCTGAACATCACCGTAAGTCCGAGCCTCGTTCCATAGTTCCAGGTTAACGATAGGACTTTTGTGCTGCATTATCACCAATAGAATAAATCATGATTAAGAACTAAGATTCTTCAATGGTACACCTGATGATTTCAAAGAGGGAGAAAGCTTACAAGGCCAACAAAAAAGCGTACTGCAACTCTTCCAGATCTTACATCATCGTACTGCATCCATGTTCTTCTCACAGCCATGCGTCGTTTAAAATTGTTTGCTGTGGAGAAAACGCCAATGACAAGATCTAATGGCCTTAATGGTGAAAGGGGAGGTGCCTTCAGTGCCTCTAGATCAACAACATGTTCTGATTCTTCTGATGTGGGTAAACCGCTGGCGAGAATGGATAGTAACTTCAAATCACCTGTAATCCTTACTTCACTAACAAGCCATGGCTCCAGTGTCTGTACAAAAGATGAAGAACTCACATAAGAATCTAAAACATTTGAAGCAGTAAAATATAAAAGAAGTGTTGTGGTGATGATATTACATCGCGGAAAGCGAATGAGGTTATATGTTTCCCATCAACTGTCATCTGCATTCCTTCGGTTCCCACCCTAAGTGTAGCAACCGATAAGAAACCTTTCTTAAAAGGAAAGTACTTTTCATGTTTAGATGCTGGAATCCCCCTTGAAGTGTTGGACTGCAAGCTAGTGGAAGAAGTTCGGTTCACTTCTCTACCCACCACCTTGTCGCATTGATCCAAGTCATCAACTTTCTTATTCAAATCAGGATCATAATTTGGACACCGTTCCTCAACGCCCCAATCACGAGCCACCGTCCAGCTGTTTTGGACAATGACAGGATCCTCAGTCGACTTGTCTCCAAGGAGCCTGACATTGTAATGCACAATAATGGGCGGATCAGGCTCCCCTGGGAGCGGTTGTCCCGTTAGATCAATCCTGAAGCTACCAACAAGACCATCTGGGATGCCAATAACCGTAATGGATGAGCCTTGAGTCAAACCGCAAGGGATTTTCAACTTAAGACTACTTCCATCATCTTCAGTAGCATTCATTTTACTAAGAAACTGAGGACAGAGCTCCTCTCTGCCTCTCCTCGTTTGGTTTACATTCGCATCAGCAAGCTTCTCGGCTTCAACAGCTGAGAGAAGACTCTCCCAGACAATGCCAGCTTCCTTAATCGCATCAACTCCATTCGCTAAGCTCTGTGCATTATCAACCAAGCTTTGGAGACGGTTCCACGTAAGCAAAGGCTCTCTCTCTTCCTTGGAGACGTTCTGCTCGAGGAACAGACTCGAGACAGTAACAATCTCATCTCCAGACAACGCTTCTTGAGTGTTTCTTGCTTCGTTCATGAAGTCAGGGACGGTGATTCGCAGCCATTCGAGAGGGAGAGTGGTGTTGGGAGTGAGAATGGAAGCAGTGATGTAAGGCTTCTCAACGGGAGGTTTCAAGTCGATGTATCTGTACACCGTGAAGAACATACACATTGATGCAACAAGAAGCCCTCCATAAAATCTCTTCATTAGAAAAAAAAAAACAAAGAGAGTGCCGAGACTCAGGCCTGTTGTTTATAGAATGTTGCTACTGTTTATATCTCCAAATCACATACGGATCCCTGAAAACACAAGAAGAACCAAGCCAAGGAATCAACATTACACTCGATTTCAAAATCATCTAACAGATCCAGGATAATGTACATAAGTCCAACTCGATGCTCACTTCATAGAACTCGAATCAAAAGTATGATCGAACTTACTGTTATCGACTCCAACAGTCGCGAAATCTATTCGAAGCAGAAACGAAATCTGCCTTGCTTGCAGGCGTTGAGGAAGCAATGTCGGTTCCAGAATCAGATTCCGGTTCACCGGAGTGTTGCGAGATGGCGACGGAGAAAGATTTTTCCGAGTGGAATCTGACTCAGATCTCTGTTGGCTTTCTTCTTAGTTTCAGTCTGTATCGTATAATCTAAGCACATCACCTTCCTCACCACCAGCAAGAGAAAGCGATAGTTCAAGCACCTTCGCTTCGCTTCGCCTCTTATATTTTTTAAATTGTTTTCTTTCTGTAGAGAAAAGAAACGGTTAAATGGTGAAAAGTGAAAACTGCAGGAAGACACGAAGTGGAAAAAAAAGAAGAGAAGTTACCGGGATAATGGGCCCGATTTCACCAAACACTAGTCCGTGTATCATACGTGGCGAATAGAGTTTCACCATTTTTGTCATTATTTGTTCTTGGAGCAATTTAAATATGAATTAGTTAACAAATCGTAAATCAATTGTATTAAATGTATGGCTAAACATTTTTTGTTGATACTATGATGATTACTAACCACATCGAATGGAGACGTTTGAACAATCAAAATTTGAACATTAGTTGCGCCTAGTGGTAAATTTTGATCTCTGGATAAAGGGAGGAAGAAAAAAAAAAGAGAGAAATTGGCAAGCAAACTTGGGTAAGCAAGCAAGTTCCCAAGTCACGATAGCGTGAGATGCATGTGACGTTGTTTTCATTTGTAAGTTGTAACGCATTACCATACATCGCCAAGTCATATCACCTCAAAATATTAGTTTTTTTTGCTTTTAAGTGCTTTTTACCTTTTCATTTTCTTTTTGTAAAAAGGCTTTCGAATTAAAATACTAAAAACATATAATGTATGGTTGAAACAACCATAAAGTTTGAGAGAATATGATGAGAGATATCAGACATGCCTCATATTCAACCAAGCATTAGCTTACAAAGGAAAAGACTTATGATTCATAAGCTTAACGAAACAAGAAAAAGATGAAACTACCAAGAAGATGGAAGATAGTTTCCGTGGCCTAGACAATCTCTCTTTTGCCGTAGCATCACTCATATATCCTCTTTCATCATCTTGCTCATTACAAGCAATTTGAGTGATAGAAGGATTCCCATGTGCAGGAGAGTAAGGAGGGATCAATGAATTGTCCACTGAAACCAACTCATGGTTGGAGGAAAAGAACAATCGGACTGTAGTTTTCACGTAGGTCTTTCGGTTTGTTTTTTTGTTTTTTTTTGGCACAAGCAACACTCATGATGATTTTGAAGCACATAACCATTGGCTTTATTTTAGTTATAAGCTTCCAACGATGTACTCGAGATTTAGGGGCTGTTACTGGTTATGTAATTTGAGGGAATTGAATTTAAGAATTAGAATCTGAGTTTGACTGAATTTTTAGTGGACTTTTGATGAATTAAATACAAGGCAAGTAGACTTCGTTGTAATTCTTTGGAATGAACTTTTACTGATTGTTTTGAAATTTCTTATTTTCAAAAGCACCCAAGTGATATCTAGTTAATGGGCTTTTATCGTTAGAGTTTAGAGCAGTTTCATCGGTAAGGTTTAGGAGAATTTCTAAATATTTAAGAAAAATGAAAAATAATTAAATTAAGAAAGAAAAAGAACAAAAGTTATAGTCTAAGAGATTTTAAGAAACTGCTAATATACCCAGACATATGGCAAGAGAGGTAGTAAGTATTTCTTTTGGTTTAGAAAAAATAAAACATAATCAAATAATTATAAAATTAATATTTAAAAAAAAACTCTCATGGTCGCAGGCCGATGCAATTGCTCTTAGAAGCTATGTGGTAACACAATCATGCATACTTCTTACTGTTCCTCTCGCCTCGCTTTTGAGTTTCCATAATAAGCTTGGAAGCCAATGTATATGATCAAGTGTCTATTTTAAGAGGTGGATCTTTGCTTTGATGAAGTCTTTGGGTTCATGGCTCATCAAGGCTCCTTGTGAATTTTCAAGAGAAAGAACAAAGAATTTAGAACATATAGAACGCAAAACAGATTGAGGTGAATATCCTTATACCTAGGATTTATTATTAATCGTATGAATGAATCAACCAAACCCCCTTGTGACACCTATCACTCCTACCAGTGGGTTCCCATACCAGCTCACTCAATCTGTGGAGCTGACTATCTGGCCGATGGTCAATATTTTTAAAAGAAATTTTGAAGGCTCGAAAGATTTATTTACTAACACCATAAGCCCATATGATTAGTTTCTTAGCATATTTACATTAACGTTTGGGAAAGTTAACATTATCTAATATTAGCATTAATATTACCGCTATATATATGCATCTTGTATTCTCATATTAAACACAATACAATAATATTCATATTCTATTATATTTTACATGGTATCAGAACCCAATACAATAATATTCATATTCTATTATATTTTATATGGTATTCATATTCTATTATATTTTACAGTTATCAAGCAAATAAAAGGTACCATCCGATCATATATTTTTATTGCAATTAAAAGTCGCAGAGAAACACAAATAAAATCCAAATAAGTACAATAATGTTTTCGTAAATAAAATAAAAAATCAGCCGTGAGATCTAGAACTTGGGAAATTGAACTCGAGAGTCGCATCGACCATGTGGCATAACAGGACAGTTAATGAAGCTGGAGGCCGAAGTGTCAACGCATAGATAAACCTGATAAAGTTGGCTATTATGCGACGAATCCTTGTTACATTCTATTCCCGGAGCAAATCCAATTGCTTCTTTAATCGCTCTCTCAATTTCTTTTATTTCATAAAATTTATCATCTGGTTTGATCCCTGCATCATGAAAAACAATATATAATATACATATATATATTATATATATATATATTAAGAAACTATATATTCAGCTATATTTGAAGGGCATCAGAAATGAATATTATACCAGCATTGGTGAGGACATGAAGGAGATTAGCTTTCTGTTTAAGTTTCAGACCGGCTTCGAAGTAATCGTGTTGGTCTAGCTCAGACTCGGCACACGTACCGTGCTTCTCCCATTCATGTGTCCAAAAGTGCACACCATCGTTGCTGGGACACGACAATGTTGGCCATTCTCTTTGTAAGTTGCTCATCAGATCAGAGACCTTCATTTTTAGTTTTCCAGTTTTCATTAGTAAATTATTTCACAACATTTATTAATCTATGAGTTTTTTCTGCAAAACCCATACAAACCTATAACGCTCCCAAAATATTAGGTCCTAATTTATATGAATTACTTTTTAAAAACATAACATGTTTAAAGGTTAAAAACAAACCCGTAGTTCATCAAATGTGCTATCAGGATTACAGTTCTGAGGCCATCCACCAGTTTTGTAGTTAGGCCAGAGACCATGTATTCCAAAATCCGCAGCTGGTTTCCCGGTTTTTGGATAACAACAACTATGTCTTGAATCACAATACGCTCCAGGCCACTGCAATATTGCAATGCATAAAACATTAATTTACACCTATATTGATCTTTTTTTTGTAACTTATCTATATTGATAATTTTTGTAGAGACACATATGCATCATTAGATTTATATCAACTTACCTGTACAACAAAGTAGAAGAAATCAAATTCTTGGGCGACACTTTGCATATACAGTTGTTGTAACGCAAGAATGCAAAGGAAGAATTTCATTTTCTCAAATAAACTAACTGTGGGGGGAAAATTAAATAGTTTGTGGAAACCAAAGTAGTCCCAATCCAAAAGAAAATGAAGGATGAATGAATGAGAGAAGAAAGGGTTAAGTTTTGTTTATATAAAACCATATAACGTGACGTGTGATATTTGTTTTGGGTACAAAAATGTGACGTGTGATTATTAATATGTAAATGCTTAACTTTAGTAGGTTAGTGTTTCGTGCAAGCGTTTTATTTCCAACTCTAATGCTTTTGAAAGTGATAACGTAAATCGAACTTATTATCCTGAACTATAAAATAATTCATTTAATGTATTTTAATCCCAAAAGTATACATGTTCATATAAAACCGTTTACAAACCTATGCTGTTTAACGTAATCTTTTTTAAACAATTATAGAATATGCTCTGTTTTTCTGAAATCCCCGTATAGATCATGGACGGCAATAAAGTTCTTCATTCTTTTTTTTTGGATTGAGACGTGTAGATAGGATGCTTAAGTTCTTGAAAAGAGTTGTAGCTGGTGATGGTGTTGCTTGCTTTGCTCTCAGCTCTTATACTTCTCCATTATTTTCCATATTTGTTCCAACGTCAAACGAGAGATATTATTTTAAGGAATTGGTCCTCCTAGGCTGTTAGTTTCAATGTAACGTGATCCATAAGCTTATGCTTTTAGTTTATAAAAAGGGAAAGGAAAACAAAATAATATATATAAATAAATAAAAAGCAAAGGGAAACAAATTTATAGAAATAAATAAAATAAGCAGGCTTTATAAAAACTGTAGCTAAGTAACAAAAAAAAAAAACTCTAGCTAAATGGTTGAACTCCGGACTCCAGAAAGAAAGAAATAAATCATATTCTGGAATAAGTTTGGTCGGCTTCCTTGTTTCATGGTTATAGGACGTACTAGTAGACCTATGGTTAGATCTCTCGATATCTTCCATCCTCACATCTCCTCTGAATTGTGGTGCTCTTATAGCATCACAATCATCACGTGATCACAAGTTGTCTACGAGGATCAAAAGTAAAGAGAGTGAACAAACCAAACAAATGGAGATAAGAGGGTAAACAAACAGATTGTGACAATCAATCTGAGCTCTAGCAAAGAGATGAGCAACATCAGCTAGAATATCATTCCCTACCTGAAAAAACATAAGGACTACCAATTAGAGTCAGAAATGAAACCACAACCAGAACTAAAGAGTCCAATTTTGTTTATTCTGTTTCATCTCATCTGTATCATTTTTGACATAGCTTCCACTTTCAAATCTCTTCTCCAAAACATTTTATATGTATCCATATATCTACACAACACTGCACAGGAAAAAATATATGTATGCTTCTTTTTTTCTGTGGTCGTTCACTAGCCCTAATCCTATCACTCGATGTTATCAACTTTGTAATTTTTCTTTTTGAACATTTCATTGCATTTGAAATTAAAGAAAACTAATGTCTCCACCAAAGTCTTACAAAAGTGCTCAACTTTGTAATTTTCATTTTGACCTCTAGATTTTTTATATTTGTTGCTGTTTGAAATTGTAGATTGATTTGAATGATTCTGAGATCCTTTCTAGCTTCAAGTTGCTCAAATTCAGAGTTGATTTATATAGACACAAACATACAATAATATCAACATTTGATTAGTCCCAAAAAAAAACATTTGTGTCAAACCTCAAATGTTACTTTACAATTTATCCAAACATCCAATTTGTAATTGATATGTACACTTAACAATTAAGTGCAGGGAAAGATAAACTAAATGATTAGAATATAGATTTTGAACAGAAAAAAAGTATTATGAAAAAGTGATAAATCTTTAGATTCTGTAAAATAAATAACCACTAAGATAACCAACATGCCTTATCAAATGTAAATTAATAATTCACTAATTTAATTATTATATAATATAGTTTGAGATGACAAAAAAAGAGCTTTTGAGTCAAACTATAAACAGACACAGAGACGGAAGAGTCCACTTCTATTAGGGCATCTCCAATGGTACATAAAAATTCACTCTATATTTCACTATAAATTAATTCTATTATAGAATTGGATTTAGATTTGCTCCAATGGTTTAATTTATAATATATTTACTCTATAATATAGTGTATTATAGAGGAATGTTGCTTTTTCACTCTAAAGAGAAGTCCAAGCTCATCGAGGGAGCTCACTCAGGGATATTTATAAAGGAGCTCAACAAGAACTGGAAAGAGCACAACAAAGCTTTGGAGATGATACGAGACATCCTCATGTATATGGATAGAACTTACGTTGAGAGCACCAAGAATCTCCACGTTCATGCCATGGGGCTTAGTTTGTGGAGGGATCATGTAATGCATTCGTCCAAGATACGTGTGAGGCTTCTAATGACGCCTCTTGATTTAGTTGAGGATGAACGCAAATGTGACTAAGATTTTTATGGACTTGGGGGAGTCTGTGTATCAGGAGTATTTTTGAGGACCATTTTGTTGCGGGGTTCTCCTCAGTTTTACAAGGTTGAGTCTCAAGAGTTTATTGAGTCTTGTGATTGTGGGGATTACCTGAAGAAAGCTGAGAAGCGTCTGAGTGAGGAGATAGATAGAGTAGGACATTACTTGGATGCCAAGACTGAGGACAAGATTACTAGCGTGGTTGAGAAAGAGATGATTGCTAACCACATGCAGAGGCTTGTTCACATGGAGAATTCAGATCTTGTTAATATACTTCTGAATGACAAGTATGAGGATTCGGGTAGAATGTATAGCTTGTTCCGCAGGGTTACCAATTGTCTTGCTACTGTCAGAGACGTTATGACTTCACACCTTAGGGAAACGGGGAAGCAACTGGTTACTGATCCGGAAACGTCATCAGGACCCGGTGGAGTTTGTACAGCGGCTATTGGATGAGCGAGATAAGTATGACAAAATCATTAGCATCGCGTTTGGGAATGATAAAACGTTTCAGAACGCTCTGAATTTTTCGTTTCAGTATTTCATCAACTTGAATGCTCGTTTTCCTCCTGAGTTCATTTCCTTGTTCGTTGATGACAAGCTATGGAAAGGGCTTAAGGGTGTTGTCGACGTGGATGTAGAGATCGTACTTGACAAAGTTATCATGATGTTCCGTTACTTACAAGAGAAAGATGTGTTTGAGAAGTACTACAAGCAGCATTTGGCTAAAAGGCTTCTCTCCGGCAAAACCGTGTCAGATGACGCAGAGAGAAGTTTAATAAACTGAAGACGGAATGTGGATATCAGCACCAGATCTAAAACGTTGCTTGCAGTCGCTTGCGTGTGCAAAAAGCAAAAAAGTGATGAAGAAAGAGCCCATGAGTAAAGACATAGGAAAGGAGGATTCGTTTTGTGTGAACGACAAGTTCACAAGCAAGTTTGACAAAGTGAAGATAGGAACGGTGGTGGCACAAAAGGAGACAGAACCGGAGAAGCAAGAAACGAGACAGAGAGTTGAGGAAGATAGGAAACCTCAGATTGAAGCAGCGATAGTGAGGATCATGAAGTCGAGGAAAATACTTGACCACAACGGAGATAAAGAAGAGGATCGAATCGCTCATTGAACGTGATTTCTTGGAAAGGGATTATACGGACCGGAAACTTTACCGATATTTAGCTTAATAAGTTGCGTCCAACAGCAACCAATGAACCAACAAAGGCTTTCCTCTTTGTTTATTTTGCTTTGTTTTGTTCTATTGGTTGTAAAAAGCTTATGGTAGTTAGAAAAATAAACGAGTGTTTTAAAAACCGAACAAGTCGGTTGGACTGGGTCAACCGGGACTCCTCCATTTAGCTGGGTCGAGTTGGTTCCAAAACCGAAGTTGAATTGAACCAGTGAAATCAGCCAAAATCGCACAAAACAGGCTGAACCGGTGTCCAGGTTTTATTAACAAACCGGTTTACAAATTCCAATTTGATTAGTTAGATTCATTATTAGAGTCAGATAGTTATCGATGGAACGCATCAGATAAATTATATGGGCATGAAAATAAAAATATATAAAAGAAACTTTTTACAAAAACTTAAAAGATAAAAGGTGGAGAAGAAAAAAACGTTGTAATCGGAATTGGAAGATATATTATATTTACAAACAGAAAAATAGATCTAACACAACTAAAGGTGCAAAATTATTGGTGAAGATGATAAAGCAATGAATCTTGTTTTACCTAAGTGGAAAGATGTTCAAAAACACCCCAAGTGTATAAAATGTAAAAATTGGTGTTTGAGTTATTATTTTAAGCTACTTGATTTTCATTTTGTTTATTCAATTTCTTTTAGCAGAATTTTGGCAACCAAAATCTCATAAACTGATTTCATCTCGTTCAAAGGATCTAATTCTCTCATGCATATTCTTTATCTTAAGTGTTTCTACCAAATATGTTCATGCCACCAACACTAATACTCCGAGGAAAGATGGCATTGGCTGGAGTTATGAAAAAAATCCTGGTCAGAGTTTCAACGAAAATCAGATTTAAATTAATTTATTATTTTTATGTATCCACAATTATGGGTTTTCCTACTATTAATTTTAATAAAATATTTTCTTAAAAAATATTTCTTAAAAAATTCAATAATTTAAAAATATATACATATTTTTATTTGTAATTTATTTTATTTATTTGGTAAAACTTTAATTGCAAAAATATAATTTCACATATTTTAATAATTTTTAAAACATTTTTCATCCATTCAAGATTTAATAACTAACAAACAAACAGAAAAAAATATTTATAAAGTTTTAAAACTAAAACTAATTTATATAAGAAAATTTTATAAGCAGTTCCAGTTTTTAAATATTTTTAAATTTTTTTATAAAAATAATAATGAAGAACATGTTACTTAATTTTATTTTAAAATAACAATTACAATATTTTGATAAATTACAATGGTAAATTCTAAATACTTTATTGCTATTTTGATGTATTATTTTTAAAGTAATGTATTAATTATTTTTGAAAAACTAAAAAATACAGCAAAACAAAAAATCAAAATTGATGACAAAACAAAAAAAAAAACAAAAACCAAAATCTAAATTTAAAAGCCATAAACCAAAACCAAAACCAAAAACTGAAGATCAAAAAAAAAACAAAAACCTGAAAATCAAAAACTAAAATTTATAATCTAAAAATAAAAAATTTAGACCAAAAACTAAAACTAAAAACTACTAATACAATCATCATCTAAATTTTCAAAACCAAAAACTAAAAACAAAAATCTAAAATCTAAAAACCATGTAAACAATCAAGAATTTAAGGATTCATTATTTCTCACATAGGAGATGTTATTACAAGATTTAGCAAAAGTTCAAAAAAACTGTCCTAAATTAGAACATATTTGTATATTAATCATGGGATATTGGAATCACATAGAATAATAGAATACATAGCTCAAGTTAGAGGTGTGACTAATGGATTTAAGGGGGAGAGTTTACTACTTATAGAATTTGTGTATGGAAAAAATTACCAGATTAAGATACTTTTAGAAGTTAAGTAGATTTAATATATATATATATATATATATATATTGTTTCTTAAACTTCTCTTTTTCATATATACATGTTTTCTAAAATAATTTCCATAACTACGTTTTAATAATGATAGTTCTCACATTTGAGCTATCTTATAATTTTTGTTTTGAGCCTCTTATGATCTTTGTTCATACGAGAATAATTCTTATTCAAAATCAACTTCTTATGATTATGGATTATGTTAGTCTTCTACTATTACTTTTAATTTTCGATAACTTATCAACAAAGGTGATACAAAACTCTTTTTTTTTTGTATCTGTGTGTATGTATTTTTTGTTACATAGATAATGTGGTGTTAGTGGAAGTAGAATTAGTAATGATTGCATAAACTTACAGCAGAGAACAAGTTTTTGCTCTCATCGATGTTCACATGAGTTTTAAGTCGAGGAGATTTCTGAATCAGTGAAAATCGACTTAAATTGGACCCAGTTACTTTGATGAAGCTGAGATTCGGGGTATATATATCAATAGTTTGTTCAGTCATTGCGTCTGAAAAAGTGTTTGCAAAATACAGCTGTATATTCCTAATGCTCTTCGATGCTATTAGAACATGTGATAGCAGACCTCCTTCTGCTTAGAACAACTTTATCAAAAAATCTAGAAGATTAGGACAAGATTTGAGGAGAATCTCAATTACCTTGTTGTTTGTTGGTGGAGAAGGCCTCTCCAACTTCAAACTTTTGAGACATGGCAAAGAGAATGTGGTCTCTTCCTCAACTAGCCGGGAATAAGATAATGAAAGATTAATCAAAAATGGAAGAGTTAAGAAGACATTGAGGCAGAGGGTAGGGAGAAAATTTCTTGATTTCCAAGTGTCTTACTCTTCTTGTTACAACATCTTTGATCCATGTTTACACTGTGTTTTCATCGTTCCTAAAACCAACTAATCGGAATCTCTTGATGTCGAAGTTTTCCAAGGAATGACAGAAACTGAAGACAAATGTTTTGAAGTTCTCATAGCTTTTGAAATATGATGCTTCGACATCAAGGGATAGGTTTTCCAAACATTTATAAACTTCTTGGAGACTTGGCTAGTGCCTACATATTCTTCAGTAGGAAGGGTGTGTAGGATTTTGGTTAAATATCATTTTAAAGCTTCGTAATGTGAGCAGCAGCATCTAACGTGTGAATCTGCATGTCACGTTCATTGCTTCTCTCCTACTGATCATGGTTCCAATCCTGCCTTTTCACTCTAGAAGACCATTCCGAATAGTTATCATTAGTAAGTAGAACCGACGTAATAAGAGCTCCAGGTTGTCTGATGGACTGAGATAGTATGGAGACAAAGCCATGGATGCAGCTTGTGTTGCCGGATTGGTAGTATAAGTAGAAGTAGAAGTCTCGTCAGCCATCGTTTATGATGGACGAGGTAGAGGTAATAAAATTGAAAGAGACGATCAACAGTGATCGAACAAAATATATAAAAATTTAGGTCTAAGAGATCTTTAGCTCTGATACCATAAAATATAATATAATGTGTTGATTTATTCACTAACCCAATGTCGGTATATATACAAAGAGTATCATACAAGGTAACTAGGGTTAGGAATACTTAGATTAACCTAAAGCCCTAAGTATAGGAATATAACTACCATAAGCCCATTAGAAGAGCCCCTCTCAAAGGCAGGTTCAAGATCATCACCCCTAAACGTTTTCTTGTGGTGTGATTTCGTACTTGATACAACTCCTTGTCACATTTTTTGCTTCTGTCCCACTATTCATGTTCCCAATCCTGCCTCTTCTCTTTATCTTTTTGTTTACTTTTAGAAGATCCCTTCTCATTGCCAATCATCTACTTTATTAATTCAGAAGTACACATATAAAATACCCCTAAGTTTTCCCTTTTATTTACAATGGTATGCCACTGAAGTAATTAAATGAACCTATATTTAAGTAATCATTGTCTTTTTCTATTTATTAAACAATTTCCTAAATCAATTTTAACTTAATTTTCGTATTTAATATATTTCCTAAAATAAATTAGCTGATTTTTAGGAATATTCATATGTAAAATCGATTTTAACAATATATTAAACTTGGATAACATTACCATTAATTATTTTGAAAAAATCAAATTTAAATTTGATATTAAACAATATTATGAATATTCCTAAAATATATGTTTAACTTACCATTAATTATTTTGAAAAATAAAATCTATATATGTTAAGATTTTAAATATATTTAAACTACTTATATAACAAGATGAAATATTTGTAACTGAATATTATTTTAATATAATTAAATTCCACCTAAGATTATATATTTTTCAAGAATTTCTAGAATATATGTTTATCCATTTCAACAATAAAATTCAATACTGAAATTTAAATATCTTTGAATTACTTGTAAAACAATATTTAATGTTTATAACCAAATATTCTTTTTTCTAATGTATTAAATCTTACCATATTATCCATATCTGATCAAAATATTTAAATTCTTTTTACATTTGACAAACAATTTCATGTTATAAGAAATATTACTCAAACTATCAATAGGTCAATATTAATTTGTCAAAAGTTTAATAACGGCACGGGTTACTATTTTACAAGACATAAACTATTTGATCGTTGTGTTTATAAAAATTTAGAAATATGATATTTAAAAATATAAACCGATAGATATTTAAATAATATTCATTTATATATAAAAATGAAAATAAATCTTCGTCGTCCGACGGGTTAAATTTCTATTTCCTCTAAAAGCAAAACAAATCTCGAAGGCCCATTAATTGGTATTTCCATTTCGTTATATTGCTCAGGAAAGACTTGTAACATTTTGTATATTGGCTGACAAAATAAAACCTTTCAAGGCCCATTAATGAGGAAAAAATTCAAGCGTGGCTAAAATTTTAATTTGTCAACAAGACTTCCGCCAAAGCAATTAATTACTGTTCTCAGTCAATCCTCACAGTGTTAATTAATACCTCGATTTATTTCGTTTGATTATGGTAGCGTTGCTGAATACTAAGCTTTGTTTATCTATTGCAGGTCATGGTAGATTTTTTTTTTTTTTTTTTGTCACAACAGCTCAAGGTAGATAAGCTTAGGTTGGTCGAGGTTTGTGGAACATCAGAACCTTAATTCTCTTGTGTAAGTGACATTGTTTTCTTATTATTATTCAGACACTATAATATATCTGATGTGTGACTCGATTGGTCAAGTACCTGATCTGGAGTAACAAGGTCTATTCAAACAGGTCTTGACCTCCATGACAGACCATTGCTTTGACTGTGTTGGAATCTCCAAGGAAAAGAAAGATGCAAAAGACGTTAAAGAAAACCGAGGTACGTTTAATCTTTATACTCCCTACTAGTGTGAACATATACATAATCGATCAAAATAATAAATGATTATGTGCAAAGAGGAGACTAAGGGATGGTGGATGTTCATCTCATGATGAGGTACTTTTATGGCGATTAACTTCTTTCCTGTAAAAGGGAAAGGAAAACAAAATAATATAAATAAATAAATAAAAAGCAAAGGGAAACAAATTTATAGAAATAAATAAATTAAGCAGGCTTTATAAAAACTGTAGCTAAGTAACAAAAAAAAAACAAAGAAGCTCCGCGTTCATCCCATGGGGCTTAGTTCGTGGAGGGATCATGTAGTGCATTCGTCCAAGATACGCGTGAGGCTTCTAATGACGCCTCTCGATTTAGTTGAGGATGAACGCAAATGTGACTAAGATGTTAATGGACTTGGGGGAGTCTGTGTATCAGGAGTATTTTTGAGGACCATTTTGTTGCGGGGTTCTTCTCAGTTTTACAAGGTTGAGTCTCAAGAGTTTATTGAGTCTTGTGATTGTGGGGATTACCTGAAGAAAGCTGAGAAGCGTCTGTGTGAGGAGATAGATAGAGTAGGACATTACTTGGATGCCAAGACTGAGGACAAGATTACTAGTGTGGTTGAGAAAGAGATGATAGCTAACCACATGCAGAGGCTTGTTCACAGGTCTTGTTAATATGCTTCTGAATGGTAAGTATGAGGATTTGGGTAGAATGTATAGCTTGTTCCGCAGGGTTACTAATGGTCTTGCTACTGTCAGAGACGTTATGACTTCACATCTTAGGGTAACAGGGAAAGCAACTTGTTACTGATCCGGAGAAGTCAAAAGACCCGGTGGAGTTTGTACAGCGGCTATTGGATGAGAGAGATAAGTATGACAAAATCATCAGCACCGCTTCTGAACTCTTCTTTTGAGTATTTCGTCAACATGAATGCTCGTTCTCCTGAGTTCATCTCCTGTGCGTTGATGACAAGCTATGGAAAGGGCTTAAGGGTATTGCCGACGTGGATGTGGAGGTCGTTCTTGACAAAGTTATGATGATGTTCCGTTACTTACAAGAGAAAGATGTGTTTGAGAAGTACTACAAGCAGCATTTGGCTAAAAGGCTTCTCTCCGGCAAAACCGTGTCAGATGACGCAGAGATAAGTTTGATAAACTGAAGACGAAATGTGGATATCAGGACCAGATCTAAAACGTTGCTTGCAGTCGCTTGCGTGTGCAAAAAGCAAAAAAGTGATAAAGAAAGAACCCATGAGTAAAGACATAGGAGAGGAGGATTTGTTTTGTGTGAACGACAAGTTCACAAGCAAGTTTGACAAAGTGAAGATAGGAACAGTGGTGGCACAAAAGGAGACAGAACCGGAGAAACAAGAAACGAGACAGAGAGTTGAGGAAGATAGGAAACCTCAGATTGAAGCAGCGATTGTGAGGATCATGAAGTCGAGGAAAATACTTGACCACAACAACTACATAATAGCAGAAGTGACGAAACAGTTGCAGCCACGGTTCTTGGCTAACCCATCGGAGATAAAGAAGAGGATCGAGTCGCCCATTCAACGTGATTTCTTGGAAAGGGATAATACGGACCGGAAACTTTACCTATATTTAGTTTTAATAAGTTAAGAGGTTGAATGTTTGTGGTTTCTGAAACAGTTTTCGGTTTTTGTTTTTTTTTTTAAAAACACATTTTTTTACCAATCAATATTTTGAGAAAATAGATTTCCTAAAATATAAAGAAACTAGATTCTGTGAATAACTATCCATTTTCAAGAAAAAACAAAAACCATATTTTTTGGTTTTCAAGATTGTATGTGGGTTTTGCATATATTATTGCTTTTCCTAAAAAAACTAATATATACATTGATGGATTTTTATAGTACAAAATCGATAATATATACATACCCACATTGATGAAAAATTCATTAATGTACAATCATTATATTATTCAATCAACATTCCAAAAAACAAAAACCATATGTTTGTATATTTATGTATCAATATATTAAAAATTAATAAAAAAGATGAAAGTGATAGAATATTAAGTATTCGAAATTAATAAAATTAAATAATATGTTTTACATCTAAAACCTAATATTTTGATTTATTGATTCAGTGATGTCACATTTATTAAAAATAATTTACTTATAAATCATATTTAAGAAAACAATAATTAGATAAACAAAAAAATCCAAATTTAGAAGAACCAAATATTTTATAACAGTTTATTTTTGTTGTTTATTTTAATATATAATAATTTATTTTTAGTGATAATAATTATTGTTTATTTAAACTTTTATTTATTAATTGTTTATTTACTTTGGAAACAAAAACCAAAATCTGAAACCATCATTCAAGCTTTTCAAAAAACCAAAATCTACTGCAAAATCAAAAATCATAAACTAAAAACCAAAATCTAAAAACTAAAAATCAAAAATCATAAACTAAAAACAAAAATCTAAAAACTAAAAACTATTTTAACATAATGAATAAACATTTTCTTTTCTCGTAGGCAGTACGGGTATTATATAACGCACGAATAGCTAATATGTAGTAGTATGATTATCATACAATGCTGACATGGAAACTAAAGCGCGGTAAATCCAGTCAGCGCTTTAGACCCGTGGTCCCGATGGAGAAAGAGAGACGCATAAACACACGGACCAAAAAGGAAGAGATTGTCTCTTCTTCTCTACGACTCATTTGCTTTTTACAGAAGACGAGTAGCTTCAACCAAAAGGAAACTGTTTCAGCAATTGAGTTTTTCCAGAAAGCAAAAGTTGTTAGAATGCGTAACGACCACAAAAAGTATCTCACGGCCGACGACGACGAGAATAAACGGTGACTCAATACAGAAACGGATCAACCCAAAACGCTCGGTGGTGACATGAAAGGTAATTCATCAGTCGATAATGCACACTTACTCTCTACTCAGCAAAATCTTTTAATATAAATTTGGCTTATATGAGTGAACCAAAAACATTGGCTAATATGTTGGGTGAATAAAAAAAGTACAAGAGTGACATAAAGCAAGTTAAGCTTGGCACAAGAGAGTAAGTCCCTTTTATAATTCGATTACTTTAAAGTAATTACCAAGACGCACCACACTATTTTCTACGGAAAAGATGTAACTCACCTGACACCAACAGTCTTTTGGAACTCTTCCTCCATTGAGCGGATCATATAGCTATGAAATCGTATGTCAATGTTAGGTGATGGTTCTGTTTAAAGCAAAATGAAAAAGATTATATTAACATAAGATACATGCGTTTTTAGTAAGAATGTTAATGAAAATACTACCCATTAAGTGCACATGAAGAAAAAAGGTATAATAGGAAAAATAAGTATAAAGCATTTAATGATATAAGACCAGCACGCACCATGATGAATCCCTTGCGGGAGTGTAAGATAGCCAGGACGAACAACAGAATGTCCAAATTGTCTGAAGAAACATATCTGTAAGATTTAGTCAAAAAAACATATCTGTAAGAACAATCTTTGACTCAGCAATTAAAAAGTGAAGTCACAGAAAATTATATTATGAATGAACTATAGGTTTGTTAATTTTAGTCTTAAAATGTAAGAAATATTTTTTTTTATTCATACATAGCAATCTATTATATAAAGTTGCAATACCCTAAACGGCAAGCTTTTTCCTCCACTTCGTTTGCAACTTCCTCCTAACAATGGAACACTGCATGTCGTTTACTACCCTCCAGCGGTGATGGAGATAAAAGGCGGCGCTCTTGAGTCTTTGGTAATTAGTTGGTATCTGAAAATTTTACTTTTGGGTGGTGATATTTGTAAAAGAGAAGTACATTCTTAAGTTTGCTTGTTTGATTGTTCTTGTGGTTTCAGAGAACTCTGTCCAGGTTAGAATAAGCTTTGCAGTGTGCTCGTTGGTGTGAGATAGAGTTTCATTTGTGAAGGAGTCAGAGGTTGTCTAAGCTTGAGCTTGTACTTGAACATAAGAGGAGATGTGGCATGAGGGCATTAGTAAGTTAAGTTGTTTGGATAATATGGAGAAGTACCTTCTTAAGTTCTTTGTCTGATTTTCCTATGGTTTGAGAGAATTATGTCCTGCTTAGACTAAGCTTTGTAGTGTTCTACTGTATGAGTTGTAAATTATTCTGGTTTATTCATGTGGCTTGTGACAACAAACCGTGACAATAGTTTTGTTCACTGTACTAAATGTTTGGACTTGTTTCTGAGTGTCTTTGTTCTGAGCCCCAAATAGTCAAACTATGATCTAGTGAAAATGGCTCTGGAGGAAGATAGCAACAAGCCAATAACACATGTGCTTTGCTTTTGTAGCTCGTCTTTCTCTTGACAAGGCATATCAATTCACACAATTAGTCTTTTTTTACTTTCGTTGACTAATGTCTATTCCTTTCTCCTCCTTTTTTTGTCCCTTTCCTCTTAATTTTCATAAACCATGTTTTGTCTTTGGTCTGAAAATCCAAACACCACTACCATAGTACCACTTATGCATTAAAGGAGATGGCTTGTTTCTGTGTTGTCTGTTGTTTAGGGTTCTTTACAAAATTAGACCCAAAAAACTTAGGAATGGGTCATATCGTATTTAATTAGGAAGTTAGAGAAACCAATTGGTTAAACAAGAGTTGTGTCTTGGGGCTTTGACGCTTTGTAGTGGTGTGACAACTTTTGGTGACCCACAACAGTACTTGTTTAGTCGATTGGCTGCAATTTACACAACACAGTAGAACCTTTATAAATTAATAATTTTTATAAATTAATAAATTTCGTCGATTCAAATTTTAGCTGTAAAATACGACACAAATTGATAAAATAATAATATAATAATATTTTTAAATTCTCATGTAAATATATAGTGTCATTAAAATCATAAATTAATAATCTATATATATATATTTTTTATATAAATACAAACTCAACATATGTATTTTGAATATTTCAATATATTTTGATAATATTTAGTAAAATTATATTGAAAACTATATAACAAATCTATAAAACATAAAAAACACCAAATAAGATAATAAAACAATATGAAAATCAAATTTCTAAAATTTAAATAATGTATATACGGTAGAATCAAATATTTTTTATTTTATAAATAAAAAATTTCAAAAATAGAAAAAATCTAAAGAATAAACTTTTAAAAATTAATATCTCTATAAATTAATAAAAATTTAAAGTTCCAATATTATTAATTTATAGAGGTTCTGCTGAACGATGAATTTACGAGTTCTTTAAGTGAATTTATTTTGTTCACATGATGGTAGAAACTATCCACGTAAGAATATAATAAGTTGATAACAAATTTAGGTTCACAAAGAGATTTGAAAGAACGTCGAGATTCTCTTAACCTTATGGCTTTTAGTGTATATACTGTTGAACTGAAAAACAGAATGGAGCTTGTTCATAAATAGGAGAAGCTCTTGAAGATTTCTAGGAGAGTTCTTTGTAGCTTCAGGATTGTCCTGAAGTGTTTATCAGTGTGAAGTTAAGTTCATGAAGGACTTAGACTGATCATGAGAAGAGATGGGTATTGACATGAAGACTTTATCAGTACGGCTGAGTTATTGCATAAGGCAGTTGAGTAAATGAAGACGGCTAAGTTATTGCATAAGGCAGCTGAGTTAATGAAGACGGCTGAGTTATCGCATGAGACGGCTAAGTTAATGAAGACGACTGAGTTATCGCATGAGGCGGCTGAGTCTTGCTGACGGAAAAAGAGCTGTTGGAGACTGTTGACTTTAAGTGTGAACACAGATTTAGATCTGGATTCAAATCTGATGAAGCCTTTAAAACACCCTATTATCCAGCATATTTTATTGTCTTTCATCTCTCTTATGTTTCTATAAATACCATTGTATGTGGTTCACAAAAGATTAAGGAAATATATTATCCTTCTATTAATCTTCTCTCTTGGTCTTGGATCTGAAACTCTAATCTTCTCTAATCTCTTATTCTTTCATACTTCTAGTCTCTTAATTTTTGTTACTTATTCTCTTATACACTCATAACCACTCTCATCAATCTCTGTTCTTAAATCTCCATTAAAAGCTCTCATCTTGCTCCATTGGAGCTTTACACACACACACATCCAGTGAAGAACAGAGTAGAGGTCTCTTTAAAAATTCACATGGTATCAGAGCCTGGTTCATCAGAACCTGAGCTCTAAGCTTCCGTAAAGCTCAAGCTTACTCCCATGGCTGTTTGAAGCAAAGAAGAAGAAGCTCCTTGGTCCAGATGGATGTTACTCATCTTCAGGAGGAAGATGAGCTCATCCTTGGTGTCCGAAGCTGTCTCTTGCTCTATCTGAACTGTCATGCGACCTGAAGAAAGGAGACCCTAAAGACCAAAGCTTTGAAGCAGTTTGGCAACTCTCTTCAAAGTCTAGATCTGTGGGTTCCATTAGTGGTTCAAGAAGAAAGGTGAAAGCTTTCTGCTTGTTACGTGTTTTTGGCGACTTGAGAGTGAAGAAAGGAAGTGTCTTTGCTATGGTGGGTTCAAAGGAAAGGTCCATGGAGGATAGAGAAGTTGGAGGGCACGCCAATGACTCAAAAGCTGTCCAATGGAATCAAGGATCTATACAATGATCCTTGATCAGAAGAAAGCTCTTTCCTTTGTCCAAAGCTTGAGTATGATGTGCTGGGTGTTGTGATTGTGATTGAATACCTGTGGATATGTTAAAGATTGCTAGATGGATATATTTAGAATCTGTCCCAGGATGTTCAAAGAGTCTTGTTTGGTGATAAAGAATTGGAATGCTCGCCCCAGTTCTATAGTGATTGTGATAGGATGCTAGATGTTGGCTGATCCTGTTAGCTTTCATGGAATAGAAACCACCTAAGGTGGTGCATTGTGTCTTATCTTTGCTGGATTTTGAGTGGTGTTTCAGGTTCACAAGAGGTGTTCATTGTTCATCATCAAACCGAGTCAAAGAAGGAAAATTTTACCCATGCCGTTCAGAGCCTGCACATGTGTATATTCCTGTAGATCCAGAGCCTGCACAGTGTGTATATGACTGACCATGGAGAGACTGTTTGAGAGGAGACCAGGTGGTAGTAAGTCGTGGTTGAGATAGAATATGGCTGGGCTTTGAAGATACTTCAAGAATGAGTATTGATGGAGAGGCAGACCAGAAGTTGACCAACCATCCACCAGGCTGGATCTTCTCATACCTTGTGTGCAGAACCGGTTGAAATAAGCGCAGCCTGTTTGGGTGTTGAGCTCCTGGTTCAAGAGACACACAAGGAAGAATGGTGGTGTAAGGCATTGAAGCAGAGACCAAGGGTGGATCAGTTGGCTTAAGCGCATGTGTTGGGACTGTTGAGCTCCTGGTTCAAGTTCAGTATTGCTCACTTCCAAGCTTGGTCCTTCACTTATACTCTCCGGATCAAGCTTGAGGAGGGGTAATGGTGAGCACTCCTGAAGGTTCAAGTCGTCCATTGCCTCACCAGAGATCAGAAGTGGAGTTCACTCAGATCAAAAGTGGAGTTTGCAAGCGGTGGAGTTCACTCTTGCATTGCTCATTAGCAACCGGATCAAAGAAGCCATCTAGAACATATGCCTTCCATGCGAGCTTGGTCCTTTCTATTCTCAGTTCCAAGCATGAGATTGAGCTTCCATGATTCGGATTGTGTCTTTAACAAGTGGAGATTCAAGTAGAGTTCACTCCCCACCATACTGATGAAAGGGAAGCACCTCAAACTCATCTCAATACATTTATGATTGTTCTTATACTTAAAATGTTATTGAGCTTGATAATGCATTGCCTTGAGAAATGATGCACCTTTGGGATAATGTATCAGGTACCTTAGTTGAAGCTCTCTGAAGTTGAAGCTGGTGGTCCCTAAGCCCTTTCAAGATGGCAAGTAGTCAGAAGAGAGGAGGAGACACAACCGGCCTAAAGAAGAGCTCTGAGATGTTGGTGTGTGCAAGTTATGGAGTTCATCCTTGCAGCACAAGTTAAGCCATGATCCAGAGTCTAAGGATTCCACCATGAGTTATCTGAAACTCCTTAGACTCACTGGTCAATCCCTAGGCATTGTTGAACTCCACTTTTTTCCCTAATTGGTTTTATCCCATGAGGTTTTACACACTTAGGTTTTTAATGAGGGAGCTTCTTCAGTGTTCCAAGCTTGACTTTGGATCTGCTAAAGTCAAGCTTGAGGGGGAGTGTTGAACTGAAGAACATAATGGAGCTTGTTCATAAATAGGACAAGCTCTTGAAGATGTCTAGGAGAGTTCTTTGTAGCTTCAGGAGTGTCCTGAAGTGTTTATCAGTGTGAGGTTAAGTCCAGGAGGGACTTAGACTGATCATGAGAAGAGATGGGTATTGACATGAAGACTTTATCAGTATGGCTGAGTTATTGCATAAGGCAGTTGAGTTAATGAAGACGGCTGAGTTATTGCATAAGGCAGCTGAGTTAATGAAGACGGCTGAGTTATCGCATGAGGCGGCTGAGTTAATGAAGGCGACTGAGTTATCGCATGAGGCGGCTGAGTTTTGCTGACGGAAAAAGAGCTGTTGGAGAGTGTTGACTTTAAGGTGTGAACACAGATTTAAATCTGGATTCAAATCTGATGGGCCTTTAGAACACCCTATTATCCAGCATATTTTATTGTCTCTCTTCTCTCTTATGTTTCTATAAATACCATTGTATGTGGTTCACAAAAAATTAAGGAAATATATTATCCTTCTATTAATCTTCTCTCTTGGTCTTGGATCTGAAACTCTAATCTTCTCTAATCTCTTATTCTCTCATACTTCTAGTCTCTTAATTTTTGTTACTTATTCTCTTATACACTCATAAACACTCTCATCAATTTCTGTTCTCAAATCTCCATTAAAAGCTCTCTTCTTACTCCATTAGAACTTTACACACACATCCAGTGAAGAACATAGTAGAAATCTCTTTAAAAATTCACATATACATAATTTTTTGAGTAATTGCACTAATAACCAAAACAAAATAATATGTACAGAGAAATATTATTATGCTTCTAACAGTTAGATAAGGTGAAAAATCGAAATAAATAAATAAACGATACACAATTTAGTGACATATGTCTCATCGTTGCATTTTGTTGTGATCGGGTTAAATTTTCAAACTCCAAACCAAATCTAGTAACCCTTTTTTTTTGGCATCCAAAATCTAGTAACCTTGTTTTATTTTTTTCTTTTGGAGTATCATTTAATTGGGAACTAGATTCGGACTCGCTCGTTTGCGCATATTATTTGTCATATCTATTATATTAAAAGAGAAGTCATGACTTCATTCATGTGTGATATTTCATTTTGGACAATCTACTAGAAAATCATCACATTTAATGATCTTATCATTTATTTTCTTATTAATATCACATTAAGTCCTGTCAACAACTGCTAAATGAATCATGTACTATATATTAGAAGAACACCGTGAAACATTTGTAAAATTATATACTCGTCCCTTATATTGCCAACACCTCCATATTATTTGATTTCATTTGTTTTTTCCTTTACGTTCGACCATTCACCATAAAGAACATAAACAGCTTTTGTTCTTCAAAATCTTTAGTTGTACATTAGACCATCCATTATAAAGAACATAAACAATTTTTGTTCTTGAATATCCTTTAGCTGCATATATATAAATCCTTAGAAAATAGCCATTGTTGCAAGTTTTAAAAGATCCTTTAAAACATCCTTAGACGTATGGTCACTATTCTTCGTATCTTAGTTGCATTTATATAAATCCTTAGAAATGGCCACTTTTTAAAGATTGCTCGTGTCATATCTTATTGATTTTTGTTTTTATTGTTAGCTTGCACAAGTCAATACTGATGATCTCTCTGTAAATAATGGTTTCAATATGCAGTGGGAGAAGATGAATATGAACGAGCCCAATATTCAATTTTGAAAAATACATATTTATTGCGTTATAGATATGAATATATTCATTGTTTAACTTAAACAATATTTCAACAAATTAAAAAATCAGTAATACTTCCACGAATTCCGTGATAACTAGCCATATTTGTTTGTTAGCATTGAATTAGCAATCCATAAAATCTTGCCAATTAGTTAGCAGTTTACTGCATCGGATATTAGCAATCTGTAAAATTATTGTAAAACCTGAAGAGTTATATTTTGTCTCTAAGACATGAAAATCATTAGGGGTAGACGTTCGGATACCTATTCGGATTTGGTTTGGATCTATTTAGGTTTCAGATTTTCAAGATTAAAAATTTCAGCCTCATTCAAGTATCTATAAATTTTGGTTTGAGTTCAGTTGGATCTTGCGGGTTTGGTTCGGGTTTGGATAACCCGTTTAAATTATTTTTAAAAATTTACTATTCCTTTTTTATTTAAATTTCTTATAATCTAAAAACAAATGACATATAACATATAAATTTGAATAATATATACCAAAATATCTAACTTAAACATAAAAGTTAGTTTGACTTGAATATTTGGACAGAGAATCAATAGATATTTTAAATAACTTGGTGTTTTAAAAATTGTTTGACTAATTTAACTATTTAATTTTGACTATTTGTATATATTTCAAATATTCTGGACAATTTCAAAATATCTTATATATTTTGGATATTCTTTGAATATTAATCTGAAAATAATTAATATACTTAACTATATAAATCTGATTAGGATTTATTCGTATACCCGAAATATTTTGGTTCGGATCGTGTTGGGTTCGGTTCCGGTTTTTTAGATATCAAAATTTTGAATCCATTCATACTTTTAACCAGTTTTGTTTTGGTACTACTTTTTGGATCGGATTCTGTTTGGTTTTTCGAATTTGGATTTTGTAGCCCACCCCTATATATTAGTTAGGAAAAAAAAATTAGTTGTCTTTACGCCAAAAAATATAGAAGATGGACTTATTTATTGCATATGTTTTAAAAATAAATTATGATCTATATAAATGAAAAGCATGTCAAATCCAAACTATGAAAATGTGTTTTGATTAGCATATATTAATCTACATAAACCATCCAAATAGTATATTTGTTAATTTTTATAAAAAACTATCAAATAACAAATTATTTATTTAACAAATCATTTTAGTTGGTTGAATATCAATAACACATGTCATTAAGAATACAATTTAGAAATTATTAAAATATATGAAAATTGTGAAACATAAAAAGAAAAAAATTAATACCCGCGCGGTTGCGCGGGTCGAAATCTAGTATATATTTATAATTTAAATTTATATGAAAATTATATAATTTGGTACAATATCTTCCAGGAGTATAAGGATAGTATTATTCTCTTGTGTTTGTATTGTTGGTCATAATTATTTGTAAGTTTATCGTTTTGCGTATTTTTGTTAATAATAAGTTGGGATTTTTATTATTTTAAAAATGTATCCCTCACGGAAAATACATTCTAAGTTTGCTTCTCTTTTGGTCAACAATTTTCTCTCATTCATAATATTTAATACACAGTTTTCAACATTTAAACAAGCAAGACCAGCCTTTACCAAGGAATCTGCTAACTCATTATCACTACGGGGAATGAAGCTAAAGATAGGAGATTGAAGTGAGTAATAAGGTATCTAATGTCACAATGAACACTTGCAATCTCGTTCACATCCGACCCTGAAGGCAGGGTAGAGACAAGGACTTGAGAGTCCAAGAATACTTGGAGGCTATGGAGGGGAAGCTCCTTCCCCGGGAGAAAGGCAGAGCGCACAGCTAATGCTTACGCTGTAAGAGGTGAGGCGCGACCGAGGAATATTGATAAAGAAGAGTAACATCTTCATCTTCGACTGGAGGCTCACATCTATCTTAATATAACACGTTAGCCAATAAAATGATTACAAAATTTGACATTTTGGCTCAGTTACATTCCTTACAGGGAATGAAACAACTTATATTCATTCACACTCATTGAAGCTTTATTATTTTCAAGATTTGTGAGAATTGGTAAACTCGGTCGTTACACCAATGTGTAGTTGTTGCAATCGCAGTCTGGACTTCATTCAAAGAGCTCGATTCAGTCGAGGTTTGTGTTTTTTCGTCTCATTCAAATAGCTTGATTAAATCCTCACTTGAATCATTTAATGGATTTAAAGCTTCACTTGAATGGTTTTACATCTTTTAGACATGTGTTGCCTTGGACAAAGTCATATAAAAGGATTTTAGAATACATGTTCTAAGTTGCCGAGTAGGCTCAATATTTATACTCCCTCTGTCCCATTTCAAGTGGGGTTTTAGGGTTTTTCTTTTGTCTCATTTTAATTGATGTTCTCTTTATCATAGATACAATTTATTGTTGTTTGAAAATTTTGACCAACTACAAAATACTACATCTTTTTTTTATTGGTTGAATTAGTTTAATTTAATACTAATACATAAAAATTTGTATTTTCTTAATATTTGTGCAAAAACTTAAAACACCACTTAAAGTGGGACAGAGGGAGTAGTAAAAAGTGTAGGTTGAAAAAGATATCAATTAGTTTAGGTGGTTCCCCGTTTTTCTACAATGATTTTGAAAAATATTCTTAGATGCTAAAAAGATAAATATTAGTTTCTGTTCAAGGAAAATTATAAATCTGTCTTAAATATTATACTCCGAATATACTCATCGTATCAAGAAATTTTATTTATTTTGAAAATATTATTGATAATGGTTAGATTAAAAGTGCATTGCATGGAAATGGCTCGTAAGATCAAATTTAGTTGAATTATTATAATGGTTTTGCTATATCAAAAATGAGTAGATAATTTTTTTAAAAAAAGAATAGATAGATCGAGTGGATAATCTTTATTTTATTTTGTTTTATGGGGCGTTACAAGTCGATGTCAGAAAATGAATATTACTCACTTGTTTGTAACTTGTATCAGTGATTTAAAATTATATTGTTTATTTCCAGGTATTTGAATAGCTCAGTTTTGTTTTGTTTTCTAACGTATTTTATATTTTTATATAATAGAGCACTGGCCAAATAGTTATGGCTGAAGACAAAATGAATGCATCGTTACACCTTCAGATATTATATCGTCAGTTTTCCATATTTATTTATTACATAAATACAGTAGTTGTTAAATTCAAAGAATTAATATTACAATGCAAATGTGTACACATCAACGAGAATTTGTAACATAAATTGGATTTATGAGTACAACAATGGCAGAACATCACATGAGGCCTCATACACCCTAGCTTTTCTATTTCATTTTCTGTTTTATATAAATTTTTCAAATGTTCATGTTTGGATCGGTCAGCTAAATTTGTAAACATGTCAGTATTTGCAAAGATCACCAAATGTTACAATTTGGTATCAGAAGAACTGTTTTGGGTCAGGTTCAAGTGTAATCTTCATTCATATGATTCCATGCATCATATGTATCAAAATTTCACAAAACGTGTGGCCAATTAAGCTTTATTCTTTGCTTTTAACAAAATGTTTCAATATATTTCCTCGTTTTGTATTTAGTATTTAAATCATACACTAGTGGATTTTAAAATTCGATTAATTTCACAATTAAGATCAGTTTAGTATTGTGCAAACTAAGAAGATACCAACTTGTTGGCACAAGGCGGTTTGGTTTGGCCAAAGAAATCCAAAGCACTCATTCATTTTTTGGTTGTCCTCAAAGAGAGATTGCTGGCTCGTGATAGGTTAAGATCTTGGGGTCTTCTGGTCCCTGCGGATTGTCTTCTCTGTGGTCATGCAGCAAAGACGACTAAGCACTTGTTTTTTGATTGTCAATTCTCGATTTCGGTATGGAATGCTTTGTTGGCCTTCCCTTTTTCTTTAGAAGACATTGTTCCATGGCTGACCTCCTGTCCTGTTCGTAAGAAGATTAAAGCCATCTTGAAGTTAGTTTTTCAAGCAGCAGTCTACTTCATATGGAGAGAAAGAAATATCCGTCTCCATGCGGGTACGCATGAGCCAATCACTCAGATTGTGAAAGAGATCCAGCTCCATGTTCGAGGCAAGCTTCTCGGTCTTGATAGGTCGGGAACAAACACCACTTCTTCTCAGCGCCATTCTCATGAATCATACATTTCCGTATGGCTTGATAGATTTCAAGCTTGACAAGGGAATTCCTCGCCTCTGCTTCACACAAGTTTCAACTTATATTCCTTAAATTTCCGATTTGCTGTTTCTTTTGTTATAATTAGTTCTCTATATGGAGTCTGCTTGTAAACATTTACCCGGTTTGGGTTTATTTGGAAATGGTATCATGCTTTAAAAAAAAGAAGAAGATACCAACTTGTTTTTCTTTTTCTTTTGAACTGTAAGATACCACTTTTTTACATATACAATTTTGTTTGCTTTATTGATTTTTTTGGTTATAGCATAAATTTATAAGTTTTGAGATTTTTCTTTGAATCGAGACCTTATCATACCACAAAGACATTTAACTAATACCGTAATATAATAGCTCAAGTCTTTCACAAATATAACTGATACCATGATAAGTTTCTTGTACTTCCAACTTAAAACCAATTGGCAATTAGTGGATTGGTCTAAGTTCCTTATATATTACTAATGTCTCTTTCATTTTTCCGATGTGGGATCTTCTCTCCAATAATAACCATGATAAAATGGTTCAAGAATTTTCAGAATATATAAAATTAATCGTGAATCATGATTCAAAGAACTATATTTGTATATACTCCCTCTGTCCCACTTTAAGTGGTGTTTTAAGTTTTTGCACAAATATTAAGAAAATACAAATTTTTATGTATTAGTATTAAATTAAACTAATTCAACCAATAAAAAAAAGATGTAGTATTTTGTAGTTGGTCAAAATTTTCAAACAACAATAAATTGTATCTATGATAAAGAGAACATCACTTAAAATGAGACAAAAGAAAAACCCTAAAACCCCATTTGAAATGGGACAGAGGGAGTATATTTTAATGGTAATATCCTTAGTTTCGAAATAGGTTAAATTAGTTTTTCTAAGGTTAAATTAAATGCCACTTACATAATTTTAGGTTTTGTAAAATTGTTCTGATGATATTAGTACATATAATTCTTTCTAATATAACCCTCTCATCAATCTGTGAGAAATATAATTTCTTTGGTGGGCCTCTACATGCGGACAAAATACATATGTAACCTCTTGAACTAATTTCGTTTTACCAATAGTATCATTTTATGAATCTAAAGTTTAAAAAAGGTTACATTTTGAGAGATCAACTATATAATAGATATCTTTAAACTAATCTTAATAACAACTAGAACGCAATCGGATTTGATCTCGAGGAATCCTGATCCTACCTAAATCAAAACTAGTTATATGTAGGCCAGAAAGATGCCACATACAACACACATATTCGTACAATAATTAATGAGTTTATTAGTAATTTTTTAAATCTGTTAAGAGATCTCTGCGTCATCCAAACTCCATGAACGTTGTTTAGTACTAATAATCAGAAATCTCTGGAATATCGTCCTCACACTGTTGCAGAAGCAATTGAATATATGTATATATATTTCAATCAATGTATATTGTAATAAAATATGCATGAGATCTTATATATTGGTAAATTAAATAAATAAACAGAGATTGCGAGACAACACATGCTATGTTTTAAAATCTCGGGATGGGTTGGTTTTATCGTTATATGTCTTTGACTGTCAATATTCAACAATGTGTGGCTCCTCGAATTGTTTAAACCCTTTGACCCATTCTATGAAATGCCCGTAACTAATTGTGATCATAAGCATCTTTTTCGTTAAAATCTTGAAATCGGTCGGTCTAGGGTTTGCCTTTGCCACAAACAGAGAGAAAATTGAAAAATAGTACACATGTTTTAAGAAATACTCCCATTTTAGTACAATATAGAGTTTTAATTAACATCGTTAGTTCATGTACTTATTCGAGGCATAATTTTTTCGATTGTTTCTAGAAAAGATCATTAGTTCATGTACTTATCGAACCAATATTGTCTAGAAAAAGGACTAAAAATTGTGGTTTTTAATGATGTACTAAAGTCACAAACGGCATAAAATTAAGAGATGTTGTGGTTCCTAATTAATAGGAAAGCTACTGATATCGGACTGCGTGTAAGGGTAGGTCTAGGTCTCATTAATAGCATATGCACGTTGTATTCATTTCGCCGGAATTAACCGCAGCATTATACTTATACCTTCCTATTCCAATTAAACCCTTAAATCTCGTTCCAGTTTTAACTTGGACGTATCAAAATATTAATTTTCAAACTGGATTGATATCAAACAAAGATCAAATTAAGCCAATACAAGCCTAACTAATAAGACAAAATACATCTTTTCATTATTTAGCTAAAAGTATAATGTATACATATCAGTTTATTTTATGTCATAAATATCTAAAACCGTAGGTGATCAAACATCTAGCACATGATAACCGAAAAATCAACAAACAGAATCTAATTGGTAATAAACACCTAACTCTATATATACCACCAATACCACATGCTACTGAAAATTTAATTTTCGTCTACGGCATTTTTGAGAAATTGGAGTTGTCAAGTACTGTAACGTCCAACATGATTCGTATTTTAACTTCAAGATCGTGTATAGATTAGTCTTACGAACTAATGTAAGAATTTTGTTTCTTCGTGTTATGTCTAAGATGAAATATTTTCGGGTATTTGGATGTTACATCAAAATGTGTGTTAAAGAACGTAGTTAACTATTTGTGATCCAAACCAACAGAAATTTCCATAATAAATGAAAGAGTTTGAAATAAGAAGAAAGTAATAGAAACAGATTAGAGAAGTGATTAAAAAGGGGACAATGAAGTAAGAAATATAACGTGGGGATGCAATGGTGAGACTGACTGAGAGAGAAGTAAAGAGGGACAGTTTAGTTTGGCGATAAACACACATTTTGCCATTTTCAACCCCACTTGATCCCTCTTCTCATTTTACATGGCCCTATCTTCTTTCAACGCCACTTTCCATCGTTGTAATTCTTTGCATTCTCATTTGTTTATACTACTCGGATAGTCGGATGTGTACAACCAAAAAAGCTGCAGTGAGTTAACTCTACTTTGGCCAAATTTTGGAAACTCTGTAGCACCATGGACTGACTTTGTTTCGCCTTTGAATTCAGATAAAATGCGGATCAGTCCATGGTTAAACGTTAGATACAAAGAAATATGGGTTTATTAAGTGATACGGTCTCCATCTTGACTGATTTGGTCCTATACGAATTAAATAAAAGATGGCTTCAAATTATAAAAACAAATCATAATTAAATAAAAGATCATCTGATTCTAAGTTACTAACACATCATGATGAATCAGCTCGTAGACTTTTGTTCTACTATAACACCTCTATATAGCTCATATGTTCAGCAATTTGGATCACCGGTAGAAACATCATATATGAGGTCCTAATGTACACATTTTTTTGACATTTTGATTAAGACACAAAGAAAGTTAGGCTATCTTAGTAGCAAATTTATCACAGCCACATAGATAGGCTACAAGAAAATATCTGGCAACAGTATTTTATCACTAACACTCAATAAGACTGGTGGCCTGAAATAAGAAATGCTAGCATATAATATGTGCATTAACCCTTATCCGCAAATCGGTTATTCATATTTTCAATATTGAGAAAAAGGAAACAAGTACCTTTGAATTTCCAGGAATGGTTGTTAAGTTAAAGTTGATGCTACACCATGTGAATAGCTCGATAGAAAGAAGGTTAAGTGGAACAAGAATAAGAGAAGTTAAGAGAAACAAATAAAACCCCACGTGGTTGAGTTTTTACACATAGCACATGTAACCATCAAGACATTTAGTCTCTTGAGAAAGTAAGTTTAGCAATTAAAAGCTTACCAAAATAAACAGTATCTTTTTGTACTAAACGATAATGAAAAAAACTGAGAACAAATAATAATAATAATAGATGAAAGATAAGGACACTCTTATTACAGAAACATAACCCACACCCTCTCCATGCACTTGTCTCTTCTCCATCTTCTTCTTCATCTTCTATCTCTCTCTCTCTTCATAAATTTGCATTATAAAAACACATCCACTTTGCTCCTCCCTCTTCAACACAGTCTTCTCTTTCTCCACTCCCAATCTCTTTCTCACTCTAACGCATCAACTATTATTTGTCCTGCATTGCTTTCTCTCTCTCTCTCTCTCTCTCTCTCTCTCTCTCTCTCTCTCTCTCTCTCTCTCTCTCTCTCTCTCTCTCTCTCTCTCTCTCTCTCTCTCTCTCTCTCTCTCTCTCTCTCTCTCTCTCTCTCTCTCTCTCTATCTCACACACCCACATACACACAAAGACATTTAATTTATATAAGAAAAAAAGATGTCGAGCAGAAGATCATCACGTTTAAGACAGTCCGGGAGCTCAAGAATCTCTGACGATCAAATTGCCGATCTTGTTACCAAGCTTCAACACCTCATCCCTGAACTCCGCCGCCGCCGTTCTGACAAGGTATATATACACTTTTAATATCTCTCTTGAAAATATAAACAAACATATGTTCCTTATGATATATAATCAAGTAATTAGCAGATGGACTTAGAAAATTTCAAATGAAATCGAACCATGGAGTGTATATAACCAATTAATATGCATGATGTAATCCAACGGCGTCTTGTGTAAAGTACATGTGGCCTACAGTTCATTAATTCACAGCCTCATTTATTCGTATGTATACTATCTCTTTTGTTCCTTGAACGTCTTTTGCATTTTGTTCACAAGTTGGTGGTGTGGGACTCAGTTTGTTCCTTTCCTCCTTCCACGTACCTTAACTCCATGTCTCCTCATTACTCTTCTCTACCTAAATACTCGACATAATTCTATATGTAGATGAGAAATAGGATTTATTAAAGACTGGCCGTTTATACCGTTCTGCACATTGAAGTGGTAATCATGAGAATTTAGTTCTATTTATTATATTTTAAAGAATATATTGAGCATGAAATTGCTATATAGGATAAGTTGTCGCACGTGTTGTCATGTACTTTTTTGGAGAAGTTAAACGATTGTTATTTTGTACTCACTTATGATATAAAAATGGACAGGTGTCAGCATCTAAGGTACTGCAAGAGACTTGCAACTACATCAGAAACTTACACAGAGAGGTTAATGATCTCAGTGACCGATTGTCCGAACTTTTGGCTTCCACGGACGACAACAGCGCCGAAGCAGCCATCATCAGGAGCTTGCTTAATTATTAAAATGGTCGTTAGTTAATCTGAGAACTATGAATATTTTGTTCGTTTTCCGCCAGGGACTTTTATCTTCTTATCATTATGAGTATTTGTTTGCTTCTACTTCAAATATTATGATATAGCTAGGGTTTCAGGTCATTGTTAGGCCAACTCATATGTTATGTATGTATGCATCTTAATTGTTTGTGAGGGTCCAGACCTGGCTGTATAGTAGCCTGTGTATCATGAGATTCTATAATATTTATGATTAATGGGATTGTCCGTTTCCTCTTTTTACAAATAATCAACTTTGTAAACTATTTGACAAAAAAAAAACCTTGTAAACTTTCGTTTTAGCCATGCATGTGTGTATTGAATTTCCTTGCATATGTATACAATATAAAAACGTGGAGAAGTTGTGATTGAATTTTAATGGTTTAATATATGACATAAACAGACGATAACCTCGATGTTTTCGAGATTGTATAGTTTAGATTATATGATTATAAATATTATCTATGGTGTATGGTATGGTCGTGCCACTTTTCATTTAAATCCTCTTGCATGTGATGATAGAAGATAGTTACTTGAAAATACGATACTATTTTTTAAAATACATTCAATCAAAATACTCTAATTTTTAGATTTAAAGTTCAGTGATTATTGTTTACGGTTTAGTACTTAGAAGATAGAATTGAGTTTATAAACCTTTTTATATACTTATAAATGATTTAGTAGACTTAGTTTAGTATTCTTTATCACAAATTTAAATTATTTATGAAAATAATTAACCTTTGAAAACAAATTTAAAAATGGTATCAAATTTATGATAAAATTAGAATTCTCTTTTGTGTAATCTTCCTCGTGTACTAGAACATGTATTGACTTGATAACTACGATTATAGCGTGATGTATTAAATATTCTCTGTACAGAGTCTATTTTTTATATATTTTAACATGTAAATACGATTGTTTTAAAATGTATCAAATAAATTTCATATCTTGCTCAATACATAAAGCAACTTCTCATATATAAATATTTATAAATATGGTGGTATATACTAGAAATGAATGGAATGCAAGAGTATATATATTCTCGTTGTTCTTAAAAGAATGGTATTTTAACATTTTTTTCTTATATTACATAAAAGCATCATTTAAAATTCTATGGAAATTTTGAATTTAATATTAGTTACAAACACATTGATTTTATAAATAATTTTATTTATATTAAATATTATAGGTCGTAGATGTATTAATAAGAACATCAGAGGGTGTTATTTAATTAGTGATCTAAAATCAATTAATGTTGTTTGTAATCTATCAAATTTTAAAATTTTAAGATGGTTTAAATTGATGGATTCTAAAATTTATACGGTATACATTGGATTTTGAGTTTAGTTATTTATTCATGAGACTCTACAGGAAATGATTTAAAATCAATCTAAAATATAAAGAATTTTAAAATCCTTAAAAATTGAATAACACTAGATTTTAAAAACAAGATTTAAATCATTCATTAAATAATACTAAATTTTAAAATATATTTTATAATCACCATTCGAATAACAATGGATTGTGTTTGGATTTAAACTCTATTAAAATACATCATTGAATCACCATCTTAATGTATATCAAATATTTTTTTAATTTGGGTAAAAAATATCAAAATGACATTTTTTCGAAACGTTAGATAGAAAATTATTGCGCATAAGTTAATGATAATCATGTGTCGATTTTCTATCTTTAGTTTTGGTCACAGTTATTTCTATCTAGTCAGCTGGTATGCAAGTTTTGTCTTTAAAGGAATTAAAGAAAACGATGAAAAAAATTGAAATTGACTTGAAAATGTAATAACGTCATACACGTTCACGATTTTATAACACGTTTTTAATGAACAGCTCTTACATTTTCACTGTTTAAAATACTTTAAGAAATTTACATAAATTGTATTTTAACGGTAAATCTGAGGTTTCATTAATTCTACAAGGAACACATCTAAAAAATTCAAAGTGTAGAAAAGACTGGAACATAACCTTAGCGATCAGCCCTAAAATTATCGACTAATAAGCCTTGGCCCAATAAATGAAAATAGCCTTGGCCCAATTTCTAACTAGACCTTTTTTTTTGTCATCTATTTTTTGGCCCAATTTCTAATTAGATTTTTTTTTGTCATCTAAAATTTTCTTTATCAACAACATTACAAACCCAAACATGGGTGGTTACAAATCTGAAACATTACAGATGCAACCAAGGGTGGTTACAAGTGTGAAACATCGAAACTAGATACCAAGACACAAATAACTAAGTCGGCAATTTAGATGAAATCTAAACCCGAAGCCACAAGCCGGCGGTTGCTAAAGAAAACACCCGAGAAACTAAGCAAGACACCAAATCAACCCTGAGACATTTTGGGTAGCCACCAAAATTCACAAACGAAACCATAATGACTACTCAGAACTAAAAGGCTAGAGATTGGAGCTTGAGACAGGCACAAACAACTACAAAATACCAAAGACTAACAACCGTAGATGGTAATCAAAGTGATAATGAGAGAAACCAGAGCCCTGCGTTAGTAAACGAAACCGTCTCTGTAAAACACCCTCCAACTCCAACTAAACTCGCCATCGGACTTTGAACAGGTTATCCACATGCCACACACCACGGCAAAGCCTCGGAAAGCTTTTCGTACACAAACATTATTAATACGGCTGGTAACCACAGACTAACCACCACAAACCATCAGATCTGTTAAGATCGGAGTCGGCAGAGCCTGATTTGATACTCTCATTTTGGATCTGAGATTTGAATCATCAAATCTGATATTTAGAATACCATCTAGAAGAAGAAAAGAAACTAAGACAACTACAACAACATGACCACTTTTTCACAGTATAAACGACATGACGCCGTCGACCGGAGAAGGTGAAGACAACAAGATCTCTTTTTTTTCTCTCGTTCTACATTTTTTTTATTTCTCGGTTTTTTCAGCAGAAACTTGTCGTCAGTAGTATTTTCTAACTAGACCTTTTTTTAACACAGCTAAATTTCTTTGTAAACAGTTAACAAAATTAAAATCCTTTGCCTACCTACCGTAGAGAAAGGTCATGTTCTTTGTCACAAAAGGCAAGACAGTATTAAAGGAAGAAGTCTAATTATTGGCTAAACTTCACAAAACGCAGTTATTATATTTGTGAAAATTTATGATTGATTGATTATAAGATACTGCAATAATTTAATAATAGAATATCAATATTAACACATTATTACATTATAAAAATATAAAAACATTTTCGTATGATAAAGTATAATAATTTTTAATATAATATAATTAATAACAATAGTACGAAAAAAACAATATTACGTTTAAAAAATTTAGATGAAAACTATAATTTCAATAAATTTTTTTGAAAATTTATATAAGAACTTTTTTATAAAATATTTTTTCGTTTATATATGTATATATCTTTATATATGTATGTATATTAATGTTTAAATATTATAGTGAATATTTTTGGTTTAAATTTTTTATAAAATAAATTATGATACCGTTACTGAATTTTAATTAAAATATAAAATGTATATCTATTTATTTATGAAATTTTAATTTTAAAATTGTAATTTAAACTTTTCAAATATTTTTATATTTATTTATCTATTTACAACTATCCGCAACCGCAAAAGTTAGCTGAAACCAGATTTCGATTTAATAGGTTTAGAGCGGTTTGACACGATTTATAATACTTTTTGTAATTGTTATAAAACGAGACTAATCACTAGTAAATGCAAGAAAAGAAAAACTGATTTTGTGGGAGTTAACTGAGAAACCAGTATGTGTATACTGCTTGCCGACAGATGCAAGTTTTGTCCAGGATTAGAACTGAGATTCTATTCAACATTGATAAAAGATTTCAACCGGTTGAACCCAAAGCAGTTGTCTAACAATACAAATAATCTAAAATATTTTAGTACAAATTCGCAATCCAAAAATACTCAAATGCCGGTGTTCAGATTCATTTTGTGTAATTCTAAAAAAATTGTTTTATTTTGAGAGAGAGACCTATTTTTATTAAGATCCATTTCTAAAAAATAAATAAATAAACAAATACTCATGCATCACATGTAATATAATATGTATTTTAAAATAAATATTTTTGTTAATAAAATTATTAACCCGTTTATTATTTCATAACATAAATAAAAAATCTGTTTGTCCAATCTGTTTCTACTTGATAAATATTATGTATATTCGATGAAATACCCTGCAAAAATTGTAATTGTAAAAATGGCTATTTTCTTAACCATAGTTGGTTTAAAAAGTCGACTTAATTTAAAAAATTTAAATATTAATTTTAAAATGATTAAATTTATTAATTAAGATTTATGTAAAATTATAATATTCTAAATGCATATATTTAGGATATTTATGCAATTTCAATTTAGAAAGAATTACATTTAATTTAAAAATATGTCAGATAAAACTTATTCTAGTATAACTTATTTTATTTTAAATTTCATAATATTATCTTAATTTTTGAAAATTTTGACCCTATATACAACAAAGAAAATTAACTGATTTTTGTATATATAGTAAAGAAATGTTTGATCTGTATATATATAATTCTTTTGTAATTTTGGTAACCCAAGATAAACAGCATTCTTTTATATGTGAAAAAATCATTTAAATTTGGTTATATATATTTTTAAAATTTTAATTAATTTATATTTGAATTTAAAGAGTTTTTTGATATATGGTGATGATTAAATATCATTTATACATTATAGTTAAATTTTTAAATGTAAACCACAAAAATTAGTACATTATCATTTGGTATATTATTTGGTGATATATCACGAATCACGTGTTCTTCGGGCGCATATGTAAATAATAAAAATAAAATATTATTGAGTGATATATATTTCATAAAGTTTTATTATAATTTAATTATATAGTTATTATTCATGTCATTAAGTGTTAAAAATAATTAAGTTGGATCAATTAACAAAAGATAAAAACAGAAAAGGTATCATATATTATTAATAAACGTAATGCTATATAACATAAATAGTCCGAATAAGTTCGATAACACTTTAGAATATTCTTTAGATAGATTTATTTTACTGGTCGATTTTAATTAATAATGACTCCATTAAATTATTTACTGACATAACTTTGTAAATAACTTAAAAAAAAGAAAGGCTGAATTTTAAGAAAAATTCTGCTTTAATAATAATTTCTATAGTAATTGAAATATTTATTTTAAGTTTGAGGATAATGATTTGAGTTTTTTTATTGCGATCGATGAATATTAATATTTATATAATAGTGAATGATTTGATCTAATAATTTTAAAGATCTAAATGTTTAATATACTTTATTCATCCTTTATTAAAATTTCATCTGAAACTATAAATTTTAATTTCATTTTATTTTAGCTATAAACTCACTAAATTATTAAAAACCTTATAAGACTTACAATTTAAAATATTTTTAATAATAGTTAATTTAAAATATTTCATAGAATGATAAGTTCGATAACGTTGATATCTACAATTTAAAAACTTGAAAACTACAAATTGATAATTTTAATAAAATCACCTAATTTTTTTAATTGAATATACCCATAACCTTAGACGTCTGATACAACTAGTAAAATTACCGAACATAAATTATGATGAAGTAAAGAAAACATATCTTATGGATAATGGATTGCCAAACAATATCCATATTCACCCCCAAGAAAAATAGAACTAGTAAAAAAAACAAACAAATAGAAAATGTGCATCTGCCTCTTTCTCTCGTCAGCTTCGAGTCTTGTCTCCTATTTTATCACGCAAAACTATATAATAAAGAAATTTAAAACTATTGTGTTCAAAAAATAAAAAAAAATTTAAAACTATATATCTGGCCTATCCAACTAGCCTATAGGCGGTGTATAGTTTATAACCCGATTCATTTCACCACCATACGCTCCTATATTTTTGTTTATTTTTGTTCTTTCTCCTTTTCTAATCTACTCGGAACTGAGAAAAGGTGGAGAGGACGAAACCGATCAAAGAGGAGACATGTCTTGTAATAACAGCTTAGCTTTCTTCCCTTCAAATTTCACTCCCCAAAACAATCACCAAGACGAAGAAGATTATCCACTGTCTCTTCTTCCTTCTCAAGACTTCCATGGTACCTCGCATCAACACCATTTTGAAATTCTCATTCCTCTTTTTTTCTACTTCTTTTAATTTCTTATAATCTGCTCTGTTTTTAGGGTTTCTTGGTAACAGATCTCCAATGCTAAACGTAGATGGGTTTTGTAACATAGAGATGAACGGGGACGAAGAGTTATCAGACGATGGATCTAAGATGAGAGAGAAGAAGAGGAGACTGAACATGGAGCAGTTGAAGACGCTAGAGAAGAACTTCGAGCTTGGTAACAAACTCGAGTCAGATAGAAAGCTGGAGCTGGCTCGTGCCTTGGGATTACAACCAAGACAAATCGCTATTTGGTTCCAAAACAGAAGGGCTCGTTCCAAGACCAAACAGCTCGAGAGATACTACGATGAGCTCAGGCGTCAGGTCGAGAGTCTCAAACATGAGAACGACACTCTTCAAACTCTAAATCAAAAGCTCGAGGCTCAGGTAATGGCATTGAAAAGTATAGAGCCAATAGAACCAATCAATCTGAACAAAGAAACAGAAGGTTCATGTAGTAACAAAAGTGATAACATCTCTGGTGACATCAGACCGGCAGAGATTGACAGCCAATTTGCTATAGGCCGTCCACCGTCTTCACCGACAACTACAACGATGCAGTTTTTTCAAGATTCCTCCTCAGAACATAGAATGGTAAAAGAAGAAAACAATATCGGCAACATGTTCTGTGGTATTGATGACCAATCTGGGTTTTGGCCATGGCTTGACCAGCAACATTACAATTGAATGTAGTCTACCTTATTTTCTTAATCAAATTTCGAATTTTACATTTCTTGAACATGTTTCAAGACCGAATAAGCAAAATAATATCACGCTAGTTAGTTTCGTAATGTAATGTAAAAAAGAGTCGATATTCATCATTTCTTTTTTTGAACTGGATATTCATCATATGTTATAATAATTTAATTCATATGGGGCCTATGATTATTTTAAGAAGTCTGAACTATGTGGCTGTATATCATACAACTCATATCCAGAAACGCTAAGAATTAAAACAAAAAATACAGAAATTCCAAATTAATAAATAAATTTATTTAAGGTAAATTATAGCTTCATCTTTAATTTCAAAAACTAATTTAAATTTGACAGAATTAAAAAGTTCTAAAACTGAAAACAGTAAAATTAAAAAAATTAAACTATTTTTAGTCTTATTCAGATGAGTGTATGAAAATCTCTCTTTTCACTTGGTTTAACTCAAGATGAACTGTAAGGCAATAAGGTGTCTGATATTTCAGCCATTTGTAAACCCTTTGACGCCTGGAATGGCCATTGCTGCTCTCGCTGGTGCTGACGTCAACAAGGGTGTTGAACAAGATTCATGTAATTTTACTTTTACCTTTGAAGAAGACCAGAATACTTATATAATTTTCTTTTTAGTTTCTCGTAGTTTTACAAAATTTGGAATTTTTACTTTAGTTTATTTTTATCTATTTTTTAATTATTAACTTTAAACTGATATTATATCTATTGGAGATAAGATCCCACATTAGATATATGTAAGGGACATTAACTAATATATAAAGGGTTAGAGCCAATCCACTAATCACCAATTGGTTTTAAGTTGAGAGAGAAGAAGAGGAGACTGAACATGGAGCAGTTGAAGACGCTAGAGAAGAACTTCGAGCTTGGTAACAAACTCGAGTCAGATAGAAAGCTAGAGCTGGCTCGTGCCTTGGGATTACAACCAAGACAAATCGCTATTTGGTTCCAAAACAGAAGGGCTCGTTCCAAGACCAAACAGCTCGAGAGATACTACGATGAGCTCAGGCGTCAGGTCGAGAGTCTCAAACATGAGAACGACACTCTTCAAACTCTAAATCAAAAGCTCGAGGCTCAGGTAATGGCATTGAAAAGTATAGAGCCAATAGAACCAATCAATCTGAACAAAGAAACAGAAGGTTCATGTAGTAACAAAAGTGATAACATCTCTGGTGACATCAGACCGGCAGAGATTGACAGCCAATTTGCTATAGGCCGTCCACCGTCTTCACCGACAACTACAACGATGCAGTTTTTTCAAGATTCCTCCTCAGAACATAGAATGGTAAAAGAAGAAAACAATATCGGCAACATGTTCTGTGGTATTGATGACCAATCTGGGTTTTGGCCATGGCTTGACCAGCAACATTACAATTGAATGTAGTCTACCTTATTTTCTTAATCAAATTTCGAATTTTACATTTCTTGAACATGTTTCAAGACCGAATAAGCAAAATAATATCACGCTAGTTAGTTTCGTAATGTAATGTAAAAAAGAGTCGATATTCATCATTTCTTTTTTTGAACTGGATATTCATCATATGTTATAATAATTTAATTCATATGGGGCCTATGATTATTTTAAGAAGTCTGAACTATGTGGCTGTATATCATACAACTCATATCCAGAAACGCTAAGAATTAAAACAAAAAATACAGAAATTCCAAATTAATAAATAAATTTATTTAAGGTAAATTATAGCTTCATCTTTAATTTCAAAAACTAATTTAAATTTGACAGAATTAAAAAGTTCTAAAACTGAAAACAGTAAAATTAAAAAAATTAAACTATTTTTAGTCTTATTCAGATGAGTGTATGAAAATCTCTCTTTTCACTTGGTTTAACTCAAGATGAACTGTAAGGCAATAAGGTGTCTGATATTTCAGCCATTTGTAAACCCTTTGACGCCTGGAATGGCCATTGCTGCTCTCGCTGGTGCTGACGTCAACAAGGGTGTTGAACAAGATTCATGTAATTTTACTTTTACCTTTGAAGAAGACCAGAATACTTATATAATTTTCTTTTTAGTTTCTCGTAGTTTTACAAAATTTGGAATTTTTACTTTAGTTTATTTTTATCTATTTTTTAATTATTAACTTTAAACTGATATTATATCTATTGGAGATAAGATCCCACATTAGATATATGTAAGGGACATTAACTAATATATAAAGGGTTAGAGCCAATCCACTAATCACCAATTGGTTTTAAGTTGGAAGTCCATAATAAACCCGAATCTAACATGGTATCAGAGCGGGCTCAATACCCTGACCCATTAATTAATCCGGTCCGGACAGTGGCCCGATCAACCCATTAGCTGATGGCCTATAGAAGGTTCAGTTCTCCGAGATTGCTAGAAAATAAAGCATTGTTTCGGAGGGGTATGATGGATTCTGCGAGATTAATGGTTATACGCACCATTATCTCGATGGAGGGTATTGGAGATAAGTCCCACATTTGATATATGTAAGGGACATTAATTAATATATAAAGGGTTAGGGTCAATCCACTAATCACCAATTGATTTTAAGTTGGAAGTCCGTAATAAACCCGAATCTAACAATATCTCTCAAATTATTATTAATTTATTATAATATGAACATTTATTTTTATGGAATTTCCAGATAATAAAAATGTGAAAGGCATCAACTTACAGATTCCAAGGAGAAAATGGGGTTGGAGAGTGGTCATTCACATTCAGAAATTGGACCCAGCCCTTTTTTACTCTTTCATCTACTCTGACACAGATCGATCCACTCTAAGGACGGACTTCATTTTTTCTTTCAAAGTCGAAGGGGAATCTTTAAATTAAGTTTATATTAAACCATTTCAAAAATCTGTATCGACTTAATTATATTGGTCTGAAAGGTAATCTCAAATTTGTAAATATAAGCGAGACAAAATAAAAATGTAGTTTAGTCAAAAAAAAAATGTAGTACGATTTAACTTAGATTCATGCATTTTACGAAACATGTGCAGTTCTGATAGAATCAATGGTACAGAATGATATTATAGAAAATTACTTTGCGATTTTACTAAATAAATACAAAAATAGTTAAATGTTAATAAAATTTAAACTTTTTATTTTTAAATAATATATAAAAATCTCAATTTTTAATATTGAACCAACTCACCAGTTTTAATGAATTTGACCATTTTTCACTATTTTACTTCAATATAGAGGATTGAGCCATGGTCAGCCGACCAATCCGTTCCAATTTTGTTTTTGTTCTGATACCAACTCACTTTTCTATCTTTGTCATGATATTTTTTATTATAATTATTTGGTTTTGACTAAATGAGAAAAGTTAATACTCTCTTGGTTTTATGAAGAATATCGTTTTAGAATTTTAATTTTTGTTTCACAAAAATGTCGTTTTATATTTGAATATAAAATTTTAGATTAAATTCAAAATTTCTCCCCTTTGTTTTCATGTATTAATTGAGAGAGGAATAATTAGTGTATACAGTATTAGGGTAATTTTCAAACATAGGAACAATTATTGAGTTAAAAACTTTAGGTAAAATTGAGTTTTAATGATTTATAATATACAAAATCTTTAAATAACATTTATATGAAACATAGGAACAATTATTTTTAATATTTTAGTTGACCAAATAATTTGTAACAAATACATATTAAAATAGCTCAAATTGTATGTAAGAGCATCATCATCGACAAAAAAACTTAGAAACATCTCCTTTTTTAACAACACAAAAACGTCTCTTTTCTATATTTTACTACTTTATTTTTCTTTTGTTATTTAACTTTAAATATAAAATATGTTGGACCAATGAATAAAGATACATGAAAGATGAGTATCTTGAAAAAAAACATTCAACACCCTCTAACTTCTCTCTCTCTAAAAACAACGCTCTAGCTTCTCTCTAGTTTTCGGAAACCCTAACTTCGGCCCGGCTATTCCGATGCCGGAGACACCCTTCTCGCTTTCTTCTCCTTGTTTTTTCTTTGCTTTCTTCTTCCTTGTCCAACCGGGGTCGATATACTTGCTCCTTTGCGGCTGTTGAGACTTCTATGTCAGCTCGATTCGAGCATCAACGGGGTCTGTTCCGGCGTGCTTTGGAGAAGCGGTGAGGCCTTGGGAAGCAGGTGAAGGAGAAAGTCGGCTTTTAGGGTTTCGGAGAAGCCAGATCTAGTTTCCCATTTTTCAGATCTCCGGCGATTCCGGTATCGGTGACGGCGCGTGACGTGCTGAGACGTCTTCTCAAACTTGGATCTTCGTTCCCCCGAGGCGGTGAGACAACCGGAGAAGATTTGGTCGGACTGTGGACAGAAGTTATGTCGTCCGGTTCTCGGGGATATCATGTGCCAAGGTCAGCGCCAAGGGAGTTTTCAACCAGAGGTGCTTGCTTCTCGACAGTACATGGCGTCCCAGCGTCGGAGGAGGGCGGTTAGAGTTCTCCGGCGGTACGAGCTCCGCACTTCTGGAGATAAACTGCTAATCTGTCACGAGATGTCACTGAGTCCTGCTTTTCAGTCCGGATCTCTGTGTCTGGTTTTTGGCTGAGGACCGAACATTGAACAACGGGGGTATGCGGTTTATCTCGAGAACGCGCTTTTTGATGAAGATGCATTTGGTCACGATCATCATGCCTATCCTTTGGTACCACTTGCTTGTTTAAGATTTGTATTCTCGTGTTTAGTCATGTACTCTCTGTTTAGTAGATATTTTCGTGTCTCGAGGTCGATTTAGGAGATTCAAGAGATGAATCACTTCGGGTCTTGGGGTGATTTCATTCTCACAATGGTCTAATATACAATGGAAGCTTCAATTAGGTAGGATTTAGTTCAAGTTAATGATTAAATTCGATACTAGATTGTCTTATTGTATGAGTGGTATAAACACTTGTGGTCAAGTACTTTGTATCCAGATCTTGGTGAAATGAATGTTGTTGATAAGTTTAAAAAAAAAAATGAGTCTCTTGCAAAAACAGTAAATAATGATGGTATGTTTCTTGTGTTTTAACTTTCTCTTTCCTCTCACCTCTCTTTCAATTATATTTTATTATTTTAAGTCTAAGAGACTCTTTCAGAAACCTCCAGTGATCATGATCTAAGATTTGTTTTTGTTTCAGAAACTGAATATAAAAAATGGAACAATAATAGTATATAAGTGTTTACAGTTAAAAAACCACACCAAAATGGAACATACTATAAAGTAAGTGCGTTATACTACATGATAGAACAAACAAAAACATTTTTTTTAAATTTCATTTCTTTTTGTAGTGACTGAATGGTGACATTTTGAAAATTACCCTTACCCTGCATCAATTTTTTCCCTCCCTGCTGACCCCATTCATAACCTATGACCTAAAGTCGATCCATAAATGAAAAAACGAACGATAAAAGAAAACGTTTTTAGACAAAAAAAATTGGGTAGATGTTAAAGATTATGGTATTTATAAATAAAATTGTTATATAGGAATGAAAAAATAGTAGTTTGTTACACTTGAAAATCTGTACTTTTTAAGTTCATAAGTATTAACAAGGATATTCCTATAAGGCTATAATTATGGAAAATATGAGCTAAAAAAATCATGTGGACAGTGTACATGCATGTTGATTAAGCTTCCATTGCTGTCAAATCAAAGCGATAATTAGAGTTTCATTAATTAGTAGTTAGTTTATGGGATGAATTAAGATATTGATTGGGAACAAGTAGGTCTGGGCACGGATCGGATATTCGGGATTTTGAAGGTATTTGTGATTTGCTTCGTATGTCACGGATATCTAATTTTTCGATTTGCTTTGCTTCGGTAAAATACGGATATTCGGAAAAATAGATATCCGGAAAATAAATAGATATTTTCGGATATTTACTAATACTTACAGATATCTCATATGTTTGGGTTAATACAAATAATCTTTAAAATTTGATACATATTTTTTTTGTAAAATACTTTTTTGCATGATAGAAAAGATAAAAACTAAAAGAAGTAGTGAATCTACATATTTTGTAAATTTTTTAAACTTAGTTAACAATTATAGTAACACAAAATTTAAGAAAAAAATAATAATTGTCATAAATTTTTCTCTTCTTTTTATGTAATACTTTTATATAAGTAATAATGTGAATAGAAGTTGTCAAATCATATGTTAGAATAATAATTATAAAAAATTTATACATTTAAAACTTTAAATATAATCAAGATATACATGTATTTACATATTGCCGAATCGGATCGAATATTCGCTTCCCAAAAATTTAGTATTTGTGATTTGCTTCGATTTTAACGGATATTGAGTTTTTGTATTTGCTTTGCTTCGAAAGTTTACAGATATTTGGAATTTTCGGATCGAATCGAAACGAATAACGAATCGAATCAAATTTAACGAATAAAATGCCCAGCCCTAGGAACAAGAATGCGACAGACTATATGAAAACCAAGAGGATTATCTTTCTGTTTAAACGTTGACAACTAAATGCCGAGGGAGATCAAGCTTGTAAACTGCGCCATTATAGATTAGTTAAATGCAAGAATCTTCATGGGATCATGTGCATTTCCTTAATATAATGTTGCAAAGATCGTAAAATATATATTCTGTCACATACAAATTTGAAAATCTGGCATTTCTGGTGATAATTCAATAGATACCAACACGTACTTCCACTCCTCTAAGACAAACTATTTAAATTATACACATTAACAAAATTAATAATTACCTGTAAAGAAGAACTAGGTATGTGGCCATGTGCATATACGAAGGTGTTCCCTAATTAGTTATTCATTTCCAGTGAACAAGTAGATCAGAAACTACATAAAGTAGAACTAGCTAGAGGGTATAGTTAATTGGTTTTATCATATACACCAGGAACTTAATTTCGAAAGTGTTAATTAGTTTTGATGGAATGTTACATTTCATTCGTTAATACATGCAGTAACATTTTACACATAATTTGGTTCGTATTAGTGCCTGAATATTTAAATATAATGCATATATATAGTTAGTGGTTCCAGAGAGTACTGTTTGAGATATACTTTAAAGTTGTATCATAATATTTTCTTTATCTCATGTGGGGTCTTAAGCAATATATATATATATATATTTTTTTTTTTTTTTCTTTAATAAGTTTGGGATTTCAAATTAAATCGAGATTTATGTTTAAGAATGTGAAGTTTTTAGAGTTTGAGAAAGAGTTTATTAAGTGAACACTAATCTTTGTGAAAAGCAAAAGAGTCTAGAATATAAAAGATAAAAAACGACAAGACTGCTATCGCATTGTCGCAATGTTTGAAAAATACAAGGCATATATGCATACAGTATATATAATTGATTAATATCTTTTATATTTTCACTTGGTCTGATTTTTAGCCCAAACTAATGATCATTTCATTTCGATAGAATGCTCCTTTTAAAAAAACTAATGTTCATTTCTCATGTAAATTTACCTAGTTTGCGAATAACAAAAATAAAAACAAAAAGAGAGAGAAAAAATGAAAAATAAATAAAAGAGATGTGATTGGGATGCATGTGGACTGGCAATAACATGAGGATAGTGGTTCAATGTTTTGAACTTTTTAAGATTTGGCAAATGAACACTCGTTGCCATTTCACATTGCAACGGACTTTTGGGGGGTTAAATGCAACGGACTTTAATAGTAAAAATGGTTTGTGACTCGAAGAAAACAGTACTATTCTTTCATCAACCACCGAAACAAAGTTGGACACTAGGACACGACTTTCAAACTCTTCTCATTTGGCGAGTGAATACAGAATCAATATGTACAAGATACCAAATTTCCACAAATATTTTTAGAATTTTTCCACAAATAACTTCGACTAATATATTTTTGATGACCAGATACTAGCATGTGAGAACTAGGTGAAAATACTTCAAATATAATATTTCTATCGGAATGTTTTTGTACTTCAATAAATACAAAAATATGTTTTTCATAAAGAGTAACATTTGAATTTTGAATAGTAGACGTAGAAGAATACAGATTTCATTCCCGACTGTAGAGTGATATCGAAGTGAAAATACATTTTGCAGTTTTTGAACTAGGCATGGTAAGTTAAAATATGTCAATGGGCCGGGTTGGACTATAATTTGGGCATCTTATAAACAGAGGTTTAGTTCATCACGAGCTGCTGCATGTATTTAAAAGAGTTGAAGAGGGCCACGTCTGGTTCCCGGGTGCGACTAAAGCCCCACAAATTTTTTTAATAATTAAAGAGTGACAAAAAAAGAATATTTGAATATTTTCTATAATCCGTGTAAAAACCCTCAATGACATCAATTTGAAACGAATGGAGTAAGCTTTTTTTTTTTTTTTTTTTTGAAACAATAGTTGTTTTAAAGAAAATGTTGACTTTTGCATTTATATAAGAATTGAATTTTTTGAACATACAATTTGAATTGTATTTATACACAGTATATGATTATTCTGATAATTGTTGCTTAAATGCATCTTTACAGTTTTATAAATGTAGTGTACATAATACACCTGTAAACTATATTTTTAAAGGTTTGCTAGCAAACCTTTAAAGTTACAAGAGATTTTACCAAAAAAAAAAAGTTACACGAGATTAGTTCAGCCATAGAGTTCAGTCCGAGAAGTAAAACAAATTGGCACGGCAAAGCACAACACACTTTTAAAAGCAGAACATAAAAGAAGTAACATGGTAAGACGAAGAACTCTTTGATCTTTAAGTCCTAGTAAGATCCACGACCATGAGCAGAACCTGTAAACTATCTTTTTTTTTTTGAAAAAGGACCTGTAAACTATCTTTCTTGCAAGTTCATTTGTGAATTATTTTAAGATATTCTAATCTCAAAGTTTACATACAGATTTGAGTTATTCTAATCATCGTAACCAACTAACCATGTAAGAGCATCAGCAGTGGTCTGATTTTTTAAGAGAGTACCTCACAAATTAAATACTATTATTCTTTATTACATAATTAAAGTTTAAATAAAAATGAATTAGAACTATTAACAATGTGACAGTTGGAACATAAATCTCTTCGGCACAATAGAACGTTTCTTTATATAAAGACGTCTTTCTATTTTCTGTTCCTTCTCTCTTCCTTTTTCAATCTTTTATTAATTAACATATGAGAGGTTCTGGGGAATAAAGAGAAATACTTAGGTTCACCCCTAGGTGAACCTTTAAATTCACCCCTAGGTGAACCTTTAAATTCACCTCTACCTCTTATGACCAATCAAACTGCCACATAGATTATTAAATAAATAATAATAATTTATTTAAAAAAAGTTGAAATAAAAAGAAAAATAACTTCAATTTTAATAATGCTAACTCCGTCAACTATACCCTAAACCATAAATCATGAATCTAAACCCTAAATCTAAACATATATCCTATACCCTAAATCCAAACCCTAAACCCTAAATCTAAATCAAAACCCTAAATATAAATTTAAACCCTATACTCTAAATCTAAACCCTATACTCTAAATCTAAACCCAAATTCTAGACCCTAAACCCAAAACCCAAAATCTAAACCCAAACCCTAGACCCTAAACCCAAAACCCTAAATTCTAAACCCAAATCCTAGACCCTAAACCCAAACCCAAACCCTTGGATTTAGAGTCTAGGTTTGGGTTTAAAATTTAGAATTTGGGTTTAGGGTCTACGATTTGGGTTTATGGTTTAGGGTTTGGGTTTAGATTTAGGATATAGAGTTTAGGTTTAGATTTAGGGTTTGGATTTAGGGTATAAGCTTTGGGTTTAGAGTTAGAATTTGGATTTGGATTTAGATTTAGGGTTTCAATTTAGGGTATAAGATTGTATTTATATTTAGCATTTAGATTTATGATTTAGGGTTTAGTTGACGGTGTTAGCGTCGTTAAAGTTGACGTCATTTTTTGTTTCAGCTATTTTAATTTTTTTAAAAATAATTTAATTTTTATTATTTAATTATCTATGTGGCAATTTAATTGGTAATAAGCAGTGTTTTGAAAACCGGACCGGACCGGCCGGTCGAACCGGTTCGACCGTGACTCGCTGAACAAGCCGAGTCCGGTTCGGTTTAAAACCCGGATTTGTAAAAAACTGGTAAAATCGGCTGAAAACCGGTGACCCGGTTCAATTTTTAAACCCGGTTCATAAAAATTAACATATAATTAAGTGTTTTCAATTATTACTAGCTAAAATTTAATATTTTATAATTAGTGTTCAACTATCACTATTTAATTGATTTTTTATTTTCTTAAGAAACAATGTGAAAAATATATTTTTGACTTTTATATACTATCTTTATTTTACCATATTCATAAAATTTGAGATTTAATTGTAAAAATAAATAAATATGATAAATTTAATTGTAAATCATATGATTTTATCAATTTTAGTTTACATAGTATTCACTGTTCAATTTTATTTTACTATATATATAGTTAGATTTATGTTTATTTTTATATTTAGTTAATTATAAAAAAGAATACATAATGTATTATATGTAGAAGTAAAGTTCATATAATATAAATATATAATTATATATATAAGTTTCATAGATAGAAAACCCGGTTCGACCGGTTGAACCGGTCCAACCAGTCAACCAGTAGCTACACCGAGTCGGTATCCGGTCCGGTTTTCAAAACATTGGTAATAAGGGAGTGAGGTGAATTTAAAGGTTCAACTAGGAGGTGAACCTAAGTATTTCTCGGGAAGAAACGCCCAGTGCACCTGCTCTTATTCATGAATAATTTTGTTTCATTAAAAACTCATCCCAAATCAATTTTTGTGATAAAATTTCTAAAATCTGGGACGGAAAATTGCATCTATACAATGATTGTATGAGTTTTAAAAATTACAAGTTTAAATATTTCATATGACTTGCTAAAGTAGTTATAGGTTATTACGAACTTGGAAAATAATAGAATAAAACATTGACAAAATTAGAAAAGAAAAAGTGCTAACTATATTCGGGGATCACCTTATTATACAATGTCTGAATAACTTGAAATCACCAAATACCATCTGGAGTTCCTCCAAACACTTCAGTAAAGAAATTATTGACAGTTTTCTCAATGAAGTGTTCGAAGGAACTCTTGAGAATATTTGATCGAGGTAACACTTCCTTCAACTTACTAACTTTTTTCCCTCAAAAAACAACTTACTAACTTTACACTGTTTTACAGATATTACAGAATTTTACCATATATAACTAATAAAGAATTAAAGATATATTTGAACACAGACTTGTTTTTAGGGTTTGCGAATATAGTGGAAGAGTGAATTGTATTTATAATGGATCGGAGGGGAGATTAGATGTGAAGAGAGTTCTGAACATGGACGTAAAATTGGGACTTAGGAAGGTGGAGAAAAATAGAATCGTATCGAACGAGTTAAGGAATTTAATCTCCCTCTCTCTCTCTCTCTTTTCACCCTTTCCGCGAGATACGTACCACATCTCGAATATTAAGTGACTATATACGTATACGCTAGTCCCTAACTTGTATAAAAGTTCATGTAACACGTTTGCTTACGTTCCTCCAATACTGCTTTTCTTCATGTTTTTCGATATGAAAAGATTACTTATATTATAGACTATCGTATACAGCCTAACTATTGTTCATATGTTTTAGAAAACATTAGCGAAGATTGAAAGTTAGGGGTTATCACGAAGGCCTTAACAGTATATCAGTAAGTTCGTAATTTTATATGTTTGACCTAGTTCTCTTTTATTATTTATTACTACAGTTGAGCTTGCCACTTTTGATTAATGCTTGAAACTTGAAAGAAAATCAAGGCAAATATTTTAGGGACTTTCCCTGGTTTTAGTTATGCTATACCTTGAAAGGGTTCAGTGCATGACCATGACCGTCTCAAACTTTATACAGAACTTCAAAAAAGAATATAAGACCCTTTTTAATAATCTGAAATAATTTAGATTTTTTACAAAATATCATTATTATATAAAATAAATACATCAATTTAATTATTTATATATAAATAACACCATTTTCTAGATTTTTAAATCCAAAATCATTGATCAAATCATTGAACTTGATCATTTGGCATTTTTCAATGCAAAATCATCAATCAAATCATCAAATTTGATCATTCTTCTAGCCATTCTTATAGTTTTTCAGTTTTTTTACGTTTATTATATCCAAAATCCAAAATTATAATCTATAAATACAATAGAGTAACAAAATCTTGATAGTATTTAGACAAAAACCTATATACTCTTAGACATGACACTTTTTTTTCTTGTCGACATACGTTATACGTAGGCTAGTTTTTTTTCTTTGTGTTTGCTGTTTTTTATGAGAAACGGTGAAAAAATATATCTTGTTCTCCCTATTTATAACCTCTAATTGTTAATTGTTTCCTAAACATAATCAAATTAGAATATTAATTTTCCTTACTACCACTGAATATTCAAACACACATCAAAAGCTATTTCTTACTTTCCAAAATATATAATTGATATAAATACTAATCACTTCCTATTTATTGCATTTTTAGTTGGTTATATAAACAAAATAAAGAATTGTAATTTATATTTGTTGATTTGTAAATACGAAAATTAATTCAAATATAGTTATTCTGATTTTTTATTAATATATGATTTTAAATTTTTAATTATTACTGAAAAAATTATGGATCCTCTAAAATTTTGGACCCTGTTCGACCGCTCCAGTTGCACGTGCTAAAAATCAGTGGTTCTTGCTGGTTAATGTATTTGTAGACAAGCCCATTCATATTTTGTGTGTAAAGAAGGGGGTTGTTTGGTTTCTGTACCACTCTCTCTTGTCATTACACCCAAGTGGTGAGATACTCCATTGAGTTTCTCGTAGACATAAGAAAAATATATAGTCTAAGCTAATTAGAAAGTGCCATGTGTTAGAAGAGTCTCCAGCATTTTTGTGAGTTTCATATTCAAGAGACTTGTTTCTTCATCTCTCTGTCTTTCTTAATTCTTTCAATATTTTTAATCTTGAGATACTCCTTCAGAGATCATTGCTAATGGTGCTTTCTAAGAAATATGGATCAAGAGAATGACTGATAATCACTTTAGTCTTACAGGACTAGAGTTTTTTTTTTTTTGATAAGTACAGACTAGAGTTTGAAGAGGTGAAAGCCCAAGATGCTGATTGTTTATGTGATGAAAGACTATACTGGTAAACTAGGTAGGCATTATTGTTCCAGTGAATAGGATAATTAAGCTTTTAAATAACTGTGTTGTTAGTAACTTGTCTCTCTCTTGTTACAATTCTTTTGGCTTACGTCTACAGTTCAAGACCTCAATCTTTGATCTTCATAGGAGTTGCCACCAGATATAAATGGAAAACTTCAGGCATGTCCGGAGGATGAGTCTTGGAATTATACAAACCCAGGTTTAGAGTATGAACATGGATATCGGAGAATAATTATTGAAGCGACGAATGATAGCCTAAATAGCAAATACCGTGTGAAGCTCACACCTATAATAACGTTTTACCCGATTTTTGGTTGATTCCACCAAATTTAAACTCGTCTTTATTGTTTTTTTTTTTGGCTTAACAGATAGATTGTTGCAATCGTTTGTCCTCTCAAATACTCTAATTTGAACGCAAAAGAAAAATCACTGAACAACTGAACTCACATAGGCTTCAAGTATAACAGTCATGATCTTCGGTGGGTAATATGATCCTTTCTGCGTCTGTCGAATTATCTCAAGGTTTTTTTTTTGTTTCCAAAACAACATTAGGCACTCTCTTTGACTTTTTTTTTCTTTGGTCACTCTCCATTAAAATAAGCGTTCCTATATTTTTTTTGATTCTTTGGTCACTCTTCACTTCACTTGTTAATTTGCAGTACGTAAGAGCTTCTTTGTTTTCTGTTCGTACAGAATCCTGAAATGGCAAGTGTAACACTACAAAACAAATGTTTCTCTATAAAATTATAAGGAGGGAACACGGAGCTGAGCAAAAGAAAAGAAATAAGATCGAGGAAAAACAGATAGAAATATAGCATCTTTATCGAGGAAGTTAGATACTGCAAAGATATTGAGAGTCGGTGAGGACTGCTTCGCCGGAGCCCCACCTAGGAGACTGTTGACGAGGTTGATTGTTGCGTGCGCGTTCCCCAACTTTCTTCACACCCCGGAACGCACCCCTTTTTCTAATTCATTTTGATTAAAGAACTTAACTTTCAGGAGTCTATCTAGTTTGAATCATTATTGATGCTTAAAATAAGGTTTAAAATTATGAACGCTAATGCTCTTACGTTTGATCCCTACATACTAAGAGACTAATTGGAATAGACTATTCGGGCAAATGAAGGAAAGTTAAACTAAGAGATAGACTAATTACGTACATATCAAAAACAACGGTTCATATTTTATACTAGTTCATGCTTAACTGTTAATCGAAGATCAAACAGAAATTTTCCAAAAGAAAGAATCGAAGAAATTGCGGCCAAACTAAATTTTACACAAGAACAAAACATATCATATTCTACGTAAGAAATTATGTATATGCTGTATGCATGCGTCGACCTATATAACTTTAAGCCATTCAAACAACAATTGAAGTCTTACACATCTAAAAATGTAAGATGGACCAAAAACACAAATTTAAACCAACATAATCTCAACTTGATCAGGTTGAAATCCGTTGAATGGGTCCGGGAGTTCCCCCAAACACTTCAGTGGGTGATCGCGCGTCATTAAAAGTGTTCCCCAATGAAGTGCTCAGAGGATCTCTAGGAGACATCCAACCAAAAATATTGATTTGTTTTATATATAAACATTTGCATTGCATGTAGATATGGGTAGCAATATGAGTACAAGAGATTGATATAATTGAAGTTTAGAAGATGGAAGTAGTTACATTTCAATATATAGTCAAAGGCTATGACGATAAATTGCAAGCTTCAATGAGAAAGAGATAAAGAGACAAACGATAGATGATGGCCAAGAAAAGCATTTTGAATATAGACGCAAATTGGGGTTAAAGGAAAGAGTAAAGCGAATAAGCATTTTGAAGAAAAAGGTCTTTACGGCTTTTCACAAGATAGAAAGGATGCATACACGTACAGATTCTGGTTTATACATTATATGCTTACAGTGCCCATACCTGTCTTGCTTGTCCTCACTACATTCTCCTGCTCTTCAATATTTAGTTAGATTTTGACCTGCCGGTATTTTCAAAGGACGGCTATATTTTTTGTTTTAATTCTTTTTAGAAATTTAATTTTCACTAGATTCCGATCCACGCAACCGCACGGGTGTTATTTTTTTATTTTCTAACATATCTGTTCAATTCAGATTTTGGTTTGTTTTTTTTTTCGATATTTCAGTTTATAAAAATTAACTACCATATTGGATCCAAATATAATTTAGTTTCGTTCGGTTTATATACCATCGATTTTCGGTCTATTTGGTTTTATACCAAAAAACATATAATTATACTTATCTTTGATAATAAATTAATTTATATGGTTAGAAATCAGATTATTAAAACATATCCTTACTCTAACTTTTAAATATAAATTTTTCTGCTTTATAAAAGTAAAATAAGAAAAATATTAATATCATAATATTATTATATAAATATATTTTTTCAAAAACAATTAACCAATAAAAATAAAAATCATGTTTTATTAGATATGATTAAAATGAGAAAAATATAACAACCTTTATAACTTTAAGATTTGAAGAAGTGTGTTTTGAATTATTGAAGTAGATGGATACGTGATCATTATTTTGAATATATGTGTTTATGTGTTACATAAATATATGTGATCATATATATATATATATACACGTGACCATTTTACTTGAAAATTCGACCGGTTTGATGCTCATATATATATAGGCGACCATAAACTAATACACCCCGAATGTTTGATTATTTTTTCAGGTGAAATGCTTATAATAATGGAGGTGGATCGTCACTTGATCACATATATATAATGTGTAACAAAAACATAATGAAAGTCTGGTATTATGATATAAACTTAGAACCGATAATGTGTTAGTCTAAGGGCTTGTACTAAATTTGGTATATATTTGCATGTTTAAATTTAATACGGATTAAAAAATGGATCAGGTTAACCATTGCAATTTTGTAAGAGATGTTATATTAGAAGTGATATATTATGGTGCCATACTGTTAGTAATAAATGAATAATAGCTGATTCTAGTTAGGGTTCATTTTTTTTTAAAAATCACACATGAATCAAGGTTGTGACTTCTGTTTTAATATATCAGAAATTTGTGTTTTTCTTTGGAATCATATTTGTGTATAAATCTTAATAAAATCTATTTTATAAAATAATAATAATTTAAAAATTGACCCGGCATACACTTGTTCCTTCGTAATCATATACCGTATGCCCGTTTCTTTGTAACATTTTTTGTATTTTTATTATATGTTAAAGAAATTTAATTATATATTTGTGTATAATATTTTTTAAAATTATTAGTAAGAGTTTTTGATAATTTTATTGAATTTGTGATGTTGCATAACTACACACTTGTGCCATAACCATTTCACACATTAATTTTGTACTTTAGTCCTAAACAGTGATTATTTTTTAAAAATATATATAACAAAGTATAGTTACAATTTTGTTTAGTAATCAAATAGTAATTAAATAGATAAATTTATATGTTTTTCATTAAATTTCATGATTGATTTCATATATAATGATTTATATAACATTATTATTACAAATAATAATTTGTCATGCAATTAAAATGGGGTTTGTAAATTTTGACCCAATGTAAGAGGTGTATAATTAATAAATTTATTTGATATAAATTTTAGTTTTTTTGCTTGTATGTACATTTAAATGTTATAAAGAAGCGTTATATTTTTGAAAATTATTGTATACATAATTTTCTAATGGAAATAGTTTTTTTATTGAATATGCAGTCAGGTTTTTGAATTATATGCAATATATTTGATAAAAATTTAAAATATGTAATCAAATTTGAACAAAACCAAACTATATTTCTTGAATTTATTAACATTTTGAGTCATTAACGTAATTAGTAAAAATATTTGTATCCAAAAAATGATTCGAAATTGACCCGAAAATTAGGGTTTTGGACCTGAGTAGATCTGGTCTATATTCTTGAACGGGTCATAATGTGCTATATTTGGAAAAACAATATCATATCCGACCCGTACCAAGAACGGAATAAGTATACAAACATATAAATATATATTAGTTATAAGTAATTAAGTATACTTATAATATTATTAATATTGAAATTAAAATTACAAAATCAAATATATTAGTTATTTGGATGCTTTGAACATAAACTATCCAAAAGCTACAATTTTTCAATGCTCCCCTACAGAACTATAGTTCAAACCTTCACCTTTTGTATCTTTGATATAGATAGAACAGCCATACCAGAAAAACCCATCAATAAATACCATATAGTTGTTTCTAAGAAACAATAAAGCCTTTTTTAGCAACGAAACAATAAAGCTAACACTTTCACTCCTTTCTTACCGGTCAAATAAGAAAAGGTCGACACTTGAACTGGTCAAATAAGAAAAGGTCGACACTTGAACTATGAAAAGTACTGTATTCTGATGAATGTTCGACTTTGACATTATTCTGATATATCAAAAGTGCTATATGAAAGAGAAGACACAAAATAATACCGTAAAATATTTAAATACCGAATTGGAAAGAAGGAAACGACAGCGAATCTAACTCGAGCAGAGATGATGTTTTTTCGAGAATTGAGTTCTGGAAATCGGACCATGAAATACCGTCGATCAATTTGTTGTTGTCGGCAATGAAGAAGTCCAATGTTGTTTTTTCCAGAAAGTTCTCGATAGATAAAGTTAATTTCAAAATATATATGAGGAGAAAGATTGTGCTAGTATAAATAATAGAGTTATGGGGTCCGAAATATAGGAAATAAAGGATATTAGAGGTAAAAAATATCAATAATGATAATAGGTAGAAATGTTTATTTAGATGCAGTTATAAAAGATTTAGTTTATGTTTTAAGTAGATCGCATGGAGAAAATAGTTGGACTAAACCTATATCAATAAGTCATGTTTTTAATTTAATCACTACAAGAAAACATGGGCTTAACGACTGCACATTTCGTTGTTAAGTCGTCATTAATCCTCTATTACAATGACTTCACGACGATTCTCCTTTTCTCGTTACTAATTTGTCGTAATGGAAAATCGATGTAACATCGTCGTAACATTTACGACGAATTGTATTAGACGGTCAATCGTTGTAACTTTATTCATCATAATGTAAACGTAATGTTACGTCCACGTGGCTAGTCGTAAATGCGATGTAATGTTTCGCCATTTCATTGTCGTTAAACTTAGACGTAAAATTACGATGAATTCACGTCGACGGTCGATATAAATTAGTCATAATATTTACGCCGAATTTACATCTACTGTCGATGTAAATTAGTCGTAATATTTACGAGAAATTAACATCGTTTTAAAATATTTATGAAAAAATATCTATTCGGAAATTAAAAATTCAAAAAATTAAATTTTTAAAAAATTATTTAATATTGAAAATTTTAAATAAAAATCTAATTTATTAAAAATATTATAATATCCAAAATTCATACAAACCGAAAAAGAAAATAAACCTAAAGGTTAAGGTCATCTCGGAGCTCGGAATTACGGTCAAAAAAATTTAATTTTTTGAATTTTATTTTCCGAATATTCTAATATCCACGCCATAAGCCTAAGCTCGCTCTTGCTTTCTTGTTGGTCCACCCAGAGCTCTGAGATGACGTTGTGGCAGCCGTCGAATCTGCCTGGAGCTGAGCATCTTCCTGCCTTGCAGCATCGTAAGCTGCTGTCGCTCTCGGAACATCGTTCACCGAACCGATTCCGACCATCCGTCTTCTTTTCTTCCGGACAATCTGAAATTAATTAATCAACTTGATTATTAGTAAAAATATATAAATTTAAAACATATAACATGTAGATAAAAATATATTTATTTAAACATGACCGATTAATTAACCTGTTTAAAATTTTTATCATGGTCGACGGTCGACAGCTGGACCGTTGCGCTATCTGGATTTTGTTGCGACAACTGGGTCTGGACCTCTTGGATCCGAGCCTCCACATCATTGTGGATCCTTTATGTCCGAGTATCCACAAGCGTCCCATCTTTATGGTTGTGTCTTCTTGTAAAGTCGGGAAAGAGATGGTGCTTCTCCATCTTTAGCAGCTACAAAATTTTTTAAAAATCAAGCATTCATTAATAATTAAAAAATTATTAATTTATTAATTAAAAAAATTAAGAAATAATTGACACTTACCATTTTTAGGGCGATTCAGGCTTATGGATTCTGTCTAGAAATATGGGGCAACGGCAAATTTCTTTCGACATCAGGCGTCAACCGGGCCGCCTGTTGTAATATAACAACAACATTACGACTTGTAGTTGTCGTCATAAGCAAGACATAATTTTACTTCTGTTTTATGATGAAATTAATTCGTCATAATTTTACGATTATTTTACGTCGACTAAAGATTTTGTTGTAATATAGATGTAATGTCGATGTAAAATTATGATGACAATTCTGTAGTCGTAATGCCTAGTTGTTATGGATGTGTTTTCTTGTAGTGGATAGAATAGATTTGTTATATTGTAAATTTGGAGAAATGCTTACTGATGATGATGATATCAATATAGGCAATCTCAAAACAAGAGATTGACTAGCTACATATGTGGCGCATTGCGTGATATGTACCAAATATATTCGCATTGAAAGTCGAAACTCAAATAGATGATGTCAGATACGATTAACTGAATTATATGCATGACGGAAGAGCATAATACATATACTCAAGATATTTGTAAAGGTTCACATTCACAGATTTATATATCAAAACTAATTGATAATGACTAGTGTTTTAATTTCTACACAACTTTGATGTTTTCATTTTTTTTAAAAACACATATAAATGTAAATGATTTTTGCTCAAAAAAATGTAAATGATTTTTAATCAGAATACAAAAAGATTACCTATATTTAACATAAATAGTGCTTTTCAATTTTTATGTTTACATTGTTAATACAAATAAAATTTATCAGCTAAGAATGTGATTCTTTGCTTCAAACACAAAATTCAGTATAACGAAATGGACACTATCTTGACAAAAAAACGAAATGGATACTATTATGTACGTTTTGTGTTTCTATCCACAATTTTCAAATAATGTTTGGTAAAGAGAACATTAGATTTTGTATCTTTTGGTTATAAACTCAATATTCTAACATAAACGAAAAATATTTGCATTAATGTTCTATAAACAAACTGTTCAGCACAATGTTCTTTTTCACACTGCAATTTGAAAATGTAACAATCTCACACTCTATATTGTTTAAAATCATTTTTGCAGGGGAGATTAAATGGAGAATAATTGCTTAGAGCATTAATTTGATGAAGGGATGTCAATAGATAAAAGATGGAGAAAAGACATCTCAGAGGACGAGTCCATGCAAAGAATACTTCTGTCGTTTCAAAATGTTTCAAGCAAATGGAGGGCCAATATAAAATATTCGGTCAATTATCTAACAAGGCCCAATATTTCGACTCGGTTCATCTTTCACATAATCAAAAAATTTTCACACGTTCTTTAATTGTATGATTCGAATATATGATTATTGGTCCCAATATCAAAATTCTTATTGGAAAATTAAAAGGAAGAATTGGAAACCATTTGCATAGATATATAAATAAGGCATGCAGCTAGTGTTGTGTATCAGGGACAGAGCTAGAAAAAGAGAGTCAAATGTCCCCATGAGTTCCCTTTAACGCTTCATTGTTAGATTTAATACTCAAAAACCACATTTATTTTCTTAAATGTTTGGTCGGTTTTGGATGTAACACTGAAGTGTTTGGGGGGACTCTTGGTGCCATTATGGCCTTCCTATGGTGGACGTTGCGAAGGTTTTATAGTTCTCTTAAATTACTAAGTTCTCCTAATATTTCAAATGTTTTCATGGATTTTATATTTCAAATGTGTTGTTTAACCATAATCTGTATATTTACTCTGTATACTTCCTTCTCTTTTGCCATTTAATGCTCAACAATTTCTTAACTATATACAGTTAGTATGCGCATAACCCATAACTGAAAGTGGATGAAATAACACCTGAAATAACTGAACCGAACCAAATCAGATTCATGTAATTTGGAAAATAAAGTCTAAATTTTATTAAAATAAAAAAATAATATATATAGTCTAAATTTTACAATATATAAAGTAAATATTAGAATGCTACTAGAGTTCTTAAAACATAAACACAGCCAAATAGTAAATTAAAATATTTATTCTTGACTACAACACAGAAAGAAATAACACAATATATTATTCTAAACATCGTAAAAAATATATTATAGAATCTATACTTAATAAAAAAAATTATTAGATTTTTCTTAAATGGTTTAGATTTTATATCTTTTCAAAAATTTGAATATTAAAATATTATTTTAATATATTAGATTTAGTTAACTTTTGTAGTGTCATAATTTGGAATAAGTAAAAAATATTTGTGGAAAGATAGTTTCAAAGGGTCATTTATATCCATTCGAGAAAAGTTAATGATATATTATATACCAGTTTAATTTATATTATCATTTTAATATGTGAACTTTGTGATTATATATCATTTCTATAATAAATTTAAGTTATTTAGTTAAAAAATTAAAACTTAGATGTTTAAGATTTATTTTGGAATTTTAGAAAAGTTTTATTTAATTTCCAAGGAAAAACAAAACTTCGGTTTTCCACCAATTAATACCTAAATTAAATTCGATTTCAGTGTAAAAGCTGGACAAAGCCGGCGACGGAGCTACGGTGATGCATGCCGAAATTGGATTACTCAAGGATCTTTCTCTTAGCCTGGAGCAAAAGGTATCTCACTCGCTTTTCTCTCTTCTCTCGTTTCGTCTTAATTCGTTGCATCAAAGGTTACATTGGTACCATCGTGAGTGAAGAACGACAAGTTATCAGATCCGTTAGGTGACTTCCAGATAACTAGCTTAGCTGTTTCTCTTCCACACTCATTGGCATGTGCTTAGATATTTAGGCTTTGAGATCAGATTACTAATCAGAATTCTCCTTCAGTTATTTTAGTCTTTTGAGATCAGATTACTAATCATAATTCTCTTTTTGAGCATTTCGTTCCCTTTTAGTACCTTTCCTATTGGCATTTAAAACGTTTTTGAAGGATGGGAAGTTGGACACACGCTGGAATACAAGCAGTGTCTTTTAAGTTCCATCCTTTCAGCTGTGAGCCACATGAAGTTTTACTAGCAGGCATCATTCTCCTGAAAATCAAATCATAATCATGGTTCCTTATTTGAACCACCCAGGAATTGATAATTCAGTACTGACTCTGTTTCTGTTTCTTGTGGCAGGATGTCACAGATGTTTGCATGCTACACTTGTATAACTATCTTGAAGGCAAGAGCACATAGCTGCTTGATCTTAACCCAATTTTTCGAGTTAATGTGATATTTTCTTTTTATTCCCTTCTATTTACCTTCTAGATGCAAACTTCAATCTGACAGGAGCAGCTTTAACTTCCTGTGAACAGAAAGCTCGTAATTTGCTTGCAGATGTTGAAACCAAGGTGATCTTTTTATTTATTTATTTGAGAAGTCACATCAACTTCTTCTTTTGCTGATTGACAATGTCGGGTACAATCTGTTGCAGGGGCTGCAAAACTTTACTGAAGATCTGCTTGGAAGCAATGTCACAGAGGGAAAAACCAACTGAAATAATTGGTAAGGCCAATGACAAGTCGAGGCCATTGTTATTTATCTAGGTTTGATGAATTTTAAAAGCAATATTGTTCTGTATCTATTGCTCTGATGAGTTTTGTGATAATATAAAGGCGTGACAAAGGAAATGTGAATGCAGGGTTGCTTTAGCTTGCGGGTTGTATATAACAACGAAGTCTTACTTATACAAATGGTATTGTGAGCAGTACAAAGCTCTCTTTTAATTTATTCGTTGGCTTGGTAGCGCTTGGGTCTTATGATGTTTTGGTTTGTACTTTGGAGGTACTTCCTTGACATGGACATTTGCTGTGTCCACTTTTGGACTTTGAACCAATTAAAATAAATGATATGGGGGAGTTATGTTTTATATACCTAGACATTTGATGTAAGTGGGCAAATACAAGCTAAGTGAAGATAAATAATAGGGTTTTGAGAGACTTGTTTGATTTTATCAGTTTGATGAGATAATGGTTCAAGGTAAACATATTGGACTGGACCACTGAGACGTTAAGGGACACTACAAGGGAAAGACGTGGAGCAAATTATCTTTATACTTAAGAAATATCACATGAGACAAGTTTGATCTTATGTTCGGATACGCTGGGAGACTTTCTAGATCACAAGAGAGCTTCCAAGTAGTATGGGAGAAGCGGCAGAAGCCTAAATGAACCAACTTCAAGCAACTCGCAAAGTATATGTTATAACTTATAAATCAGTACTCAAATATGTTTGTAGTTAACACTTTGTGATGGTTAGAACTAATTTATTTTTAAATTGTATGTTTATATGAATGGTAAAAAGAAAACGAATTTGTGGCATGGACTCTTATCCACGGCTACATAATGAACCATCTTGCATTTTCGGTTCACCGATTCAAAGACTGGTTCAGTGACGTCAATTTCATCAAACAGCATCATGAAGAAAATGGACTTAAACCAGTATTTTGAAACCCGACTCGGATCCGCAGTCGAACCGCAAACCCAGTAACATGATTTGTAATTCGGTTTAGGTTCTAAAAAAAGCCGTTATTAAAAATTGGCTATCTGTTGAACCGATTAGTAACCCGATATATAATCCGATTTGACTTAAATTATTATGTTTAGAGTATTCTAATATATATTCATGAATATTTAGATGAATGGTGAAGATATTTTAGATGTAATGCTCTAATTTTCCAAAAATTAGCTATAAAAATTGTTAATCAAACTAATTTTTCATCCACGTAAGCAATTGTTTTTTAAACTCGATCGGGACACTGAAGCAAAAAAATTTCCTTATTATTCGGTCAACCACAGACGAATCACGGATTAATAAATTAATTAATTTTTCTATAATTATATATTAGCTATTAAAATATATAAGAAAATTTTCACATTTCTTAAAACATATAGAAAATATTTAAATTGTTTTAAATTTTTGTTTTCATTTTTAATTCACATATAAAATATTTTAAAAATAAGTTAGACTATTTAATATTTTTTGTAAAAATTTTAGGAGTCATAACATAAAATAAAAAATCAAGATTTAGATCTCATAAGTTTAGATATCTAAAGTCAATAATATAATTAACTTTTAAATCAAAATGAACATAAAGTAAACATCAAAATTGTAATAATTTTTTTATAAAAAATAAATTAATACCAAATTTCATCAAATAATTTTGGTTCTTTCGATCATCGTTCACTATATTTTTTTCAAGTGGCATAATTAAAAGTTCAGTAAAATCTATATATCACAGTTAAATAGTTTAATTGGTATTATATATGATTTTACAAAATTGAATAAGATCCCCAAATTGGATTCACAAAAGAATGAAAAACTGTTTATATAATAGAAGTTAGAACTTAGAAGGTTAAAACAAATGTTTTTCGCGATAAACAAAATAAGCAAATATTTTTTTTAAAAAAAGTTGAAGAAAATATAGAGTATATTTAACAGCAAAAAAACAATAATTTCATGAGAAAACTTTAAATTTAAAAGTAAAAACCTAAGTTCTTATTTGAAATACAAAACATATCTAATAAAATAAATAAAAACCTAAGAAAAACTAAATAATAATTACTCACTCTTTCCCGGTGGTTGAACTGGTAGCCGGATTTAAGAGTTTTAGCATCTTTTATCAGCTTTTTAAGTAACATATATATTTTTTTAAATCCAGACCGGATTACTTAATGGGTCATCGGATTTGCCGGTCCGACCACGGGGCGGGTCGAGCGTAAAAAAGTGAATCTATATTTGAGAGGATGCATATTAGAAAGAAACATAAATATGAGAATCAACAATTCGTCTATATCTATTACAGTTTATGTTTAAAAAAGATATAATTGTTTGTTCATTTATTTATTTTATTTTTGTTGTTGACATGTTATTAGAATCCATTTGATGTTTTAGTTTTGGTTTATTTTAAATTTCATTATTTACATTATACATTTAAATATTATTAATATTATTTTATTATCTATTTTTATTATATATCTTATTGTCAATTTGTTAGATTTAGATCACTGTTACCTTACCAGCATCGCCACTGATCACTGTTATGTTGAAAACCATCATTGTCAATAGTCACATGTCATAACTTTTTCATTGATATGTCAGAAACCTTCGGCTTCAGAGATTTGGAATTTTATAAAAATTCCGACATATGAATATTGACAATGATGATTTTTCGACATAGCGGTGATGGTTACAAATTTAATCATATCACCATAAAAAAGGATATCATGAGACATAGTAGGTTTTTTAAAACTTTTGGTTAAATATTAAATTTTAGAATTATATTTTTTTATTTTTGCCTTTAAAAATATTTTTCATTTTAAATTTTAATTTTTTCTAATTTTTAATTTTGAATTTGTTTTCCCTGTTTTTTTCAAAATTTCCTAATTATTTTCTATTTTTATTGATTTTTATAATCGATTTTTTGTTTTAATGTTATTTTTTAAATTTTTCCTGATTTTTTAGTTTTCCTGATTTTATTTTACAAAATTTATAGATTAAAATAATTATTTTGATTTTTTTAAATTTTTATTTTGTTTTTATAAATTAACTATAAATTAAAATATTTAAAAACCACCATTTCACCTATTTTTACCTACTAATGAAGATGCCGATTATCTTTTTGACGGATCAAACAAGTAAGTTAGTTTCAATGTTTGATATATTATTAAAACTAGTTTCTTTGTTTAAAATGTCAGTAGTTGAGCTCAAAAGTGAAAAGTGCAAACTTTTGTGATTTAAGCATTTAAAATGTAATTTTCTCTAAAATGAAATTTTGTATGTCAATTGACGAACGGTTTTGTTCGACAGCATAGATCACTATAGTTCCTCCTAATAATAACTAGAAAAACAACCACTTACTGTGATACTGTAATGATACATATAAAATCATCGCCATGGTCTATATGCATCTAGCGCCTAAACCATTTAGATAGCCTCTACACAGCATTTTAGAACCCATGGTTTACATATATAACTTCAAGTCTTCAACATTGAGAATTGAGACTTTTATGGAGAATGCAAGGAAAAATTTGAAATTAAAGTGGCAGCAACAGATATTTATGGATTTTAAGGAAAAAAAAGATCCAGATATTTTGGACTTCGTAATTTTAAGTTATTCGGTGGGACATTAACAGAAAGTCAGAAACAGAGCCAGGTTTAGAAAAATGCAAGTATGACGTCATGGTACATGATTCGTTAAAACTCTAGTGATTTGTTAAATCCAAATCTTGAGATGATTTGTTAATTTGACCCACTGCCACTCCACTACGACTACCTCAATAAAATTTAGTTTCATCTTTGTCTGCTAGTTATCATTGTGAAACAATGTGATCCTTTGCTGCAGGCCTTGATCGGATCCACACTGTTTTTAGGTAAAATATTGTTTCTGTTTTGAGATATGGTAATAATTTATTACGATACTATATAAAGAGCACTCAAAGCAAAGCTGTTTCCCATACACAGCTCAAGGATCTTTCCGCATGGGTTCTCTCGACTTGCCTCACGCTTCATCATTAAAGGTTTGTTTTTCAACTTTGGTTTATATGAAGATTAGGAAATTATAATTACCATGATATATAATCTCGATGTAATAGGGAGGAAGTGAAACATTTCGTAGGAGCGTGTTTGAGAGCATACTGAAGACGTATCTGAGGAAGAACCCGACCGCGAAGACAATATGGGAACTGGTTCAATCGATGGACAATGAGAAGATCTATGATCACTTTACTTTAAGGACACTAAAGGTACGAATAATAAATACTCTTCAAGATTTGTTGAAACCAGTTGTAAAAAATTATTCTCTTTGGGTATGTAATTTACTTACCGTATGTTCTTAGGTAGATGGATATGGATTAAATTCCACGTCGAGTTTCTTCATGGATTATGGATATAAAATGGGAGGCGGACTTGATTTTTCAAAAAAGAAATTACGAGTTCTCTGGTTTTCTTCAACGGATGTTCAAGTCTCGAATTATTAGAGTTATCCTAACCGACTTAGGAATAAATATTTCCTTATCTCGAAAGTAACAAGTTTCTTTTAGTAGCAATAGGAGTATGCTCTAATGAATTGTATATAAGAAGACCTTATGATCATGAATGGATAAGACAGAAAACGATTATCGATTATAGAACTTCTCATGGTATCAGAGCCACGAACCTGAACAACGATCTCTTTTGGAAATTTTTTTCAAGTTTGATCACGACTCACCAATCTCGACTCACCAATCAAACCGACTTTTTGACCTTCGAACCCGACTTCCTCGATCATGGCAGGCACTCTTGCAACGACTTGACGAACAATATCTCCATACGACTTGACGGCTAGCGAAAAGCCTGAGCGGTCATCTCTCAGCCCTTGCTCAATGGATGCAACTATGATGAATAGACACAAAACTTACATGTTGCTCAGAGCGCACGAAAGAAGTTCGCATTCATCGACGGAACTATACCTAAACCAGATATCGACCCTCCCGACTATGAAGATTGGATGGCTAATAATCATCTTCTCGTCACATGGATCAAGCAAACCATCGAAACAAAACTACGCTCCAATATCTCTCATAAAGAACAAGCCAAGGATCTATGGGATCACATCAAACGACGATTTGCACTAAAAAGCGGAGCTCGAACTTCATGCTTCTCTTACAAGTTGTCGACAATCAGGATTCCCAGTGGAAGACTACTTCGGGAGATTAACTAAAATTTGGGACTCACTGGCTGAATTTATGACGGTTACGACCTGCAAGTGCGGCAACTGCACCTGCAACATCTTAGAAGCACAAGAAAAAGAGCGAGATACTATCAAGGTCCACGATCTTTTATTGGTCTCGATGATGTAACATACAGCGCAGTTCAATCCCAAATCTGTGCTCAAATCCCCATCCCGGACCTCGACACAGTATACCAAACAGTTGTTCAGAATTAGACAGTCCAAGTTAATGTCCATAAATAACAACCAGCCGTACTCAGTTTTGCAGCTCAAACACCGCCATACTCTACTTCTTCTTCTACTCCACGACAAACAACTTTGAGCTATGATAGCTCTCGACAATCAACCGCAAATAACAACGGTACCCGACCAAGATACATCAACCCTGACGCAAACGTAACCTGCACGTGTGTGGCCATCTTGGTCATCACGCAACAGGATGCTTTCGCGTTATCGGGTACCGGAATTGTGGGTAACCAGACCACGAACCAGAAACAACTACCAGGGAGGACAAAACAATACAAAATCAACGGACAATCCTACACAAGTTAACTCCTCTCAGATAGCTGCTTCAACGATGCAAAACAGAGTAAACTCTGCTCTAACTGACACCGATCGACAAGGGCCGATATATATTTAATTAAAAGGGCCGATTTCACGCAACTTGCCAAGTAAATGTTATAACTTTCTGATGAATTATCATATATCTTTAATTAAAAGGGCTATGGTCAGAGCTAATATGATCCTGAAATGTATATATGCACTTAAAGAGAAAGCGAATTTGTGGCATGGACACTTATCCACGGTTATACAATGAACCATCTTGCTTTTGCGGTTCATCGATTCAAACACCGTTTCAGCGACATCAAATGTGTCAAAGATTATCTTGTAGAACAAGGGTTCAAACTCAACAGTGACGGAGGAATTCTCAAAGGTTTCTTTTTACTTATTTCCCTCATGCTAATAACATATCCATCATATACACACACCAGTAAATTTTCAAAATTATGATATAGCCCTTTTAGTCTTGCAATTTTTCTTCCTTTTGATAGTGTAATTAATGTTGACCCATTTCTCATTTTTTACATCTGTAACGTTGCAATTTTCTTCTCTCACTTTTATGCCCCCTTAGTGAGTCAAGATGGTCTACTATTACAAGTCTCCTCCATCTCGGAAAGGATTGCGGTTGAATTTGCTGATGGAGTAACTGAAATAATCCCGGCTTCATACATTGAGTTCACTCAACGTCTAGTTCTTCCACAGTTCAAAGATATGCCGGTCGATGAGGTAAAATAAAGAAAAATACGATTCACATTAACTGCATTTTTAATATAATCTAGCCTTGTTTCGTTGTGATGCAGATCAAAGAATATCATAGACGTGAGGCCTTTGAACTCGATAGTGCCAACCACGTAATGGAAAGCACACGTTTTGCAACACAATTGTAGAACCAAACTTATCTTGTTCTCCTCCGTATGTCAAATTGGTGCACGTGTGTGCGTGTATGCAATATGTTCGAATGTGTGAGTGATTTTACCAGATCTTTATGCTGTTCTTCTCTTTTGGAATGAACAATATTTTTATATTACATCTCATGATGGTTATATATTACAGAAGAGTGACCCATTTGTAAACTGGATCACATGGTTGATGAATATGGTTTGTAATATTTGTTGGGGTTTTTGCCCAATTTTTTTTCAGTCATAATTATTTTTTTTATGTGTGAATCTGATTTAGTGTGTGTATAGCTTTTTCATTCAAGACAAAATTAGATGTTATGATATTATATTATTCAATCTCATCTCTCGTTCAATATCTTAAATGCAACATGTATATTGTAATCATGGCCATGTTCATTTTGTATTTGATGCAGCATCTAAATTCAACATCTGAATACAATATCTGGATGTCGCATTTAAAGGTTGTTCGTTTTATAATTAGTATTTGCACCCAAATACATCATCTATCTAGATGCTAAGTTATTTGTTTTTTTTTTATAATAACATTTCAATATTAATAGTTAAAAAGACTAAAATAGTATGACTATTTGGATGAATATATTTACAAACTATATATAAAACAAATTAGTATATAATTTTGCGATTTTGACAGAAACCTAATTTCACCATTTGAAAGAAAAACCATATTTTTCATTTTGCCGAAAACATGATTTTCCTGAAAAAAATGATTTTAAGAGTTGGACGGAAAAACCGATTTTTCAGTTTTTTATTTGGTATAAAAAATTATGTAGTTTTAGCGAGAAAATTCGATTTTAAAGTTTTGATACGAAAACTTGTTTTTGGCAGAAAATTTCATTTCCGATTTTGGTGGAAAAAAACCACGTGCATCATGTCTAAATATTCGTGTCGCTAAACAAATAAAACAAGTGCATAATCTGATGAAGATGATATTTTATTATTAAACCCACCTATCCATGAAAATATATGATTTAGTCAGAAATCTTAGTAGTGGAGCTCACTTTGCATTGGTAAAGAAAATCTCGTGCATAATGTCTTAATATAGGTGCACGCATAAAGCTGATAATATTAAAGAAGAGAATAGTTATATACTGTACTCTTTTTTTTATACTCCCTCTATATTACTTTAAATGGTGTTTAAGATTTTTGCACAAAAATTAAGAAAATACAATTTTTATGCAATTTACCTTGGTTATATATTTTATGCAATTTACCTTGATTATATAAAATAATATTAAATAAAACTAATTCAACCAATAAAATAAAAATGTAGTATTTTTTTAGTTCGGTAGAAAAAAAACCACGTGCATCATGTCTAAATATTCGTGTCGCTAAACAAATAAAACAAGTGCATAATCTGATGAGGATGATATTTTACTATTAAACCCACCTATCCATGAAAATATATGATTTAGTCAGAAATCTTAGTAGTGGAGCTCATTTTGCATTGGTAAAGAAAATCTCGTGCATAATGTCTTAATATAGGTGCACGCATAAAGCTGACAATATTAGAGAAGAGAATAGTTATATACTGTACTCTTTTTTTATACTCCCTCTATATTACTTTAAATGGTGTTTAAGATTTTTGCACAAAAATTAAGAAAATACAATTTTTATGCAATTTACCTTGGTTATATATTTTATGCAATTTACCTTGATTATATAAAATAATATTAAATAAAACTAATTCAACCAATAAAATAAAAATGTAGTATTTTTTTAGTTCGGTAGAAAAAAAACCACGTGCATCATGTCTAAATATTCGTGTCGCTAAACAAATAAAACAAGTGCATAATCTGATGAGGATGATATTTTACTATTAAACCCACCTATCCATGAAAATATATGATTTAGTCAGAAATCTTAGTAGTGGAGCTCATTTTGCATTGGTAAAGAAAATCTCGTGCATAATGTCTTAATATAGGTGCACGCATAAAGCTGACAATATTAGAGAAGAGAATAGTTATATACTGTACCTTTTTTTTATACTCCCTCTATATTACTTTAAATGGTGTTTAAGATTTTTGCACAAAAATTAAGAAAATACAATTTTTATGCAATTTACCTTGGTTATATAAAATAATTTTTATGCAATTTACCTTGATTATATAAAATAATATTAAATAAAACTAATTCAACCAATAAAATAAAAATGTAGTATTTTTTTAGTTGGTCACAAATTTTAAATGGTATTAAATTTTGTCTAAAATTGTGAAAATATCATTTATTATAAAACAAAATTAAAACCCTTAAACATCAGTTAAAGTGATACGAAAGGAATAATGGAATAATAAGTATCACTTGAAACTTTTGCAAACATATTAAGAAATTATCTAAGAATTCTATTTTACTCTTTGTTTACACACTAAATAAATTTCACTTTTTAATTAATGTATTAAAATAAAAAGGATAAAACTGGACCTTTATTTAAAAATTTACATTGGAAATACTAAATGACGCTCTTTACAAAACGGAGGAAGTAATTTAGACCATCATTATTGGAGGTCCTTAATACAAGGTCCTTAAAAAGATATATATGTATGTATATACTATATATACGTATATATTTGTGGGTTAAGGACTTCACGGAAACCCAAACCGAAAATTCTTTAAACAAGGAACTTTCAGTTTGGGTTTCCGTGGAGTCCTTAACTCGCAATTATATATGCATATATAATATATATATACATATATTTATATTCTAAGGACATACAACTTGGTTAAAGGAAAGAACTTTCGGTTTGGATTTCCGTGGAATCCTTAACCCGCAATTATATATACATATATAATATATACATACATATATTTATATTCTAAGGACCCAATGATACAACTTGGTTAAAGGCACGTTATAGGGAATCATATGAACACTCGATTCTCGTGTATCATTTCAAAAACTTATTATTAAGTAACAGAAATGGAACTTTTGAGTGGCAAGTGCTCAAAACGTGCCTTTAACCAAGTTGAACAAAAAAAATTTCTTTCGTTCTTTTATTTCTAGGATCAATTGGTTGGTGATGTACCATGTATACCACCAAAACATTTGTGTATCATGTCTAAATATTTGTGTCAATAAATAAATAAAACAAGTGTATAATCTGATGAGGATGATATTTTATAATTAAACCCACCCTATCCATGAAAATATGTGATATCGTTAGAAATCATAGTAGTGGAGCTCATTTTGTATTGGTAAAGAAAATCTCGTGCATTATGTCTAATTTATTTATTAACAAAATATAGGTGCGCGCATAAAGCTGATAATATTAAAGAAGAGCATTTGTCAAAAAAAAAATTAAGTATCATTTCTCGTGTATCATTTCAAAATCTTTTATTATTAAGTAACAGAAATAGAACTTTTGAGGGGCAAGTGCTCAAAACGCGCCTTTAACTAAGTTGAACAAAAAAATATATTTTATTTCATACTTTTATTTCTAGGATTAATTGGTTGGTGATGTACCTTTGAATTTTTTCTTTTATTTTCTTTTGAATGAATAGAATTTTTGTTTTAAAAAATAGGCAGTATATGTTTTGCTTTGCCTTTAATTTCTTTGCTGTGAATTTATTTTCAAAACACCTAGTAAAAGCTATATAAAAATTGATTATGAGAGTTACTATATTTTCTTTACTAACTTTTTTGCTATAGTTTTATTTCTTCGAACTAAAGCATGATTGTTTTATAAAAATGATACTACGGTTTTCAACATCTTTGTCGGAACCTGTAGTGATCTCCACTTCTAAACTTTATTGAACAAGACAGAGTAATTCAAGATCTGGTACTTTTTAGAGGAACTCCTATGTTCTCTCCACGATTCGGGTGGGCCTTTGTTTTGGTGTGGCTGAAATGTAAAAAAGTTCATTCGCTCTGATGGCTCGTAGGTAGTAAGGTGAGGGTAGGTCTGGGTATTTTAACCTAGACCCGAAAATCCGAATCGGAATCGATCCGAAAATACCCGATCTGAAAGCGAACCAAAAATTTATAAGTACCTATTGGATCCAAAATTCTTCTACCCTAATGGGTCCAGCCCCGAAAAGAATCCGGCCCGAAAAGAATCCGACCCGAATAGACCCGACATGATAAGAACCGATTCAAACCCGACTTAAAAACTTTTAAATATCTTTTTATTAACAATCTTTGTCATTATTTTGCAACATTTTTAAGTAACATGAAGTTTGAAATGTAAAATATATAATTAAAAATGTTCTAATTTAACTATTAATAGTTTATTTTAAGTGATTTTGTAAAATTTTAGATATATATGATAAATTTTGACTAAATTCGATGGAATTTGAGTATTTCATTTTCTTTTTATATCCTAAATACCCGAACCCGATCCGGATCTGATTCGAATCCAAAAAATTACGGGTATTTTAATTATAGACCCAAACCGATCCGGACCCGACAAGACCCGACCCGGAACCAACCCGAAAAAATTATGGATACCTAAATGGGTCTAAATTTCCAGGACCCGAAGGACCCGGATCCGACAAGACCCGATCCGAACCGATCCGAGGACCTGGATGCACAGGCCTAGGTGAGGGCTTGGTTAGAGGATAATTGGGAAGCTATTGAAAAACTCTTGTCAGTCATCGGGGCTAGGGTTTGTCTTCTGATAGTTGAAAAGATTTCAGTGATAGTGTATCTATCATCCTCAAAATAGTGGTTTCTTTTTCTTATGTTTCTCTCCGGCATAGAGTCATTTTTTCACAGCATTGCGAGCAGCGAAATATGCAATATCTCGAACTTATGAGGTGGCGAATCTTGTGTACATTGTGGCGGTTAAAATTAGGAGTGAAATCTTCGCTTCAAAGATCACATGTTGGAGCTACGGCACGCCGCTATAGATGGATTTTTTTGATGAAAACTGGTGATGGATCTTGTGTTGGACTTAGACATCTTAGCTCCGAAAAATTTTGAGAATCGAATTTGATTGTCTTCCATATTGACCGTAGGAGGGAAATTTACTTCCCATTTCTTCTTTTCCTCGAGCTTATATTATATCTTCTTAGATTTGTTACTTGTAGATTTTTAGTTGAATTGTATGTAACCTAACTTTTCCATTTGTCCGATTCGCTGAAAATTGCATTGTTTGATCTACTATTTTTGACCATTAATGAACATTATATTAAAAATGTAAAAGAAAGACGTGCATAATCTGATAAAGAGGATTCACTGATTGATTTATATATATTTTATTGTGTAAAAGAAAGACATGCATAATCTCACCATGCCCAATAAAATATCAACAATCCAAGTAATGAACATCACGACTCCTTTTCCTTCAGAAATGTGTTTATAAATAAGAACAATCACGAAAAACTGTGTTTCTCATTCACAAAGTCAAGGATTTCCCCACATGGATTCTCTCGACTTACCTCACACTTCATCTTTCAAGGTTCTTGATTCATCTAAATTTTGAAAAAAAGGAGATAGGGTTTGAGAAAAAAAGATAGTTATTTCCACATATATACACTGATATATAATTCATGGTTTGGATGCAACAGGGAGGAAGCGAATTATTTCTTCGGGATGTGTTTGAGAATATACTGAAGACGTACTTGACGAAGAACCCAACAACGAAAAGGATATGGGAACTGGTTCAGTCGGTGGACAATGAGAAGATTTGCTACGACCATTTCACTTTCATGACACTTAAGGTATTCTCCATAGAGTTATCAGAATTCATTGTTATACGGGATTTAGAATTTTCACTAAAATAAAAAGACTAATTTAATTAAATAGCATCACAAAAGTCTCTTAGGTCTCTACGATATTTTATTTAAACTTCATTTATAAATCGTTTTTGGTTTCTTAAGTGGCCATGATGAAGAAAATTATCAATCTGGGAAGCAAACGCAACAGTAACTTAGTCAAAAGTCTGCCTATCTATGTTGGTATAACGTGGAATAAAAGGAAAAGTAAAATGTTGAAGGTTATTTAATCTAGTTTATTTACAACACTAATTACTTAAAAATCTGACTCTATAACTATAATCTTCTTTCCAAAACACTTGTAAATGATAAATACAAACGGAAGAACGTTTATTTACCACACTAATTACTTTAAAAAAATGAACAGAAACTTTTCTTATTGGTTTCAACCAAAATTCTTATAGAATGAATATCTTGAACTGTTTTTTTTAATATCTTGAATTGAATTGTTTTTCTCTGTATGGATAGATCGATGGTTATGGAATAGATTCAATGTCAAGTTTCTTCATGGATAATGGATATAAAATAGGAGGTGGCCTTGATTTTCCGAAGAAGAACCTGCGAGGTCTCTGGTTTTCTCCTCCCGATATTAACATCCCTGAGGATGGCCACGGCCTAAGCAATGGACCCTTACCCCGACTTGTTATGGGTGAGATTTTTGTGGACGAATTAAGCCCTGCATCACAGGTATGACCGTATGAGTGATCCACAAACACATATATAAGAAGGAAAAGATTATTATTGAGTACAATTGTAAGAAAAATTAGTTAGCGAAAAAATGATTTAACGTACTACTCTCAAATAGTGTCAAAATAAATTTTAGTTTTAAGTTTTGTACTTCATTTAACTGTTATAGGAAACATGGCTTTTTCCATATCTTATTAGTTTTCATGTAGTGTTTAATTGATACTTAACTTTTTTGTTGGTTTAAATTGATACTCTAACTTCCATCTAATAATAAACGTCTGACAAAAAAGAAATCGTCCACATAAACTTTAATGTCATGGACCTTATGGTTAAAAAAAGATAACACGCTTTCCGTGATAATTAAATGAAAAGATATATTCAAAGAAAATTTAAGTCACACTATTGTCGTTCATTTAATTTGTTTCCAAAATATTCTCCTCCCACCCAATCACTCGTTATTTTTTGGTACTATCTCTTTGTTGGTTCAAAAAAATAAATCTCGTTGTTGGTTCTACTTCTAAAATTATTCAATGGGTTAATCAGGAAATAATAAGGAAGTACCTGAAACCAACAGGAGGCAAACAAGCCCTTCTGTCAAGTATTCTTGGGTCCTTAATATGGGAGAAGCCAACATGGAGCGAATTTAAGCAAATTGCCGAGTATATGTTATACGTTCTCTAAATCATTTCTCTTTAATTAATTACTACATACTAATTTAAATTAGATAATTAACTGTTGTAACGCTGAAGAGAAAACGAATTGGCCGCTTGGGCGTTTATCAACGGCTACACAATGAACCATCTGGCGTTCGCTGTTCATCGACTTAAACACCGTTTCAGTGAGTTCAATTGCATTATACAGTATCTAGAGGAAAATGGATTTGATCTCAACCAGGACGGAGGAGTTCTCAAAGGTTAGATATCTACCTATATATGCTTATACATAAAATCTCTTCCGTCAACCATTGACTGGATTGTTGATTAATTTCAGTGAGTACTGATGGGCTACTGCTGCAAGTGTCGTCACTCTCGGAGCAGCTTCCGGTTGTGTTTTCAGACGGTGTAGTCAAATCAGTCCCTGCTTCATACATTGAGTTCACTGAACGTCTCGTTTTGCCACAGTTCAAAGATCTGCCTCATGATCAGGTACGCTACATAAAGGACGCGAAGCTAGTGCGCAGTATTGTAACAAAATTTTCACAAATTGTTTATACTTTTTTTAGGATTTTAATTTCCTTATTACAGAGATAAATACAAAAGGGATCTACAATGCTTTTTCTTGGATGGTATTCATCTTTCTGTAATTACATATGAATAAGATCTGTATCTATAATGTTTGGTTGCAGATTAAAGAGATCCATAGACGTGAGGACTTTGCACTCAATAACGCGGACAACATTTTAGAAAGCTCCGTTTTACGTCAGATGTTTAAAATCTTTTGGTTTGATCAATTATGTATGAAACAAAAGAGTATTAAGTACTATTTTCACTCTGTGTGCCTTTCTTCTCCATGAAAACGTGAGTCTCATGTTGAGTAATGATTACTCGTAAGTTTAATTCCATAAATAGAAATAATAATCTTCTCCCAGTGACCTGCAACATATGCAAGTGCTGCGCTTGTTAATTTTTGTTTTAAATATTTCTCTCTTTTAATGGAGTCTGGCAAGTATTAAGTAGCTAGCAAAAGCTACGAAGAAAAGAGGCGTGATGCCAAAAATGAAGAAAAACAGGTTGTCAACAATGGGTGTGTTTATACTTTCTCAGCAACAACAACAAAAATGTGATCACTAAAAGGAATTATAGGGTTGTTTAAGTCCATAAGTCACAACTCCATCGACATTTTGTTAATTAACATACAGGGTTGTTCACGTCTGGTGTCTCCTTGTGTTCCCTAGTAGTCTTAACTTTTGTTTCCTTGATTTCTTCATCCTCTGTTTTCACTCATAGTGCAAGTCAAAATGTTATCATACAGGGTTGTTCACGTCTGGTGTCTCCTTGTGTTCCCTAGTAGTCTTAACTTTTGTTTCCTTGATTTCTTCATCCTCTGTTTTCACTCATAGTGCAAGTCAAAATGTTATCATACAGGGTTGTTCACGTCTGGTGTCTCCTTGTGTTCCCTAGTAGTCTTAACTTTTGTTTCCTTGATTTCTTCATCCTCTGTTTTCACTCATAGTGCAAGTCAAAATGTTATCATACAGGGTTGTTCACGTCTGGTGTCTCCTTGTGTTCCCTAGTAGTCTTAACTTTTGTTTCCTTGATTTCTTCATCCTCTGTTTTCACTCATAGTGCAAGTCAAAATGTTATCATACAGGGTTGTTCACGTCTGGTGTCTCCTTGTGTTCCCTAGTAGTCTTAACTTTTGTTTCCTTGATTTCTTCATCCTCTGTTTTCACTCATAGTGCAAGTCAAAATGTTATCATACAGGGTTGTTCACGTCTGGTGTCTCCTTGTGTTCCCTAGTAGTCTTAACTTTTGTTTCCTTGATTTCTTCATCCTCTGTTTTCACTCATAGTGCAAGTCAAAATGTTATCATACAGGGTTGTTCACGTCTGGTGTCTCCTTGTGTTCCCTAGTAGTCTTAACTTTTGTTTCCTTGATTTCTTCATCCTCTGTTTTCACTCATAGTGCAAGTCAAAATGTTATTTACCACACTAATTACTTTAAAAATGAACAGAAACTTTTCTTATTGGTTTCAACCAAAATTCTTATAGAATGAATATCTTGAACTGTTTTTTAATATCTTGAATTGAATTGTTTTTCTCTGTATGGATAGATCGATGGTTATGGAATAGATTCAATGTCAAGTTTCTTCATGGATAATGGATATAAAATAGGAGGTGGCCTTGATTTTCCGAAGAAGAACCTGCGAGGTCTCTGGTTTTCTCCTCCCGATATTAACATCCCTGAGGATGGCCACGGCCTAAGCAATGGACCCTTACCCCGACTTGTTATGGGTGAGATTTTTGTGGACGAATTAAGCCCTGCATCACAGGTATGACCGTATGAGTGATCCACAAACACATATATAAGAAGGAAAAGATTATTATTGAGTACAATTGTAAGAAAAATTAGTTAGCGAAAAAATGATTTAACGTACTACTCTCAAATAGTGTCAAAATAAATTTTAGTTTTAAGTTTTGTACTTCATTTAACTGTTATAGGAAACATGGCTTTTTCCATATCTTATTAGTTTTCATGTAGTGTTTAATTGATACTTAACTTTTTTGTTGGTTTAAATTGATACTCTAACTTCCATCTAATAATAAACGTCTGACAAAAAAGAAATCGTCCACATAAACTTTAATGTCATGGACCTTATGGTTAAAAAAAGATAACACGCTTTCCGTGATAATTAAATGAAAAGATATATTCAAAGAAAATTTAAGTCACACTATTGTCGTTCATTTAATTTGTTTCCAAAATATTCTCCTCCCACCCAATCACTCGTTATTTTTGGTACTATCTCTTTGTTGGTTCAAAAAAATAAATCTCGTTGTTGGTTCTACTTCTAAAATTATTCAATGGGTTAATCAGGAAATAATAAGGAAGTACCTGAAACCAACAGGAGGCAAGCAAGCCCTTCTGTCAAGTATTCTTGGGTCCTTAATATGGGAGAAGCCAACATGGAGCGAATTTAAGCAAATTGCCGAGTATATGTTATACGTTCTCTAAATCATTTCTCTTTAATTAATTACTACATACTAATTTAAATTAGATAATTAACTGTTGTAACGCTGAAGAGAAAACGAATTGGCCGCTTGGGCGTTTATCAACGGCTACACAATGAACCATCTGGCGTTCGCTGTTCATCGACTTAAACACCGTTTCAGTGAGTTCAATTGCATTATACAGTATCTAGAGGAAAATGGATTTGATCTCAACCAGGACGGAGGAGTTCTCAAAGGTTAGATATCTACCTATATATGCTTATACATAAAATCTCTTCCGTCAACCATTGACTGGATTGTTGATTAATTTCAGTGAGTACTGATGGGCTACTGCTGCAAGTGTCGTCACTCTCGGAGCAGCTTCCGGTTGTGTTTTCAGACGGTGTAGTCAAATCAGTCCCTGCTTCATACATTGAGTTCACTGAACGTCTCGTTTTGCCACAGTTCAAAGATCTGCCTCATGATCAGGTACGCTACATAAAGGACGCGAAGCTAGTGCGCAGTATTGTAACAAAATTTTCACAAATTGTTTATACTTTTTTTAGGATTTTAATTTCCTTATTACAGAGATAAATACAAAAGGGATCTACAATGCTTTTTCTTGGATGGTATTCATCTTTCTGTAATTACATATGAATAAGATCTGTATCTATAATGTTTGGTTGCAGATTAAAGAGATCCATAGACGTGAGGACTTTGCACTCAATAACGCGGACAACATTTTAGAAAGCTCCCGTTTTACGTCAGATGTTTAAAATCTTTTTGGTTTGATCCAATTATGTATGAAACAAAAGAGTATTAAGTACTATTTTCACTCTGTGTGCCTTTCTTCTCCATGAAAACGTGAGTCTCATGTTGAGTAATGATTACTCGTAAGTTTAATTCCATAAATAGAAATAATAATCTTCTCCCAGTGACCTGCAACATATGCAAGTGCTGCGCTTGTTAATTTTTTGTTTTAAATATTTCTCTCTTTTAATGGAGTCTGGCAAGTATTAAGTAGCTAGCAAAAAGCTACGAAGAAAAGAGGCGTGATGCCAAAAAAATGAAGAAAAAACAGGTTGTCAACAATGGGTGTGTTTATACTTTCTCAGCAACAACAACAAAAATGTGATCACTAAAAGGGAATTATAGGGTTGTTTAAGTCCATAAGTCACAACTCCATCGACATTTTGTTAATTAACATACAGGGTTGTTCACGTCTGGTGTCTCCTTGTGTTCCCTAGTAGTCTTAACTTTTGTTTCCTTGATTTCTTCATCCTCTGTTTTCACTCATAGTGCAAGTCAAAATGTTATCATACAGGGTTGTTCACGTCTGGAATTTTATCTGATATTCACCTTCTCTCTGTCTTTTTTCCGATGTATTCTCTTTACGATTTGGCCGCCGTGAATCCTTAGTGATATTTTTTTTAACTCGAAATTTTATTAAATCATTCATAACAAAACACACTATGAATTATAAAAGCCGTCAGAAAATAGGAATATCTCTAGAAGCAATAACCCAAAAGAAAGAAACAAAAGTTAACAATGAGCATTAGAGAACCATAGGTACTAAAGCTGGAACTGATAGACTGATCATAATTCGCTGACACTCCTGAGAAACATGAGACCGAAGATATCCCAAGAACCAATAACTTAAACAAACCCAACCCTAAAGGGTACACCACCAAGCTAAAATAGACGCAACATCTGTAAAAGCATGAGCAAAGATAAACTTACAACAACACCAGAGATCGTAACAAAACGGAGGCGAGGCAGAACCAAATCAAAACCAAACACCTAAACTCAAAGGCCTCCGACTTTGAAAAGCTAAAGGGAAAAACACCAGCGAAGATTTACAGGTCTTACACGCGGATACTCGTTAGGCAGAATAGGATCTACAGAGCTAAACTGGTCACCCTCCTCGATTACAAATCAAACCCACTGCTTCGTCTCGAAACACTCACCCAATCCATGGTAGATAAAGGAGAGATCTAGTAGATACCTCCACAGCAAATACAACTCACACCGATGAAACCAAAAAGGTAGAACTAGGCGAAAATGAATCGATCAAGACTGCAAACGACCGAAGAGAAAACAGAAGCACCACAACTCAAAACTAACACAAATCTCAACTTGACAACAACAGATGAAACACAAACTCCAAATTCGAAACAGGAATGAAGAAGCACAAATCTGAGACCGAAGACATCTCTCTCATCCTAGATATCATCAAATCCAAAGCCAAAACCCAAAAGAAAGCACCTAAAGCAAGCAGCAATAAATCACAAGACATAAAAGAGGAGAACAGCCGGTTTCAATGCTAACAGAGCCACCAAAACCGTCCGTTCGAAATCTTGACGGCGTTCTCTCTCCCTCTGACGGCTAGGATTTTAATCTTATGAGATATGTCGATGTCGAATATATATATATATGTTTTTTTAAAGTACTTAATCAACCAAAGTTTTCCGCAATCAATATTGTATAGTTTTCACAAGCTAGTTTTCTGCTTACTATGGGAAGACTTGGCAAAAAGAGTGTTGAAGGAAAAAATCTAAGGTTGATTGGAAACTATGCATGACGAAACCACCTATTCATTGTGAAATACACTTTCCACGCTATTGTCCACATTACTTGGAGAGAAAAACCAGACGATTATGGTGATCCTCCGTCTAGGTCACTGCAACTCATAAAGATCATTAACAAAACAGTGAGGAATCGACTCCGTACAACAGAAATGTTGGGAGACTTGTGATATGGGGAGGGATCAAGAAACGTCTATGGCTTCACTTTATACCTACTATCAACTTAGTTTAATTTCTTCCAGCGATGTAGGTTTTATCTTCAGCGGGGGTACGGCGAGGTTCTCAATGGTGGACAGTGGTGGAGAACCATACAAACTGAGTTACTCACCTTGAATGAAATGAATGTATTTGGACCTATAGTCATAACTCGTGATAACTCGTGAGAATGTAAATCCAGTTAGGTACAAGGAGATTTTCGTGAGAAAGGTAAATGAAAAGAATGAGATGACAGATATAAAGCCGGACTTTTTCTAAAGATTTTTCTCATAGACCAGAAATTAATTTTGAGGAAACATACTCCCCAGTAATGGATAAAATTACGTTCAGATTTTTGATGAGTTTAGTGGCATCTAAATTTTTTGAAATACATCTCATGGATGTTGTGACAATATATATATATATATATATATATATATATATATATATATATATATATCACTGATATATATGAAAATTCCTGAAGGATTGAGAATTCCATAAGTATTTAGAACATAATCTAGAGAGATTTGTTCGGTCAAATTACAGTGATCTCTATACAGATTAAAGCAATCTGGGCGCATGTGGTACAATCGTTTAAGTGAATATCTATTGAGAAAATAATATGTGAATAATGTGATATGTCCATGCATTTTTGTTAAGAAGCTATCATCTTGTTTTTTGATCATTGTTGTAAATGTAGATGACCAGGAGATAATTGGAAATCAAAAAGAGGTTAATGATGCACATACTCATGTGAAATAAGAGTTTGAAATTAAAGATCTCGAAAAGACAAAGTTTTATGTTAGACTCCAGACAGAATTTCCGAAATGAATATTTGTGCATCCATCAAATTATACAAAAATGATATTGAAACGCTTTTATATCGATAAATCGCCTCCTTTGAATACTCGAATGGTTAATAGATCTCTCGATATTTAAAAAGATCCTTTCACCCTGTGAAGATAGCGAAAAATTGTTAGGTCTTGTAGTACCTTATACTAGATAATAACCCGCGCCCTACGCGGAGTGAATATTTTTTAAAAATATTATATTTAAATGTTATAAAGAATATACATTTTTTTATCAATAACATTCTTTAAATTTGATTAGAGGTGGACATTTGAGAACCATTTGATTTGGTTCGGTCCAGATCATTGTGGTTTGGTTCGGTTTTCAAAAGGTAAATTTCATATATGTTTTAAATTTTTCAAAGTCTAAAAATCAAAATAATATATAATATAAATTTGAATAATGTATACCAAAATACTTAAACTTAACATAAAAATTGGTTTAGCTTAAACTTTTAGACAGGAAATCAACATATATTTTAAGTATTTTGGTATTTTAAGTATTAATTAGCTATTTTAAACATGTACTTATAACTATTTGTATATATTTCCAAGTATTTTAAACAACTTAAAAATATCTTGTATTTTTTGTATATTCTTTTAGATATTAAATTTAAAAATAATTAATATATTTAAGTTTATAAATCTGGTTCAGATATATTCGAATACCCGGAATATTTCTGTTCAGATCGAGTTCAGTTCCGGTTCTTTAGATACCAAAATTTTGAACCCATTCAGACATCTAACCAGTTTTGGTAAAGTTCAGTACTATTTTTTTGATCAAACTTGGTTCGTTTTTTAGATTTAGATTTTTTTACCCAACCCTATATTTTTATTATAACAAAATTTTTAAACGAAAACGATGATGGTTCATATTGATTTTGGGTATGCAACAATGTTTAAACTAAAACACATTTTACTATGTACGTGACCCATTTAATTAATCACTAAAAATTGTTATATGTCCATTTGAGGAAAACAATGGACTGAACTTAAAAAAACATTACCGTTTCAGATTGTCAATCGACACTTCCAAATATTCCATTTTGGTGTTGTGATGAATAGAAAGTGGGTTAGGGTTAGTAAAGCAAATTTGATATGCACTTCTATCTCGTTAGGTGATTTCAATAACTTATAAATAAATCTTCATTGTATCGATCTCTTGTAAGATTTTCGAACAATATTAATTAATAAAATCTTACACTTGCTAGAGTAATCAATTATTTCTCAATTAATATATAGGAGATTAGAGTAATCACATAAATCAAAACAATACATCTTGCTTATTTACAATATTTATGGTAAATAAATCAAAATAATTATTTTATTTATTTTATATGGTATATAATTAATTTTCAATGATATTAACATAAATATATAGTATATTTGAATATAAACATTTATTATTGAGACTTTCTACTCATATGGTTTTATAAAAATTTGTATATTCTATGTAACAAAAAAATTTAAACCATTGATCTCAGAATTTTTGATGTGATATTTTTTTGATGAAAATTTCAAAATTAAATATTAAGGTCTCAATACTTTTTCACTGCAAATTCCAAAATTAACATATTTATGTATTTTTAAATGAAACATATAAACGGTACTAAAATTGATATATATATATATATATATTATTTAATGTGAATGTCTATTACATAAAAATTCATATTATTTAATACGATTTTATGATCTTTTGTATCTTGTTATAATAAAAAAAATTAAGCCATTGATCACAAAAATTTCAAAGTAATTTATAGCTGTTTTAAAAATTTAAAATATAACATGTAAGGAAAAAATCTGATTTTTTTATTATATGGTTAATATGATGATTTAATTTATTTTAATAATATAAAATTAAACAAAAATGAAAAATGATACACAAATTGTTATCAATTTTTATTATCTATAATCATTAATTATCATAAATATGTAATCATATTAGATAATTCAGTAGCTTTTGATAAAGGAAGATATACTTGCTTTTAATATTTTGGGTTAATATAATGTGTCCTAGCAATATAGATTTTGGGCCAACATTTTTTTCAATTGATTCTTAAGCTGCCACATATGATAAATTGATATCTTAATTAAGTGACAACTCAGCAAGACTCTTTTGTAATTATTACAAACTTAATGTTACAATTTTTTAAATGTTTCTCTATTAATATATAGGGGATAAACCCTATTGGTGGGTTTTTATATCTTGCAAATTATATAAGTCCTATTATTGGGCATTTAATTCAAACTCATTTTATAGCAACACGGAACCGGAAAAGTGGGTGAGTCGGAGTTCGATCGATCGGTCTAGCTTGGTTTTCAAAACACTAAGTTTTAAGAATTGTGCATAAATGTTATTATTTATGTGAATCATGTTTTATTTTCTTTTACTTTTTTGAAAGCATGAAATGTAATTTATTCATATACCCATTTAGCCGAAATACATCAAAAGGAAAACAAATTAAGCATTGCCATTTTACTATGATGTTGATTGTTTGTAGTTCTTTAAACAATTTCTTTTTTTTTTTCTAAAACACACTGTATTTACCAATCAAGATTTTGGAAAATATGATTCCCTAAATGTTTTAAAAACAATTTTCTAAGTAACTACTTATTTCTAAATTAAAAGAAATAAATCCATGTTTTCTTGGTATTTTCATCCTCTAATAATTTTTTATTTATCTTTTTCTTGTTAGAAAATAATTTTATAATCATGCATCAATATATTAAACAGATAAATAAAAACCGATAAAACATATATATAATGTTTATCAAAAATAACTTATTTACCATCTAAATCTCATAATATTAATTTATATGAGTAAAATATATTTATTATAGTTATCAATAAATTAAATTATTTACTTAAGATTAATTTAAATTATGAAATAAATATAAATGAACTTTACTGATAATCTTCTGGTATTATTTATAAAATTTTACAATATATAAATTTAGTAATTTCAATTTCATTAAAAAATTAAATTTTAATCTATACTATTAAAGCATAATTCCTATTAGGATTCTGCCCTTAATTTTTCAATTTAATTACAATGACATGTCATTGCTATAGTTATGCCTTATAAGAATATTATTTATTTTAACCCAAAACTATATATTCGTATTTCTTAAAATTATCAGCATTTATTTTTTCTGTTTCGTTTGAGCATTTAAAGCTTTCTTTTATTTCTTCTACCTTAATTTCTTTTTAACCTCTAGACTTTTTTTGCCGTCTAGAGTTTTGATTTTCACACTTTATGTTTTGAGATTGATACAGTGAATCACCATTTTACAAAGAGACAAATTTAGGTTTAGAGAAATGGTGAAGGTTCACGTGAATTTGAACTTGGTTATTATAAGGTAATGGAATTGAAATTTAGATTCAGTATTCGTATTAGATTTAAATTTTTTAAAATGTTGAGATTTAGATTTATAATTTGTTATACATATATATATTTATTTATATCAAAAATTCATCACTATATATTACCAAATCAATAAAGACACGGAGTTTGTTTTTATATTATAAAACAATTATTGACAAAAATATTATTTAAACAAAAAAAATATTAAATTTTAAAAAATCAAACAACTTAGAGAATATATCTCCATATATTAACCAATATCTATAAAAATATCCATAACAACCTTAATAAAGATATTTCCGTTTATATAAACCTTTTTAAAAATCACGAACTTAAAGAATACCCCTCCATAATCTTACATTCTATTTATTTCGAAATAGATAAAAATATCTAGAATATTTTAATCTTGCCAACATTTGCATATATTAACCAATCTATTTGGAGAAGTTAATAAAACATGAATTTTTTAATATTTTCTTGAGATTACATCCCATAAAAATAGCATCTACGAATTAATGAAATCTATATAGTTTTTAAATTAAGTAAAAAAATAATTATAGTTTATTAATACCAATTATCTAGATTTTCTCTTGAGATATGGTAGCTTTTGGTTGTTAAACAATTGTCTTAATAACCAAGTTTTCTTTTATGACTATGTTAATTACAAACTTTGAAGAACCAAGCTTTATATAATAAGATTTCAACTTAATTAAATTTTATATACCAATATTCGGAATTAACATTTAATACAATATAATCTTCGTGTAATCTCAGCCATAGTCATTGATTTCTAACTTTCTAATCTTCACCTTTCAGAAAAAGACATGACTTATACTATGATTAGTCTCACATATGTTAGTATACATTTATTTTTTTGTTTCAGCTTTTCCAACTTAAATCTACTGAATTTAATATATATTCAAGGGTAAAAAATTTTGTCTCATGTAAAAAACTATTTTTTATAAATGTAACGACCATATTTTCATTGAAAATTTTTGGATAAAAACAACATGGGTCCGGGTTGGTTTTTATAAACTATCATCTCAAAATTTGGAATCAAATTTCATTCAAAAAATTTATTCTTTGGCAACAAAAAAATTTATCCACATAAAAACTTACATAGTGCTCATATTTTCATACGTTTAAATATTGTATATGTTCGTAATAAAATATATACTTCTTGGAAAAATATATATACAGAGTATATACAAGTTTTGATTTTATTGAATATATCTTTTTGTATAGTCCCGCGTTTTTAAGCGCATGTCAATATTTAGTTAAATTTTTTTAAAAAATAACAACATACAAGAAAGATAAATAAATCTCCAGTCAAATTTTACAAGAAAGCTAAAAACAAAAACAAAATAAATACAAACTAAAAACCACTGAAGATTTTGTGAGTCAATTTGGCAGGACTATGGCCTACTTATTATAGTATGCCGTTTGGCTTGGTTCTTTCAAGTGGTATGATCTAGAATTCCAGACAGGCGGATTTTGTCCATTTTCTCTAATCATTGAAGATTTTGTCAGTCGATTTGGAAGGACTATGGGATATGATAACGATGGACATCACAGAATTTATAAGCTTCTGTCAGATTTACTCAATGATTTAATTTTTTTTTTTTTGAACGAACTCAATGATTTAATATTATTTAGAACCAACTCCCAATGGATCCAATCGATCTGCCCATAACGTATAATAGGGAACTAGTCAAGAAAATACAAAATAAATAATAGTGACACAATCTATAGTGTCGTTTACAAAACAAAACAAAAACTATAAAAGAGACCCCTTCGTCTAATTTTTATCAACGGAATACCATACGAAAAAAGAACAACTAAGCAAGGTTCAGTTTCTCAGACATAACTCAAAGATCTTTCTACATGGGTTCTTTCGACTTGTCCCACGCTTCATCATTCAAGGTTCTTTCTCAAAATGGGTTCCTTCAACCCCTCCTTCTAACATTCTGGTTTGTTCATTAAAAAGAGAAAAGTAATACTATAAAGCTATGATGTTACAAAAAAAAAAAAATACTATAAAGCTATGATAATTCATAATTACCATGAAACAGGGAGGAAGTGAAACATTTCTTCGAAATGTGTTTGAGAATATACTGATGACGTATCTGAGGAAGAACCCTATAGCGAAGACCATATGGGAGCTTGTTCAGTCAGTGGACAACGAAAAGGTCTGCTACGATCACTTCACTTTCCAGACGTTTAAGGTATGTATGTTTGTAACTCTGGTGAAAATATGTGGATATTCGATGTTTCACACATGTACTATGAATCAAGCAATGAACGTGTTATTTTGTTGAATATACAGTTTAGTGTATAAGTATTGTTGTAGAACATTAAGACATGGTTATTAGGTTATATGATATAAATATAACTTCCTTGTTTAAATTAGATGTCGAATAAATAAACAACATATCACCGGGATGTATAATATTTAAGGTCCAAGTTCAACCCTCTAAAATTGTTATTCGATAAAACAAGTCATTTACATATAAAAAATAGCAAAGTATATATAGAAATTACGCTTCAATCAACTTGCAAAGTAAAGTTATTATTAGATGAGAGGTAAACTCTGGCTGGGCAGAAATACCTATTATCCGACTTATACTAGTTATCCACCCCGTTTTCCACCCTACAAACACAAATACTTGTCATAATCAAGGCGAGTAAAAAGTTATGAAATTTTATTACTTGCAAATCCAAATCAAATATTAAGTTTTAAATTTATTTTAGCTACTTAGCTTGTTTAATTTGACCCATTAGTCCCTTATTTTACTTTTAAAATATTTTATACTCCTTCCGTTTTTAATAAGTGTATTTTTGACATTTTTCATGAAAATTAAGAAAATTATATAATAAATAATATATCACTATTTAATGTATAACTAGATGATGGTCCGCACACTTGTGTGGACTAATATATATCCAAATAATTCAAATTTTAATATAAATTTTAATTTCAATCTAATTTATTAATTAGTTTCAAATATTGATCAGTTAATAAGATATAGTCCACCTTCTTTATTACAATGAAATATAGATAATGGTTAGGGTATCTCCAACCATAATATCGAGTTTGGTGTTAAAATTACACCAAATTTGGTGGTGTCATATTTTTTTGTCATTTCCAACAATAACACCAAATGTTACAAAAAAAATATATGGCATTTGATTTTTTTACTTTAATAACTATATTTTTAATATTTGTAGTTAATAAATAATTTCTATCACACTTAGATAGCATGTTTGTTAAGTTTTTGTAGTTTTATGTTTATAAAATTTATTTGCATTTATATTTTTGGTTTAAAAATATTAAATTTTTATCTATTTCTTTTTTATAAAATATTTTATTAAAAATTAAAAACTATTAAATACGAAAACCACATTACGAAAATATATATTTTTTATTAAAATTAGTACTAGTTAGTAATACAAGTTTAACTATATTACAAAATAAAATAAATATGTTATGTTAATTTTTGGTGAATTTAATAGTATTACATAAAGTTATAATTATTTACTATTAAATCTAACTTTAAAATAATGTAATGTTATTAAATTTTCATTGCTGATTAAATATAACTTAAATAAAGATTATAATGATATTTTAAAATGAAACTATATTACAATATAAAATAAATGATAATAACTATTTAGTAATTTTTACTTGAAAATAAAATAAAAAGTTATATCATATTTTACAATATAAAGAAAATGATAATAATCAATCAGTAATTTCTTATTTGAAATTAAAATAAGAATATTTAATTATTTTAAAATAATTTAAAAATACAAATAATAAGTATATTTATGTTTAGTTACAAATTTAAACTAATTAATAATGATTAAGAACTATATTATTAAATGAAATACAATAAAATATACATATATTAAATATTTGGTGTTATGTATAGTGTTACACCGAGTTACACTATTCACTCTGCTCCAAATTTTGTGGGATAGTGCCATTTTTAATGTCTGACAATAGATGAAATTACAATAAATTTAATGTTTTGTGTCTCATTGGAGTTGGCCTTAGTACTTACGAAATCTTTCATTTATTCTGTCACCAAATCACACATGTTAAAAAATATCATCATCATAATAATTTGATAAAATTTTATTAATACTTTAAAATAACATCAAAATATATCTACAATAATTAAAAATATACTTCTATTAACTAAAATTTTATAAACTGAAAGTGATGAATTATATATGTCTAGTAAAAGTTGATTTTTTAATTTTTAACGGCGAAAGATTGTATAATTTGAACTCATATTTTTATTGGTAAGATAATTCAGTGATATATAAGGGAAGCAAGCTTCCTTTTAAATAGAATTAATAAAAATATTAAACAATTTAATATTACTAAAGAAAATATAAGATGAACAAAACTACATTATTGCTAAAATTTGATGATACCCGTTAATAATAATTATCGCAGAATAATAATATATTTATTAAATAATCAATAAATTTTTCTTTAAAACTAACAATTCAAATAGTTATTTATTAAAAATAATGATTCAACCTAAATCATAGAATATGACAAATAAGCTTCTGAAAAATAATAAAACATGTAAAATAAGCAAAGTAACATGAAATCATGGATAACATGACAAATAAGCAAAACTAAAATTACCACCTAAAATTATTTAAAATATGAAAATAAATAAATTTACCAATTGAAATTATTAAGAACATGATAAGTAAATAAATAACTTAAATTATGGAGAATATGACAAATAAGCAAAATTAAAATTATTAATAACATAGCAAATTAGCAAATTACCTTAAATTATAAAAATATGACAAATAAGCAATAACAAATAAGCAAAACCACCTAAAATCATGGAGAACATGAGAAATTAGCAAAATCACTTCATAAATAATATTATAAATTAATTAAATGAAAATGATTTAAATAAAAATCTACTGGTTATTCAAAAGGATAAAAAAATAGATTTAATGTACAAAGTTTCATTAGAATTGTAGAATGACACTTTTTTGAAACAAAAAAAAAAAACTTAAAGTGATACTTATTATGAAATACAGGGAGTAATATATATATATATATATATAGTTATTTCAGCTAGTTTAATATCTATATCATAAATATTTTAAATTCTGTAAATATAAAATTATGTATATAATATAATATTCTCTCTATTTCATATTAAATGTTATTCTAACATATTTTTGTTAAACAAAAGTATTACCTTTAATTTTAATGCAAATTTTACTCAATTTAAATTTAAAATTAATTGCAAAATGCATTAATATTATAAATAATTTTAGTTATCTCAAATACTATTGATCAAACATGTAATTAATAGAAATTTAATTATACTTTATTCTTTTTTAAAATTTATGTGGAAAATGTCAAAGTAATACTTGTTTAGAAACAGAGATGGTATATGCATAAAGATGTGGAGTTGTCATAACAATGAAAGAGAGAATATATTCTTGATATCGGTAGAATGATTGTGATTTTTCATTTTTTAAACATATGGGACCAAATAATTCTCTATTTTATTTATTTCACTAAATTCTACTCTATATGATCACCTATCCTTAGAACATGATTAATGGGAGGTTCTTAGGATGGTGTTCTTAGCGGAATATAAGAAACCATCTCTTAACTTTTAACTAAAAAACTAAGAATCGGTTTTTAGACTCGTCTCAAACCCTATTGTTGTCACTCGTTCCTTTACTTTTATTTTGTCATTTTTACAAAAAAAAAAAAATACTTGTATTTCGTCTCAAAATAATTGTCATCATTTATAGCGAAATGAGTGAAATGTTCTTTTTATAAATTCTGACACATCATTTATAGCGAAATGGATGAAATGCCAAACAAATGAAAATCAGTACACCGGATTTGGTAAAAAACAGTTTTATGAACTATAATTATTTGGGTATGCGTAGGTGGAGGGTTACGGAATAGAATCCTTATCGAGCTTCTTCATGGATTATGGATATAAAGCTGAAGGTGGGCTTGACTTTCCAACGAAGAAACTAAGAGTTCTCACGTTTTCTCCTCCGGATATTTACGTCCCCGATGATGGTCATGGTCTAGGGAATGGCCCTTTGCCACGACTTGTTATAGCTGAGCTTCTTGTGGACGAACTAACTCCTGAATCACAGGTATGATTACATATGATCACAAACATAATGTTATTGCTGCGAATCTTGATATGTAGAGTTTGATATTTAATGCTGATAATTATTGGTTATTTTTGTTAATTAGGAGATAATAAGGAAGTATCTAAAACCGAACGGAGGTAAACAAGCGGTTCTTTCAAGTACTTTGGGGTCTTTAATTTGGGAGAAGCCAACATCCACCGACTTCCAGCAACTTGCCAAGTATATAACTGTCTCTCTAAGACTAATCGTATTCCGTGAGAAGTGATGTCTAAGGAAAGAGAAAAGGATAAAGATAAAACAGTAATGTTCGGTAAACAAATATTACTTATCTAAAAAAACTACTTATATAGTAAGAAAGATTAAAAGTGTATTGATGTGTATGGTTTAAGGCATAAACCAAGCCTTAAGCCACAGATGAAATAAATTATGTATCGGTTTATACTATGCCAGCATGTACAGACTGACCGACCTACAAATGACTCTATATACATCAAAAAAGTGCTAAGGTGCACAATAAACTTTAAAAGGTGTGATGTTAACAAAATAACTTATTGATGAAAGGCTAACTATTATGAAACGGTGCAGAGAGAGTGAATTTGCGGCATGGGTACTTATCCACGGCTATATGATGAACCATCTTGCATTTTCTGTTCATCGACTCAAACACCAATTCAGTGACATCAAATGCATCAAAGAGTATCTAGAAGAAAAGGGATTCGAACTCAACAACGACGGAGGAATTCTCAAAGGTTTGTTCCCCTCATGATCATGAGATTTTTGGCGTTTCATTAGAATGGTTCTATTGCTATCCGTTATATAATTGGACTGGATGTGAATTAATATGCATTTCAGTGAGTCAAGATGGTCTATTATTACAAGTGTCATCCATCTCGGAGAAGATTACGGTTGAATTTGCAGATGGGGTCACTGAAACAATCCCGGCTTCATACATTGAGTTCACCCAACGTTTGGTTCTTCCAGAGTTCAAAGATCTGCCTCATAACCAGGTACTACATTTTCACGATCAATACTTTGGATACAATCTTTTTTTTATTTGATAATTGTGGTGTTAGTTGGTCCATTGTATTCATGATCTAGGTATATACCCGTAATTGCAGATTAAAGAGTTCCATAGACGCGATGGATTTGATTTGGGTAACGCAAAAAATATTTTGGAAAGCGCCCGTTTCACCTCAGATGTGTAGAACAGTTTGGTCCAATCCTGCCTTAAATAAAAACCAATAATAAGCATATGGGTTTATAATGCAAGAACTGTGGTCAATGTGTGTGTATTGTGATGATTGTGTCTTCTATTTCAAAAAACCTGTCTGGTGTGGAATGTCGCTTACTTACTAGTACTACACTATTGCCTGGTATATGTAGTTTTAAGACTTTTTAAACATTCATAAAATTATTAAGTTTCCAGTGATTTTGTGCTTTCTCTATAATCGAATGTGTTAATAACCAAGAATCCAAACAGTTTTCCGTTGGCGTCACTATTACTTATAAGAAGGATTAAAAAAGAGCTAACAAAAACTATTGCAAGCTGTGAGAGAAACAAAGAACAGGAATGAACATTTCAGAGATTTAATTTGAGGATATATATCAAGGAAGGATATATATATATATATATATAACTTTCAGTTTGCTAGCCTTGATATAAATTATTCACTACTGTAAGCAGAATAATGCTACCCTTGTAACATATATACAAGGAACAATTATGCGATATAACTTGCAAGAGATATTCAGCACCTGAGTCTCTGTTCTAGTGCCAATTTTATATTAGTCTCGACAAAGGAAAACAAGAACATTCAAAATGCTTGCGCTCGTGTATGAGCATCCCGGTTTCCTCTTTCTATTCATTGTAAACGTAATTTCTTAGCGCCTGAAAGAACATGAAAATAGTTAAGGTTAAGATCAAAACAGATTGCAACTTTCACTTAGCAGAGTGTTAAGATTCCCTACAAACCCTTTACATAACTTCCTTCTTGAATGTGTTGCAAATCTCAGTCATAATCTCCTTTATTTCTACAGTATCTTCAACTCGAGGTCTAACCATGTACAATAGATTCTGAGAGAGAACACAACCAAGTAATATCTTCAACTTTATTGCTCTCCAATATTTTGCTTACTTCCTCCATCTCAAGTTTCATAAGTCTGAGATACTTTGAATGTTCCCCCACGAAATTAGGGGTTCTATGTGACTCAAGGTAACGACTAGAATAGATACTAACTAATTAGTATAAAGCGGAGATCAAAGTATTTATTAATCTTCTTTATATATAAAAATGAGTTTTCTTCTCTCCTAGAGTGTCCACCTAGGATTCCACATCATCAATTGAGGCAATGTCATGTTGACATCTGTCCATCTTCAACTAAACGATGCGTCTCACTATCTCACCATCGTCGTCGTCTGTTCATTTTCCATAAGTATCACTGATTGTGCAAACCACCGTTACCAACGCTTCCCTTACACATTCAGACCAAGACGCTAATCTTTTCAATTATGGTTTCTCATCAAGTCCTCCCACTATTTGTTCTTCGGTTCATCTTCCCCACCTTTTCTATTATTTTGATTCTCTATATATATAGATCGAGAAAGAGCATCCCCACATCTCATATCTTCTTAGACCCAACTCTCACGCTAGATTTTAATTCTACAGCTCCACAACATTTCCAGTTTCAAAATTGTCTCAAAAGTCTAGCAAAGAAGAAAGAAACAAACACTATGGCCGCGACGAGGGTTTAGATCTCTTAACGAGAAACAGATTTTTTTTTTCAAGGATAACGTTCGGCCTCTGAAGAGAGGATGCAATGTTCGTCTTCTTAATCACGCTCTCCATATCCAGAGGTAAAGCTTTCAGCTTCCACATCTATGTTCTTTGGGTTTTAATCTACTCAGTCTAATTTTGTGTGGATTTCTGAAAATTGTGAAGTTAATAGAAGATATCGACGAGTACGGTGGTGGTGAATATCTCTTTCCCTGGATCCAGTGAGTTCATCTTTCAATAAGTTGTTAATAAGTACGAGATTTTGGATTCAGTACGATCCAGAAGAGTGTAGCTTTGAGCCCTTGCTTGATGTCCTGGAAGCGTCCTGATCCGACCACGTTGAATCGCCAGGTGATTAATTTATCCTGAAACATCTCGACTTTCAATAAGCCCACGTGTTGATTTAGCTCTAGATTCATACTCAAGACAATAAGCTCTATTGTTGTTTTGCTGTTTGGTCTTTATTAGATTTTGAGAACGAGTCTGGTGTTGTTGTTACAGTCCTTTTGTGTGTCTGATTATGCTTGCTCTTCTTTTAAACCTTTAAGCATATACAAACTTCACCACAACATAACTTATGCTGCAACTCACTATGATCTGTGCACTCATTGAAGGCACCTTTCCTATCTACAGAGAAACTACATCAGGGAACCAGTATTAGAGACGTGAAAACAAGAGTTGGTTCTTGGCTCATGCTTGGAAACAGAGCCGAGAGGAGCAAAGAAAACAACTGGAAAATGGGCTACATTCAAGGTTTTGACTTTGTGATAACGTTCAAAACAAAAACAACTTACCTATGCAAATTGATCACTTACCTGCATTTATATTCATTTATATTTATCTATCCTCGCAGGTTCCTCATAGGCCGATTGTGACAAGTGAGAACCCATGCAGCTTATGCTTACTCCTGTGAGGTTTTTGAATAGAATAAGTGAACAAGTTTTGTTACTGACTTTTAACAATAAAATTGCAGAGAGGGGAGAAGAATGAATCAACCCATCACTGTTCTCTGCCGCTTAATGATGAACATGAGATTAAGAAGTGATAATAAAATCCGCATTTGATCAACTAAACACAACATTCAACATATATTTTATTCTTTTATAATTTGGTCAGATATATATATTAATAAACTTTCAATAGTCTATAAATATAATCAATGGCATATTTTTTTTAATCCAACTAATTTTAATTCTAAGATCATAGAAACAAAACTCAACAAAAGATAAAAAAATAAAAAAACTCGTAACACTAATATAACTAGGTAAGGAACCCGTGCGATATCGCACGGAAGCTTTATTTTATAAAAAACAGAAAAACGCATTTTATAAATGAAAACTTTCATAAAATTTGTTGCAATTGCTACCAAACACTATAAGAAAACAAGACGATTTGCGATCAAATACACATTTGTTGTAGATATAATAGTTAAAATCTTTACTGATTTGATATTTATTGGAAAGAATTAATCCAACATGCATTTAATGGGAACTGTGTGTTCAGTTTTGGATCCAAATTAGATGTATATGTGGCTATACAAATATATGTGATGGTTTATAAATATATAATATTATAAAATAACTAAATTATCCAAAAATAAATTACCTGATATTTGTAATCAATCTTAATATTCTTTAAATATATAAAATAGATACAAAAACGAATCCAACGATAACTCATTAAAAACTTATGCAAACTTAGGATAGAAATCTATTATGATGAAAAGCTACATACTTATACATTTTGAAAATTTATTTTATATCAACACAACTCTTAAGATGATAAGACACAATCTTAAAGTAAAAGTTACAGTTTAGATATTTTGACAATTTCTTTTAAATTAATGCAATTTTATGATGAAAAACACATTGTTAAGATAAAAAGATCCATATTTCTATATTTGTACAACTTTTTTTAAACCAATATAAATCTTAAAATGAAAAGATACAATGTTAAAGTGAAAAGTTGTTAAAAATGAAAAGTTGCATCATTAGACATTAATTGAGATTTATGTTATTAGAAACTAATATAGTTCTGTCTTTATGAAAAGACGCAACTTTTTATAATGCAAAAACACAACTTTTTAAACTAATACTTTTCAATTTTTTTTAATGGAAAACACACAACATAACATTAATCGAGATTTCAATTATCTATTTATCTTTTCGTTAAATAAGGAAGGATGGCTTTGTAAGTGAAGAACATCCACTCAGAAAACTGACAACGATTGCTAAAGATATTATGTTACCAAAATTTACCGGCTTTTGTGACATGATCAAACATTATTATATAACCAAAATGTATGAACATATAAGAAAAAAATTTGTGTTCATGGAACATACATGATCAAAAATGCAAAATTTGTAATAACTTTTTTTTTATTTCATTTAGAATTTTTTGCTAGCCAAAATACGAACCCTTCATACAATTCTTTGTTGAGAACGTTTCATTTGACTATCTTAAAAATAGTTACAACCAGGTAACTACGCATAACTTTTTTCCTCACCATTTTTTAAAAATTTTGATAGATTTACAATAAGAAACCCATGAACATGAATCGTTTATAGTTTTTCAAAAAAAAAATATATATAAATATGCACAACTTTTCAGATTATATGTAGTTATTTTAAAATGGTATCTCTACAATATTTTTTGAAGAGACACATCAATACTAAATACCCTAATTAAAAAAAATTGTATGATCAAAAAACACATTTTAATAAATGGTGACATATTTACAACAAGAAACTCATTACTATGGACTATTTCTAGTTTTTCAAAGCTATAAATGAATAGTCACAACTTTTCATATTACAGATATTTTTTTTAAAATGGTATCTCTACAATATTTTTTTAAGAGACACATTATTACAAATATTCACTAATTAGAAAATGTTCATTTGATCAAAAACACATGTAATTATTTTTTTCACAATCATTTGAAATAGTTACATATTGAAAAACCACAAACTTTCACATTTAATTGAGATTTCAAATATATTTTTAAAAGAGAAAAACATATCTAAACATTTTTTCAATCATTTTCAATAGTTACATGGTTGACGAGAGACAACTTTCATCATTACTTATTTTCAGTAGTTACTTAGTTGAAAAAACACAATCTTTCAAAGATCTCACTATGTGTAAAGACAACTATTCATATTTAAAATTTTGGGGATATTTTAACTCCTTTTTTAAACTTCTTATTGAAACTTTTAATATGAAACAACACAACCAAATGAATAGACACAACCCTTAATTTTAAAAGAAACTTTTTGAAATATTGTAACTAATTTTTAAACTAACTATAAAGACATAATTCTTCAAACAAAACATTTTAGAGATAATTTTGAAAAAAACAAATATATAGTTTAATAATTTATTTTTAATTTATGCAACTTTTAAGATGAAATAATACAACCTTTGACATTAATTGGCATTGCGGTTATTAATAGATTAGTTGCTATGGTTAGAAAAAAATCTTCAATATATTTTCACTCTTTATCTCTTTCTAATAATATGTATAAATGCATCTATAGTATAAATATGATTTTTTTTGAAACTATAACTATGAAATTTACCTTCAACAATAAAAATATCTTCACAAGTTTGGGATATTTTACATAATTAATTAGTACTTAAAGTTTGTATGACTCGCTAAGCTAAAAGTGGTGTTTCAGTCTCTATTTCTGGTGACATAAGTCCCTCCCTAAACATATTAATGTAATGAGTTGTCATGATTTTTATGAATCATAAATTCTGATGATGAAAGAATCGCTCTAAATACATTTTTTTAGAAAAAGAGTATTTCAACGCTTGCCAAATTTTGGATTACACTAAAAAGTTTGGAGAATGGGATTAACCAAAGCTTCATGTTATTATTAAGATACCAGATAAACAAATAAATATCCAATATTTATATATATTTCTCTAAATACATTTTATAATATTGAAGTATCAAATTTTTATTTTTATTTTTTCATTATTTTTGTTTTGTTAATGTTGCATCTAATACTTACATATCTTTGTATATAAAAAAATTGTAGTAGTTAAGTTTTAAAATTTCCAATGTTAATTTGGTTACCAATGTAGATCACCAAATATTTCAATGGTTAACCATAAAAAAATACAATGGAAAACTTAAATAGTTACGATATCTAAATAATTGCAATGGTTCATTTAAGCAATTGGAAATGATCTATAGACAATTACAATGTTTTATTTTAGTTGTTGAAATAATTAAAATCTTTAAAAAATAATATATATTCTCCAAAATGACTAATCTTCCATAATTATTTTCTTTATCTATGAAATAAACCTCTCGAAAACAGAGTGCTATTTACGTAAAATATCGAATTAAATACAAAAAAGAAATAAATGCCAAGACTTTTTTAATAAAATAAATATGCATGAAACTCTTTTAAAATTTAATAACCATATACAATATCTTTGTATATAATGAGTATATATCTTTGTATATAATGAGTATGCATTGCAACTCCCGCATTCTCCTCATATACAACGCCATGTAGTACATAACTCATGCAAGCATCCCCATACATACATACGTATGTGCACGCCCGCATGTCATTACATAAACAAATGTGATTTAGAATTTCTGCCTATGCACCACGCAGACTAATGCGTAGTACAACACTCCTGCCTATACTCTCGCATCTCACACCATAATAATATTTATTTATATATCAATCTTTAACATCATTAAATCAAATGACAGTTGAATCCTCTAAATATTATTTCTATTTTAAGCGAACATTTTAATACAAAAACAAACTGATATCAATAAAACTCAATTCATATAAAAAAAAAAGTTCTAAGCCGAATATCCAGAAAAAATAGAAATATCCCCTCACCTTAACCAAAATCAAAGAACGGAAAGCGAATCCAAAAACCTGTTTTTCCATGCACCGTCTACTCGACCACGTCATACCAGATCAGAAAGGAACGAACACAAGACAAGAGACAAGATTAAAAAATAAAGCTAGGGTCTATTACAAAAATTACTTGCTTCACAAGAAACTTGGAAAATGGTGCACTTAATTAACCTTACGGACTGGATTGCGATCGATGATGATGGCTGGTATGATCTCCGCTGCATCACAGAACGGATTTCCGGTGACATTACATGCGCTTCTGGTGGCTCATGATTGATAATCGTGGCTGATCGTGTTGGAACGGTGGCTCCTTCACGCACGTTCTCCATAGCGGCAACGAGCAACATCAAAGGATCTCCACCATCAATGCTTTGTCTCGGGTGATGAATAGTTGATCACGTATAGTCGTCAACAACACAACATCTCGTCATCAATAACACCACAAGAAAATAAAAGAGATCAAAGGAGGAAGAAGTCTTTCTCTTTGACTGCTCATCCTTGTTTTCGATGCTGTTGTAGGGTTTTATACAAAAGAGAATAAATATATGTGACGATAATCGGATTGTTACAGCGTGTATTCACATAATCAGCGGCTGTGGGTGGACGGTAGTGAACGGAGAAACAAATAACAGACGATGTTTGGCGACAGTAAAATCAAAATAGAATATAAATACAGAGATGACGAATGATGATGAATTGATGATTCGGATGGATGGACGCGAAATTAGAAGACTATAAATTTCAGTATATAAACTCGTTAACAGATGCAACTTGTTAAAAGACACGACTGTAAAAAAGTTTGTAGTTTAAGAAAGGTGCCGCTTGGAAGAAGATAACAAAAGAAAAGTCGTTTGCCAAAATAAATTGATGACGTGAAATCATTCTATAAAGACAGTATCCTAAGTCCTAACCATTAGATAATCAAACTAAGACACACTCAATCGTTTGATCAGAATTTTTTTTCCTATAAAAAAATGATGACGTTAGATCACAATAAAATCAGTTTGCTAATATATATATATATATATGGGAGTTTTTAATCAATTGAAATGTGGATCTTTCTCTTTATTGCTATTTTTTATTTGTTTTAATTATGATTTGCTAATACATACAATTCAACAACTCTTTATATAGAGTTAAAAGGTTGCAATGATTAATTACTAAACATTGTCACCGTTATGTGCTTTCTAGTTAATTTCTCAGAGCTTTCTCTCTCTAAAATATTTTACTCTCTCTCTAGATTTATTCATTTTATGAATAGATAACACAACTGATTATATTCTCTTTGCAATATCTCATATATATAGACAATCAAGAGACACTATGTGAAGAATCACATATGTATAAGGAAAAGATACATATGTTCACTAAAGAAGAGATGCATATATTCAACAAAGAGACACATCTTTTAAATGAAGAGACATATTTTTATTTAAGGGAAAATGAATCTCTTAAGTTTTTTATATGAAAAGTTGCATGTTTTTGAGATGAAAAGCTTATAATTGAAGAATGTCGTGTCGGTGTTGATCAATAATAGTTTACAGACGAACATACACGTCTTTACAAGGTAACCATACGTTTTTTCCTTTTTGACAGGTAACCATTGTTGGTAGAAATTATTTCTTCTTGCTCAAGGCACACCAAGGATCATACAATCGTGCTCTATTTTTATAAAAAGAGAACAGAGTATTTACATAAACTTATTTTTATTGAATATTAATTACAACAGTCACGACTTTACGTCTAGAGAGACACGACTTTATGTTTAGAAAGTTTCGACTCTTCTCTTAACAATTGTGACTGTTGATTGATGTGTAACTAACCTAATATATATCAACATTACTAGAAGGATCTAAGTAAATCAACCATTAACATTATATGAAAATTCAATTTTTATGAAAAGACACAACCTTTAGAATTAATTGGGATTGCTATTATTAGTAGATTATATTTTATTATTTCCAAGACTAATTTTTTATAAATCTTTCCATTACTGTAGTATTCAATATTAATTATTAAAAACTTATATATTTTAAAAATTATTTTTAAACGAAAATAAAATATTATTGATAGTTTTGATAATTTAAATATAGATGAACTAGGAGTTCTCCTGCGACATACGCATAAATATTAATTTTAAATATAGTATTTTATTAAATTAGTTACAGTTGGACATTATTATTTTAATTGATTACAAAAATTTCTTTGTCATTTTATCATAAAATCAGAGATAGTAATCATAATTCATTTAATTCCAAATTAAGTTATAATATTTTTAAATACTAAATTGTTTTCTTTAAGAGATAAAATCGCTGATGTAAATAAAAATTTAATTAAAAATAATTTAAATTTAATGCACATTACTTCTACTTCAATTTCTATTTAGGTGAAATAGATAACTTCATATCAAAAGATGAAGTTATATCGCAGTTTATCAAATAAACATAATACAAATATATTAAAATAGTTAAATAAGATAGTATAAAAATAAATGTTTTAACATAAAATGAAAGCTAATTGATGGTCAGTGTTGATGTGTTAAAACGTAGAGTCTATGTCATGTTGTTGAAATCTTATAAGAGATTATATTCTAATTTATTTGATTGTAAATATTTTCCTAACCTATATAAATAAAATTTTAAAAACTAAAAATGAAAATTTCTTTACAGCAATATTTGACTAATAAAAATATACAGAAATGTGCAAAATAAATACATAGTTTACGTTATATAAATATATTTAAAATATCTGCAACCCATGTAAAAGCTTTAGTATTTCGTTAATGAAAATACAAATAGTACCAATTTATACCAATGGATCCTCCAAATTTTGACAACAAAAACATCTTGGTAGCTGATCTTGAATGGAACATAGAAACAATTATGAATTTCTTCCACCAAATCTGAAATCCTATATTTATGAGTTAAGATCAATCAAGAAATGGTCCAGAGATGCTCATATTTATTCCTAACAAACAATAGAGCTTATTTTATCAAAACCAAATATCACTCAACAATAAACTTAAGAAATAAGACCGATGAACACCTTGAACAAAATTCCCAGCCCAGGAACACCATTACCAACTCAACCGGATGACTAATGTTCTGATTGCGCCACCAAAGTTAGAAATTTTCTTTTGAAAAATTATGCAAAAACTTTATGGCTGGAGAGAATCTCAAAAAGAGTCATATACATTAATTATTAGATACAAATCATTCAATTGAGAATGACATAACAACTCAATCATGGTGATGCTATAAAAGCAAAAAAGTCAAAACAAAAATTACTTACAAACAAACTAACATTTTAAACTAATAAAATAATATATCTCATACACATCTCTTGCAAATGTGAACATAAAACACAAACCATAAAATTGTATAAAATATAATAACCTAGATTACAAATAAATTACATCCCGCCCGTAGGGCGGGCCGATCCTAGTATTAGAGTAAAGTTTACTTCAATAGTAAGTTGTTAGTAAATCAAATTACACTATGGTGGGTGATTCCGAAATCTTGGCCCTCTCAAAAATCATAAGAATCTCTAACAGTATTATACGATTAATGAGTGCATATATATCAAATCAGTTTCTGGCACCAGTTGATATGTACTTGTAACGCATCGCCCAGAAGAGATAGTGTAAGAAGTTAACAACACTCAGAATACACAAGAGCCAATAGAACAAGTCTAGTCTGTAACGGTTGATGCCAATCTTTTCACCGAGCCAAGGAGTTCTTCCTCCACTCTCAGTCATCCAGTTCACAATCACCACCATCGCCGAGTTTAGATAAAACCCCATCGCCAAAGAAGCCCATGAGAGCGATGTGGCCAATGATCTCATAGAGGAAGGTGCTTCTGTGAAGAAATACTCTAGCAATCCGGCTAGTGTGAATAGATCAGCTGATCCTAGAAACAGATATTGAAGGGCGATCCATAGGAAACTGATTGGTAAGGCTTGTTTTGAGTCAAGCAATCCAGCTTCTGAGGCTACTCTCTTCCTTTTTAACTCGACTAGAGCAGCCACCGCCATTGCTAATATCGAAAGGACTAACCCTACACCGATTCTTTGCAAATGACTAATACCTATTTCTGATTTAGTTACTCTTCTAGCAAATGGGATAATCAGATGGTCATAGACTGGAGCAAGAATCAACATGAAAACGACCGGAAAAACCGGTAAAGAAGCTGCTGGAACCACCAGGTTTCCAATCTTTCTGTTCATGGAGGCAGCTTGGCGAACAGAGAAAGTAGAAAGCTGAGCCAAGCAGCAATTGAGCATTATAGTGCAGCCGAATATAGGAAGCATTTTGAGCACAATCTTGACGTCTTCCACTTGTTGGACCGTGCATTCTAGCAATCCATGGACCATTTTGCCGTCTACCGCTCGGTTTAGGCATCTCAAGCTATTGGTTAGTGACTGAGAATCCCTCTTTGCTCCTTCTGATTGATCTCCTCCTACCAATTGATCAGATGGGGTCATAGAGAAGTTCTCAACAGCATTACTCGAAGATCTATTCGAGCAGCCCATTACAGAAGCTGCAACAAGAACCTGTGCGTAGAGACACGTTAAGAAACAAAAATTATTCATGACAATCATCAAAAAATGTAAATTTTTTCTGTGAATTATTTTTCATGTTATTTTCTTGTAACTTTTTCTTTTGAAGTTTTTCAAGTTCCAGAAAATATTTTTTATAACATTTTTTATGCATTACCTTCAAGATTGTGGTGAGAGGACTTCCACGAGGGATCCTGTTCTTATAAAACCTCGAACCGGAGAGAAAGACAAGAATGGAGAGAAAGATGGAAATAGTGGAGACACCAAATCCCCATTCCCAGCCTACATTGTCCTCAAGCCACACGACGAAAGTCACGGCCACGAGTGCTCCACATGAGAGACAGAAAACAAAGTAGTTGAAAAATGTGGATCGTTGTTTTCGACCTTTGGGGTCGCTCTCATCAAATTGCTCTGCTCCGTGTGAAGGCAACGACCCTTTTATCCCTCCGATTCCTAAAGCCGCTAGGTACAGTCCCACAAACAGAAGCGCCGCCTTCGAACCATGGACAGCTTCGCATGGCGACGCGGGGGACGTCTTGCATGGCGGCGGCATTAAGGATGGACGACGTGCTTGGATTGTTAGCAGGATTAGTCCCTGTACATGTGCGTTTATCCCAATCAATCTCAATAAAAGAAGTTCATTAAAATATTATAAAGATTTTTTTTTTTAACTCTAAACTAAATGAAAGTCAGTTACGCTAACATCACTGCACTTGTTTGTATGTTTTGACTTACGTCAAATCTGGCAAACTCAAACAGCTCATGACAGAGAATCAGAGACTATAAAGTGTGAATGTAATAAATATCCCTCTTGTCAATTGTAAGTGGATCATAAAGCAGATAGAACAACGACAGTTGACATGCACACACAAGTACGAATCCGACCCCACCTAGAGATAGGGTTCCATAGCATGGATAGTGGGGACCATAATCAACGCTACGGATAGATACGATACCGTAACATCTTATCGCAAAGCATGCACGCTTTGTCAATCAGATTTTGCAACGAAAGCGGTGAATTTTTTTCAGTCAACGTAACCGATTTTGAAAATGGATTTTTAAGGTATACGCATGCACATTACTACATGCATGGAGATAGTGTGAACGGGTTATATAACTTTAAGGTTAACTAATTATAACGACTAAAAAAAAAAAAAAATTATAACGACTAAAATAATGAATTAGTTATGGAATTTTAGTACCAGAAACTCAATGAAGGCGGAGATGGTGAAGACGATGAAAGTGGAGAAGAAGGCGTCGGAGAAAAAGCCACCGAGGAGAGCAAGGAGAAAGGCATTGCCCATGAAGGCGCTCACATCACTCGCTGCTCTCGACAGCGAAAAGTGCATGAACTCCGTCAAATATGTAACCAAGTTGCTTGCGTTCGCTAAAAACGCTAGATTCTCCAATACCTCCACCGCTTCACAAAACACGCACAAAGAAAAATAAAGTGAAAAGCAAGCAAAGAAGTTAGTCACGTGATTCCCACAAGATCGATTGAGCCGAGATATTTATTAAAAAGTTATAGAAAACGAGAGGGAAGGGGTAAACTTGTAATGTTGAGACTAACCCAAGACGAAGGAGGCGGCGAGCATGCCGCCATGACGACCTTTCACGGCGGCTCTATTCCTCCAGTCGGCGTAGCCTTCCCATTTGGAGTCTTGATCTCCTTGCATTTCAACTTCCTATATTTAAAATTAAAAATAGCCACATAGAATAAAGTAAGCTTTAGAAATGAACATCAGCAGAACAAAAACGATATATTTTTCCATCAACTGAACATAATAAACATTATTTAGAGAGAGAAAAGTATTAAGTGCTAGAAGAACCCACCCTTTTCTCGATTTTTATCATTATTTGAGGAGGGGAAACAAAGGAGCTACTTTGATTTATAAGTAAAAGTGAGAAGAGGTGAAGGATATTACAATATGCTTTCTTTTCGTCTTTTGTATACTTGAGCGATAAGAAGGAATGAAGAACTAGAGGTTCTTGAAGCCTTTTTATATTGCAAATTTTTATGGTGTTTAGAAGAAAAAAAAAAGAAATATTTTTGCTCCCTTTTCTTTCCCTAACTAGACTTTAGGGACTTAAAAATGATAATCCAAGATTTGATGACGGTGAGCCATCTGGTACAAGAATTAAGTATGTATGCATGTTGACTTGGAATAAGGTCGTGATAATACTTGAACTGTTAAGCTATTTATGAATAGTAGATTCTTTAACATCTAAATGAATCCTACTATATATGTTTCCTTGAACGGCTAATAAAGAATAGATTGTGTTCTGGAAAATAAAAAATAAAAATCACATCGTTGTCTGATGAATATGAATGTCTACACAATTTATACATTAGTTGATTAAGAAATTGATGAAAACCACTTAGATAATACTTTCGACCATAAAAATAATCAGACTTTTTTAAAATCACAGTAATTTCAAAACTAACTACATCTAAAATTTTACATAATATTTTTATTCGAATAAATATTATAAATATAGTAAGTAAGTTATATACGTAATTTCAAATCATTAGACTAACTGTAGTTTACATAATTTATGAATGTGTCTTTTAATAAATTTAGATACAAATAGTTTATTTATGTGTATATATGTTGGTGATTTTTTAATGTAGTTAAATACAAATACTTTAATGTTTTTTTTTTTTTGCTTTTCCAGTCTATTATTTGAATCTAGACAAGGAGCACATTTGTGGATCTAGTCTGTTTTAAAGGAAGTTTGGCTTTATGTTTTATTTTTGTTAGATAAGGATGCAAACCAAATCCAAAAAGGTTTGGACACCATACAAAAGTGGCGAATCAAATCCTACCACTCGATCATTACAGAAAAGGGGAATCCAAATTGACCAAATGGTACAAATCTCTTCACAGCAATAAAGGATATAAATCTAAAACGTGTCATCAGTGTCAAAGAGCTAGTGATTCCCTTCCATGATACTCAATTTCTTGATAGTGTTGACCTTGCAATGTAGCCAACTGTTGAGCCTTACTCTTATTGGTAAATGATTCTAATTTTTAGTCTTAGATAGTTAAGTGGAAAAAAAAATCTTTACATATATATATATATCCATCTAACTATTTAAGACTCAAAACTTGGAATCATTTACCAAATACAAAGAGACATTATATATATATATATATATGTCACAAATACAAAGAGACATTCTATAGTACAAAAATAAACTTGTCTTTTTTTTTACTAGAGAAAACAAATAAAAATCGGCAGTTTCTTAAATGGAAGATTTTCTTTTTTTAAAAAAAATTTTGTGTGGCTCAATTTGTGATATAATAAAAGAAAATATTTGACATCATTGTAAATTTATTACCATGCAAATTAAAGTCATTCTTCAAACACTTGTCTCCACCTATAATAACTGTATTCGCATACTATATCTTACCGGAGGAGAAAGTTGACAAAAAAAGAAGAAGAAGCTATTGCAACTTAGAATTAAAAACCTTTACGAAACGTGATACTACGCCCTTTAATTTGTTGATGTTAAATCACTGTATCATTACTTGTAGTATTCAATAGATCTTTATCCTAAACTACCTAAATATTCAGCAATTATGAAGAATTTGTTAAACAGCTAGCTAAGATGAATGTAAGAAAACCCATTTTCTTTCCCTTGTTTACAGTTCATATACACACATATTCATCGATATTATACACTAATAGACTACACGTTTTTGGTGCTATCCTATCCAGTGGGATGTATATATATATATATATATATTTTTTTTTTGAACACATCCAGACTGGATGTAAGAATTAATTTTTAATGATATATTCCCACAAAAATGAAAGAATCGTGAGCAGAATCATTGTACCCAAAAAAAAAAAATCACAGTGGGCTGTATAAATTAGTAGATGCTTTCAAGTCACCAAGTTATCAATGTGACACATGATGTCCTTGAGTCTCTGACTCTGACCCGTCTGTTAGATTTTCTAAACAATTGTTTTAAACATGGTTACACTTTCATATTAATCTTTCAATAATTACAAAACTAAAATGAAAAATAAATCACTCCAATAAGCCTATCATGTAACTTATCATAATTTAAAGGCCCATCAATGTAACAAAACCAATTTGAATAAGACTATTTTCAATCCAGTTATAATTTCATTTTTATATTTTAATTTAAAATATAATTTTTTTTATTATAAGGTGCATATTCTAATGTATATCAGTATAATAAGTTTTAAATATTTAAAATAAAATATAGAAAACGTTATTTCTATTCATGAATATAAAGATAAAAATAGTAATTTAATGTTTTCTCTAAGAATAAATTTTTTATTATAGATGTATGCTCAGAAAAAATTAATTTTATAATAAATTCTCCATTTGAGAAGAAAATATAGAAAACTACATCAAAGATAAAGGAAAATGAAAAACTTGAATAGGTTTGTGAAGTACAACTCAGATTTTCTCTGCACCCCAATGTAGTATTCATGTATTATATGTGGCACATTATGGATGGAGATGCATGGTCCAGCGATCTATCATGTCTGACTCAAACTCTCACACACGTAGACAGTGAAGACTTCAGAAAAGATAAAGTAAATTTGCTATTAGGGTTTGGTGCGGGGCAAGTATTTGCCAATTTTGGTTACTTACTATTTGACTTATCTAAGTAGTTCCATTTATTGTTTGTATTTGATTTGCTCGAAGCGAATACTTGTTTTATCAGGTTCTTGCAAAAAAAAAAAATGATTCTTGCAAGTTATTTAACTTGTCTCGTTACTTGCCAAATCAAGTACTTGTCTTGTTACTTGTCTTTTGATTACTTAATAAGGTGAATGTACAGTTACATACAAAAAAATCACATATCCCAAATTTAACAATAAAGTTACATGAATTCTCAAAGAAGTTGACAAAAATGAAAATAAACGTTTGAAATACTGAAAGCGCACATGAAACTCATTGTTCCTCTATTTTATTTTGATGCTTTATATATTGGCAAGATTTGGATTTTGATTTTTTTTTAAATATGAGTTTTATTATCTTATTTAATAATAAGTTATATAGTATATAAAATAATATTGATATTATTGTAGTGAAAATGAAAAAAATATTATTTTGCAAGTAACAAGTATTATGTATATAGTAAATAACGAATAACGAGATAAGTAAAAAAAAAAATAAATAATATTTGATACTTGCTTTACTTTTGCAAGTAGTGAAAATTTTGAAACTTATTACTTGCCTTACAAACGTCAAGTATTTGGTTTTTCAATGCGAATACGGTCAAGTGATTTGAGTATAAGGTGAGTATCGAGAGTAATAATGCATAGACCTAGGTACTATATAGGACTTGAGCCGACGTTAATTGTTAAGCCCATCTACGGTAAGCCCAATATGTTTATTTCTCTTAAAAATGAGAAAAAAAGAAACAAAATTTGGGAGGACTCAACGAGTAAAGCTGAAGATGAGCCGCAAGAGAGACAAACCCTACACAAACCGCCACACACCGGCGCGAATCTCGAAACGCCGGCGACCATGGGCTCCTCCTCCTCCTCCGTCACTAGAAACCGACGAGATCATCGACAAGCCGACCCCGAAACTTCCACCGCCACCGGCTCTGCTCGTGACTGGACTTCCCGCCAACTGCTCAGTCCTGGAGCTAAAATCTCGATTCGAGATCTACGGATCGATCTCCAGGATCCGAATCGACGAAGACGGAGTCGGATCCGTCTCGTACCGCACCGCCGAGTCAGCAGAAGCCGCCATCGCCGGTAGTCACGAGCCTTCTTTCGGTATCTCCATCGATTCCAGAAAGGTACTCCACCTTTAACGCCCAGAGCTCGTCGTAAGGAGTTAGGGTTGATGAGATTTTGTGTGTGCAGTTGGAGGTGGCTTGGGCGACGGATCCGTCGGTGACGTGGAAGGAAGGTGTGAAGGTGGGGGAAGAAAAGGAGAAGACGTCGCCGTCATTGTCCTCTAAGCTTCTCCGAGCTGAGATGTCATTAAGAAAACATGGGAGAAGAAATAGGCTAGCGTCGACTATTGTCAACCCGAGAAGCAAGAATGCTGACGTGGACGGAAGTCCATCTCCGGCGAGGAGACGGGAGGTTGTTATAGACAGAGATATTGTAGCCTACGACGATATTCTTTAACAGCATTTTAGTATAATAGCAACTTTTCTTCTTTCTTCTGGGTGAAAGAACTATGATTCTTTTACATTTTCTTGCAAGATGTGTAAGTTATACGAATTTAGCGAAGTCTTCTTTTCCTTTTCAAGCTTGCACAGTAAAGCTTGGTTCTTTCTCTATCAAGAAACTCTACAAACAAGATCTGTACATTTAAGAATGTAGTCGAACAAATGATTCGTAGTCTTGCTTATTTGTAGATTATATAATAAGAAAGGATTCAAATTTTGTAAGATTATTCAAACTTGAAATCCATAAATCATGGTATCCAGGTCCGAAAGTCATATAGCCATTCCATACGTTAACTAATCATAAAAACAGTATTACACCATTTCTAAATCATGTTTTTGTAACTACAAACTAATCTTTCGTGTTGTAAACGACTTTTGTTTCTTGATACCTACCTACTTTGTGCATATTCACCTGAACTTCTACGACCGTCAACTTCCTGAAATCCTCTAGCTGTCTTTTGAAAGAAAAAGTAGTGAACACCCCATGATGTAAACGGTTTATTCATCATGAATTGTATCAGTGACCAAAGAACATACCACAATCACCGAAGACCAAGGTACTGAACCATTTGGGGACATATCATACATGGAACCATAGCTATCTCCTTTCTCCCTTTTGAGCTAATCCCTAGACTCAAATTCCTTTGTTTCTCCAAACTGGTCAAAATGCCTTCAGTTCCACACTTATTCTTGCCGTCTCCTTCTCGGATAGAACAGAACCCATGTTACCACTCTTAAACGCATAGAAATAAGAACTATAAATTTTAGATTTAACCTAATTTTTTATAACCGAATAATTTTTAAATATCGAAACATATTTAAATATTACATTAAAATTGTGTGAAGCAAAATAAATGGGCTAAACTTAATCCTATGAATCTTATAGACTAAAACTTAACCCTATAAACTCAATGAACTAATTGTGTTCAACTATCTAATCTATTAATTTAGGGTTCTATTTTTTATCTACCATACAATAGTCTATGTTGAACCATTCATATAAACTTAACTAAACATTCTAAATTTATTCATATATGATATTTTCCTAATAAAAACAATATTCACTAAGAAAAGACAAATATACTTCCATTAGGAAATTATCATTTGATTGTTTATCATATTTAATCTAGACCATATTTTAAATGTATTTCAGTAATTAGTTTTGAAATTAAATAGTATAGCTCAATTATTTTAAAATTTTGATATTAATTTTTTATTAAACAAAATAAATAATATTTTTTTGGTTGTAACTCTTATGTTTGATTTTTGAAGAAAAAAAAACACCAAACTGAAATATAATATATTAAATAAAATAATATTTTTAAAATATAATGTTAATAAAATTTGTATTAATTCATAAAAAATAAATACACAAAAATACTACATTAGTATATGATTTGTAAAATTTCATCAAAAAATTCAACAAATATAAAATTTCAAAACAATATTATATACATAAAAACTGATATTAAATATGTATCTTTATAACTTATTTTATATTTTAAATATTATTTTTTTAAAAAAATATCCGCACAGATGATGTCCGGCTTCAAATCTAGTTTTTTTTTTACTTTATTTCAAAATACATGATTTATGCTAAAGATTTGGATACATGGTTAGGTTGAGCCCATTCTAATATCCTTAGTCATATGCGTCTTATTTTAATCCCATTGCGATTCACTATTTGAAGCATAAGTACAAGTTTGTTACTAGGAGTTTTTTTCTTTCTTTCATGTTTGGTCGTAATTGAACGGTATTAATTAGAATCATATGTATCCTTAGTCATATGCTCTAATTTTAATCTCATTGCAATTCACTATTGAAACATGTACAAGTTTTACTAGGAGTTTTTTTCATGTTTTGTCGTAATTGAACGGTATTGAGAATCATATCTTTTAGATCATATGTCGTGTAATTTACTGAAGGCAAAATTAAGTGAGCTCTAGAGAAATTTTTATAGTAGAGTTTTGAAAAAGAAAATACAATGCAATATAGATATTCATGTTAAAATTGTTTTAGACTTCTCCACACGAAATCGCATTGCTTTCTACTAGCTTTCTCTAAACCCAATAAATTAATGTGTTATTGTTATTCTTATCGGAATTTAGAGTCAAGGAAATTATAAAGTTGCGTTTTGCATATTTGAGAAACATTGTTGGAAGAATGAATAAAATGACTAAAAATATCATGATCATTTATATCATTCAGTGGATATGTTTTAATAATTCATTTTGGAAAATATTTTATAATTTTGGAAGCAAATAAATAAATAATAGACTTTTTTATATAAATAATAGCCTTGGAAATGTATTAAAATAATAACTATCTAAAGTCACTATTCTAAAGAAGTTTTGATCTGCAATAAACTAATATTATATACTTTTACTACAAAGAACCAAAGAGGAGAGATATACCACACACACCATCATGCATTGTTCCCATAGGCAGTCAGTTTTTTTTTCTTAAAGCATTTGAAAGAAAGAAAATAACTTTCTTCTCTCTCACACAACTAATGTATCTATAAATAAGAAATCCTCCTCAGCTTCATTTCATCTTCCAATTATTGAGTCGTGCCTTAGTCAGAATGCATTCCTTCTAATGCTATTCTACCCAAATATAAAATAAATCACATTCGATGTATTCTGTTTACTCTAAATTTTAGAGATCGGCCATAAGGTAAAAGACAGTCTTCTGCGTCTTCTAGGTCGTAGCTTTTTTAGATCATTTTGTTCATCACTGGAAATGGAAGTTGTTGAGAATTCTAAGAATCCAAATCATCTGCCGGAGAGAAAACGTGGAGGCTGGAGAGCTATTTCGTTCATCCTAGGTATGTTCTTTTCTCGTTTCTTCCAATATTTTTATTTTACAAGATTACCTTTTGTATAAATCTCAACATGGTAAACTACTAAATGGATACGAGTTCCATCATCCATTGTATAAGTTATGGTGACCGTTGGACTGGTTAAGCACGAAGCTTTGATTCATTTGGTAGTGTCATAGAGATGTCTTCAGCTAAAATATTTCTTTGTTTTAGAGAGACTAACTCAATATGATGATTTTTTGGATTGGTATATAAACAAACAGTCAAACACATAACTAGGAAAATTAATTTTTACTAAGTTCTCTCAATTTTAGTCTAACCAATATATAATTTGTCATCACTTTTTCTTCTTAATATTTTGTGTCAACACCATGCTAATATCATGAACACACTAACCACTTATACGAGTCACGCAATACAATAATCAAAGAAAATAGTACTAGGAGAATGACCCAAGAATTAAGTAAATATATAAATATATATGGTCGACCGTTTCATGTTGTATTGGCGTAAACCTTGTGATCATAAAGACGCATGGAAATACACAAGCCTCTTCAGACGGATCATGACATATATATATATACTTTAATTGTACTTAACGGCCACACCAACTTAAGTAACCGAAACTATTGGTTCATAGAATATATTGGATTACATGTCTTTTAATTTATTTGGTGATAATATAAAGCAAATGAGACGCTTGAGAGGATGGGAACGATGGGGTTATCGGCGAATTTTATGGCGTACTTAACCAAAGTATTCCACATGAAGTTAGTGGACGCTTCCAACGTTTACAACTTGTGGTTAGGTCTCTCCAATTTAGTTCCGCTCCTCGGTGCAATAATCTCCGACACCTACGTTGGCCGCTTCAAGACCATTGCCTACTCCTCCTTCTTCTCCCTTCTCGTACGTTTCCTCCCTCTATTCTTTTTTTCTACAATAACATTGCAACTTAAAATGGACTGTTGGTTTACAATAACAAGTGGTGACTGATGACAGTCTATAGTTGCTTTGGTTAATTTAATTTAGGTACAGGTCAGTTCCATTTTGTCACTAGAAATGCAATATAGGTACATATATTTCGTAGATTAGTTTATATTATGTTTTGAGATTTTCCCAATTATACTTTACATTATATGATAAGATTGCATGTGTGAACTTTTCACAAGCTGAATGTTTGCATTTTAGTTTTTATTCATAATTTCAGAAAAAATCAGACGGTCCATCAATATCACTAAGCTTGACACTAGACAAAAAGTGCATGCATTATATGCCATGTAGTATTATTCTTCATCCTTTTCAAACTTTTTAAACTTTAGAAGTTACCTTTTTAATGGCTTTACACATCGTTTCCTATTAATGAACTTCCGTAACTCAATGAAATTGTAACAAATAATTCAAATATATTTTTTTAAAAAGTGTATTTCAGATTTTGATCTATGCATTTTCAATAAACACAAGAAATCAATCAAAAGTTTATAAATAAATCCAAACAGGGACTAATGACAGTGACACTCACTGCATGGCTGCATCAACTCCACCCACCAGAATGCAACATCCACCATCCAGATAGTTGTGAGCGTCCAAACAAACTCCAGCTCGGAATATTGATCCTCGGTCTCAGCTTTCTCTCCATTGGCAGCGGCGGAATAAGACCTTGTAGCATCCCTTTCGGAGCGGACCAGTTTGACCAACGAACAGAGAAAGGGCTTAAAGGAATGGCTAGTTACTTCAATTGGTACTACTTAACTTTCTCCATCGTTCTCATCGTTTCGCACACCATCATTGTGTACATACAGGACAACATCAGCTGGACCGTTGGGTTTAGCATTCCGACCGGTTTAATGGCCTGCTCGATCGTTTTGTTCTTCGTTGGTACGCGGTTTTACGTGTATGTCAAACCGGAAGGGAGTGTCTTCTCTAGTATTGTTCGAGTCATTGTGGCGGCTCGTAAGAAACGGAACCTCAAGCTTCCGGTGAACGATAATTATGGGACGGTGGAGTATTATGACCCGCCAGTTAAACCTGGAGTGTTATCCAAGTTACCACTCACCGACCAATACAAGTATTTGCTCATATAGACTTGTAACGTTTTGATTGTTTTTTTTAATCACACATATTAAGTTACAATGTATTGGTTAGGTTCCTCGACAAAGCAGCGGTGATCACAGAGGGTGATCTGACATCTGATGGAGTTCCAGTGAATAAGTGGAGGCTATGTAGCGTCCAAGAAGTTGAAGAGGTCAAGTGTTTGATCAGAATCATTCCGGTTTGGTCTGCTGGAATAATCTCTGTTGTTACAATGTCCACACAAGTAACTTTTATAGTCCCTCAGGCTAGGAAAATGGATCGACACATGGGGCCGCACTTTGAGATCCCGGCTGGTTCCTTATTAGTCATCTCTTTCCTTGCAATAGGCATTTGGTTGCCTATTTACGACCGCATCCTAATCCCGTCGCTTTGGCGAATCCGCAAGTTCAGGCTCACACTTCTTCAGCGGATGGGGATAGGGATCGTCTTGGGCATCATGTCCATGTTCACTGCAGCGATTGTGGAAAGAGTGAGGCGGACACAGGCTTCAAAAATGAGGCAGATGTCGGTGTTTTGGTTGGCGCTGCAGCTGGTTCTGATGGGGCTCTCTGAGTCATTCAACTACATCGGACAGATTGAGTTCTTCAACAGTCAGTTCCCTGAACACATGAGAAGCCTTGCGAACTCGCTTTTTCCGCTCTCCTTTGCTGCATCTCACTACTTAACCAGTCTGCTGTCAACGACCGTGCATAAACTCTCAGGAGGAAAAGACCAGCCGGACTGGCTGGACAATGACCTTGACAAAGGGAGACTGGATTACTTCTACTGTATGATTGCTGGTTTGGGTGTTATTAACCTTGTCTACTTCTGGTACTGTGCTAGAAGCTACCAGTACAAGGCCGGTTCACAGATCGAAGATTTGGGAGAGGAGAAATCTTTGGTAGACTAGAATGAAACCACATGCATGCATGATCAATTTACAAGCTAAAATCACTATGCTAATTGTTCGTGATGTTTATATGAATATGTAACGATCTACGTTTGGCATCTAAACTGGCTCTCATTGAAGAAAGAAAGATCATTACTTCACATGTTGCAACCAAACAAAAAGTTTACTTACCAAAAGAGCAACTGTCAGAAGTTCCAAAACAGAGAAAGGCTTTATATAAGTGCCAAACGCAGAGAAGCTAAGACGCAACAGTGACGTTAGAGTCTTGGTGGTGGTTGTATGAATGGCCATTTCCTCCACGACCACCACCACGTCCCTTTCCTTTGTTGTTGTAGTAGCTCCTTTGGTAACCGTTTCCACCAATATCATAAGATTCATACCGCCCATTCGAGTAGCCACCACCACCACCACCTCGACTTCCCCGGGCTTTGGAATGGCCTCTTCGAGCACCTAGATGACCTCTCTGGTTCTGGTGGGATCTACATGGCACATACTGTTGCTGATAATCTCTATTTGACATCCCTCCTTCCACCTGAGTATATGCTTGTTCCTGATGTCCATGGACCACCTCTCCTTCCCTTACTGACTCATCCTTCAAACCCGAAAAAAACCATCATCAGATTCAGCCTCGAGTAAAATAATTCATTTTAAGATCATTTCTAGAGCTCCACGTTTCACTGGATTAACTTCGGTTGCTCAAATTGATCACTAACAACAGACTCTTCTTCTTTATGGTTTGATGTATCTTCTTCCTGCAGAAAGAACAACATCAATTCCACAGAAAGAAAGAAGCAAGAATGGGAAACTGCCCAAGAAAAACATTGCAACAATGGGAAACTGCTCAAGAAAAACATATGGGAAGGATTGCATTTTGTCTAACTCACATAACGAAACACTCAGAACCATTTCTGCAGTTGAAGAAATATATTGCCACGGTTTGTAATCACCAGTCACAAACAACGCTTAATATATTCACAACTCATATAGTATTACCTACAAACTTATTCAAACCAAGACAGAGTTCTCAAAAAAAAAAACATAAGAACAATCAAACAAGAAACTTAATTTCCAAGACAGAGTTCTCAAAAAAAAAAAACATAAGAACAATCAAACAAGAAACTTAATTTCCAAGACAGAGTTCTCAAAAAAAAAAAACATAAGAACAATCAAACAAGAAACTTAATTATGTACTTGTCTATCTTATCCAAACAACTTAGCTTACTAATGATCTCAATGTGGCACATCTCACTATTATGTTCAAATGAAACTCGATCTCACACTCCCACTAAAAAAAAAAAAGGAGAACACTAATCTCCTCCTCCTTCAGAACAAGTTAGAGCTTTGCATCTCACAAAGTCCAATCTCATCAACAAGAACATAAAAAGTGAATACCTTATGCTCACTGTCACCAGCCAGTTGGAAAGAACAGTAGTTACCATCTGGAGCCGTTGCTTCAACCGGACCCACCATCTCCGGGGTAACAATGAAGTAATTAGAACCCATAATCTTCTTCAACTTCTCTCTCAACGCAGCATCTGAAAGATGAATCTCTCAATAAGTAAAACCAAACAGCGAAACGTTACACTTCGAAGCAATAGGTTGGTCCGAGTTAGCTAGCCAAAGCTTAGCGTGCTCAATGCAACGCTCCAAACCGGTTCTTGTGAGAAAAACTCGAATCCCACCGGCCTAGATATCATATCATAGTCCACAGCTCCGAAATAGAATCAAGATCCATATCGCAGTGGAATCATCGGTGACAGTATCGTAAACCAAGCATCATCATCATCATCCTCTCTCTCGTGAGTTCTCGTCATCATAATCGAACGCAAGCTCGTTCTGCGACTTCACGTCGAAGAGGGAGCCGAAGTACAATAGATTCACTAAATCCTCCAACTCGGGAGTGTCCTTTACGACATCGGAGGAACGTTGGTGGTGGTGGTGGTGAGTAGCAAGTGTGATTTCTTGGGAGAGAGGAGCTGGTAGCTTTTCAAGCTCGTCGATTAGGATGACGACGGATGGTTTGGAACGGAGGACTTCTTGTTGCTCCTTGTTTAGAGTTTTGTCCTGAGAGAGAGAGACTTCCATTTGAGTGATGGGCACGGGGTCGCTTGTTGATGAGGGTCATGACTGGTCCTTCACCGGCGTCTGAGGTAGCGGTAGTAGCCATGGTGCTGTTGGATTTGCGTAGGAGGTTGATTTGAGAGAGAGAGAGAGAGAGAGAGAGAGTGATGTTAGATTCTTTTTTTTGGAGAAATTGGATAAGTCAAAGTGAGAATTTGCTGTATATACAAAAATCAAAGAGAAATGAAGAAGTGATTTTGACATAATTAAGTCGATAACAATTAGCCTAATAAAAGTCCGGTTCTACCCTTTTTAAGTACAAGTTCCCGGTTACCAGTTGCGAAGCAGCGAAGCGAGATGACGTCTGTGTTTCACATGGTATAATAATGCCTCACTTTCATATGGTATAGACATCTCTTCTTTGTTTCACCGAATTCTTGTGTTTTTTTCCCAATATCAGCCTATCCATTATCCAGTTAGGGGTGGGTTTGTTTTCTCCACCAAACAAATCTTCCCATATTGATGAATTTGACGTTGTCCCTTTTCCTCTGGCATTTCTTTTTACTCTAACAGCAACTTTCTCTTTTCCATGCATAAAAGAGGCAGAAGGTTCTTCACAGTTTAGACCAGTAACTAACGCGAAGTCTTCTATGGCATAGCGGATTGGCTTCCTAAGAACGCCCACCATAACTCTAACTCCTTCTCGTTACCAATTGGCGTGAGAGAAAATAATGAGCAAACATGACAGAGAACGTATGGCCACCCATCCGAAGGACCGTACACTACAAAAAAAGTCGACATTCATAGCACAATACGATAGCTCGTTTTACTGAACTGCTATCGTACATGAGTTTAAAATTTCAGAATTTTATAACAACATTAAATTAACGCTATGATAAAATAAATGCTATGATATCAATAAGCGGAACTAATTTCGCCAATACTTGAATGAAAATTAAACAAGCTAAAACAATAATTTTTCCCTCATAGAAACACTTTTGGATATATAAGTTAAAAAATTATTATCCTATAGAAACTTAGAAAAAAGTCCACTCTCAGAACACGAAATCCTATTAAAAAAACGAGTCCCACCAATTCTCTATCTCTTGCTCGTGACTGACTCCAAACCCTAGCCACCGCAACCAGATGCAGATCGGACGCCACGACGCCACCGAGATCTTCTCCTCCAACAGAAAGACGAACCCAGGCACGGTGACTGACTAGAGGCTTCGAATCGCAGCTGGGGCTGAGAAATACATTCAACACGCACGGATCTCGTTAAACTCTGTCTCTTTGTGCAGATTCCGGGTTGGAGACCAGTACATGTACCTGTGAAGCTGTCGAAACCCTAGTGCCTCCAGCGGCGTTCTCGTTCTCTTCAGCAAATCCGGCGGGAGCTTCTCTCTCGTACCCTGCGGTAACCAAGGAGGAGTATGCAGTGAGGAGAGTGGTGAGGCGGAGATGAGAAGCAGCGGTGAGGAGACAGAGCTTAAATTCGGCTTCCATGGAGTTCTTTTGTGTTGGTGCTCGAGGGAGAAGAGAAGGAAGAAGATAGATTTGGTTCAGAGACAAGGGAGGAGATGGAGTAAGCTTGTCCGTGTTCTGCGTGTCCGTGTTCATACAGTAAGCGGCGGTTTATTTGTGCTGATGTTGATTGCAGGATACGTGGAGATGGAGAGGCAGAGGAGACGGAGACTAAGAGAAGAAGAAGAGCTTCTACGGGTGAGAGAGTTTTTGAAGATAAGCTGCTCCATTGATGAGATTTAACCTTGACTACTGCAAGAAGACAGGTTCCTTCTTCCGCAGTGAACAGAGAAGACGTTACGGCCAAAAGCGATGTGGGAAGCGTGGAGGAGTGTAGTAAACTCGAGTTTACTAAAGATGAAGTCTTTGCTTTGCTTAGCGAGAGAGCTAAAGCTGGGAAGTTTGATACTAAGGTTGGTTTTGTTATAAGATAGAGGAGTTATATTGTTTTGCTGTTTTCACGAAAAATAACGTTTCTTTGGGGTTTATGCAGGGTAAGATTGAGCGGATGACTGATATTATCAAGAGACTTAAGGTCTGGACCAACGCTTCAAGATCTTGGATATATTCTTCTTCCGGTTTGTTTCCAATATCTCAACTAGCTGGTTGCTTGATCCTTTTTCTCTCTTCAGTATACATGTCATATTCAAGCTCTATGTAGTTTTATATTAATAGGATCTTGGTCAAGATAAAAGCTACATAAGTGAAACTGTCTTCACTTGTGTTTTCTTTCCTTTGTCTGGTGAATTTCCTCGAGAATCAATGTCGGTTCGTTCAAAACCAAAAGACTTCATATGAATGATTTGTTTTGCCTTTTCAAAATTTGCGATGGACTTTCCATCCATTCATCATAAAAGCAAGAAGATATACACGTGTTGATATGGTGCGGGGTTCTCGCCTTCTTAGTTGTAAGTACCATCTTCACTTTGCCACGTAAAATGAAAATTCAAAGCTTGCTTGCTGTATTGATTTTGTTCTATTAACATGCTTGTCGGTTTCTCGAGTCATAACATTTCAGTAGTTGCGGTATTATCTCTCTAATTTGTAATTTGATTTTTATTTAACTTTATAAACATTAGATAATGCTCTAGAATTTCATCTTCTTGAGCATGTTGAGGTAAGATTCTGACCAAACCTTCTGTGTATTCATCTTACAGGTTATTTATCAGAAGTTTGATGAATTCTTGTTTCAGAATTGAGAAGAGATAGAGTTCAGGGATGGAAGAGAAAGGCTTGTTCTAGTTTAGTTTTTTTTTTCCTGGTTTTACTTAGATTTTCTTAGTTTTGGATTAGTTTTGTAAACTGGAATTTATTTGTAAACTAATTTTGGTTTATAAATAAAATTTATTTTCTTTTGGATTTAATTTTCAATTATTTTATTTTAATTATAATTTCCATTCAAGATTTCACAGCATTTTACAATGCTATAAATGAAAATATAAGATTGCTATTGTAGTAGTACCTATTATAACACGAAATGTGAATCATAGTTACGTTTATAATAGCATTCAATTATTGCTGTCGTATCTGAACATAACATAGCGTCAAAAAAAAATGCTACCGTAGAGGGGGTATCTATGATGGCTGCCGATGACATAGCATTAGCAGTTTCGCTATGAAAGCCCTACCATAGCGTTTATCGTGTGCTAAGAATGTGCATATTTCTTGTAGTGGTAGCAAATTGTGTTCCTTGCAACATCTCCAAATCATCCTTATCTAAAGCAAGCTTGATCAGATCTATCCACCGAAGGTTGAAGTAACTATTAACCCTTTTCCTTCCAACTGGCTCAAACCGAGTCTCAAACAATCTGCTTGGCAGTTCCAACTCTTCCATTGTGATCCTGAGAAGACAAATAGCAAAGAATGTCAGTTCTAATAGAATAGAACAAACATTGATATATACATAGAATAGAATATAACAAAGATGAACACTTGTAAACAGGAACACGACAACGAGCATTGCACAAAAACAATTAGCCCAAAATAGAATACGACTTCGACATAGAATAGAAATGACACATACATGCCATTGAACTAACAGTTACGATACATATACACCCAAAATCACATTTCTTTATACAGAACGAATCATATAACATAGAACAAGGTAGGCATAAAACAGAACATTGTATCATATAACATAGAACAAGAAAACGTAGAATAGAACACAGTAATAGACGAAGTTTTACATAGTACAAAGTGGAACGACTCGGTAAATTCTACATAAAGATCATAGAAATATAAACCCCCAAAATCATATCTACTTTCGAAACAGAACCCGATTCGACATGCAATGAGTGAAGAATCATCAACGAAAGGAGAAGGGCATGACCACAGAAAGAACTAACCTTTTCGAACTTAAAACCTCAACTTTGCCTCTGCCTTGACGATTCGTAATAGCGGAACAACAGATCGTAAAATAACGCCTCCCTTTTCCAATAGCCTTATACGCAATCACTTACTGACGCCCTTCACCGCCACCAGAATGATTGTCGGTGAGTTTCCCCGGAATTGTGAGAGATTCTGTGAAAGTAATCTTCAAAGAGAAGATAAGGTAACTTTACCTTTGGTGTGAAAAGGTTGGAGAAGTTACACGATGTAAAAAACAGAATCAAATAAAAAGATTTATTAATTTTTTTTTTCTTTTTCCAAACGGTGGAACCGGTTACGTCGGGAGTAGAAATGCATTTATACATATTATACACGGTGTATCCTAGCAACTTAGGTTAAAGAGTCATAGTGTGAATTATAATTTTTTTTTTTGTGATATACAGTCCAATTTCCCTAAGTTAAAACGCCTGATTGAGTTCTTAAATATAGTTTGATGATGATATAGTGATAAAATTTGACCAAAAATATATATATAGTGATGGAATCTTCATCTCTTATAAAAGTTAAGTACAAGAAATCTATATTGAATGATTTAATCAATCAAATATATATTATTTTCAAAATATTTTAATAATTAATAAATATATTAATAATAAATCAGTTTTTTTTGTCAAATAAATCAGTTTAAATATAACAAAATATGTTGAGAAAAATCTAACAAGATCTTACCAAAAAATTTATATATTTTTTAATAAAAATTATTAACTAATTTCGTGATTAAATATTATTATAAATTAATATTAATTAATAAAATTATATGCTATATTTTATAAATCTAACAATTCTAATCTATATTATATTAAATTAGAAAGGCTATATGAAATTTATTTAACAAAATTATATTAAATTGGTAAGTAACCTATTTTATTTTTAAAATTGCTTTCATTTTAATAAATATCACTCACTGTTAAAAAATTAAAATAATCATATAATATTTGTACAAAAAAAACAAATTTTTAACATATATTATTGTAGCTCACGACAATATATTATCTAGAAATAACTGGAGAAATTTCATTTCTACCCAAGTTTGATACTAATTTTCAAATTTACCTTTAATGAAAGACTATTTTCACAAATACCCTTGATTTGTGATAAAAATAACACTAAACTAATTTTTTAATATTTATAGAATATTTATAAACCCAACCTCAACCCTTAATACTAAATCCTAAACAATAATCACTAAATTCTAAACTCAAATCTCAATATAATTTTTGATTGATGGTATTTTTGAAAGTGATTCCTAACTTGTGGTATTTCTAACAATTTTTCAAAACAATTATATATTATTATTTTATTTATTTCGAAACTCCCAACAATGTATCATCTAAAATAATTATCTACAAAATATAAGTTAATAAATAACCTTTAATTCATGTGTTATTTAAAAATATGCTATTAGAAAATTTAGAAATTTTAATATTCATTAAAAATACTAGGAAACAACCCCGCGCATTCGCGCGGGCATTCAAATTCTTTACTAGAATTAATATTATTTATATAAATGGAATGTATATATTTAATAATTATATTATTTAATTTAATATGTTTTATTTTGTTTCATTTAAATTGTGAATATATTAGCTAAACTAACAAAATTTAATAACTTAAGAAAAAATTAAATGTTTGTAAAATTAACTAAAAAATGGCTTAGGAAAAAGATATATATATATATATATATATACATTCCTAAAATACAAAATTGGCTTAGGAAAAAAATTGTATCTCCTAAAATAAAACAACGACTGAATTGATATCTTTCCTATAATAATGGAGCAAGCACGGAAATTGGAGAAAATAAAAATTGCAGAGACAAGGGCTCAAAAATGATGATTGTGTGTATGAGAAGGAAATCTATCTTTTTAACATATTTGATGATGATGGTTGAATATGTATTAGATCCAAATGAGATGTTGATTCCAAAAGGGTGTCTCCTTGAGGATGTAAAATCAGTACCAAATGCGACATCGTTAGGTGAATTAGAGATGACGTCAAATATTTTGTACTCACTTGTGTTGCATTGTTGATGGCAAATGCAGTCGCAAATCAAAGTTGAACTTGGAACTCAACTTACACGTAACTCAGAAGTTTTCTCCATTAGCCCCATTACGTACGTGTTATACTTAGCGTTATCATTCGAATAGTAAAAGTACAAAGGCAATGGTGTGGGAGTAGATTGGAACTCGCTCACGATACTCCAAATCTTTTATTATTAATATTCTTTGCCGTAAACAGATTGTCTAAAATTCTGAGCTATTTTTCGAACAGATAATGGTAACATCTGGTTCACCCCGGTGAACTGTTTAATTTGAACATCGACTTGGATGACTCATGTGCGCATCAGTGGCAATCTGCTTACTTGCAACATAACAATAGTTTCCTATCTATTGAAAAATATTACTTCAACATTTAGATTAAATTAAGAGATTGTTTATACCAAATGTGAAAACATAAATATATAAAATGTAATAGCCTCAAATTTATGGCTCTGGTAAGTGGACAAGAACAAAACATCATCTATACAGTTAAACAAAGGAAACATATACCTCTTAAAAGGCTATTCACCCATCTCTTTGTAAATGTTCCAACTCTTTGACAATAAATTTGATATTCAGTAAAAAAAGGCTATTGGAATCTAGAAGCCAGGCCCTTGTCGCTTCATTCCTTGTTTCAGGCAGAACTGCAGACCTTCCGCTGAGGGAAGTATGAACTGCCTAGATAACTTTGATCAAAGCTCCATCCACGGGCTTCTGGTCGACTATCTTCCCTAGTGGAAACAGTTTCCCCAGTGAAGAAAGAGATAAGTTGTTTATATATTCATCAGATAAGTTAATATATTTCATTAAAAAAAGGTTCCCTTTTACTCTGCCTCGAAAGTATCCTTCTCCGTTCTAGCTCTTTTCTGCCACCTTACCAAAACACTTGTCTTCATATTCTTAACACAGAGATGTCCCCTTAGTGGATATGCCAATTACACTGGACTGGTACCACGTTTCGAAGGAACCATTATTGATCTTGATTGGTCAATTACAGCAGGTCAGGTGTCAACTTTAGTGAATGCTCACCGGTCATAAAAAGCAAATCAGAGAGAAGTTGCTACAAAAAGACCACTCTCTTGCACTTGAACCTACAAGCATGAATGATCAGCACTGTCCTAAGGGTGATGTTGGATCTGCTATACAATCACAGAAAACCCTAATCACACTGTAGAGTATAAATATTCAATAGTCATCTCATTGTCTTGCCATCGACATGGAAAGCCTAACCAGACAGAACAACATCCACACCAATGTAAAACCAAACCTGACAGTTTTTTCAACAGAAGTTAAGAACTTGTAACAGATAAAAGAAGATATGTTAAATTAACGAAAGAAAGCTAAGGGACAATAAATTTAATAATTAGCGAATTGCTGAGAAGTATCAATACTTTTATAGAGTCTGAAATTATAGGAAAAGGGGCGAGAGGAAAAGTTATCTGCAGCGGAATAGGAAAGAGATAAGAAGCAGAAAGAAGGATCAGAGAAAACTTGAAACAATTATGAAAACTTATATTTATGATAAAAATTTCTGAAAACCTACACAATTTCTTCAATATATAACTTCTGAAAAGATACAACTCTTAAGCGAAGGTGATGACGGTTCCATTGAAGCGCTGAGCGTGAAAAGATACAAATTTTAAAGGGAAGAAAATTTCAGCAATTTGTGTAGGGGACACCTTTGAAAAGATACGATGAAGACGTCGATTCCTAATGTGAATTGATGGCGTCATGCCTTTCACCCTAAACAAAATTGTGTCCCTGAGATTATAGTCTTGGAACTATTACCACCGTCAGATTTTGATTTTTTTTTCCTATAATAAAAAGATGACATCATCGGTTAAAGAAAACAGGTTTGCTATTATATATAGATTAATACAAAACAGATTTAACAATAAATTTATGTTTATTACAGTTATAATAAAATTTGCCGAAAAATATGAAAAAATTTACCAATATTTCCAATATTTTTTTCATAAAATAGTGCAATAAATTTAGTAACAAAAATATTCAAAAGTAATATAATCTTTCAAACTCAAAATAGTTGTGTAATTTCCAAATTTCTATTGACTAAATATACAATTTTAAAAACATTGAAACTCATTATAATAAATTCCAAAGTTTATAAAAGATAAAAAAAAATAGCTCCTAAAGTATAATTTTTTGAAAAGCAACACAAAAAACAAACTATTTCTTTAAATTTAAAATAGTATAATATTTTGAAATCTTAATTTAATAAAAAAGCAGAGAGACATAATACTAACTTAATACTATGACATCAAAAAACATCATCTACTGATAAAATTTACAAAAATAATATTATAGACTGTTATGCATAAAATTTACTAAAATATTAGGACTTAACTACTTAAATAGAATAATATATTTACTTATAAAATCATGCAATATACTAAAATGATGCTAAAGTATATTTTTAAAATAAAATATGAAAACATAAATTATTCTAAAAGATTTGTTATTTTTGATTTCCGCTTGTCGGATAAACTCTTCGCTTGGTGATTTTGTAGTGTATTACCAAAGCAAATTGGAGTTGGTCTTCATGTTTAGTTTGTTAGTCCCTTTTTGTTTTGAGTTTTATATAAATAAAGTTACTACTCTCCTCTTTCACAACAAATTTCTAGATCCCCTTTATCTTGTGTTGGGTATTCTCCTTCTTCAAAGATTCGCACTTAATCTCTTTTGACAAATAAAGTTACTACTCTCCTCTTTCACAACAAATTTCATGTGAAGTTGTACAATATTATTATAATTTGATTGGTCAATAATTTTTATATTTACTTATTTTAATTCTATCTAAAAATAAAAGATAACTCTAGTATCCTTAAATACAAATTATAAAACAATTAAATTATCTTATAAATAATGATTAGTTGTAACTAACTGTAGATTCATCAACTTGTTTATTTTGAAATTATTTAAGAAAATTATTATTCTATTAGAGTCTAGATATCATTTATAAGATTTGTATTAAATAATTTATAAGGGTTATAAATTCATTTATAGGACTTATCAAATATTATAAAATAATTTATAAATGCTTCTAAACATATTTGTTATTGTATAAATGTTAAAATGATTTATACAAATCATAAAGATTTATTTCACACTTTTTATTATATATTAAATGGAATTCATTTAAGTAACTTTTAGTTACTACGATTATAAGTGAAATCTTAAAAAAAAAAAAAATTTATAACGTTGATAGAATTTTGCATTTAACTTATTTTTATCAATTCTACATAAAAATTAATTTAAAAATCAACTATCTTCAACTTTTAGATTGAAATACAAAAAATCTTTTTTTTTAATGATGGATTGTATTTTTTAAGTCATGTAATTAAAGAGTTGTAAACAAGGTGAACCACAAAAACTTATAAAATTTATAAATAATTGTATCTAAATGATTATAAATATATGTATATATATATAATTGTATTAATGTATACTTATATGGATTTATAAATCATATAAAATTATAACACACTTTTACATATTAAAAAGAAGTTTTAGAGGGATTTTTGGTTACATTTACGTTCATAAGCGAATTCTTAAAACTTTTTTATAAATTCAATAGTTAATGATTTTATATTTTTATTTATTTTTATCAGTGTTAAAATGAAAATTAATTCTAAAATCAAGTATCTGTAATTTTTTAGATTTCAACACCTTATTCATATCTAAAAATAAAATGTTATTCGGTTTAGTTATATCCAAAATTTGTGTTCTTAAAAAATATTTTGAAAACACATATAAATGAACAACTAATTTTCTTTCAAATTAAAGTAAACTAAAAATAATAAAACAAATAAAAACCATAATTAAAAAAATCAGCAAATTCGATATCGGAGCCTCCGACCATCATCTTGGAGCTGTTAAAAACGCTTTTATTTTTTATTGGCTAGAGTATTTACGTTTTCATGTATTAAATTAAAATAAAAGTTAATTCTACAACCAGTTACTTGAACTAATCATAATATTGTTTTTATGTAAGAGAAATATTTTTAATAACTTAGATTTATGTTGTTGAACTATCTTAAATGTCATATCTCCTCTAAAAATGTATGTTGAAATGTTTGATTATCAAACTATTTGAAGTTAAAAGTTAAAATTTTAATATTTTAAATTATTATTCAATAATTATAAAATTGTAAACATAATATATATTTTAGTATAATATACTCTCAGCAAAATCACGGGCAAACACCTAATTTAATGTTTGAAAGACAACTCATTCTTAATCTTGGGATAAAGTTTGTTGGTGGAGAATACAATGCCATTCAGTTGGGTAGTAGAATCCTTTATTTGTTTCTAGGTGTTAATAGATCTTGACATTATATGTGAGATTAAAAATTTTATGGGGTTTGTAATCCTGAACTGGTTAATGAAAGTTAAAAAAAAAAAGAACATATAATTTGATGATTTATAAAGATTAAGAAAAGTTCTAGAATGGAGAAACTAAACTAAATATGAAAAACCGAACCAAACCAATCTGAAAAATGAATTCGAGCTGATCCGAATTCGACATAAATACCAAATGAATCTTGTTTTACGGTATTTCGGATTATGGTTTTTATCCGAACCAAACCTGAACCCAAATGGATATCCGAATAAACCTAAAAGTTCAAAATCTCAAAAAATAAAAAGAAATTGTACAAACTTGATCTCAATCTCTTATATGTATCCGAAACACACAAAGATATTATTGAGTACTTAAAATAGTTATCTACTATATGAATAATTAACTCAAACTAGTTTTTGATCCGTCCTTTCCAAGGGCAAGTATATTTTGTTGAAAAATTTATTAATTTTTGTGTTTGTTCACTAATATGTTTAGGTATGAATGTTTATTTTTCAATTTGATTCCAATTTGATTTTTTCGTTTTTCGTTTTCAGTCTTGGTTGAATTAAGATGTTTGGTTTTTTTTTGGTTCAAGAGATATCAAAATCTTTTTTTGGTTAAATGAATATCAAAGTCTAAATTTAATTATTTTAGATAAAAAAATCTGGGATATTCTGAGAAATTAGTCTAAATTTAACTTTTGAGAAATTAGGCTAAACTATAGTTTAGTCATATAATATCTTATTTTGTTGTAACATATATAATTAAATGGAATTTTATTTGTATATTTGTGTTAAGAAAGTTTAAAAGTTATTATAGTTTATACAATGCTATTAATATTGTAAAAAATATGAAATTATAGTTCCTATTTATATTAAAATGTAGATAAATCTTATCTAATTAAAAGTCATTTATGCAATCAATATCAATTTACTTTGTTATTTTGAAAACCAATAACAATTAAAAAGGTCCATAGTAAAAGTAGATAGAACGTGGGTGACAGAATATGGGTGAGAAATGTGGTTTCCACCCATTTTATACAAATAAAAGGAGTTACAATATACAAATGTGTTTTAGATAGAACGTAAATCCACTATATCAATTACGATTATACCCTTAATGAAGGATAAAATTCTACTTGAAAAACCAGTGGCAAATTATGTAATATGCTATGGTATTTTAAAGTTAATAGATAAGAGTGATACTGAATTAATAATATTGATACTTAATCTAACATATTTTTTACAATATTATTAATAATGTTTTTATATTTTAACAATTATACTTGCATTAAAATGATAAGATTGCATGTGTGAGCTTTTCACAAGCTGGATGTTTGAACTTTAGTTTTTATTCATAATTTCAGAAAAATCAGACGGTCCATCAATATCACTAAGCCTGACACTAGACAGAAGTGCATGCATTATATGCCATGTAGTTTTCTTCAAACTTTTCAACTTTAGAAGTTACCTTTTAATGGCTTTACACATCGTTTACTATTAATGAACTTCCGTGACTCAATGAAATTGTAACAAATAATTCTAATGTTTTTCTTAAAAAGTGTAATGAATTCAATTTTTATCAATACATTTTCAATAACACAAGAAATCAGTCAAGTTAATAAATAAATCCAAACAGGGACTAATGACAGTGACATTCACTGCCTGGCTGCATCAACTCCACCCACCAGAATGCAACATCCACCGTCCAGATAGTTGCGACCGTCCAAACAAACTCCAGCTCGGTGTATTGTTCCTTGGTCTCGGCTTCCTGTCCATCGGCAGCGGTGGAATACGACCTTGTAGCATCCCTTTCGGAGTGGACCAATTTGACCAACGAACCGAGAAAGGGCTTAAAGGAATGGCCAGTTACTTCAATTGGTATTACTTAACTTTCTCCATCGTTCTCATCGTTTCGCATACCGTCATTGTGTACATACAGGACAACATCAGCTGGACCGTTGGGTTTAGCATTCCGACCGGTTTAATGGCTTGCTCGATCGTTCTGTTCTTTGTTGGTATGCGGTTTTACGTGTATGTCAAACCGAAAGGGAGTGCATTCTCTAGTATTGCTCGAGTAATTTTAGCGGCTCGTAAGAAACGGAACCTCAAGCTTCCAGTGGAGGATGATGGAACGGTGGAGTATTATGACCCATCACTTAAACCTGGAGTGTTATCCAAGTTACCACTCACCAACCAATACAAGTATCTATTCATATACTTTTCTGTTAACGTTTTGATTTTTTTCTAAAAGCATATAATACATATTCTAGAGAAAAATTTTGTTTCTAAAAGATTCATTTTTTACATTTTCAATGCATGTTTTATTAACTAATTGCATCCTTCAAAAATCTTAATTGCACTAATTGATTTTGTATTGGCTTAAAATTGTGGAAAGAAGATAAACACAAAAAATTATGCAAATTTAATATGTTTTATTAAAATGTGTGAAAAAACTAGAATATGGATCTTTTAGAAACAGAGGGAGTATTATTTAAGCTAAAATGTATTGGTTTCCATTAAGGTTCCTAGACAAAGCGGCGTTGATCACAGAGGGTGATCTGACATCCGCTGGAGTTCCGGTGAATAAGTGGAGGCTATGTAGCGTTCAAGAAGTTGAAGAGGTCAAGTGTTTGATCAGAATCATTCCGGTTTGGTCTGCCGGAATAATCTCCGTTGTTACAATGTCCACACAAGTAACTTTCATCGTCCCTCAAGCTATGAAAATGGATCGACACATGGGTCCTCACTTTGAGATCCCGGCAGGTTCCGTGTCCGTGATTTCTTTCATTACAATAGGCATTTGGTTGCCTATCTACGACCGCGTCCTAGTCCCTTCCCTTTGGCGAATTCGCAAGTTCAGGCTCACGCTTCTGCAGCGGATGGGGATAGGGATCGTCTTCGGCATCATGTCCATGTTCACTGCAGCGATTGTGGAAAGAGCGAGGCGTATACAGGCTTCTAAAATGACACAGATGTCGGTGTTTTGGTTGGCGTGGCAGCTGGTTCTGATGGGACTCTCCGAGTCGTTCAACTACATTGGACAGATCGAGTTCTTCAACAGTCAGTTCCTGAACACATGAGAAGCCTTGCGAACTCACTGTTCCCGCTCTCGTTTGCCGCATCTCACTACTTAATAAGTCTGCTGTTGACGACCGTGCATAAATTCTCAGGCGGAAAAAACAAGCCGGACTGGCTGGACAATGACCTTGACAAAGGGAGGTTGGATTACTTCTACTACATGATTGCTGGTTTGGGTGTTGTTAACCTTGTCTACTTCTGGTATTGTGCTAGAAGCTACCAGTACAAGGCCGGTTCACAGATTGAAGATTTGGCAGAGGAGAAATCTTTGGTTGACTAGAAGAGGATCCCTGGTCTAATTGTTTGTGATATTTGTATGAATATGTAAACGCTCTATGCTTGGCTATCTAAACTGCCTCTCATTGAAAAAAGATCATTACTTCACATTTCGCAACAAAAAAAATAAAATTAATTACCAAGAGACCAATTGTCAAAAGTTCCAAACCAGAGAAAGTGCTTTATAGAAGCTAAGACGCAACAGTGACGTTAGAGTCTCGGTCGTTGTTGTATGAATAGCCATTTCCACCACCACGTTGTTGGATCAACTAAAAGCCCAATGGCCTTTAGTAAATTATGAACAAAAAAAACATGGGTCACAGCCCAAATAATTGTCAAAGAAATGAAAAAATGATGTTTGTTCCACATCGGACAACGTCAACAAGTCTGAGTAATATATATATGCTCTTGTATTATCATTACTCAAACGACTTGGAGAGAGCACTACTGCTGTAGCGCGCCCGTCCGCCCGCTCGGCGTGGCTTGGGTCTTGGTGTAGGGCTTCCGGCCCAATAAAAATATTCTTTTTGAACCAAATTAAGCTCAATGTTTTGCCATTTAATTCCCGAAAAAACGGCATGCATTTTATTTTAAACAACACATACACGCTGTCTCTCTTATTGACGATAAGCTTAAACGAGAAAGATCTTGGGAGAAAGTTTCAGTAACGTCTCGCCTCGAGATTCTCGCGAGTTTGCTTGTCGCGCCGTCTTTGCATCGATTCTGAGAAAGTGGCTCTTCTCCTCTTTATAAACTCGTCTCCTCCTTCATTTATGAGAACGTTTTTCACAACAAAACCAGCAAATCCTATAGCGTAGTAAAAGAAAAATTAAGAAATAAGGAATTATGTTGAAGTTAAAAAGAAAATAATGTTAAAACAATAATATGGTAAGAATAGTTTGCAAATTACTAAGATTTTGGGTTGGTAAATTAAAATAACAACTAGGCAAAAAAGTTATTGATAGTAACAATCCTCTTCTAAGTGTCGACAGTGTTATGTTCACGGTGTAGTTAGTGATTCTGTGATTAAACCGTGTCGTATATATTTTTGAAGTAGTTTTTGTAATTTTTTGGAAGATTGTTTTTTATGTGTCAATGTAATTTCAACTCGTACCAACTACTCTAGGAGAATGTTGTGCAGCTGGACAAATGATGCTATTTCCAACAGAGATGTTGATGGACCATTCCAACGTGCATCCTCCTAGAGTGTTATTGGAACATTTTGCATACACATAGACCTTACAGAGATGCATAGCAAATGAGGCCATTTATGCTCTTAGATGACTTCGCAGAAATATTTCGACTTTTCACAATATTAAATTCGTTTTTATAGTTATTTAATAGCAGTTTCAGATGATTGAACAACTTAAAATATATGACACTAGGATCGGTCCGCCCTTCGGGCGGGGTGTTAGAGTTGAACAAATTTTGGAATGGTTTCTGAGTGGTTGTATAGTTGAAAGAGAGTAGGTGATTTTGTAGGAATTATCAGTATCATATTAGGTTTTTATAGAAAATTAGTGATTTATAAAATTGCTATGTGCAATAAAGATGTATTAAATTTTGTTTCAAGTAGCTGACCGGTATTATGAATTCCTACATTTGATCAACTCTTAATCTAAATAAATTATGCACCACTGAATTTTGGATTTCAAGTGCCTTAGTAATTTATAAAATATTAACTTTGCGATGTTTGAATATAAATTCCAAGTACGTTGTTATATGTTTTAGTTAATCTCATAGAAAATGCAAGAATGATGTTAACATAGTTCGAGTTTTAAGTAAATATGAAATAAGAGCTAAATGTCCGAGTGAGTAATCATAAAATTTTAAAAAAATCAGGACGGTTACAGCACAAAAAAACTTGCCCAGCTCAATGCTTTCGCCGTGCCTTTGCTCACTGGGAGATATGGATCGACCAATTTTACAAATGCAAGTCACGAACGTTAGTAGTTGCAATCAGATTTGAGTATATACAAAAGTATAAAGTGAATGCATAGCTCTAACCTGTGTCGCTCCGATGTCCTTAAAGATTTCCTTGAAACATTGGTTAGTGAAATATAAAATAATTTTAAAAGCTAAAATTTTATGGAATATTGTTTAGTAAACATTGGTTGTTTTTGTGTTTCACTTTTTTTATTTGTTGGAGTGAGGCATGTATGCGAGTTTGATATAATATTTGAATTATGTTTTAATCTGATAAGCATTTGGTAGATACACAAATTTTGGAATTATGGAACTCTGGACACAAATAATAATGTAATTTTGTTTCATAATTCCTTCGGAAAGAAAAGCATCTAAAAATATAATTTGCTATCTATAAGCAATATAATTCACAAACATTTTGAACCCTTAAAAAGTAGTAACATTTCTTGCACAGATGTTTTTTTTGTGGAGATCTTCTTGGGGGTTTGAGCATGTCCATGTTGGTTAGGTACATGTCCTCTAGAGTAATAGAGTAATCACTGAGTACTTTTTTTAATCTTTCTCCAGCAGCTTTTGGATGTAGTTAACGTGCGTTCCCATTCTAGGGTGTCTAGAAATTGTTTCCCATGTTTCAAGTTTCCATTGCACAGCAGTGATAAACAGCAAATATGCGTACCCTTATCATATTTCCCTTGAGCTGAAAGTTGTAGATTTTCTAGACCTTTGCTTGAGTTGTTATGAAATAAAAATTGATTTTCTAAACCTTTCCTCGTGCTTTGATTTATACGAAGACAAAGTCTCGGCCTACCCATCTCCGACTTATAAGATACATTCTGCAAAATCTTTGTGTTCTTGTTGCAATCTCATGTTATGGATAGGGAGAAAATTCGTGCCAATTTCCATAGTTAAGACTTGCTGATTGATGCGAGAACCGTGTCCGTACGTTGGCTGTGTGGGATAACTTGCATGATTTGTCTAAAATCACTGCCGAGAAGCACCGTCTTGTCACCCAAAGGCTGTGTGGCAGCTTCTGAGTTTGCATGTGATAACAAATAAACGATATGATACAATTTAATTCTGATGAAATTTAGTTTATTTTAATTATAATTTCATTATTTTACTATAAATTTAACTATTTTTATTTTAATCATATATCACTTCTCAAATTAAAACCAGGTAATTAATGATTTTGAATTACTACCCAAACATGATGAATATCCAAAAACAATATAACTACTCTTTGAAAAATAGAAAATGAATCATCCAACATATCCTAAAATAATACTCCCTATGTTTTTAATTGTAAGTAGTTTTGCCTAAAAGCACAAGTATTTAGGAAAAAAACATTTAAAGTTCTAGCATTTAATCAAAGAGAAAAACGAACCAATACCAAATCATATTTCTAACTTTGTTTTCAACTTTTTATTTAAATATTATTTTATTATATTACTTTTTGCATTGAACTTTGAAAACAACTTACAATGTGAAACAAACAAAAATCTCTAAAACTACTTATATATAAAAATAGAGGGAGTATTTATTAGTTACCGATATATATTCTCAAAACTTGCATAACTCTTTTTAGTAACTTACTATAACATTTTTCAGTATTAAAAAATAAATATTCATACTAAATTATCCATTACCTAAAAAGAAGCTTTAGCTATTCTCAATGCCACGACCCTAACAATTGTCATCATCAGAAAACTATATGAGAAGCATCTCCTCTCTATCTCTCCGGCTCTCCAGCCACTGATCACTACATTACAGCCATTTACACCCAGTCGCTCTTAGTTTGGCCGAGAAAAAAAGTTGTAACCAGGCGTATATCAACATATAAACATATAAACTTCTCCATAATTAATTATACACCTAAGATGTAAAGTTTAATTTTGACTGTAGAAATGTCAACTATTACATAAGATTTTTTTTCCGATCAATAGCTTATTACTTAGAAGGTCCACAGTCCCTATATAAACAAACATTAACAACATCCACGATCAATAAACAATTAAGCTATCTCCAATTTTGTAATAATCTCTTCAAACCAAAAAAAAAATAGGAAGCAAAAGAGGGACCATAATGATCTGATATAACATTATCACAGACAAAAGGTAAGCAGAAACCTCAATTTAGAGTTCAATGACACGTTTGATATGAGCACCAACAGATTATGCTGTTTATAGCCCCTCGGTGTCGTTGGAGAACTTGACAGGAGGTGCAGGCGCCCGTTACGCAAACCAACCCAGACCACCACCACCACCAGCGCCAAGTGATGACGTCCCTCCTCCGCCACCATTAATGGCCGAAGCTGCGGCTTCACTAAACGACATAGACATACCGATTACTGACGACGATTAATATCTCTGAGATTTTCAGAACCTTCACTCCCGTTAACCCTAAACAGAAGTCAGTGAAGATCTAAAGCTATGGTAATAAGGAATTAAAAAACATTCAAGCTATGGTAATAAGGATTTAAAAAAAAAATTCAATCTATGAAATCAAACGGAAGATCAGAGCATATAAACCTGAGCACGAATCAAGTAAAAGGAGAACCCAATTAATCTATGTTTGTTACTTTTTTCATACGTTGTATCCACATCTAGGATAAGAAGAACACAATTTCTCATTATCCTTTCGGAGTAAATCTAATCAGTAATTCAGTATAATGTTTTCCAGGCGGTGACAATGGAGATTAATGTTGTGTGTTTTACCTTGCCACAGTTTAATGTTTTCCAGACATATTCATTCAACTTGTCTTTCGATATGTTTTCTCCACATTCCTCAACAACTCATTTGATCCAAAGCAAAACTTACTGTTGCCACAATACAAAAAAAAAAACTAAGACTCTGCTCTACTACCTTATGGTTGAGTATCATAAAACATCACAAACTTCCAGAGATAATATAAAAGAGAGAACTCATGAAGCTCTGTAGACAATAGAGAATACCTGATTAGCCAAACAGTGGAATGGCCGAGCTAAACCGTTTAATGCAGCTGCAAATGACAAATGACAGATACGGATCTGGAAGTGCACTACCAACCTAAATACAGAAACGAACCATCAGAAATGTCAATCTTAGGCAAAAGAATCTGAATTTTAGAGCTGCATGTGGAACAGCGACATTGAGAGACTGTGAGCATACGCACCTGGTGACCAGTGTGAGCACTAACGTTTCCACCCTATGATCACTACAACCAGAAACAAAAACAAAGTAGAAATTATCATGCTAATGGTTGCAAATCTTGAAAATAACTACAAAAAATTATAAGAAAATAAGTTTAAAGGCATAAACGGACGGATAAATTAGTACAGACCTATCGGATAAATAAGTTTAAAGCCTCATGAGCCCTTTCATTTTATCATCATCAAATCCCAACATGTGGGAAAAATTTGCACCATAATCCAAAGATTTATCCGAGGGAATGGAATCGCCATTCTTATACATCCTACAATGATTTAGTAGATAGGTAAATACGAAGCAAAAAACAGTGGACGACAAATCTTCCCAATAAAGGTACACAATCAGTCCTAAAAGCCAGAAGATTCAAGATAAACACTAACCTCAATCGAAGAGAGATGTGGATAATGCGATTCGCATAGGAGTGGTTGTAACATATTTATACACGATTCGCCGACGAACAGCTCAATCGAAGGTCTCGTAGTGGGTTTACGAATTAAGAGGATTTAATACGAAATTAACAACGCATACCGTTACATAGATCTGAATCGTCGTCCGCCGACGAAGAACACCAAGGAAGCGGTGATTAGGTTTCGGCGGAGAAAGCGTTGATGGGCCTCGAGTCGAAGAGCAGATGAACACCGAAAGTTGAAGCCCAAGCCCAACTCGACAGATCTCTCAGTTAAATGAAACGCTGCGCTCTGGAATCCGACGTGGAGGCCTTAGGAGAGATCAAAACTGTACTTTATATATAAAGATTATCCCCAAAAATGTATTCAAGTTGTTTCGGTTATCAAAATCTTACTATGTTTTTATCCTTTACTAAGATTGATTAGTGCTCAAGTGCGAGGACGACCTTTACCTCCCTGACCATGAGTCGTGTATCAACTACCATATCTTATTATCTTTTTAAATTTCGTATGAGGTTTGTATCATATATTTCACCAAACACTTCACCACACTAAAAGTCAGTCACTCATTTGGCAATTGTGAATTTTAACAAAAACAAACAAGCCAAAGTTTCAATAACTTTATATATGAGGGCTTCTAAATTAACAATAGTTCTCACGTCTCTCACAGGGGCTACCACTAGATGGTAGTAAAACGAGATGGAGTATTCCATTGTTAGGAGGAAGTTGCAAACTAAGAGGAGACAGCTTGCCACTTAAGGGGTTGCGAGTGCACACCACAACATCTTCCAAGCATGTTTCTTCTCGTAGCGTCTGAGTCAGCTCTGCCACACTGTTTCCTCTAAACGTGAAAAAATATCCAGCAGTTGATTTGTCTTCCATGTGTCTTTCATCGGCGATACTATAATAGATTGTTCGTCCATTCGGTTTCAATGGAGATTTAACAGCCTAGGCAAAATATTAAAAAAAAATTATTACAATAGCAGTTTTAGTTTTGCAAAGATATTTTGGTAATTACACGAAAGAAAAAAGTACTTACACTTACATCGGATTTGTCTGAAAGAGAACATGGAGTCAAAACTGACGATGGCTTATGCAACGACGGATGCAGCATTTTCTTTGATGACGTAATAGACTTCATCTCCACCTTTAATGGAGGATTAATATGATAATCGACAGTTTGCACATCCAATTTTGATAGAGACTCATCAGACTAGTCAAAATAAAAATTTGTCATGGTGGTAATTTTAAAATGGTGTTTTTGTAATTACAGAAAGAAAAGGTACTCACCTCTGAGTCCGATTTGTCTGACAGAGAAGACGGAGTCTTTGAATGCAGAGAATTAGACAGCTTCCTATACAACGTCTTCTTCGACGACGGAGTAGACTTCATCGCCGTCTTGAACAGAGGATTAATTTGATTACTGATGGTTTGCCCATCCGATTTTGACGGAGACTCATCACACTAGTCAAAATACAAATTTGTTTTGGTGGTAAGTTTAATTATAAGAGGCTGTATCCTAAAATACAAAACCTGTTACTCACATCTGAGTCTGAAATGTCTGAAAGAGAAGACGAAGCCTTCAAATGTGGAGAATTTGATGGCTTCCTATGTGGCGGTGGATGCAGCGTCTTCTTCGACGGTAGAGTAGACTTCATCGCTCCCTTAAAAGGAGGATTAGTATGATAACCGATGGTTGGACCGTCCAATTTCGAAGGAGACTCATCAGACTAATCAAAATATAAATTTGTTACTACGGTAATTTTAGATTTATAAATTGTTTTGTTAATTACAAAAAAATACTCACATCTGAATCTGATCTGTCAAAAAAAGAAGATGTCTTTGAATGAGGAGAATTGGATGGCTTCTTTTGCGGTGACAAATGCATCATCTTCTTCGGAGATGAATCAGACTTCATCTCAAACTTAAATGGATGATTGTAACCTATCTCATCCGATTGTGATGGAGACTCATCAGACTAGTCAAAATAAAAATTTGTTAATTACTGTAATAATTTTATCTCAAAATCATTTTTTTGTGAATTATAAAAAAATAAACACTTACATTCGAATCTGACATGTCTGAAAGAGAAGACGGAGTCTTCCAATGAGGAGAATTTGACGGCTTCGAGTGAGGAGGCGCATGCAACATTTTCTCTGAAGATCGAGTAGACTTCATTTTCGCCTTAAATGAAGAATTGATATGATAAACGATGGTTTGATCATCCGGCTTCGATTGAGACTCATCAGACTGCTTAAAACAAAAAAAAAAATTTATAGTAGTAATTAAAGATTTAAAAAGTGTTTTTCTAATTACAAAAAAAAAAAGTACTCACATCTGATTCGGATTTGTCAAAACGAAAAGACGGAGTCTTCGAATGAGAAGAATTCGATGGCTTCCTGTGCGGCGACATAAGCATCATCTTCTTTGAAGACGAAGTAGATTTTATCTCTGTCTTGGATGGTTTATTAATATGATAATCAATGGTTCGCTCATCCGGTTTCGATGGAGACTCATCAAACTAGTTAAAAATAAAATTTGTTATAATAGTAATTTTAATTTTAAGAGAGTGTTTTGTTAATTGCAAAAGTACTCACATTTGAATCTGGTACGTCTGAAAGAGAAGATGTAGTCTTCGAATGTGGAGAATTCGACAGCTTCCTATGTTGTGGTGGATACAACGTCTTCTTCGACGATAGAGTAGACTTCATGGCCGCATTGAACGGAGGATTAATATGATTATTGGCAGCTCGCCCATCCGTTTTTGCTGGAGACTCATCACACTGGTCAAAATAAAAAATTGTTGCGGCTGTAATTTTAATTCTAAGAAGTGTTGTGATAGTTACAAAAGAAGATACTCACATCTGAATCTGATTTGTCTGGAACAGAAGACGAGGTCTTCGAAAGCATAGAATTCAACGGCTTCTTATGTGGTGTCGGGTGCAGCATCTTCTTCGATGACGAAATAAACTTCATCTCCGTTTTAAACGGAAGATTAATATCATATAGGAGGGTTTGCCCATCCGATTTTGATGCCGACTCAGACTAATCAAAAAATAAAAAAAATGTTGTGACGGTATTTTAATTATAAAAAGGTGTTTTGGTAATTACATAAAAGTACTCACATCTGATTCTGATATGTCTAATAGGGAAGATAGAGTCTTTGAATGTAAAGAATTCGACAGCTTCCTATGCGGTGACGGATTCAGGGTCATCGTAGAAGTAGACTTCATCTTTGCATTGGACGGATGATTAATGTGATGGTTTGTTAGCTCATTTGATTTCGATAGAGTCTCATCAGACTAGTCAAAAGAAAAATTTGTTATATATAGTGAAAAATTTTATTCTAAAATTGTTTTGATAAATTACAGAAAAAAAATACTCACATCTGAATCTGATTTCTCCACTTTGAACGGAGGGTTAATATGATGATCGATGATTTGCCCATCCGCTTTCGATGAAGACTCATCAGACTAGGTAAAGTAACAATTTATTACGTCCATAATTTTGATTATAAAAAGGTAATTTGGTAATAAAACGAAAGAAAAAAAAATACTCACTTCTGAATTGGTTACGTATGAAAAAGAAGACGGAGTCATGGAATGTGAAACTGACAGCTGAAAATTCGACGGTTTCCTATGCGGCGGTGGAGTCAGTGACTTTCTTGGCGACGGAGTAAACTCCATCTCTTCCATGAATTGAGGATTAATCAAGATCTCAACTACATGAACCTCCCACAAGATCAACTCCATAGTAGCCGAGTGAGGATTATCATGTGTGACGGATTTTCTCCGCGGAGGAGGTCCATCGTTAGCTCGGAGGTAGCTACCATATCTCGTCTTGAGCAAGATTTTTGACCCTTCTCTCACTGGTTCCCACTCAACAGACGAATCAAGTCGACTCGGCTTTAACTGCATCACTTTCTTCCCCGTAGCTCCAAGCAAGAACCGCTCGTTCGAAGCGGTTAAGTATTTGCCGTAACAGCTTTTAAGACGGATGACGTGATAGGAATGGCTAACCGGTTCAACGGTCCATTGAGCGTTTTCTATTGATCCGTTTTTACCTTGAGACACCGTTTCTTCGTCTTCGTTCGCCGTTAGATACTTGTTGTGGCTGCTACGCATTCGAACAGCTTTTGCTTTCCGGAAAAACTCCACTGCTGATACTGTTTCCTTTTCGTCAAAGCTACACGTCTTCTCCTTTTGTTTAAAGATACTCATGTTCTGTGAAAAGTAAACGAGTGAAAAAAAAATATGTAAGAAAAAGCTATTGTGGTCAGTGATGCAATGAATTTGAAAAGGTCAGACTTTACTGATTGGATTTACCACGTATTCTCTAATGAATAATTTCTAACAAAATGTGAAGCATGACTACATGGCCGCCCTAAGTTACAAAAAGGAGAACTAAATGGCCGGCCTTTTTCTTCCTAATAATGTCACTATGCCATTAAAGTATGTACTGCAAAAGATGATTTAAGGGAATATTTATAGAATATATGTCTAAACCAACTCTTTGCCCGCAAGAATGACCTTTCATGAATGTGGGACTCTCCTATTTGCTTCCTTCTTCCATAGACCCATATACTCCACTGAGTCTACACACGTCTTGTGTTTGCAATAAATTTATTTATATAAAGCCATTACGTATATGTTTTATTGTTGGCCAAAAAGAAAACTTATAACTTTTTTCTTTCTTAATCTGCCTTTATGTGTATAACTTCTGTCTACAAAAGTAGTTTCATTTATGATCGTTTAAGAAACAAAGAGAATCAATCAAAGCACAATGTAAACTGAACTTTTGATAGTTAAAGACAATCAAACTTACAAGTTTTGGGGACCATCTCGGAGACGTTGGACGTAAACCCAAAGAAGCGAACCGACCTAAACTCTTCTTTGGTCTGCCGGAAACGGGTGACCCAGGCGCTGACCAGAAACCCAAACCGGGGAGATGTGGGGAATGTGGAGAAGAAAGAGAGCTCTTATATCCATCAGACATGTTTTCAAGATCATAACCATCAACGGTAATAACATACCAAAGCAACCAGTTCTTGGTCTTCGACGTAGGAGTCTCGTCATGAGTAACTGACTTTCTCCACGGCGGCGTTCCCCCGTTAGCCCTCATCCATTTGCCGCACCACGATTTCAGCTTCACCGAAACCCCACATGCCTCCGGTTCCCACTGTGTTTGGCAATCCATAGGGTTGTTAGCCGACTGCGTTTGAGTCACTTTCTCGCCGGTCGTACCCAATAGGAATGGTTTACTGCTAGCCGTTAAGTACGTGCCGTGGTAGCTTCTGAATCTGATCAGCTTCGGGTTGCCAAGGACGGTCTCCACCGTCCAAATGGCTAGCCGTGAATATCTTTTACGGCTTTGACGGATGGTTTTTTGGTCCTCGTCCGCGAGTAGAAACATATTATGATGGCTCAGTAACTTAACGGCGTTGCCATGGGGGAACAACTCCATTTTTTTGAGGTTTGAAGAAGAGAAACGAAATCGAAACAGAGAGTTGTGTTTTGGTTCTGTCAAGGAAGGAGAGATATGAGGATGAGGACGGCTTCAAGGTTGGTTATATACATTAATGATTAAAATGACACAAGAAGCCTGGCTGAAAGAAAACTATAGTAAAATAATATTCGGAGGTGTTATTCAGTTTGTAATTATTTAGAAACTTCTCAAACGAAACGACTAATTGCAAACTGAATAAGTGAATATTAACTTGCAATAATTTCATTGACCATTCATAATAGCTCCAAATATTACTTTTAAACTAAATAATGTTGGTCTTCAATCTAGAACAATCTATACTATTAAAATAAAATCTTTCTTAAGATTATCTCCCTAAATTTTCCAGTTAATTACAAAACTTGTAAGTGATACTTAAGTTCAATATAAATATTTTTTGTTTAAAATAAACAACAAAATATTTCCTATATTTATGGTAACTAATTTTTCCATATTTTGTGAATGATAATAGTTCTAATTTCTAAGAAATCTATCCTTTCCATTTAATTTAAACGTTTAATACTCGAATTATTGGTTATACTAGAATAAATTTTATCTTCTACTTTTTAAAATTAAATGTAATTCTTTTCTAAATTGATATTACGTAAATTTTCTAAATATATGTGTTTACAAAACTATATATTTACATAAATCCTAATTAACAATTTCTAATTATTTTTAAATTAATATTTAAAAACTTAAAAGAAAATTTATTTTCGAAACCAACCTATAATAACGAGTTGGCATTTTTATAATTACTGTTTTTCAGGTTAATACATCGAATATACAAAATATTTATCAAGTAGAAACGGGTTGAACATTTATATTTTCTTATTTCTATTATTAAAGTGAGGGTTAAAATCTAGTATTGTTATGTTAGGAGTATAGAACTAAGTGATTCTTCCGTATTCACAGAAAAATATTGGTTTATATATTTTGATTGATATAGAAATCATGTAGTAGTTTATAAATCCAATTAAAATATACAGATTTTCAAATTCTCTCGGATTAGTATTTACAAATCCGGAGGTTTTTCCTCGGATTTGAGTCTTTGTATTTTAAACAAAAAAAATCCATACAAATCTATTTAAATCCATTATGAAATCAAATTTATTAGTAAATCCGTATGATTGAATAACACTTGATTTGAATTAGAATTTATGAATCATTAAACCAATAACACATGATTTCAATACAAATTTTAAAATCATAAAACCAATAACAAAAGATTTAGTTTAGATTTTCAAATCCATTAAAATACACCAACCAATAACCCCCCGCTAAGAGAAATTTAATGAACAAAAAAGTATAAGAGAAATTTAATAGGAGAGCAATAAAATTTTTTCATATATATATATAGAATACAAAGATCAAAATGATCAAAATATTTTATTAAAAGGTAAAATGATACTTATAAGTTATAACTTTAGGGTTAACTAATCTGTATTTAGGTTTTAAATTTGAGGGTGGGTACGGAGGGGGTGGAGTTAACGATAATTTTTTAAATGAACATTTATAATTTAAAATAATATTTTAAAAAATAGTTTCAAAATAGTTTTTGGCATTCAAAATAAAATTTTGAAAAATTATTTTTATTTTGAAAAAATTTTGAATTGAAAAATGATTTTAAAAAATTTATTTATTTATTTAAATACATATTTATATTTATATATCTATAAAATAACGGTAAATTAGTTTTTTACCTATTTAATGAAAGTTCTTTCGATCATTTTCCTACTTTTGAGTTCTTCTGTCAAAAATATATGTTTTATAATCTTTCAAGATTTCAAGATATTTGCCCATTATCTAAATTGGTTAGATATCACTGTCCTATTTTGCTAATTATATGTGTAATTTTGAGTACTATAATTATGATTAGATCGATTATTCAATTTTGGCTATACTTAATTGCATTCTTCCAAGTTGAACCAAGATCTTATAATTCTACATAAGTTAAAATAGAATTAATTTCATTAATTATATTTAGTTTAATTCCTTTTATATTTGTAAATATATGTTATAAAATTATGTGTGATTCGATTTTTTTTCGAAAAAGTAGAAAAAAATAAAGTATTGATTGCTTTTGAGTTGTGTTAGTGAACATAAGCAATAATATTTTTAAAACAAATATTTAAAAAAAAGATACACACACACACACACACACACATATATATATATATATATATATATGAAAATTTTCAAAATAACTTGATGATAATGGTTGGTAAATTTTTCTTTCATTTTTTATAATTTTAAGTCATTTTATAATTTATGTTTATGTAAATTAAGAAATAAAATTGTTATAAATAATTTTATATTATTATCTTAATAAAAATGTGATTTGGATATAAAATTTGAATTATTTTTAAATGTGATTTATAAAAATGTTATTATAATCTATTATCAATATTTCATTATATTTTATCTAAATTTATATATATTAAAAATGCAACTATATTTTCTAAAATAGAATCATTATTTATATAATTGGTCTTCTAAAAGTTAATGTGGTTACAACTTGTAAAACTTTTAAATAGCAGTATAACTATTTTCCAATGTCTTCTATTTTGTTATTTTCAGAAAATTGAATATATGTGTTGCCTTGACTTCATTATTGGATTAAAATGTCATATATTTTAAATATGAGAACATAATACTTTTAACATTCATGTTAATAATTTTGTGAAAAGAATGTTCAAATTATTATATTTGTTTAACTAACAAAGAAAACAAGGAATCATTAGGCAGTAAATAAACACTTTTTATAGACTTAGCTATTATGTGGATTATTCGAAGCCTAGATAAGGACTAGACATTAACGAATTATTTTTTTTATTCATTTATTTTATATATTTATGTTAATATTATATATGTTTTTAGATGTACAGTAACATTTTGTTACTTAATTTAATCAATTTACATCATTTTAAACCGAATTAGGCCAGTTAGACCGGTTTTAACTGATATATGACAGTTTAAATCGATCTGAGCTATTTACGGATTTTTATTAAAAAAAAATTGGCTCTGACCGAGTTGCCCCCTAGGAACCACTTAGATCGATTTTTAAAACACTGAAGAAAACTATGAAAAATGACCTTTTGAAAAAAATAATCAAAAACAATGGAAAATGAAGAACATGAGGAGGTACCGTACATGTAACTGTGCGTGGCCTATGACGAATAAGCTACTTTTAATGTTCACGTTAATAATTTTGTGAAAAATGTTCATATTGTATTAGTTTAACCAATAAAGAAAACAATGGAAAATGGCCGTTTGGAAAAGAAAATGGAAAATGAAGATCATGAGGAGGTACGTGTAACTGCGCATGGCCTATACAGTATATGACTTGGATCAGCGACAACTATAAATATCAACGTTTGACTTTTGTTTTTAATATTACTTTTTGTGGTCGACGTCAAGCTTTCAAATTAAAGAAACAGTCACCGAATATTGGTTTTACTTAAAAACTCATGTCAATGAAACACCAACCATATGTGTAAAAAAAAAAATGAAACACCAAAAGGTCATCATGCATGTAATAGCTAACAAAGTAACATGTCAAAACACTATTTTTGTATATTAATTACAAAACTACAATATTAGACATATTTTTATCAAAAAAAAACTGCAATATTAGACATCTGTAAGTTTTTTAGTTAGGTGATGCATCATGCTGGAAAAAGATCATGTAAGCTTTTACAATATGATCTAAACTAAAATGTCTATATATTAAACGGCAAGTTTACATAGAATGTTCAAGGTCAACTTTTACATTGCCGATAACGATCCAAACTATATTCAACAAAGCGTAAAAACTAAAAAGCATGTCTAAAGGATAACCAGATGGTGCTGTTTTTTGTGTGTAATCAAGCAAACTTGAATATGAAGATCCCAACACCTTCGTTTTCTCACATGTAGTTACAACAGCTTCTGGATATATTGCCTTACTTGATGTAACTCTTCTCCTGCCACATAACATCAACTTTTCATAAACTATATAAACAAGGTGCATCTCTCTCTCTCTCCACCGAGAATCAACAGTTGTGCGCTTAAAAGAAGGAAACGCCACAAGAAAAGAGCACCATCTCTCTGCTTTATCCTCCTAGATCTCCAGTACTTTAATCGCTGCAAATTCGGTGTTCAAAACGCAGAGTTAGCTGAGTAAACGAAGAACCAAGCTAAAGAATAATGTATTTGGGAGCTTACCAGTGGAAGATTGGCCGGTGAGTAATAGTAATTTGTACCAGTTTTCATTAAAAACATCTAACTGTAGATCTGATGCCCTAATCAACCTATTTCGAGCACAAGAAAAAAGGCCAAATCATTGTTTTGTTCAATAAGTAATGATTTGACAAATGATATATATCTTATCAATCCAAGATCATGTGTTACCTTATAGTCAGCAGCGTCAATGTCAGGTCGACCCATATGTAGAGACACAGAATCTCTACTCTCTTCCAAGAAATTTTTTTTTGGGAATTTCATAGTGAATGAGGCCAATCATGCTCTCAGATGACTTGTTTTCACAAGATCAAACTTGTTTTTATAGTGGTTTAGTGACAATTTTAGATGATTAGACATCTTGTACTATATCCCCAAAAATGTATTTAATTTTTTTAGATTATCAAAACTATTACTTTTTTATCTCGTACTAAGATTGATTAATGCTCAAGAGCGACGCTGACTTTTATCTCCGTGATCATGGGTTCTGTACCAACTACCAACTCTTATTATCTTATTAACTTCTTATTAGGTTCATCATATCATATACTTCACCAAACACTTCACCACACAAAAGGCCAGTAGTCACTCATTTGCCAATGATGAATTTAACAAACAAACAAACATGTCAAAGATTCAGTAACTCCATATGAGAGCTTAAAGTAAAAACTGATTTACTCACGTCTCTCTAGAAGCTACCACTGGAGGGTACTAGAACGACATGCAGCGTTTCGTTGTTAGGAGGAAGTTGCAAACGAAGGGGAAGCAACTTGCCATTTAAGGGACTGTGAGTACACACCACAACATCTTCCAAGCACGTTTCTTCTTGTAGCATTTGAGTAAGCTCTGCCACGGTGGTTCCTTTAAACGAGAAAACATATCCACCAGTTGATTTGTCTTCCATGTGTCTTTCATCAGCTATACGATAATAGATTGTTCGTCCATCCGGTTGCAGTGGAGATTCAACATACTAGTCAAAATAAAATAAAAATTTATCACGTCAATAATTTTAGTTATGTTTTGGTAATTACACAAAAGAAAAAGTACTCACATCAGTTTCTGATATGTCTGAAAAAGAATACGGAGTGCTAGAATGTGAAACTGGCAATGAAAAATTTCTATGTGGTGGCGGATGCAGCTTCTTCTTTGACAACATAGCAGACTTCATCTCCGCTTTGAACGGAGGTCTATTGTGATAATTGATAGTTTGCCTATCCAACTTCGATTGAGACTCATCACACTAGTCAAAATAAATGTTTCAGCAGTAATTTTAATTTTAAAATTCTGTTTTGGTAAGTTAAAAAAAAAAAGAAAAAGCTCACATCTGAATCTGATATGTCTAAAAGAAAAGATGGACTCTTCAGATAAGGATTCAACGGCTTCTTATGCGGTGGGGGATGCAACGTCTTCTTTGAAGACAAAGTAAACTTCATCTCCGCCTTGAATGGATGATTATCGACGGGTTTCTCATCCGATTTTGATGGTAGCTCATCAGACTGATCAAAATAAAAATTCGTATTAGTGATTTTAGATTTATAAATTGTTTTGTTGATTACAAAAAGGTACTCACATCTGAATCTGATCTATCAAAAAGATAAGACGAAGTCTTCAAATGTGACGGCTTCCTATGCGGCGAGAGATGCGTCGTTTTCTTCATCTCCGTCTTGAATGGATGATTAATATAATAACCGATCTCATCAGATTTCGATGGAGACTCATCAGACTAGTAAAACAATATTATAGAATTAATTTTAATTTTCATAAAGGTATTTTGTTAATTACAAAAAATACTCACATTTGAATTTGATATGTCTGAATGAGACGATGGGGTCTTCGAGTGAGGGGAATTTGACGGCTTCCAGCGCGGAAGCTGATGCATCATTTTCTTTGAAGACGGAGTAGATTTCATTTCCGTCTTGAATGGATGATTAATACGATAATTGGTAGTTTGCTCATCCGATTTCGATTGAGCTTCATCAGACTTGTCATAATAAAATAAAATAAAATTATATTAGTAAAATTTTAGATTTAAAAGGTGGTTTTGTTAATTATAAAAAGGTACTCACATCTGAGTCTGATTTGTCAAAAAGAGAATGAGGAGAATTCAATGGCTTCTTATGCAGTGACACATGCATCGTTTTCTTCGATGACCGAGTAGACTTCATCCCCGCCTTGAATGGTTGATTAATATGATAACCCATGGTTCGCTCATCTAATTTTGATGGAGACTCGTCAAACTAGTAAAAATAAATTTTTTTGTTAAAGTAGTAATTTTAGTTTTAAGAAGTTCTTTTGTTAATTAAAAAAAAAAAAAAGAACTCACATTTGAATTTGATATGTCTGAAAAAGAAGAAGAAGTCTTCAAATAAGGAGAATTCGATGGCTTCACATGCGGTGGTGGATTTAGTGTTTTCTTTGAAGACGGAGTAGACTTCAATTCAACCTTGAGTGGATGATTAAAATGATAGCTGATGGTTCGTTCATCCAGTTTCGATGGAGACTCTTCAGACTAGTCAAAATTAAAACTTGTTATAGTAATAATTTAAATTTTAAAAGATTGTTTCTCAATTGCAGAAAAAAGTACTCACATCTGAATCTGAATGAGAAAACGGATTCGAAGACTGCTTCCTATGCATCATATAAGGCGGTCTCTTCTTTGAGGATGGAGTAGACTCCATACCATCCGATTTTGATGGAGACTCATCAGGCTATTCAATATAAAAAATTTCTTTTATCAATAAGTCTATTTTTTTAACCACAAACAATAATTGTAGTTATAGAAAAGTGTTTTAGTAACTACGCGGAACAAAAAAAATACTCACATATATGTCTGAGACAAAAGACGGAGCCATGGAATGTGAAGCTGACAACGGAGATTTCGAAGGCTTCCTACGCTGCAGTGGTGGAGCCCGCGAGTTCTTTGGTGACGAAGTAAACTCCATTTCCTCCATGAATAGAGGATTCTTCAAGATCTCGACGACATCAATTTCCCACGAGATGGACTCCTGAGTAGCCGAATGACGCTTATTGTGCGTGACGGATTTTCTCAACGGAGGAGGTCCACTGTTAGCTCGGAGGTAGCTTCCGTATCTAGTCCTGAGTAAGATTTTAGACCCTTCTCTCACCGGCTCCCACTCAACAGATGAATCCAGTTGAATCGGCATTAACTGAATCACTTTCTTCCCCTTAGCTCCGAGCATGAACCTCTCGTTTATAGAGGTTAAGTATTTGCCGTAACAGCTTTTAAGACGGATGACATGATTGGAATCGCGAACCGGTTCTACGGTCCACTGAGTGTTTTTGGTTGATCCCTTTTTTTTCTGAATCAATGTTTCTTCGTCGTCCGCCGCCCCTAGAAACTTGTTGTGGCTGCTACGTATTCGAATAGCTTTTGCGTTCTGAAAAATCTCCATTGCTGATACCGTTTCCTTTTCTTTGAAGCTCCACGTCTTCTCTTTTTGCTTGAAGATACTCATGCTCTGTAAAAAGTAAAGGAATGTAAGATTTATCCTTTATGTAATAAAAAAGTTACAATAGGGTACGGACACAACGGACACAACAAAGGACTGTGGTTAGAGATGCAAGGAATAACATATATTTGTTTAACAAAATGTAAAGCATAATAACTACATGGCCGACCTAAGTTACTTAAAAAAACAAATACATGGCCGGCCCTTTTATTCCTTATTGTGTCACTATGCCATAAAAGTATCGACTGCAAAAAGAGGATTTAAGCGAATATTTTTGTTTTTTAACTTAATCCCTCATTTTTTTAGATGTACAACTTGTGTAAGCTCAGCTAACAAGTAACAACAACTCTTTGTTATACTTAATTTAAGCAACAACAAAATCAATCAAATCACAATATAAAATGAACTTAACGATAGTTAAAGAGAGTAAACTTACAAGTTTTGGGGACCATCTCGGAGACATTGAACGTAAACCAAAAGAAGTGAACCGACCTAAACTCTTCTTTGACTTGACGGCAGAAACGGGCGACCCTGGCGCTGACCAGAAACCCAAACGGGAGAGACTTGGGGAAACCGGAGAAGAAAGAGAACTCTCACATCCATCAGACATGTTTCCAAGATCAAGAACATCAACGGTAATAACATCCCAAAGCAACCAGTTCTTGGTCCTCGACGTATGAGGCTCGTCGTGAGTAACGGAGTTTCTCCACGGCGGCGATCCACCGTTAGCTCTCATCCATTTTCCGCACCAAGATTTCAGCTTCACGGAAACACCATCTCCTTCGGGTTCCCAGTGCGTTTGCATATCCATAGGGTTGTCAGACGACTGCGTTTGAGTCACTTTCTCACCGTTCATACCTAACAGTAACGGTTTACTGCTCGCCGTTAAGTACGTGCCGTGGCAGCTTTTTAATCTGATCAGGTTCGGTTTACCGACGACGGTCTCCACCGTCCAAACGGATAGCCGTGTATATCCTCCTTTACGGCTTTGACGGATGTGTTTTTGGTCGTTCTCGGCCACTAAAAACTTATCAAGATGGCTCCGTAACTTAACGGTGTTGCCATTGGTGAATAACTCCATTTCTTTTGAGGTTTGAAAAAGAGACAACAAAGAGAGTTGTTTTTTTTTTGGTGAAGGAAGGAGAGATATGCCTCTGAGGAGGATGAGAGGAAGGCTTTGTGGTTGATTATATAGATTAATGATTAAAATTGGACATAAAATGCCTGGCTAAAAGGGAACTATTGTGAGTTAATATTCGGAGGTATTATTCAGTTTGCATTTATTTAGAAATTTTACAGAAACGACTAATGTTAAATATTAATCAACGTGTGAACGTTGGAAGGAATGATCAGACAGTAAAGAAATGTAAATCCATACCATATAAATTAAGAATGAAAATCTAAACGTGTTAAGCCATCATGATTATGCAACATTTTTGAAAGAAAAGTTTCAGCTAGTTAACTATTTTAATTGTGGCTCCCGAACATAACTGAATAAATGATATATTTTTCTGTTTTGAAATATATGATATTTTAAATGAAAAAATATAAAAATAACCTTTTCTAAAAAAGTACTATCAAAATTATATAAATTAAAAAAAAAACAGTTCAATCTATTATAAAATACGTTTAAAATATAATTGATTACACAATAATTGATAAAATTATAAAGTCATTATAATGTTCATATTAGAATGTTGTGAAAAAGAATGTTCATATTATATAGTTTAATCAATAGAGAAAACAATGGATGAGAGACGATCACGAGGAGGTTCATGTAACTGCGCCTGGGCTATGCTAAGTCTCTTCTATTACACAAAAAGTCAAGAGAATATTTCTTTTAATATTTCATATTTTTTTGTCAGCATATCCGATCTTGAGTTTCTGTTTTATTTAATACAATCGTTGGCTTGTCAGGCTTTCAAAGAAATAGTCACCAAACAATATTGTCATACTTAAAACTCATGAAACTTCAAATGTTAGGGTGATGCATCATGCATGTAATAATAACTAACAATTCTTAACATGACTTTTTGTATATTAATTACAAAACTAGTAGACATCTGGAAGTTGTATGACTAGGTGATGCTTCATGCAGGAAAGAAGATCATGGAAGCACTACATTCTGATCTTATGAAAACGTCTATTAATATTGTTGGTCAAAGCTCAAATTTACATAGAAAGTTCAAGGTCAGCATTTTCATCGACCATAACTATATTCAACAAAGCACAAAAGCATGTTTAAAGGATAACAAGACGGTGCTGTTTTTATGGTGTAAAATCAGGCACCCTTGAAATATGAAGATTCCAACACATTGGCTTTCTCACATGTAGTTACAACAGCTTCTGCATTGCCTTCCATGAGGTAACTCTTATCCTGTCACATAACATCAACGTTTCATAAATTGTATAGACGCAGATGCATCTGTCTCGCCACATAGACATAAAATGTATACTTAATTAACAAATGTGTGTATATAAAGTGACTGAAAGAATACCAGCAAACGCCACAAGAACGGAGCACCATCTCTCAGCTGCTCTATCCTCCTCTCCAGTACTTTGATCACTGCAAGTTCAGTGTTCAAGCTGAATAAACGAAAAACCAAGCTAAAGAATAGTGTTTTGGGGAGTTTACCAGTGGAAGATTGACCGGCGAGTAACAGCAATTTGTACCAGATTTCATTAAAAACATCTAACTGCAGATCTGATGCCCCAATCACCTAATTTAGCACGAAAGAGACAAAATCATTTCCTTAGAGTAATGATTTGACTAATGACATACAAATTATTAATGCAATAATGTTGTGAACAAACACCAATCAAACTCGAAGAAAGCAAAAAGCAAAATGAATTGTGGTAAATATCCGTTTTAGGATTTATATATTATTATGTAAATGAATAATTTTTACAATCTTTAGCCTCATATATATAGCAACCTCAAAATCCAATTTTTTTCCCTATAGAAATACATACTTATCTAGAAAAAGTAATTTTCTCAAACCGAAAAGGTGTACTGAGATTTAAAACACTTCTAGATGCAACAAATAACATGTGTTACCTTATAGTCAGAGGCTTCAAAGTTAGGACCGAGCAGTTCTAGAGCTTTTTTGTTGTTTCCTTTTCCATATTCATAAACAGCTTCAGCGAGCTGATTTAAGTCAAGAAAGACGATCTTATGATTTAAAAAACTCAGATAGTCCCCATAGTTATAAATCAGGATCAACAAGAAAGGACCTGAATAGCTTTCTGCATCAACTGTTGTTTCTTCTTGCTCATGTTACATGTTCTGTTAAAACTAGATGAGTCAGTTGATCTGTCACAAGAAACAAAACTCTCATTTGAACAAAATTTCACAAAAGAGAAAGTGGTACTGACCGGGACTTGAGGCCCTTAAGCAGTACATGTACTCGTGAAGTGTTTCCAACTTTACTCAATGCCCAAACTATCGTTATATCATAAAGCCACTCTTGATACCACATTGCCTGATAATTGAAACCGCGCAAACTTTAGAGTAATGCATATTGTATAATATAATAAAGTAGGAATCATTTATTGTGTTCTTATGCAATGCTGGTCCAACATTTTTGGGATGCCTAAACAAAAAAGTTTATAGAGGATTTTCATATTAAATATTTTTGAATTCTTTTTTTTTTTTGTTTTAAAGTACATAGATACATCATACATGGAAAAATGAAAATGTTAAAAAATTAAAAAAAAAAAGAAAGAAAACTAAAGACACAATCCGGCTCACCCAAACCGGGTAAATTTAAAACAAAAAACTGATTTTTCTAATATCAACAACTGTTTTTATATTTTATCTAATATCATATATACTAATTGTTTTCCTGCACTATGTGCAATAAAATTTTTAAAATTTAAAATAATTCTTTTAACAGATAAATTTAAATTATATTTAAAAATAAAATTTTATTAATATTGTAGATTATCTTTTTCTTATCAATATTTTATATAAATTTTATTTAGTTAGAGATAAAAGTTAGGATAAAATAATTTTTGTTTATTTTAAATTATATTTAAAAATAAAATTTTATTAATATTGTAGATTATCTTTTTCTTATCAATATTTTATATAAATTTTATTTAGTTAGAGATAAAAGTTAGGATAAAAATAATTTTTGTTTATTTTAAATTATATTTAGGAATATGCATGTATATATTTAAAATTATAATCTTTGATATATTTGTATATATATATTAATTTTAGTTAAATATATTAAATAAAATTGTATAAAATTGCATAATTATCAAAAATTTAAGTATTTATAAAATTTGTAGATATATAAGAAACTAATGATATTACGATGAAAATTTTAGAATTTTCTAAAAAAATTGTATACATTTTAGAAAATTTTAGTAATAAATTGTATAATTTAAAAATATATGAATTAAATGATATTTTGAAATTTTTAATGTCATATTTGAATATATTTATTTACCTCAAGGAAGAGCATGAATCCCATGAAGCTGAGCATGCTTCCATGAACTCTACTGCTTCTTTGAAACGACATTCAGTTTGAAGAACATGACACAACTGCCCAAACACACAAATGAAAGCTTGCATACCAAGTAACAGCAAAATATAAGGATAATATATAAACGTTGAGAACTCACACAATGATGAGCCTAAGAGTGGTTTTGTTGATCTCATATCCTTTCCTAGCCGCTTTCTCAGCTTCTGCTAAATGTACACGCTCCAATAAGGAGAATGCAAGCATACCATAAACATAGTCATGTTCTTGATTCTCAAGTAGGATCTACCAAGTAAATTAAAGATAATGATTGAAGCATGCAGTACATGTAAATTTGATCTGCATTTGAAGTACCTCCTCAAAAGAGGCAAAGAGAGATCAGGTCGACCCATGTAGAAACACAGAATCGAGTTTTTCAAGATAGAAAATCTTTCGGAAAGATTTTCAAGAGCTGAAAACATGAAGAGTTATATATATATATCGAGTTATACAGCCAAATTTAAGGAGCGCAAGCAGAACTACGAAGAACTAGAAGCCAAGAAACATCCTAACCTTAGAGTGTAACTCCAAAGCCACATCTTCGTCCATATTATCAGAGATCAAGTAGTTAACAGCCTCGAAAAATGCTTTTCATAAGGAGTGGCTTTCCCTGAAAGTAAAACCAATCAATTTTAGAGCTCAACAACACCAAGCTCATCATTGAGTATCACAAATTATAGACATGTGGTAGCTATGGAGTATCATTACTTTACATAGGTAGAGCTTACAGGATGGTATTCTGCAGCTCGAGCATAGGTTTTGGCTCTGGAAATGTCCGAAGAGAAAAGGTAATGCGCAGCCAAATTATTGCCTAAAACGCAATCTTTATCGTACAACGGCGCTTCTAAAATCACCTTCCTATCTCTTCCATAGCCAAGAACCTTCATGAGACGTACAACAGAGTCAAAACCAAACGGGACTGGCACCAAATAGAAACGGTAGCAAAATACGATCCCACTGTACAAAAATAGACGAACCTGGTGAGAATGGATTTAATGGAAGCGATGCAATCATCTGAAGACGTATTGACCTCATAAGTCATAACCCCACCAAACGCATCTGCTTCCTTTTATGTACTCATGAATCTGAATTTCACCTTCCTTCTGTGTACCGGAGATACAGTGATCAACACAAAATCTCTATGCAGAATGTTAATATGCGCAAGTGTCATATGCATATATAACCAAGAGAATTTTAATGTCTATATTTAAAATTTTAGAAGCAAAAAGACTAGAAAAGAATAATGATAAACCAACCAAAACACCTAGACCAAGTCTACGGTCCATAATTTCAAAGAGAAAAGAGATTGTCTAAGCCCTTGCCTCATGAGATTAAGTAAGGAGGATCACGAAGTATGCGTGCATCTGTTATTTTCGTAGAACCAAACGTTAAATGGATAAACAAGAAAAAGATAAGAGTTACAAAAAAGAGAATATTAGTTGTAATAATATTACCAAAAGTGTACATGCTTATTCTGTTCCTTGCTATTTCCCATCTTAATTCCTTTCACATCTCATTTTTAAAGATCAACTGACAGACCTATTCAAATTTAGAGAAAGCTCAACTTATTGAGGAGAACATTCAATATGCATGGCTATAAAACTTGGGTCACAACATAAAAAAGAAGCATAAGTAACGTTTGACAAGATATTGAATGAGCATGCGGTCATGTGTAGTTGTCCAAAACAGGTTTATCTCTGGCAATTTTTATGTGTGGAAGTTTTATAAAATTATCTCTTTTTAACTTTAGTTTTGATTTTTTTTAACTCAATTTATAATGATATGAAGAACAAGAAATGGTATGACAACAATCCTTTATTTGGGATGGGTGATTTATATACCAAAAATAATGAACGGAATTTTCAAAAATTATAAATAAAAACAGACATGATCATACCAATGTCCATCGACAAGCGTATGACAAAACAACAATGTTTCAAAATACGAAATCGACTATATTCTCTTGTGCCTATTTTCTATGGCCGCAAATTTGAGTCTACAATCACTACCATGCGTGCAACGGTTTACACATAGTTTTTTTTTTGGTAAAAGTTTACACATAGTTCTTAATTATTTTATTTATTCTTATCAATAAATTTGGATGGGATAAATTGGAATTATCTTTTACAAAGATGTAAATGGTGGAGACTGAGTTTTCCAATTTAAAGCCGATTAAAAAGTTTATTTTCAACTTTTGAATATCTTAAAACATGATTGGGCATTTGTCTCCATATGAGCCTAAACATGTTGTAAGCACCATTTGGGACCAATATTTCAGTCACTTGGGACCACCTTTATAATAGGGTCAGTTATTTCCCAGTGTCGTTTTGGCAGTATGATGATAGTGTTTTTTCTGCAAATAAAACTAAGAAAACTCTATAAATTCTCTCCCAGAAAAACGTAGTCAAGTTTCAAAATCTGGTTCACTATGATTTTTCATAGTGTTATTTACCTATACCTTGTAACTTTAATGTCTCGAATGTCAAAAAAATGTCTCTTTTGACATTTTTTAATATCATATTCTTCTTTTGAAACTATTTTTAAAAAATTCTTAAATGAATTTTAATTATTCATTTATATATTTATTAGATTTCTAAACCCCACCTTCAAAAACTTCACTCCTCAAATCTAAACTCTAGATCTAGATTAATTAATCCCAAGATTATAAGTGTCTATTTACTTTTTTAATAATTAGGGTAAATGTGGTTAAGGTAAACATAGAAAGTGATATTGAAAATGCGAAGCAATTTCTCTGAGAAAATTTCACTTTTACCTTCTTTTTAGTACCACAAATCATGTTACCCTCATTAAAAGGATATTTCACAAATACGTTTTTCATCAAAGAAGCAAAGATCCTTTATATTCATGGTTTATAGATTTTTTTTTGTTTTCCCCCTTACTTTATAGACATATAAATATAAATAATTATTTAAATATATAATAGAAATAGAAATAGAAAAATATAGTTTTTGAATAATACGTTTTCAAATTTGAAATTTTCTATAAATATTTTTTCAAATTTAAAAATTATTTTAGAAACCCTTTTTATAAAAAAATTAAATATTTATCTATATATTTATTAAAATCCTAGATCCCATCTTCTAAAAACACACGACCTAAATCTAAATTTTAAGTCTAGATTAGTTAACATTAGGTTATAAATGAGGGTACGCCTAATTGGCTAAAACAACATGATGTAGACGTTATAGTTAAGGTAGATCCGTAAATGTAGTTAAGGTAAATATAGTTAAAGTAAATATGGAAAGTAGTATTAGGAATGTGGTAGTTTAGATAATTTCTCAATTTCTCTTGATACAAAACCATAGTGTCAGTGTTCTAAAAATCGGTTTAGATGTTGTCTAGGCCTCTATCTAACCGGAAAATCGGATTTAAACCAAACAATTTTTCTAAAACTAAATTCTTAAAAATCGATTACGTGTTCAAAAAATTGGTTTACGCGTACGCCTAATTGGCTAAAACAACATGATGTAGAGTTTCCTAATCAAATCTACTACATAAATTTGTTAGAATAATATTGGTTTGTTCTTCAAATCTTGTAATTTATTTTTTAAATTCTTCACGGGTTTATGGCTTCACGATTGGTCCGCGAGGCCCAATATACTCCAATACAAAGAAATGCATACGAATGCAAGGCAAACATAGACATTAATTACTTGATCAGTCAAACAGCCTGCTAGGATTTTTAGTCTGTCTAAAAACTCATTTGCTAGTTTGTCGCGTGTGTCCAAGCGCAACAACAAACCGAGAGCATCCACGTAGACCTGAAGTTTTATATTACAAGTATAAGACATCAGATTGCTAATGTTAGTCTTATGTTCCAGTTTTAAAAGGTGGAGAAATATTATAAGTGAATCACGTCTGAAGCAACTGCATCTTCTTTCTCCAGCTCTTTGCACAACTGATTATCATATATTTCTTGTACTTTACTTATGGAAGAACCTCCTTCCAAGTAACAAACAGCCACATGCCACCAATTATGTGAATACCTAACGTTTCAAATATTTGGTTTTCTTTAATATGTGGTTCAAGAGATGATCAGAAGATGTTTAGAATTTGTTTGAATATACATTTATACCTTAAGGAAGAGCAAGAATCCCATGAAACTGAGCATGCTTCCATGAACTCTACCGCTTCTTTGAAACGACATTCAGTTTGAAGAACATGACACAACTGCCCAAAACACACAAATGACAAATGAAAGCTTGCGTACCAAGTAACAATAAAATATAACGATAATAATCGTTGAAAACTCACGCAATGATGAGCCCAAGAGTCGTTTTTGTTGATCTCATATCCTTTCCTAGCAGCTTTCTCAGCTTCCGATAGACGTCCAAGCTCCAATAAGGAGAATGCAAGCATACCATAAACATAGTCTTGTTCTTGATTCTCCGGTAGAATCTACCAAGTTATAACCAAGTGAAGTAGACTAAATATAATGATTGAAACATGCAGTACATGTCAATTTGATCAGCATTTGAAGTACCTTCGCAAAAAGAGGCAAAGAGAGATCAGGTCGACACATGTAGAAACAGAGAATCTCTACTCTCTTCCATGATAGCAAATCTTTGGGAAACTTGTTCAGGAGCTGCAAAACATAAAGAGTTATGAGAGTTTGAATGACTGCTAGGAAGGAAACAAATACCGAGTTATACAGTTAACCTTAGAGTGTAACTCCAAAGCCTTGTCTTCGTCCATGTTATCAGAGATCAAACAATTAACAGCCTCGAAAACTACTTTCTCATAAGGAGTGGCTTTCCCCTAAGAGTAAAACCAAATGAATTTTAAATCTCAACAACACCAAACTCATGAGTATCGCAGAATATATACAAGTGGCAGCTACAGAGAATATTTCCTTAACATAGAGCTTACAAGATGATATTCAGCAGCTCGAGCATAGGTTTTGGCTCTGGAAATGTCCAAAGAGATAAGGTAATGCGCAGCCAAAATATTGCCTAAAACACAATCTTTATCATGCAACGGCGCTTCTAGAATCACCTTCCTCTCTCTTCCATAGCCAAGAACCTTCATCAGACGTACAACAATGTCAAAAACCAAAACGAGACTGGCATAGAAACGGTAGCAAAATACAACCATATTGTACAAAAGATAGACGAACCTGGTGAGAATAGGAGTTAATGGAAGCGATGCAATCATCTGAAGAGGTATTGACCTCATAACCCCACCAAACGCATCTGCTTCCCTTTATGTACTCATGAATCTGGCTTTCATATTCCTCCTGTGTACCGGCGATACAGAACAGAGTGATCAACACATAAAAATTCTCTAAACATTATAACCAAACGGATTTTAATATTTATATACTACGAAAATTTTAAAAGCCAAAAAAAAAAAGAATAGAAAACGAATAATGATAAACTAACCAAAACGCCTAGACTGTGTTCCATAGTTTAAAAAAAAAAAAAGAGATGACCTAACGTAGCATTGATAAACTAAATGTTATATGCATGTATCTGCTATTTTTGTAGGACAAAACTTGGATCCACCCCCTGTGGTGAATTCTATAATTCACCCCACTCCTCTCTACCAATTAAATTGCCATGTAGGATTAATTAAAAAAGTATTAAAATCAAGAGAAAAAAAAGGAAAATAGGTTGGAAAAAAAAAAGAAATAACGTGAGAAGCCGCCGTTAACAGTTTTGCGAAGAAACATGATCTGATTTTTTTTTCTTCCTCTTCCATCGACATCTTCTTCTTCTTCATCCACTGCAGAGACTCCCAAGTAATTCTTTGAGTACCTATAAATACGAACTACATTATCAAGTCAATTCTTTAGAAAAACATAATTAACTTCAAGTTCAATTATTGTCCTTATTGTTTGCTATATATGATGTGATCGATCATATAACTGTAAGCATAGGACAGAGTATCAAACAACAAGGAAGAAGAAGATGGAGAAGAAGAGCATCAAGTTAAAAGATAAATTTTTTATTAGAATTGAACTTTTGATTAAATCTACAAAAGCATGGATCTAAGAAGAAGTTCTCAAGAAGAAAAACAAAGAAGAGTAGCAGAGAACAAGTTGCAAAGAAGGAAGAAGAAGAGACTTGAGACGCAAGAAACGTAAGACCGAAGAAGAAGCGTAAATAACAATTAGAAAAGTTAGTGTTGTGTTGCTGTGAGAAAAATATCCAATTCTAATAAGAAAATAGAAGCTTATTTCAACCTCTGCAGCATTGGGAAACCTGACTTCATCGAGATCAAAGGAGTCACATTGTGGATGGTGAGTGTGTTTTACTTGTTCTCTTCTATCCCTCCACTCTTGTTACACACAAATCATAACTTATATATGTGGATCGTATGGAACATAAACAAACCTGCAACGTCAAAGTTGACAATGGAGAACGTACCATGGGACGCGGATGTTAAAGCACTCTAAGAAGCTCTATCTCTGAAGAGCCAAGGAGAATACGAGGTTGCTTGTGAACACGCCCATTCTTGTTGTGTTCTTCTAGGGAGAACTAAAAAGTTCAAAGTGGATGGAAAGTAGTTCACCTGGATCAACTATGAGAAGTTCCATAATATGGTAAAGAGAGTGTGTGTCTTCCTGTAATAATGAGACACTATGAGAAGTTCCATGGTGTTGTATAAATGCTTGTTTTAAGCTACTTGGACCAGTTTATTTTCCAACACTTATATATAGTTCCTACACATATCAATGAATGAATGAATGAGAGTATACACATTGACATAAGTTACAAGAACATGTACATGGATAAAAACAACCCACGTTCTCAAACTATTTTGTCACAATGTTGTACACTTTTCTACTTAGCTGGGACTGGTAGATCTAGACAGCGTGTTAGAAAACTTGACAAATAATGATCCCTTCTAATTTTAAAGTTCCTGCTTTGGGTTTGTGCGTGAATATGGCCTTGATTTTTGAAGATAATAATGTGTAAAAATAAGAATTTGCTAGAAACACCAAAAGTACGAACAAAAACAAAACATAATTAAGGTGCGCTTTCACATTTAAAATAACAGAGTTTCACGATGATCCACCATAATTCTTGTCAAATCCTACAAAATATGATACATACAAAAATTTTTAAAAAGACAGATAAATCAAATATAAGTAGTATAGAGAATGGAGTATTAACATGGAGCAATTGTGAAAAAGAAGGCTCATTGTCTAAGGTCAGACTAGTGGCAGCAACAGATAATTGGGTATCAGGAGGAAGAATTGAGTCCTAAAATATATAGATTGATTAAGTCCCAAAATTGGATGAAGATAGAACAAACAAAAAGAACTATATATCAAATACCTGAAATGACAACTTTTTTTTTGCTGTAGCATTATTGGTTGATTTTGATATACCACGCTTTTTCGTTTCAAGCACACTCATATATCGACCATGGCACCCCACTTTTTGGTTCTTCGGTCGTCCAGGAGGATTTTTTCTTTTTATTCCACGTGCATTTAGAACTTCTTCTTCTTCTTCCACAAGCTCAAAATCTGAAGTATGGAGCATCCATTTATTAGCTTTCAAAAGTTCCTTTTTCTTTTCCACCAATTTTCCAAGCAACTGAGAGGCAGCTTCATCGGCACACAACGTCAGTTATACATGTTCAGCAGCAACAGATGCAATCTCACGGAAAGTACGACATAAATGACTATATCGCTTTCCGATTGATTGCTGAACTTTATCATTAGGTGTGGCTGAATGATAAAAAGATATGGTTCGTGTTTTAGCCTCTTTACTCCATCGATTCAGAATGTAGGTAGCCGGAATTCTTCTGACATCCTTCTTGGCCAACACTTTTAACGCATGACGGCATAAGATTCCAGCAAAAGAAAACTTCATACAACTACAATGTATCGTTTCGTTTGCAGCAACATAGTTAACCAAATGATTTCTCCCAACACCACGAAAAGATACATTGTATTCAGCACTTACCACCTCAGACTTATTGACCCTTTTGGCAACATAATCACCTATAGCTGTGTATTCCTTCTGGAACAAGGTAAAGACTTCTGGTGTATACACGTCCACTGCATGTTGTAACATTTCTACAGGAGCTGATAACATCGGCGAGGTATGCATCATGCCGAAGTCAGCAGTTAATTCTTTATATCGCCGATCATCCAACACTCTCTCATAGTGTTCAAAGAAGCGCAACAAGTTATAACCGCGCTTCAAGTATTTTTTCAAAATATTATTCATACTTTCACTACGCTGTGTGCTCATCATATCAGCTGTGAAAGTTTGACGACCATATACACTTGCCCATTTTTCTCTCAGCTCAAACAAATCCTTCAACCATTTATTCTCTGTCAATCCATGCTTCCCGAGCATTTCACTCCATGCTGATAACCACTCTTCTTCATTCTCATGGTCATATACACATTTTCCAAAGTCTGTGGCAAACTGGTCTGGTCCATGAAACACACGACTCAACCTCTTTGCAGCATTTTGGTAAATATGCCAAACACATAACCTATGCTTTGTTTCAGGGAACACTTTCCCTATTGCATTTGCCATTGCTGCACATTGGTCTGTAAGAATTGTTTGCGGTTGTTTTCCAGACATTGCTCCAAGAAAAGCCTGAAAAAGCCACTCAAAAGACTCTGTGGTTTCATCATATAAGAGAGCAGCACCAAACACGATAGTTTGCTTATGATGATTGACGCCGACAAAGGGAGCAAAGGGTCTGTCATATTCGTTGGTCTTGTAAGTTGTATCAAAGCAAACGACATCTCCAAAAAGATTGTAATCACTAATTGACCGATCATCTGTCCAGAAGATATTAGTGATCATATCGTCCTCATCAAGTTGCATTGAGTAAAAAAAAGAGGCATTATCCTCTTTCTTTTTCTGAAAGTACTCCAAAACGGCTCCAGCATCTCCCTTTTCCATTGCTGCCATTCGCTTACGGTATATGTAGTTTTTCAGGTCTTTATCCATAAAATCCAGATTTGCTCGCCCCCCAACTTCTCTGCTCATCATTTCAATGGTTGCCTTTGCTGAAATTCCTGACATATCAGCATCATCAGCATGTTGTTTTTGAGAGATAGAGATTGCTCGGTTACTCTTCAACAAATGTTTCATAGGTGTCCTCACTAAATCATGGTTATGATTCGGCTCAAAAGTCACAATCTTATATCTTCCGTTACTCTGAAGATAGCAAGATATGCGAGCTTGACAACCACACCTTGTGATTGGTCGTGAAAATGATTTCTTGACCTTAGATTCTTGTCTAAATCCCTCTTTTGAGCATACATAAACCATCCTTACTAGCTTCTGTTTTTTTCTCGAAGTCCGTTGTCTCCTTACGTCGAAACCATGATTTCCTCCATACTTTCTATAAGCTTTATATGCATACTCATCAGAACTAAACTCCATTCCGATACATAGTTCAGATTTTTTCTGATTTTCATTACTCGCCTCTAAAGCATCAACATCTTCAGTCTGAAAATAATCCTCGTTGTTGCATATGTCCTCTTCTTCATCAAAATCACTGACCGAAGCATCGTCATCGCTGACTAAAGCATCATCATCGCTGACTAAAGCATCATCATCATTGAGTGTAACATCTTTTTCCTCGCTAAAACTCATCGACTTCGACTTAACAAACTGGTTTCACGAAACTTGCAAACTAGATTCATCCTGACTAGCTGGAACAGTTTCTTGACCACTTAAATGACTACTCTCCATTGCAACTACATAGAAAAATACAAACACCAGTTAGAGATTATCGTAGATATCACATAGAACAATTAGCGGTAAAACAAAAAGGATCATACATCACAACTTGACCTTATTTTTGCCTAAGATTGTTTCTATTTTACATACCGTAAAGAAAATACCCAAGGTTACTTGTCTAGTTCGTCCTCTTATACATGTCAAAAAATTATCAAAATTTGAAAATTAACAAATGAGATAAATGAACAGATGGCATAGAAGCATGTGGGAGGTGATGAAAAATAATTTAAGATTGTCTCCCATGACAAGCTAAGCAATAGATGTCCCACTAATAACTTTGATTCATTAATGGAGCCCCATTAAAATACACCTAATATGATAATATGGATGACTTCAGCGAAACTCTTTTGATTTTCATAGTTATTACTTATTGTTAGAACAATTGTGATTTCAATGGTGTGTCAATAATCACTTTTGTCACCATCATTATTAAAGCAACAAACCATAGCATGGCGTAATTGATTCAATCTCCGTTAACTATTTCATACGTAGATGTGATAATCAGAAAATCTAAAAAAATCAAATATGATCATAAGTTCACTGTGATTAGAAAATCTAACAACCTAAGCTTATTGTTATATGATCGATCACAGCATATATAGCAAACAATAACTAAACTTGAAGTTAATTATGTTTTTCTAAGGAATTGATTTGATAACGTAGCTCGTACTTACAGATACTCAAAGAATTATTTGGGAGTCTCTGCAGTGGATGAAGAAGAAGAAGATGTCGATGGAAGAGGAAGAAAAAAAAATCAGATCATGTTTCTTACGCCATTAGCTACTTCTCCGTTATTTCTTTTTTTTTTCCAACCTATTTTCCTTTTTTTTCTCTTGATTTTAATACTTTTTTAATTAATCCTACATGGCAATTTAATTGGTAGAGAGGAGTGGGGTGAATTATAGAATTCACCACAGGGGGTGGATCCAAGTTTTGTCCATTTTTGTATAACCGAACGTTAGAAGGATAAATAAGAGGGCAAATGAAAGCAGCCAAAAAACATGAACGTGACATCGCAACCGAAGAAAGATCACTTACCATGCATTTCAAAGACATGTACACGTCCTGATGAGTAAACAGAACATGAAGCCTTCATATTGATCAATCCAAAGGATAAAACAAAACAAGAATGGTTTTTGCTGAAACTTGAGAAGACCCGTTAAGTATTTTTAACTTAGTATATATATATATATATATATATATATATATATATATGGACAGAGGAAGGTGGGCATACTTTGTGGATATACTCTTCTTTTGAAATTTCTGAAGTAGTGTTTATAGACTTGTATTATAAAAAACGTAGGAATAAGGAGGACTATTACAAAAAAGCAATTACTTGCAAAACAAAACCATGAATCCGTATACTATCCAAACTCCAAAGAAACCCCATCTCCAGCACATTATGTGTTAATGTCACCTGGATTTCGTATCCCTTTAGAAACATGGAATTATTCATTTCATCCATTTTATATAATTATTTTCATATCAACTAAAATATTAAATTATTTTAACATTTAATATGTTATATGCAAGCATAGTACTTGTAACAGTAAATATTTAAACAATTTAAGTTTTTCTTGGTAAAAAAACAATTTAAGTTCATATCTAAATACTCGTACATGCATATATTTTGTTCCTTGCTATTTTTCATCTTCCTTTCACATCTCATTTTTATAGATAAATTGACAGGCCTATTGAAATTTAGAGAAAGCTCAATTTACTGAGGAGAACATTCAATATATATATGGGGATAAAACTTGGCTATAAACAAAATAAAAATATATAAGTAGCGTTTGACAAGATGTTGAATGAGCAAACGGTCATGTGTATTTTTTTTCAAAACCAGTTTATCTCTGGCAAGTTTTGTATGTGGAATTTTTTTTAAATAATATCTTTTGAACTTTAGTTTTGATATTAATTTTTCTTTTTAAAAATTTAACTCTAAATTTATAATGATAGGAAGAACACGGAATGGTATGACAACAATCCTTTATTTGGGAGGGGTAATTTACATACGAAAAAAAAAAAGATTATGAACCAAAGATCTGGTCATTTGGAAACTCTGAAATTTATAAATAAAATAGGGTGTCATGATACCAGTGTCCACCGATATGATCTCAACTAAAGCTATTCTTATCAATAAATTTGGATGGGATAAATTGGATGTATCTTCCCAAACATTTCTGTACCGTTAGGCCTTTCATCAATTTAAGGCCGACTAAAAGGTTTGTTATTGTCTCCATATGAGCCCAAACATACAAACATGTTGTTACCATATGGGATCAATATTTCAGTCAATTGGGTCAATTATTTTGTCGTTTAGGCAGTATGGGTAGTCATGTTTCAAAAACTGGTTCATTATTAATTCAGAGTATTATTTACCTTACCTTGAAAGTTTTTTTTTTGTTTGTCAACTACCTTACCTTGAAAGTTTAATGTCTCTTTTGACATTTTTTTATCATATTCATCTGTTTTGAAACTATTTAATTGAAGATTAATGATCTCTCAATTTAAAAAGAAAAAGTCAACAGCCAAACTTTTCTGGTTGTTGTTTGGTCCTAAAGCCTAACTTTCATCTAAATTAAGCAGCAAGTCTTAAGTAATTTATTCTACAAAACTATAACTCCCTTAAAAGTATCTAACCAAGCTGAATCTACGACCTATGTGTTTGAAAGATCGGACCCGTAGTATTACTAATCACGCTTCGTATTATATATTGGAAGAAGAATCCAACAGTGAGTAAAGCAAATACCTTTTGGCACATGCTACAGATCATAAATCATGGATTATTTCATTCTTACCCAATTTACTTTCCATCATTCCAATTTCCAGCAAAGACTCAGATAATTTTATAGCGTATATAAAAAAAAATGTAAACATTTTATCATTTTTCGACAAACATTTTATTTATCTATTAAGGTGTTTTGTATATTCTGTGGTGAATGGACCCATGAAAATTATTTAAAATTTTGAATTTGGAAAATGAATTGTGGAAACTAGACGAGACGAAGAACTATTAAAAGGGATTGCAGCCGGGCAACTAAAGTTCTCACCGACACTACCACAAGTACGTTGTCACTGGTGATCTAATTTTGAAAACTGCTCATAAACTAATGAATCACTAGGCGGCACTAGGGAGGCGATTATTTATTTATTTATTTATTTTTTCTTTATACCAATGATCGTTTGTAATAGTTAGTTTTATTACATTGAGTTTTTTTGCATTTTTATTAACAATCAAATGTGTCACGAATATTTAGTATTATATAAAAAATACGGAAAATAAATAAAAAGATAGATAATGATACATTATATATGAAATATATTATTCAATTTTGATAATTTCAAATATGTCGAAATAAATAACTATGAGTTAGTAAGATACATGAAATAGATAAATAAAGTATAGATTTTGCAACATCAATTCATTTATTCAGATTTTATGGATATATAATATATTAAAATGTTGATTTAAGATTTGTAAAGAATTAATAAAAGTGAATTATAAAACAAATAGTTATTTTAGGAAATTATTAAATTCTCATATTAATGCTAAAATTATTTTAGGAAATATTAGGAAACTATTTTAATAATAAAGATAAAATTGAAATTGACTTAATTAGAGAGGGAAGTTAAATTTTATTTTAAGACAACACATTAATGGGCTGAAAAGACAAGCATTAAAATAGGAAATTTAATTAATAGTCTTATTAGTATGCCATTGTAAATAAGTTGAAAAACTAAGGAGTATTTTTAAAGTGTACTTCTGAATTAATAAAATAGATGTTAAACGAAATATAAAACTTCCTAAATCATAATAAAATAATGCAGTGTTTTCTTTGTCAACAATAATACAGAATGTTATAATGAATGACAAGAATGAGTGGCGAGTATCCCTCTAGAAACTACCTGGCTGTCATTATTTTAATCATTAAAATATTACTACAAACTCTTTTTTTCTTGCTATGATATTTCTCAACTTGAAATTTGAACCAAGAAAAAATATAACCGAAACTTACTATCAAAAACGTTAGTAGCGGTTATTTTGTATTCGTATTTGGAGTTTTGCTACACCACCAAAAACGTTCAGTGATTACCACCGGTTAAGTTAGTGCTTCTTACCGTTTATTATTGTTAGGAATTAATTTTAACTTACACTTCGCAAATATCAAGAAGCCTGTATACAAAGTATAAAAGGAGTGTACTAATCTATAAATAAATTACAATTTATTTTACTGAACTCGATTGAAACGACGTAGTTTCAAAACTAACTGGCTTCCCATCTTCACATGCCGGTTACCGACCTCTCCAGCAAAAGCTCAGAATTATCATTTCCTGTTCAAAGCTTCTGAGTTTTTTTTGCTTTAAAGTTGGAAACTCAAAATCAAAAACTTTTCCCAATAAAGTTTGAATCTTTTCTGCAACATTTTCATTCTTCTTAGTGCCCTTCCTCTTCTTCATTGAATTGAGCAAATGAAGAAGTCTAAACTCGAAAACTCCGCCTCACATACTCGGTTCGGTCTTATTCAGTTCCTACTAGCTCTCCTCCTCTTCTACTTCCTCTGCATGAGCTTCGAGATCCCTTTCATCTTCCGAACCGGGTCCGGGTCCGATGATCCACTGCCTAGACAGATGGTTATAGTCGGTAGAGAAGCAAACCGAGCTCTTGTCGGAGAAGAAGACCCACATCGACATTTCAAGGATCCGGGTCGGGTAAACCGGGCGGGTCAGTTCAAAACCGTCTCTCAAATCTTCACCAACGAGAGCTTTTTAAACGGCGGCGGATTCGCCGACGAGCTCTCCACCTTCCACGAAACCGTGAAGCACGCGATCTCAACGGGAAGGAAAATGTGGAACAACCTCGATTCCGGTTTAATCATCAAACCGACACCGGTTAAAAACCGGACGGAGAAATGTCCGGAAACCGTTTCGGTTACCGGTTCCGAGTTCTTGAACCGGAGCCGGATCTTGGTTTTGCCGTGCGGGTTGACGCTGGGATCTCATCTAACCGTCGTGGCGACGCCGCACTGGGCGCACGCCGAGAAGGGTGACGATAAGGCGACGATGGTGACGCAGTTCATGATGGAGCTTCAGGGGCTGAAGGCGGTGGAGGGTGAAGACCCGCCTCGGATCCTCCATTTCAACCCGAGGGTTAGAGGTGACTGGAGTGGGAGGCCGGTGATAGAGCAGAACACTTGTTATCGGATGCAGTGGGGCTCTGCTTTACGTTGCGATGGTCACGAGTCTAGTGATGAGGAAGAGACGGGTATATACTATAGTTTTTATTTCATTTAATTATTTTAATATATGAAGGTTTGACCGTTTTGTTTAATCCTTATGTGAAGTTGATGGAGAGGTGAAGTGTGAGAGGTGGAAGAGAGATGATGGTGACGATGATGGTTCTGATGAGTCAAAGAAGACATGGTGGTTGAACAGGTTTATGGGACGGAGGAAGAAGGTGGCACATGATTGGCCATACCCTTTTGAAGAAGGGAAGCTCTTTGTTCTCACCCTTCGTGCTGGGATGGAAGGTTACCACATCAGCGTTGATGGAAGACATATCACATCTTTCCCTTACAGAACAGTGAGTTCTCTTTTTTTTTTTTTTGTCTGGAAAGGTAACGAATGGTTTGATATTGAACGGTTTAATGGTTTTTTCAGGGGTTTGTTCTAGAGGATGCTACTGGACTAGCAGTCAAGGGGAACATTGATGTCCATTCTATATATGCTTCCTCTTTACCTTCCATAAACCCAAGCTTTGCACCACAGAAACATCTCGAGATGCAGAGCATGTGGAAAGCTCCTGCGTTACCTGAGAAGCCTGTAGAGCTGTTCATCGGTATACTCTCTGCTGGTAACCATTTTGCAGAGAGAATGGCTGTGAGGAAGTCATGGATGCAGCAGAAGCTAATCAGATCATCCAAAGTTGTTGCCCGGTTCTTTGTGGCATTGGTAAGCAACAAGTCTTGAAAGAGAAGCATAGTCATTGACTCATTGGTGTTAAACTGCATTTGTTAATGTTGCAGCACGCAAGAAAGGAAGTCAATGCGGATCTAAAGAAAGAAGCTGAGTACTTTGGTGATATCGTCATAGTACCGTATATGGATCATTATGACCTTGTTGTGCTCAAGACGGTTGCCATCTGCGAATATGGGGTTAGCACAGTGGCGGCAAAATATATTATGAAGTGTGATGATGATACGTTTGTGCGAGTAGATGCTGTGATCCAGGAAGCAGAGAAGGTTAAGGGAAGAGGTAGCCTTTATATTGGAAACATTAACTTCTATCATAAGCCTCTGCGCACTGGGAAATGGGCTGTGACATATGAGGTAAGGATTTACATTTTTTAGTACCTGAAACTCATAGAGCTGAACAAGGTTATGACAAACTGGGTTGCATCAGGAATGGCCAGAAGAGTATTATCCACCATATGCAAATGGTCCGGGTTACATCTTGTCATATGACATAGCTAAGTTCATAGTTGATGATTTTGAACAGCAGAGACTAAGAGTAAGTCAACGTTTTACTCATTTGCTAGCTTTTGAGACCAATCTAAGAAACATCATAATGGTAATTATTACTTTGTTATTGCAGTTATTCAAGATGGAAGATGTGAGCATGGGAATGTGGGTGGAGAAGTTCAACGAGACTAGACCAGTGGAGGTGGTTCACAGCCTCAAGTTCTGCCAGTTTGGATGCATAGAAGACTACTTCACGGCTCATTACCAGTCGCCAAGGCAGATGATCTGCATGTGGGATAAGCTGCAGAGACTAGGGAAGCCCCATTGCTGCAACATGAGATGACATAACATTATTTTTGGCCGGAATCTGGAATTTTTCCTTAGAAAGCAGATGGGAGTTTATGGAGCTAACTGTTTTAAATCTCTGTATATTTATATATGGAACGTTCGATAATGTATTTGTAGAGAATATACAGAAAGGCTCTTGAAAAGTTGACAGAAAATTTAAGTAGTTCTTTTTGCAGTTCTTACAAAATAGTATAATCAAGTGGTAAGTATGTGCTATCTCTCAATTCCTCTTCAAGATGAGGATTGTGAATCCCTAAGGTTACTTTGATCAAAAAAAAAAAAAAAATCCCTTAGGTTACTTTGTTTCATCTATCTGCTAACATGTGATTTTTTTGTCAAGATACTAAACAATTATCTGCCTGTCCAGATCTTTAGGTGACTGTAGCAAGGTAAGGGATATGTATACTCACAAGTCACAAGAAAGTTAGAAGAGAACAGTTCCTTGATTTGTCCGGTTCCTAGATAAGATTGGCCAACATGTTTTGGAAACTTATGATTTAAAACCTTTTGGTGGTGATTATAATTTATAAAGCATTTGTCCCTGATCAATATGCTGAATGCTTAATTATTATGGGAAAGGATGCACCAAGCAGAGTAACAGCATTTGCTTTTTTAAGACCGTTACCAAACTGAGTAACTGATTTTGCAAGCCATGTCAGATAAAAATACGCATTTAGCATAACATGATTAAAGTCGGATGCTCTCACATGTTGTCTTAATCACGACATTAATTGATCGGCTATGTAATTAATGACAGAAAATGAACCTCTTCCAAGTTTTGCAGATACATTCAGGGCAGTCTGGCAGACTTGTGGCTGATAACTAGTTTTGTTTGCTTTGCTATCCTTGGTTTAAATCTACAAGATGAGATCTATTTTACTGAATATGAATCATGAGTGAATTCGATCTATAAAGAACCTTGATTGTAGAGAGCTTGGTTAGCCACACTAAATAATTGTTGGAGTGGTCAATAAAATTCAACTCTTAGTCATAATTCTAATCCTACGTGAGTAAAATATAATATCAAAACATTTAAGGCATCCTTATTTGTTGGTAGGTCAGTCATAGAAAAATCAAATATTTTTATGAGAACAGCACATTTGACGCACCGGCCATTGGACTTGCCAACGAGTAACACGACCCTAATTTTATTCTTTATTATTTTCCTATCTCAAGTCTAACAACTCACTCTGTTATAAATTACACACACACTCACCCCAAAAGTGAAATCACACTTCAGATCAATAACACCATAAGAAGAAAAAAGAAAGAGATGGCTCAGAACGATACAGTGAAGTTGATAGGTTCTTGGGCGAGCCCTTTTTCCATTAGGGTTCGAGCGGCTCTACACTTGAAATCTGTCAAGTATGAGTACTTGGACGAACCTGATGTTCTCAGGTCAAAGAGTGAACTCCTTCTCAAGTCCAACCCAATCTTCAAGAAAGTCCCTGTTCTCATCAACGGTGATGTTTCCATCTGTGAGTCACTCAACATCGTTCAGTACATTGATGAAGCTTGGTCCTCTGGTCCTTCCATCCTTCCTTCTCATCCGCAGGAACGTGCCAACGCTCGATTCTGGGCTATCTTCATCGACGAAAAGGTAAAACAACTAGATTAAGCTCCATGGATCTCTTAGTGGATTAATCTTACACATGCTCTGTTTTCCTTGCCGAAGCTGAAACTTTATATTTTTGAAGTTGAACTAGAAGCTTAGATCTTGATACACCAATGTAGATCTGTTTGGTTTAAGATCAGGTTTACTGGTTAATCTCTTTGTGGTATTAATAATCAGTACTCATGATATTTTAGAAGATTTGTTTTGTTTAAAAATAAATGATGTTTTGATATATTTATGTTATTTTAATCTTTATTGAAAACTGTATAACCATCTAGACGTTGTAGTTATTTTCTCTAATTGGATGAATGATTTTTATATTATATTTTTAAAACTATTCTTTTAAAAGAAAGAAATTTTTTTAATCTCTGTGCATGAAGCAAAACATCTTGTATTGTGAAACGGAGGAAATATTTTAAAAATTGGTTTAGATGGTATATCAGTCTAGACAATAATCGATTATAAACAAAACGATTTTCACAAAACGACTTTCAAAAAGCAATCTAGGCTGTGTCCTAGGCCTATGCACTAATCTCTATAAAGAAAATAACTACCGCCAACCGATTTCTTGAACATCTTGGTATTCATCAACTGAAAGACCTAAACCGACCGGCTGGTTAAACCAAACTAAACTTGGTAAGATATGTCATTATGTAGTGAAGGAGTTTAACGTATGTGTGTGCCATGAAACAGGTCTTTGGATCGTTACAAGCGATGGGCGAAGCAAAAGACGACGAAGGGAGAATGGCGGCGGCTGAACAGCTGATGGAGAATTTGGCGACACTTGAAGAGGCGTTTCAGAAGACCAGCAAAGGGTTAGGGTTCTTCGGAGGAGAAAACATAGGGTTCCTTGACCTTGCATGCGGGACCCTTTTGGGTCCAGTGTCTGTGATCGAGGCGTTTTCCGGTGTCAAGTTTCTCCGGCAAGAAACAACACCAGGGCTGATCGAATGGGGGGAGAAGTTTAGGGCTCATGAAGCTGTCAAGCCTTACATGCCTACCCCCGAAGAGTTCATTGCATTCGCAAAGAAGAAGTTCAATGTTGAGTGATGTGCTTCTTCTGTTGAGCATTGTGTTGAATATGAAATAATGTATGACTGATGCTTGTTGTCTTTGAGATTTTTTCAAGTTCTCTCTGTATTTGCCAAAACTATAATAAAAACATGCCACTTTGGTATTTATTTCTACATTCTTTTACATAATGAGTACCATTTAACACTTTGTTTTATTAAAATTAGTTTGAAACTAATTGATATATGAAGTATAAAGAAAAACTTAATGTTTTTTCCAATGTTGAAAATCATACTAAAATTACTTTCTAATCATTGGTTTTATCAATGTGCCTTACTATGACATTGTCAATTCAACTTTATCTTGTTTGCTATAAATATTATAGCAATGTAAATCTGATACTGAGAGTCTGAGAGTATAGATCCTTTTGTTCTTTTTGTTTAGCTGTTAGGTTCTTGAAGTTTGGGAACTTACCAAAGTGTTGGTAAAGAGTTTGTTTACCAAAATGTTAAAGTCTGATTTTTAAAAAAAAATCTTCAAATATTTTTTTTTAAAGTCTGATTCTGAGTTGGAAAGAGATTATGGACCTAATCTTAACAAAAAATTTTTTTTTTGGAACTTTACCATCGCATGTATGAAGAATGAAGATGATCCAGAAAACAATGTGCTGTGAAATAAAGGAATTAGAGCATCCGTAACGGAAATCCTTAAATAGGAGTCCTTAGAGAAAAAATAATTAAATAATCAATCGATCCTACCAAAAGTTAAGGATTTATTCCCGAAAATCATTAAATAAAGATTCATTCTTAGTGAATCTTTACACTATTCGTGGGTCCCCACGAGACGTGGCGATCCGCGATTGGTTCATTTTTAATTTTTTTATTTTATATATCTGAAAAAGAAAAAATAATAATTAAAAAATCAAATTCTAAGGATTCCAATGGTTAACACGATTCCGGATGCTCTTAGGAATCCTCGTCTTCAAAAATAGATTGAATCGTGATCGGTAAATTGAACCGGTTTAATGTCTGGTTCGGTTTTATAATCCCACCTAACTTATAGAGAGCAAACGGATAATTTGTTTATCCAAAAGGCGAGAAGAAACCAAAAAGGGAACACGTCAGCTGCTCCACAAGAGACGAAAACTCGTGTTATATTAACTTGAAGTCTTGAATGATTGATGACGCCGACGACAAGGAAAACACAAATCTCGCTGTCTCCTTCAAGTTTTCATTATCTCTCTCAATACATCTCCAAACCCAGAACAAAGACAAAACTGTTCGTGTAGAAAGCAGTGAACTTTTGTCCAGAAGAAGCTCTGTTTTTTTTTCGTTTTGAAATGGAGAAGACACCGAGATGTGTCCGATGGGGTTATGAGGTGAACACCTCTTCCGACGGTTGTATCGACGCAATTGACTCATATTTTCATCAGGTTCCTCTTTCATCCGAATATTATAGACTTTAGGATGCGAATCTGTACTCTGTTTAGCCACGGTCTTGTGGGTAGCTTCTGCTGTGTGTTTCTCTGTCGTATGGTTCTTAAAGTTTCGATCTTTACAGTTGATTTTCTTGTTTTGATTCTGTTTCAGGTTCTTAGTTACGGGAGGAACAGGAAAGTGATTCTAGAAGCACCACTCCACGACAAAGATTGTGTCTTGGGAAACATTTTAGCTGCTCATTACCTTGCCTCATCCGATCATTCCAGAGCTAAGTCCTATCTTGAAGCTGCGTCATCCAATCTTGTGAGTCTGTGTTGTACTTATGATTCTACTTGCGGTTTGCAGAGTATAATTCTTTCTTTTACAGGAACAAGCTACACCTTATGAGAAAGCGGTTTTCGAGGCTGTTAGTTACCTCATCTCTGAGGACAGGGATGACGACTTGGCTTTTGAAATGCACACTGAGGTTAGAGTCTCACTTCCGTTGCATATCAACTGAAACTTTCTGAAGTTAGTTTTTTTTATGTCATCTGAATCTAAACTGTGTGTTTGCAGCTACTTAAAAGATTCCCAAAGGATTTGGTCTCTTTGAAGAGAGCTCAGATTTTAAGTTTCTACATGGGTCAGCCTGGTCCCTTTCTGGGTCTTGTTCAGCAGGTTCTTAAGCTCTCATCGACTTGTTGGCTCACTGAATGATTCACTGTCTTAAAGCTGTTATTGTACCTGCTTGATGTTGTATAGGTTCTTCCTGTGAATCAAGAAGAAAGTTACATACACGGGATACTTGCGTTTCCTTTGTTAGAACTTGGTCGAATGGAAGAAGCTGCGGAAGCTTCCAGGAAAGGCTATGAGATAAACAAAGAAGACGCCTGGGCACATCACTGTGTGAGCAGCATCTCTAACAAATTTTGACTGCATCCTCTATCCTCAGTTTCAGTGTGATGGTTACGTTTTTTTGTTGCAGCTATGTCATGTTCTTCATCATGAATGTCAATTTAAAGAAGCAGTGGAGTTCATGAAAGAAGTCTCAGAATCTTGGCCTTCTTGCTCATCCTTCATGTAAACCATTTCCTACTTACCTGAAGGCTCTCTCTTATCATCTAGGATCCCTGATGTATAAAACTGTTAGGTATACACACAATTGGTGGCATGTTGCTCTCTGTTACTTGGAAGGAGGGTCACCCATGAGTAAAGTCATGGAGATTTACGATACTCACATCTGGAATGAATTGGAGAAAGAAGACGCTGTTCCTCCTGAAGTAATCCTCTTTTCTATTGAGGATATTTATGATCTTACTTCTTATATCAAGTATTCAACTGTCTGCAACTCTCTTTAGGTTTATCTCAATGCTCTTGGTTTGCTATTGCGTTTGGATGTAAGAGATGCTCTTGATGGTTCGTTTGAAGACCGTCTCAAACTCCTTGCATCTCGTTTGACTGATCAGGTAAGCCATGCACTAGTGGCACGATATATGTTCTTCTGTTCAATAGGTTTTACTAATGATCAGTTTCGTTTCTCTGCCAATTGTGTGTTTTAACATTTCAGGCAAACTGGTATTTGGAGTGGCACCTTGATATATTGATAGTTTGGGCATTGGCAAAAGCTGGAGAGACATCAAGAGCTCATGAGCTACTGGAGGGTCTGAAGTTCCGGTTAGTGTGAATTTATGTTAGTCTACAGTTTCTAATTGATATCAGATTTGTTGTGAAACTGTGTTGTTCTTGCAGAGTATCGAAGATGAACAAGAAGAAACAAGAAGGGATGCAGAAAGGGATTCAGGTTTGTTTCTCCGTCTTCGACTGTCTTTTCCGTTGTAACAACTCATCAATGTTAATCTTTTCTGCTTTCATCTCAGCTCTGCGAAGCTGTGTATGAATACGCAAAGGGTAACTACAAACAGGCTCTAGAACTACTTGGTTCAGACTTTAACGCCATTGGTTACAAGGTAAAAACAAATCTCCAGATACTAAAGGATCAAACACAAATGATTCTTTTTTTCAATAATGTTTGGTGGTTTAAAACAGATCATTGGGGCATCAGATGAACAAATAGATGTTTTCAACGAAATGTGGTGCCAGCTACTGCTAAAGACATGCCAACCGTCCACTGGTGCAGCTTGTTATAGACTTAAAATCAGTTTCATTAATAAATTCATCTTGTTTAGTGTAACAATAAATACTCTTGGCTCTGATCTATGCAGCCAAAGAAGTGATCAGAGAGAGGATAAAGGTCAGAGATGGTGTTCCCTTCATGTGGCGTTTGCTGGTAAACATGATATCATATTTACTTCTCTCATGTGTCAATGGAGGGTTTTTGGTGATGAGAAAACCCATGTGGTGTTTCTGGTGGCAGGAGAAGAGCTATTCCATGGAAGGTAATGCAGAGGCTGAGAGAGCGGGAGAGAGAGCTAAGAAGCTGGAAGAATCTTCTTATTTCTAACTCTGCTTCTTTATGATAATAAAAGGTGTAAAATCCTTTTGAATTGGTGTGTACATATTGTTTTATAGCAAATAAAATCCTTCTTTATTGTTTTAAAAAAAAAGTTGCACAAAAAAAAAAGCATATAGAAGACACTTTTACTAGGAGCCAGGATACAAAAGTATTACAGAACACAAACACATACTTGTCTGTTTTGTCTGAAATGTGAACGTACATAGTTCAGTTCGCATGGAAGTGAAAAGCATACATCCTCAAAACACAGTGAATTTTCCATATTTTACATTTCTTTTTCTTTTGTTATGGCACATGTAGAGGCATGACTGGAAGTTGTACATTTATATATTTTGCTGTAAAATTAAACCTATACATTTATAATGAATATATTGTTTTACCTGATGATTCATTTATGATTTTATTATACTAGTAAGTTCTAAAGAATGCTAATTATGCAGATTGATTAATGGAGAAAAAATCTATGAAAAATTTTCAGTAGGATTTTAATTGCAAGTTTGAAATACCTTGATATTTCACTTAAAAACTTACAAAGTCACTATATAAGTGTTCTAAATATTTTGCTCTCTACAGCAAAAAGAAGAAAATCTATAGGTCTAGAAAATTATTTAGAGCATGAACATAAGAGATTTGGTGCCGTAAATAAAATATTAACTTTGCCAAGCTTGTAACGTTTCTTTACACAATTGATTATATTTTCCATATTCCCGATGAATAACAATTCCTACTTTCCATTTACCAATAGATAACAATTTATATTTTCCATTCTACTATATTCTTTGATATATATATGTTCTATTTACCTCCAGACTCCTTACACACAAAATCTATCATGGCTGAATCAGAGAAGAAGACTGAAACGGAGATGGAGAGGAAACAGAGGAAAGAAGAGAAGGCTAGAAAGAAAGATGAGAAGAAACAAAAGGCTGTTGAGAAACCTAAGTTCGGCCAAGCGAAGTCGACCAAACCCAAAACATTAGCCGACAAGAAGATCAACAAAGACGAAGCGACACCTTCAGACACTCCTCTTGGCGAGAAGAAAAGATTGTCTTCACAGATGGCCAAGTAGTACAACCCTTCTGCTGTAGAGACATCGTAAGTTATATAACTCTCCCTAAAACCCTAATTATATTTCACCAGTATGATTTTGTAACTCTTGTTCTCTCTGTTCAACAGATGGTACGAATGGTGGGAGAGATCTGGCTTCTTCAAAGCCGACGCAAAGAGTACCAAACCAAAGTTTGTGATTCTTCTCCCTCCTCCTAACGTCACATGAGTCTTGCACATCGGTCACGCGCTGACATGTTCGGTCCAGGACACACTCATCCGTTGGAAAAGAATGTCCGGTTACAACGCCCTGTGGCTTCCAGGTTTCGACCACGCAGGCATAGCTACACAGGACGTGGTCGAAAAGGATTTCATGCGCGAGAAAGGGAAGACCAGTCACGACATTGGTCTTGAGGAGTTCTTGAAAAAAGCCTGGAAGTGGACACACAAGTACAGCGGCACGATAAAGACGCATCTGAGACGTTTGGGATCGTCTCTTGACTGGACTCGTGAGTGTTTCACTATGGACGAGGAGAGATCAAAGGCCGTGGTCGAGGCCTTTGTGAGGCTACACAAGGAAGGTGTTATATACAGAGGTGACCAGCTTGTTAACTGGGACTGTTTCTCAAGAACAGCTAGATCTGATGAAGAGATTGATTATGTTGAGATCAGAGGAAGAACGTTAAGGAGCGTTCCTGGTTACGAGAAGCCTGTAGAGTTTGGTTTGATGACTTCATTCGCTTACCCTCTCGAGGACGGATCTGGAGAAGTTGTTGTTGCCACTACTAGAGTGGAGACAATTCTCGGTGATACAGCCATCGCTGTCCATCCTGATGATGCAAGATACAAGCATCTCCATGGAAAGTTTGCTGTGCATCCATTCAATGGAAGGAAGCTACCAATCGTCTGCGATGCAGACCTTGTTGACCCGGAGCTTGGTACTGGCTGTGTTAAGATTACTCCAGCACATGAACAAAAGGACTACGAGCTTGGGAAACTCCACCATCTGGAGGCTATAAACATATTCACCAATGATGGTAAGATCAATAAGAATGGTGGGTCTGAGTTTGCCGGGATGCAGCGGTATGCGGCTCGTGAAGCTGTTGTGGAAGCTCTCCATAACAAAGGACTGTTGAGAGGTGTGGAAGATAAGGACATGAGGATTGGGATTTGCTCAAGGAGCCGTGATGTTGTTGAGCCTATGTTGAAGCCTCAGTGGTATGTGAGGTGCAGCACAATGGGAGAGGAGGCACTTGATGCTGCTGATGATGGTAGACTCGAGATTATACCAAAGCAGTACTCTAGCAGATTGGAGAAGATGGCTAGAGAACATGCATGACTGGTGCATCTCTAGGCAGATTCTATGGGGTCATAGAATCCCTGCGTGGTACGCTACTCTAGAAGAAGACCAGCTTAAGAAGTTTGGTACTTACAGTGACCATTGGGTTGTTGCTAGAAACGAGGAAGAAGCTAGAGAAGAGGCTGCGGTTAAATTTTCTGGGAAGAAGCTGTTGGATCTCTCTCAAGACCCTGATGTGCTTGATACATGGTTCTCTTCAGGGCTCTTTCCTTTATCTGCTCTCGGATGGCCAGACCAGACAGAGGAACTCAAAGCTTTCTATCCAGGTTCTGTTCTTGAGACTGGTCTTGACATTCTTTTCTTCTGGGTGGCTCGCATGGTTATGTTGTCAATGAAACTGAGTGATGGGGAAGTTCCTTTCAGCGAAGTTTATCTGCATCCTATGGTACGTGATGCCCATGGGCGCAAGATGTCAAAGTCTCTTGGAAATGGCATTGATCCGCTTGAAGTCATTAACGGTGAGTCTCTAGCTGGTCTTCAGACAAGGTTAAAGAAAGGTAACTTAGAATTAGAATTTGACAAAAATAACAAAAGTAAGTTAATTAGAGCACTTCAAGAAAAGCTAACTTTGAATTATGAATAAAAAGATGTTGAGGTTTTGAAAATGAATTCAGAGATTTGGGTCGTGACAAATAGGCTCAGTGATTAAAAAATGATCTTAAACTCGGAAAAACTGCGCTCATAACCATTTCCTTTTCATGTCAAATGTAAACATCGAAGACTTGTAACCCAACCATGTAAGAAACTTGGACGATGATATATCAAAAGCAACTCAAACTTGTTCATTCACCAAGTTAACATAGACAACAACAAACAAGTAGCAACATGATCTGTCACTCTTTCTCAAAAAAAAACATGATTTTGTCACTTTGTTGTCTTTGACGGAAAAAAAGTTGACTTTTGGTTATGTTTTGTCGAAATGACCACTAAAGGCTTTGACTTTATCATAGAGGAACGCTTCCCTTCTTGCATAACTTTCCCTCACTCCAAACCAAAAAAAAAACAAGTTCCGATCTTTGACAAAGAAGAAAAAGATTCCAAAACCAAATCGGAGGAGATGGCGTTATCACGACTCTCTCTACGATCCAACCCTTTCCTCAAACCCTCAACCACCGCCGCCGCCTTCTCACCATCCTCCACCCGCCGCCACGTCTCCACAGACACAACCCCCATCACGATCAAAACCGCCGTCCCCTTCGAATCCCACCTCTGCGACGCGCCTTCCCGCTCCGTCGAGACCTCCTCCTCCGAGATCCTCTCCTTCTTCCGCGACATGGCCCGCATGAGGCGCATGGAGATCGCCGCCGACTCGCTCTACAAGGCCAAGATGATCCGCGGCTTCTGCCACCTGTACGACGGCCAGGAGGCCTTGGCCGTCGGGATGGAGGCGGCGATCACAAAGAAGGACGCGATCATCACCTCGTACAGGGACCACTGCACGTTCCTGGGGCGAGGAGGGGAGCTCGTGGACGCGTTCTCGGAGCTGATGGGGAGGAAGAGAGGGTGCTCCAACGGGAAAGGAGGGTCGATGCATTTTTACAAGAAGGACGCGTGTTTCTACGGCGGGCATGGGATCGTTGGCGCGCAGATTCCGTTGGGGTGTGGTTTGGCTTTTGCGCAGAAGTATTCTAAGGAGGAGTTTGTGACTTTTACTTTGTATGGTGATGGTGCTGCGAATCAGGGGCAGTTGTTTGAGGCGTTGAATATTGCGGCGCTTTGGGATTTGCCTGCCATTCTTGTTTGCGAGAATAACCACTGTGAGTTTTTTTTTTTTTTTTGGATTGTTTTTGTGTTGTGTTTTTTTTTTTGATGAAGTTTGAGTGTTTGATTTGAGTTTTGGTTTGATTGTAGATGGAATGGGGACGGCTACATGGAGGTCTGCTAAGTCTCCTGCTTATTTTAAGCGTGGGGACTATGTTCCTGGCTTGAAGGTGAGACTGAATAGTCTAATGTCATGATCTTGAGTATTGTAAAGTTTTTGCTTCCATGTTTACTTTGTTACTCGAGTGTGGTTATAGAGCATGTTTGTTGATATGGGGTTTGCCTTGTGCTTTTAGACTTCTGATTGAGTATGGTGCATTTAGGTAATGAGTGAGAAAGGACGAACCTTTTTGTGATATTTGAATCTCTAACCAATGGCATTGTCTTTAATATGTCTCCAAGGTCTTATATCTTTGTTGTTTAGTGTGTGTTTATAGTTTAAACAAAAGGTATTGTATCCTCTGTTTTCCTGATTGGTGAAAGTGTGTGTGTGTGTGTGTGTGACCTTAAAGCTAACTAGTGTAGTAACTAACTTATGATTTTTTATAGGTGGATGGTATGGATGCACTGGCTGTGAAACAGGCATGCAAGTTCGCCAAGGAGCATGCGCTCAAGAATGGACCTATTGTAAGTTTGCTCTATGCTTTCTTTAAATCTTCATTCCTTTGTTTTCAGTCTTTGATGCTCCACTCTGAAAGTGAACATAATCAATACGACTCTTTGAGCATATATGTCACCAATAAATCTGTTAGCATATATTTGATTCTTGTAATCCATTCTGCTCCTGATGATTTGACCAACGAACCGTTGCTATTATCTTTGCAGGTCCTTGAGATGGACACCTACAGATACCACGGTCACTCTATGTCTGACCCAGGAAGTACCTACCGTACACGTGACGAAGTCTCTGGCGTGAGACAGGTTAGTTCTTTGTTTCATTTTGTAAGAATACTGCTCCCAAACGTTAGAAGTTCCATAAGTTTTTCGTCGGTGTTTCTTCCCTTTAGGTGCGCGATCCTATTGAAAGGGTGCGAAAGTTGCTCTTATCTCATGACATTGCTACTGAAAAAGAGCTCAAGGTACTCTATTTTCTCTACCTTCCCATCCTCTACATACAAACATAATCATAATTTCACTGTGCAAATTGACAATATGCTCTTGACTTAAAGGACATGGAGAAAGAGGTGAGGAAAGAAGTAGATGATGCCGTTGCTCAGGCAAAGGTAATAATAATACATAATCAATCTTATGGCTCCTTCTACCTCTGTCTTTGTTATTCATATATCAAAAGCATTTTATACAAATCCCTATTCGTGAAACTTGTTTCAGGAGAGCCCCGTACCAGAGCCATCTGAGCTATTCACAAACATGTACGTGAAAGACTGCGGAGTTGAGGTACTATACTTCCCAATCTTTAACCCTGTGGCATTGTAGTTCTTTGCACATTTCGTAAATATAAGAAGAATCTAGAGATTTATGCAATTTTCTTCATTGCACTGTGCAGTCATTTGGAGCAGACAGAAAAGAACTCAAAGTCACACTTACATAAACCTTTGATCCATAGGAGATGAAGGTTCTCAATAAATGCACACACAATTCTCGAGTCTTGCTACCGAATTATTTCTGGTTTTCATTTTTCATTTCAAAGTGTAAAAGCCATTGCTTTTTGCTCTCGTTTTTTTTGCCATTTTTATATACACTTCAACAACATTGTTACTGACACGAAGCAATAAGCTTCGGACATCAGTTTTTTCTCTATGCGTGAGAAATGATAAAGAGAAGCAAGAAGAGAGCAGTTCATAAAATATTGCATCTTTGTATGTATTAAAAAGGATCGTGACGTGTGAGTTCAAAAATCATCAAGAACCCGTGTTTTAGTGTCGTCATCTACAACTACAAATGGCATATTTATAGTTAAAATAGATAAATCGAGAGAAGAACCAACTTCGTCGTCGGTAGCAATAAATAAAGCTCATGAATACACTTATTATCTTCGATTCCACTACAAGTCCCTTTCTCATTTCCCAATAACACACACCAAATCCTTTTGAACCGGTAAACTCAATGACGCAATTGCTCTTTTAGCTCTGCACTTTCTTAATAATTTAGATTTCTTGCAACTGGTGATCACCAATAACATAGGTGTAGGTGGTGTGAAATAGAAACCACCATGAATGTTGATTCCTTTGTTACTTATTGTTTTTGTAGCTCAAAATCAAAAAGTCATTTAAATGGTTATATGAGATCGACGTAGAAACATGGGCTGTTCAAGGACTCCATCGTTTGTTGTCTTTTGAGAAATACTTTATTTGGTAAAACCTTTTGAGAAACACTAATGTTTAAGAAACTCTACTTTGCATGTAATTATTTTCTTTATGCTGTAAGAAACGGTTATGTCGTATATATACTGATTAATTTGGCCAGAGTGGGACATGCCCATGATTAACAAGCTTCTAGTAATAATTCTAATAAAGTTTACTCTGGTTGTCGCAAATATTCTCGTGGAGTTTCGGTGGTGTCTGTTGTTCAGGTCCGGCCTGAAATTATGGGGCCTGAAACTATTTCAATGTAAATTTTTGTTTTTTTACGAGTTTAGGGGTCTAAAATTTTTGTTTTGGGACTTGGATCTATGTAATTTTTTTCAAAAATTTTGAAGATCTGTTCTGAAATGTTTCACTGTGCATTACAGTACGGCCTCTATGATGTTATTTGCGTAAACCTACATTTTTTTTTTTTTGCATTTTTAATTCATCTTCCAACCAATTTGTTGCATTTTTTGCCACTAAAACATCTTGGTGAGGAGTTTTGGATCTTGTGAATTAAATCACATAGCATATATTGGATTCTTATGAACCATCCTCTGCATAGCATAAGACCAAACAAACCATTGCCTTTTATCCTTGCAGATCCTTGGGATGGACACTTACAGATACCATGGTCACTCTATATACACTTCAACATTTGTTATCGACACGAAGAAATATCAATCTTTCTCTAAGAGAAGCATTAAGAAAAGATCACCATCTTCTTTGTCTGAACAAAAGGATGTCGACATGTGAAGACAAAATCATCAAGAACCCGTGTTTAATTAGTTATCTATAACTACAAATGACACATTGAATTTTAAAGCAAATAAATTAAAAAGAAGAACCTACTTCTTCGTCGGTAGCAATAAAACCACATGAATGTTCATGTCCCTACCACCTAACTTCAATTATTGTTGCTTCTACTACAAGTCCCTTTCTCATCCTCCACATCAACACACCAAACCCTAACGAACCGGTAAACTCAATGACGCACTCACCTCTTTTTTTTTTCTTCTTGCATTTTCTTAATATATAATTTGGATTTCTTGTAACTACTAATCACTATCAAGTAACGTTAATACATTCTCCCTTTCTTTAACCCACATTTGGTTTTCTATAGGCCTATAGGAACCTAACCATGCATATTTATATTAACTCTCAAAATAATTAGTTTGACAAGTTTATAGAGTGTTCCAGTGTCTAACAATTCAAGAATATCCCAAACGTATTCGACGGAAATCGTACATCGTGTTCTCTTCTCATAGCCTAGAAAAAGTCCGAAGCACATCACATTTCACATCATAGAAAGTGAATATATATAAAATTTCTGTATATTATATGGTTCCGTCGAGCTTGAGCTGCACTACCCAATGGGAATATTCGCTATAATTGGCTCAGTAGTCGCTACCAGCAGCCCCATTTAAAAATACAAACAAGAGAACAAAATTTAATTAAATATCCTAAATGAAATCTTGCCGACAAAAACATTTATCCTAATAAAAATTCGGATTTATGTCTTTCTTTTTTTTATCTAAGATATATTTTTCCCTTTTAACACACGAGCGGTGAAACGCATAAAACCAGACTGATAACCTTTTTGGTAATGTTTCTAAAATTGTGTAAGATGCATTAAAGTTTAAAGATCATTTTTAACTGATTGTGATATGTGAATCAGTGAATGTGAGAATCAATAGTTTCCTTGTTTGGTTGTGCAAACATTCAATGGTATTTTTCACCGTTTTGTAAGGAAATCTTACATGTTTTTCCTTTAACATTAGTTAGAAACTTTATTCTAAAAAAAAAACATTCGTTAGGAACTTTATGCCTTGCTTGGCTGTACAAAATCTGATATTTATAGAAGTCTGTAAAGCAAAAGAAGATATTATCTTATTCTTTTCCCAAAATCATTATTGGGAAATATTTTCTGGAGTAGATGGTATTGCTTGCCAGTACGAAATTCTAATATAACTTATTGTAAATAAAATGTAATTTATTCATTTTTCAACTAGCAAAACAGCATTTATTTGCAGACATTTTCTGGTATCTCACTCAATGCCATTTTCTCATAAGAATTATTATTACAAGCAAAATATGTGTGCAGAGCACGTGACAAGTTGTGTACATTCAACTTCTCATCTTTCAATCTCACCCGTCCAAATCGCCACAGCGGGAGCCCGTTTCACAAAAGCGAATCATCCAGCTGTTTCCCTCGACCTTCATAGCTGGCACTGTCTTAATGGGTCAAGACAAGTTTCCAAAACCCACCTTTTGTTTTCTTTACCCTACACCCTCCCGCAGAGAAACAAATCCACTGTTATCAAACTCACCGAAATTAACTTTTCTAGTATGGGTTAATTAAAGTTTTAGGGATTGCTCATTGTAAACTTTCCCTTAACGACTAAGCCATATTGCCTTCTCACGCGCTCCAAACGAAGCGTGCATTTCAGTCTCGTAAATAAGGAAACCAAATCATGAGAATCCAAAGTAGTAGACATCTCATTTATAACCAATCTTTCTTCGTCTTCGTCTCCCTCTTTCCTTATCTCTCCATCTCTGTGGAGAGACAAAGGAACATTCTTGAATCCTTTCTTGCACAATGCTAACTCATTAGCGGATTCAAGAAACAAAAAAGCTCAAACCTTTCTTCAAAGCTAAACGTGTTCTTGTTCTTGTTTCCGATAATGCCGTCAACCGCCGTCGTTTTAGCCGCGATCTTGTGCTTGTTTCTTCTGCCACCGTTCGCCGTCGGGATACGAACCGGTCCGGGGAGGATCACGACCGTCGGCGGCGGAAGAAACGCGTTCAGTAAACTCGGTCCGTTCACGGAAGCTCCGGAGTACAGAAACGGCAAGGAGTGCGCGTCGTCGCAGGCGAACAGAGCGAACTTCGCGTCGTCTTCTTCTTCTTCCAACGATCCCTCTCCAGTCCACATCGCGATGACTCTTGACTCGGAGTACCTCCGCGGCTCCATCGCGGCCGTCCACTCCGTCCTCCGCCACGCGTCGTGTCCGGAGAACGTCTTCTTCCACTTCATCGCCGCCGAGTTCGACTCGGCGAGTCCACGCGTCCTGAGCCAGCTCGTCCGGTCGACGTTCCCGTCGCTGAGCTTCAAGGTCTACATCTTCAGGGAGGACACGGTGATCAACCTGATCTCGTCGTCGATCAGGCAGGCCCTCGAGAACCCTTTAAACTACGCGAGGAACTACCTCGGGGACATACTCGACCGGAGCGTTGACCGAGTCATCTACCTCGACTCGGACGTGATCGTCGTCGACGACGTCACAAAACTATGGAACACTGTTTTGACGGGGACGCGTGTCATCGGGGCGCCGGAGTATTGCCACGCGAACTTCTCGCAGTACTTCACCTCCAACTTCTGGTCGGACCCGGTTTTACCGGGTCTGATCTCGGGTCGGAAGCCTTGCTATTTCAACACGGGGGTGATGGTGATGGATATGGTCAGGTGGAGGGAAGGGAACTACAGGGAGAAGCTGGAGAAGTGGATGCAGATCCAGAAGAAGGTGAGGATCTACGATCTCGGATCTTTGCCGCCGTTCTTGCTCGTGTTCGGAGGGGATGTGGAAGCTATCGATCATAGATGGAACCAGCACGGTCTAGGAGGGGACAACATACGAGGGAGCTGTCGGTCTCTGCATCCTGGCCCGGTGAGTTTGTTGCATTGGAGTGGGAAAGGGAAGCCGTGGGTGAGACTTGATGAGAAGAGGGCTTGTCCTTTGGATCGTCTCTGGGAGCCGTATGATCTGTATAAGCATAAGATTGAGAGGGTTAAAGATCAGGCTTTGCTCTGGTTTGCATCTTTGTCGGAGTTAACTGATGATTGAAGCTTCTTGTGAGAGAGGTTAAAAGAAAAGTTACAGTGTTTTATTTTCATGTTGTGCGTTTACAGGTTCTACAATACATTTGTTCAGGTGATTCTTTGATTTTGTGGTGTATAAATGGGAATTAGAGAGGGAGAGGGTGAGGGATATAGAGGCTGTGGAAGCCGTTGATGAAACCCTTCTTTGAGAATTCTTTTTCATTTTGGTGCGTCTTCTTGTTCCTTAATAAAACTCATCTTGAAATGCCTCTTGAGATTTTCATTTCAGACCCATTTAGGTTGTGTAGTGTAGGAAAGATTGGGTGACAAGTAATAATGATCAAACGGTATATCCTCGACCGCAATGATAAGAGATTACCAGTCAAATTCTAATAGTGTGTGCACGGCCAATCTATAATTATGGAGCCTGAGTGTGTGCATTATGTTTGAAATGGTGAAGAAAGAATATGATCAATGCTTAGGTTTGTGGTGGCATTTATTAATGGCTTTTGACATTGATCTCTTTCAAGACTTCATGTTAATAAACCTAGGCCTTGATTGGTAGAGCATTAGCATTATGCTCTACATTATCCAATCAACATTTGTTAGAAAAGCATTTAAAAGAGCATTTACTACATGCTAACGCTTCCAAATCTTCCTCAGCAAATCTTCATATGAAAACTTTTGGAAAGATTTGCATTTATAATTTATAAATTTAAGGATAATATATAATTAGTTTATTTATTTGATTTTTAATAATATCATAAAATTATTTTTATACCCAGAAAATGAAATTTTGATTTCTAAAATAAATTTACCATATAAATATTTTTTTAAATATTATTTCACATTTAAAATATAATTTTATTATATTAAATTAATTTTATAAATTATATTTTAAATTAATTATATAAATTAAATTATATAAATTTATTAAATAAATCATATAAAATAATTATATAAATTATATTTTAAATTAATTATATAAATTAAATTTTAAAATATAATATAATTAAATTAATCACATAAATTATATTATATTTTAAATGCGAAATATTATTTTTAACATAGATATTTTAATTATAAAATTTATTTTTTAAAATAACATTTTCGATATAAACATAATTTTTAAAATTAGTAAATAAAATAAAATAATTATATATCTTTTATATATTAATATAATATATATATATTAATATATAAAATAAAATAAATATATATTTATATATATATTAGAAATATATACATTATAAATAAATATATTATATATTATATACTAATTTTAATAATAATTTTAAATAGCATATTCATACTGCTCTACCAATCAATCTATTAAACAATTTAGCAGCTTGTCTACAGGTTTAGCATCTTTCTTTTATAGCGTCACATTTCTTCAACTTTTCTGTCTATTTCTGATCAACTCTAGTGAAGGATCGAACATACATGTTTTCGTTCCCAAACCATGAGTGCAAACATGACATTAACAGAGAGCGTGTTATGGGATTACTAATGGGCTGGGCTGTTAAAGCCCAAATACGTTTTTCTGTGTCCATAACTTGTCGTTGACTTTCACCAAGGACTCTGGAGAGAAGGAATGAATCTAAGTGGTCCCACACGTTCACAGTTGTCCCTGAGAAGCAGAGGCGAACATTTAATTAATTTGACGATTAAAGAAGCGAACTCGTGTAACTAAGTAGTGAGTACGCAAGTAGTACAGTGTTCTTATTCTCAATAACTGGTCCCACCGACTCTTGTCTTCATTGCCGATCTGACTGACTCTAATCACATCTCTTCTTCTTCTTCCACTTCTTGCTTTTCTAGTTAAATCTGCTTTTAGAAACTTTTTTTTCAGTTGAGTGCTAATAAGATTATTTAATAATTCATTATTTGTAAACTCTTCCTTTTTTGTCTTTTCAAAGTCGCTTTTAGAGAAACTGTGTTTCAACTTTGTGTGTGTGTGTGTGTGTCCACTCCAAGCAGATTTGCAGACTTGTAAAGGTGGATCATCATCATTGGGAGCTAACAACAATTTGGTTTTGTGGGTTCTCTTCACTTTTTCTGGTACGTAATTTCTCTTATATTCCCTCTCCTTCGAAGTGAAATTTGAGTAATTTCAATTATTGAATTAGATTTTGGGGGGTCTTTCTTTTGTTGCTTCAATTATTTGAATGCTTATTCATTTCTAGTACACTTTTCCGACAAGAATCTGAGTTTGCTCACAAAGAGGGTTTTGTCTTGTGTTAAAGTAGTATTAGATCCTTTACTTGAAGATAAAATGGCTATGGCTGATACAATTTTTGTGGATTTTGTGTGTGTTAAGGTTCTTCTTCTGAGCAGCATTAATGGGGGATATGCAAGTTTTTGCCAAAATTGACGATAAGGTATTGTCTCTGTCTTTCTTTTAGATTGTCTCTGAGAGATCTTCACAAGTATTTGACAAGATTGTCTGTTTCTTGATTTTTTTCCCCCCTTGGTTTAGGGGTTTTATGGCAAGATGGATGATAAACCGGTAAAGGCGGTGAACCCGAGCCTGCAAGTGTCGGTTTCTTTTGGAAGGTTTGAGAATGACTCACTATCATGGGAGAAGTTCTCTGCTTTCTCTCCAAACAAGTACTTGGAGGAAGCTGGAAAGTTTGCTACTCCAGGTTCTGTAGCTCAGAAGAAGGCCTATTTCGAAGCTCATTACAAGAAGGTCGCTGAGAGGAAATCTCAGATCATGGATCATCAGGATAAACAAATGGACAAGAACTCATCCTTTAGATCGGTCGTTACAGATCAGGGAAGTATGGAAGGCGGGCCGGTGACAGAGTATGTGGTTGAAGAAGGATGTAATGTGCAATTCACTCGTGAAGAAGTTAAGCATGTGACTGACATTCTTGCTACTGAAGTGAGTGTAGGGAATGTTAATGAAGAAGTCAAGAAGAGTCTGGATAGTCAAAGATTGGAGAACTTTGAAGAGATTGCTCTTGTGGAGGAGAAACCAGAAGAGGTTTTACAAGTAGAGGATGTTGAAGTGAGAGAAGAAAGTCTACCAAATGATACTATTGGCAACACAAATAAAATACCATTCAAGGGGATGGAGGAAGAGACAACCAAAAAACTAACCAAGAAGGATGAAAAACGTACAAGAAACCCTGCCAAGGTAAAACTTTCTTGTGTTCTTCGGATGTACTGAAACAGTGAGCTTAGTTCTTGTGTCTTCTAAAAACGCTCTATCTTGTTGTCTACAGCCTGATCAGGTGAGGAAAAAACCTACAACTAACAAGACTGTAACAAGTAAGAAAACTCCACCGACCAAAAACATGATGAAGACAACAAAGAAACCAGCAGCACCTATCACAAAAGCAGCCACACCACTGTCTTCAACTCCAAGAGTGTACAAGCCAGCTTCAGAAGTCACTTCACTGTCTACATCCCAGTCTTCGGCAAAGAAAGAACATATCTCTTCTTTACTGAGAAACAAACAAACCGCTCCAAAGTCGTTGCATATGTCTATGAGTCAAGGTCCATCTGCCTCTGATCCTACTGCTCTAACAAGCACTAGAAAGTCATTGATTATGGATAGAATGGGAGATAAAGACATTGTGAAACGTGCGTTCAAAACGTTTCAAAAGAGTTATGACTTCAAAGCTTCGGTGGACGAGCAAAAGCCAGCTCTGAAACAGGTATATTAGTATTTTTAGTAATGTCTTTGTAAAAGATAACCACTGATTCAGCTGATTAAACAACAGACTGCAGCAAAGCCAACTAGTAGTCCATCAATAGCTAATGGCAGGTATATAAGACACTCATGGGACTTGTGGTTTCTTGTTCAAGTTATTGAAACTCATCATTGTAATGCTTGAGTCCTGAAGTTTCTGTTCTTGTTCCTAAAAACAGGCCTGCAAAAGTCAGTGGCATGGAGAAGAGAAGTAGTACTAACACTTGTGGACTGAAAAGCAATGTGAGAGCTGAGAAACAGCAAAAGGAGGTAATATCTCTCTCATGAGACATGACCAATCTAAACATTGGAGGTTTGTGAACTTGCCCTAATGCTTTTTCTTCACGGTGTTCAGCTTTCCAGATCTGGTGCAAGACCTGTAGAGAAGACACGCTTGCAGAAGAACCCGAAGGCTGGTGTGATTGATGCCAAAACTCGGAGGGACTCTCTTAACCCGAAAGCAAGTTCACTTCCAGTACGTACCTTACGAAAAGGCTCTGCAGCAAAGGTGTAAGGATAGGTGTAATCGGTCCGGTTTTAGCTACGCTTTGCCACCAATGTTGTTCCATTCGTCTTGAGGTGAAGAGCCAATGGTCTTCTTTTTTTTTTGTTATACAGAGAAGTATCTAGTTTTTAATAATAAGCCTAACGTTACTATCCCTGAGGGGATGATGAATAGTTATAATTTACATTCCTGTGTATGTGTATAGACCGTGAGGATTATGTTGTTTATCTCAGAATTAAGAAACAACTGTTTGAGATATTCGATGTTGTTTTCTTATTGATATAACTCCTTCCATGATTTTCACCATGCGAGTGTGACGATACAGCATTTTTTTTTTTGTCAAACTATGGTTGCCACCTGAATTGTCAATTTGACATGTATGATGCTTCTTATTGTGTGTATGAATGGTAAATGGTGATGGTTATATGAATATGAAAGGTATGCATTTGAAATAATTGTTTACTACAGCACATTATAGGGATATCTGGTGTCCTATTCTATAAATGACAAATAACCCAAATTGGTGTGCCTTAGTATTAGCTAAGAACGAGTATTGTTGGAAGACCCAGTACCGTGGCATCGGTCGTACTCGTTGGGGAATGGTGGTCCATTCGAGACCGCGTGAGGTAGTAGAGCTGAACTCCACTATAAGAAAACATATGATTTAAAAAAAAAAAAATAGTTGGCTAAATGTGCAAGTCTATTTCCATCAGAATTTGGTTTTAAAATATATTTTTACCATTTTGATAAAATTTGATTGAATTTATAACTTTTATAGGAAAACAAATAATTTAAAAGTTGTTCTATAAGTGTTTCAAAAAAAAAAATTGTGTTTAATTTTCAAGCAATGTTTGCATATTCGACCTAGACCGTGGTTGAATCGATAAATCCGGTGACCTGTGTATAATCTGGTTCGGATTTATTAAATTGTTTTAGTTAAAAATCAGATAAAATCCTGTAAAAATTCAAAAACCCGTTATTAACCCACTATCCGATATCAGATGATCCGTTAAAACCCAAAAAAATATGAGAATAGTTTTAAAATATTTTGATTAAATAACTCATACTTTTTAATATGATATAAAATTGAAAAAATTCGTAATTTCTTAGACTTTGATGAAATTTTTATTATATCATTTGAAAAAATGAAATGATGGTAATAAAAAAAGAAAATTTATTGATATGACAATATTAGTTTCTTTATGTTATTAATAACTTATGATAAATTTGTATTACTATTTATTTTATATATAAAATTTAATTTTATGATAAGTTTTAATAGTATAATTTTTCATAAAAATTACAGTTAACGTTATTTACAAAATATGGGTAGTATTACTTATCATAAATATATGGAATATTCTGTTGATAATTTAAATATATAATAGTTGTCCAAAAAAATAAAAGTAATATTATATTAAAATTAAATGTCAGTGGTATGTCAATATAATTTTTTCAAAAAATTAAAATCAGAATCCTATAAATGATTCTGCTTTAATATTATAGATATCGGGTTAATTTGCAATAAGATATTGTGGTTCATAATTTTTCTCAGTCAAAATTATTTCGATATTTCATATGTATATAAATCTATAAGTAAATAGTTATATTTTAAAAAATTACTGCAAATTTTAGTAACTTATCTATGAATTTCTTAGATTATATTTCAATTAAAACAATACAACCATTTTGATAGAAAATAAATAAATTTACATCTATTTTGAAGGATAATATTATTTTGTTTGGACATTATCATTACACCATATATCATTCATATATTATATCTATTCTATTAAATGAGAAGTTGAATATCTCCTACGAAAATTGAGGTCATAGATCATATAAGTAGTCTTAATAAAATATTTTAAAACAAATTTCAATAAAAATGTATTTGTTTTGATAATTCATGTTTTCGAAATTTATAAATTTAAAACTAAATTTTGAGTTTTACTACTTATAAAACAAAATCATTATTTTGAATCAACTCAATTCAGCTATGTTTTTCATAAGCATAAACTATTTTAAGGTTTATGTAATAAATGAATTTAATGATCAAACTTAATTTAACTCATAAGTTATGTGAGTGAGGTTTAATAAACATAAATTAGCTTATAAGTTTGATCTTTTAGAGTTAAAGTTATATATAATATAAATATTTTGTTTACATGTTTACTATTGAAGATAATAAAATAATATAATAATTATTTTTAAAATGTTATTAAAGATTTTAGTAGGGAAAATACACATTATCACATCTAAAAGCTATGTAATTTCGTTTATAGTCTAATGTAATAATTAGACTTATGATATAATGTAATAATAAGCAAAGTTACCACAGAACAATAGGTATGTGTGTTGTCTGATCAAACTTCTGATCTTATAATGCTTTACCAAATATAAAAATAGTTGATAAAATATTATCTTAAAGACCAAAGACGCAACAAGTTAAAATGAGGCTTTGATCAGAGATGAACCTGGTCGACCTTAAACCCAGTTCTTAAGTTTAAATCCTGGGGCTTAATTAACGGTATAAGTGGTATTGGGAAGACTACACTTGCAAAACGTTTCTGTAAAAACTAACAAGATCATCGAAAACTTCGAGGAACAACGTGTTTTCATCTCAAACATTAGAGAAAAGTCATCAGGACAAGATGGTTTAGTCAACCTACAAAAAACTTTCATTACTGAACTGTTCCGTTCGGCGCCTGAGATAGAAGATGTTAATGAGAAGAAGATTCTTGCGGTTTTAGTCGATGTTGATATAGTAAATACCAGGTTGATGTGCTTGTCAGTGAAAGAAGATGGTATGGTGAAGGAAGTCTTATAGAATCACTACCAGAGATGAGGAGATTCTTAATAGACTCTCTGCGAACCAAAAAGTATGAGGTCACTGAAGCTGTTTAGTTATCATTCACTACGCAAAGAGAAACAACCAATGAGTATATTAAAGTTGTCAGAGAAAATGGTCCAGATAACAGGACTATTGCCAAGTGTCTGGATCTCTTTTGTATGACAAGGAGGAAATGAATTAATGGGAGTGGCAAACTCAACTAGTGAAGCTGGAAAAGATCCAACCAGACAATCTTAAGGATTATTTTGAAGCTGAGTTTTGAATCTTTAGACGACGAAGAGAAGAAAGTGTTCCTAAACATTGCGTACATGTCTCTTTCTTAAAATGGAGATAACAAAAGAAGAAGTTGTTGATGTACTGAAAGGATGTGGGTTAAACGCTGAGGCTGCTCTACGTGTCCTCAGACAGAAGTCTCTTTTTAAGTTCTTGTCAGACAATACTCTATGGATGCATGATCAGATTAGAGACATGGGAACGCAGATGGTGCTTGAAGAAAGCGGAGAAGGTCCTGGAATGCGAAGTAGACTATGGGACCGTGGTGAAATCATGACATTGCTGAACAACATGAAGGTTTTTATTCTATCTACTGCAATAACATCATTTGTATTTGACTTCTATGCTCAATTGCTCATGATATTGTTTTTCCTGTCATGGGGATGACAGGAAACAACATCCATCCGAAGAATTGTACTAGACTTCAAAAAGAAGTTTGTAAGGCAGCCAAGTGCAGATGGCATAAGCTCTGCGTTTAGTTACATGATGAGTATATTTGTAATTTACATCAGAGGATGAGAGTTCTGTAATCACCATTTCTGTAGAGCATTTTGTACTGATGAAGAAGTTGAGACTTCTTCAGATTAGTCATGTGGAGCTGCAAGGAAATCTCAACCTTCTTCCAGCTGACCCTGCATGAAAGTGATGTGCAGTGCATTTGATGCTTTATTTTGGCACTAGTAGACCAAGTTTAGTTGTCGGTTTAGATTTGGTATACAAAACTCGAACCAGAAATACATCACTACTATATAAAAAGAACTAATTTAGAGGATCCTAAAGCTGTCCACATAGGACAAAATATTCTCAACCAATTAAACCACCACGTCATCACGGTCATTTCTTAATACTCAAGCTATTAGGCCACGAAAGCCAGCCCTTCCAGATATTCGGCCCAATCGTAATACTTCCATAGCCCTAATATCTACAAGGATGCCAAATCTGTTTGTCTATCCCACTCTTCTGGTTTAACACTTACAGAGAGCCATGTTATCAATTATTTACACTCTTCCGCTATATTTCTTGACGCTTGGAAAAATCAAAACCAGTCTGTTACAAAACTTTCTATCTTCCACATTCCACTTTTTGCTAGATATTGCTGCCCAATTAAAAGTGAGTATTGAGTAACAACATCATCTCCGGACTCCAAGCTCTTCGTCTTCTCCCCTTCTCAATATATAAATCGATGCCTTTCTTTTTTCTTCACCAATGGGTTTGTACATTTGAGACGAGCCAAAGTAGAGCTAATCGTACGGCGGCTAGAATCTGATTGAGGTTAAACGCTTTACTCACGGTATAGAGGTAATGACAGTGAGAATTTGATTTGTGGTTAAACGGACTCATTCTTTTTATATTTTTAAACTAAAACCACATAATCTGATTTGGTGGTTTCGCTTTTGCAGCCATTTGAGTTTGGGGAACGATGAACCATGAAGGTTTGTATCCTAGCTCCTTTATACATAACTTCATTTTCTAATCCTGGACACAGAGAGATTATGAAGAATTCAAGGTTAACATCAATGCTTAGTTGCGACTGCACAGAAAGTGTCTGAAGAAGTCTTGACTAGGCACAAATGCACTCCCTGGCCTGGTAATAATATTTGTGATCATCTGTCCTGATCTAGGTGAGATTCTCAGAGGCGTTAACTGTTTCATTTTTGTTATATGTGCTGAGTGTACACATTACTCCCAGAGTTATCTGTTTATTTTCATGTTTTCTCCTTTGAAACAATGGTGTTTGCGATGTATAAAACCACAAGCTGCCTAGGCTGGTTTGTCTTCCCATGAGAAGAGACCCAGAGTTGACCATCATAAAATGTTGGAGCCATGAATCTTTTAGTAAATGATTATGCCTAATCCTTGATTATATTATTTGAATTTTTTCCGCAAATCTCGGGGTTTCTATCTAATGCTCCTTATCTTATGAATGTAGATTGTGATCACTACATCAACAATAGCAAAGCTCTTAGAGAAGCAGAGGTAGATCCTCAGCCGGGAAAGAAGATTCGATGGGATTAGTATACACAACATATACATATATCCCAATGTTGTAGTCTTCGACGTAAGTATACGATAGTTCTGTCACCACCCTCCTTCTCTTGAGTCATAATCTCGGGCTTAAAATTAATTTTTCATCTTGATTGAGCTCCCGCTTTGGCACTGCTTTATGTTGCTACCTTTAGCTTCATTGAAAGCAAAAAGAACAGCTACTGAATAGATTTTTAAATGAGGTACATATATATAATCACTCAAAATATTTTTTTTGGCGCCCACTTTGACCTACAAAAGAATTACAATTTAAAGCACTTGAAAGTTGAGTCAACCGATTGAAAACAAGACTTTGATGATTTTGTTATCCCCACGGCAAAGAGACACTTACCGTAAGAAATGCACCATATATTATCTCTAGGGTCTCATCTACTTATGATTTGCATCTTCGTTTTCTCCACAAATAAAGTTTTCCGAGGAGCTGAGTTGAGGAATTCCCATAAGTTATATGGTCAGTGAACAAATAGTAACTATGGGAGCCAGCTTTTCTGGGATCCTAGATACAGAATACGTAGAGAATCCAAGTAGAATAATGGTTTGTCTCCGGGCAATAATATGTGTTGGGATAATAGTACACTGTGAGTTTTGTGTATTTGACAAAAGTAATTACAGTGTATTTGTGTATATGCATGTGTCAGACACAAGTTCGTGATTGATCTAGTTGCTGACATGTGAGCAACCTTTTTATGATTGTTTCGTCTTTCTCAACAGATAAATGAACTTATATTATGTCAAGCAATCTAACAAATAAGTTAACTCATTAATTTTTAGATAAGTATTCAAAGTTGTATAAGCTTGTTTATTAAGCTAGATGTGCTTTCAACATGAAACCAATTGGTAATAAGAGGAGTGACCCATCTATCTTATATATTACTAATGATCTCTTCCAATATCCGATGTGAGACTTATGTCCCTAATAATGCCATCTCGAAATGATGGCTCTTTGAGTCAATCTCGAATGTTTGGGCAAGGATCGATGGGCCGACTTTGGCCTGGATCGATAATGGATCGGTTGGATTGTTTGGATCGGCTCGATACCATATAAGCTAGATGGGCTTCCAACCTAAAATCAATTGGTAATAAGAACCCATCTATCTTATATATTACTAATGATCTCTTTCAATATTCGATGTGGGACTTATGTCCCTAATATTGTTGATATATACTATCTCTCTGTATTTTAAAATGATGCTTTAAGTTTTTTCACAAATGAAATGTTAAAATTATTATTATTGGGATTAATATTATTTAGATTAATTTTAATCTTTTATATTTTACATTTTAATTACAATTTTTATTTGTCACTAATGTTGCTCGCCGTTAATGATCTTTGAGTTTTTTCTTGATGCTTTAAGTTTCAACTTTAAAAAATGTTATATAAACAATTAGTAATATTGTAAATATAGTGAAAAAATTTGTAAATTAATAAATTTGAAGATAATACAGATGAAAAGAATCTAATGATCTTTAATGGTATTTTTTAACTTTTAGATATCTGTTATCTATCAATACTATTAAACCATAATCACAACTTAGACCTAAATTTGGTTAACGTGATAGTGCCAAAATTAGAACATTTATATTAACTATGCTTATTAATATGTCACTTAAAACCTTAATTATTTAAATAACTCAACTAGATATTTATTTTTTAAATAAATAAAACATAATTATACAGTTTTTTCTAATATTGCAATCTAATAAAATTTTACGAGATCTTTCAAAAAATTATACATTTTGAATAACTATATAACATTTATAAATATCTAAATAATTAAATAATTCTGTGATTGTTATTAAATAATTATTAGATATTAATATTAATTTAATTTGAAATGTTATACACAATATAAAATTTATGATACTATATATATGGTTATTATTATGTTATATACTAAATTTACTATATTAGATATATATATTTTATATATAAAATTTAATTTTATGATAAGTTTTAATAGTATAATTTTTCATAAAATTACAGTTAACGTTATTTACAAAATATGGGTAGTATTACTTATCATAAATATATGGAATATTCTGTTGATAATTTAAATATATAATAGTTGTCCAAAAAATAAAAGTAATATTATATTAAAATTAAATGTCAGTGGTATGTCAATATAATTTTTTCAAAAATTAAAATCAGAATCCTATAAATGATTCTGCTTTAATATTATAGATATCGGGTTAATTTGCAATAAGATATTGTGGTTCATAATTTTTCTCAGTCAAAATTATTTCATATTTCATATGTATATAAATCTATAAGTAAATAGTTATATTTTAAAAATTACTGCAAATTTTAGTAACTTATCTATGAATTTCTTAGATTATATTTCAATTAAAACAATACAACCATTTTGATAGAAAATAAATAAATTTACATCTATTTTGAAGGATAATATTATTTTGTTTGGACATTATCATTACACCATATATCATTCATATATTATATCTATTCTATTAAATGAGAAGTTGAATATCTCCTACGAAAATTGAGGTCATAGATCATATAAGTAGTCTTAATAAAATATTTTAAAACAAATTTCAATAAAAATGTATTTGTTTTGATAAAGTTTGAGTCTTTGATTGATTGAGTTTGGTTTGGTGTTAGATGGAATGGGGACTGCTACGTGGAGGTCTGCTAAGTCTCCTGCTTATTTTAAGCGTGGGGACTATGTTCCTGGATTGAAGGTGAGACTGATTCGTTTAATGTCATGATCTTGAGTGTTTGCAATGTTTTTGCTTCCATTGAATTTTATTGTTAGTTCATTATTGAGCATTTATGTTGATGTGGGGTTGGCTTGTGTGAGAAAGGACGAACCTTTACGTGATATTTGAATCTGTTATGCGTTTGGATTATGTAAACTACCAATGACATTGTCACCAAAGTCTATATCTTTATTGTCCAGTGTGTTTTATAGTTTTAACCAATAGTATTGTATCCTTTGTTTTCCTGATTGGTGAGAGTGTGTTGTGTGTGTGACCTTGAAGCTAACTAGTGGGTATCTTGTCATTTTGTGTAGGTGGATGGTATGGATGCACTGGCTGTGAAACAGGCGCAAGTTCAGGAGCATGCGCTCAAGAATGGACCTATTGTAAGTTTCTCAATGCTTTGATCTGTCAACAAGTTTTACAGCTTTAATTCTTGATTCCTTTGTTTTCGGTCCTTGGCTTCTCTGAAATGGAACATAATACAATATGACTCTTTGAGCATATTTGTTAGCAACGCATCTATAAGCATATATTTGAATATTATAATCGATTCTGCACCTAGTGATTTGACCCAACAAACCGTCGCTATTAACTTTGCAGGTCCTTGAGATGGACACCTACAGATACCACGGTCACTCTATGTCTGACCCAGGAAGTACCTACCGTACACGTGACGAAGTCTCCGGCGTGAGACAGGTTAGTTCTTTGTTTCATTTGTAAGAACACTGCTCCAAAGCGTCAGAAAATTTTAATATGTAAATTTTTCATTGGTGGTGTTACCTTTTAGGTGCGTGATCCTATTGAAAGGGTGCGGAAGTTGCTCTTATCTCATGACATAGCTACAGAAAAGAGCTCAAGGTACTTTTTTTCTCCACCTTCACATCCTCCACATACAAACATAATCATCATTTCCATATGCAAATGACAATCCTCTCTTGACTTAAAAGGACATGGAGAAAGAAGTGAGGAAAGAAGTAGATGACGCCGTAGCTCAGGCCAAGGTAATATAATCTCATGGCTCTTTCTTTTTGTTTTGATAATTCATGTTTTCGAAATTTATAAATTTAAAACTAAATTTTGAGTTTTACTACTTATAAAACAAAATCATTATTTTGAATCAACTCAATTCAGCTATGTTTTTCATAAGCATAAACTATTTTTAAGGTTTATGTAATAAATGAATTTAATGATCAAACTTAATTTAACTCGCAAGTTATGTGAGTGAGGTTTAATAAACATAAATTAGCTTATAAGTTTGATCTTTTAGAGTTAAAGTTATATATAATATAAATATTTTGTTTACATGTTTACTATTGAAGATAATAAAATAATATAATAATTATTTTTAAAATGTTATTAAAGATTTTCGTAGGGAAAATACACATTATCACATCTAAAAGCTATGTAATTTTTTTATATAAACAATATTAGGTCGTTGCTTCCAAATATCGTTGATCTAGAATTAAGTATTTGCCTTTCAAATTTTGAATTTTATTTTTAATTTTTAGTTTTAGTTTTTTTCTAAATATTATTGTAAGATTTATAATATATTATTATATTTATTATTTACAGATCACGAACTAACTCATTTTACTTGTGATTAAGATGATCTAAATTTGAGTTTGCATGTTTAATTTTATATATTCGATGAGTCAACCTGAGTTAGCTCATGAAAGATTCAAGCTCATCATGACCTGTTCACACACGTCCTAACTCAATTTGACATCCATAATGTGGTGAACCGTATAACTTATCATTTATTTTAATATAAGAATTTGATAATCTTTAGAAATCTGGCTTCTTAAATTAATGAATTGATAAACTAATACAAAACTCTTGTATCGATGAATTTAATCGAATATATGTAAAGTTTTAAAAAAACTCTTGATTAATAACTTTCAAAATCTGATTGTCAAAAATAACGGTAAAACGACTTTTATATAAATTTCCAGGGTCAGTCACAAATAACTTTGAATTTTAAGACTAGGTAACTAATAACGAAAAGGAAATAGAAAATAAAATTACAACATTAATTTAAAAAAAAAATCTGTTGGCCGACTTCGGTTGGTGACGCTTGTTTGGTGGAGAAGTGCTGCATCAAGGCTGTTATATCAATTGTTAACCATACGCTTACAACCGGTGTAGAGGGGGTATACATACAGTAGAAATTCTACAAATTAATTAAAAAATCATATGTAAATAAAATCATATGTATAGTCCTATTAAAATTATAAATAATATTATATATATATAAAGTACAAACAAACAATCGTATTGTTTGTTTTGTATTTACAACCGAATTATCTTTACATTTTCTTAACACTTCAATATATTTTGATAATATTTAATACAATTATATATAAAACACATTTAAATTTTATGAAAAGTATTTCTTACACATCAAATAATATAACAAAACAATATAAAATTGAATTTCTATAAATTTAATTAATGTATATATGAATACTAAACTTTTAGATCAGGGCAAAATATTTAATTTAAGTCAAACACAGGTCGGGTTAAGGAGTTGGGTCGGTCGGATTTGAGCAAAACATGTTTAATTTTATAATATTATGGATTAATTCCATTAACTAATTAAGTTTAAAATCAGTTAAACCTGATTATGATATTGTCACCATATTAATTAATACTTTGTATATGTTGCATGTAATAAGATAAACCTGGTGTAGTTTTTGACATATTTCAATACTTTGAATGGTTTATATCATATTAGAGTATACTTTGTGTAGCTGGCAATTTTTTTCCAAATTGTAATTCAGTTAAATCTAGGGATTCAGTAATCTTTAGAGACCTGACCTTTTAAACTAATGAATGTAATCAAAATAATACAAGGCAATGAATTTAATCAAATATATACAAAGTAGAACAATCTTGATTAGTAACTTTTAAAATCTAATTATTAAAAACAACAATAGAATGACTTATAAGTCTGTAGGGTCAGTCACAAAATAACTTTCCATTTTAGGACTAGGAAACTAATTAGTAACAAAAAAGAAATAGAAAATAAGGAATACAACTTTAGTTAAGAAAAAACAAACCCGTTAGCCGACTTGAATCGGTGACGGTTGTTTGGTGTAGAAGGTACTATGATGCTGCATCAAGGCTGCTGAATCATGAGTTAATCATTCTCTTACAACGGCTGTATCTGGCGCATTCTGACATATAAATACACCATCAGAATTTGGACCAATTTCACACTTTGCGACAAAATAGTGGTTGAAAAGTTTTATTTCGGTCAGAAATATTCATATATTTCTTACATATACAAGTCTACAAATGTGTCACGAATTTTATATGAATCGTATTTTTGATGAATCAACTGAAAGTCATTGCTCATTTCATTTTTATGAATTGAAGGGATTTTATTTTAACTAAAAATAAAAATACCTTGAGACTAAAATTAAAATTTTCAAAAAAGTTGATGAATAAAATATTTTTAATAGTTTCCGCAATGAGATTAAAATATTAGTACTGTATAGTATATATAGTATATATCATGGATTGTGCCAATGAAATTTTAAAACATGATAAATAATTCATTAATAATATTTTCGTCATTGTATTCATTAATAATATTTTTGTCACTGTTAAAACCTAATAAATTATTTATCAAAAGAAATGCTTGAAATACGTTAGAGATACCAGTTTAAAAAATCTCAATCAAAAATATTTTAATATTTGAATTTAGGATTTGATAATTATTGTGTAGAGTTTTGCATTTAGGGGGAAGATTTGGATTTATAAACTTCTATAAATAATTTTTAAATGATTGTGATATGTGAATGTTAGAATCTACAGTTTCCTTGTTTGGTTGTGCAAAATTTAATGCTATTTTTCACCGTTTCCTAAGAAAATCTTACATGCTTTATCCTTTAACATTAGTTAGGAACTCTTTTTTTTTAAATAAGAACTTTATTCATTGAAGTTCTTCGGTAGTCTAGTGTTTCTTATGCGTGTGTATGACCTCAATGTTGCAGGTTCGATGCCTCAAACTATACGTTTGTTTTACAAAAATAAAAAAAAACTTTATTCCTTGCTTGGCTGTACAAAATCTGATATTTAAAGAAATTTGTAAAGAAAAAAAAAGTATTATCTTATTCTTTTCCCAAAAACATTATTGGGAAATATTTTCTGGGGTAGATGGTATTGCTTGCCAGTACGAAACTCATGTATAATTTTTTGTAAATAAAATGAAAATTATTCATTTGACCAAAAAAATAAATGAAAATTATTCTTTGTTCAACTGGCAAACCAGCATTTATTTACAGACATTTTCTGGTATCTCGATGCCATTTTCTCATAAGAATTATTATTACAAGCAAATATATGTGTGCAGCGCACGTGACAAGTTGTTTACATTCAACTTCTAATCTTTCAATCTCACCCGTCCAAATCGCCACAGTGGAGCCCGTTTCACAAAAGCGAATCATCCAGCTGTTTCCCTCGACCTGCATAGCTGGCACTGTCTTAATGGGTCAAGACAAGTTTCCAAAACCAACCTTTCGTTTTCTCTACAGTACACCCTCCCGCAGAGGAACAAATCCACTCTTATTAAACTCACCGATATCTCGAAATTAACTTTTCTAGTATGGGTTAATTAAAGTTTAGGGATTGCTCTTTGTAAACTTTCCCTTAACGACTAAGCCATACTGCCTTCTCACGCGCTACTAACGGAGCGTGAGTTTCAATCTCCTAAACAAGGAAACCAAATCATGAGAATCCAAAGTAGACATCTCATTTATAACCAATCTTTCTTCTTCTTCGTCTTCCTCTTTCCTTATCTCTCCATCTCTGTGTGAGAGAGAACATTCTTGAGATCTTTCTTGCACAATGCTAACTCATTAGCAGATTCAAGAACAAAGCTCAAATCTTTCTTTACACTCGCTTTGAAGCTAAACGTGTTCTTGTTCTTGTTCTGATAATGCAGTCAAACGCCGTCGTTTTAGCGGCGGTCTTGTGTTTGTTTCTTCTACCACCGTTCGCCGTCGGGATACGGACGGGTCCAGGGAGGATCACGACCGTCAACGGCGGAATAAATACGTTTAGTAAACTCGGTCCGTTCATGGAAGCTCCGGAATACAGAAACGGCAAGGAGTGCGCTTCTCTAGTAAACAGAGAGACTTCGTGTCGTCTTCCAACGACCCTTCTCTAGTCCACATCGCCATGACTCTAGACTCTGAGTATCTCCGTGGCTCGATCGCAGCCGTCCACTCCGTTCTCCGCCACGCGTCGTGTCCAGAAAACGTCTTCTTCCACTTCATCGCCGCAGAGTTCGACTCAGCGAGTCCCCGCGTACTGAGCCAACTCGTCCGGTCGACTTTCCCCTCGCTGAGCTTCAAAGTCTACATCTTCAGGGAGGACACGGTGATCAACCTGATATCGTCGTCGATCAGACAGGCTCTCGAGAACCCGCTGAACTACGCTCGGAACTACCTCGGAGACATACTCGACCGGAGCGTTGACCGAGTCATCTACCTCGACTCGGACGTGATCGTCGTCGACGACATCACCAAGCTTTGGAACACGTCGCTGACCGGGACACGTGTCATCGGGGCTCCGGAGTATTGCCACGCGAACTTCACGCATTACTTCACTTCGAACTTCTGGTCAGACCCGGTTTTACCGGGTCAGATCTCGGGTCGGACGCCTTGCTACTTCAACACGGGGTGATGGTGATGGACATGGTTAGGTGGAGGAAGGGAGCTAGGGAGAAGCTAGAGAAGTGGATGCAGCTCCAGAAGAAGATGAGAATCTACGATCTTGGTTCTTTGCCACCGTTCTTGCTCGTGTTCGGAGGGATGTGGAAGCTATCGATCATAGATGGAACCAGCACGGTTTAGGAGGGGACAACATACGAGGAAGCTGTCGGTCTCTGCATCCTGGTCCGGTGAGTTTGTTGCATTGGAGTGGGAAAGGGAAGCCGTGGGTGAGACTTGATGAGAAGAGAGCTTGTCCGTTGGATCATCTTTGGGAGCCGTATGATCTGTATAAGCATAAGATCGAGAGGGTTAAAGATCAGGCTCTGCTTTGGTTTGCTTCTTTGTCGGAGTTGGCTGATGATTGAAGCTTCTTGTGAGAGAGGTTAAAAGAAAAGTTACATTTGTTTATTTTCAATTTTCATGTTGTGCGTTTACAGGTTCTACAATACATTTGTTCAGGTGATTCTTTGATTTTGTGGTGTATAAATGGAATTAGAGAGGGAGAGAGTGAGAGATATAGAGGCTGTGGAAGCTGTTGATGAACCCTTTCTTTGAGAATTCTTTTTCATTTTGGTGCATCGTCTTGTTCCTTAATAAAACTCATCTTGAAGTGCCTCTTGAGATTTTCAAGTCAGACCATTTAGGTTGTGTATTATAGAGTAGCTTGGGTGACAAGTGATAAAGGAATGGATTGGTAACAATCAGACGGTATATCCTTTAACGCTATGGTAAGAGATGCCTAATCAAACCCTGACAGTGTGTGCATGCCATGGTCGACCTTAAGATTTATGAGGTTTAAGATAATCTACTCTATTAAAATTAGGAAGATTTACACGTATATTTTGAATGCGTAGGTTTGTGATTGACAGATAATCTACTTGATCGTTATCAAAACCATGATTACAACACATGACATAAACACAGCGTCGTTAAGGGATTAGTAATGGGCTGGTCTGTTAAAGCCCAAATGCGTTTTTCCTGGGTCCATAGCTTGTCGTTGTAGTTCACCGATGACTCTTGACTGACTTGACTCTCTAGAAGGAATGAATCGAATCTATGTGGTCCCACACGTTCAGAGTTGTCCGTGAGAAGCAGAGGCAAACATTTTAATTAATTTGATGATTAAAGAACTAAACTCGTGTCTAATTCAAAGTCTTTTGGGTCGAAGTCTTCAGCTTTCGAAGGTCTCGCTATTAGAGAAACACTGGGTTTCAATTTGTGTGTGTGTGTGTGTCCACTGGAAGCAGAAATCCAAAAAGTTGGATCATCATCATTTGGAGCTAACAATTGTTAGATTTTGTGGGCTATCTTCACTTTTTTTTTTGCTGGTAAGTTTCTCTTAAATTCTCTCTCCTTCAAAGTGAAATTTGAGTACTTTCAATCATTGGGGTCTTTCTATTTTGCTTCAATTATTTGAATGCTTCCGACAAGAATCTGAGTTTGCTCACAAAGAGATTTTGTCTTGTGTGAAAGTAGTAATTAGATCCTTTACTCTTGAAGATAAAATAGCTATGGCTGATACAAGTTGTTGTTGTTGCCAATATTGACGATAAGGTATTATAATCTCTGTCTTCTTTTAGATTGTCTCTGTTCTTGAGAGAGCTTCCCAAGTTCTTGACAAGATTGTACTATTTCTCATAGGTTTCTTGATTCATTCCTTTGGTTTCTAGGGGGGTGTTTATGGCTTGATGGAGGATAAACAGGTAAAGGCAATGGCTCCATCGAACCCGAGCCTGCAAGTGTCGGTTTCATTTGGAAGGTTTGAGAATGATTCACTCTCGTGGGAGAAGTTCTCTGCTTTCTCTCCAAACAAGTACTTGGAGGAAGCTGGAAAATTTTCAACTCCAGGTTCCGTAGCTCGGAAGAAGGCCTATTTCGAAGCTCATTACAAGAAGGTCGCTGAGAGGAAAGCTGAGTTCATGGATCATCAGGATAAAGAAATTGGCAAGAACGCATCCTTTAGATCAGTCCTTACAGATCAGGGAAGTGTAGAAAGTGGGCCGGTGACAGAGTCTGTGGTTGAAGAAGGATGTAATGGGCAGCTCACTTGTGAAGAAGTTAAGCATGTCACTGACATTGTGAAAGAAGAAGTTAAGAACAGTCAAAGATTGGAGAACTTGAAAGAGATTGCTCTTGTGAAGGAGAAACCAGATGATGTTGAAGTGAGAGAAGAAAGTCTACCAAATGATACTAATGGAAATACAAATGAAATACCAATGAAGGAGATGGAGAAAGAGAAAACAAAACTAACCAAGAAGGATGAAAACGTACAAGAAACTCTCCCAAGGTAAACTTTCTTGTCTTCTGCTTCGGATGTGTTGAAACAGTTTGTGTCTTCTAAACGCTCTTTCTTGTTCTTGTCTACAGCCTGATCAGGTGAGGACAAAACCGACAACTAACAAGACTGTAACAAGTAAGAAAACTCCACCGAACAAAACATGTTGAAGACAACAAAGAAACCAGCAGCACCTGTCTCAAAAGCAGCCCCACCAGTGTCTTCAACTCTAAGAGTGTACAAGCCAACTTCAAAAGTCACTTCACAGTCTTCTGCAAAGAAGGAAAAACGTCTCGTCTTTACTGAGAAACAAACAAACCTCTCTGAAGTCATTGCATATGTCCATGAGTCTTGGTCCATCTGCCTCTGATCCTACTTCTCTAACAAGCACTAGAAAGTCATTGATCATGGAGAGAATGGGAGATAAAGACATTGTGAAACGTGCTTTTAAAACGTTTCAAAAGAGTTATGGCTTCAAAGCTTCTGTCGACGAGCAAAAGCCAGCTCTAAAGCAGGTATATTATATTTTCTTAGTAATGTTTTTTGTAAAGATAACCACTGTTTCAGCTGCTTAAACACCAGAATCCTGCTAAGCCAACGACAGCAAGTGGCATGGAGAAGAAAGTAGTACTAACACTCGTGGACTGAAAAGCAATGTGACAGCTGAGAAACAACAAAAGGAGGTAATATCTCTCTCTCGTGAGTTATGACCAAACTAAACATTGGAGGTTTCGAACCCTAAGGCTGGAGTGGTTGATGTCAAAACTCGGAGAGACTCTCTTAATCCAAACGCAAGTTCTCTTCCAGTATACGTACCTTACAAAGAGGCTCTTCAGAAAAGGTGTTAGGATAGTTATAATCGGTTCGGTTTTAGTATGATCTTTGCCACCAATGTTGTTCCATTTAGTCTTGAGGTGAAGAGCCAATGATCTTTTGTTATATAGAGAAGTCTCTAGTTGTTAAAAATAAGCCTAACGTTAATATCATCCCTGAGGGAATGGATGATGAATGGTTATAATTTACATTCCTGTGTATGTGTATAGACTGTGAGAATCATACAGTTTGTTTTGAGGATGAGTCAGAGCTACCATCTTTGGCTGTGATAATCTTGTATCTTGAAAGATATCTGGACCTTCGAAAAAATTATTCACGGTTGGTAATATATTCGAATAAGTAATGATAAAATTTTAGAAGTTACTAACTTCATTTGTGTTTTTTAATTATAAATAATAAGAGAAGTATAATTAAAAATTTAAAGTTTAGATCTTAATGTATACTCCCTGTGGTTCATATTAGATGATGTTTCTGTTTGACCATTCTAATTGCATATGCTAAATGCATAACAATAAGCTCATTATGGAATTTGGACTTAAGCCTAAACTGTTTCCTCGCATAATCATATGACAATGCGTTCCAAATTCCAAATTATAATGTTTTGTTTTCCTTTGAATTTGACTGTATTGAATGAGATCCGTAATTATTTTCCTTAGTTACGAGGAAGGACGCGATCATCACGTCGTACAGGGACCACTGCACGTTCCTGGGGCGCGGAGGGAGCTGGTGGACGCGTTCTCGGAGCTGATGGGGAGGAAGAGGGATGCTCTAACGGGAAAGGAGGGTCGATGCATTTTACAAGAAGGACGCGTGTTTCTACGGCGGGCATGGGATCGTTGGCGCTCAGATTCCGTTGGGGTGTGGTTTGGCTTTCGCTCAGAAGTATTCCAAGGAGGAGTTTGTGACTTTTACTTTGTATGGTGACGGTGCGGCGAACCAGGGGCAGTTGTTTGAGGCTTTGAATATTGCGGCTCTTTGGGATTTGCCTGCGATTCTCGTTTGCGAGAATAACCACTGTGAGCTCTTTTTTTTTTTTGTTTTTTTTGATAAAGTTTGAGTCTTTGATTGATTGAGTTTGGTTTGGTGTTAGATGGAATGGGGACTGCTACGTGGAGGTCTGCTAAGTCTCCTGCTTATTTTAAGCGTGGGGACTATGTTCCTGGATTGAAGGTGAGACTGATTCGTTTAATGTCATGATCTTGAGTGTTTGCAATGTTTTTGCTTCCATTGAATTTTATTGTTAGTTCATTATTGAGCATTTATGTTGATGTGGGGTTGGCTTGTGTGAGAAAGGACGAACCTTTACGTGATATTTGAATCTGTTATGCGTTTGGATTATGTAAACTACCAATGACATTGTCACCAAAGTCTATATCTTTATTGTCCAGTGTGTTTTATAGTTTTAACCAATAGTATTGTATCCTTTGTTTTCCTGATTGGTGAGAGTGTGTGTGTGTGACCTTGAAGCTAACTAGTGGGTATCTTGTCATTTTGTGTAGGTGGATGGTATGGATGCACTGGCTGTGAAACAGGCGCAAGTTCGCCAAGGAGCATGCGCTCAAGAATGGACCTATTGTAAGTTTTCTCAATGCTTTGATCTGTCAACAAGTTTTACAGCTTTAATTCTTGATTCCTTTGTTTTCGGTCCTTGGCTTCTCTGAAATGGAACATAATACAATATGACTCTTTGAGCATATTTGTTAGCAACGCATCTATAAGCATATATTTGAATATTATAATCGATTCTGCACCTAGTGATTTGACCCAACAAACCGTCGCTATTAACTTTGCAGGTCCTTGAGATGGACACCTACAGATACCACGGTCACTCTATGTCTGACCCAGGAAGTACCTACCGTACACGTGACGAAGTCTCCGGCGGAGACAGGTTAGTTCTTTGTTTCATTTGTAAGAACACTGCTCCAAAGCGTCAGAAAATTTTAATATGTAAATTTTTCATTGGTGGTGTTACCTTTTAGGTGCGTGATCCTATTGAAAGGGTGCGGAAGTTGCTCTTATCTCATGACATAGCTACAGAAAAGAGCTCAAGGTACTCTTTTTCTCCACCTTCACATCCTCCACATACAAACATAATCATCATTTCCATATGCAAATGACAATCCTCTCTTGACTTAAAAGGACATGGAGAAAGAAGTGAGGAAAGAAGTAGATGACGCCGTAGCTCAGGCCAAGGTAATATAATCTCATGGCTCTTTCTACCTTTGTCTTTGTTATTCATATATCAAAAGCATTTATACAAATCCCTATTCGTTAAAATTGTTTCAGGAGAGCCCCACCAGAGCCATCTGAGCTATTCACAAACATGTACGTCAAAGACTGCGGAGTTGAGGTACTACACTTCCCAGTCTTTAACCCTTGTGGCTTTGTAGTTCTTTGCATGTTCCGTAATATAAGAAGAATCTAGAGATTTATGCAATTTTCTTCATTGTCATGTGCAGTCATTTGGAGCAGACAGAAAAGAACTCAAAGTCACACTTACTTAAACCTTGTTCCGTAGGAGATGAAGGTTCTCAATAAATGCACTCACAATTCTCGAGTCTTGCTACCAAATCATTTCTGGTTTACATTTTCATTTCAAGTGAACAGCCATTGCTTTTTGCTTAAGCCTTTTTGCCATTTTTAAATACACTTCAACAACATTGTTACTGACACAGAAGCAATAAGCTTTGGATCTTATGAGTCTTTCTCTATGTGTGAATGATAAGAGAAGCAAGAAGAGAGCAGTTCAGAAAATATCTCATCTTCTTTGTATGTGTTAAAAAGGATCGTGACGTGTGAGTTCAAAAATCATCAAGAACCCGTGTTTAATATCGTCATCTACAACTACAAATGACATATTTAAAGTTAGAATAGACAAATGGAGACAGATGGTAGCAATAAAGCCTCATGAATTCTTATTATCTTTGCTTCTACTACAAGTCCTTTTTTCTATCACACACCAAATCCTACTGAACCGGTAAACTCAATGACGCACTCACTCTTTTAGTTTTCTTGTGACTACTAATCACCAATAAGAAACGTTGATTCATTCTCTTTTTTCTTTCTTAACCCGGTATTTGTTTCTCCATATATATACATTGGTGGTGTGAAATAAAAACATGGGTTGTTCAAGGACTCAATCATTTGTTGTTTTCTGAGAAATACTACTCTCTTTAAGAAACTCTATCTTGCATGTAATTATTTTCTCTATGCTGTAAGAAACGGTTATGTATACTGATTTAGCCAGAGTGGATCATGCCATGATTAACAAGCTTCTAGTGATAATTCTAATAAAGTTTACTTTGGTTGACGCTAATATTCTAGTGGAGTTTGAGGTAAACCTACATGTTTAGTTCAGGCTTCAACCAATTTGTTGCACTTTAGCCACCAAAACCCAAAACATCTTGGATATGAGTTTTGGATCTTGTGAATTAAATCACAAAGCATATTGGATTCTTATGAACCATCCTCTACATAGTGATAAGACCAAACAAACCATTGCGTTTTCTTGCAGATCCTTGAGAAGGACACTTTACAATATCATGGTCACTCTATATACACTTCAACATTTGTGATTGACACGAAGCAAATATCAATCTCTTTGAGAAGAAGCAAGAAGAGAGCAGTTAAGAAAAGATCACCATCTTCTTTGTCTGATAAAAGAATGTCGACACGTGAAGACAAAATCATCAAGGACCCGTGTTTAATTAGTTATCTACAACTACAAATGACACATTAAAATTTTAAAACTTATAAATGAAAAAGGAACCTACTTCTTCGTCGGTAGCAATAAAACCATATGAATGCTCATGTCCCTACCACCTAACTTCAATTATTGTTGCTTTTACTACAAGTCCCTTTCCCATCCTCCACATCAACACACCAAACCCTAACGAACCGGTAAATTCAATGACGCACTCAACTCTTTTTCTTCCTTGCTTTTCTTAATATATAATTTGGATTTCTTGTAACTACTAATCACTATCAAGTAACGTTGATTCATTCTCCTTTCTTTAATCCGACATTTGGTTTTCTATAGGCCTTTAGGAACCTACCTAACCATACTTAGTTTGACAAGTTTATAGAGTGTTCCAGTGTCTAACAATTCAAGAATATTCCAAACGTATTCGACGAAAATCTTAAATCGTGTTCTCTTCTCAGTTCTCATACCCTAGAAAAGTCCGAAGCACATCACATATCACATCACATAGAAAGTGAATATATATAAATTTTCTATATATTATATGGCTACGTCGAGCAAGAGCTGCACTACCCAATGGGAATATTCGCTATAATTGGCTCAGTAGTCGCTACCAGCAGCCCCATTTTAAAATACAAACAAGAGAACAAAATTTAATTTAATATTCTAAATGAAATCTTGACAAAAGATTTATCCTAATAAAATTTCGGATTTATGTCTTTCTTTTTTCTTTCAGCTAAAATATATATTTGCCCTTTTAACTACGAATGAATGCACACGAGCGGTGAAACGCATAAAACCAGAATGATAACCTTTTTGGTAATATTTCTATAAATTGTGTAAGATGCATTAAGGTTAAAAATCATTTTAACTGATTGTGATATGTGAATGTTAGAATCTACAGTTTCCTTGTTTGGTTGTGCAAAATTTAATGCTATTTTTCACCGTTTCCTAAGAAAATCTTACATGCTTTATCCTTTAACATTAGTTAGGAACTCTTTTTTTAAATAAGAACTTTATTCATTGAAGTTCTTCGGTAGTCTAGTGTTTCTTATGCGTGTGTATGACCTCAATGTTGCAGGTTCGATGCCTCAAACTATACGTTTGTTTTACAAAAATAAAAACTTTATTCCTTGCTTGGCTGTACAAAATCTGATATTTAAAGAAATTTGTAAAGAAAAAAAAGTATTATCTTATTCTTTTCCCAAAACATTATTGGGAAATATTTTCTGGGTAGATGGTATTGCTTGCCAGTACGAAACTCATGTATAATTTTTGTAAATAAAATGAAAATTATTCATTTGACCAAAATAAATGAAAATTATTCTTTGTTCAACTGGCAAACCAGCATTTATTTACAGACATTTTCTGGTATCTCGATGCCATTTTCTCATAAGAATTATTATTACAAGCAAATATATGTGTGCAGCGCACGTGACAAGTTGTTTACATTCAACTTCTAATCTTTCAATCTCACCCGTCCAAATCGCCACAGTGGAGCCCGTTTCACAAAAGCGAATCATCCAGCTGTTTCCCTCGACCTGCATAGCTGGCACTGTCTTAATGGGTCAAGACAAGTTTCCAAAACCAACCTTTCGTTTTCTACAGTACACCCTCCCGCAGAGGAACAAATCCACTCTTATTAAACTCACCGATATCTCGAAATTAACTTTTCTAGTATGGGTTAATTAAAGTTTAGGGATTGCTCTTTGTAAACTTTCCCTTAACGACTAAGCCATACTGCCTTCTCACGCGCTACTAACGGAGCGTGAGTTTCAATCTCCTAAACAAGGAAACCAAATCATGAGAATCCAAAGTAGACATCTCATTTATAACCAATCTTTCTTCTTCTTCGTCTTCCTCTTTCCTTATCTCTCCATCTCTGTGAGAGAGAAAGGAACATTCTTGAGATCTTTCTTGCACAATGCTAACTCATTAGCAGATTCAAGAACAAAGCTCAAATCTTTCTTTACACTCGCTTTGAAGCTAAACGTGTTCTTGTTCTTGTTCTGATAATGCAGTCAAACGCCGTCGTTTTAGCGGCGGTCTTGTGTTTGTTTCTTCTACCACCGTTCGCCGTCGGGATACGGACGGGTCCAGGGAGGATCACGACCGTCAACGGCGGAATAAATACGTTTAGTAAACTCGGTCCGTTCATGGAAGCTCCGGAATACAGAAACGGCAAGGAGTGCGCTTCTCTAGTAAACAGAGAGAACTTCGTGTCGTCTTCCAACGACCCTTCTCTAGTCCACATCGCCATGACTCTAGACTCTGAGTATCTCCGTGGCTCGATCGCAGCCGTCCACTCCGTTCTCCGCCACGCGTCGTGTCCAGAAAACGTCTTCTTCCACTTCATCGCCGCAGAGTTCGACTCAGCGAGTCCCCGCGTACTGAGCCAACTCGTCCGGTCGACTTTCCCTCGCTGAGCTTCAAAGTCTACATCTTCAGGAGGACACGGTGATCAACCTGATATCGTCGTCGATCAGACAGGCTCTCGAGAACCCGCTGAACTACGCTCGGAACTACCTCGGAGACATACTCGACCGGAGCGTTGACCGAGTCATCTACCTCGACTCGGACGTGATCGTCGTCGACGACATCACCAAGCTTTGGAACACGTCGCTGACCGGGACACGTGTCATCGGGGCTCCGGAGTATTGCCACGCGAACTTCACGCATTACTTCACTTCGAACTGGTCAGACCCGGTTTTACCGGGTCAGATCTCGGGTCGGACGCCTTGCTACTTCAACACGGGGTGATGGTGATGGACATGGTTAGGTGGAGGAAGGGAGCTACAGGAGAAGCTAGAGAAGTGGATGCAGCTCCAGAAGAAGATGAGAATCTACGATCTTGGTTCTTTGCCACCGTTCTTGCTCGTGTTCGGAGGGATGTGGAAGCTATCGATCATAGATGGAACCAGCACGGTTTAGGAGGGACAACATACGAGGAAGCTGTCGGTCTCTGCATCCTGGTCCGGTGAGTTTGTTGCATTGGAGTGGGAAAGGGAAGCCGTGGGTGAGACTTGATGAGAAGAGAGCTTGTCCGTTGGATCATCTTTGGGAGCCGTATGATCTGTATAAGCATAAGATCGAGAGGGTTAAAGATCAGGCTCTGCTTTGGTTTGCTTCTTTGTCGGAGTTGGCTGATGATTGAAGCTTCTTGTGAGAGAGGTTAAAAGAAAAGTTACATTTGTTTATTTTCAATTTTCATGTTGTGCGTTTACAGGTTCTACAATACATTTGTTCAGGTGATTCTTTGATTTTGTGGTGTATAAATGGAATTAGAGAGGGAGAGAGTGAGAGATATAGAGGCTGTGGAAGCTGTTGATGAACCCTTTCTTTGAGAATTCTTTTTCATTTTGGTGCATCGTCTTGTTCCTTAATAAAACTCATCTTGAAGTGCCTCTTGAGATTTTCAAGTCAGACCATTTAGGTTGTGTATTATAGAGTAGCTTGGGTGACAAGTGATAAAGGAATGGATTGGTAACAATCAGACGGTATATCCTTTAACGCTATGGTAAGAGATGCCTAATCAAACCCTGACAGTGTGTGCATGCCATGGTCGACCTTAAGATTTATGAGGTTTAAGATAATCTACTCTATTAAAATTAGGAAGATTTACACGTATATTTTGAATGCGTAGGTTTGTGATTGACAGATAATCTACTTGATCGTTATCAAAACCATGATTACAACACATGACATAAACACAGCGTCGTTAAGGGATTAGTAATGGGCTGGTCTGTTAAAGCCCAAATGCGTTTTTCCTGGGTCCATAGCTTGTCGTTGTAGTTCACCGATGACTCTTGACTGACTTGACTCTCTAGAAGGAATGAATCGAATCTATGTGGTCCCACACGTTCAGAGTTGTCCGTGAGAAGCAGAGGCAAACATTTTAATTAATTTGATGATTAAAGAACTAAACTCGTGTCTAATTCAAAGTCTTTTGGGTCGAAGTCTTCAGCTTTCGAAGGTCTCGCTATTAGAGAAACACTGGGTTTCAATTTTGTGTGTGTGTGTGTGTCCACTGGAAGCAGAAATCCAAAAAAGTTGGATCATCATCATTTGGAGCTAACAATTGTTAGATTTTGTGGGCTATCTTCACTTTTTTTGCTGGTAAGTTTCTCTTAAATTCTCTCTCCTTCAAAGTGAAATTTGAGTACTTTCAATCATTGGGGTCTTTCTATTTTGCTTCAATTATTTGAATGCTTCCGACAAGAATCTGAGTTTGCTCACAAAGAGATTTTGTCTTGTGTGAAAGTAGTAATTAGATCCTTTACTCTTGAAGATAAAATAGCTATGGCTGATACAAGTTGTTGTTGTTGCCAATATTGACGATAAGGTATTATAATCTCTGTCTTCTTTTTAGATTGTCTCTGTTCTTGAGAGAGCTTCCCAAGTTCTTGACAAGATTGTACTATTTCTCATAGGTTTCTTGATTCATTCCTTTGGTTTCTAGGGGTGTTTATGGCTTGATGGAGGATAAACAGGTAAAGGCAATGGCTCCATCGAACCCGAGCCTGCAAGTGTCGGTTTCATTTGGAAGGTTTGAGAATGATTCACTCTCGTGGGAGAAGTTCTCTGCTCTCCAAACAAGTACTTGGAGGAAGCTGGAAAATTTTCAACTCCAGGTTCCGTAGCTCGGAAGAAGGCCTATTTCGAAGCTCATTACAAGAAGGTCGCTGAGAGGAAAGCTGAGTTCATGGATCATCAGGATAAAGAAATTGGCAAGAACGCATCCTTTAGATCAGTCCTTACAGATCAGGGAAGTGTAGAAAGTGGGCCGGTGACAGAGTCTGTGGTTGAAGAAGGATGTAATGGGCAGCTCACTTGTGAAGAAGTTAAGCATGTCACTGACATTGTGAAAGAAGAAGTTAAGAACAGTCAAAGATTGGAGAACTTGAAAGAGATTGCTCTTGTGAAGGAGAAACCAGATGATGTTGAAGTGAGAGAAGAAAGTCTACCAAATGATACTAATGGAAATACAAATGAAATACCAATGAAGGAGATGGAGAAAGAGAAAACCCAAAAACTAACCAAGAAGGATGAAAAACGTACAAGAAACTCTCCCAAGGTAAACTTTCTTGTCTTCTGCTTCGGATGTGTTGAAACAGTTTGTGTCTTCTAAACGCTCTTTCTTGTTCTTGTCTACAGCCTGATCAGGTGAGGACAAAACCGACAACTAACAAGACTGTAACAAGTAAGAAAACTCCACCGAACAAAACATGTTGAAGACAACAAAGAAACCAGCAGCACCTGTCTCAAAAGCAGCCCCACCAGTGTCTTCAACTCTAAGAGTGTACAAGCCAACTTCAAAAGTCACTTCACAGTCTTCTGCAAAGAAGGAAAAACGTCTCGTCTTTACTGAGAAACAAACAAACCTCTCTGAAGTCATTGCATATGTCCATGAGTCTTGGTCCATCTGCCTCTGATCCTACTTCTCTAACAAGCACTAGAAAGTCATTGATCATGGAGAGAATGGGAGATAAAGACATTGTGAAACGTGCTTTTAAAACGTTTCAAAAGAGTTATGGCTTCAAAGCTTCTGTCGACGAGCAAAAGCCAGCTCTAAAGCAGGTATATTAGTATTTTCTTAGTAATGTTTTTTTTGTAAAAGATAACCACTGTTTCAGCTGCTTAAACACCAGAATCCTGCTAAGCCAACGACGAAAGCAAGTGGCATGGAGAAGAGAAGTAGTACTAACACTCGTGGACTGAAAAGCAATGTGACAGCTGAGAAACAACAAAAGGAGGTAATATCTCTCTCTCTCGTGAGTTATGACCAAACTAAACATTGGAGGTTTGCGAACCCTAAGGCTGGAGTGGTTGATGTCAAAACTCGGAGAGACTCTCTTAATCCAAACGCAAGTTCTCTTCCAGTATACGTACCTTACAAAGAGGCTCTTCAGAAAAGGTGTTAGGATAGTTATAATCGGTTCGGTTTTAGTATGATCTTTGCCACCAATGTTGTTCCATTTAGTCTTGAGGTGAAGAGCCAATGATCTTTTTGTTATATAGAGAAGTCTCTAGTTGTTAAAAATAAGCCTAACGTTAATATCATCCCTGAGGGAATGGATGATGAATGGTTATAATTTACATTCCTGTGTATGTGTATAGACTGTGAGAATCATACAGTTTGTTTTGAGGATGAGTCAGAGCTACCATCTTTGGCTGTGATAATCTTGTATCTTGAAAGATATCTGGACCTTCGAAAAAAATTATTCACGGTTGGTAATATATTCGAATAAGTAATGATAAAATTTTAGAAGTTACTAACTTCATTTGTGTTTTTTTTTTAATTATAAATAATAAATTGAGAAGTATAATTAAAAATTTAAAGTTTAGATCTTAATGTATACTCCCTGTGGTTCATATTAGATGATGTTTCTGTTTGACCATTCTAATTGCATATGCTAAATGCATAACAATAAGCTCATTATGGAATTTGGACTTAAGCCTAAACTGTTTCCTCGCATAATCATATGACAATGCGTTCCAAATTCCAAATTATAATGTTTTTGTTTTCCTTTGAATTTGACTGTATTGAATGAGATCCGTAATTATTTTCCTTAGTTACGAGAAGATAGAGAATATCAATAGTCGATAATCATTTACGCAAGACTCAATAGTCGATAATCATTTACTATAAATTCATCACTCATGCAAGTTTTTGAACCTCACTCGAAATAAGAAAAGCTCATTTGAAGTGTTATTACTATTGAAAATGTTTGGATTCGGATGCTTCATGATGTTCGTCTCGTGTGTGGTGATGATAGTGCAGGCTGCGATAACCCTCGCTTCTGTCTTAGGTTATGTTTAGTGCTTAAGTTGTAATCGATCGGGCTTATAAGTCAGATCTCACTATGAATTAATAAAAAATAATTTCTTCTTATTTCTTTAATCTTTTTTACTTACTTTTTGTGCTATTTACACATGACTCTATATTCGAATTTTCCTGTTACACGTTCCTTTCTATACTTGTTGGTTTCTCTGGTATTTGCACGAAGTCAATGTTGATATATGTTCATTAATTATGAGTTCTTGTTTTTCTTTAAAAAAATTGTTTACTATAAGATTTTTGAGGCCTAAGCTTATAACCTCTTTGTATTGGGGATCATAATAGTCAAACTCATTATCTTGAACTCTTCTAGAACCGAAAAAAAACCAAAAAACTGAAAAGCCAAAGAACTAAATGCTCATGGCTAGCTTAAACCATTATAAAAAAAGTTTACACAGAAAGTAATTATGATAATTAAATGTGATTTGGTTAATTCGAAAAATAATTGTAGAAGATTGATTAAATTATTAGTCTAGAAAAACAATGGAAAAGAAAAAAATATGGGTGTACGGAGGAGTGTTGGTGGTAGGCACGAGACCGATCGGTATCCGGTAATTTTAAGGTATCCAGATCCGAATCTTTATCCCACGATCGAATTTTACTATATGACTCTTTGAGCATATTTGTTAGCAACGCATCTATAAGCATATATTTGAATATTATAATCGATTCTGCACCTAGTGATTTGACCCAACAAACCGTCGCTATTAACTTTGCAGGTCCTTGAGATGGACACCTACAGATACCACGGTCACTCTATGTCTGACCCAGGAAGTACCTACCGTACACGTGACGAAGTCTCCGGTGAGACAGGTTAGTTCTTTGTTTCATTTGTAAGAACACTGCTCCAAAGCGTCAGAAAATTTTAATATGTAAATTTTTCATTGGTGGTGTTACCTTTTAGGTGCGTGATCCTATTGAAAGGGTGCGGAAGTTGCTCTTATCTCATGACATAGCTACAGAAAAGAGCTCAAGGTACTCTTTTTCTCCACCTTCACATCCTCCACATACAAACATAATCATCATTTCCATATGCAAATGACAATCCTCTCTTGACTTAAAAGGACATGGAGAAAGAAGTGAGGAAAGAAGTAGATGACGCCGTAGCTCAGGCCAAGGTAATATAATCTCATGGCTCTTTCTACCTTTGTCTTTGTTATTCATATATCAAAAGCATTTATACAAATCCTATTCGTTAAAATTGTTTCAGGAGCCCCGTACCAGAGCCATCTGAGCTATTCACAAACATGTACGTCAAAGACTGCGGAGTTGAGGTACTACACTTCCCAGTCTTTAACCCTTGTGGCTTTGTAGTTCTTTGCATGTTCCGTAATATAAGAAGAATCTAGAGATTTATGCAATTTTCTTCATTGTCATGTGCAGTCATTTGGAGCAGACAGAAAAGAACTCAAAGTCACACTTACTTAAACCTTGTTCCGTAGGAGATGAAGGTTCTCAATAAATGCACTCACAATTCTCGAGTCTTGCTACCAAATCATTTCTGGTTTACATTTTCATTTCAAGTGAACAGCCATTGCTTTTGCTTAAGCCTTTTGCCATTTTTAAATACACTTCAACAACATTGTTACTGACACAGAAGCAATAAGCTTTGGATCTTATGAGTCTTTCTCTATGTGTGAATGATAAGAGAAGCAAGAAGAGAGCAGTTCAGAAAATATCTCATCTTCTTTGTATGTGTTAAAAAGGATCGTGACGTGTGAGTTCAAAAATCATCAAGAACCCGTGTTTAATATCGTCATCTACAACTACAAATGACATATTTAAAGTTAGAATAGACAAATGGAGACAGATGGTAGCAATAAAGCCTCATGAATTCTTATTATCTTTGCTTCTACTACAAGTCCTTTTTCTATCACACACCAAATCCTACTGAACCGGTAAACTCAATGACGCACTCACTCTTTTAGTTTTCTTGTGACTACTAATCACCAATAAGAAACGTTGATTCATTCTCTTTTTTCTTTCTTAACCCGGTATTTGTTTCTCCATATATATACATTGGTGGTGTGAAATAAAAACATGGGTTGTTCAAGGACTCAATCATTTGTTGTTTTCTGAGAAATACTACTCTCTTTAAGAAACTCTATCTTGCATGTAATTATTTTCTCTATGCTGTAAGAAACGGTTATGTATACTGATTTAGCCAGAGTGGATCATGCCATGATTAACAAGCTTCTAGTGATAATTCTAATAAAGTTTACTTTGGTTGACGCTAATATTCTAGTGGAGTTTGAGGTAAACCTACATGTTTAGTTCAGGCTTCAACCAATTTGTTGCACTTTAGCCACCAAAACCCAAAACATCTTGGATATGAGTTTTGGATCTTGTGAATTAAATCACAAAGCATATTGGATTCTTATGAACCATCCTCTACATAGTGATAAGACCAAACAAACCATTGCGTTTTCTTGCAGATCCTTGAGAAGGACACTTTACAATATCATGGTCACTCTATATACACTTCAACATTTGTGATTGACACGAAGCAAATATCAATCTTTCTCTTTGAGAGAAGCAAGAAGAGAGCAGTTAAGAAAAGATCACCATCTTCTTTGTCTGATAAAAGAATGTCGACACGTGAAGACAAAATCATCAAGGACCCGTGTTTAATTAGTTATCTACAACTACAAATGACACATTAAAATTTTAAAACTTATAAATGAAAAAGGAACCTACTTCTTCGTCGGTAGCAATAAAACCATATGAATGCTCATGTCCCTACCACCTAACTTCAATTATTGTTGCTTTTACTACAAGTCCCTTTCCCATCCTCCACATCAACACACCAAACCCTAACGAACCGGTAAATTCAATGACGCACTCAACTCTTTTTCTTCCTTGCTTTTCTTAATATATAATTTGGATTTCTTGTAACTACTAATCACTATCAAGTAACGTTGATTCATTCTCCTTTCTTTAATCCGACATTTGGTTTTCTATAGGCCTTTAGGAACCTACCTAACCATACTTAGTTTGACAAGTTTATAGAGTGTTCCAGTGTCTAACAATTCAAGAATATTCCAAACGTATTCGACGAAAATCTTAAATCGTGTTCTCTTCTCAGTTCTCATACCCTAGAAAAAGTCCGAAGCACATCACATATCACATCACATAGAAAGTGAATATATATAAATTTTCTATATATTATATGGCTACGTCGAGCAAGAGCTGCACTACCCAATGGGAATATTCGCTATAATTGGCTCAGTAGTCGCTACCAGCAGCCCCATTTTAAAATACAAACAAGAGAACAAAATTTAATTTAATATTCTAAATGAAATCTTGCCGACAAAAGATTTATCCTAATAAAATTTCGGATTTATGTCTTTCTTTTTTTCTTTCAGCTAAAATATATATTTGCCCTTTTTTAACTACGAATGAATGCACACGAGCGGTGAAACGCATAAAACCAGAATGATAACCTTTTTTGGTAATATTTCTATAAATTGTGTAAGATGCATTAAGGTTAAAAATCATTTTAACTGATTGTGATATGTGAATGTTAGAATCTACAGTTTCCTTGTTTGGTTGTGCAAAATTTAATGCTATTTTTCACCGTTTCCTAAGAAAATCTTACATGCTTTATCCTTTAACATTAGTTAGGAACTCTTTTTTTAAATAAGAACTTTATTCATTGAAGTTCTTCGGTAGTCTAGTGTTTCTTATGCGTGTGTATGACCTCAATGTTGCAGGTTCGATGCCTCAAACTATACGTTTGTTTTACAAAAATAAAAAACTTTATTCCTTGCTTGGCTGTACAAAATCTGATATTTAAAGAAATTTGTAAAGAAAAAAAAGTATTATCTTATTCTTTTCCCAAAAACATTATTGGGAAATATTTTCTGGGGTAGATGGTATTGCTTGCCAGTACGAAACTCATGTATAATTTTTGTAAATAAAATGAAAATTATTCATTTGACCAAAAATAAATGAAAATTATTCTTTGTTCAACTGGCAAACCAGCATTTATTTACAGACATTTTCTGGTATCTCGATGCCATTTTCTCATAAGAATTATTATTACAAGCAAATATATGTGTGCAGCGCGTGACAAGTTGTTTACATTCAACTTCTAATCTTTCAATCTCACCCGTCCAAATCGCCACAGTGGAGCCCGTTTCACAAAAGCGAATCATCCAGCTGTTTCCCTCGACCTGCATAGCTGGCACTGTCTTAATGGGTCAAGACAAGTTTCCAAAACCAACCTTTCGTTTCTCTACAGTACACCCTCCCGCAGAGGAACAAATCCACTCTTATTAAACTCACCGATATCTCGAAATTAACTTTTCTAGTATGGGTTAATTAAAGTTTAGGGATTGCTCTTTGTAAACTTTCCTTAACGACTAAGCCATACTGCCTTCTCACGCGCTACTAACGGAGCGTGAGTTTCAATCTCCTAAACAAGGAAACCAAATCATGAGAATCCAAAGTAGACATCTCATTTATAACCAATCTTTCTTCTTCTTCGTCTTCCTCTTTCCTTATCTCTCCATCTCTGTGGAGAGAGAAAGGAATTCTTGAGATCTTTCTTGCACAATGCTAACTCATTAGCAGATTCAAGAACAAAGCTCAAATCTTTCTTTACACTCGCTTTGAAGCTAAACGTGTTCTTGTTCTTGTTCTGATAATGCAGTCAAACGCCGTCGTTTTAGCGGCGGTCTTGTGTTTGTTTCTTCTACCACCGTTCGCCGTCGGGATACGGACGGGTCCAGGGAGGATCACGACCGTCAACGGCGGAATAAATACGTTTAGTAAACTCGGTCCGTTCATGGAAGCTCCGGAATACAGAAACGGCAAGGAGTGCGCTTCTCTAGTAAACAGAGAGAACTTCGTGTCGTCTTCCAACGACCCTTCTCTAGTCCACATCGCCATGACTCTAGACTCTGAGTATCTCCGTGGCTCGATCGCAGCCGTCCACTCCGTTCTCCGCCACGCGTCGTGTCCAGAAAACGTCTTCTTCCACTTCATCGCCGCAGAGTTCGACTCAGCGAGTCCCCGCGTACTGAGCCAACTCGTCCGGTCGACTTTCCCCTCGCTGAGCTTCAAAGTCTACATCTTCAGGGAGGACACGGTGATCAACCTGATATCGTCGTCGATCAGACAGGCTCTCGAGAACCCGCTGAACTACGCTCGGAACTACCTCGGAGACATACTCGACCGGAGCGTTGACCGAGTCATCTACCTCGACTCGGACGTGATCGTCGTCGACGATCACCAAGCTTTGGAACACGTCGCTGACCGGGACACGTGTCATCGGGGCTCCGGGTATTGCCACGCGAACTTCACGCATTACTTCACTTCGAACTTGGTCAGACCCGGTTTTACCGGGTCAGATCTCGGTCGGACGCCTTGCTACTTCAACACGGGGTGATGGTGATGGACATGGTTAGGTGGAGGAAGGGAGCTACAGGGAGAAGCTAGAGAAGTGGATGCAGCTCCAGAAGAAGATGAGAATCTACGATCTTGGTTCTTTGCCACCGTTCTTGCTCGTGTTCGGAGGGGATGTGGAAGCTATCGATCATAGATGGAACCAGCACGGTTTAGGAGGGGACAACATACGAGGAAGCTGTCGGTCTCTGCATCCTGGTCCGGTGAGTTTGTTGCATTGGAGTGGGAAAGGGAAGCCGTGGGTGAGACTTGATGAGAAGAGCTTGTCCGTTGGATCATCTTTGGGAGCCGTATGATCTGTATAAGCATAAGATCGAGAGGGTTAAAGATCAGGCTCTGCTTTGGTTTGCTTCTTTGTCGGAGTTGGCTGATGATTGAAGCTTCTTGTGAGAGAGGTTAAAAGAAAAGTTACATTTGTTTATTTTCAATTTTCATGTTGTGCGTTTACAGGTTCTACAATACATTTGTTCAGGTGATTCTTTGATTTTGTGGTGTATAAATGGAATTAGAGAGGGAGAGTGAGAGATATAGAGGCTGTGGAAGCTGTTGATGAACCCTTTCTTTGAGAATTCTTTTTCATTTTGGTGCATCGTCTTGTTCCTTAATAAAACTCATCTTGAAGTGCCTCTTGAGATTTTCAAGTCAGACCATTTAGGTTGTGTATTATAGAGTAGCTTGGGTGACAAGTGATAAAGGAATGGATTGGTAACAATCAGACGGTATATCCTTTAACGCTATGGTAAGAGATGCCTAATCAAACCCTGACAGTGTGTGCATGCCATGGTCGACCTTAAGATTTATGAGGTTTAAGATAATCTACTCTATTAAAATTAGGAAGATTTACACGTATATTTTGAATGCGTAGGTTTGTGATTGACAGATAATCTACTTGATCGTTATCAAAACCATGATTACAACACATGACATAAACACAGCGTCGTTAAGGGATTAGTAATGGGCTGGTCTGTTAAAGCCCAAATGCGTTTTCCTGGGTCCATAGCTTGTCGTTGTAGTTCACCGATGACTCTTGACTGACTTGACTCTCTAGAAGGAATGAATCGAATCTATGTGGTCCCACACGTTCAGAGTTGTCCGTGAGAAGCAGAGGCAAACATTTTAATTAATTTGATGATTAAAGAACTAAACTCGTGTCTAATTCAAAGTCTTTTGGGTCGAAGTCTTCAGCTTTCGAAGGTCTCGCTATTAGAGAAACACTGGTTTTTTTGTGTGTGTGTGTCCACTGGAAGCAGAAATCCAAAAAGTTGGATCATCATCATTTGGAGCTAACAATTGTTAGATTTTGTGGGCTATCTTCACTTTTTTTTGCTGGTAAGTTTCTCTTAAATTCTCTCCTTCAAAGTGAAATTTGAGTACTTTCAATCATTGGGGTCTTTCTATTTTGCTTCAATTATTTGAATGCTTCCGACAAGAATCTGAGTTTGCTCACAAAGAGATTTTGTCTTGTGTGAAAGTAGTAATTAGATCCTTTACTCTTGAAGATAAAATAGCTATGGCTGATACAAGTTGTTGTTGTTGCCAATATTGACGATAAGGTATTATAATCTCTGTCTTCTTTTAGATTGTCTCTGTTCTTGAGAGAGCTTCCCAAGTTCTTGACAAGATTGTACTATTTCTCATAGGTTTCTTGATTCATTCCTTTGGTTTCTAGGGGGTGTTTATGGCTTGATGGAGGATAAACAGGTAAAGGCAATGGCTCCATCGAACCCGAGCCTGCAAGTGTCGGTTTCATTTGGAAGGTTTGAGAATGATTCACTCTCGTGGGAGAAGTTCTCTGCTTTCTCTCCAAACAAGTACTTGGAGGAAGCTGGAAAATTTTCAACTCCAGGTTCCGTAGCTCGGAAGAAGGCCTATTTCGAAGCTCATTACAAGAAGGTCGCTGAGAGGAAAGCTGAGTTCATGGATCATCAGGATAAAGAAATTGGCAAGAACGCATCCTTTAGATCAGTCCTTACAGATCAGGAAGTGTAGAAAGTGGGCCGGTGACAGAGTCTGTGGTTGAAGAAGGATGTAATGGGCAGCTCACTTGTGAAGAAGTTAAGCATGTCACTGACATTGTGGAAGAAGTTAAGAACAGTCAAAGATTGGAGAACTTGAAAGAGATTGCTCTTGTGAAGGAGAAACCAGATGATGTTGAAGTGAGAGAAGAAAGTAAAATGATACTAATGGAAATACAAATGAAATACCAATGATCCCAATAACCAAGAAGGATGAAAACGTACAAGAAACTCTCCCAAGGTAAACTTTCTTGTCGCTTCGGATGTGTTGAAACAGTTTGTGTCTTCTAAACGCTCTTTCTTGTTCTTGTCTACAGCCTGATCAGGTGAGGACAAAACCGACAACTAACAAGACTGTAACAAGTAAGAAAACTCCACCGAACAAAAACATGTTGAAGACAACAAAGAAACCAGCAGCACCTGTCTCAAAAGCAGCCCCACCAGTGTCTTCAACTCTAAGAGTGTACAAGCCAACTTCAAAAGTCACTTCACAGTCTTCTGCAAAGAAGGAAAAACGTCTCGTCTTTACTGAGAAACAAACAAACCTCTCTGAAGTCATTGCATATGTCCATGAGTCTTGGTCCATCTGCCTCTGATCCTACTTCTCTAACAAGCACTAGAAAGTCATTGATCATGGAGAGAATGGGAGATAAAGACATTGTGAAACGTGCTTTTAAAACGTTTCAAAAGAGTTATGGCTTCAAAGCTTCTGTCGACGAGCAAAAGCCAGCTCTAAAGCAGGTATATTAGTATTTTCTTAGTAATGTTTTTTGTAAAGATAACCACTGTTTCAGCTGCTTAAACACCAGAATCCTGCTAAGCCAACGGCGAAAGCAAGTGGCATGGAGAAGAGTAGTACTAACACTCGTGGACTGAAAAGCAATGTGACAGCTGAGAAACAACAAAAGGAGGTAATATCTCTCTCGTGAGTTATGACCAAACTAAACATTGGAGGTTTCTGCGAACCCTAAGGCTGGAGTGGTTGATGTCAAAACTCGAGAGACTCTCTTAATCCAAACGCAAGTTCTCTTCCAGTATACGTACCTTACAAAGAGGCTCTTCAGAAAAGGTGTTAGGATAGTTATAATCGGTTCGGTTTTAGTATGATCTTTGCCACCAATGTTGTTCCATTTAGTCTTGAGGTGAAGAGCCAATGATCTTTTGTTATATAGAGAAGTCTCTAGTTGTTAAAAATAAGCCTAACGTTAATATCATCCCTGAGGGAATGGATGATGAATGGTTATAATTTACATTCCTGTGTATGTGTATAGACTGTGAGAATCATACAGTTTGTTTTGAGGATGAGTCAGAGCTACCATCTTTGGCTGTGATAATCTTGTATCTTGAAAGATATCTGGACCTTCGAAAAAATTATTCACGGTTGGTAATATATTCGAATAAGTAATGATAAAATTTTAGAAGTTACTAACTTCATTTGTGTTTTTTAATTATAAATAATAAATTGAGAAGTATAATTAAAAATTTAAAGTTTAGATCTTAATGTATACTCCTGTGGTTCATATTAGATGATGTTTCTGTTTGACCATTCTAATTGCATATGCTAAATGCATAACAATAAGCTCATTATGGAATTTGGACTTAAGCCTAAACTGTTTCCTCGCATAATCATATGACAATGCGTTCCAAATTCCAAATTATAATGTTTTGTTTTCCTTTGAATTTGACTGTATTGAATGAGATCCGTAATTATTTTCCTTAGTTACGAGAAGATAGAGAATATCAATAGTCGATAATCATTTACGCAAGACTCAATAGTCGATAATCATTTACTATAAATTCATCACTCATGCAAGTTTTGAACCTCACTCGAAATAAGAAAAGCTCATTTGAAGTGTTATTACTATTGAAAATGTTTGGATTCGGATGCTTCATGATGTTCGTCTCGTGTGTGGTGATGATAGTGCAGGCTGCGATAACCCTCGCTTCTGTCTTAGGTTATGTTTAGTGCTTAAGTTGTAATCGATCGGGCTTATAAGTCAGATCTCACTATGAATTAATAAAAATAATTTCTTCTTATTTCTTTAATCTTTTTACTTACTTTTTGTGCTATTTACACATGACTCTATATTCGAATTTTCCTGTTACACGTTCCTTTCTATACTTGTTGGTTTCTCTGGTATTTGCACGAAGTCAATGTTGATATATGTTCATTAATTATGAGTTCTTGTTTTCTTTAAAAAATTGTTTACTATAAGATTTTTGAGGCCTAAGCTTATAACCTCTTTGTATTGGGGATCATAATAGTCAAACTCATTATCTTGAACTCTTCTAGAACCGAAAAAACCAAAAACTGAAAAGCCAAAGAACTAAATGCTCATGGCTAGCTTAAATTATAAAAAAGTTTACACAGAAAGTAATTATGATAATTAAATGTGATTTGGTTAATTCGAAAAATAATTGTAGAAGATTGATTAAATTATTAGTCTAGAAAAACAATGGAAAAGAAAAAAATATGGGTGTACGGAGGTGTTGGTGGTAGGCACGAGACCATCGGGTATCCGGTAATTTTAAGGTATCCAGATCGAATCTTTATCCTGGATCTAGAATTTTACTATATTTATCCGGATTTGTAGTTCTGGATATCCTTCTAAAATTTTAATATCTGGCGATATCGGATCGGATTGGATCCTTAAAATAAATAAAAATATTATTAATATATATAAATATTAAAATAATTTAAAATATAAAAATATATATAATATTTTAATTATTTCTATGTATAATATTACATAATTTATATAAAATTTATATATACTATATAAAAATGAAAATATATTAAATAAAATTAATATATATATATATAATTATTTTTGAAATAGTTATTAATAAAATTCTACGGATTCGGATATCGACTAAAAATTAAGATATTTGGATCGGATCCGGTTTTAATGATTCAACATTTTACTATCCAAATCTGATTTAGCCTCCAGATATCAATTTTGGATCGAGATCGGATCAATCGGATCGAATCCATAAAAGTCTCATGCCTACGTGAGACAACTGATGTCAACACAATATTAATTTGTTAAACTAATCAATATAGTTTTGTCTGGAAGGCCAGCAGTCTCCACGTGAACACTACGCGCCATCAAAAACAAGAAACAACCTGAGGCCCTTAAAATCCGGAGCCTCGCGGGCCGAACAGCGAAATGTAGTGAAAATCCAGGGTTTTAAATTTCTTCTTCTCTATGAGCGAACCTAAACTGTTTCTGCTTTGACAGTTCAGTCTTATGATCTCACTAGATTCTTTAAGGGTTTTCTGGTGAGGTGTTTTGTTCCGGTTGAAAAATGGCAGCTCATAGATTTAAATCGGAGAATAAAGATGCTGAGAAGCAGCTACGTCGATACCCGTGCGACGTTCTAGGCGTCTTGAGGGATCAAGAAATTAAGAGCGCCTACCCTAGTAAAGCTTCTTTATTGGTTTCTTGTTGTCTCTGTAGTTTGCTATGCGAGTTTGGAAGATGAAGATCAAATCTAAAAGATAGAATCTTTATGGGTTTGGGAGAAGATTCTTGAATTGAGTTTACCAATAAGTCTCTGGCAACATGTTAATGGGTACTTATACTAAAGGGAAGGCGGTGGTCTAGTCTCCTTCTGCTTATCTCTGTTTTAGTCTTGTTCCCTATTGTAGCCAATGCCTGGCTATGATCTCACTTTTGTGTGCGTAGTGAGTGTCTTATCTCCTTATAAGTAACATATGTGCTAAGCAATGTGCACACTTTTATGCTGTCACAGTAACAGAAGAGGAAGTAACTTCTGGATTGGTCTGCAGAGTAGAATCATCTAGCAAAAGCAAATTCAAGGTTGACTCGCCATAGTCTTTCCCCTGTCAAACTGATATATAAATGCTGAAGTATTGACAACTAACGTGTGCGTTTGCTTGTGACTACTAATCACCAATAAGAAACGTTGATTCATTCTCTTTTTCTTTCTTAACCCGGTATTTGTTTCTCCATATATATACATTGGTGGTGTGAAATAAAAACATGGGTTGTTCAAGGACTCAATCATTTGTTGTTTTCTGAGAAATACTACTCTCTTTAAGAAACTCTATCTTGCATGTAATTATTTTCTCTATGCTGTAAGAAACGGTTATGTATACTGATTTAGCCAGAGTGGATCATGCCATGATTAACAAGCTTCTAGTGATAATTCTAATAAAGTTTACTTTGGTTGACGCTAATATTCTAGTGGAGTTTGAGGTAAACCTACATGTTTAGTTCAGGCTTCAACCAATTTGTTGCACTTTAGCCACCAAAACCCAAAACATCTTGGATATGAGTTTTGGATCTTGTGAATTAAATCACAAAGCATATTGGATTCTTATGAACCATCCTCTACATAGTGATAAGACCAAACAAACCATTGCGTTTTCTTGCAGATCCTTGAGAAGGACACTTTACAATATCATGGTCACTCTATATACACTTCAACATTTGTGATTGACACGAAGCAAATATCAATCTTTCTCTTTGAGAGAAGCAAGAAGAGAGCAGTTAAGAAAAGATCACCATCTTCTTTGTCTGATAAAAGAATGTCGACACGTGAAGACAAAATCATCAAGGACCCGTGTTTAATTAGTTATCTACAACTACAAATGACACATTAAAATTTTAAAAACTTATAAATGAAAAAAGGAACCTACTTCTTCGTCGGTAGCAATAAAACCATATGAATGCTCATGTCCCTACCACCTAACTTCAATTATTGTTGCTTTTACTACAAGTCCCTTTCCCATCCTCCACATCAACACACCAAACCCTAACGAACCGGTAAATTCAATGACGCACTCAACTCTTTTTCTTCCTTGCTTTTCTTAATATATAATTTGGATTTCTTGTAACTACTAATCACTATCAAGTAACGTTGATTCATTCTCCCTTTCTTTAATCCGACATTTGGTTTTCTATAGGCCTTTAGGAACCTACCTAACCATACTTAGTTTGACAAGTTTATAGAGTGTTCCAGTGTCTAACAATTCAAGAATATTCCAAACGTATTCGACGAAAATCTTAAATCGTGTTCTCTTCTCAGTTCTCATACCCTAGAAAAAGTCCGAAGCACATCACATATCACATCACATAGAAAGTGAATATATATAAATTTTCTATATATTATATGGCTACGTCGAGCAAGAGCTGCACTACCCAATGGGAATATTCGCTATAATTGGCTCAGTAGTCGCTACCAGCAGCCCCATTTTAAAATACAAACAAGAGAACAAAATTTAATTTAATATTCTAAATGAAATCTTGCCGACAAAAGATTTATCCTAATAAAATTTCGGATTTATGTCTTTCTTTTTTTCTTTCAGCTAAAATATATATTTGCCCTTTTTTAACTACGAATGAATGCACACGAGCGGTGAAACGCATAAAACCAGAATGATAACCTTTTTTGGTAATATTTCTATAAATTGTGTAAGATGCATTAAGGTTAAAAATCATTTTAACTGATTGTGATATGTGAATGTTAGAATCTACAGTTTCCTTGTTTGGTTGTGCAAAATTTAATGCTATTTTTCACCGTTTCCTAAGAAAATCTTACATGCTTTATCCTTTAACATTAGTTAGGAACTCTTTTTTTAAATAAGAACTTTATTCATTGAAGTTCTTCGGTAGTCTAGTGTTTCTTATGCGTGTGTATGACCTCAATGTTGCAGGTTCGATGCCTCAAACTATACGTTTGTTTTACAAAAATAAAAAACTTTATTCCTTGCTTGGCTGTACAAAATCTGATATTTAAAGAAATTTGTAAAGAAAAAAAAGTATTATCTTATTCTTTTCCCAAAAACATTATTGGGAAATATTTTCTGGGGTAGATGGTATTGCTTGCCAGTACGAAACTCATGTATAATTTTTGTAAATAAAATGAAAATTATTCATTTGACCAAAAATAAATGAAAATTATTCTTTGTTCAACTGGCAAACCAGCATTTATTTACAGACATTTTCTGGTATCTCGATGCCATTTTCTCATAAGAATTATTATTACAAGCAAATATATGTGTGCAGCGCGTGACAAGTTGTTTACATTCAACTTCTAATCTTTCAATCTCACCCGTCCAAATCGCCACAGTGGAGCCCGTTTCACAAAAGCGAATCATCCAGCTGTTTCCCTCGACCTGCATAGCTGGCACTGTCTTAATGGGGTCAAGACAAGTTTCCAAAACCAACCTTTCGTTTCTCTACAGTACACCCTCCCGCAGAGGAACAAATCCACTCTTATTAAACTCACCGATATCTCGAAATTAACTTTTCTAGTATGGGTTAATTAAAGTTTAGGGATTGCTCTTTGTAAACTTTCCTTAACGACTAAGCCATACTGCCTTCTCACGCGCTACTAACGGAGCGTGAGTTTCAATCTCCTAAACAAGGAAACCAAATCATGAGAATCCAAAGTAGACATCTCATTTATAACCAATCTTTCTTCTTCTTCGTCTTCCTCTTTCCTTATCTCTCCATCTCTGTGGAGAGAGAAAGGAATTCTTGAGATCTTTCTTGCACAATGCTAACTCATTAGCAGATTCAAGAACAAAGCTCAAATCTTTCTTTACACTCGCTTTGAAGCTAAACGTGTTCTTGTTCTTGTTCTGATAATGCAGTCAAACGCCGTCGTTTTAGCGGCGGTCTTGTGTTTGTTTCTTCTACCACCGTTCGCCGTCGGGATACGGACGGGTCCAGGGAGGATCACGACCGTCAACGGCGGAATAAATACGTTTAGTAAACTCGGTCCGTTCATGGAAGCTCCGGAATACAGAAACGGCAAGGAGTGCGCTTCTCTAGTAAACAGAGAGAACTTCGTGTCGTCTTCCAACGACCCTTCTCTAGTCCACATCGCCATGACTCTAGACTCTGAGTATCTCCGTGGCTCGATCGCAGCCGTCCACTCCGTTCTCCGCCACGCGTCGTGTCCAGAAAACGTCTTCTTCCACTTCATCGCCGCAGAGTTCGACTCAGCGAGTCCCCGCGTACTGAGCCAACTCGTCCGGTCGACTTTCCCTCGCTGAGCTTCAAAGTCTACATCTTCAGGGAGGACACGGTGATCAACCTGATATCGTCGTCGATCAGACAGGCTCTCGAGAACCCGCTGAACTACGCTCGGAACTACCTCGGAGACATACTCGACCGGAGCGTTGACCGAGTCATCTACCTCGACTCGGACGTGATCGTCGTCGACGATCACCAAGCTTTGGAACACGTCGCTGACCGGGACACGTGTCATCGGGGCTCCGGGTATTGCCACGCGAACTTCACGCATTACTTCACTTCGAACTTGGTCAGACCCGGTTTTACCGGGTCAGATCTCGGTCGGACGCCTTGCTACTTCAACACGGGGTGATGGTGATGGACATGGTTAGGTGGAGGAAGGGAGCTACAGGGAGAAGCTAGAGAAGTGGATGCAGCTCCAGAAGAAGATGAGAATCTACGATCTTGGTTCTTTGCCACCGTTCTTGCTCGTGTTCGGAGGGGATGTGGAAGCTATCGATCATAGATGGAACCAGCACGGTTTAGGAGGGGACAACATACGAGGAAGCTGTCGGTCTCTGCATCCTGGTCCGGTGAGTTTGTTGCATTGGAGTGGGAAAGGGAAGCCGTGGGTGAGACTTGATGAGAAGAGCTTGTCCGTTGGATCATCTTTGGGAGCCGTATGATCTGTATAAGCATAAGATCGAGAGGGTTAAAGATCAGGCTCTGCTTTGGTTTGCTTCTTTGTCGGAGTTGGCTGATGATTGAAGCTTCTTGTGAGAGAGGTTAAAAGAAAAGTTACATTTGTTTATTTTCAATTTTCATGTTGTGCGTTTACAGGTTCTACAATACATTTGTTCAGGTGATTCTTTGATTTTGTGGTGTATAAATGGAATTAGAGAGGGAGAGTGAGAGATATAGAGGCTGTGGAAGCTGTTGATGAACCCTTTCTTTGAGAATTCTTTTTCATTTTGGTGCATCGTCTTGTTCCTTAATAAAACTCATCTTGAAGTGCCTCTTGAGATTTTCAAGTCAGACCATTTAGGTTGTGTATTATAGAGTAGCTTGGGTGACAAGTGATAAAGGAATGGATTGGTAACAATCAGACGGTATATCCTTTAACGCTATGGTAAGAGATGCCTAATCAAACCCTGACAGTGTGTGCATGCCATGGTCGACCTTAAGATTTATGAGGTTTAAGATAATCTACTCTATTAAAATTAGGAAGATTTACACGTATATTTTGAATGCGTAGGTTTGTGATTGACAGATAATCTACTTGATCGTTATCAAAACCATGATTACAACACATGACATAAACACAGCGTCGTTAAGGGATTAGTAATGGGCTGGTCTGTTAAAGCCCAAATGCGTTTTCCTGGGTCCATAGCTTGTCGTTGTAGTTCACCGATGACTCTTGACTGACTTGACTCTCTAGAAGGAATGAATCGAATCTATGTGGTCCCACACGTTCAGAGTTGTCCGTGAGAAGCAGAGGCAAACATTTTAATTAATTTGATGATTAAAGAACTAAACTCGTGTCTAATTCAAAGTCTTTTGGGTCGAAGTCTTCAGCTTTCGAAGGTCTCGCTATTAGAGAAACACTGGTTTTTTTGTGTGTGTGTGTCCACTGGAAGCAGAAATCCAAAAAGTTGGATCATCATCATTTGGAGCTAACAATTGTTAGATTTTGTGGGCTATCTTCACTTTTTTTTGCTGGTAAGTTTCTCTTAAATTCTCTCCTTCAAAGTGAAATTTGAGTACTTTCAATCATTGGGGTCTTTCTATTTTGCTTCAATTATTTGAATGCTTCCGACAAGAATCTGAGTTTGCTCACAAAGAGATTTTGTCTTGTGTGAAAGTAGTAATTAGATCCTTTACTCTTGAAGATAAAATAGCTATGGCTGATACAAGTTGTTGTTGTTGCCAATATTGACGATAAGGTATTATAATCTCTGTCTTCTTTTAGATTGTCTCTGTTCTTGAGAGAGCTTCCCAAGTTCTTGACAAGATTGTACTATTTCTCATAGGTTTCTTGATTCATTCCTTTGGTTTCTAGGGGGTGTTTATGGCTTGATGGAGGATAAACAGGTAAAGGCAATGGCTCCATCGAACCCGAGCCTGCAAGTGTCGGTTTCATTTGGAAGGTTTGAGAATGATTCACTCTCGTGGGAGAAGTTCTCTGCTTTCTCTCCAAACAAGTACTTGGAGGAAGCTGGAAAATTTTCAACTCCAGGTTCCGTAGCTCGGAAGAAGGCCTATTTCGAAGCTCATTACAAGAAGGTCGCTGAGAGGAAAGCTGAGTTCATGGATCATCAGGATAAAGAAATTGGCAAGAACGCATCCTTTAGATCAGTCCTTACAGATCAGGAAGTGTAGAAAGTGGGCCGGTGACAGAGTCTGTGGTTGAAGAAGGATGTAATGGGCAGCTCACTTGTGAAGAAGTTAAGCATGTCACTGACATTGTGGAAGAAGTTAAGAACAGTCAAAGATTGGAGAACTTGAAAGAGATTGCTCTTGTGAAGGAGAAACCAGATGATGTTGAAGTGAGAGAAGAAAGTAAAATGATACTAATGGAAATACAAATGAAATACCAATGATCCCAATAACCAAGAAGGATGAAAACGTACAAGAAACTCTCCCAAGGTAAACTTTCTTGTCGCTTCGGATGTGTTGAAACAGTTTGTGTCTTCTAAACGCTCTTTCTTGTTCTTGTCTACAGCCTGATCAGGTGAGGACAAAACCGACAACTAACAAGACTGTAACAAGTAAGAAAACTCCACCGAACAAAAACATGTTGAAGACAACAAAGAAACCAGCAGCACCTGTCTCAAAAGCAGCCCCACCAGTGTCTTCAACTCTAAGAGTGTACAAGCCAACTTCAAAAGTCACTTCACAGTCTTCTGCAAAGAAGGAAAAACGTCTCGTCTTTACTGAGAAACAAACAAACCTCTCTGAAGTCATTGCATATGTCCATGAGTCTTGGTCCATCTGCCTCTGATCCTACTTCTCTAACAAGCACTAGAAAGTCATTGATCATGGAGAGAATGGGAGATAAAGACATTGTGAAACGTGCTTTTAAAACGTTTCAAAAGAGTTATGGCTTCAAAGCTTCTGTCGACGAGCAAAAGCCAGCTCTAAAGCAGGTATATTAGTATTTTCTTAGTAATGTTTTTTGTAAAGATAACCACTGTTTCAGCTGCTTAAACACCAGAATCCTGCTAAGCCAACGGCGAAAGCAAGTGGCATGGAGAAGAGTAGTACTAACACTCGTGGACTGAAAAGCAATGTGACAGCTGAGAAACAACAAAAGGAGGTAATATCTCTCTCGTGAGTTATGACCAAACTAAACATTGGAGGTTTCTGCGAACCCTAAGGCTGGAGTGGTTGATGTCAAAACTCGAGAGACTCTCTTAATCCAAACGCAAGTTCTCTTCCAGTATACGTACCTTACAAAGAGGCTCTTCAGAAAAGGTGTTAGGATAGTTATAATCGGTTCGGTTTTAGTATGATCTTTGCCACCAATGTTGTTCCATTTAGTCTTGAGGTGAAGAGCCAATGATCTTTTGTTATATAGAGAAGTCTCTAGTTGTTAAAAATAAGCCTAACGTTAATATCATCCCTGAGGGAATGGATGATGAATGGTTATAATTTACATTCCTGTGTATGTGTATAGACTGTGAGAATCATACAGTTTGTTTTGAGGATGAGTCAGAGCTACCATCTTTGGCTGTGATAATCTTGTATCTTGAAAGATATCTGGACCTTCGAAAAAATTATTCACGGTTGGTAATATATTCGAATAAGTAATGATAAAATTTTAGAAGTTACTAACTTCATTTGTGTTTTTTAATTATAAATAATAAATTGAGAAGTATAATTAAAAATTTAAAGTTTAGATCTTAATGTATACTCCTGTGGTTCATATTAGATGATGTTTCTGTTTGACCATTCTAATTGCATATGCTAAATGCATAACAATAAGCTCATTATGGAATTTGGACTTAAGCCTAAACTGTTTCCTCGCATAATCATATGACAATGCGTTCCAAATTCCAAATTATAATGTTTTGTTTTCCTTTGAATTTGACTGTATTGAATGAGATCCGTAATTATTTTCCTTAGTTACGAGAAGATAGAGAATATCAATAGTCGATAATCATTTACGCAAGACTCAATAGTCGATAATCATTTACTATAAATTCATCACTCATGCAAGTTTTGAACCTCACTCGAAATAAGAAAAGCTCATTTGAAGTGTTATTACTATTGAAAATGTTTGGATTCGGATGCTTCATGATGTTCGTCTCGTGTGTGGTGATGATAGTGCAGGCTGCGATAACCCTCGCTTCTGTCTTAGGTTATGTTTAGTGCTTAAGTTGTAATCGATCGGGCTTATAAGTCAGATCTCACTATGAATTAATAAAAATAATTTCTTCTTATTTCTTTAATCTTTTTACTTACTTTTTGTGCTATTTACACATGACTCTATATTCGAATTTTCCTGTTACACGTTCCTTTCTATACTTGTTGGTTTCTCTGGTATTTGCACGAAGTCAATGTTGATATATGTTCATTAATTATGAGTTCTTGTTTTCTTTAAAAAATTGTTTACTATAAGATTTTTGAGGCCTAAGCTTATAACCTCTTTGTATTGGGGATCATAATAGTCAAACTCATTATCTTGAACTCTTCTAGAACCGAAAAAACCAAAAACTGAAAAGCCAAAGAACTAAATGCTCATGGCTAGCTTAAATTATAAAAAAGTTTACACAGAAAGTAATTATGATAATTAAATGTGATTTGGTTAATTCGAAAAATAATTGTAGAAGATTGATTAAATTATTAGTCTAGAAAAACAATGGAAAAGAAAAAAAATATGGGTGTACGGAGGTGTTGGTGGTAGGCACGAGACCATCGGGTATCCGGTAATTTTAAGGTATCCAGATCGAATCTTTATCCTGGATCTAGAATTTTACTATATTTATCCGGATTTGTAGTTCTGGATATCCTTCTAAAATTTTAATATCTGGCGATATCGGATCGGATTGGATCCTTAAAATAAATAAAAATATTATTAATATATATAAATAAAAGTCATAACCATTTTGTCAATATTTCTATGACCTGAGAATTTGTTCCCCGCTTCTGGGCTGGTAGTACCGGTTGTCGCATGTTCAGGACGATTTTTGGACGGCTCTGTTTGAGTTTTCGCTCCATCATGCTGTGAGTTGCTCCCATGAGCTGCAATTTTGTTGCCTCCGGACCCATTTCCATCCAACTTCCTCCTCATGGCCATTGTCTCTTTTGCTCCTACTACGCATTAGAGCGTCAATTCTTTAGTAAGTTCGACGATAATTTGTCTCTAAGCTATATATGAACTAGATAACAAAGTAAAACAGTAAATGATACAAAAGTAGTTTTGTATCTAACAGATGTAGAAGACTCACTTAATTTACGGTGCTCCATATGAGCATTAACAAAAAGTGAAAATATGATAAAAATAAGAAAGAAAATCTTGGACGAGAGTATAGAAGCCCTCATCTTAATGCTAATGATCGTGATGATCACTTTGGTTCCATTTCAAGCCAATTATATAGAAACGAGGAGAGAGAGAGAATGGAGTTGACGCAATGGACGACTTATGTTGTCTTTGTTCTAGCTTAATGTGTCTTAAGGTTTACTCCGTCAAATGGGTTTGCATTGCGTTGTCTCCATAGTCCAACTTTGAACTGTTCTTTATTTTCCCTTTTATTAATTTCAATAACATAACTAATTATCACTACAAACAAAAAAAATCACGATAGCGACTGATGAAAACTAAAAATCACGGGAAATTCACATATATTAGAAAACGGAATTGCTAGGTTTGACGACGTTATGAAGAAATTAAGAAGCTGGGAAGAAACACAAAAGATTAAAAACCCATTGTGTATATACATTTAACCATAGAAGAACAATCGTGTTCCCAATTTTTACACGACATAACAAGGTCCAGGATTAATGATTTTTTGTGTTCTTTACTAGACACCCGAGGCTACGTACGAGTGTAACTCAAGTTGTAGCATTTACACTTATACATAATGTATTAGGGACAAAGGTCCCACATCGGGTATTGGAAGAAATTCTTAATAGTATATAACATATATAGACCATTCTACTTATCACCAATTGATTTTAGGTTGGAAACTCATCTAACTTTACATGGTATCAGAGCCCGATCCGAATAATCTAACCCGATCCATTATCGATCCAGCCCAAAGTCGGTCCATCGATCCTAATCCAAACATTTCGAGATTGACGCTCAAAATACCATCATCTCGAGGGGGCGTATTAGGGACAAAGACGCACAAAAGAAAAGAGTGGTAGACATGAGAGAAGAGAACCGAAGCTATGGACGACTTTAGTTTGTTATCTGGATTTTAGTGGTCTCGGGTTGCCATGTTTTAGTTTACTCGGTCAAGTGGGTTGCATTGCATCAACTTATCACTTTCCAGATGTTCCCTAATCAATGGACACTTTTTGTTGTTGTTTAGAAAAAAGAAGAAGATTATTTTGTGTACATATGGTTGGATCATCACTAACTACGACCGGAGAACTAGTCTCAGGACAAATACTAGAAAATCTCTTCTGAAACAACAAAATGCATATTTAGTTAATGAGATTATCATAGTTTTAACTTTCATGTTGTCGTCGGCGGGTTGAAGCAACATATACGGCTAGCTCTGCACCTAGACTTATTATACTGATCCCATCAATTGTCTAATCTCGAGTTTGGAAGATGAAGATCAAATCTAAAAGATAGAATCTTTATGGGTTTGGGAGAAGATTCTTGAATTGAGTTTACCAATAAGTCTCTGGCAACATGTTAATGGGTACTTATACTAAAGGGAAGGCGGTGGTCTAGTCTCCTTCTGCTTATCTCTGTTTTAGTCTTGTTCCCTATTGTAGCCAATGCCTGGCTATGATCTCACTTTTGTGTGCGTAGTGAGTGTCTTATCTCCTTATAAGTAACATATGTGCTAAGCAATGTGCACACTTTTATGCTGTCACAGTAACAGAAGAGGAAGTAACTTCTGGATTGGTCTGCAGAGTAGAATCATCTAGCAAAAGCAAATTCAAGGTTGACTCGCCATAGTCTTTCCCCTGTCAAACTGATATATAAATGCTGAAGTATTGACAACTAACGTGTGCGTTTGCTTGTGGAGCTACTATATTTTGATCAAGAAGCCAATAGCGAATTAAGCTTAGCCCTGCTGGTATTGTTATTACTTATTACTAAACCAATGGGTCTTCATAATGTGGTGTTACATGCAATGAAGCGACTAATTATGGCTTGTTCTCTCTTTGTGATCTCAATCATTCATGGTACAGGAGGAGGACAGTAGAAGAACTGAGAAGATAACATCTGCCGGAATGTACTTTCTCGGTTTCCCTGTCTACCGGTTGGATCATACAAATAATTCTGTAGGTTCACTAAACTATGTTCTAAATAATCGTGACTACACTTTATTTTCCCAACTTGAAATATTTTTGCTGCTATAGAAGGCTCAAGCAAAGGATCCAGAAACTGCCTTCTTTAAAAGCTTGAAATTATGGCTTTTTTTTTTTTAAGTCAAAAAAAAAAGTTACTGAGTAAAGGCGGGAACTCATGTCTTTGCTGTCTATGGTCAGCAGCATCTCTTCTCCCTTTTTATATGTATCCATTGATCCAACTTGGTGGTCAGTGACATGTTCCTTTTGTCAGGTGATAATTTTTTCAAAAGCGTACACATTCCAAGTTCTTTGTGCTGCCTCTTTTACTCAAGAAAAAGAAGACCTTAGGTATGTAGCAGCTCCGATCCTCACTAAAAGGGCAGAACTTGCAAAGTTCGAGACATAGTACATGGACGTACTTGTGCAATCCACCGACATGACCTGTAGATACGCTCCGGAAATTTCAATCGGTTAGTCTCTGATTTCATTGTAAAATTCATATAAAAAATAGAGGAGATATGTCATGAAAAGTAAAAAAAAAAAAAAAGACCAAGTACTTGTGACAAGTCTGAGACACTTGGGAAGAAAAGCAGATGGTACAAATTACATTTGAGACAGAGATTAGACAAGAAAAGAACCTTGTTAGCCTATATCTGTAAATCATTTGCTTTATTTCTCCTTAACTTTATAATTAGCATTAATCAAAATTATTTGTTTCGATAAAAACATTCTCTTGATCAAAGTATGCTAAATGACCATGGGCCATGGCATATAGCCTACAAGTTTTCAATCAATAAATGTTTTAGCAAACTCAACAAAATCACATTGTAAAATTTCAAGGAGAAACTGTAAATGTATTTATTAAAACAACCAAATTGTAAAATTCTTATTTTAGTCTACAGGATTATTAGAAAAAATGAAGGATAATGTAGCTTCAAACCATGTTATTGCATATTTGCTTATGGAAAAAAGTTTCCTAGCTACACGAAGTTTACGGTAATATGGTGGAAACCATCCAATGTATGAAAATGTGTCAACAACTACACGAAGTTTATATTAATACATGCCACATGTACGAAGTAAATGATAATATGGTGGCAACATCACAATCGGGTTTAATTTATCTCAAGCTAAGTTAATGGGGTCAATCTGTAATTTATGAAACTTAATAGACTTAATTGATTTTATTAATACACTTAAAATTATTAAATTTAATAGTTGTTAAGTGTATTAATAAAATCAATTAATTTTAATAATTTTATTAAGTTTATTAAGTTTATTATGTTTAGGATTAAGCTTATGAAGTTTAATAAATTTATTAAGTTTAATAAATTTATTAAATTGAATAATTTATTAAGTTTATTAAGTTTAATAAATTTATTAAATTTAATAAAGTGAATAATTTATTAAAATTTATAAACTTAATCCTAAACATAATAAACTTAATAAAATTATTAAACAAAATAAGCAAAATAATAAAATTATTTATTTAACTTAAAAAATTAATAAACAATAATTTTTTAAACTTAATAAAATTATTAAAATTAATTGATTTTATTAATACACTTAAAAATTATTAAATTTAATAAAATGAATAATTTATTAAACTTTATAAGCTTAATCCTAAACTTAATAAACTTAATAAACATAATAATTTAATAAATTTATTAAGTTTAATAAATTTATTAAATTGAATAAATTTATTAATTTTAATACTTAAGTTTAATACATGTTGAAAATACAAAAAAACTCGTATAAATATATGATTTGTATTGTAGCTTATACGAGTTTTTTTTTGTATTTTCAACATGTATTAAACTTAAGTATTAAACTTAATAAATTTATTAAATTATTATGTTTATTAAGTTTATTAAGTTTAGGATTAAGCTTATGAAGTTTAATAAATTAGTCATTTTATTAAATTTAATAGTTGTTAAGTGTATTAATAAAATCAATTAATTTTAATAATTTTATTATTTTGTTTATTTTGTTTAATAATTTTATTAAGTTTATTATGTTTAGGATTAAGTTTATAGATTTTAATAAATTATTCACTTTATTAAGTTTATTAATAAAATCAATTAAGTTTATTAAGTTTCATAAATTACAGATTGATCCCATTAACTTAACTTAAGATCAATTAAACCCGATTGTGATGTTGCCACCATATTATCATTTACTTCGTACATGTGGCATGTATTAACATAAACTTCGTATAGTTGTTGACATATTTTCATACATTGGATGGTTTCCACTATATTACCGTAAACTTCGTGTAGCTAGGAAACTTTTTTCCTTTGCTTATCCTTAACCAAAGAATGATCTGTTATGGTAATGCAAAGGCACAGTAATACCTACAGCCCATAAGGCCTTTTAAGAAACTGCTTTGGCGTCCCACATCGGAGAGCTGAGAGGATAGGATCAGTGGAGACTTCAGTATATATAAGCTTCACACACTTTTAACGAAAATCACGCAGCCATGTGGTGAGCACAAAGCGAACTATTCTTTCGCCTTTTACTAAAGAATACCGTGTGCTCTCCATGCCAAGTGGCATACGCCTATTTTTGGAGGGTTCCACTTTCGAGTGGACCCAACATAGTTCTAGTATAAATTTTGTTTGCTGTTACTAAAACGAAACTTCAAAAATAAACTTGTGAAGCTTAATTGATATCTAAAACGTGCAGGAAAAGTTAATGGACCTCTTTGTCTTTCAGAACGAAGCAATCCTCTGTTTTTTTCTAAACCAGTCATAACGACGGTTGGCCAAATGGAGAAAGCGTTCAGAGGCAAGTATGGTACCACTCGAAGTGCCTGTAGAGTCAAAAGATATGCACATTCAGAGGATCAATTCTTGGCTTTGATCCTGAACTATGGGCTTTTGTGAGAAAACATGCTGATCAGTAAAATCCAAACTATGCAGGAACAACCAACCATTGACATGAGCAGTCACTAGGCAAGTACATGGCAAGAATTCAAGAATATGACAGCAATCACTATGAAATCATCTGAGATAAGCAGTCATTAATCTTTTATGCAATCATCTGAGTTAAGAAGTCTACCAGAGAGGACTCATGCTGATTCAATCATTTCAGCATCAATTAAGCTATACTTAACTTAATCCATCCATGGCCCATTATGTCTCTGTGCAAAGTATATACTCCAAAAATTAGAACAAAGCCAAAAACAGTCTTCTTTCACCGATGATAATAAGTAGATGATAAGTATAAAGCCGTCACGCCACTTCAACTTGTCCTTATGTATGTAACGCACAATAGGTTTAGTTAGGTTTTTGTATCATTTCATGCGAGAAAAGGGAACACTAGGTTGTCTAACCGGGACGACAGGCAGCCAAGTTTACTTGTTCATCCGCAGCAGTGTTCAGATTCTGTAAAAAAAAAAAAGATGCCCACAGCGCCAGATATTTGCATTAGAGAAAGGCCAAGTAGTGATACACATGACCGTGATATATCATCTATTTACAGAGAGAATGCACATAGGAACATACCCTTAATACATGACTGATCTCGAAATATCCCGGTTCTTAACACATACTTTCTTAGTGTCTCTACTCATATCTTTTGACCTCATCTCTGAGGTATCTATCCTCTTCTTCACATACTTAAACTTTAGAGAAGCTGACTCCTAAAAGACGAACCACAGCAATGTATCTAACAGAAACTGCAGAGTGGGTTCTTCATCCCAACAGAAGAAAGATATTCCTCTCTAGGCAACGAGTATCCTTTATAAACACTAACCGGGGGATCAAACACCTGCAAAACATGTATATTGATACAGGGAATGCACACTAAAGCCACGTCATCAGGACACGTCAGATGAGAGAGAGAGCAGCAGTAGAAAATATAAAACAGAGAATACGATTTCATTTTGGATCAATCAAGAAAACTGTAAAAGTTTGTTTCTTCTTCATCTTTTTTCTTTGTTACTTTTCCGGGAAAATCTCCCATGTTTCCTCATTGTTGCTTTGATTGATTCATATCATCTTAGCTAGTGAGCAGTGGATCTTTGTTTTATGAACATTGGATCCAAATCAGATTGTACGGCAAAAGATGCACTCACTGATGATCGAGCTTGAGCCTGACAAATCATTCAAGCACAAGGACGTGAATTTCTCGCGACTGGTCCGGAACTCTCAATGAGCACAGTGTGTTTAAGCCGGGTTTTGGGTATACCGAAATTTATATGGTTTTGGTTCTTGTCCCGGTTTATAGTTTACGTTTTTATAAGAAGTTAAATAAATTATCTACTACAAAAATAAGCATCAGGTTTCGTGGTGTAGTTGGTTATCACGTCAGTCTAACACACTGAAGGTCTCCAGTTCGAACCTGGACGAAGCCATTTCTTTTTTTCCTCCCCACCCCGGCCGGAAGGTTTAATGGGCCTAACTAGGGCTCGACAATCAAATCAGTTACAATCCATGAAGGCCTTGTACGTAATCAGCTCGTCTGTGCTTTGCCCCTTGGATTACGATTTCTTGTTATCATTTTTTTGTAGTTTTGTTGTTTGTGTGGTTATTTTCATTGTCAACGTCAACAAAAACCAGTACAATAGCAAAGTGCATCACGACCACGTGATAAATACTGATAAAGATGTGAGTGGAGTTAAAGAAACAAACAGTTTGTTCTTTTTCTTCTGTGTGGTTTGAAGCTGCTGCGATTACTGCTCGTGAGTCACTAGCCACTCCAAAGTCTAAACAATCATCAACGTACGTTTTACAACTATTAACGTAACCGACAAAGTCTAGCTAGGACCAACCAAACTAAAACACAAAATGTCCTAACGAATACAATAATATAGGTAATAAAAAAACCATAGTGCACCCTATATTAAAAGCAAGGCACCACTGAATCAGAATCTCTCCAGAAGTTAGTTAGTATGGCTCTGTTTCTGAAGCCTCTTATCATCTTCTTACATGATTCATGTCTTGCCTTCCTCTCTCTACTGGTAATTAAGACATCATCTTTCTCTATCAATCACTCGCTCTGTATCTATGCTCTGACAATAATTTCTTCCTTTGTCTCATGAGAAGAACCATGGATGGAGTTCTGAAGATGCAGCTGGAGTTCTGAAAAGGCTCCAAGCATCCATTAACACGACTTGGGGACGGCAATTGAGGAGTTTACTTATAGTTCCACTATTCAAGTGTTTGGTGGCTTTGTGTTTGATAATCTCCCTCTTAGTTTTCATAGAGGGTGTTTACATGAACCTTGTAGTTCTCTACGTTAAGTTGTTTAAGCGAAAACCCGAAAAAGTTTATAAATGGGAGCCTATGCAAGAGGACAGTGAGCTCGGACATGAATCATATCCCATGGTCCTTGTCCAAATCCCAATGTACAACGAGAAAGAGGTCTGCATTTTATATTTTATATTATGGACCGCATATTAAGATTAATCTCAAACTATATACTGATCAATAAACATAAAATGTGAGATTCCTAGCACTCACGACGTGTTCTTACACCGCAGGTCCTTAAATTATCTATAGGTGCTGCGTGTAGACTAACATGGCCATTGGACCGCTTAATTGTTCAGGTTTTAGATGATTCCACTGATGAAACCATCAAGGTCTCTTGCTAACCAAGTCTGATTACTTAATTGGACACATATGTGTATTTTTAAAATTATTAAAGTGAAAGGGATTGAAACGCAGGAGCTGGTGAACAAGGAATGTGCAAAATGGGAAAGCAAAGGTGTGAACATCAAGTGTGAGAGGAGAGACAATAGAAATGGCTACAAAGCTGGAGCGCTTAAACAAGGCATGAAACATAACTACGTGAAGCTTTGCAACTACGTAGCCATCTTCGACGCTGACTTTCAACCGGAGCCTGATTACCTCCAACGCTCTGTTCCCTTCCTTGTTCACAACCCCACGGTTGCTCTCGTTCAAGCCCGATGGAGATTCAGTACGTAGACGGTAGACCATGGTATCTAATTTGTCATGCCTATAAGAACTATTTTTAAATACAATAAAACTTTTTAATGAATATTATTTCAAAACTATTTGAACAATAACGAAAGTAATCATTATTTTCTTAAAAAGTTAAAATGAACTGAATGAACGATGTTCCTTCAAAATGAAAAAAAAACATTTATTTTACAAAACTGACGGTAGCGTAAACCAATTTCGGGTCAATTAACTTTGATATCATGTCAAAGTTTTTGTAAACTAATCATATTTCATCTTCAAACAAAGAAATAATAAATAAATGGGATATAAATATCTCTCGTACAGTATGTAGATTAAGCCCCTTGCATTTTTTTCTGTCTATAAGAATCCTAACAAAAGTCTACTTTAAAATTGAGTGATTCTGTGTGTCGGGTTATCGCAGTGAACGCAAACAAGTGCTTGATGACAAGGATTCAAGAGATGTCACTCAATTACCACTTTATGGCAGAGCAAGAATCTGGATCCACTAGACATGCTTTTTTTAGCTTCAACGGTAAATTTTTCTATCAAAACATATATAACATGTAATATGCATTTTTTATTACATACATACAAAATTAAAATCTCTTCTAGGAACTGCGGGTGTATGGAGAATGGCGGCCATGGAAGAAGCTGGAGGATGGAATGACCGAACCACGGTAGAAGACATGGACTTGGGCGTTCGTGCTGGTCTCCTCGGATGGAAATTTGTATTCCTCGATGACCTCATGGTAATTAATCATTAACTTGTAACAAAAGAAACCTTACCTACCAAATCTTTACAACTTATCACATGTTAACTTTACTCATTATAGTGAATTAATGAATGATAGCCATTAAGTAACACTCTCGTCTTGATGCTCAATGATATCTATATTGAATTATTGGATGCACTGATGTACGCACATGTTGTTTATCAAAATCATTACATTTTGCACATGCACACTTTGTAGGTGAAAAGCGAGCTACCGAGTAAATTTAAAGCCTTTAGATTCCAGCAGCATCGATGGTCCTGTGGTCCAGCCAATCTCTTCAGGAAAATGATTATGGAGATTATTCGCAATAAGGTATTTTCCAATTTATTTATTGCATCTTGACAGACACACACGTGCCCACACTTGTTTGTCTCACGTGTCACAACTGTCTTGTTTTTTTATCCCTCAGTGTACTATCAGAGACAAACATGTCATCTGATGTGAGGCTGACGTACATTATTTTTGTTGATTGGTCGTCCATTGATGTAGATTTTTTTTTTTTTTTTTGCGTTTTTTCTTTTTTTAATATATCATTTTTTGTTGGCCCGCAACTTATTATCCAAAATCCGGATTCGATCCGAGATCCTATCCGGATCCGTTCCGAAAATCTAGATATCTGGAAGGGTCGAATCCGAATCCGGATAGTAAAATATTGGATCCCTCAAAACCAGATCCGAATATCTAAATTTTTAGTTCGGATATCCGGATGTGTAACTTTTATTAATAATATATTAAAAATAGTAATATCTATATATAAAAACTAATTTTATTTGTTATGTTTTTATTTTTATAATAGTATATATAACTTTTATATAAAATTTATAATAGCATACATAAAAACAATTAAAAACATTATATATATTTTTATTTTAAAATTATTGTTAATATTTTATATATTTTAATATTATTTTTATTTATTTTAAGGTTCTAAATCCGGATCCGGATATCCGCCGGATATTACAATTTTTAGAAGAATATCCGACATCCGGATATCCGAAAATTCCGGATCCGGATACGAATAATAAAATCATGGATCCGCCGGATAAGGATCCGGATATCTCGAAATTCCTCGGTCCCACCCCTAATTTTTTGTTCAGTTTGTTTTTTCTTTTATGCTTTAATAAATAATATATATTTTGATGCTGAGCTGGATCAGCTGATGGGTTAGAAGATCAGTTTGGTTCAGTCTAGTGTCATTTGAAAGATTGATTACTTTCTTTTGTTTACTATAAACAAATAACTAACCTGAGTAGACATCTAACCTTAAAGCTACATTTCTATATGTAATAATGAGCAGAGAGTGACGTTATGGAAGAAGTTGTATCTCATCTACAGCTTCTTTTTCTTACGGAAGATCCTAGTCCACTTCTTCACTTTCTTCTTCTACTGCGTTGTTCTTCCTACAAGTGTCTTCTTTCCCGAAGTCAACATTCCAGCTTGGTCAACTTTCTACATTCCCTCTCTGATCACTCTCTTCATTATCATTGCTACACCAAGGTAATAAGTAGTACTATACTAATACTTCCTGATTCGTTTTTTTTTTCGATATACAACCTAATTGTATTATCCTTTGCTATATTGTAGATCATTCTATCTCGTGATATTTTGGGTCTTGTTTGAAAACGTGATGTCCATGCATCGGACAAAGGGAACTTTCATCGGCATACTTGAAGGAGGAAGAGTGAATGAATGGGTTGTTACTGAGAAACTAGGAGATGCTCTTAAGACTAAGCTACTTCCTCAGATTGGTAAACCTCGTAACGGGTGTTTCCAAAGGTAACTTATTTATTACCTATCCGAAGCAAAATAAACCTAATACTATAGTAACTATACTTAGAAGAATGTTTTGTTTGTTGCAGCATAAACTCGAAGGAGATAATGATGGGGATATACATAATGTGTTGTGCATGCTACGGACTTTTCTTTGGAAACACATTGTTATATCTCTATCTCTTCATGCAAGCGTTTGCTTTTCTCGTCTCTGGAGTTGGCTTTGTCGGAACTTGAAAACATTACGCTGAGACATCTTTTGGTTCATGATCAAGAACTTGGTTTGATGCTTGATGAGCCGTTCTGAAGCTAATAGTTTGACAATATCTTTATCTATTGTCTAGCTACGTTAGTTTGTATATCTCGTGTGTTGAATAAGATGATGAAGTAATAACATTAACAAAAACAAGGAGATGGTGTGATCCGCCAGAAAAATCAAGAAATCTCTGACAAGGAGTTTCTAGGTAAAAACAACAACAGGCGAAAAGTATAAACACACACTTTTCGCTGGTCGATCAGATCTAGTCGCTTTTTTTGGGTTATGGCAGTAACATAATACCAATTTTAGGGCGATTTCACTGACCGACTCTTTTCACTGGACTCATGTGCCAAAGAGTTGCAACCTTCGTCTCTCCAGCTCAAGCTGTGTGATGAGGGAAAATTGATGCATTAATATCACAGAGACAGAGGCTTACTAACATTAGACACAAGCAAATGCAAGTGAGGTTTACCACTTTCTTGACTCGGTTGTTGGCAGCATCAGTTCCTCCAAAGACACAATTGGAAAGATAGGGGCTACGTACACGTACTTCTTTCATCACTAAAATGTCTGAGTTTTCCCATTGCACCGGAAGCCTGTATTTAAAAAAAAAAAAAATTATAAGCGATTCATTATAAAGACACCAAGCATTCTTCTGCTATACTTAACTCCACCGAAACTAAGAAGATTTCAAGATATATGAAATCTGAGACCACAACATATGTAGTCTATAACCATGTTAAATTTGGAAACTAATGCCACGAGAGCAGCGATAGTAAGTACATATACTACTTTCTTTAAGTAATTTGATTCGAACACAATACGATCCTATTGTTCCTTCAATCCTACAACCAGTAGCAAGCGGTACTCAAATAGTACAGCTCAAGCGAGCATTAACAAGGAAACTAGAGCAATACAGCACATAATCATGTCTAGAACCTAACAATTTATCTAGGCAATCACACAACATAAAGCTTCAAAACAAACAACCTACTTTATAAACTAAGCAAGCATCTTCTATCTGATGAGGATCTAGTCACATCTCTACTAAAGCTATCACTTATCAGTGCAACAGAACAGAACACACACATGAGTCATGACACAACCCAACTCGTAGAAAAGAAGCAAAACTGGTATTCATTCGCTCACAAACGTAAAAAAAGGAAAGAACTATTACGTCTTAGACAACGCGTCGAAGATACTCTGCGCCTCAGCTGTAACACCAACACCCATTCTCTCAGCATCTGCTTCCGCTTGCCTGTCTCAAACACGTTTCTCCCCCTCCCAAGTTAGCTAACCTAAAAGACTCTGCATGCAAAAAAAAAAAAAAGGATTCAACTTTCACCTGATAGCAAGCGCCTCTTTAGCTCGAAGTCCATCAAGATTAACCCAACAGCTGTCCGTAAGAAGCGGCTCCTCGGTTTTGCCCAGATACGAAAGCCCTGTAATGAAACTCGCATTCACCATCCGAGTGTTCTTCGAGTGCCCAGGTCTCGGTTTCGAACCCTCTTGTGGAGGGAAAAAAAAAGCCAATCACTTTCGTCAAGGACTCAGCAAATTAAACAAAGAATCGTTATCAATAATAAGAGTTCGGAAACGTTTTTGAAGGATATCGAAAACGACGAAGTTGGGGATTGGATCGTAAGCCATGACGATCCCTCGGAACTCATCTCCGGTGATTAGTTTGACGGAAGGCCTGTTCGTTTTTAAAACGCAGAAACTGGCGTCAGCGGCAATAAATAAAGCTACGACGGAAGTACGTTAGCCGCCGCGTCAGTCGCCAAGGATCGGTTAGAGACAGAAAACCGGAATTGCCGCTGCCTCTGTTATTTCTGGCGTCGCATCTGCCGCTGTTATTACTTGCTGTACCGACTGAAAAAAAAAAATCTCCTTTGCCGCAACTGGTGTATTGGCCGTGATCATAACTGTTATTTTGAACTATTGCCGCTGTCGCTGGCGTTTATTAAACGAACAGGCCTGGAGTAGATATTCCCGACAGCGAATTTCTCGGCTTCGGCTCCGATGTCGTTGGCCACCGATGCCCCTGCTGGATCCATGGCGGCCGCCGTGAATCGCGCGTTCTCAAACGCCGATATACCGAAAACGTTAAATTTATATATGCAATGCCACGAAATGGGCCTTCTTTAAGCCCAATTACTTAGATGGGCTTTTGACGGATTATATAAAACGCTGTGTTTATAGCGTTTGTAAGAGAGGGTTCTGTGTTAGGGGTGGGACGGATCCGGATATCCGGGATATTCGGGATACCCGGATCCGGATCCGGATCCGTCGGATCCGTGATTTTAGGATCCGGATCCGGATTCGTGTCTTCCGGATATCCGGGTACCGGATACCCGTCTAGATATCATGATATCCGCGGGTATCCGGATTCGGATCCGGATCCGTCAAAATAATTAAAAAAAATAAAAATATTTTTAAAATACAAAAATCTATAAATATTACATAAATTAAATATTTTTACAAAATTTATAAATATATTTATGCATATAATATTATTAAAATTAAAATATAATATTATAAGACTAATTTTATGTATAAATATTAATAAATGAACTATAATTATTAATAATATTTTAAATTTAATATATTTAAAAACAACGGATCGGATCGGATATCGGACCTAAAATCCAGATATCGGATTCGGATCCGGATTCGTGTCTTCCGGATATCCGGGTACCGGATACCCGTCTAGATATCATGATATCCGCGGGTATCCGGATTCGGATCCGGATCCGTCAAAATAATTAAAAAAAATAAAAATATTTTTTAAAATACAAAAAATCTATAAATATTACATAAATTAAATATTTTTACAAAATTTATAAATATATTTATGCATATAATATTATTAAAATTAAAATATAATATTATAAGACTAATTTTATGTATAAATATTAATAAATGAACTATAATTATTAATAATATTTTAAATTTAATATATTTAAAAACAACGGATCGGATCGGATATCGGACCTAAAATCGGATATCGGATTCGGATCCGGATCCGTCGGATCCGTGATTTTAGGATCCGGATCCGGATCCGGATATCATATTTTCGGGCGGATCGGATCGGATCTCGGATCGGATCGGATCTCGGATAATAATTCCAGCCCTATTCTGTGTTGTGTTGTGTTTGTGGTGTGAATTGGTTAGGAAGGGAATTGGGTGGTTTGTTGAAAAATTGATATTTCAGCTTGGTTCTGTGTTGTGTTTGTGTGATAATTGGTTAGGAGGAGAAGCATTTTTTTTTTTTCAGAATTTGGTTTTCACAAATAATCACGGTTTAATTTTTATAGTTTGATTTAAGAATTAATTGGTGGCAGTACCCTAAATGGGACTTATATTAGTGTTTTAACTCTACAAAGAACTGATGATTTAACGTGACCATTTTGTCCCTATAACCTAACACCTCTACTATGCCTAGTCCCTCTGTGGTGTGCAGAAGACACTGTTCAGTACATTGGATAATGCAAAGTTTCTGAGCTTTCCCAAAAGTAGACAAAAAGAGTTTGTTGCCTCGTTTCATTTCATAGAATCAAAGATTTTTTTTGAAATTAATTTTATTTCCCAACCACCATTTTGCTTCTTTATTTCTTTCAGAAAAAATTCAATCATCGTCTCAACTCATCAAATCTCTCTCCAAAAGTCATTTCCTTTTCAATTTTGATTATCATTCTAAATCCCTTTATTCATTTCACATGTAATGGAAGAAATTATTTTTTTCCATAGAATGTTCAATGTCAAAGAGGAGCCATATAAGAATGTTCATATAATGGAAGAAATTATTTTTCCCATAGAAATTATTTTTTAGCACAACCATAACTTGTTTACTTTAGAAACCATATTATCAGATAATAATTGTATTAGCGTTGTAACTATTCTATTAACAAATAGTATTAGTAATTTCTTGTTATATTATTATGAAAATATAATCACAATAGGAGTTGTTTTTGGATGTTCACATATATTTAAGCATGTTAACTGTTAATTTAAAGTGATGAGCAAATATTTTTTGTTTAATCCCATTCCATTCACAAGTTTCATGAATGAGGTAAAAGCCAAGCAATATGTTATTTGATAACTCTATTCGTTACTGTTAACAATATATTTAGCAGGTAAATATGTTTCATGTATGTTTGTTTACACAAAGAATTCGGTATTTTTAGTCACATTTAGATATTATTATTCATAACTGATAACCAATCCTCTTATCAGATAACATTTTAATTATCAACTAACAATACCCGATTATGATAGCCTATAACAATCCTATAAAACTGATAACCAATAATAAAACATATAACATATTATTTATCAACTAAGAAATTATGTTTCATACTTGTTGTTTATCAATTAATTAAAACCGGGGTTATTAAAATCACATAAGGCTTTTAATTCCATGCTTGATGTTCATCAACTAAAACCGGAGAATCATATAACATTTTAATTAGCAAATTTTAAATGAGGCTGATAATCCATTATCAAAATAGAAAATTAGTATTTAATTAAGTTATGTTCCATGTCCAAGCAAGACAACTACTCTCTACTGTTAAATCGATAAAACATGTTAATGATTGTTAAACGCATTCATATCACACAAACATAATAAATAGCAGCTAACATAAATTATTACCAAATTTTTTCTTATCACAAAAGGCCAAGTCTTTATTCAGATCCCACGAAAATATTTCATCATCTGCTAAGCATATATATTCGATTCTATAAACTTTAATGTTGTTTCCTTCCCCAATACGTTATCAGATATATAATAAATACGAGACTCATCCTTTTATACAACAGATATTTGTATGTTGTCTCCTAGCGTCAGGTCTATTGCTCTGAACAACTCCCCACCAAATACAACAGTCTGACGCCAAGCATGCTACCACTGACTCTCTTTTGGCATAAAGTGGGGGCATTTTCGTCTATCCAAGACACAAAGGCTATCCCTTTTTTATAATAACAAATCGATGGACATTTGGCAAATTTAGGTTTGAATTAGGTATATTCTACCCATTGTCCCTTGATTTAAACCGGTTCTGATCTATAATTTTCTGGAAGAGTTCCCATGTCAACTAGGTTACAACAATAAATACAAATGATATTTTCATTTCTTTTTTTTTTGAATGAAGATTTTTTTTATTTCATTTGATATATTAATTAGCACTACTTTATTACAAATATGTAGAGACAGTTATAAAAATAATCTATACTATTATTTGAGAAGTGAATTTGCTAATTTGTCATGTTCTCCTTAATTTTAGATTTTTGTCATATCTTATGCTCAATTATTAATCTAAATAAATAATTTTAGTGATTTAGCTGATAATTTATCATTTTCTTGAGAATAATTAAAAAATAACAAATTCACTACTCAAATAGTAATAGTATAGATTTCAGACAACAAAGCAAGTCCAACAAAATTTTTTTTTTTCAACCATATGTTATTATTATGGATCCATTATAGATAATGATGATCCGTGTTACAAGAAAAATAATGATGAGCTAAATTAATCTATGTGTCTCTTCGCTGTCGCATGAACTTCCACATCTCGTCAGTGATGATTGCCAAAGGTTGAGAGTTTCACCAGAACATGTGACCAATACGCAGGAACAGCGCAACATCACCATCTATAGATGGCAAGATACAGTTCAAAACCCCCTTGATCACTTGCTTGCTTCATCCATTTGATCGCCATTGATGCAGTCAAAAAGTTTTTAAAAAATAATTAGTTTTATGAGCGGAAATTCGAGTAAACCAAATATCTTAGAGCTGGTTTGTCATTTGTGCTTGGCTCCGCCATGCAGGAACTTACATGTGACTTGACCAAGAGCATGGGTTGTTACACCTTCCTCCCACTGTTAATGTTTCAGTTTCGTGCTTCAACCTGCTGTTTATGATCGTAGTAGAGGTATCTCACCATATGTTATATATTATTAGTCACACGTATAGCTTTTACCTATTGTTTTCTTCGTCCTGTATTAGTACTGATTGTCTTTCTTGTAAATACTCATTTCTCTTCAAGCAGAACGTAACATTCTTAGCAATAAAGCACACTATACAACCGTTTACTTGGTGACTTCATAGTATATACATCTAAATACTGTATCGTTTGTGTAGATAATTAGTTGCAAATTCTTAACACAATCCATCAGCGAAGGTCGCTCGCTGCCCTATACGGACGCACCGTTGATGCCAAATCAGCAAACATGGCTATAGCATCCATGCTGTATGAACTCCGGGACAGCTCTGGATCTATTACCTTCCGCAGTTTCTTTCTATCATTCAGTATATTCCTAACCTGAAATGGAGAGAACGACCAGCAGTTTATAACTTTGTAATGTAAGTTTACCTGTCTGCCACACCACAAATGTAATATCTAGTAGTTTGAAATCTCTATGAACAGTTGGAGTGCCAACACCAGAACTTGAATGGACATATGCTAGTCGACATATGCTAGTCCTTTAGCTGCTCCTAGTGCGATTCTTAGCCTTATTGGCCAGCTTTTCTTTGCTTTCTTGTATTCCTGTGATGAAGACGCAGCTTAGTGTTTCTTCAGAGTTGAGTCTGCTCAGTATATCCACCTCCACGCGAAGCTCTCTTTCACCATCAGCCTTTTTGAACTAAAGGTAAAACCATCTTCTTGATCGCAACAACCTTCAGATAGCAAGGGAACAAGATTATATGTTTACTCTTCTATATCTTTCACAACACAACGCGATGTAGTTCCCACCTCGATCTCCTGTTTTAAGAGTGCCTTTTTAAACCTGGCCAAAGACTCTTTTGCCGTCTCATCACTGAAGGAGCTTGTGGCCTCCTCCATTTTCTTTAGGGTATAAACTGAGGACGGGCTTGTATCTTTGTTTCCTTGGCTGACACGCTTGATTTTCGATTTTCCAGCACTCTGCTGTTCTGTAGACCCCTGAGAAGATGGTTAGTTTCAGACAGCTGATTCAGTTTCATCCAAACCGTTTTTTATTCAGTAATAGTAATGTGGAAAAAACATACTTTATGCCAGCTGGCGAAGATGATGGAGAAAAGGAACGTACATGGATCCAAATCATAGAAGTTGCTACTTCCTCTCGATCGTAATCCAAGCCGAACCAAGAGGAATATATTTATAGCTTTACGTTGTGTCTTTAAGCCTCGAAGGGGCGAGAAGAATAAGAAGATGGTGATGTGTATCCTTCCTAGTTACTTGCTTCCAAAGAAACAGAGAAGATTGTTGGGGTGTGAATATGAGAGAGATATAGAGGAGTGTATCAAAATCTCTTGTATATTTATGAAATACTCATCAGCAGTATTTCAACATCCGAAGTTATTAAGCTGAAGAATACGTAAGATTACAATACGTGAAGCAAAAGCAAAAGCAAGTCAGAGCATCTTGAAAAAGAATTGAAAAGCTTTGATATGTTTCTTGATATCTTAAGGTTTAATTCTCAGTTTGGTTTTCTCTTGTCTAAATCTATCTGCTTCTACCAGTATGTGTATAATACATATATACGTATCTATTTCTTGAGTGAGATGGGAAGAAGACCTATAGTTTTCGTAAAAGCAATCATAGTTTCATCATTCGCTTGTTAAATACTAGGATACTGTAACTTTAACTTATCCAATTATATTTTCAACATCGTCGAACTAGCTCAAATAGTTGAAGTTTTTTTGGGGTCAAAAGTTGAATTTTTTGTTCGTTTAAAAGTTGAAGTTTTTTTTTTTTAATAAAAAAAGTTGTTTTTTAATGTAACTTTTCCAACAGAAAATGAGTGGGATGATTGATTGACTCATTGTTGAGAAGCCTTGCTTGTCGTTTCTATCTTAGAATTATAGAGTGGTTGCCGTTTTATATCAATGGAGGGCCAGGCCTCGCAGTGGGAGGTTGTGGGTCCATATGGTTAAAGTGAAAGGAGCACTTCTTGAAATTGTTTTGAATTATTAATATACCTAACCATGCCAAGAACATTATTGCAAAAAATGCAGCGCAGTATTTCAGTTTCAGATCTTCATCACTAGGATACTACTGTATGTTGCAATCACTAGTATACTTTAAAGAACATAAGCTGTTATTTTTAAAAAAAATTGCAATCAGGGATACTATGTTCGAAGTGACTATATTTGTTTAAAACCATTCGAACGTCATCTTCATCATCACATTGTTGGTCCACTTAGCTATGATGTTCTTTAAAGAGATGATAAATGAGATCAAATTATGTAAAATGTGCTACAGTTCACTAGCTTACTTGGTTCTTTGTTGCACTTAATAAATAAACGTTAGATTCAATGGCCACCTAAAAGTGAAGAAGAAAACTGAAGCGTAATAGAATCCTTGTTGAGATGTTCCTTCAAATATTGAACCATTTTCGAGTCAGTAATCGTCAACATGTTGCACGAACTGATTGACATGCGTCAAATTAGTTTGATGTATTTATTTTGAAAAGATATTATCAGTTCGCCACATTTCAACTGTATAAATTAAATTTTATACATAAATAAGGATATAGAACAACTAAGAAAGAAAACTCTTCTTCAAATAACACAGTTCGCCCTAATAAACCTCTCAAGCACGATACTCGAGGCCCATCTTTTATCACCGTTTCACGGCGCCGGCGGCGGCTCTGTTCGCCGGCGTCGCCTCTGTTCCGCTCCTCTTCTGCTTCTCTTTGTTATGGTCTCTAATTTTGTCAGTTCTTTTCGAGTTTTCCCGTTGTCTCTTCTGTGTTTTGCTGCCCTCTCACCTGAGATGTCTCTTGTGGCCTTCTCTGGCGGGCTGGATAACACCGGAAGTGTCTGGTTCTCCGGGGGTTCCCGATCTACTTCTACTTATCGTTCAAACGCTTCCTCCCCTCGCTGCCGCCGCTACCTCGACTCCTTGTTTGTTCCGTGCAGATCTGCGAGCCTTGTCTCCATCAACATCTCACAGAGGTTTCCAACCGAAGACTTTCGCCGGAAACCTTCCTCCCTTCCACCGCAAGTCCTCCCGCCTTTAGCTACCGGTGACCGAACGTCTAGTATCTGTGGGGTTCCACGCTTGACCTGCCGCTCAGATCTGGAAGCTTTTTGGTCGATATGGACAAGCTCAACTCGTTTTACAATCACCTCTTCCATCCCGACAAGTTCTTGTTTTGGAAGCCTCTACTGTGGATCCGGCGAGATCCAACGCGCTGACATCTTTGCTGCTCCATCTTCGATAGATGGTGCTGGGAGTCATGTTGACTCCGGGGAGAATACCACTCTGTCATCTAACTCGCCGTGTCTCGTAACCGGCGAATCCCCCCTAAACTCCGGCATGAACAAGCTTTCAAATTCCTCGATTAAACGGCCGTTCAACTCAAAGCCGAGAAGGGTAAGTTTATGGGCTTGGCCCTTTAAGAATCATGAGTCTATTAACGATCTTGTTGGCCCACCAAATTTTAATCCCATGTCTATGGTATTTGATGATTTGTTTTGTGTGGCAACAGTGCAAAAGATTTCTGGTGGGTTCACCGGACTCTTTATTTTGCGTGTAATGCTATATCTCTCTTTAGTGAAGAGTAGTTTACCGATGGGTTCATCGGGTTGGTCTCTGCCTCCATCCATACTTCCATTATTACCCTTCTCATCCGAGGAGTGGTTTTCATCATCATACCTCTTTTCTTTGAAAGGAGACGATTACCCAAACTCGATGTCGAGTTTCGGCTTCAGCTTCCTCATCAGTGAGGACTGGTTTTCAACGTCACTATATGTGACTATCTCTTTGCTCTCCGACTTTGTCGTGAAGGCTATTTCAACGCATTCAAGCTTCGTCTCGAATCTGCTGTTATCTTCGTTTGAAGAATTATCATGTTTATGTTTTATTGTTGTAGTTTATGCTTTCAATCGAAGAGGATGGATAATTCCCTCTGATCATTGTAACCAAACTGTTTGATGAGCAAGGAAATTAAGTTGTGTTCAAAAAAAAAAAAGAACAACTAAGAAAGATAACATAATTCAAAATAAATAGATACAAGGCAGAGATGTTTCACCAATATATTCATCTACCGACATTGTTGGGTGAGATATCAATGCAGAATGCAAAGGCCTAAGCTTTTGGTTAAATTTAAAAGGACCCATAGGATGAAAAATTAGTTGGATGGGTTGCTGCAAAATTTAATGCAATTACCATATCAATTGTGCTTCTAAAAATCTCTCTATAAATAGAAGCGTTCATTGATAAGCTTAATATCATACACAAATACTTCTAATAATAATTGAGTTTGTTAAGTTAGAAAATGGGATTGACTGGTGTTCTTCATGTGGAGGTTGAGGTTAAGTCTCCAGCAGAAAAGTTCTGGGTAGCACTCGGTGACGGTGTCAATCTCTTTCCCAAAGAGTTCCCTAAGGACTACAAAACAATGCAAGTTCTTGCCGGAGATGGCAACTCTCCTGGCTCCATTCGCCTCATTATTTATGGAGAAGGTATATTGTCTCATTTTTATTGTTCATTTGTTACCATATATATAACTATGTTTCTTATTCAGACGTGACTGCAGAGGACCATATAATTATTCGCACCCGAGATTGAGTAATGAGTACGGTACTACATTCATGAAGAGATTTATTCATCATAACATGTATAAGCCAAATTTTTAACAGTAGAATCATTCATGTTTCTTGATGGTTTCTTAATTGGCAAAATCATCACATTTTCTCATTAAATTGTTTTAGCCTTTCATTGTTTATTAATAAGCTATATTCTTTACCATGTAAAGGATCCACCCTGGTGAAGGTATCGGCGGAGAGAATCGAAGCAGTGGATCTGGAAAACAAAAGCATGACGTACAGCATCATTGGCGGTGAAATGTTGGAATACTACAAGACATTCAAAGGAACCATCACCGTTACTCCCAAGGGCGGTGGCAGCATTTTGAAATGGTCTGCTGAGTTTGAGAAGACCGGCCATGAGATTGAAGACCCACACGTCATCAAGGACTTTGCTGTCAAGAACTTCAAAGAGATCGATGAGTATCTCCTTAAGCAATCCAGCGTCTAAAACTCTGTAGCTTCTATATCATGTATAAGGGGGTTCGATCATCTCTATCAGTTTTATTGTTTTCTAATTAAGAAGTTAAATAAAGTGGAACCTCCTAATGAATAATCATGTTTATGATTCCGAAGTCTGAGTATTGGAGATACAAGTGTCTTTGAATATACGTATATGCATGATATCTTGGTAGTACATTTTATGAAAACACGATTTAAACAGGGAAATTCAACAAGTTTTCTTTTGACAAAAAAAAAAGTTTGTAGTCACCTATTTAGAAAATAGTTTTTTCGATTTTAAAACATCCACTAAGCCATAAGATTTATACCAACGCCGAACTAGAAAGAGCTTCAGTCGTATAACATGCAATGCAATATATATATATATATATATATATATATATATATATATTTTTTTTTGTTAATTTGTTATTTGTAATGTAAGAAACAGTGTTAAACACATTGGGTACTCATATAGTCACTAAAATTCGAAGCTGAGTGACTTGATTTATCATCATATATCAGGTTATATATATTTCCAATTCCAATTAAAATTTTGTTAGAAAAAGGTTCTGTATTCACTACAAGAAAACACTACCTTAACAACGAAAAATTACGAGGAAGAAAGATCGTCGTAAAATTACATAGCGATTACATGGACATTACGACGAAGCCATGTTTCGTCGTAAACGACATGTAATTTTACGTGGAAAAACATTCGTCGTAAACTACAAGCAACATTACGACGAAACTACAACGAATACAACAATACACGTAACTTCCTTGTAAAATTACATGTACTTTACTTACCTAATATTGTAACGTGAATTTTAGTGTGGTTCACTTAACTAATTTCATTGTAAACTCGTTGTAAAATTTGAAAATTCAATGTAAATTCTAGTAACTATTTTTCCTTGTAAATTCTTTGTAATTTTTCACCTACCAAGCCACGAGAATGCCCTATATATATGGCATTTTCCAATCCTAAAACTCACACATTCAAATCTAAAGAAAAAAATCAAGAAAAAAATCAAAAGAAAAAAATCAAGAGAAAAAATCAAGAGAAATAAAATGTCTAATGACGAAATATTTACTTAAATAATGGAGTTGGATGTACTTGCACAAAGATTCTACGGTAGAGTGGCGGATGCATTTCTTAGCGGGCTGGAAACATTCATGTACCAGGCGGCTCTACACCGATCACGCAAGAAAGCGGTAAGATGTTTTGCCCTTGTCGAAAATGCAAGAATTCAAAATTTGCACGTAGTGAAACTGTATGGAAGCACTTAATAAACAGAGGGTTTACACCGCAATACTATATTTGGTATCAACATGGAGAGGGTTATGGTGGAAATGAAGCTGGTAGTAGTAATAGCAATTTTCAAGATGCCGCTAATGTAGAACCGAATCAATTGCATAATGAATATAGTTACCATCGAGCAACAGCTGGTAGATCATGATAGGGTTCACGACATGATTACAGATGCATTTTAGAAACTACTACAACAATAGCTGATGAAACCGAAATGTAAGAACCTAATTTGGATGCAAAGAGGTTTTATGAAATGCTAGATGCTGCAAATCAGCCACTCTACACTGATTGAGAGAAGGTCTCTAAATTATCCTTAGCAGCTAGGATGATGAATATTAAAACAGATCATAATTTATCTGAGAATTGTATGGATGCATGGGCGGAACTGTTTAAAGAGTATTTACCGGAGGATAACGTGTCAGCTGAATCTTATTATGAGATTCAGAAGTTGGTTTATAGTCTTGGGTTGCCTTCGAGATGATAGATGTTTGCATCGACAACCGCATGATCTACCGGAAAGACGATGAGAAGCTAGAAGAGTGTCGATTCTGCAAAAAGCCACGATTTAAACCACAAGGACGTGGGAGGAATAAGGTACCGTACCAAAGGATGTGGTACCTACCAATTAAGGACAGGCTTAAAAGATTATATCAATCTGAGAAGACTGCTGGAGCGATGAGGTGGCATGCTGAACATGTGCGAGGGATGGCGAGATCGCCATCCATCGATGCAAGAGCGTGGAAACATTTCAACAAGGTGTACCCGATTTTGCTGGAAATACTCGAATGTCTATCTTGGGTTATGCACAGATGGATTCAGTCCATTTGGAATGTCCGGGAGACAGTATTCTTTGTGGCCGTTATTCTTACTGCATAACCTGCCCGAGATGTGCATGGAACAAGAATTTCTATTCTTGACGATATTAATCCCTGGTCGAAGCATCCAAACGGTCGCTAGATATTTTCCTTCAACCATTGATACAAGAGCTAAAAGAGTTGTGGTCGGAAGGGTGAAGACATATGATTGTTCTATGAAAAAAATTTTACGATGCGAAAGCGCGCTTATGGACGATAAGTGACTTTCCGCTTATGGATGTTGTCGGATGGACAACACATGGAAGGTTATCTTGTCCATATTGTCAAAGATCGACAGATGCTTTTCAGCTGAAGAATGGTAGGAAGAGTTGTTGGTTTGATTGTCATCGTCGGTTTCTTCCCCTTTCCCATCCGCATCAAGAAATAAGACCTTGTTTAGGTACAAAAAGTTGTCGAGACGGTCGTCCTCCATATCTCACCGAGAACGATCGAAGCGAAATTGATTATTACGGAGCTCAAGAAACTGTCAAGCATGGAGGAAACTCACATGTTCCTGCAAATATGCCTGATGGGTATGGAGTATCTCATAATTGGCATAAGAAGAGTATATTTTGGGAGCTGCCTTACTGGAAGGATCTTCTGTTACGTCACAATCTTGATGTGATGCATATAGAGAAGAACTTTTTTGACAACATCATGAATACGATACTCAACGTCCCAGGGAAGACAAAAGATAACAAAAAGTCAAGGTTGGACTTACCTGATATTTGTGCAAGAAGTGAGTTACATATCAAAAATAATGGAAACGTTCCTGTTCCCATCTTCCGGTTGTCATCAGAAGCGAAGACGGCTTTGTTTGACTGGGTTGCAACAGAAGTCAAGTTTCCTGATGGTTATGTTTCAAATCTTTCAAGATGTGTTGAAAAAGGTCAAAAGTTCTCAGGAATGAAGAGTCATGATTGTCATGTGTTCATGCAACGACTACTTCCATTCGCCTTTGCCCAGCTACTTCCAACAAATGTTCATGAAGCACTTGCAGGTAAATACTATATATGTTTAACAATATATTTCATATATTTTTTATGAAATGTTACTTATTGTGTTACTTTTGCAATAAATAGCCATTGGAGCATTCTTCAGAGACCTTAGCACACGACATTCAAAGAAGAAGTCATCCAACAACTTGATGAGAACATTCGATCATAATGTGCAACCTCGAAGATATTTCCTCCATCTTTTTTTGACGTGATGGAGCATTTAGCTATCCATCTCCCGTACGAGGCATTGCTTCGTGGACCGGTTCACAACGGATGGATGTATCCGTATGAGCGCTCCATGAAACATTTGAAGGGCAAAGCAAGAAATCTTGCAAAGGTGGAAGGTTCAATCATTGCCGGAAGTTTGACAGCAGAAACATCTCACTTCACATCATACTACTTTGCTCCAACAGTTCGTACGAGGAAAAGAGTTCCTAGAAGATATGATGATGGTGGAGTAGCACCAACATATGCAGTTGACGGTGTTCCTGACATTTTCTGCCAAATAGGCCGGTTTGGTGGCAAACTAAAAGAAGTATGGTGGTCTAGTGAAGAGGATAGACATAGTGCACATACTTATATTCTGCTCAATTGCGAGGATGCCATGACACGCTCGCTTGAAAGGTATATACTGAGGTGTACATTAATTATCTTAAGTGATATATGTTTATTATATGATATACATGAATCAACATTTTGTTTAATTTGCAGCTTATTTGTATCGCAAGTTGAAGAAGCAATACCGGAATATCCGCGATCCGAGGTAGACAAACGGAAAGATCAACACTTTGTGAAGTGGTTAAGATCTCGGTAATGTATCTCACTATAATGTATCTCACTGTAATATATAAAATATGTAACTTTAACGGTTTTCATTTTTGTAGGTTGATTATGACGATCCATATTACCCCTTATGGTTTCATGAATTGGTACAAGGTCCAAGAGCAAAGGTCTCCACATCACCTATGTATTTCACACGTGGTTTTACTTTTCATACATACAGTATGGGAGAAATCGGGCAACAAGTAATTACGGAATATGTGTGAAAGGTGAAACGGAGTTTTACGGATCTTGCAGGAGATTATTGAAGTGGAATTCCGGGTTATTGAAGCTAAAATCGTCCTCTTCAAATGTGACTGGTTCGATCCTGTTGTGAACAGAGGTGTTCGGTTTAACAAATTTGGTGTTGTGGATGTCAATTCGGAAGAAGATACAACAAATTTGAGCCTTTCATCTTAGCTTCACAAGCCGAGCAAGTTAGCTTCCTTCCATACCCTCGCCTTCGAATTTCCGGGATAAATTGGTTAGCTGTTATCAAAATTACACCTCGCGGACGAATAGTTGCTGGAGAAGAACCACCTCTGCAAGAAGAAGATGCTACCATTGTGGTCGAGGTACCTGATCAACAAACTGACCAACTCCTTCGATTGATCCGATAATCGCCAATATGAAGATCTTCCTGAAGTTGAGACTGATGAAGCGGTGAAGACGAAGTTTTATAGAGTGACGATGATCAATGTGATGATAATGATGTGAACTCAAATGATTCGAATGATGTCATATAAGTAATAAATGTTATTTTTGTTTATCATAAAACTATGTCTCAATGTAACAAATGGTGTTTTATGTAACAAGATTTTCTTTAAAAAAAAAATTATTTGTTTAGGGTTTAAGAAAAATTGTTAAAGATGATGAAGATGTAAAAGAGAGAGATGAAGTAATGAGATATGTAAGTTTAGGGAATTGGTTTTAGGGATTTTATTTTAGGGGTTACAAAGACGAGGCGTGGTATTCTCGTCGTAACAAGAAAACACGGCTGGTATTGTCCTCGTAACATGAAACCACGCTGGTAAGCTCGTCGTAACAAGAAAACACGCGTGGTAAGCTCGTCGTAACAAGAAAACACGCGCGTGGTAAGCTCGTCGTAACAAGAAAACACGGGCGTGGTATTGTCCTCGTAAACAAATGAAAGGCTGGATTACGACGAGATTACGAGGCAAGGTGTTTCCTATATATACGTGAAACCAGAACGAGGCCTGCCTCGTTCATTCCTCCTAACCTTCCGAAAATTACTAAGGTAATTCTCTCTTCTCTCTCTATTTTTTTTTTGATTAGTTTAGTTTAGTAATTAGGTTGTTAGTTTAGGTAATTAATCTAGGTGGTTAGTTTAGTTAGGTAACGTAACAATATAGATAGATTATTAGGTTGCGGTTTTAGAATTGACTACTAATTTTATTAATTTTTTTGGAAAAATTATTTTAGATGGGTCCTAGAGATAGAAGAGGGCGGCCTACTTATTTGCAGTTGTTTAGTGATGATCATACTGCGGGGACATCGACATCGGTCCCATCATCTTCTGAGACGGTTCCTGACTCTCAGACATCTCAGAGAGTTTCTAGCAGCTCTCCTCCTCTTGCACCTCAGATACCCCGTCAGATGCCTCCACCTCCTCCCCCAGCAGCTCCACATGTTGCACCTGAGGCTGCTCCCGCTGCTGGCATTCATCCAGATTTGCGTGTACCTTCATCTGCACCGTACGCTCGATACACGGTGGAGGATCTCCTAGCCCAGCCCGGACGAGAGGGCTTGGATATTTTGGACCCCGATCGACCACCTGGTACTTATTGGTAAGTTTTAAATTTTATTATTTAAAATTTAAATCAGATTAATTAACTAACAAATTAATTGTATTTTTCAGGTTTGGGGCCAACAACCGTGTTGGCCGGAGCGTTTCAGAAACGATGAAGGGATACTTCGCCGAGCCTCACCAACCGAGCAAGACTCCGATTACATTAAGACCACATGGTTTAAATGTTTTGCTGTAAGTTATTTAATATATTTCCAAATATTTATTTATTATTTATTGATTATTAATATTTTAATTTTTTCCAGCAAAAGTGGCACTGGTCCGGGAATCACCGAGCCGGTGAAGGCGAATTTGTTGCAAAAGCAAAGACCGCCTTTGTAACACCGTCTCGGATTGGAAGGACAAGTGGGAGATCCACGGTTATGAGGCGAAACCCTCCGAGATCACGAAGGAAGTATGGGACGGCCTCATCGCTTACTGGAAGCTACCCACCTCGATCGCGAAGGCCAACAACTGCTTCGCTTCCCGGCGATCGAAGGATAAGGATGGTAATTTGCCTATGGTTCATAGAACCGGCAAAACCACATGCGGGATCCGCCTAGAAGCTGTAAGTTTATTAATTATTTTAAATTTTATTTTTCCAATCTAATTTATGATTTAACTTTATTTTTAATATTTAATTTAATTTATTTTTCAAAATGTAGCTTGAGAAGACCGAGTCTTACCATCTCTGTCTGAACTATTCAAGATGACTCATGCCTCAGCAGACGGAGTTTTATAGATCCGTGTTCGAGAAGCTCTTTAACGGTGGCTGCTCGGAGTTCAAGAGCGGGAGACACAGCTAACACAGCAGTCTCCCGATGGATTACCCGTCACATTGACCACCGAAGAGATCGACAGGATCTTCCATGAAGTAAGTTTCAAACTGATATTTAATTTAATTTGACTCTTTAAATTTTACTTATATTCGTATATATATATATATATATATATTTAAATAGGTGGCTCCTAGAAAGAAGGGGCGGACGGTGGGAATAGGTTCGTTAACGGTCGCAAGGGCGACTTCGCCATACTCTTCGAGACGGGACGATGTGGTTTCTCAGATGCAGTCTCGGATGGATACCCAGCAGATTCGTTTGGACTCCCTTGAGGATCTGCTGGACGTTATGGCGGTTGGAAACCCGGTTATGCAGAGAGCTTTGGATGCTAGACGAGCTGCTCTCGATGCAACAACCTCCTCCGAGTCCATCGGTGGAGACTCGGCGATCCGACCCGCTCCACGACTACTTGAACCTTTCCATAGTTTTTTTTTTATTTTGTTTCCTTTTGTATTGTATTATGAATTTAAATATTTATGACTTTTATAATTTTATTCTAAAAATAATAGATATTTCAGATTTTGTTTATTTAAAATATTTAAAATATTAAAATTCTGAATATTTCAAATTATTATATATTATAAAGCAGAAATAATGATAATTGTCCATGTAAATTCGACGTAAACATTACGAGGAGTTTACATGTTCGAATTGTAAATCCCTCGTAAATATTACGAGGAGGTTACAAGTCCAGCAGATGTTAAGTCGTTGTAAATTTTACATCGACATTACATAGAAACATTACGTGTATTTTACAACGAATGTTTACTTCGCTATTACGACGAAGTTTCCCATCCGTCTTACGAGGAAATATGGTCGTCGTAATTTAACATGGCTGTTACGACGAAATCTCTGTTACGACGGGCGTTTAACAACGAAACGCGCTTCCACGTTAGTTCGTCGTAATAGCCCTATTACGACGAGTTTGCATCGAATCTAAGCCTCGTAAAAAATATGTTTTCTTGTAGTGATTGTTTTCATGTACCAGTCAAATTAAAGCATTCAATCTTCAATTTGATTAAATAAGTGACTCACGACCAGGATTTGAATATCATATCATTATATTCATAGTGGTCTATATATATATAGTCGTACACATATTTTGGTCTATATATATAGTCGTGTAGCATAAATTTTCAAAAACTGTAGTAACAGAGAATCAATTAATTTATGACGCTAATGACTTCGCATGGTTAGTCAAACCTGTACCAGTCAAATTAAAGCATTCAATCTTCAATTTGATTAAATAAGTGACTCACGACCACGATTTGAATATCATATCATTATATTCATAGTGGTCTATATAGTCGTACACATATTTTGGTCTATATATATAGTCGTGTAGCATAAATTTTCAAAAACTGTAGTAACAGAGAATCAATCAATTTATGACGCTAATGACTTCTCATGGTTAGTCAAACCTATTTTAGTTTCATCACATTGATATCAGTTTATATAGTCAGTTTTATATTAAAATGCCGTGAAATAGAATCAACTACAGAATAAACATTAGGCATGTAATATCGACGGACAGCTAATTTATTGTCCCATTTGCCATATGGATTAACTGAGTCAGTAAAAATTGGAAAATTTGAACATATAACCAAAAAAAAAAGAACTATATTTAACCATATTACCACCTCTTTTCTCCTTTTTCTTTCTACCTCGCTCTATCATCTTACTATAAAATTAATATTTCTTCCAATATAATCATTCAGCAAATTAATCCGTAATTTTTTTGTAAATGTTGAAGCCTTTGGTTATAAATAGGAAGATTTGACGACGAAGAAGTTAGATGAGTAGGCCTAGCTAGGTAAAATTAGTTAATATGAATGATTGGTTGGGTTGTAACTAGTGACTTTAGCTTTAATTTCTATCTACAATCATCTAAGTTACCAATTATGTTTTAACTAGTTTTTAAAACTAAAGTTAATAAAATATAAAAAATGGATGTAGAATCCTTATTTTCTAAAGCAAAAAAATATAGCTGTAGAAATTTTTTTTTTTTTAAAATATTGCTGTAGAATATATTTTCTTCTTATCATTTTTCATTTAATTTCTACAGCTACACTAGATACAGCTACATCAAAAATTTATACAGTCTAAATTCTACAGTAAATTTTCTACAACTACAATCCAACCAATCGACCCCAATGTAATCTGCATCGAGCTCCCTCTTTCTCTCTATATATATATATATAAACACATTTTCACCAAGAGATGATTATAATCAAACCCATAAAGCATATACTAATCAAAAAGAAAATAAAAAGAGTGGGAATGACAAACCGGGGACGTAGTTCTCGGGGGAGGGGGTGCTTTCCATTAACACTCCAGCAGACAATTATAGGAGAATCCAAATTAGTGGATTTGAGCTCTAAATGAGCTTATTGAATTGCTAAAATAGATAGCTCATAGAACTTTATTGTGAAAGAAACAAAGAAGAAGGAAGTTGGTTGTCTTCAAGAGTTTAAGAGATTGTTTGATTCAAATAATAAGGAAGGGAAATGCTGCTCTTTCACATCAGCCAAAGTTGTCTATTACATTTTCATATAGTACAGCTTATAAGAGAAATTATCTTGCTGGAAACTCTAGCATACATTGGTCTTGGGCCTGAATACAGTCTTGGGATTGAGTCCTTTCATACTCCCCCACAAACTTAGCGTCGGGTTGAAAACAAGATACTGAGTTTGAACCGGAAGTGAGGATGAACTAGATAGGCACATGAGTAGTAAGAAAGATCCCATGGCAGTGTAAGTAGATGGCTCACTTCATCACTAAGATAGAGATTGGTATGATATTGTTTGGTCCATACTTAGAGAGTATAGCATGATTTCACTCAGAGGTTATTCTTGAACTTAGAGATAGAATAGTCGATCTCACTCAGAGGTACATTGTAGCCTTTTTTCTCACTAAGAATCTGGGTTTCCTTTATTTGCTTAACGCAACAAATATCTCTCTTGAAAAACAAGAATATAACTACAACTCCATGCTTCCTATGCTTCAGCCCCATTTTTTATATTTTCGCAAATACTTTATGCGTTCTTCATCCTTCTATTTTCCACACAAAGCAACAGAAATTTGCATCATTAACTCAGCTTTAGGTTACCTGGCTCTGCTACAATATAGGAGAATTCAAACTAGTGGATTTGAATTCTAAATGATCTTATTGAAATGAAAATGAAATGCTAAAATAGATCATAGAGCTTTATTGTGCAAGAAACAACAAGAAAGGAGGAAGCTTTGGGTGCCTTCAAGAGTTTAATGTTTGATACAAATAGTAAGGAACGGAAATGCTGCTTTTCTACAGCAGCCAAAGTTGTCTATTACTGTCATAACACAATTTATAAGAAAAATTATCTTGCTGGAAACCGTAGCATATATTGGTCTTGGGCCTGTATACGATCTTGGGCTTGAGTCCTTTAATAACGATCACGTAACATATTGTACCAGAAAGAACAATCATGTTTCTGACACGTTTCCTGCCGGTAAACAATCACGCTTCCATATTATGTTAATGTTTCTTGATAATTAATCAAATCCCTTAATTAATTGCTATGTTTCACTGTAGAGGAGTTGAGGTTCCAAATTGAGTCGAAGGATTTGGAGAAAGAACAGTTACAATGAGACATGGGAACATGATATCAGAAAGTTACAAGACAGCCAAAGCATCCTTCTTGAGGTAGACATGATTAGACCTAACTATGTGTCGTAGACTGTCGAGTTGGAGAATATTAGACATGAAAATGGAAGATCGGATTGTCGGCACTACTCTAGCCAAACAATACAAGTTCAGCGATGACATTGTTTATGAACTAAATCATCTATTCAACTCCATCAACGGCTAAGTATTCTGCGGACGAATGCTTTAAGGTTTTCATCAAAGCATTAAAAGATGATGGCAAATTCTTCTACTTTGATTCAGCGTTTAATTTATATTTATAGACTTAAACCTTAATTTTTATGTTCACCAAAAGCTATGGTGGACGTTGAGGCTGAGGATTGGAACAATAAGAAAACTACGATAAGTTTGAAGAGCTCTCATGTCTTGATGGAGGAGTTCAAGACTCTCAAAGTAACCACCACTATTATTACTCCTCATCAGGAAGATGATAACCTAGCCACGTGAAATGGAACATCGAGCCCGAGAAGATTTCTGATGGCATCATCAAGCGGGATTCGCACGCAAAGACAGATATCTGTATCCGTGAGATTATCCTGATTAAGCTTGGGAAATAAATATGTTCTACATTGTAAGTTTCATCAACAGATAGGACCGTATGAATAAAGTGGAATCTACATATAGTGGCGGAGCCAGAAATCTTTTGTATTGGGGCAAATCTTTTTAGTGGGATCAAAATTTTATTTTAATTGGGGTCAAAAAAATCTTAAATAAAAAAGTTTTTTTTTTCTAAATAATGGGGTCAGCTGACCCCACTAACACAACACTGCCTCCACCCTACGTATATCTATTTATATATCATTGTTCATTGCAGTATATGCATGAATCTCTTTTACGGTTGGTATCTAAGGATGTATGACCTCGTAAAGCTATATTAATAATATACCAATTGCATATTATTGTTGGATCGATGATCATAATATCTCAAAAGGCATTTCGTAATTGTGATATATGCCGGTCACTCATTAAATAAGATTCGGAAGAATCATGTATAAACTCTTAAATTATAAACCATTGACCAAAAAAATAAAATAAAAGTATACGAACGAGTTGTTATCATCTTATTTATATATTTTTTTTTGAAAATAACATATTAGTTTAAAGTAATATAATCGATTTTTAGCAATACGACTTAGCTAATTTATTACTAGGTGATAACTTCCACGTGGGGTGAAGAGATTTAAAAAGATTGTAATTTTGAATCTATAGGTATTAAAAAGGTAAAAGTCATAGAAAGAAATATTACATGTTATATAATAAGGGATTCAACGAAATTGTGTAGGTCTATATAAAATAAGTTTTGTTTTTTTAAAAACTTGTATTATTTATTTTGTTTAATTGAAGTATAGTGGAAGTGAATCTATAAGAGTAAACAAAAACTTATATAAAATTAATTATTAAGAAAAGATAAAACAAAACATAGGCAATAGAATTATTGGTTTATATTATAAATATAAGATAAAATAGAAGATAGACAATATAGAATAATAAAATATGAAAGCAACAAAATGTAAGAAAACAAAATAAATAAATAAAACTGAGAAAACTACAACTGCTGTGAAAAGTGACTTCAGAACTTTTCGTTTGCAAAAACAAAGGATATCAGCTTCCAAAACTAAACACAGTTATGTAACAAAATCAGTAAACGAAATGGATTTCTTCATTCTGAAAGCATTGATTTCTGGAACATCATTGAAAAATCGGCTACATATTTATATATGTAATGATACGGGTTTAGGGTTATTCTGATGAAAGCAAATCACAATAATTATATAAAATATTCACTAATTAATATTCCATAACTTGCGCTCCAATGCATAGCTAAAACTTGCCTTAACACTCGAATGCTAATCAATCAACACATATCAAATTTGGATCCATAATCTAATTTTCTTTTTATACGACCCTAATTGACGAAACTTACTTGATGGTTTTAAAAAAAATCAAAAATGAAGATTATGAATTGATTCCAAAATTTTAGCTACGCTTTGAGTTAAACGTTTTATTCACATTTTGGAATATAAGGAAACCAAGATTGCGAATTGATTCAAAAAATAAATCAATTAATAATCAATCAATCAATAATCAATCATCAATAAAGATTATAACAAAACAATATTGTAAAGGCTTTGACTCCAAAAAACAATAAAAAAAGATTATAACGAAACATACTATGACGGTTATTCCAAAATAATTTGATGGCATGCCTACGACAATTGTGGGTAGAATATGGCTGACCGCTAATTCATATACGCCATAGCTTAGTCTTCCATGTTTCGTTCTCTAACAATTAAACTTTTGATATTAGATAACAGATTTAATTATCGCAAATGAGTATGGCATTATTGAAATAGAAAGGTTGATATAGAAACTTTTGATATTAGATAACTGGTTTTATTCTCTAATAATTAAATCTGTTTCGTTATCTAATAATTAGGAAGCATATAGTATATTATATTAAGTTAAAATTTAATGAACATGTTTTGAATCCTAGATAGCTCAGTTACTTGCAATGGAAAGACACTCTCAAGAAAAGACGTGAAATCTAGTTGAGTTGTCTTATCTATCAATATTCAAGCTTCCAAATTGGAGTGTATGTATGTAATTAGTCCAGTAAAAAGAGGATTTTTAATTATAAAGTGTGAATAATTATGGTGTTACCACATATGAAATGACATTTTGGTTAATAATAGGAATGATTCTATTTTAATATCAAGGGGATTTGTAATGCATGCAGCGGTGTTAAAGACATTGGATACTCCTATCCTATCCTTCTTAAATTACAATTGTTAAGTTGAGTGTCGTGAGCAGTTGATAATACTTTTCCATTAGTCACCATCACTTTCAATATTTCTTCAAACTCGCATGTGTTCACAATTTCACATAATCATTTTTAATAACAAATTGCTATCACAATCAATTACTTATGGTTTCAATTAGTTGCTACATTAAGGACATGTAATAAATTGTCTGAAAACTTATCTATACTATTATTTATAAAGTGATTTTGCTTATTTGTCATCTTCTCCATGATTTTAGATTTAGTTATATTTTTTACTCAATTATTAATCTTAATAAATAATTTTAGTGATTTAACTGATAATTTATCATTATCTTGAAAGTAATTAAAAAATTGTAACGATAATATCATAGTTAAATTTGCATTATATTTACTTTAGTAATATTTAAATTTTATATATATGTTTATATTATATTTGGTTTAGTAATATTAAACCAACTCTATTTTAATACATATATCACATAAGATAAAATGAATATATCTTTTAGGATAAATTCCTCAAGATAATCAAAATGAGTCATAGTGATAATTTCTGGAAAATTGGCAAAAATGTAAAAATACTTATACTATATTTTGAAAAGTAAATTTTCGGTGTGTTGAAAGTCTTTATTACTTTTAATAAATAATTAGATTAGATTTGTTAATATATAGTTACCCACAGATCCTCTAAATTAAAAACAAATTTCATTAATTTGACTATCATTATCTAGAAAATTATATATTATGTTATACAAAAATACTTTACATCATAGTTTTTTAAAATAAATATAGATTCATGTGTATAGTTTTATGTATATATGAATGTTCTCAAGTTTATTTTATATATTAAAAGATATTTTATTAAAATAAATAATTTAATCGTATATACAATTTTAATATTTAATTAATTATAAAATCATTTAAAATCATGAAAATAATTTATTCTAATGGTTTTTAAATTGATAATTTATCTATTTACAAATTTTGTATAATTATTAAGCCCGCAGGTGCGGGCAAACTTTTGGTGAATCGTGAAGTGGGCGTTTAATATCCATTCTATGGTATTCGTCGGTCAGAACTATTTTAATTTCATCATAATCATATTGGTTTCGTAGTCATATTTTATTAAAAGTGTATGATTATTAACTACGATGCAAGCCACTTCTCGTCGTTAGGGTTGTATGCTAATAACATTAGCAAGGTGATATCTTGTTTTCCTCCTACGTTTTTCTATTCAATTGTTTTAGATTCCGATAAGTACAAAATTTTGTGAATATTTTCTTGTTGCTGAATAATAATTTTCATATCGAAAAATAATAATGATAAGTTTTTTTAAATACTTGGTATGTACGAAATGGTGTTTAATAAAGCCATCATATACTCATATCTTGATTATAGTTAATATTGGTAAGTTGAGTGATAGTTTTTGATGATATTATTAGTCAAAAACTTCCTATTATATTCGCATGTGTCCACTAGAGGTTGGCACGGAGCGGATATCCGGATTTTTAATGATATCCGTGCGATCCGTCTCATACAAATATTCGATTTTTCGATTCGATCCGATCCGTGATCTTCCGAATATTCGGTGCTACGGATATCCGGAAAAATCAGTATATTTTACCGGATATCCGATCCGATCCGTCGATCCGGTAAAAAATAATAAAAAGTTCTTTTTTTGAAAATATTTTTTTAAAAAAAGAAATTTTTAGTATAAAAGAATAATATTTTCATTACAAAATATTTAAAACTACATATTTTAAAAAATTTAATGACTAAATTATTAATTTAGTGGATAAAATAACTAAAAATATATATAGAGATATAAAATTATATATAATTTTATATATACATGTATATACATATGTAAATTACGGATCGGATCGGATATCCGTTTTCTAAAAAATGAGTATTTGTGATTTGCTCTTTATTTGACGGATATTAAATTTTAGTATTTGCTTCGATTTGTAAAGTTACGGATATTCGGATTTTTCGGATTGAATCGAAACGAATAACGGATCGAATCAAATTTTACGGATATTTCACATAATTTTTATGTGTATTCTGGGGGAACCAACACAATTTGTGTATTTCCAACTTGTCCTTATTTTGGTGAAATATGTAGGGGATTCATAGCCAAATAAATATTTCTAAAACTAATTTCTAAGTTGGTTATTGAAGTCAACTGAACAATCACTATATAAACCATTTTAATTTTTTTTTCCGCAGCATGTATATGTACTTTTTCTTTAAAATGTAATAAAGAATCAAAATGCTATTGCTAAAACTTTGTAAGTTTTATCAAAAATCCAACTTTAATTTGTTGAAGTTAAAGGAAGAAATTATATATTAATACTTCCAAATACTCACCGTTCTAATATATTACTGAAAATTAAGCACAACTAAAGATAAATAAACAAAAATCTAACATTTTTCAAGCGATGGTCAAATTATAGAACAATCTTCAATTTACATAAAGAAAACTGACTAGACGTTCGCTCTAACACTTTTTAAAAAGAAAATATATTTCTTGGGAGAGAAATCGTTGTGCCTTTGTGGAAACTGACGGTGATAAACACGTGACCATGTCTTGTAGTGGATTTTCTCCTGTGAAGCATTCCAACAGGAACCACCGCTCACTTCACCTGCGCCGGCTAATCTTACATTTTCAGTCCCGTCGGTTCCCCGGACCCAAATTGCAAATGATTATTTTTTTTGCTATTACAATTTCTGAAAGAATTAACCAAAGTAATATTAAAATAAAAAAAACTAATGAAAACCATGTATGTGACCATATGTGTTACAGACAGGAAAAAGTTACTAGATCATTTATATCATTACTCATAAGTCATAACCATTTTTAAATTCATCACATACACATCGGTTGATACTAAATGATAATCAATCACGACATAAATTTCGCTTGGTTAGAGTTAGTTTATACATTAGGCAGCTGATATCAGTTTGGTCTTCATAACTTATTTATTTTCCCATGCACTACATGAATTAACTGGGTGGGTGAACTAAAATTGTGACTGCTGGAGCATTTGGTTATATAGAAATATTCGATATTGTCCAATAATAGACTGATATGCACGCATCTTTTGTGAAACTTAGGTACATGCAGAAAAAGACTAGAGCGTGTCTTCTAACTATTTCATGACAGATACATCGGTTTATGGTGAAAAAAATGAGAAGTGTAGGGTTAAGTAAAGAGCGTAAATACAAATTTTATCACTATATATATATCACCGTCACCGCAAGGATTAAAAATATACTTTCTTACTAAACAAAATATATATACATAGAGAGAGAGAGCATGGCACTCCATCGAGATTCTTCCGGGGAGTTTGACATCACGTCTTCAGCGGACAAATTCTTTACAGCTTTCACCGACGACATAAGTAGCACTTTTCACATAATATGTAAGTCATTTACTCTTCCACACTTCATTCATATTTCTTTATCATCGATCAAACTCCTTAACTAATTGATGTTCTTCCACCGTAGCGAAGGAGAAAAGAACAGTGGCGCTGAGTTTGAGTGGAAATCTAGTCTCGGATAGCTACAAGACGTTCAAAGCAACAATCACGGTCACTCCTAAGGACGATGAGGCCGGTGGTAGCTGCGTGGTGTGGACCGTCGAGTTCGAGAAGATCCGCCATGATGTTGAGGATCCAATGTGGATAATCGACATTCTTATCAATTATTTAAAGGAGACTGATGAAAATCTTAATATATAGCTTTTTAAATCACAAGGTGCGTCTTTATTTAGGATCTAACAACTTAGTTGAAAAAGATTTTAGATACGTTTCTAAGTTTATTGCAGTATTTTGTTTTATCACGTTCGGCATATTAGGGTGTATAAACTCGTAAGGCTTTCAAGATGAATGATATATAGATCAATTTTGCAAATTATTGTTTTTATATAAACTATGGTAAGTTTACAAAGAGTAAAAGTTGACATCTATCAGTACAAAACAGTTGATTTTTGAGTAACTACAAGTCTGCTCCTAACTATGGTATCTTCAACTTGTTGAGTTATATAGAAGAGTATTTTTAATGCTGAATTTCATATATAATTTATATGTATATGAGTGTGAATTCACTTCTAAAAAGGAAATTTATGTAATTATAGAAGTGCATTTGATCGGCTAGAGTCGCTAGACCATGTTTTCCTCGGCCAAAAAAGTAAAAGCACCAAAAACATAAGAATCTGTTTTGCAGTGCATACTGATGCGTTGTCATTTACTTCTTTTGCCTCTGGACAGCAACATGTCAATAACGCAGCGGTCAGTTTCTGAACTTTTTTTCTAGCATAATCAAATTAAAAGCATAGTTTCCAGTTTTGTATAAATCCACTAATGTACCTTTTATTTAATGGATACATATACCAAATACTTTATCCAAACTGAAATCAGAAACGAGATCTTTGCTCGTGCTACAAAATAAGAAATTAAGAATACAAACCTTGGATACATTTTGTTGCTAGGAGCTCATCGTGATGTAATTTGAATTAAAATTAAATATTCCAGAAGTTCACACAAGTGTATATCATATCTAAAAGTCTAAATACGTTGATGATGGGGTATGAACCAAAAACACAACAATGGTAGATACACCTTGAGGAGGAGAAGGAAGAGGAGGAAGAGGGAGATAATATGACGATGGTGGAGTATTTATGTGGATATAGGAAATATTAATTGGCGTCAATTGGAGAAAATTCGAAGTAATTTTTCATTTTCTTATTGTTTAGAGGATTTATCCATGATTGTGATTTGTGGGATTTTTCCTTTTGCCACAAAAAAAAAGAGAGAGAGTCCTATCCGTGATCCTAGTTGTTCTTCGTAACTTCTAGACAACTCATCAATGGCGATCGCTTCTAGGGTTGTTAATGGACTGATTATTTCTCTGAGGTGTCTTAATTAGTTTAACATAATTAAACTATCCACGTAAGAATTAAAACAATCAATAACGATGAGAAATTTTCTTGGATAGTCATTTTTAGTTTATTTTTACAAAATATCTATTAAGGAAGAAAACGATCAAAATTTTTTTTATTTAAGGGTAAAATATGCATTTATACCTCTTGGGTTAACTAATCCAAATTTAGGGTTTAGAGTTATGGGGTAGGTTTTGGGGATGAAGTTTCAAATTTCAAAAAATAAAAAATAAATATTAAAATTTTCAAAATAAAAAGAGACTATTTTGGTCAATTTATTTTTTGAGTGCTATTTTGGTGACAAAAAATTAAAAAGGTCTATTTGAGAGAATTGTCCATCAATAATTTTCAGTAATTTAATTATTTTTAATGGCAAATTTCTATAATTTCCCAAATAAAATGGAAATTAATATCAATAATTTTCAAAAGTGGAAATTAATATCACAGAATTAAACTAAAGATGATTTTAAGGAAATTAAATCTATATATATAAAACAATGTTTTCCTTCCTTCTTAGCCCCTCCACGTCATTAAGTGGGTTCTGGAGTGTGCGACACGTGTTCAGGTGCACGAAACGCAGCGTTTGATTGGAAGGGGGTTTCCTTGGGCTGGGCTTCTGCGTCTGTGTTGGGCCTCTGTTGCTGTTCTGTCTTTGGCTCCATCCGGCTTACTTCCTTCTTCCTCAGGAACCTTAATACGGCGAGCAGTCAATCTCTGTTTCTTCATCTCTTTCGTGCGTGGCTGAGTGATGTCGATTCAGATACTTCTCATCAGTGGTTACGTTCGCCGTTGAAGTTTCGTCATCAATGCCCGTTTTACTCTCCCCCACTATGCCCTCTTCAATGTTCGGTCGATCTCGAAGGCGGCGATTATCGTGTATAAATAGGGGTTAGTGTTTCTCTCTTCTTCATAAACGGAAAAGAAAATCCAGCATCAGAAGCTAATGTAAGTTCTTTCACTCACTAAAGAATATGTATGTGTTTGTCATAGACATCAGCTACTATCGAATGTGAATATAAAATCTTCTTATGTATAGTTTATTTCTTCACATCTCTGCATAGTTTCGTATCCAATTTGTTGGTGATCCAAAAGATGCAGATATTGTGTTCACATGTGGGATCTATATAATTGTTGTGGGAATCAACGTGACCCATCAAGTTATTGCTACAGAAAAGATGATGCGTAAACCCAAGGATCTGCTTACAGCTGAAAAGGTGTTTCACACATTTCCTTTATTACATTCGTTATGATGCAAGTGGGGTTGTATTTGAAAGCTATATTTATATGGGAAATCCAGAAAGACTGAAAATTCTATATGCTGCTTACTAACTCTATTGAATTGAGTGGAAATGTAAGTTTTCAGTTGCGTTCTTCGGAAAAACGAAATAGTAGAAAAACGTTTAAAATCATGGATGTTAATTATGACATACGATAATATTGACATGGAGTCGTTTGCTCATATGTTTATTTACTTTTGGAGCTGATTTATTTGCTCTTCGTCTGACAAGACTATAATATCTTCATGTATTTTTGCATTTATCAGCTTAGTAAATTTTCAATAATATCTTTGTTTTCTGGTACAACTTAATTGACATGTTTGTGAGAGGGTTGCCTTTTTGTTCGAGGTACAAAAAGCCTAAGAGAAGTGTTTTTTTTTTAGATAAATGGAGGATCATAAGCCGATGAGTTTCACGTTTAAGCTAACCTACAATTCTTCACAGGTACAATGTCTTTTTCTTCTTAACACTATGGAGTTTAAGCTTCAAGCTTTTTTCTTCATAACCAATTGTTGTTGTAAATTTCCTGTAGGTCTCTCAGTATTCAATCAGTTTTATTAGTTACTTCAGGCCAGTCGATCACAAAGCTGGGTTGAGAAGAGAGCAGAGAAATTTGGAGGGTCACACTTGCCAAGTATTTGCAAGGATTACAAATATACCGATATCGGATGCTGCGGATATGGACATGGTTGTAAGTCTCGCATGACTGTGGGGATTACAAACCAGGAGGAAGATAGAGAAAGAGTGGGAAGAGGCAGAGAAAGTTAGGAAGGGAAATAAAGCAATGGAAGCTGAATATTAGGATAATGACAATATAGACAATAACAGCAACGAAGACAGATATTCATTGCCCTTTCTTTGATTCATATGCAGAGAGCCTTTGTGGATCCATTTGTCACCAAATGCAAGCATTACTTATGTGAGAATTGTCCTCTGTCTATATGGTTTAGCTAAGGATTCTGCTCAACATTTCATCATGCCAGAATTCAGTTCGAAGTGCAGAGGATCACAGAAGTGGACATCTGAGAGTTCATATATATAGAGTTTTTAAGTATCACCCAAAAGTGATGAAAGAATACTTGGATTTGTGATAGAGAAAACTTAGATATAAAGTGTTTCCAAACAAAAAAAACGCACGCTCATTATGATTGTGAAGAACAAACGATTTATATGCTTTTAAAAAAAAACAAACGATTTATATTTTCTAAGATAAAAAAAACATGTTTCCTCTAACTTTCAAGACTCGGGAGGAAGAAAAGCAAAAAAACGAAGTAAACTTCTAGATTGTCGGTGTGATAAATTCTTATGATTTTCTAACAATATTTTGTTATAAGATCCGGTTGATTAATCCTCTCCTGACAGAACATGTGTATTTACGATGTTGATTTTTTAGACTTATCCAAACTCAAGACTATAAAAGTATATAATAAATAATAATTACTATATATTATAAAACTAAACATTTGAAACAAAAAGAAAAATTAAAAACATAATGCTATTTATCAAAGAATAGATAAGGTTACTGTCATTTTAATTCATAATTTTTTTCATTATTTGTTTGTTTATAATATTTTTTATTCTATAATATTTTTTAAATATTTTATAAATTATTATAAAATAAACTTTATTATAACTTCCCGTCCGTAGGACGGGCCGGCCCTAGTTAGATATATATAAGAGTCATATATAGCCCTTAGGGGTGGCATTTTACCCGATACCCGAATCCATATCCGAATCCGATCCGAAAAATCCGAATCGAAATCTGAACTGAAATAACAAAATACCTGAATGGGTATTGTTTTAGGAGAGATTGGATATCCGAACCTGAACGGGTAATACCCGAACCCGAATGGATATCCGAAAATAACCAAACATATATATATATTTACTCCTATATTTCCAGTTTATATCTCTCATTTTATTTAAAATAATTATTATTGATGTTATATGTACATTAAGATCATATAATATACATATATATATATATATATAAAATTACGGAAAAATGATTTGATACACACTACAATTGCATATCAAGCTTTTTGTTTCATGAATTAATAAAAGTTATATTCAAATTCTAAAAAAGATAGCGAAATTACTGTCTATTTATTTTTGAAATATTACTTACAAATCTATTAATCATTCAATCTATTAAAAATAAAAAATCAGTTAATCGAAAGCTAAATTTTTAAATACAAGAAACTTAAAAAATGAAAAAATTAAATTTTTTTCTTTCAAAATCTAAATATCCGAACCCGATCCGAAATAACCGAATCCGAACTAAAAATAACCGAACCCGACCCGAAATACAGAAATACCCGAACAGGTTCTATACCCCTAAACCGAAATATCCGAAAATCCGAAATACCCGATCCGTACCCGAACGGGTATCCGAACGCCCACCCCTTTAGCCCTTATCGATAATTTGAAAAAAAAAGGAAGCATCCACCACTAAACGGCGAGGAGAATATGTCAACGTTGGATATTCCCTCGGTAGGTTCTTATAGCGTGCAGAGGGATTATTGGCATCAAGTGAATGAATCCGAGGTAAATCTTCCATCTTCTTATTGTTTTATAGAATTTAATTTATACTATATTATGTTCTTAGAATCGATCGAACGTTCTAGGTTGTTTATGGAGTTGATTATTTGCTGATTGATCTTATGTTTCGATATTTAAAAGGAAACCGATCACTTCTAAATTGTTTATGACAAATTATTCACTAGCTGATGAGTCTTAGGTAAATATTTAAGCTAAATCGATTCCTTCTATGATTGTTTATGTTGATTCTATGTTTGTTTAATTATGGACTGATTATTTCTGTCTGGTCTTAGGGATTCGATCTCGAGAATGTTTCATTACCATCAAATTCTGGAGTGATCACTGGACTGTTGCCCTTCGATTGTGTACGTTATAGTTATCCTTATCCTGTAATGGTCAACCTTTATGCCAAGGTGGGGCTTCATCGTTACAATATGTTGAAGGTAATTAGTCTCCTCTTCTCTTTGTGATTTATCAACATAATATTGTTCCCTTATACCACATTCACTCACTTTACTTTTTTTTTTCATCTGCTAGGGTACAAACTTCCAGCTTGATTCCCTAGTGAAATTCAACATGTTACAGAATTGTCTGTCCTCTTTCTACATGACTTTGCTTGCTCACGAACCAGCTCTTGACCCATTAGAGAAAACCTTCCAGGTGCGACTACCGTCTCAATCTTTTACTGGACTCTGTGCAGTTAAAAGAACTGCACATAAGACTTGTAAAAATGGACCCTAATTATTTAGTAAAGGATCTTAAACTCTAACCAAAATATTGTAAAAAAAATCGACCCTGTGCAAATGCACCTTGAGCACATGCCTAGAGACGGGCCTGGGTGCGAGTTGATGAGGAAAAATCAAACCATTTGGAGTTTACATGCTCCATTTCCAGACTTAAAGATGAAGGTGACTTGTTTTGCACTATGGTTCATTTTTTTGTTTTTTTTTTCAGTATAAAATCTCACATCTCTTTTATGATTAATAATGTTGTTGCATAGTGATCACCAAGAACCCCTTGATACCACACTTTCATGGTGCCGCAGTGGCGGATGGTTTCTTCCAAGGTGAATTCCTGATTGGCCGTCGGATGATGCTTTGAATGATGGAAAACGGTTTTACTTGGTAAGATCATCTGTAAGAGACACTATTAATTTTTCTTTACTATCATTTTTTTGGCTTTTGCAGGTGAAAGAATCAGAGTGGCAAGCCAATGATTGGATTCCTATGTATCTGGAACTTGTAATTTGTGCACATGATAGGATGATCCAGAAGGTATGTTGTACATATAATTAATCACATATCTGATTGACACTAATGGTAATAATAACAACTAACATCAACAATGTTGTTGTTGCTGCTGCTACAGAGGGATGTTCTTTCCCAATTGGAGATTCTAGAAGTGGCCATAGAAACTGGTATTGAAGATGTGGAGCCGCCGACTGAGAGACTCAAGGCCAAAAGTGCAAATGTCCTACATAAAGTTTAAGCGCATGGCAAATGTCTTAACCTCTAGAATGATTTTTAATATTGGTGAGCATGTCGAACTCAAAGCTGTAGTTAGAAGAGTTCTCGATAGGCATGGATACCTCACTATTTCGGTAAATTTTGTGGTGGTCAAAGTACTCAAAAGCAGCCTTCTGTGGCTCTCCAAAATGGAAAGAAAATCCAGAGTTGTAAAAAGCGACCTCGTTCCGAATAGTACAACTCATGGAGTAAGGCCCTCCTCTTGATGATAAGATCCATTTTGAATGTGTGGATCAGATAATCATTTAATCACATGCGACAAAGACATAAGCATGTGTTCTGTTTGGCTTTGTTGTTTACACCCATCTAACTTATACTAGTCTCTCTTTATATGTAACGCAACAAGTCTGATCTTCTTCAACCGTAACCTGCATTAAAAGGTCAGACTGTTAACATTGGAACTCTGAACTCAATATAAAGTCCTCATATTGATAAATACGAACCAATTGAAGATGCTCTATAAACATGTACCAATCTCGGATAAGAGCTCAGATAGTCTCTTAAAAGCATTCAAAATACAAAATACAAAATACAAACGAACAGTGATCTGCAACGGCCAGTTAAAAGCTATATTTGCAAACAAATCGACGTGTAAGCATTAGAAACATATTTTCGTAATTTAATGGTTGGGACTTGATACATAGGCCTTTGTATTTTGACGAGAATTCAAAATTTCATTATGGAAGTTTTGGATTTTCCATGCTGTGTGTTAGCATAAATTTCTTTCGCCAAAAATTGTTAATAAAAAACCCAATATGCATCAGAGAAATGTTAATTACATAGAAAGGAAATAACAGATTGAATGTTCCGTTGTTGAGCAAAGGACTATTTATTGGATTAACCCCTAGATGAACCTTTAGGTTCACTAACCAATAGCATTGTGTTATTTTATATTCAGTATCTTTTATAAAAGAAAACAAAATAATTGTTAATTTATATTATGTTTTTAAAATAAAAAGGACAAAAATAAATAGTAGTTGTAAAAAAAATATTTTGTTTATTTGACTCTCGAAAAGAAACTATGTTAATACAAAATCTCACAAAAATATATTTAAGAGAATAATTAAAATATTTTCAACGCTGTCAACAAAATACGAAACCCTAACCCCTAAATTCTATACACTAAACTCTAAACCATTGGATAAACCATAAAAAATAAATCCAAAAATTTATGATTTATCCAAGTGTTTAGAATTTACCCAAGGGTTTAGGGTTTAGGGTTTAGGGTTTAGGATTTAGGGTTTAGGGTTTAGTATTAATGATTTAGTGTTTTAAGATTTAGTGTCTAGTGTTTATGATTTAGAGTTTATGATTTATCCAAGGGTTTAGGGTTTATGATTTAGGGTTTAAGATTTAGGCTTTAGTGTTTTTGAAGGTTTTAAAAATTATTAAAATTATTTTTAAAAATTCATTTTTCTTAACTATTATTTTTAATTATTTTAAAAATATAATATAACTTGCATTCATTTTATTTCATTTTAAAAAAATACTGAATATAAAATAACAAAATACTATTGGTTAGTGAACTTATCTTCAAATTCTCCTTTTGTGTTATGTTTTTCAATATATGCCGCACTATATGTGCTTATTTAATAATTTTTTTCCTGAAAATTCATAATATTGACTTTGTAATCTTCAATTCTTATTAATAAAATTTGTTTATTTACCCTTAAAAATAATGATTGGGATCTAAACGGAAATGTAGTAAAAATAATTTATATTTATAGTGGTTCTACCAGAATGAAAATATTATCACTTAGATTTTACTTTATCATGGTTTTATTTTGAGAAGTACTTACGTGAATCAAACGTCATGAGGTCTATAGAGTGGACCACATAGATTCAGTGCAAAGGAACGTTAAAAAGTTTCTATATGCAGTGAAGACGGAGATATCGGGAAAAGGTTCGTATCTAGGCAATGATCGGACATATCGAGAGCCATGAGATTCAATATGCAAAGGAGCGTAAAAAGTTTCTCTAGACAATAGGTGTAGACTATATACAATGATCACCAGGGATCTAGAATTATTTTTAGCCGGGATTAAAAAGAGATTTCATCTCTAATTTTGTAGGGTCAATATCACCTTCATCATTGTATTGTTTAGAAAGCAATATATTTAAAAGTAAAAAACTAAAATACTACTCGTGCTAAAATGCGGAATATGCTTTTTTATCAGTTTGAGAAAATGAATTACTTTATTTCAACATGGGTTATGTTATTTTTACAAAATCGAAAATTGATTATTTAAGTTTATAAAACTGGTAAACAATCTTTACTAATTTTGAATTTAAATTTTAATTGAATTGAATATAAATTCACAGTTCTATTTTCAATTATCAGCTTCAAAGATTTTTAGTGGTAGTTATATAGTATTTATATGAATAAATATTTTAAATTGCATTTTCAGACCTATTTTTAGACGTATGAGATATATGATTCTTTTTGAAGAATTAGTTAAACTTTTCTCACGATTTTCTATAAAATTGGAATAAATTTAATATTTTAAGAACATTTAATACTCATATGATGGTTTCCCACTAAAAATAAAAAAACTATTTATAGTTTCTAGATTACATTAAAATGTAGACTTTTATAAAATTTAAATGATGAATTTTTTTTTATATCTAATCATGTTGATAAATATTTATATAATATGTTTTATAAAAAGATAATTTGATAGTTTAAAAAAATTTGCCATAAAGAATAATATATTATTTTATTTGGAAATATACATTTTCAAAATTTGAATATTTTATATAACAATTCATAACAAAAGGTAATCATTAATTGCAGTTTTCATTTTAGATTATAAGATATACTATTGTTACATTTATAATTGATATAGTTTAAGAAATCTGATTTCTTTCTTACATAACTATAAACATATTATATATATATATATTTGAAATAAATATATATTTCCTTTTTTGAACAACAGTTACACATATATTTCTAAAATATGATTTATTGGTATAGAGATATTATTATTTTATTAAAATAGATAAATTAGAATATTTAAATATATATATTATTACACGTTCATTTGGTATGGATATAGGAAATCTGTTTTTTTTTGTTATAAATATTGATAATTATATAAATATATTTTGAATTTTTTTTTTAAAAAATATATATATATATATAATTATATTTATATATATATATATATATGTTTTAAAATCTTTTTAATTTTGATATATAAATATTATGAGAAATTAGGCTCAATATACACCAAAAACCCTAATATTTGCAAACTACCCTAATACTAATTTTTACACTGTTGATATTTTTATAATACAAAATTATCTCTGCCCTAACTATTTTCTTTCTTCCCTCTCTTGTGTATTCTGCCCGAACAATCTTCTTCCTTCTCTTTCTTCTCATATTTTCTTAAAGTAACTAATCACAATTTCTTTTCTATACATCTACAATGTTTTCTGTCAATCAGTTTTAGGTACGTATGTTTCAATTAACACAGAATATGAATCTAACAAGTATTATCCTCACATGAGTTTGTTTATCCAGCTTCTCTATCTTTTAACTCAATCTCAACCATGATATGAATGTTCTAAGCGATCCCATTGCACATACATGTGAGATCTCTTTGATTCACGTGCTGGTAAAAGCACATGGTTGTATTGATGAGTTATATACTCAAGAAATAGCAGGTTTTCCTGACATTGATGAAACCTGAATCTAACCTTCTAGTTATGAGTTTTTGTAGTTGACATTTATTAAGTTAACTGGTAATTGTTTGATTAGATGCTACAAATCAAGTATCGTGAGCAAATGCATTTCTGGTTAGTTGTTACTTAATTGATGGACGTCGATAATTTTTCACAGTATATATTATCATTAGCTGATAAAATGTTTATTTAGCTGTTACAAAACACGTTGACAGCCTTTTAAAATGGCTTATAAAATGTTAATAAATAGCTTGTGTTAGCTGGTAAAAAGTTTGTTAGATTCTACGAACTAAGTTAGCAGGTTAATAAGGCATATAACAGTTTATGTTCAAACTTTGTATTAACGTTTTATAAAATATATTATAATTAGCTGATACATGTTTGATTAACTGTTACAAAACATGTTACCGCTTTTTATATCGATTGGTAAAATGTTAAAACTAGCTTTTTATATGCTTTTTATATCCTGTCCTCACACCATAATATATAAATGGTGTGACGATTATAATTGATGATGAGATTGACTGGAGTTTTTTTTATTAAAAAAATTGCTGCAGTGAAGATTGGTATAAACTAATCTTGAGAGGAAAGAGATGCATGAAAAGAGATAAATGTGAGGACGGGAGATGGAGAAAGAGAGAGAGAATTGAAAGGTTTGGGACAGGGATAAAGCCGTCAACCTATGCTTAAATTGCTATAGAGGTTTTTGTTTTACATACACATAGGGTAGTTCACCAATTTTGACTTCAATTCAGTATATCTAGCAAAATTGTCTCAAATATTATTATCTTATTTTAGTTGAGAAAATCTATGACGGTTCAAAAACAATTTGTATTCCATACCCGATTAAAGATTCGAGTCAGAGCATATCTATATATATATATATATATATAATAGACTTTTTACTCTTCTTCTGCCATGTGGCGGAGGGATTTTACGATACGTGTCAATCTCTAAAATTTACATTCCAAGTTATTTTTTTGTATCTTCTTATAAAAAATCCAAATAGTACAAAGTTAAAAGTACAAGATGAGACACATGAAGCCCAACCAAACCTATAAACATAACTAGATACAAATTAAACCTAACGAACTCAACCGAAACAAAAATACATAATATAATCTAATACATAAATTGTAAGAATATAAACAAATTTTTTTTTTAAAAAAAAATGATAGAAATCCATTACATTATTGTTCTTCAAGATTCATAAAATTTAAGACAATTAAAATACTATATATATAATAGACTTTTTACTCTTCTTCTACCATGCAGCGGGGGGCTTTTACGACACGTGTCAATCTCTAAAATTTACATTCTAAGTTATTTTTTTGTATCATCTTATAACAAATCCAAATATTACAAATTTAAAAATACAAGATGAGACACATCAAGCCCAAACCAAACCTATAAACATAACTATATACAAATTAAATCCAACGAACTCAACCGAAACAAAAATACATAATATAATCTAATACATAAATTGCAAGAATATAAACAAAATTTTTAAAAGAACAAAAATGATAGAAATCCATTACAATATTGTTCTTCAAGTTTCATCAAATTTAAGGCAATTAAAATATAAATAAAAGAAAGAATTTGACATATTTTCCATTTTTGGTTACTAAACTCAACTGAGAAATTAACTAAAGATGATAAAAATAACCAATAGTTAATATATAATAAAAAAATAAAAATTTATAATAACAAAAATAACAAAAAAAAATATAACATGAAACTATTTAAAATTCGTAATATAACCTAAAATACATAAATTTCAAGAATAAATATATAAAAATGATAGAATAAAAGATAAGAAAGATCCATTAATGATATTCCTTTTACATTGCATCAAACCAAGGTGAAAGAAATAATAAAAAAAAAAAAGTTGTGTATCTCAATGATTTGTTTTCTCTTTCTGGTATAAACTTAATTCAGGAAAATTAATTATTGGAAAACTGAAGCTAAGAATTAATACATAACAAATCAAGAATTCAAAAGAATTAAGAAACAAACAATAAAAGAAAATTAATGAGTAATGAAAAAGCTCTAAAAATCGCAAAGAAGTGTACTTAAAGCGTAGATCTGAGGTTATTGTATCCAATCAAATAACTTAAACACACACACAACTTTGATATTTAGAAAATAAAAAGCGTATCAAATAAATACTCATATAGTGTTAATATCTTTAAAAACAAACACATTATAAACCATGTGAAGAGAAAAGAATGAAAATATTTAAACAAAATATACATTACTAATATTCTTATTTATTTATAGGAAAAAAGAGTACTACATGATAAGATTAGGAGTTGTATTCCTGTTAATAAAATAAAATTAAATAATTTGAAGGAAACAATACAAAAACAATATTTGAGAGAAAATTAAAAAACAAACCACAATATAACTAATTATTAAACGATTAATTTAAAACAAAAAAATGTAAATTTCCGCGCAAAGCCCTGAAAAACCTCTAGTCCAAAACTAAACTCGACCCAAAAGAAAAATCGACTTTGTATGATTTTAAAAACCTATAACACAGAAACTTTTAAATAAAAAGTTTCGTAGAAGAACCCTAAATCGTGTTTGAAGATCAGCCACCACGAGGAGGAGAATGACGACAGAAGAGAATGTTCCGGAGGAGGAGTGTGTTTCGGCGGAGGAGTACGCAAGAGTGCGTGACGATTACTGGCGTGTTGTGAGAGAATCTGAAGTAAGTATTTTTGTCATCTTCTTCTAGCTAGGGTTGCTGATGAGATTTCGATCGATTGATTTTTAGGGTTGCTGATTATGGATTGATCCTAGTCGATTGTTGTTTATGGACTGTTTATTTTGGTGATGGTTTAGGGTTTTGATCTGGAGGATGTTTCAATTCCACCATATCTGTGTGGAACACCATTTATTGTAATGAGGACTTATGATGGCAATGGTGGTTATGGTGATGTTGATTTGGTGAAGGGTTATTGTGCGGTGGGACTGCAGCGTTATAATATGATGCAGGTAACTAAATATATTCTATCCTATTCTAGTTGGTGTTTAATTTGTTAGCTCTTCACTCCATTTCCTTTATTCATCTGTCAGGGGACAAACTACAAGCTGTCTTCCCTAATCAAATTCAACGTGACGGTGAACTGTGTGAGCTCGTACTACCTGACCTTGTTTGCACAAGATCCAGATGTTAGCCCATCGGTCAAGACCTTTCAGGTTCGGATTGATGAAAAATCTTTTGGGCGTTTGGATTTAACTTGCTCTGTTGCTAGACTCAAAGAAACTAAAAGTGAAGGTGACTCAGCCAAAGAGCCATTCATGCCTCACTATCACGGTGGTCCAGAGGCCAGCTTTCCCTTCGTAGGTGATTTGCCTCCATGGCCATCGGTTGCTGATTTGAGTGATGGAAAACGATTTTACATGGTAAGCTTAACTTTTGTTTTGCACATTATCAATTAAGCAAGTAGTTATATATATATCTTCTTGTTGATTTTTGCAGGTGAATGGATCAGAGTTGGAAGCCAATGATTGGATTTCTACGTATTTGGTACTTGTCATTTTTTCACATGATAGTCTTATCGTAACGGTAAGTTTCCCATATCAGTTTTAGTGATATTTCATGCGTGTTATTGTTTGTTGTTCATAGTAATAACTAACACCAATACTTGTTGTTGCTGCTCCAGAGGGACAGAGACTATCGGTCCAAGTTAAAGATTATAAATGTGGTCATAGAAACTAGTGCTGATGATTCGCTCCCGTCAAAAGACAGACTCAAGGCCAAAAGTGCACACGTTTACATAACCTTCAAGGGTTTGGCTAAACCTCACGCTCCTCGACAGATTTTTGAAGTTGGTGATCATCTTGAGCGGAGAGCTATAGTTAGAAGAGTCATCTGTGAGAGCACAGGAGAGATGAGCCTCTTGGGTAAGCTTTGTGGTGGTCAAAAGAAGGGTTCTGTCACTCGCCAGAGTGGAGAAGAAGCCCAGAGCTCTAAAAAAGCGCGGACTCGCCGTTCTTAGACTTGGACTGTCTGTGTAATGACAAGATCCATTTGAAAATGTGATCATATTACATACTATGCTATTTTATGCGTTTGGTGGATTTGTGGGTTTCTTAAGTGGCACTGTGTTATGCCAGTAATGGCATAGACAGAATCCTTGGAGAAAAACAACCATCATATATATGTACACCAGGGCCCTGAGAATTTGGAAATCACAAAACTTGACTAAGAACTTTAAATTTCATAATTTTTGAAGGCTTATGTAAATACTCATGAGTTTCATCAATAATGGTTTTGGGTTGTCTAATTATTTTGTTTAACCGCATGTGTATAAATAAGTAATACTAGATTTTGATCCGCGCTTTCAAAGCGCGGGATTATTTTTTGTTAACAAATTTATTAACCTGTTTATTTTTACTAATATATTTAGGCGTACACGTTCGATTTTCCGTTTGATTTCAGTTTGTTTCTTTTATTTTTTGGGTTTTTGGTTTGGTTCTAATTTAGTTGTAGTTTTTGATTTTTGGATTCAAAATATATAACACTATTCAGTTATTTATCAATTTTGGTTTGGTTTCAGTTCGGTTATTTGGTTTTTGGTTTGATTCGGACAATAATGTTAAGAACCCGATAAATTTATAGTTTAATTTGGTTTTAGTTTGGTTCTATTTTTTGAAATAATTTTGAATAACTCAGGTAAAAATCAAATTTTTTATTTTTTGGATAAAATAGAGGATAACTTCTATAAATTTAAATTTTAGATGAAAAATATTCCGGTGATTTGTATATATCAAGAAATTAGGAATTTTTTTAATATATTAGATAAAAGTTAAAAAAATATAATATTGTAAGTGTTACATGAATTGTTTTTGAAAAGAAAAATTGATTTTTATTGACAGCCACATAAGTTCAAAATATATCTTTTGGTGACAATTATAGGAAAGATGTCGATTATAAGTAGATCTTCTTTAACAATATCGTATTCATAATAAATTATTAGCTATAGTTTCTTTAAGTAACGTAAAGAATATGCCAAAAATAGCATGCAATGCATTGTTAAGTACTTAAGCTTAGTTGTTCAAAGTTTTAAAGTGCATAATTTAGATATTATTCATTTTTAATAATAGTTTTAAATTTCATGGGAATATATTACCTACAAAATCGATTCAAAAACAAATATATATATATATATATATATATATATATATATGTGTGTTTTCGGGTAAAACTATAACATTAGTTGTAAATATCTTATTTTTAAAATTGTTTGATAGATATTAAAAAAACGGTTTCAGAATATTTCATTATTTCTGTTTAGATTTTTTAAAGATGGTCTGGTTAAATTTTAGTGGCATATTTAATCGATTTCAGAATATTCCACACTTTAGATCCCTATTTCGTAAAAAAAATAGATTTAAAATTCATAGGAATATGTTACCTAAAAATCGGTTCAACAAAAAAAAAAATCTACACTGTTTTTCATGTGAAACTATAAAACTGGTTGTAGATATAGTTTTCTTTGAAATTTTTTGTTAAATTTTATAACTTAATATTTGTTTATATAATGATTTGGATATTTGTTTAATCGAAGAACCACATATATAATACTTGGTATTGAATGTTTTGATCTAGTCTAAACTATGAACACTGATATATATAACTATTAGAACGTTTCATATCAATTTAGATATGGTGATAATTAAAGTATATCAATAGTATCGTATAGCTAATAAATTGCAAAAAAAAAAAAAATTGCATGCGTAATCTAGCTAAACTATAAAAGCCGTAGAGATGTCACATATATATATTACATAATACAAAATCGTAATACAGTTTTGTTCATATGCGGCTAAATACCCTAATAGTATTAAATGTTTCACAATATATTGGTCATATAAGGAAGTACGGTGTAAATAATTATGAACATTAATAAATTTCTAATTAACAATTAAATGATAATGGCATTGCATTGTAATTTTCTTTAAAAATTAAGGGCAGAAGGATTCTGTTTTAATAGTATAGATACATATTACAGTGTAATATTCATATTATAGTGCCTAACCACGCAATAGAACGATCTTTTGATGTTAAAAATAAGTAAATATCTCCTTTTAAGTGCTGCATACTCCTTCACCTCACCAGCCACCAGCCACCTCATCTTACCACCTTGGAGCTGCCATCCATCTCCCAAAAAGCCATTACTGTTGTGATAGTTTCCTCTGTAGAACGAGATCAAAACGAGAAGAAAAGGTGAAATCGGAGCCGCCACATAACGTCACCACCTGCACTAATCCACACAGTCATGATCCCTGAGTCATCGCAGAGACATGTCCTCATCACTGGAGCCATCGTAAGCGAGATCCGAGCAAGTGAGATCACGTACCAAACTTCTTTTTACCACTTTTGGTTGATCTCTTGTCATCATCTCAGGTCTGGTCTTCCCGTTGGTGTCTGAGCCACATCATCATAGACATAACTGACACTCGCTCCGTGTCTACGTTCATAGGTATGTTCATGTTCGTCGCCTTGTGGTTGAAAATCGTACCGGGGGCGGATGCACATGCTGTGGCGTATGGGGTCACGTGTTCCCAACTAAAAATTTAATTTTCTTGAAGTAATTAGTGCAAAGCTTTAATTTATTCAGTGTAAGTAGCCTAAATTCGATAAAATGCCCCCAACTCCTTCTAAATTTATTATAGTGCCCCCAACTCCAAGTGTTCCTAGATTCGTACTTATGTAACCACTTGTGATCCATCTTGTGATTTCTCAACCCATCTCCATACCCAAATTGGTTAAGTGCCCTACCTTTATATTATTTGTGCTGCATAATAATTAATAACTATTTTGAAATCTAAGGCTTTAACTGATGACGAAATGTATGAGTGGAAATGGTTAATTCCAATTCATTCCTTAAACTTGACACTATTTATAAGGAATAAGAATAATTAATTCCTCTCCGTTCTTTAAATTTGATACCATTTACAAGGAATATTTTTTCTTCAATATTCCTTCTCGTTTCTTTTAATTTAAGAAACCATAGAACAAAACTATTCCTTATAAAATTCGGGAAGGAACAATAGGGAATAATGTTTCTACCATTTTGTTCCTCATCATTCCTTTCATCGCCTTTCTTATTATTCTTTTGGTGGTCACCAGTTAAAACCAAAATTTTTTCTAGTGTGGAGACCCTAGTTCTATTTTTAGAAAGTTTTATTTTAGGAAAGATTCAATTCTATGAAATTTTCTATTTGAGGATTTTTTGGAAACTTTATTTCTAAAATCGACCAATTGGTATACCAAACCCGATTGAATGTCGGCTTAAACCAGGTAGGGCAAAACCCAGTAATGGTTTATTTAAGAGAAACCGTAAAACACACGTCTCAAAATAAATCCCCAAAATAAAAACTTGGTCGAAGAGCCTTAAAATCGAGTTGGAAGAGGCGGAGAATGACGACGACAGAGGAGAATGTTCCGGAGGAGGGGTACGTTTCGGCGGAGGAGTACGCAAGAGTGCGTGACGATTACTGGCGTGTTGTGGAAGAATCTGAAGTAAGTATTTTTATCATCTTCTTCTAGCTAGGGTTGCTGATGAGATTTCGATCTATTGCCTTTTTATGGATTGATTGGAACTAGTTGTTCTTACTAGTTTATAGAAAACTAATGAATGGAAATCAACAGTCTTCTAGCGTTTGCTTTAGGTCCTGATTGTGGAAAATAAATCGATTGTTGTTTTATGGACTGATTATTTTTTGGTGATTGTTTAGGGTTTTGATCTCGAGAAAGTTTCACTTCCACCATATATGTCTGGAACAGTTTGTGTAATGAGGACTTTTAAAGGCCATAAAGGTCGTTATCCTTACGGTGATTTGGTGAACGGTTATTGTATGGTGGGACTGCATCGTTATAATATGATCCAGGTAACTAAATATATTTTTTTTGGTGTTTAATTTTTGTTTAACTCTTTCACTCCATTTCTTTTATTCTTCTTCATCTGTCAGGGGACAAACTACCAGCTGTCTTCCCTGATCAAATTCAACATGACGATGAACTGTGTGAGCTCGTACTACCTGACCTTGTTTGCACAAGATCCACCAGCATCGGTTAAGACCTTTCAGGTTCGGATTGATGAAAAAGCTTATGGGCGTTTGGATTTGACTTGCTCTGTTGCTAGAATCAAAGAAGAAGCTAAAGTTGAAGGTGCCTCATCCAAAGAGCCATTCGTACCACACCATCATGGTGGTCCAAAGGCCCACGCTCCCTTCGTTGGTGAATTGCCTCGCTGGCCATCGGATACTGATTTGAGTGATGGAAGACGATTTTACATGGTAAACTTAAGTTTTTGTTTTGCACATTATCAATTAAGAAAGTAGTTATATATCTTCTTGTTGATTTTTGCAGGTGAATCCATCAGAGTTGGAAGCCACTGATTGGATTCCTACGTATTTGGTACTTGTCATTTACTCACATGATAAGCTTATCGTAACGGTAAGTTTTCCATATCAGTTTTAGTGATATTTCATGAGTGTTATTGTTTGTTGTTCATAGTAATAAACTAACACCAATACTTGTCGTTGCTGCTCCAGAGGGACCCCGACTATCGGTCCAAGTTAAAGATTATAAATGTGGTCATAGAAACTAGTGCTGATGATTCGCTCCCGTCAAAAGACAGACTCAAGGCCAAAAGTGCACACGTTTACATAACCTTCAAGGGCTTGGCTGAGCCTCAAGCTCCTCGACAGAGTTTTAAAGTTGGTGATCATCTTGAGCGGAGAGCTATAGTTAGAAGAGTCATCTGTGAGAGCACAGGAGAGATGAGCCTCTTGGGTAAGCTTTGTGGTGGTGAATTTACTGGAAAGCAGCGTTCGAGTGGAGAAGAAGGCCAGAGCTCTAAAAAAGCTCGGACTCGCCGTCGTTCTTAGACTATGACAGGTCCATTTAATAATGTGTATCAGATTATCAAACTGTGCTGTTTTATGCGTCTGGTGGATTTGTGTTTTCTATTTTATGCGTCTGGTGGATTTGTGATACAACCAGTTAATTTCGTTTGTGCTTTTGACAATGGGATGATTTAGCTTTACTGTTCGTTTCCCATTCTAGTCCTAAACAAATCTTCACTACAGGCACCACTGAGATTTATACACGTTTTAAGTTCTAGCTAAGGGATGTCAAAATTGCCCATGTGTTTACCCAAACTCATTAATAATGGGTTGGGGTTTTTACTCATCTACAATTGATCTAACTATTGTTGTCACAACCTGTCCAAGGTTCTTTACACAAGTGTGAATGAATCCAACCCAAATAGGAGCAGTTACAGATCCAATAAGACACAAGTCATTGTTTATAGAATATTACTGAGCAAGCTTGTAATGAGATGATCAAGATTATGGCTAGAATGAGAGCAACAATCACCGAACGATCCCTTTGTTCCGTGTCATTCTCCTTAGCATCAACACTTTCTTTCTCTAGTCAACGACACTACACAAACCCGATTGAATGTTGGCTTAAACCACGTAGGGCAAAACCCGATCGACCCAGTAATGGTTTATTTAAGAGAAACCGTAAAACACACGTCTCAAAATAAATCCCAAAAATAAAAACTTGGTCGAAGAGCCCTAAAATCGAGTTGGAAGAGGAGGAGAATGTTCCGGAGGAGGAGTATGTTTCGGCGGAGGAGTACGCAAGAGTGCGTGACGATTACTGGCGTCATCAGTTAACGTTTTTCCGTCGAAAGTTGACGATAAAGGTTACGGAGGGGCGAAAACATTAACGGATATAAAGATGAGGGTTTATTTCACTGGATTTTTAGTTGAGGGTTTGTTTTACGATTGATATTTAGTTCAGGGTTTAAATTACTAAAAATCCTTGTTTTATATATTGCGTATTTAATGTATCATTATCTTTCTATTTATTTTTCGCTTTCTTTATATAATACAAAATATTGGTGACACATTAGATTGTTAATAGAAACACAAAAATCTATACTAATAAAGTAGGCTTTTTTATCTCCTTGGGGGGAAAAATGCCATGTGGCATTTTATTTTTAATAATTAAAATATTTTTTCAATTTAAATTTAATGAATTTTGGTATTAATTGTGAAATAAATTGGGGAATTTAATAAATTTAATGAATTTTGGTATTAATACAGGTCCAAACGTTTATAAGAGTGTTTTCAATCTGACCCGGACTCATAGTTGAACCGATAAATCCGGTGACCCAATATAAATCGGGTTTGGGTTTTGTGAAAAACCCATAAACACACACAAAAACTCACTAAAACCTTATACATGTTGCAGCACTGGTTGAACCAATAGATAATTTTTATTTTTTACTATTTTTAGTTCAAGTTATGTTTTATAATTATTTTTTATATTCTAAATTTCTAATTAAAAATTTAAAATTTTCAGTTTTATTGCCGTATTCCTCTTCTTCTACACTATAATTTATCTTTGCAAGAAAAGTGAGTCATGATTGTGCCTGAGCCGCACATCCGTAAACAGACTAAAGCATGATGAGGCTTATTATTCCTCTACACTACAATTTACGTTTGCAAGAAAGGTGAGTAAATTATTTTTATTTTATTTTTTATTTCACTTAGTTTATAACAAATAATTACATTTTTAATTTACAGATCAAAAAGAATAAAATCATATGATCATGTGAATTACAAAACAAAGTTTTGGATTGTTGAAGAAGAAAAATCTGGCGAGCTTGATTATAATAAATTAGAGAATGCTCTTGCTGAAGAATATCCCAAAGATTATGAGGTGACAAATTTAGAAAATTTTGTTGGTAAGTTTTAAAATTTAGAGAAAACCAAAATTAGTTGATGTGATCTGATGTTAGTTTATTTTTGTTATTGACAATTTATTACAATGATGTTTTAATTTTGGTTTATTTTGGATTGGAAGTTTAATTTTATGTCTTGATTTTTTTAGATGTCATAACTCTTATGTTACATTTTTTTTAAATAGTCTAAACTATTTCTTAATATTTTGTATGTACACTTAAAATACTTAACTTTAGTTTATATATATATGTTTTCATAGCTAATATATTACTATATAATAAAACTAATTCATTTATTAATTCGCGATTCATCCACGGTTGATCCAATGATCCAATGATCCGGTAAATCATCCGATTCAGTGTCCGGGTCGGGTTTCAAAACACTGGTTTATATGATTTCTTTGTATTTGATGTTGACGATGGAGAAATAGCCTCTACAATTCTCTTTCTTTAACGCAATCGACGTAATCGTTCATATAATCAATCCAGAAATCCCACTCATCCCACTATCTCCTATTGAATGCTTCTTTAGTTCCTGCTTTCTCAGTTTCATTGTATATGTATAGACGGTGTGAGAGTTCGGACGATAATTCCTTTACTTTTCCCAATTCAATCATTGTCGAATTTCCAGTTTCATTGTTCGGAGTTTCATTGCTAGGCTACAACAATTTTGGCAAGTCTGAAATGTTAAGAAAGGGGTGAGATATTGGGGTTGATATATTGTTGATTAATGGGAATGTACACTGGTTTCTTATTTCAGTTTACCAGTTAATGATTGCTTACTTTTAAAGTAGTAGTTTTCTTATACATCATTTCCTTTCTCAGGTGGTGTTTTTACATGCGTTAATCAACTTTTTCAGGTTTAACACCTTCAAATATTTCTTGAAACAAAGCTGAGTCTATGACATGAGTATTTAAGATTCCAACTAAATTAACTTTTTTTACGACTATCGATTTTTATTCTATTTTTATTAATCGATTAGTAACAACTACTTATGCTATTCTACTTTGAACTAAACAGCTTCAAACAAAATAATATACTATGGTCGCAAACCACTATCAAAAAGATCAGAAAATATTATTTTTTTACATATTTTCATTTTACATATTTTGAACATATTTTCTTTACTAAGACCATGTAATAAATTATAAATTTAAGTAAGAATACAACATACGAATCCGGCGCGTAGCGCCGGAATATCACTAGTAATACAATATAATACAACTAACTATTAGAAATGCATCTTTTAGTATAAGCAAAAAAAAATTAAAAGTAAAATAAATACCGTCCGATCAGGCGGGTCAAGGTCTAGTTATCAATTAAGCAAGTAGTTATATATATATAACTACTTGCTTAATTGATAATGTTTTACACATTATATATATATATATATTGTGCAAAAAACATGAGTATGCTTTTGTATAGGCAGAACATAAACATGAGGTTTTGTGCTAACACATTAACAAAATCATGTTTTTTGCCCGAACATAAAGTTGTTCTATTACCACAAAACCTCATGTTTATATTCTGGGCAAAAAACATGAGTATGCTTTTGTATAGGTAGAACATCAAGTTTTTTGTATTTAAAAATATAACTTTGACATAATAGATCTGTTTTTTAATAGATTGGATGATTAACAAATATGGAGATAACATTTTAAAAATAAAAAGACATTAATTTGGTTATTTAAAAAAAAAACAGTTATAACTTTTATTAATGCATGAAACAAAAAGTTTCACATGCATTTTAAGTGAGTAGCAAATCATTTTGTCTGTAAGTATATGTATATTGTATGATCTTAAAATATGGTAGCATCAATATAAATATTTTAAAGAAAATTAGAGAAGTAAACTAGAAATATAAGTTTAAATATGCATAAGTTTGATTATCTTCAGATATCTATCCGGGTTTGGATATTATTCGTTCAAGTTCGGATATCCAATCTCTCCTAATTCGATCTCGTTCGGGAATTTTGCTATTTTGATTCTGTTTTCGGTTTGAGTTTTCTGGATCGGGTTCGGATACGGATCGAGTATCAGGTAAATTGTCTAGCCTTAGTACCAATGATATATTTTTTGTAGTTATAGAAAAATGAGATTAAAACTACTATATATCCAAAGTTTTAAAAGATAAAAAGGATAAATATTTTAATTGTATAATTAAATTTTATCTTTAATGCTTAGTAATTATTTTTGTGGGGTTTATGTTTTTAATGGAGTCAATACAAATTTAACTTAAAACAAAACAGGTTCTTTTGAAAAAGTAGTGAGATCAGCTGACTTCCCACCGTGTGAACTGCCTCCGTCCCTGTATTCCAATAACCTCTTGCGCACCTTCCCACGTTCCTCATTTGCATGCAAAGCCAATACAGAGTAAAAAAATAAAATGAAACCCATTTTGAAATAGATTCAAAACCTGAGATGTGTTTCTAAACATAATTACTTGCTTCTCAGCCTTCTCAAGTTTCTCAATCAACATGGTTACTTAAGACATATTCTTACGCTGAGGAAAGTGAAGAAAATTGATGAATCTGGTGAAAAGTTCGTCTTCTACGTTAAAATTCGCTAAACTCTGTCTCTCTCTTTCTTTGTTAAATTAAATAAAATGACATAACAGTGTCGATTTATTCTTCTCGCTTCTTTAAAGAAATATATTTCTTCCTTTTGGAAACAAGAACAAGAAGTTTTCAAATTAGAAAAGATTTTATATGATTATTTTTGGAAGTTATAAAACTAATATAGTCATTAGACTTATAAAATGATTTTCTTTTTAACAAGGGTTTCAGAAACAAAATTTTCTGGAAATTCTGAAAATTTTGAAGTTAATTTCAAAAAAAAAGAGGAAACAAACCTATTGAATTACATCATTGTTTAAGAAATTATGTATGAGTATTTTTTCGGGTCTGTTTCTTTCGGGTTCAAGTACAACAAACTTAGATTCAATTAGCTATTTGAAAATTTCTGGCTCAAGTTTGGAACAGTTTCTCTAAGGTTCCAGTCGGTTTGGGTATATAATTGAAATATCTAAAAAATTTATATAATTTTCAGGTCTGGGTCGGGTTTGAGTATTTAAGATCCAAAATAGACTCGAAGTACCTGAACCACACCAAACTTTAGCTAAAATCTGTCATATTTATCAAAAATTTACAAAACAACAAAAAAAACTATTAACAACTATACAATACTGCAAAATTTATATTTAAATTTTGATATTAAATGTTACAAAAATAATAATTAATATCATTAACAAAAAATATTTCCAACTAAATAATAAACTAAAATATAGAAATAAAAAACATGAAATCATAGTTTGGGATATTCGTGTTTTTAAGATTGGAAATCGGTTTTTTTGTCAGGACTAGTCTATTTGAGTCGGTTCTTTTCGGATTTAAGTTAGTTTTTTTCGGTTTTGGTTCTTTCGGATAAAAGACTCCACTAGATATTTATAAAATTTTGGTTTGATTTTGTTTTAAACCGGTTCTGGTTCGGATTTTGAGGTTTGTATAAGATATTCATGCCTATAAGAAATAGTGTTAAACACGTTGGATACTCATATATCAACTAAAACTAGTAAATTGAGTGAGTTGGAACTTTGCAGATATTTATTTCATTATACTCCAATAGTCAAAACTATCCTCAGTTCACCGAATCCGTATCAGCCCACATCATTAGTCTTAGAGATACAAACAACTACGAAGTGTGGTTCCAATTACTTTCTAATTTTAGCAGATGAAAAATGCAACACTCTTTCTATATTTCTATTCTATAGCGCAAGGACCCACAATTGATTCATTTTCAAGAAAAAGCTACTTTTTGTGGCTCATGCTGCAGTTATGATAAACAATTAGTCAATTCCTATGTTTTATTGTCATTTCTAGTTAGTTGAAAAATGAGCAAAAGCTCTCAATTCTTTCCAATGTAGAATAACTTTTATTGACTCACAAAATCATACTGTATGATACAACCTCACACATTTTATTTTCGTTTCATCTCGAGTAGAAATCAATCGCGTACATTTTTTAAGGGACCTTCCAATTTTCTTTTAAATAATAAAAACGTTATTTTGTGAGCATTAACCAATATTTATTAGATGAGATTTGTAATTCAAGAAAAAGGTTAATTTCACCAAAATCACATTGGTCACACAACAAGACGACTATTCGTGCAAATTAAGCCAGTGAAATATATTTGCTCTGCAACATGGTATATTCGTCAAGATGGTGATGCGCTATATAACGTCACTGGATTGATTATTATTAATAGAAGTTTAAAATAATCTAGTAATTAGTCTTATTAAAAAAAGTTTTTCTACCGACAATGGTGGAAATCGAACATGTGACAAAGAGATTACAAGTAAGATCAAGTTTGGGTGTGTGGCCACAGACTTCGTTAAAATTTATATATGTAAGTATTCTAAACATTTTTAAGAAATATTTCGAAAGCCTTCCAAAAAGGAAAATAAAATTTTGCATTCAGTGAAAATCGAACACACTACACACGATATATGGTGATCAAATTGAGGTGTGTAGCCACCAGACTATGTTGTTACGCATTTCGGTCAAAACAATTGTGGTCTTATATAGTAATACACTTTAGACATTAAATCTAGGACTGGACATTATATTCGTTAAATTTGATTCGATTAGTTATTCGTTTCGATTCGATCCAAAAATTTTGAATATCCGTAAACTTTCGAAGCAAAACAAATACTAAAACTCAATATCTGTTAAGATCGAAGCAAATCACAAATACTAAAATTTTGGAAAACGGACATCCGATCCGATAATATATAAATACATGTATATCTTGATTATATTTAACGTTTAAATGTATAAAATTTTATAATTATAATTCTAACATATGATTTGATAAACTATATTCACATTAATACTTATATAAAAGTATTACATAAAAGGAAGAGAAAAAATTTATGTCAATTATAATTTTTTCTTAAGTATTGTGTTATTATAATTGTTAATTAAGTTTAAAAAATTTACAAAATATGTGGATTCACTACTTCTTTTAATTTTTATCTTTTATATCATGCAAAAAATATTTTACAAAATAAATTTGTATCAAAGTTTTAAGATTATTTGTATAATCCAAATAGATGAGATATCCGTAACTATTCGTAAATATCCGCAAATATCTATTTATTTTCCGAATATCCGTTTTTCTGAATATCCATATTTTACCGAACCAAAGCAAATCGAAAAATTAGATATCCGTGACATACGAATCAAATCACAAATATCTTCAAAAACCTGGATATCCGATCCGTGTCCACACCTAATTGAATAAATATTTATATTTAAAATTGGTACAGTTTTGGTTACCTAGAATCTATTTCAACTGTTCTCCAAAATCACAGCTTAATCTTTGTTCCCATACTCGAAAAAAACTTTTGTACACTTAGCAGCAACAAACTGGGAGCATTGGTGCAATAACAAAAAGGTTAAACATTAGCCACTAAATCCAAAACTTTTGCGTAAATCACATCTCTTTTAAAGTTTTATACACAACGAGACAAACTTTTCCTCGATCACTTTTGATTCCAAACATGGGAAGTCTTGTTCAAAATGAAACAAAGAGAACCTCAAATCCCAAACAAAGCCATAAGTTCTTGTTTCAACAATGGAATTTTTCTTAAGAGAAATAGGAAGGGTAAAATGTGATTTTGCAGCATCTAACGGCTTGGGCAAAGACCTATCCTCGTTTTTGTTTCTGAATCCGGATGATGAAAATAAATACTAAGTGCTTATGCTCTGACGATACAATCAGCCTCACAACCCGCGAGGGAAGTTGTTGATTTGTCCTTCCTCCAATACATCTTTTCCGTTCACTTTGTACCCAATCCTCATTCGCATCACAAGAGATTTCTGTCATATGAACATTCAATCCCTCGAGTGTAAAAATCTAGAGGATCAACCAATCTTTATTTGAACATAGATTCAGCTGCGGATCTCATGAAATGAGTAACTTAATTTTGAAGACATGAACTTAGAAAAGAAGCTCAACAAAGAAAGTGTAGATACCTTCCCGTGCTGGCTGTTAGTGACTCTCAGATTCTGCGTTATGTTACCGCTTGCCGGGAGTGTGTTACTGCTAGCTGGATCCAAGTGCAGCTGGAGGAACTGGTAATTTCCAAGAACGTTAGACAGGGTTAAAGACAAATTTGAAAACTGGGTTACAAGTAAGGCAAGGACGAAGTCAAAAACTGAAATGACCTTTGGAACAGCAGCCTGGAAGACAAAATCTGTGAAAGTATTAGGAGACAAATTTCTAAAAGTGGCCTCGACATTTGTTGTCTGTGGGTTCCCTGATGGCTTTGAGAAAGTGAACTCAATCTTCAGCGAGCTGCTCTCGTATGCAACAATAGGTGGATATGCTGGACCATTGGTTTCTGCCATTAAGGAGGAAAGCAAGTTGCTAATCTTGGTAGAAAAGTTTCAATGATTCTTTAGATTCTGTTTCAGATTATATAGACATTTTCTTACCTTCCTTTGATGGACTTGGAGAAAGGCCATCTAACAAATCAAACATACCACCAGTAGACGCAGTCGTTGCTATTTGAGGTGGAGCTGATGAAGAAAGTGTGTCTAGCGCAGTAGAAGAGTTACTGTTAACGTCGGCTGTTGATAACAAATCAACTGCTGATGTGCTGTTTTGTGCCGGAGAAGGTGTCCCAATTGAAAGAATATCCAACAACAGATCTGTGCCGGCTTTAGGAGCCGGGGTTGCACCTGAAACATTGCAAAGCCGTAGAGGAAAAGATCTTTTAAATATTGCTCATTCATCATAACTGAGGAGGCCATAAAATGAAATGAGCAGCTGTAAAGACGCCAAAGAACTAACCAGATTGTGCTGATGATGATCCTAAGTCAACACCGAGAAGATCCTGAAGGAAATCTGCACCAGATGAACTACTAGGTGCAGCCAATATATCGTCAGAATCCAGGTCCAGCAAGTCCACTAGTGGAGCTGCAGCAACGCCATTTGGAATACTAACTGAAGGCTTCGCCATTGTTGAAACTGATGCAGGCAAAGAGCCAGCCCTCCTCACATTGAAGGTAGCCTCATCTAGCACTGGCATTCTCTCAACCAGAGAAGACCTATATGCACAGAGACCTCGCTTTCATGAGCTCGAAGGGGCAGACACAATGAAAAGTTACACTAGAAGATGGATAACGAAGAGACAAAGAAGGGGTTTCATTAACCACCTGATATTTTTATGCCTGTCAACGATAGAATTGAACTCAATAGCTCTCTGCTGCATTTCAAGGAGAAGGCTCCCTTTCTGCTTCACAATTATATCTTTAATTCTCCTGCCAGAATTTTATAAAATCGTTTAATCACCAGAAGAGAGCGGAGAGCAAAGATGAATAATGTACATCTAATCATTTCTCAGAAGATTACGCACTGCAGTTTTTGATAGACATCCAAAATTCCATATTCCTATACTCAGTACGTATATGCATCTTGTGTAGAGTTGAAGTTGAGTAAGTAAATTTTTTGGATGAACGAGGGGGGATAAGAACAGACACTGAGATTAAAAAACTTTAACATACTCTGAGATCGAAGGAAATCGAGATGACAGCTTCAGTAGAGCAACCAATACCATCGATTTTGTGGTCATATCTGAGTTATGGCGAGTAATGGCATCCTCAACAACGTCCACCGCATCACATTCCGTTACCTGCTCGAGGCAGTCAACTAGTCATTGGATGTTTTATTTATAAGTTAACAAGAGATCCGAAAAACGCAAGAGCAACTGCTATTGAATATGGATAAACAAAGATTGGTACTGTAGTGCCCACCGTCATTGGATCTTCAATACCAAGCATCCCTACATTGTTGACCAACAAATCACCATATTCCCCAATGCACCATATGGCCACTCGGACAAGGGTCTCCTGTTTGAATTCTCAAAGAAACCATGTTAGGAAGGATTACACAAATTGAAGATTGAAATCAATCAAACATAGAAAATAAGAGCTACCTGTTCCGAATATGTCAAGACTGCTTTGTATAATGCTCTGACTGTATATCCATGAAGCTCTGATGCATTGCTTATGACAACAATCAGAGCATGCCATACATCATCTTTCACAAACTTTCCAGCCTACAAACACAGAATAGATGTCAGGAGGGTTACGGCCAATACAAAAAAAGCGATTAATAAGAGCTTAGACGGATATAAACTCTCACAACATAGCATAAAATGTCTCGCATTTTAAAACATACCTCCGACAGAACCTTGAGCATCTGATCAATGTACCAGATTTTCTCTGGAGAAAACCTACATTGTCGAAATTGTCAATAAACCAACATAAAATCCAGTTAACTCGACACTCATATCTCTTGAGCATAAAAAAGGTTAAGGCATGTGCTCACTTTCTCAAACAGAATACTTACTTCTCAACGATAGAACAAATTTTTGCACTCAGATCCTCCTTAAAATCTTCATCACTGATTTCCAAATAATCAATTAGCTCCTTTGTCAGTTGTTTGACATTATTCTCATTCACCAAAAGAGAGACGAGCTCAAGAGCCCTTTTCCGGATAGAAGCATCTGGATCCTAAATTGTTGATGGAAGTAGAAGCCAAATTAATATGCATTATTTCTCTAAGACAACTATTACTTATAGTTGTATGCAACTATCTTCCACGTAATACTAAAAACAATACCTTAACACATTCCAAGATTGTAACTCTGTGCCTTTGTACTGCTTGATCATCAAAAGTGATTGCTTTCATCAGCATGTTTAATGCAACATATCTGAGAACGAGAATATGAATTTCATAAGGGGAGTGCAACATCTCTGAGAGAACAAGAGTGAGAAATCATAATACAAAACGAATATTAAGAAGCCCTGGCTGATAATAAGAGGGCAATGTGTTTCATAGAGTTGCATTGATAAACAGAAAACAACAAACAAGTAATCTAGTTCTAAACATATGGTATCATATGATTGTATCAGATAAAAACTGAAGTGAAGGGGTTGAACCTGATATTATTGTCGCGGTTAGATAAGAATCTTCCTAAGATATTGATAGCAAGCACGCGCAAGCTATTGGTGTCTTCAATGGCCATGATTGTTTCAACACACTCATAGAGTACGGCATTTCCTGCGTTCTTGTTTGATTCAGTTTTTGTTGCCACCTACAATAGCATGAAACCAACTAGAATAAAGATCTCTCTCCGCGGAACAGCAAGGATCAAAGAACTAGGAAAACAAAGTAACCAACAGTGGATCCCTGACTCTGAAGTTAGAAGATTTCTAAAACAAGGCATGCAACAGAAGCAAGATACGTCATGGTGATAGAACTGATTGGAGCAACCTATAGACTTATCTGACCATACATAAGAACTCGCTAATAAACAAAGACCGGCATCAAAAGAGGCTAAAATACGGGTAATGTCAGTACCCAACAAGTCTTGTATCCAACAAAGAGAATGATATCCCATCACCTATCAACTAGTGAAGCTTCTTTCTCCCGTTATGCTATGGTTAAACAGGATCAGTTGTAGCACATGAGAGAACAGAGCTATCATATACACTATTTCTTCCTACAACATTTTTCAAAATATATATTTAATGCAACTGAAAGGAGATTACGATAAGATTTTGATGGTTCCTAAGGGAATTACAACCTAAATGTGAAAAATGGTGAGCGATATCCAGAATCATAAGCTAATTATTACAAACCTGGGCAAGTATATCAGTCATCAAATCACTAGCATCGGCGTCACCGTGGCCTAAAACACGCAGGAGCTTAAGTAACCGTATGTGTAGAAAAGGGTCTGTGATCCCTGCAACATCATACTCAGGCTGATATGAGCTATTAGTAATATCCCTCAAAGTTTTTATCAGTCCCTCCGTACATTTCTGCATAGGCAATACAAAGAAAAAAATTTGTCAAAACGTCTGTCTGCCCACTTTAGCACAGTGATCTAGTTCTGGGCGAATACTGCACGTGGAACAACACTCATATGAGGACAGGAACGTACGTGAAGGAGAATATAGTACACAGAAGCATCATATAATTAATACAGTGAGCACATGTACGGAAAATCCACGAAAAATATAAAACCACAAAACGCCAGTGCTTCTCTATGCATAAATTGAGCCGTCTACAGAAGTTAATTGAGCTACCTTCCTGAAGAATTCTAGGGCCTCATCATTGATCGTGCATAGTTCATAACAAAGTTGAACTCCTGTTATAAGAACCCCATGATGCTTTTCTTTAAGCAAAGACGAAGCAGCATTTACAAAGTTCTCCGCAAGATCTGAAACTTTCCTAACTATTCTAGTGGAGCAAAGTGCCGCCTGCATATAGTACACCATAAATTATCAAAGAACTGAAGAAACAAAAAAAAGAAAAAAATCAACAATCAAACTCCATCAAACCATATATAGGAACCAGAAAACATTTCACCTTCTTCCGGATATTAGGGTCACGAAACTGGATCAACCTTTCTACTTCGGGCGCAAGATCACGAGCCATTTCTGCAGAACAAATATTCCCTAAAGCACAGAGCGCCAATCCAACAACATACTGGTTCGTGTGGTTAAGATCTCTGCACGTGAGTCAAGGCTAAACTGGAACAAATCTATTAAGCTATCAATGAATCCCAAAAGCAAATGTGCGATCTTTTTCCACCAACACTGAACAAGAATCTAAGCAAAGGCCATGCTATTGAAACCAATACGATATGTTTTCCCTCTCCAATTCCCATCACTACAAATGCAACACCGAACGAGAGAATCTATGCAAATAGGAACAGTAGAGGATACTGTTTTAGTGAGTTAGTGACGAGCATCAACACTTCTTGTCTCTCATCAAGAAGCAACATCAACCCGAGATAACCAATCCTCTTCTCTGGAAAACCAGGAGATGCAATAAGCTTCAAGCACTCCATTTGACCAAAGTGCGTGGGGTAACCAAGCATGTGTATGAACATGAGCTTGGCAAGGTTCCTGTGCCTATCATGAGGGTCATTCTCGTTGATGGATGCTCTGATATCAGCACACTCTTTCCTCACAACACCACGCTCCTCAGCAGCTGTTTTGCAAGCTCTAATGGATCTGATCATGTCCCTGAAATCATCATACAATAAATTTCAAACTGATCTGATCCTTTCACACATTCGTATATGATCAAAAACAGAGACAGAAGTGGAGCCGATTACCTTAGACGAGTACCGGAAGAAAAGGGATTCATGATTTGGAGGGAAGATTATACAAATCAAGTTAGTCGCGAGGAAGAACTGAGCCGCCGCCGGGTCTGTCCCGAATTCGTTACCGGAGCTCCGACGAGCTGATCAGATAGGAGAGATGAACTGAGGATTTGGATCTCGATGGACACGACGATTCTCAGTCTTCGTAAAGCCAAAATTAAATACGTTGTATAAAATGTATTAACATGACTTTAAATTTACAGCGTAAAACGGCATCGTTTCGTCAGAAGCCAGAAAAAAAGAAAAAAAAACTAGTCGATTGTGGGCCTATTAGGCTCTTATTTGGGCCCTTGCACAACAATTAGTTTGAACAAGTGCGCGACACCTTAATTAAAGTTTAAAGATGCTTTGCAGCAAACGTAAATTTACTCAATTTCCAAACTTAAAAATGGAATTTTAAATATTTTTTTTTTTTGAGTATAATTTTAAATATTTTTTTCATGGGTTTTCTCGTTAACAGTGAGGGCTAAGCTAGTATTAGAAGATGTAGTACTAGGTTACTACAGTGCTCGACGGTCGCAAGTCTTGTCTGAATCCACACACGATTCATGCTCTATCAGGATCATCTTCCACTCTGCTCGTCCTTGATTCGTCAGGAAGCACATTCTACTCTACTTCTTTTCCTCTGTCCGTTGGTAAAAACACACACACAAACCCCACCACCGTTTGTACCAATATTTGAATCGGATCATCGTAATTGTCGTTGTAAATGGTTAGTAGATTCTAGGACGCATAAGTAAATGTACTTATTGCTTTTGGTTCATCTGTAAAAGTCTTAAAATAATTACTATCTTTATAGGTGAAGTTTAGCTCATTTGGAATATGTATGTGTGTGCAGGTAGTGTGATGAACCGGTTTGCTGGGGATGGGAATCCCTGTTTGATGCAGCATAGCATACACCGACTTCTTTTCCTCTTTCACATAGTATTTGGCTTTTTTCCTTTTTAATGTTATGTTGGCTTTCTTTTAATTTTAAGGATAATTACATATCCTTTAGCTTAGACAAATAGGATTATTAGGTTACTATAAATAAGGTATCGAGGGCTTTGTGTACAGATACCTTTGGATTTGATTAATAAAGTTTGAAGGTTTTAAAGAGCTCTACGAGCACTGCGAAGAATATTCGCGCCCTAATCTTTTGTTTTCGAGTTTTCTTCGAGAACACGCTACTAACTTATCGATCAAACCCTTGATCCCTAAGTTCTATAGCTTCCGCTCTCCATCAGTTGGTATCAGAATCAGTACATTTCTGGAGTTCTTCTATCGTTATCATGACAAAGAAAACGACCGAAGGTGCTTCTCTAGACCTAACCGATTTACGAGCCTTACTTGTAGAGATGCAAATGGCTACGCAAGCAACCATCCAACAACAGGGTGTCTCGTTCACGACAGCATTGGCTGCTGTAACTGATTGCCTCGACGCCTTAAATACAACCTTGGCGACTCGCTTGGACCCTCAAATTCAGCCGGTCGCTAATGCTCCACTACAACCCGCGCAACATCATCCGCCTCTACAACAACAACGACAGCCTCAACAACAACTCCCTCCTATCCAGCATCATCCTCGACAGCACCAACAACAATTTCAACATCAATACCAATTTGGTGATGCCCGAGCTCGCGACTTGTACGAGGAAGAAGAAGAAGAAGATCATAGACGAGTCTATCGTGAGGACTTACGTCAACAAGATAACTATGACAATCACTGGGAAAGAAGCTTTAGAGTGGATATACCAGAGTTTCATGGAGGTCTCCGAGGAGATGAACTTATCGATTGGTTAGTTTCAGTCGAAGAAATCCTGGAGTTTAAGCAAGTTCCTTTAGATCGTCGCGTCTCTCTTGTAGCCATGCGTTTCCGAGGTCATGCTGCAACGTGGTGGAAGCAGCTCAAGACTACTCGGTCACGTACGGGCAAAGCACCGATTAACTCTTGGGATAAGCTAACAAAATATCTTCGGCAAACGTTTCTACCGCATAATTACGAACGAACCATGTATACAAAACTACAAAACTTGCGCCAAGAAAACCGGAGTGTGGACGAGTATGCTGACGAGTTTTCGCTGTTGCTGACCCGTAATGAGATTCATGACAGCCAAGTACAGCTTGTGTCACGTTTCATTGGTGGTCTACAGCCTCACCTTTAAAATTTAATGGCACAGTTTGATCCATTAACAATTGGAGAAGCCCATCGTCGTGCAGCGTCATTCGAGCACCAGTCCAAGTCGTCTAACTGGAAATTTTCGACATCACGGTCTCGTATTCAGGAACCTGCAAGCAGCAATACGCCGCCAGCATCCAAGGTAGTCCTAATTTATACATTATAATATTATATGATTGTATCAGATAAGAACTGAGGTCAAGGGGATGAACACTGGTTTAAAAATTCTTAACAGATGTTCGTACGCAAGAACTTGTTTGCAAGCAAAGGAAAGGAGTAAAGTGGATCTCTTTTACTCTTTATCTTACCTGTGGTTTGACCTCTACGACATGCTGGCTGGCCTCTCTCTTGACGGCAACTGGATTGTTTGCAAATATGTTCTCTAAATGATATATCTTCAGTTTCAAAATAATACATATTTTAGACTTTTTACATTTTTAATAAAACATATTAAAATTTAGTTATAAAACATAACTTTTTTGTAAAATTATATTTCAACATTTTTAAACCAATAAAACTTCAAAAATACTATTAATGTTTTTAAACTTGATAATTTTACATTATTAGTCAACAAAAATTATATTGGAAATATTAAAACTGTATCTTTTAAAACAATTTTTTTAAGAGTATGATTTAAATTTTATTAATACTAGGTGGTGATTCTCCTGTGCTCATGCACGAATATAAATATTTTTCAAAATATATATCATAATAATTGATTGATTTTTTACTTTCAATTTAAATAACTATATCTAAATTTTATACTAATAATATTATATTTTGGATTAGACATGTGATTTTGTATATGTAACATCTAATCGGTTTAGTTATCACTTGAATATATTAGATTGCATCTTTTTCTTTGAATTCAACCGTAATATTTGTTTCTCCAAATATATTAATACTTTGATATTTTTTATTTTACATTTATGTTGGTTTTTCTCTTTAATATATAAATATATTTTAGTGGGATTTTGTATAACATAATTTTTTGAGAATCAAACAGATAAAATAAATTAAAGTATGGATTAATTAAAAATTACATAAAGGAATATAAAATAGTATTTTGTATCTCATGCATATATATTTTACAAAAATATAAAATTTACATAAAGGAATATAAAATAGTATTTTATAACTAATAAATAGTATCAAGGATAGGTTTTTGTATTTATATTATAAAATAGTATCAAGGATAGGTTTTTGTAAAATAGTATTTAAATTACAGAAAGGAATATAAAATAGTATTTTATAACTAATAAATAATATAAATGTGTTTTATATATTTTATAATTTAATATGTCTTGAGGTATTGGTAATTTGTATGTATTAAATTAGTAATAAAATAATATGTTCTTTTTATAATTTTATTATTTTTTTTAATATCATGATATTTTGTTAACTTTCCTTTTTAATGAAATTACATTATATATAAATATTAATAAAATTTTCGTATTTATAAATATAAATTTTCCTTTTTATTAGATTTGTTATTGAGAAAAATGGAAAGTGAAAATTAATTAAAATCTAATTAACAGAAACTACCAAATAAAAAGGAAAATAAATTTTATAATGATAAAATTATTAAAAAAATTTCTTATATTTGTAAGAAAATAAATTTATAGGTATATTTTCTTATCTGTTAATTTTTTTAAAAGAATAATAATTATTTTATATTAAGTGTTTTCATAAAGAAAAATTAAATTAAAAAGTCAATTAAAATATTATTATGAAAAAAGGAAATACATTATTAATACCAGTCATATATAATATTTTTAATTCATTAAGGATATCTATGTAATCAACTATCGTGAAAGCTAACGTGAGCGCGCCACATAGGAAACTGACTTCTCAAATAATATTACAGAGAAGATAACATAACTTTTATTAGTTGGTGTTAACTAAGAAAGGTTGTATATTTAGAATTGGGAATTTTAGAATGAAGCAAACGAAAAAAAATGTTTCCTTTTAGAGGTAGTAAAAATAGAAAACATTACCAAGAAAGGTTGAGAAGCCCAACTGAATCCCTCCGATTGATATAATAACTAAAGGTCACCAAAAACCAGAATCTTTAAAAGAAAAAAAAAGGCTCATCCACGACAAGGAGGAGAATATGTCGACCTTAGAAAATCCGTCGGTAGGTTCTTATGACGTGCACAGGGATTATTGGCGTCAAGTAAAAGAATCCGAGGTAAATCTTCCAACTTGTTATTGTTTTATAGGATTTAATGTATACTATATGATGTTCTTAGAATCGATCGAACGTTCTAGGTTGTTTATGGAGTTGATTATTTACTGATTGATCTTAGGTTTCGATATTTAAAAGGAAACCGATCACTTCTAAATTGTTTATGGACGGATTATTCGCTAGCTGATGAGTCTTAAGGTTTCAATATTTAAGCTTAATCGATCCCTTCTATGGTTGTTTAATTATGGACTGATTATTTCTGTCTGGTCTGGTCTGGTCTTAGGGATTCGATGTCGAGAATGTTTCATTACCACCAAATGCTGGAGTAGTGATCAGTGGACTGATGCCCTACGATTGTGTACGTTATAGTTATCCTTATCCTGTACTGGTCAACCTTTATGCTAAGGTGGGGCTTCATCGTTACAATATGTTTAAGGTAAACTAAAAAAAAAAACTAGTCTCCTCTTCTCTTCGTGCTTTACCAACATGATCTTGTTCCCTTATACCACATTCATTCCCTTTTACTTCTTCTTTTTTTCATCTGCTAGGAGACAAACTTCCAGCTTGATTCCCTAGTGAAATTCAACATGTTACCGACTTTTTTGTCCTCTTTCCGCATAACTTTGCTTGCACATGATCCAGCTTTTGGCCCATTGGAGAAAACCTTCCAGGTGAAAGTTGATGAGGAAAAAGTAAACTGTTTGCATATTGCGTGCACCATTTCCAGACTTAAAGATGAAGGTGACTTGTTTTGCACTATGGTTCATTTTTTTTTTTTCTTATAAAATCTCACATCTCTCTTTTATGATTAATCATGTTGTTGCATAGTGATCCCCAAGAAGCCCTTTGTACCACCCTTTCATTATGCAGCAAAGGAGGATGGTTTCTTCAAAGATGAATTGCTTGCAGATAGTTTCTTCAATGGTGAATTGCCTGATTGGCCGCCAGATGATGCTTTGAATGATGGAAAACGGTTTTATTTGGTAAGATTATCTGTTAGAGACACTATTCACTTTTGTTTTCTCATGATCATTTAAGCAAGTAGTGATATCCTTTTGCTTTTTCTTTTGGCTTTTTGTAGGTGAAGGAATCAGAGTGGCAAGCCAATGATTGGATTTCTATGTATCTGGAACTTGTAATTTGTGCAGATGGTAGGCTGACCGAGAAGGTAAACTTTTATATATCAATTAATCTCATATCATGATTGACACTAATGGTAATAATAACAACTAACATCAACAATGTTGTTGTTGACTCAAGGTCACAAGTGCAAATTTTTACATGCATGTTTTTTCCCAACTGGAGATTCTGGAAGTGGCCATAGAAACTGGTATTGAAGATGTGGAGCCGCCTAATGAGAGACTCAAGGCCACAAGTGCAAATGTCTACATAAAATTTAAGGGCCTGGCAAATGTGTTAACCCGCAGAATGATTTTTGAGAGCGGTGAGCATGTCGAACGTAAAGCTGTAGTCAGAAGAGTCCTCGATAAGCATGGAGACCTGACTATTTCAGGCAAGTTTTGTGGTGGTCAAAGTACTCAAAAGCAGCCTTCTATGGCTCTCCAAAATGGAAAGAAAATCCAGAGTTGTAAAAAGCGACCTCGCTCAGACTAGCGCAACTCATGGAGTAAGGCCCTCCTCTTGATGACAAGATCCATTTTGAATGTGTAGATCAGATAATAAATTACTAGGTAAGACCTGCGCCCTGCGCAGGATTAAACGGTTCTTAAAAAAATTATGTTCTATAAATCCACACCCTTTCAGATTGAGATATTTTGTAAAATATTTGAAATAAAAATATTTTTAGAAATTTTTTCTATAATAACAAAAGATATAATAAGATATATTTTAGTGATTTGATCAAATTAAAATCGTAAAACCATTTATTTTTTTAATCAATTTAAATATGTTATATGATTCTAAAATCTTCAAACATATAGTTTAACTTTAACGATATTGAAATAGATTTATTTTTTGATATGAATATATATCAAATCAAAACTTTCTACTCATATATATTTATGATCATTTTTATTTATGATAAGAACAAAATTAAATTATTGATTACAAAATTTTCAATATGAGATTTTTAGATTTTACAACAGTAATTTATAGTCACTTAAAATATAATATAACATATACAAACTTTTTAAATTTTTTGACATGATTAATGTGACTGTTTAGTTTATTTAATAGCATAAAATTTAACAAAAATAATAAATGGTATACTAATTGTTGTAAAATATATATTATTCAAAATCACTAATTATCATTTATTTTTAATCACATTCAGTAATTTTGTAGCATGTAGATACATTTTGTAGATATTTAACTAATATTATGTAGATACATTTTATAAACTTACTATTTTTTGGAACCTCATGCATGTACCATACAAAACATACATGTCCAAAAGAAAAATATTTGAATAAATGTAATTTGCAACGCCAAAACATATATGTAAATTACCGAACCAGATCAAAATATAATAGTCTGTCAGATTATTAGAAGTCAATTAAGTTTTTAAACATCTTTGGACAGAAATGTAACCGAAGTAACATATTAATTGTAAAATCCAAAAATTGTTTGTCTCTGCTGCAACACATGGACGGATTGCCCCACTTCATCCTTCTTCATGGTTCCATGAATCTTGTTACCCTATTAAAGATGAACACAGAATAGTAAGAAATCTTACATACTATAATACCGAGCATAATTCACACAATGAAGCATCATATATATCATTAAACTTACTCTAGCATCCACAAAGATTATCTCAATAGTCTCACCACTCCCAGCTGAATCTGCTCCCACAGCTGGATGGTTTTGATTCTAACCTTCCACATTGATTTGAAAAGGCTCAGTGCGAGATATGGTCATCGCAGCCATGGTGAATTTCTAAGATTTGGGAAGGATCAATGATTTTGCTCTTGTTTAATGAATGATGAAATGATCATTTCCCCTTGGGTTATATAAGAGGAAAACAGAGAATTATGGAGAATATATTTGTAATTTAAACCAATTAATGGAATAAATTTAGCTTGTCAATAAAAATTAACGACAATCTCAGTAACATTTGCCATATATAGGTCATTGATTTTATATTCTCAATAAACGCCTTATTAACTTATGGAATCAATAGAATTTTTAGCATATATAAGGGATCTGATGCATTTTAAATAATTAAATAGTCAAAACTATATATATACTAACCTAAAATAAAAATGGCCATAAAGAACGTATTTAAGGGACGTATAGTTCCAGTAATTAGGCTAGAAACATTCTTATCTTACTTGCATAAACCGGCATATAATAGTTTACCAAATTCATATTGGTTCGTTTAAATTATATCATTGCGATTTGCGGTAATAACCTTTATCCCCATATTTAAAATTGACCAAGCTCATTATATACGAAAGCTATGCATTCCTTATTATGTAGGTGAACCGTAGCATTGCTATTCTAACGATGAACCGTAAATTATTTAAAACATCATGATGAAGTAAAGTAAAGTAATGTCTTAAGAAACAAAGAACGAACTGTCCGACTTCATCTTTTTTCACGGTCCCATGTATCTTATCACCCTAGAATGTAAGAAACAAATATGTCAAGTAAGGAACAAAGGTATCTTAACCCAAGTAAGAAACAAAGATACAACTGACTCGAAAATTTGAAAGTGGACAACCGTTTAGTGAATTAAGTGGAACTGTGAGAGCTATAGCTTATTGACGACTAAAGTTGTGCTGCATTCTTATAGTGAACGTTGTTTTCGAAGGGATTTATATATTAGTAACATTTGGCATTAACCTTCGATGCGTAATCTTAGGTAATAAATAACAAATCGCTAAATTGTCGATCAATGATTAATACACGGAAAATACTTCCCATTGATAACGTTTTTAGATATTAGCTAATATGGGATTTTGGTGATAGACTGATTTATGCGAATGATTGCCAAAATAGCTCATCAAAACTTACCAAATATAATATATACGTGATTATATCAAATTTAATAATTACACTAATTTACAATCATATTCAAATCATATAATTACAATAATTTAGTCGTCAAATATGATTGATATAAATCTTATGATTACATTAATGTCTTGCATTAATATATACATGATTGACCTGAAAATAGGTAAGTCGAGGATCAAGAGAAAGTGGTTTAACCATATTTTTATTTTCGATCACCACATACAATATGAAATATTTTACGCTTAACCCTAATTTCACGTCAAAATAATAATAGAAAATAAAATGTCTTAGACTATAATTCCTGAGTTAGAAAAATACATTGAAGTGTATTTTACGCTTAACAGTAATAGCATTGTCAGAATATAAAATGGGTTAGACTATAATACGACACATCACTTGGGAATTTTTTATATTGTTATCTAATTAAATTTTTTATATTACTCCCATAATTATATTGATATGGGAGTTAAGTTTTGGTGAAATATCAATCACAATGGATCTATATATGGCAATAATTGATCGGTTTTAAATTCCAAATTCCATAATTTCAACAATGCTATTACGGAATTGTATATGAGAGTATGGTATAAGATGATTATGAATGTGGAACCACAATGGCATTTACATGTAATTTCTCTAGTGAATTAAGGGTGAATCTATATGTGGGCTGAGAGTGAATGTGGTGATGCCACGTCTGCATGGCACCCATGTAAATAACATACAACTTTAAGGTTACTCTCCCAAATTGCTCCTTGATTAATAAGAAAGGGATGCCATTTTGTGGGCTTTTTTATTGTGTACTGTTTTCAGATACAACCTATTAAATATATATTAGCAAGCATATATTTGCTTTAATAATGGAATAACTTTCCTTTTCATTTCCCAGTCTTTCGTAAGCTAATCCTTACTTCTAAAGGCCCTTGAAAGGAACCCAACCTGAGTCTACTACCAGAACCACTGAAATTTCTCCACGTTCAGGGTTCTATAAATAAAATGATAGGGTGAGGAATCTTTGAAGTTGGTGGATGGTATGCACAAACTGGTTTTCATGCTCTCTTTTGTGGTTGAAGAATGGTCGATGGGATTCACACTCGCCCGGATAATTTGGTCGAATGGTATGTGATCAAACAAGTTGGCTTTCACGCTGTGGGTTTATGGAGTTGCTGGTGGATCGAAGAACACTACTATGAGATTGTTACATCGACGTGCATCATTGCACAGCTGAATTCTTACGTGCAACATATGTGAGCCGTCCAATCAGTTGCAGCTGTAGTCGTATGTGTCATTGATCGAGTTTCTATGAGAAGAAGCTGCTCAAAGGTTGCATTTAATTAGCCATCTAAATAGCAGGCCATGAGCAAACTGATCAGCTCTTCTCTTTGCCTAACTTATGTACACTTGATAAGTTGCAGGTATTATAGAAGTCACTGGAGTTCAAGACTTGTATATTTCAATGATATAACAACGAAGTGGTTTGGCAATGCAAAGGATAATCCTTAGATCTTTATCCACTCAAGGAAGCTTGTTTTCCAAACATAAAGTTGTAGTACATACTATCTCATAAATATGAATCATTAAAGTTACACTGAGTGTATGTTAACCCTCAGTTTGTTCTGTGACTCTGTCTTAAGAATACAAGATCATTCTGTTTTTTTTTCTTGTTTGTTACATTTATGTTAAGACAGGGAGGTCTATGAAACTAAAGGAAAAGAAACTCACACGGCCCTGAGCGATGCAGCTACGCGGCTTTGAGGGACTTTATATCTTCTTCGCTTGGTGGAGAGTCCCCGTAAAAGAGGATTGAGTACGATGTTTAGTGAGAAACTTGCTTTCCTAGTTAGAACTAACGAAACCAAACGATTACCCTGAAAAGCAAGCCACAAATCTCATTTACCAGGAGAAGACGTCCTCCTGAACCAGCTGTTTGGAAAATACAAATCAAACACCGCTCTTGCATCACATAGTTGCATATCTCCCAATATTCTAGTTACATCATCCTTATCTTCAGGACACTCACTAGTGCTAACTGATTCTTCTTCACCACATGGTAATCCTAATGGCAGCATTTTTTGGAGGTCCAAGGAACTCCATGCCGTCTTATAATGTAATCTAGACCCTTTAAAGGGGTCACTGTGGAATGTAAACTCAAAAGTCAGCTTGGGTCATGGATATGGAAGAAGGTATTGAAGTACTTGCTCGAAACCTAACACAAGTGGATATTAGAAACTGCTCCACAACTTCTTTTTGGTTTAAATTTAGATAAGAAAATCAAAATGTCATTTTGGGTTTTATGTTTATATTTTTTTATCTTGAATTTCATAACATAGATAGGAATTGAAGTTTTATTTTGGAATGTTAAGTAAATTTAGTGCAATTCAAATAGTAGTTCTTAATATAAATTTCGCAAATATTTAAAATTTTGTTAGGTTCTAATAACTGTTAGAACTCATGATTATAAATAAAAAGAATTATCACATTTTATTTTTATAAAAAATATGTACCATTTGATTTAAAATATTTTATATTTATACAGAATAAATATTGATAAAATTATATAGTGTTCAACCTGTTTCTTACTTAATAAATATTTCATGTTGTTCGAATAAACCAAAAGATTGCAACCGTGAACATATTATTTACAATTTGATCTACTGTATGATTATATACTATAAATATTTAATATTATTGGTAAATAATTTTTTTAATTTAAAATTTTAACATCCTAAGCTTAGTTTATCAACTTAAATTAGTTTTAACATTTCTTTATTTGTTATCTATAAATAAAATGGAAAATTGATAAAATAATCCTCAACTTTTGAAAATAAGCCAAAAATCTCTACATCACCAACATGCCATTTTAATATTCAATTTCTAGTTAAAAAATCCTCGAATTTTGAAAATAAGCCAAAAATCTCTACCTCATAAACATGCCATTTTAATATTCAATTTCTAGTTAAACATGAATAAATCTCATATTTTCATTAACTAAGCCATTTTAATTCCGTTAGAAGACTATCGTCTAGTATCGTTTATTTTATTTAACGGTTTACTTTTAACGAGACCAAAATGACTTGGTCAACACAAATACGAGATTTATTTGGTTCCAGTTTAAAAGTTAGGGATTAAAATTACTTATTTTAAAATGACTTTTTAAAAGTTGTAATTTTTATATTGATTAAAATAATTTACTTATGTAGATATTTTTAATAAGTTTAAAATACAATTATAATATAAATTCAGATATAACATAAAATAAATAAATGTTTAAACTCAAAACAATTTTAAGAATAAACATAAAGGTAAACCCTAATTACGTTGTTGTCAGAAATATGATTTACTAATAGAAAATGAACCAAGTTAGAAAGGACTAAGGAGCCAAAATGCAACAACCCAAAGGGCCATACACGTCCGTTAGAAATGTTAACCATTCAGTTTCACTCAGTTAGTTATTGTAATACAATTTAGTGCTCATCGTATGAATTATATGATTATTATATGATTTGGTCTGAGATGCAAATTAAGATTTGGACCAAAAAAATTAAAGCCTATTTTTATCTAATTTTGGACTGACAAACCGAAGACATGAATCGTATGTTATATATTCCCTGACATTTGTTTGTGAAGTGAATTGTATAAGTATCATCACCACATTTAGTTTCAATCATAGCCTTTGAAAAATGATGACATAATCTTTCAAAAAAATGACATGAATAATTTTCCTTATAGAAATTTAGATTTTCGGTAAGATTTTTATAATATGGTATTAACTATTAACTCATATATCACCGTAAATGTAATTTTTGTATAAATATTTATTTTTACAGAACTATTTAAATACATTAATAATTAATAAGTCATATATCATCATTAAATTAATATATGTATATCACGTTAATAAAAAAGTAAACTAAATATAATTACAAATATTTTTTACATCAACTTATATATCATATTTTGTATATACATACAAAATTAAAGTAACACTTATCAATAATCTTTTGATGGTTAAATAATAAAATCCTTTTAAATTTTTTGGTTCAGTATATTAACTAACAAATTATTTCTTAGAATTTTGACTTATTTAACTAAAATAAACAAAATATATAGTTTATTAGAATTATATATTTAAATATAGACGTATTTATGACTAGATGATAAGAGGCATATTTAAATAAATAAGCACTAAATATTAACATAAAATAAAGATTTACTCGTATAAAATGTTATCTTAACATTGTTAAATTTAAATAAAATAAAAGTACAATAGTTAAACTATATCAAAATAAATAAGACTACAATTTTCTTTTTTATGGTTTTAGTTTTCTTCAAACTGATGATGAAGTTAAATTATAAAAAATAATATGTTCCAATGTAAACTAAATTTTTTAGAAATAAAGAATCTTATATTTAAAATTATTGTTTATCTGTGTGCCTTATGAATATTATATTATTATAATTTATATATTTAAATATAGACATATTTAGATCTAAAACATATTTAAAGTAAATAATCAATAAATATACTGTAGAATATTATTTTTTAAAATGTAATATTAACTCTACTATAATTTATTAGGTGTTTAGTCTGTGCATTATAAATATTTTATAATTATTTATTATATTTTTTGAAAATCTCTTATACACTATTTTTATTATTAATAAATAAATCGTTAAAATCACTCAATAATTTCTTTTCAATTATATAAAATTGTGACTTTTTACGTGAGTAATACTTTAACCTAGTGTTTTCTATACTGAATTTTTTTTACTAAAAGATATTTTTAGATAACAACATAATATATATAACAATTATTTTATTATTTTAAAATATATTTTTATATTTTGTTTAAATTTAATTGTTATTAATTTTAATAACTTATATAATCAAATAAATTATAATTTCTTTTTTACTTTTTGGCTTATTTATATCTTTTATTTATTAAGAGTATAAACAATATTAACCACTCTAAATTTTAACATGAGAGCTCTGTAGCGAAAAATCACTTCAAAAATAATAGTACAGATAAATAAATCTTTGAAATCACTCAATATTTTTTTCAACTATATAAAATTATGAGTTTTTACTTGAGTAATATTTTAGACATGTGTTTTCTGTATTGAGTTTTTTTACTAAAAGATATTTTCCGAAAATAAAATAATATATATAGGAATTATTTTATTATTTTAAATATATTTAATATTCTGGATAATTCTTATTGTTAATAATTTTAATGACTTATACAATCAAATAATTTTAAATTCGTTTTTTTTCTTATTTATATATTTTATTCATTAAGGGTATAAACGATATTAACCACTCTAACTTTTAACGTAAGAGCTTTGTTGCAAAAAAAACACATCGAAAATAATAGTATAACTAGGTGATTCTCCCAAGCTCATGCACGGATATAAATCTTTATAAATTTAATTTTATTATAATCAATTGATATTTACTGTTGGTTTTAAATCAATTTATATTTATATGTATAATTTATATTAATAGTATTATTTGTTTTAATAAGACATGTGATTATAGATATGTTATATCTTGTCGGTTTGATTGTTTTTTGGATCAACAATCAATTTGTTTATCGCTTGGGTATATTGGATTGAAAATATTTCTCCAAATTCAACTATAATATTTTATTCTAAATTTAGTTAATTTTGATTAAATTCTTATTTGCATTTAGATTGGTTATTTTACTTAGATATGTAAATACATAGTAAGATTATATATAACGTAATATATATTGTGTTTAGAATTAAATAAAAGTCTTTGATTCAAAATTACATGAATGAATATAACGATGATATTTTGAAGTCTCATGCATATATATAAAAAACTATATTGTAACAATTATTTAATATTTTATTTTATTTATTAATATATTTTTGAGTCATCCTGCAATTTATATGTATAAAAATAAATAGATATTTGATTTTGGATATTAGTTGGATTAGTCGAATCACTCATGTTGTGAGTATATTGAATCACATATATTCTTTCAAATTTAAACTCAAGTATAGTTAATTTTTATTCTAATTAAGTCAAATCAAATTAGTTTTATTTCTCGTTTAATGTGCATGTATTTTCATAATATTTATCAAAATTATATGTTGATTTTTTAAAAAAATATTAGAAAATAAAGAAGTGATCAATAGGAAACTACATACATAAGGATAGCTCATAAAAATTGTTACTTGTATGTCTTAGATTTATTAAAAGATAAACTGGAAAATATTTTAAGCAATCTTAAAAATGAGAATTCAGATTTGCTTGAGTATTTGATTATGGGCTATAAAGAAAACATAAAATAAAAAGAAACTAAATATTATGAAAAATTATTTTTTAATAACGAAAATATAATATATATATATATACACCTCATTAAAAGTATATGCTATTTTAAAAGATTTTGTAATTATTTGATCAAAATACGCTTATCATAAGAAAATATTTTTAGGTTCCATTTTTAATGTCTCTTAAAAATAAACACTAAAAATTTAATTTTTTTAGTAAAATCATATTATATAAGTAAAATATAATTTTCAGGAATTTTCTGTAATTGTAAGATATTATATTCAGCTAAAGATTATGAAAAAAACATTTCAATAATAATAATTATAAACTGTTTTCAGTCAGTTAAACATATATTGGTTTATGTTATTTATTATTTTATGTAATCATATAAAAATAGATAGATATAAATAAAATATTTCTATTACTTTGAAAATATATTTATTTTATATTGTATAAAGTATGTTTTAAAGGAAACATATTTATTTTTATTAATATCAAGATTATTTTTCTGAAATTTTTTAATGAAATCACATTATATAAAAATATATTTTTGTTTTCATCTAAGCAAAAATATAGATATAAAGAAAGTATTTATTACTTTGAAAGTATATTTTTGTTATGTAAAAAATATGTTTTGAACAGAATATTACTATTTTGTGAACTTTCCTTTTTAATGAAAGCATATTATATAGACATATACTTTCGTTTTTAAATTCGTTTTTAAACTTAATTTATACATTTTTCCTTTTTATTATTTATGTTAATTTGGAAAAGAAGGAAAATAAATAAAAAAAATTAATAATAGTAATGAAATTTAATATTTTAAATCATTAAGGGTACTTTTGTAAATAACCATCGTAAGAATTAACGTGAGTACGACACGTAAGAAACTGACTTCTCGAATAATATTATAAAGATAAGTTGTTAGACTAATTAAAAAGGAATAAAAATACAAAAACATATTTATGATTTTATTTTTTTCAAACCGATAAAGTTAAAATAGAAAACTAATAATTTGTAAATGTAAAATAAAATTTTCTTTTGAAATAAAAATAATTATGCTTAATTATTATTTCTTTGCATGATGCATGAAAACTCTTAGTTTGAATGAATTGACTTAATTAATACTTAATGAAAACGACCAAATTGCCATTGATGAAAATGTTAGGTTTATTTTAATTTGAATGACATTTATATAGTATCTCATATCAAAATAAGGTTAATTTTTGTGGTGTATTTCTGTTTTAATAGATTAGATGTTTATTCTTAAAATTGTTTTGATTTGAAGCACTTGTTTGTTTTTATGTTATGTTTGAATAACATTTTTATTGTTTTTAAATTAAGTTTTTGTTAAAAAAACTTTAGGTTTTGATTCATTTAAAATATTACTTCTAAAATTATTTAAAATATATCTGCAAAAATATATCATTCTAATCGGTATAAAAATAATATTTTTAAGTAGTCATTTTAAAATAAGCAAGTTTAGTCCCTAACTTTTAAATTTGAACCAAAAAATTCATAGTTGAGTTGATAAAACGGTTTTGACCTCTTTAAAAATCAACTGTTAAACATCATTAACGGCACTAAAAGGTTAACTTTTGATAGGATTAAAATGGTTTGATCAACGAAAGTATGAGATTTATTTGTGTTTAACTAAAAGTTGGTGTGTTTGTGAACTGGAAATTTTTTTGACTTGTTTTTGAAAGTTGGGGATTATTTTGTTAATTTTCCTAAACAAAATATATTGTACAATTCATAAGTTCGGTAATTTAGGTAAAATACTTTTTATCATTAAATGCATAAAATCCTGTTTTAATAGTATTTATTATAATTTTTGTTTTCGTTTTCTAGAATTTATAATGTTTCCTTTTTAGATGTTGTAAAAATAGAAAACATAAGTGATTCCCTCCCTCCGATGAATATATAATATAAGGACACCCCAATCGTCAGGATCTTAGGGAAAAAAAAAAACACATCCACGACGAGGAGGAGAATATGTCGACCTCGGAAATTCCGTCGGTGGATTTTGACAGCGCGCAGAGGGATTACTGGCGTCAAGTCCGTCAATCGGAGGTTAAGTCTTCCATCCTCTTATTGTTGATTTAATTTTAAATTATGCTATGTGATGTTCCTTTGTCACACAAATTTAACGCTAACCTTGATCTTAGCCCTTCTTAAAATTAAGTGTCGATATTTGAAAGAAACCGATGGCTTCTAGTGTTGATTATAGATTTTGATTATTTTGTGGACAGGGCTTCGATATAGAGAATGTTTCAATACCATCAAATATGTGTGGAATGATCACTGGACTGTCGGCCTTCGATTGTGTACGTTATAGTCGCTATCCTTATGCTGTCTTGGTCAACCTTTATGCTAAGGTGGGGCTTCATCGTTACAATATGTTGAAGGTAATTAGTCTCCACTTCTCTTTGTGATTTTATCAACATGAAGGTATTGTTCCCTTATTACCGCATTCACTCACTTTGCTTTTTTCGTCTGCTAGGGTACAAACTTCCAGCTTGATTCCCTAGTGAAATTCAACATGTTACAAAATTTTGTGTCCTCTTACTACATGACTTTGCTGGCACACGAGCCAGCTCCTGACCCATTGGCGAAAACCTTCCAGGTGCGAGTTGATGAGCAAAAAGCAAACATTTTGGATTTTGAGTGCTCCGTTGCCAGAATTAAAGATGAATATGAAGGTGACTTGTTTTGCACTATTGTTTATTATGGTGTTTTTCTTTTCTATATAAAATCTCACATCTCTTTATGGTTAATACTGTTGTTGCATAGTGATCACCAAGAAGCCCTTTGTACACCACTTTCATGGTGGCGCTTTGGCGGATGGTATCTTCAAAGGTGAATTGCCTGATTGGCCGTCAGATGATGCTTTGAATGATGGAAAACGGTTTTACTTGGTAAGATTATCTGTTAGAGACACTATTAACTTTAGTTTTCTCATGTTCAACTAAGCAAGTAAAGATATCCTTTTTTTTTTTGGCTTCTGCAGGTGAAGGAATCAGAGTGGCAAGCCAATGATTGGATTTCTATGTATTTGGAACTTGTAATTTCTGCACATGATAGGGGGGCCCGGAAGGTAAGTTTTTCATACTACTCCCTCTGTTTTTTTAGTTAAAAGCATCAATATTAAGAAAATTTTGTTATTTTTCAAAAAATACCATTTAATTATTGATCAATTAATCACATATCTTGATTGACACGATGTTAATAATAACAACTAACATCAACAATTTTGTTGTTGCTGCTGCTACAGAGGGACGTTTTCTCCCAATTGGAGATTCTGGAAGTTGCAATAGAAACTGGTGTCGAAGATGTGGAGCCTCCAAATGAGAGACTCAAGGCCAAAAGTGTCATTGTCTACATAAAGTTTAAGGGCATGGCAAATGTCATAACCCCTATGATGATTTTTGAGAGTGGTGAGCATGTAGAACGCAAAGCTGTAGTTAGAAGAGTCCTCGATGTGCGTAGCGGAGACATGACTCTTTCGGGTAAGTTTTGTGGTGGTCAAAGTACTAAAAAGAAAATCCAGAGTTCTAAAAAGCGACCTCGCTCTCAGACTAGTGCAACTCATGGAGTATGACCGCGTCCGCGTGATGACAAGATCCATTTGAATGTGTGGATCAGATAACCACTTGCGACAGATATATCATTTCCCATTCTAGTTGTAAACTAATCCCTACATCTGAAGGCCCTTGAAAGGAACCTAACCTAGGAATATACTACAACAGGAATTATTTTATATTGTTTTTGTTTGAATTGGTTCCGATTTGAAACCCTTTTAGAAACCAAATTTTGAGGGAAAAAAATAATTGGTTCATTTAAAATTCATTCTTAGAGATTATAAAATGCATTTATAAGATTTTATAATGTGAAAGAACTTTCTCAATGTTACAATTCTGAACCGAAGAGCTTTCTATGAATATTTTGTAAGACATGTGAACAGAAATATTGCTGTGATTAATAGAAATCTAAATGATTCCTCGTCTGGTATACAATTCGGCCTCATATTCTATGTTTCCTGCTCAAAATAATACTTTTATTTACATTATTTTTTCCCACGAAACAAAATCTTTCTATAAACCAACCATTTGTATTAATGCACTTGTTAATCTTGCTGGGCATTGGGCAAAATCCACAAGGAAAGTAGAATAGGCTTAAAACAACTGGTGTTTGATGAGGATTCGAGGTTCTCAACCTTAAAGCCATGATGAAAGATTTGGTTTTGAAAATATGTTACATACTTGTCTGGACCAAACAACGTTTCTCTAGACTCATAGAAGTTTACCACGGAGACTCATGTATCCACTATCATCGAAGAGTCCTGAGACTACAGCTCTGCGTCCAGCATCTTCGCCAATCTCAGCAACCCTTTCAGCCTTGGCCAAGCCCTTGTACACAATGAATATATTGATATCAAACTTGCAAGCATGTTTGAGTTAGCATCTATGTAAAAAAACTTGTATGCTCTATGAGAGGTAACACTAAAAAGGGGATACAAATACAAATGTAAACGACACTGTTTTAAACCTAAATTGTATGGATTGTACAATTTGTGATCAAATTTAATCTTTGAGAAAATAAGGTTTAGTAAGTGTTAAGCGATGTCTGGCACTAAAAATGACACATAGACTACTCTCCATATGCTCTCTACTCCTCACGAAACACAAAGAACAAATTGATTAAATCGATGTGTAGAATTCTTAAGACATAACATGAAAATAGCTTTGATCTTAAAAGTAATTAAATATTATAAAGAATATAAACAGAAATTGATGGATACTACATATTCACACTGGAACAACTGAATGTATTTCTAAATAAATAAATCACTAAGAAATATGTAGTATCGGTTCGGTGGATCATGCCAAGACACTCAATCAACATATGGAACGGCAACAAATGTCAAAGAATAAATTTCAGGGGCATAGATAATATAAGCAGACCAAAGACAAGTGGATGAGTAGGAACTAGATGAGCAACAATTAGGTTAAATCGATTTGTTGGTTAGTGTAGGATAGCATGGAACATATGAAAACAATTCTCCAACATCTATATAACTACATAAAAGTTTTGCAATATAACTTCTCAAATGAATTCACACTGCCATTTCAAGACCCAAAAATATATCTAGTAGTTATCCAGAAATTGTAAATATTATGGCCTAACTCAGTTTGAGCTGCGAAGTTAGAAGGGTTTGATTGCTAACTAAGATTATTTCCAAAAGCAATTTTATTTTTGAATATGAGGGTTTTCAATTGTTGTACTTCAAAACTAATTTTGAATTCTGAATTAAATTTTGAATGATGAATTCTCAAATTTGATGTTTCATTACTCAACAATTGTATATTTGAAGTTTAATATCTCATGAGTCTTGCTTTTGACATTGACTTGCTATTTTACTCATCACCCTTACCACAATATGCAACCAAGCTTATAATGAGAAAGATTAGGGGTGGGCACGGATCGAATATTACCGTATTTTTCAATATTTGTGATTTGCTTCGGACTTCACGGATATCTGATTTTTTTATTTACTTCACTTCGGAAAAATACGGATATTCGGTTTTACGGATATCCGAAAAATTTATGAATATTTGCGAATATTCACGGATATTTACGGATACCTTTTCCACTATGTCTAATATAAGTAAATCTGAAAATATTATACAAATTTGTTCTTATAAAAGATAAATTAAAATATTAATGAAACTGTTTATTTATAAATTCTTAAAAATTCATAAAAAATGTTTATAAATTAAATGTTTTAAGAAGAATTGTAGTTTTTTTATAAAGATCTTATAATTCTTTTCTTCATATTACATTTTTATAAGTAATTTTATAAATAAAATTATATAAGATTATACATTAAACTCTATTTAACTATAGATATATAACTATTTATATAAAAGTCGGAGTGGATCGGATATTCGTCTCTAATTTTTTTAGTATTTGTGCTTTGCTTCGTTTTTAACGGATAGTGATTTTTAATATTTGCTTTGCCTCGAAGACTTACGGATATTCGGATTTTTTGGATCGAATCGAAACGAATAACAAATCGAATCAAATTTAACGAATAAAATGCCCAGCCCTAAGAAAGATGAAGTTGGGTCTTCACCCTGCTCTTTCATGTACTTCAGTCTCGTCTCGACAATAGTTCACATCACTTAGGTTCTCAGCTCATTTTTTGGTCAAGCAGTTTCCAACATCCTTGTCACACATCTATTGCTAGCTTTAATATTTTTGTGGTTAAATGCTAAGGTTAAATCTACATGTAACCCTTACTGGATATTTCATTTTGTATGCGTGTGAAAGGTATTTGACTCTTCTGTGATCATAATTTTGTTTTCCACTGACGCATTCCTTTATAATGTGTGACCGCCCATCATCTTCTTTGTTGAGAAAGAATAGAACTTGTGGTTTGAACAAAAAAAAAAAGAACTTGTGGTTGTGGACCAAGTCTTTCTTTAATAGACTTGAAACTTATTAATATTAATATTATAGTGATAAACCCCAACGACCATTCAAACATGACATATACAGTGACTTAGATGAAGTCAATAAGTCAAAGTCAATGAAGGACAACGACCATTAATTTAATCGAATACTAATTATTACAGATCTTTGATCTTCTTATTAATTTTTCCACTGCAAAAGAAAGAAAAGAAAAGAGAGCTTACAATCAACAGAGATGAAGATGGACAAGAAGCTAAGTGTCGTCGAGCTACTAGAACAAGCTGTGAAGCTACTTTTGAGCAACATCAATCTAGCACTCATCATCTTCCTCTGTTCTCTCCCACTGTTCTGTTTCTTGATCTTCTTTGAGCTCTCCCTCCAAACCACCCTCTCTTTCACTTACCAATTCCTCTCCAAACAAGTCAACCTTGAGAAGGATTCGTCGGAGAATGATCTGTTTCTCCAGACCACCAACTATCTCACTTACCAATCGCTTTACCAACAACGCAATATTTGGGAGGACTCGTCTGAAAACGATCTGATTCCATGGCTGATCAAGACATCTCTTCTCTACTTCTTCCCCTACACTTTTCTAGACCTCCTTACCACCACCACGATCGTTGCAGCGTCTTCCATTGTTTACACGTCAAAAGAAGAACCGTTGAGGTTGCTTGATCTGGTACATAGATCTATCAAGACATTTCAGAAGAGACTAGGAGGTTGTCTGATCACATATCTTTATGTTCTTCTCTTGTCAACTTCTGTGTTCCTTTTCTTCCTTCCTTTCTTTCTTTTGTTTTTCTTCGGTGTCTTCTCTCACTGGGCCGAAAAGTTAAACTTTGTTAGACGCCAAACCTCCCTAGACCTAGTGATACCGTTTCTGATCTACGCGATGGTGGTTCTGGTTCAGGCTACTCTCTTCATGTACCTGACTGCCAAGTTCATAAAGTGGAGTGCAGGATGGAACATGAGTTTGGTAGTTTCTGTCTTAGAAGAAGACGGAGAAGATGGTGAAGAAGGCATATATGGAACCGATGCTTTGTCTCTTTCAGCTTGGTATCGAAAGGGACATGAGAAGCGTGATGTCTGGATGATGTTGCTGTTCTTAGTCTTTGCTGTCGTGACGAGGATGCCATGTTTATACTCCAAATGCAGTTTAAATACGAGTGGGAAGGGAGTGTTGTACACTGGTGTCTATGTAGGTTTGATTTGTGTAGGGAATGTGGTTAAATGGTTGGCTTGTGTTGTAAGTTACCATGATTGTAAAACTAGGCCTTTGAGAAAGAAGGCTGATGTAGAACAAGCTAAGCCTCCTGCTACTTAAGAGAATCTGGCTGAGATCAATTCAAAGGTTCAAGTCTTTCAATAAATAGTAAAGAGGCAGAGAGCAAAGAAATTAGTAGACAGGCTTTGATAATATGTAAAAAGACAGAGGTTTGCATTTGTTTTTTTTTTTTTATTTAGAAAAAAAGAGGTTTGCTTGTTGCAGTGGTCGTCACAGAAACATGTTTCTCTTGAGTAAAGTATTTTCTGAGTCTCTTCAGTTCAATTTTCGAATCTGATTAAATGCTCCGACCTAATGCTAAATGAGATCTTTGTAATATCATCCTCAGATAAATTTTGACGAGAATGAATTTATCTTTGACTACTGGTATTCCGGCGCTACGCGCCGGGTTCGTATATTTTATTTTCTAATAAGTTCAAAATTGACTTTTTGATCTATTTGATATAGTGATTAACGATAGTAGTATATTATTTTATTTTGAAATTGCTTAGATAAAAAAAATAAATAAAATGAATGGTTTTCATAGATTAATGCCGTAAAATAGAATAAAGAACAGAAACTGCGTCTGTAACAATCAAGACCGTAGTATCATGACAAAGCATATGATCAAAAAGAGGAGAGGGGCACAGAGACATCATCAAGTAACCTTCATTCAGTTTATATTCTACATATGGATTTTGTTTCAATCCTTTGGAATTAAACTTAAAAATTATTGTTATAATATAAATTCACAAGATGATGGATATATGAAAACAAATGATGAAAAAGTATTGTTTTGATTATTAAGGTTTTCTTATCCTCAACTATTATTTTTTTTATAGTTGTTGGTTTTCAATAATGTTTTAATATAATTTTTTTTGCTTGATGTGTATTTCACGTTCTAGTTTCTTCTTATCAAAGCAAAACAAAAATTTCATATGCTAATAATTTTTATAATAATTAGTTTAATTCTTTTCTAGTTCAATGTTCATATTACAATCTCCAAAATATTTGAAGAAACAAATTATTTTCAAAATTTTATAAATTATTTTTGTAGAATTATTGTAATGCAAGTGTTCGTCAGATTTTGCAACAACTAAGTTTTTTGTTTCTAAAAACTATTTGCTTTAGTGATAGTAGTGTATAACTTTGTTTTCAAATTTCTTAGGTCAAAGAAGAATAATATGAGTGGTTTTCATAGATTAATGCAGCAAAAATAGAATAAAGAACAGAAACTGCGTCTGTAACAATCAAGACCGTAGTATCATGACAAAGCATATGATCAAAAAGAGGAGAGGGGCACAGAGACATCATCAAGTAACCTTCATTCAGTTTATATTCTACATATGGATTTTGTTTCAATCCTTTGGAATTAAACTTAAAAATTATTGTTATAATATAAATTCACAAGATGATGGATATATGAAAACAAATGATGAAAAAGTATTGTTTTGATTATTAAGGTTTTCTTATCCTCAACTATTATTTTTTTTATAGTTGTTGGTTTTCAATAATGTTTTAATATAATTTTTTTTGCTTGATGTGTATTTCACGTTCTAGTTTCTTCTTATCAAAGCAAAACAAAAATTTCATATGCTAATAATTTTTATAATAATTAGTTTAATTCTTTTCTAGTTCAATGTTCATATTACAATCTCCAAAATATTTGAAGAAACAAATTATTTTCAAAATTTTATAAATTATTTTTTGTAGAATTATTGTAATGCAGTGTTCGTCCAGATTTTGCAACAACTAAGTTTTTTTTTGTTTCTAAAAAAACTATTTGCTTTAGTGATAGTAGTGTATAACTTTGTTTTCAAATTTCTTAGGTCAAAGAAGAATAATATGAGTGGTTTTCATAGATTAATGCAGCAAAAATAGAATAAAGAGCAAAAACTGCGTATGCAGCAATCAAGACCGTAATTTTTATATGTTAAATAATTTTTTATAATAATTAGTTGATTCTTTTCTAGTTCAAGGTTTATATTACAATCTCCTCTTCTTTTTGTTAGTAGAGTTTGGAAATGTTTAAATTAATATCGTAATTACATTTTTTTCTTTTTGGTTCTTATGATTTTCCTTGTTTTTTTCTGAATTTTATATTAATTTAGATTAGATCAAGTATATTTTCCCTAAAAAAATTTTTGTTGACTAAACATTTAACCAAATTGAAATTCTATTATGTATTTTTACAATTTTTTATCTTATTAGAAAGTTTCATAATCATTCGCTTAGTTACTATTGCAGGAGAAGCAACCCAATGATTTGCAAAGATTGAAGAAGAAAGTGAAAGATGTAAGGAGAAAGTGAAGACACCCGAGAATGCTCCACGCCTCTTTGATCTGATTGAAACTAAGAATGGAAGGACGAAACTTCAATTTTACGTAGCCTTGGGATACACTGTTGTGACATAAGATTTTGATCAGGTATATTATGTTTGCTCATTAAGACCGATTTAGCAACAAAATTTATTTACTGGGCTTATTACGTATAAATTCAGGTAAGCTCAGTCGATATGAATAAAAAGAAAGTGACCAAAATCGATCAGAAATCAAAGCGAACTGTTAGATGCTATTTGTTTTGGTTATCAGGCAACACATACTTATGTTGGGAACGGAGAATCTGAAAGAGTTGTGACTCTTGGCGCTACTCTCTTTGAAAATCTGGTACCATGAGTGGAGGGGGATGCAAGCCACATATGAGATCTCTGTTCGAGCCACTGGTGTGCCAATAAAAAGATTGGCGATGCGGTGATAAATATAAAGAGAGGAAAAGAAGTTTAACCTGCCAAATCAAATTCATACTTGTAACATGTTTCACTTTTGTAACTTCATAAACGATGATGAAGGAAATCTCTCGTCTTTTATGAGCAAACCCTATCACTAAAATGACATTTAGTTTACTGTTTCAGATTAGTCAAATTTTATATTCATACCACAGAACATGAGAAACGTTCTAAACTTCTCAATTATGCTCAACTTATAACAGCTCAAATTACAACAAACATAAACCGGTGAGCCATGGCTGAAATCACAATAACCAAAAAACCTCTCACCAAAAGCTTATAAAGCAGAGTAAGCAGAGTAATATGCGGTCCAATCCTTTCTTCTAGTGGATTAAATGAGCTTGTTAGTCTGACTGAATGATAGCCTCGTACGTTACAGAAGCGGCGTTCAACATTGATCGTTTCGAAAGAACATTTGTTCAACTAATGCGAAGGCCAAGAAAATATTATATTATTCGAAATTAGAAAACTTGTAATGTTTCGATCAAAAAAGAAAAAGAAAAAAACTTATAATGTAGGCACGTGAGATGTTGCATCTTTGAATCCCTTATGCTCTGCTGAATTAGTTTTCAGCTTTTGGTATCTAAATATGTCAGGTACATGAACCTATATATATAACAAATTAACAATAGTGAAGCTTCGTTGGATTTTTTTTCCGTATTGTTCACTTTTCAAGTTCCAACTTAACTAAAAATAGATAATGGGACTTCTGACAACAAATATCCCATCATCAAAGAACAGCCATTTTGATACCATAAGTACTTTGCAATGTCGAACACCAGAATGACACCATTGGTATAGAGTAAAAGAAAAAAGAAAAAAGAAAAACCAATGAAAATGGAGTTACAAACAGATCTTGTTAATAATAATACTCAGAACAATCATGGAAACCCATGATCCATCATCCATAGCAGAACCAAGAATCAGAAGATGATGTGTTGACAAAATAAAAGAAATAGTATCTTGAATATATTTTGCCAGCTTAAAATTTGATGGAGAATTGGAGACACTAAACTGGTGGCAATGTAAACTAAACAAAGAAATAGTCAAAGGCTTACTCTCTACTACTGTGTTTTGTAGACTTCATCAAAGTTTCATGGAACTGAATAGCGCTACCACATCTGGATATGTTTGGGCACAGAGCGAGTGAATACTATGTCTCACTGCCTTGTAGACTTCATCATAGTTTCAAATACACAGAAAAAGACTGAGATAGATTGAAAAGAAAATTGCATTGTTATTGGTAGAAGAGTCAACAAAGCTTCTTAAACCACCATCTCTAGCAAGTCGTCATCAGATTCCCCAAAAATTTTTTTACGCACTATGATAAGGTTTCAGCCGATTTTGCTTTCCTTGCGCACTCAAAATCTTGTATGCATCTTTATGCCCTGTTGGAAAGACTGTATATGGGTGTGAATTTAATCAAGGGCAGCAATACTAAAACATGATCATTACTCATTAGAGAAACTACCTTATCATCCAGTAGCAGAGCATATAAACGGCCATGCGTTCACCTCCTTTCTTCACTTCAATCACTTGCACTCCTATGAGAAACGAAGAAGTGGGGGGGACAAAGTCTGGCTAAAACGGCTCAAATCGGAGATTAGGAGGTTGCAATGATTCTTTACTGAGTGTGAAAACGTGTGGGGTGGAGGGGGGGAAGGATCGATTAGATGCTGTTGTGAAAAATCGTTGTTATCGAGGACAGGGTTAACAGAAGACGGTCGTGGTAATTAGGAGAGACTATTCTTCTCGATTTGGTTGAAGCTACGCTGTTCATCGCTGGAGATTGGAGATTTATAGTCCGAGCTTTCGACGGTTACCAAGGGAGATGATGAGGTTGATTGAATGCTTGAGAGATGGAATAATGGGTTAATCACATCAAAACTCTGATTAAAGTACGCTTCAATGCGATCTGGAGATGTTACTGTGACTTGTTCGGCGAGCAGAGCTATGAATGTAGAAGATAGGAAGACGATGAAACCCTGGACTTGCTGGGCCTGAAAAAAATTTTCAGCAAAAACCCAAACTCCAATATCTACAATTTTTTCAAACGAAAACAAAGAATTCTTTATCTGTCACGTGGCGAAAAATGCACCCCTCTCCTTGCTGATGTGGAGGGCTGAGAAGCCATCACAAGTCTACTTTATATATACTAGAGTCTTTCTCCGCGCTACGCGCGGAAAAATGTGTTGAAATAAGATATCTCAACAAACTTGTAAAATTGTAGAGTACGCAGAGGGTTTTGGATAAGATATCTCAAGCGAGAAATCTGCATTCTGTTGCTGTTATCTGGCATGGTTGAGCATGGAGGCATCTACGGAGTACTCTTCTGCACGCCTTAACGCCAACATGAAAGGAGTGCGGCTGAGAAAGTATGCATCTTTAGTAGTAGTTAAGAAGAGCAATAATAACAATTCATGTGGAAGATGTAGATTGAATATAGACAGTAAGAAAAGCAGCAGAACAGGTTGCATTCAGATTCTTTTTGTTTAAGAGAAGTGACCTGTGAGATATTTGAAGCACTGAAGATTGTATAAAGCTCTCCAGATTCTACTCCTTGATCTACTGAGTATCCGCATAGCATGTTTCCCATGTCTTTGATCTTGCATCAGGGCCTTCATGTGACCTTATATCTAAAGACGGTAAAAAAACATTAAAGTTTATATAATCACAAATGAAAACATCATTATAAGTTTTACACTTACCTTTTAAGTTCGATTGTTTTAGAAAACTCTCGGTGCAATCAGCTTCCCAAAGAACTCCCTTGTAATTACTTTCGCTTAGACCATCAGTTATCCACGGACACAACCATAAAACATGGTTAAGAGTTATATTCCCATCATCATTCACACCAACTTGTAATTACTCTTATAAAAACAAAAAAAAAAATGTTGGAATAACAGTTTTTATGAAACAGAAAAAAAAATTGTACATTTTTAATATGTGCATTAACCTTCAACATGAAATGAAGAATATAAAGTAGTGACTGACAAAATCTATGACATTAATATACTAATTAAAGTTAAGTACTTCAACCTATTAGTACATAATGTCATTTCATATAGTCACTAAGATCTAGAAGAAATCAAGAGAAAAATATAACATTCCTCTATAAAAAAACACATATTGGCCCAAAAAGTTTCATCTATATTTTTTTAATAGAGATCACTAAGATAGAAATAGATTGGAAATGGTCCATATACACGGAGAGTTCTTACATAGGTTATTTTTTGTAACACTGTTCTTACATAGGTTTTAAAAAAAATCATAAATGAAAAAAGTTGGAGAGAAACACAACAATTGGTCTTTAATTAGTGTTCAGAAAAAACTCTATTAATGGTTTTAACACATTAGTATCCTCACACTTTTTAACACATTAATGGTTTTAGGCACTTTATTAATATGATTTAAGTAAAACAAATTAAAATAATATTATTCTATCTTTAAGAACTTGTTTTAAAAAGCTTGACAGTTATTTAACGAACTCTAACTTAATGATATTAGGTCTACGATACTCCACTTATTCCAAAACTTCTTGATAAAATTTAGATGTCCAAATCATGTATCAACAGAAAAATTATGTTTGAATGTGTATATTAGACACCTTAATGTCATCAATGATAAATTAAAAATAAAACTTATTTGTTCATGACGACAGTTTAATTTATTTTAAAATAGTGTAAAAAGTGCTTTATACTCTCTTTAAAATGATTTATTTGGTAGCTGAAGCTAATGGCTGTTGGATATAACTATTGTTTCTTTTTCTGCCTGACGACCTACTCCGGACCAATCAAATTCCAAATCATTCATTGTGTCTCTGTGCCACCATAATCACTGCCACAACTTTTCAAGAATAAAAGGATATCCTCGTATGCATTCACAGTTAGTGAGTGAAGTGGTTATCAACATATGGATCTGATTGCGTAAGCAATGCCCATAAAAGTGTTTGGTAGAGAGAGACAAAGTTAACTCAGAAAAAGACAAAAGGAAACAGCTGCTAGTGCGATCCTTTCATCTGCTCGAAAAAGACAATGATGTGGACTTGCAGAAGTCTTTTAGCTTTGTCATTGAGACTCTACCTCACCTTTGATAGAGGCAAAGCGTGCTCCTTCTTTTATTGTTTCTAATTGATTCAGCTCTGTTGCTGCTTCTACAAAGGCCGTCTCCATAGGTACGATCTACCCTTTTCTCTTAACACTTTCCATTGCTTTCTTCAATGCTTAGTTTTCATGTTCTTTTCATTCTTGGATTGTATGTGAGCCTCTGTGGTTCTTGTCGACAAAAAAAAAATCAAGACTTTGGACTTTAGTGAGTTGAGAATGTGCATGTGTAATCATTGGTATGATTTTTGTGATGATAGATGTTTATGGTGCAGGGAGCTTACTTTCGCTCAGACCATCAGCCATCCACGGACACGACCATAAAACATGGTTAAGAGTTATATTCCCATCATCATTCACACCAACTTGTCTCCTGTCAACCTTGTCAAGTTCCTCTAATGAATCCAACAATAAAGTGCTATCTTCATACACCCGAGAGGAGCTTTGAAAGAGGCCTCCATGAGTTGTGTAGACACTATCTGATATCACAGATGCCAAAGGTAACGTTTTGAAACAATGGATACACTTGGAATATAGCACTGGACCGTGTTCACCGTATCTGTCACATGTCTCTTTCAAGAAACCAAACTCTTCTGCAGAAACTCTTGTTTCTGAGCTTCCTCTAAGTAAAAATACCCTCTCAGGCATTAGCATCTGTAGTTATCAATCAGGTTAGAGAAATGCATAACAGTTAAAGAATTTAATTAAGTGTAGAGACTGTATATAAGTACCTTCCAAGCTAAGAGATTGTATCCATCATGGTCTCACCAGTTGCGGCTGATAAGCCTCACCGTTCGGATCACCAACAACAGTACTCTCCATCTATCTTCTACCAACTCGGAATCATGAAGACGACACCGTACCGAGCGTTCTCTGTGGCATAAACTGCAGCGTATTCGAATTCACATCGCTCTACTGCACTTTAGCTATATCCTTAATGTTGGCCACAACATAAGAAGAATACAAAGAAGAAGATATGTTCAAAGAAAGAGAGTAACATCACCTCCATAATCAAAACCAATAAAGAGTTTCACCACAATAGTCTCACAGATGAGTTTGAGGAAATCTGCCGGTGTCTTTGTAGTTCCGGTAACTCTTAACTCCACTTCTACTCATCTTACTTTGTTATTCTGAGAACGATCTTTTATGCAACTGCAAACACAAACTGAGAACATAAATCAAATTGATTCGTTCTAAACAAATCACAAAAACACAAACATACACAAAAACAAAACCTATATAAAACCACGTAACATAAACAAACGCTTCTTATCCACACCCAAGAATCGCAAGATCCAAACCAAGGTTTCACTGAATCCTTGATAAATCTTCTTAGAAATTCACATATATACACGAACTAAATTACCAAACGTGACAGATTTCTTAGGGGAAGAGACGATTGACCCAACGATTCTCCTTCTCCACTGTCTCCTCAGAGTCCTCAATTCGCCATGTAGAGAGAGAGAGAGAGAGAGAGATTGGAAGTGGAGAGACTAAAACAAATTATACGTTGAACGATGGGGGAGCCTAAGAGTCGAGAGATTAGCGGAGACCGCGAGGTGGAAGAGAAAAGAACGAAAACTATTATTAATCCCTAATCTCAATCACAAAAAGCAGAGTTTAGAATATTTTTATTGGTGAAACAGCCCAACATCAGCCCAACTTCAATCTGACGTGGACAAAAAAACACATTTCATTGGTCGATTTTAATTGCTGATGTGGAGGGTCTCTCTGTTGAGGATATCCGGCTTTTAATATAGGTTAGATAAGATATTACTTAAAGCCCATCTAATCTTAAATCAATGGGCCCAAAACACGGTTAAAACCGCTTCTCTCCGATTCCGAGAAACGATTGGATAAATAATCAAATCCGACAGAAAAAAAAAAGAAACCGACCAAAAAAGCCCCTTATCTCTCCTCTCTCTCTGCTTTCGTCTCTACGTTTTTGAGCTTAGATCAATTTCAGTGAATAAGATCACAAAAATCACGACGATGAAGCTTCGACTGAGACGCCACGAGACCAGAGAAACTCTAAAACTCGAATTACCCGATTCCAGCACTCTACACGATCTCCGTCGACGCATCAACGAATCAACCCCTTCCTCCGTCCATCTCTCCCTTAACCGCAAAGACGAACTCCTCGCTTCTTCTCCGGACGACACGCTCCGATCCCTCGGCGTAACATCCGGCGACCTAATCTACTACTCTCTCGTTCCCTCCGCTTTCGTCGCCTCCGTCGACGAGATCGCCTTAGCCTCGTCTTCGGAAGGTAAATCGGAATCGCAGAATAAAGCGATTGTTCAAGATTCGATCGGGATTGGATTCGCAGCCACCGATGTAGATATGAATATCCAAGATCCGGAGGAAGGATCCACTTCGGATCTTGCCCCAGACCCGATGGATGTTGAGGAGCTCGCTGCCGCGGGAAGCAAACGGTTAAGCGAACCTTTCTTCTTGAAAAAGATACTACTCGAGAAGTCTGGTGATACCAGCGAGTTGACTACTGTAGCTATGTCTGTTCACGCCGTGATGTTGGAATCCGGATTCGTTCTGTTCGATCCCGCCTCCTCTGATGATAACAAGTTTAGCTTCTCGAAGGAGCTGCTCGCGGTGTCTCTCAAGTATACTCTCCCTGAGTTAATGACTCGCAAGGAAAGAGTTGAGTCTGTGACTGTGAGGTTCCAGAGCTTAAGCGATAAGGTTGTGGTTTACGGTTCTTTATCTGGGAAGGTGCAGAGGGTTTATCTTGATAAGCGTAGGTTTGTGCCTGTTATTGATTTGGTGATGGATACTCTGAAGTCTGATAAAGACGGCTCTTCGAGTATCTACAAGGAGATGTTCATGTTCTGGAGGATGGTGAAAGACGGTCTCGTGATCCCGTTGCTGATCGGTCTCTGCGATCAGTCTGGTTTGGAGCTTCCTCCGTGCTTGATGCGTTTACCGACAGAGCTGAAGCTGAAGATCCTCGAGTCGCTCCCCGGGGCGAGCGTTGCGAATATGGGCTGCGTTTGTACGGAGATTCGGTACCTGGCGTCGGACAACGACTTGTGGAGACAGAAGTGTTTGGAGGAAGCTAAGCATCTTGTTGTGGACGGAGGAGCCGGTGGTGGTGAGGTTAATTGGAAGGAGAAGTTTGCTGCGTTTTGGAGGCAACACCAACGGCAGGTTTCTTCGTCTTGGCAAGCGTTACGGAACTCTGCCATGGGTAGACACCGGTTTCCTTTTCCTCGGATCATCACAGACCATGACCCTTTCGGATGGATTAATGGTGGTGGCTTGCCTGGACCAGGACTATTCACTAGGCACCCTGGACAACCGGCACGAAGACTTGGGGGACGTGGTTTTAGTCCCAGATGCATTCTTGGAGGAAGCAACATGGTGAGTGATGATCATATGGAGGGGTAGGAGGAAGTATATGGTTTTCGACATCAACAAATAAATGGCCTTGCGTGTTTATATATCAATTGTTCTTTTGTTTTGGATGTTTTTCTCTTGTTTTTACTATGTTTATGCCACCGTATAATATATTTTGCTATTGCTCTTAGTTCACAGTTGTCTTGATGATTTGATTCACTAATGTCAAAAGAGCTCATGTTTGGGATACATGTAGATTTTTATATGTTTGAGAACCTATTGCAGTGTCTTATGTTAAGCTTTCGAACATGTACCAACTCTTGAGATTCATCAGTGTTTGGTCTTGAACTGCTTTGCTCAAGAGGGTTAACAGTTAGTGCAACATAGATTATTGATGCTAACATCGACGGTAACTCTTTTATTATTATTGATCAACGGTTTCGAAAACAGAAGTATTTCGAGGATTTTGTTACTCATTCGACAACATTAACGAGCTCATACTCAACGAGGGACATGTTGGTGTCTTCTTTCACTTTGAAGCTGGCAGCTTCTGTGACTTCAACTCGACCCCACTTGTCTACAGTTAGCCTCATTGATCCTTTATACATGTCGATTTTCGCATTGCGTAGAGTTACAGTCGATCCTTCCTTCATCAAGTCCACTACACACACAAACACGTAACAATTCAATTATTCACTAGCATGTGGATCACACACATTCCTAGAGTCAATACCACATACCATTAATGATAGTTACACACAAAAGTGAGTCTCATTGATTGAAATAAGTATAAGTACCTTGGTCATTTCTTGCGGTGAAGACGACAACCCCAGTCTCGTCACCAACAATGCATTCGGAGATCCGCATCTGGCGAGCCTGAGGACCATCTGAACGACCTTTCTGCAACACCATCTTGGTGCTAACGATCTTCACGGTGACATTGTGTCCACTAGTCCCCGGACGCAGCTGATCAACCTTAGTGAACGCTGGCTTTCTCGACCCGGGTTTGGTGTCTGCCATTTTTTCAATAAGATGAGTCTGCAACGACAAAACAAGAAAAACATAAGTTCTTACCTCATCTCAGAGCCATGGAGGATGAGCTCATTATCAGTTTACACAATACATTGATCAAATAGACACAAGAGTTATGGTAAAGCAGATCAGTGAAGGAAAACAACATTCCCAGGACAAAAGAGATGACAGAGATTCAAACAAAAGGTTTCTAACAATAGCTGGAAACAATGTATGACATACATTGCATAACCATTAATTACCAACACATACGGTGAATCGAAGCAAGAACAGACTGAAATACAGAAAAATCTGAAATTGAGATTTAACTCGAAGCTTACATTTTGGATGATCGAATGTTAGATCTGATTGACGTCACATTCAATGAAAGCTTTCACCGTTTTTGAGTTATGGGTGAGAGGACACGGACGGTCGGTTTATAAGCTAACCCTCTGATCATATACCATCCGTCCACGTGGACACATCGTGCTTCGTTGTGCGCCATTGTCTTGATCATCATCCATCGTGCCTAGATGAATGTTCCAACTCGACTTTCAAAAACAGTTTCTACTTTGGACCTTTACTTTATATACTTTCGTTATCAAACCTAATTATGATATAGGCCCATATATCTAGACTGCGTTACACGTTACTTAGCGTTTTGAGTTCATCATATTTGTCACGTGCAATTAGTGTTTTTATGCAAGATCCCTAGTTCAGTGTTTGGAAAATGCAATTTACCTGATGATGTCCATTTACCTAAAGTTTTGGAAGCTTTAAACATTTTAGTACAATTTTTATTAATTCCCCCCCATAATTTAGAGGGTACTAGACCAAGTATATAGTTTTTTAAAAAAAATTAGGAACTAAGATGAATAATACATTGTGACCGACCCTGCATTTGTGAAATATGAGTAAGATCTATTTATTTATGCATAGTATATCGTCATTTGTGTAATGAACATTTTTTTGCTGGGAGGCTATTGAACCAAATCAAATGAAGATGGAAAATAAAATGCTGGTTAATTATATCTTATTATTCATTTATTTTTGAACATAAAAGATTTTATTTTCTTTTTTACAAAAAAAAAAAGATGAGATTCGACAAGAAACAGAAGTCGAAGCTAAAGAAAAAGATGATTATTGATGAGAACTCACTTAGAAGCAACATAGAGAGAAAACATGAATAGGAAGGACTCTTTTAAGACAAGGCAAAAGCAGGGGTGGTCTTGAAGTCAAGTTCCCAGAGATCAAACGTTCCTTTCACAAAGTCATAGTGAGCTCCTCTTATGGCGAGCTTATTCTTCACCACTCGCTCTCTCACGAACGGGTACGACAACAGGTTCCCCAGCGACACGTTCACAGCTTCCTTCTCGCACAACAGAGACAATCTCAGTGTATACTTTCAAACAAAACAGAAAAATCATAGTAAACATTGTGTCATTCTTCTTATTACGTACCTTCTCACAGTTGGTGCACTGATCGTCGAAGCTCAGGCCTTTACAATCCTGCTTGGTCTTGTTCTTGGCCGGTGCACAGATCTGGATCCAGTCTTCTATGAATTCACTGCCATTAAAAAGAATTTCAAACTAACCCTTAATATCCTGCCTTAGCATATAATTAGAGGATGTTGGTTAAGTGAGCCTTTTAAGATAAGTACGTCTTATAGGGAGCCGCATCATCTTCAATTGCCATAAGTCCCTTTATTCCACCACAACAGCTGTGACCAATCACAAGAATGCTCTCCACCTGATAGTGACAAAACATTACATTATCTAAAGGTCACTTAGGGTTAACGTTAGGTCACATTAGCCTTTTACTAATGATCTTATGCAAGACAAGAGGGGCCATTGATTAGTTATTATGGCACGTACATTGAGGACTGTGATTGGATATTCAAGGGCGGCACCAACATTAGAATGTTTTGTCTGAAAATTTTTAAAGACAAAAGCTTATTATAGTTAGTTGTTCAGTCAATAACAACAGCTAATGGATGTTTATCTAAGACGAACCTTGTCATAAGGTGGCACCATGTTTGCAATGTTTCTAACGATGAAAGCTTCCCCAAGTTGGAAATTCAAGATGTGAGAAGGGCAAACTCGAGAATCCGCACAAGCAAACACCAAAAACTGCAAGAAAATCAATTTCAGATTGAATAACAATTGATTATCTCTGATTGTTATTTGGTTTATCCGTAGTATTTGTGTAGGTTTCAATCCGATCGTCTCGTTTGGTTAACCGAAACTTTTAGTCTAATTTATAGTTTATATGTTAAAAAGGAATATTTCTTTCATGTCTTAATCCTCGTTTATAGTGTTTAAGGTTTAGTGTTGTTTTTCTTTCTTGCTTATAAAGTTACCATTATTTTCATAAATTTGGCCAATCAGAGAAAGTAAAATCCCTAAAAGGAAAAAAAATGAAGATAATGATGTGATGGACAGAATTGAGTCAAAACCTTGGGGCTCTGGCTCTTGGCAAGTGCACTGTACAACGAAGGATTCTTCCTGGGAATTGTTGAACCAATAATATAATGAGCAGATATCAAATAACCAGCCAAAACTAATTTCACCCAATAATTTCTATAAAAAATTACTTTTATGTATTTTACCTTTTTGATTAAATAATGAAAATAAAAAGTTCATCTAACTTTATAACCGTTGTTGTTATATATATGTGGGGGCAAAAGGTCGATATCCATTATCCATATAGAAAAGCATGGAATGTATGGACGTATCCATATATTAAATAAGAATATAACGTACTCATAATTATGAGTCTTGAAATGGTTAAATCCAGACTTGATCCTTTCTACAGAATCTATCTTGCTGGAATCAAGTTGCTCTAGCTCACTAGTTAACTGCTTGATCTTTGCGGCTGCGACGTTACCTAGGTCCGATTTCTTGCTACGAATTAACCAATTCATATATATTATAAGACAAATAATCATATATATATATATACAGGTTACGAGTTGCGAGAGTTTGTACGTGAGAAGCTCTCCAAGTTTTTTAAGGGCATCTTCGTACGAGTCCGTCGACATATCTTTTCGTTCCTATTATAAGAGAGAAAAAGAAGAATTTTTGATAAGGAAAGACTGATCGCATGTGAAAAGGTACATGGTTATATGATTATCTAATAATAGCGTTGACCTTCGTGGCTCGACTGCCTAGTAATTTAAACTTGATCATATTGATATTCTGGACACAGTTGATATTCTGGACATAGCGACTACAGCTTTTAAGTATATACTTGTGGAGGTTTCCTAATATGAAGGTTTCCTAGAAACAGCCACGTAATACTACAAATGTCAAAAATATAGACTTGCTTTACACATGCAAGTCATAACAAAAAAAGATTAAAAACATACACATAATCACTTGACCAATTACCCTGCAACATCTTTTCACTAAGGCCCTTTCCAATAATCTGGTCGAGAAATTTTGGATTTTATTTTTTGGTAAAAATAAATTTTGAACTTTTTTACCAAAACAATAGTGGGATAAAGTTTGAAACAGTAATAACTTTGAAACTAAATAATTTAGTCGAGAGAACAGAATTTAGTCGAGAGAGCAGAAACATAGATCATCATTAGGATCATCCAAATTTACAACAAAACGAAATTGTAAAATGGAAAATATAAAGATTATGCTGGTTTAGTATTTATACGGACCTTGGAAGGTGTATCTGGAAACAGAAGATTTAGAGAGTGGTACCTGAAGATTGATACAGTTTTAATTGATATGAGGTGTTCTATACACGCTATTTATAGCCCGAGATATGTGACATCTTCTGACTCGGGAATATGCTTGAACTTGTCTTTTAGTGAAAAAAAATCCTATGAAATTGGAGGATTTTTGGGTGCTAAAAACAGATACTAGGAAAAGGAAAATAGACACCAGTAATTGGTTCATCATATACATTATGTATCTTTTTTGTGCAAATACATTATGTATCTCTATGTTCTGTATAGGTCTTGATTTTTATTTCAACTACTCTTGATTTAGTCTTATACTTACCATCTATAATAACACAGTGCGTATAGGCTTTTCCTTTTGTGTTAACATGAATAGTTTATGTGTTTTTTCGTTAAAATGGTACTTAATTTTATTGAGAAACATGTATTAATATATTTTAGGGCTCCTAAATTAAAAGGTGTTTGTTTAGACTAGATTAAACGTATTTTTTCTATTTTTCAAAATTAGATATTAAAAAAAACTACTATGGTTAAAATCACTCAAATATATACCTCTATAGAACTATTCATCTATTTCTTAGTCTCTATATAAAAATTATATTCGTTTTTAATATAGAAAATAGCAATATATTTTTACTGAAATACATAGAAGTGTATTAGGCTATATTTTTTATTAACATGTAAACGTAAATAATAAAATAGGTTGGAGATGTTCTTATGTTCAGGTTTTCTTCTTGTATTTGGTGCCTCCTTTTAACATTTTTTTTTGTAAGAGCTAATCTTTCTTTAGGGTTATCTTGGATTTGTTAAGGACGTAGTTAATATTTTCAATGATAGTCTTTATTCCAAATTTTTGTTATCTATTGTATTGGATTATCATCAAGACACTAAAACCACAATGAGAACTATGAGTTACCAAAACTCGAAATCCAAAATCATTACCAAATCTACTTTTAATGTACTTCAATATATTGGTACTTAGGGGTTGGATGCTAGTTTATATGGTGGTGGACAGTGCCGGCCCTTGGTAGAAGCAAAGGAAGCAGCTGCTTTCAGCTTTTTGTTTTATAAATTATTTTCGGCCACAAATTTATGCAGGTTTTCACTAGTCTATTGGTAATCAATATTCCTTGTAATGTCAACTACCAGGGTTCCAACCCCTCTTAGTTGGTATTTTTAACTTTTTTTTTATATTCAATTTTTTTCCTTCTAAAAAACGGCCAATTTTTTTTCTTTGCTTCTTGTCTTTAGTCATTTACAAGTTTTTGACCAAAAAAAGTTATTTACAAGTTTCTGATAGCTAATTAGATGCAAAAAGTACCAAAGTTTATTCTAAATCGTTTTGAAATCGTCTTAGTCTTTCCCACTAAAATTAAGATATATCTTGTAATTGTTTGTCATTGGTGTAGTTCAACTTAGTCGTAACTAAAACATTAATAATTTCTTAACGAAACCATTGATATTGGCTTTTTATTCTTGTTTTTTTCCTTATAATTATTGAGTCAAATGTTCTTGTTTTATTCAAAGTTTCAAATTTGTCGGGTATTATATTGTTATCTTCTGACATCAATTAGAATTTGATGAGAAACATGCATGTTTCATTATCATGTACTCTATCGCTAATCAAGGCCCAATTCAGAAGCAGTTGAATCTTCAATCTTCGTCATCATTAACAGTTCTCTAATTATCCAAAAAGAAAATAAAAAGAAAAGCAGCAACAATAATATACATTATTACAATCGTTTTAGCTCATTCGGGTGAAAGGCATCAGTCAGCAGTCAGCAGTCAGCAGTCAGCAGTCAGATTGGACGAAACTATTAGGCTTTGAATGAGATGCAGATCAAAATGCAGATTTATTGCAGAACATTAATTTTGCAGATTATTCTGCATTTTAATTCCATTCACCATTTTAGATGCAGAACAAAAGAACACAGATAAATCCTTAAAAACTTAGATTTATTTAAGGAAGTAAATTATTGATCTGCATAAAAAGAGGGAAATGTGCTGGGAAACTTGCAAGAGACCAATCATGTGTTTTTGATTTTTTTTTCTCAATTAACTCTTTTAAAATTATATTAAATAGTTTATTTCATCTGTTATTTTAAGTCATAATTTATTTTGGATAAAAATTAAATAAAAATTATTTAAAACATATAGTATTTATTGTATGGTATATTCTGTATAAAATTTTCATGAATATTATAATATATATTTAGTTAATTATTATAAACAAATCTGTCTAAAAAATTATTTTAAAAACAAAGTACTTTTTGAATTGTTATATTTCATCGAATTATGAAGTTAATAGATTTAAAATTTGAAGTAAATTTTCAATGAAAGTTTTTATTTTTTTCCAATAAATATATTGTAATGCATCCATCCGTTTATATTTACTATTTAACTAAAATTGTAATTTTTAAAGTACTATCTTAAAATATTTAAAAAAAAACTCAGTCTAGAAAATATCTTTAGAAAAATTTATTTATAAAATGAATATGAAACGTATATTATTTATTTATACAGTATAATTTATACAAATGTTTCCTGAATATTATAATATATATTCATTTTTTTGGAACACCTATAAAACATTCATGTATTTTTTATTTTTCTTTAACTATTCTTTTTACATTTTCAGGTTTTTAATACTTTTATAGATATAAAATATATTTATAGTTAGTTCATATAAATTAGTTTAATAAATTTTTTCAAATGCTTTCATATTTTTTTGTTCTTACATATAAATTCATCCAATTTTATATTTTGAAATTTTAACTGGCGATTTTTGATACAATAGAATATATAAAAAAATTGACAATATTAGTTTTATAGTTGAACCAAATGGTAAGAAATAGCCCTGCGATTATTGTCCGAACCGAACCAGCTGATCCGAACCAAACCAAAAAAAATTTCGGTTCGGTTACGTTTTTTGTGTTTGGTTTAATTTGGTATAATTTTTTAAAATTAATTCGGTTTTCGGTTTGGTTTGATTTTTGATTTAAAATATAAAATAAAAATAAATAACCGAAAATAACCGAAAACCCAAAAATTACCGAATTTAACCCAAAATATCCAAATTGTTTTTCAAAATATACCGAAATTAACCGAAAAATTAAAAGTTTGGTTATTTTTGGAAATAAATTTGAAAACCAAAATTAATCGATAACCTAACCGAACTAAAATTTAATTTGGTTAATTTCGGAATTAGTTTTAAAATTTTCAGTCAAGCGAAAACCGACGGTTTGGTTTGTTCGGTTTGGTTTCGGAAAATCGAAGTCGTAGGAGTAGTAAGAAAGAATCAAAAATGAATAAATATACAAAAAAAGAGAAAAACAAGATACTCTTTATTATTATTGTAATTGTTATGAATTTTCTTATATTTTTAAATTTCACTATAGTTATTAAAATATTATATTTACTAGTTATATTTGTCAACATGATATTTATTACTTATATATAATATGTTGTATAAAATATTTCATTTTTATTAAAAAAATATTTCAAAATTTATTTAAATATATTAATTTATTAAATTAGATTGATTTGCATTTGTTCTGCTTAATCTGCATGATCTGCATTTGTTCTACTTGATCTGCATTTCTGTTTGATCTGCATTTTGTGATCTGCGTTGTCCATTCGAAGCCTTAACAGGTTGCAAATAGACAAACCAGTTTTCAAAATTTGATTTAAGTATATATTCATTATATATAATTCATCAGTTTCTGAATCCAGGCACGATTACAAGTTCATATACATAAAACTGATAATATATAGTTTTGAAGATTTTTTATAAGAGCTTATTTTTCCTTAGTCATAACTCAAATATTATTTTTAACAAAACAATTAATATTGGCATTTTATTATTATTTTCAGTATTGAGTCAAATGTTCTCGTTTTCTTCCAGATTTTCAAATTTGTGGGTACTATATCATTTACAAGAAATTATACTCTTCGAATCATCGTGAATTAGTCGGGTGTTCCAGCAAATTGACGAGGAAAGACATTTCGTATTTAACTGAAAAATCATCGTAACTTTGAGTAAGATCTACGACAGGTAAAATTCGTCGTAAAAACGTGATGAGTTATTTTGTTGTAAAACCGATGTATAGTTACAAGTTCTTATTTCGTCATAAATTCTTAGTAACTCAAAGAGTCGTTAAATTTACAAGGTAAACCGTTGTTACACAAATATAAAAATTTATGACGAGTTGACAATATATTCTTGCATCTGGAACACTGAAATATTTTATCAATAAAAACAATTTTCCAATGTTTGTAAATAATACATAGCCAAATGGTTAGGTCAAATTGTGGGTGGCGTTAGCCAAGCCTCGAATATTGATTACGAACTAAATACACATTGATGGGACTACGTACACATGGGAGACTCAGCATTGCCAAGAAAGAAGAATGCCTACTATTGCAAAAACATTCACTAACTAGTTTACACCATAATTTTTACGGATATTTTTTACTCAGAGACTAGCGGTCAAGCTAAAAGATAGTGAGGTCTTTGGTTCAAATCCAAGATAGTCTGGCTGCGCAAACAAAAAGTATATAAAAAGATCTGACTTCTTAGTGCATGCTCCTCCATTTGGTTTGGGAGATATAACTCAATCGGTAGAGCTCTGTTTTTGCAACTAGATGGTTGCAATTACGGGTTGGTTGTTTAATTGTCCTGGCAGTAGTTATGGTATTTTGTACATTTGATATTTGTATTCCAGCCTACTCTTCTATAAATCATAAATTACTGCTAATATTCAGATTCAACGAAATCGTAGTGGAAAGAAGTTCTAAATAATTGCACTATGCAGCATATATAGCAAATAAGGGGAATAAAGATTGGTAATATAAAAGCGATCCAAATACAAATAGTGAAGACTGACCACAAGGTCCACAACTATTACAACATATAAGTGTTATAAGAGCATGATTATCCTCTGAAACCGTTTTGGGTTTCTATTTTTTTTTTTTTTTAAATCTGATTTAAAAAAAAAAAAATCAATCGCGGGTCGCCATGTATCGCGGACCCGCAAAATAGTGTAGGAAACTGACCGAATTCATCTCTTATTTGGAGACTTTTGGAGTTGTCTCTTTTGAATTTCTGGGTCTCCTCTTCCTTAAAAAACATTCAAGATATAGCGATGCACATGCTCTCAGTATCTTTTCTAGTTACTGACCACACACTAAATCGACCCATATAAGAGAACTGATACCAAAATTTGTTTTATAACTATCTTCATAGTATTATACTACGTTTGCAGGTTATTGATTATTTATTTATATTTCTCTGATTTAAAGATCTAAGGATTGTGTTAAAAAAAAAAAAAAAGATCGAAGGATTTGTTCTTACAAATATACAAGATTAACAAAATAGATGTAAATAACTAACCAAATCCACCTAATTGCTTCTTTTTTTACTTGCAAATGGTTTAATACAAGCCAAGCTCTTCCTCGTTGTAATAATTTCATTTATTTTTTCAATCAAACCCAATAACAAAACAAAACAAAAACTTTCAATTTTAAAATTTTGTTGTATCATTCAGACCAATAAATATTGTCAGAAAGGATGAACATTCCTGCTAAGACCACTCACATTGGTGAAGAATCCAACTTGCTTGTACGGAAGATACGATCTGCGTTTCCCTTCTTCCTTCTCTGCTCTGTTTCTCATGCAAAGCTTCTCGTGCGCCGACTTTGTGCTCTTCTTCGACGACGTCGTTTCTTCTTTTCCCTTTGTTGACTTATTCTCCGCAGAAGAAGAAGAAGACGATGACTGGGTCTTGTCGCCGCTGCCGCCGACGTTACTGTTCAAGAAAACAAACGCGTCTCTTCCGTCGCTGTTGCTTCTCGACACGAGATCCCTAAATCTCCATAGCTTCGAGAATCCCGTCGAGCTTCTCTTCCGGCACGTCTTCGGTGACGCTTCCGCAACCGTTCCACCCGACCACGAGCAGTACGGATCGAGCATTGAGCCCTCCTCCGCGTTTTTGCCGTCTCCGTCGCGATCCTCCACAAAGAGTTTTCTAAGACGCGGCCGGACAGTCTCGCTGTTGTCATCGTTCGCCGAAACGCCGTCATTTTCGTAGTCGAAGAGGAGGTCGCGGTTGAACAGAGGGTAAGCAGGACGGATGTGACCATCCTCGAAAGCTTCTTCCGCGGTTATGGGAGATCCTTCTGCGTTTAACTATAATTTTCTAACAAGGACGAAAAAATGAAACGGATATAAAATTAAAACTGGCTGTGAATTTTCTAACGATGTAAATGGAATATAGTTTCTATTTGATTTCTTACTTAAAAGTTTAAACTTAGAGGGTTATATTTGTTACTTTGACTTTACAACCTAGTATGTGCTTTTCTCTTAATTGAGTATGTCATATATAATATATTTAACATATCTAGTAGTTTATATATAATTGTAAAGATTAAAATTAATTTGTAAAAAGAACAAAGGAAAAAAAAGTTATGTGATTCAGTACAGTATTTAAGTTTTATCGTAAATGTTAAATTAAAAACAAATATTTGTTTGTTAAACTAAATGTATGCAATGGGAAGAGCACTTTGTTATGGAAAAGAATCATGTTTTCATCATAACTGAAATATAAAACCTTTCACAACACAACACTGATAATTTAAATTGTTTAAATTTTTCTTTTTTTCCCCTCGAATTAATTGCCATTTCATCCAACAATTCAAAACAAAAGGAGTATTTACAATTTAATTTTCATAAATAGTTTTTTTCTTGTAAAAGTTAGAAAGAAGAACATCATTATTGTTTTTTTTTTGTGCTACAAAAGAGCATTATTATTGGAGATTTTGTTTTTCCGTAAAAGTTGACCAAATAACATTTGTGTTTGGGGTTTGCGCTAGTTAGTTCACGCGAAGGGGTGACGCTAACTAAGTAACTAATTCTTTTGCCTTGGTCAAAACTCAAAACTAACCGTGGAATAACTTGACTAACGCTTGGAATTAACGGTTCTGTTATTCTAGATAGATAGATTACCAAGTCTAGCAGACAAACGATTATAATATCCAGTGAGACTAGTACCGCACATGTTTATTACAAAGTTTTGATAAATGTCAAAATCCTTTTCATATTGTTCGACCAAATGTCTCTAGAAAATAATACTAGTCCCACATGTTTATAGAAACAAAAAAAAACATATTCTTTTGGCAAATCTACGACCTGCCATATGATAAATAACTATATTGTTAAGCTATCACAATGCGATGCACGAATATTTTATGTAAACAGCACAGTATACTAATAGTTCTTTTAAATAACAATTATTTTGTTTGTGATGCCCCTAATGCTGCTAGCTTGGTCAAATCCATCGTCTTTGTGTTGTATACAACCAAAATGGCAACATAATATATGTTCTGATCTAGTCTCTAAATTATTGAAATCTCGTTAACCCTATTATAATTTGGATAGTGACTTATGGGCGTTACAGCTATTCCTCGAAGACTTCTCCATTTTGTCGTCCGATATTCTTGAAGACTTCTTTAAACACCACCACAAATATTCTTATATAAATATTATTTATGAAGAAAAAAACACGAATGGTGGAGAAAGATCTACGTAAAAAACGTAAACTAAATATTGCTGACCTAATATGCCGAGGTATTGATCAAATATATAATTTTTGGTCTGCATTTGTCGATTTCATGTCTTTAGATATCACGAATAAATAAATTTTCTCAATATATGAATCGATGAGAATCTGTCAATTGAGCTTGTGAAATGTTCAATAGAGTCACTTTCGCGATTAGACAAATTATATTTGAGAGGTGGGTACTAGATTTTTTAAAAACTTTTTTATCAAAGTACTAGAAATATTCATATAGCAGTTGTTATATGGAGTTTTGATCGGAGAAAACTAGGAGGAACACGTAGAAAATAAGAAATTCTTTCTTTCTTTTCCTTTTGCATGCATGTGTACTCCAAGACAATAATGTCTCCAGACTCACTCCTTTTATCAGGATTCAAGCATTTAGGAACAGAACTGAAGTTCCGTTTCTTGGGAATTGGATTAGCTCGTGCGATCATCATCTCGTCTTGTCTATTATTAGTGTAGGTTCACGATCTGATTAAGCTCGTACGATTAACGAATAGTACAGTGGTTTTCTACATGAATAAGGCAAAATGGCTAGTTCCTTGAGACCGAAGTTTCCTCTTGTCCGAATAAAAGAAGAAGAAGAAGAGCCACTTGAACAAAACTAAGCTTCTGATAACAATCAAATGAAAATGTACGTAAAAACTAGGTAGTCTAATCTAAAGATTAGATACAATACAAGTTTCGTAGTGATCCTTAAATTGCAATGTGTATAGAGTTGTTTCTTCAGGTTAATCTGAAAGACGACGAAGCTGCTACTCTGGATGAGTTGAATTCTATCAATGCTGGTCTAATCCTCTCGTTACAGGATCTCCTCCTCCTCGATGCAATCCAAAGGGTATAATATTTGTTTTTTTTTTCTGGGTATTTAGACTCGGTATAATACCGCTCAATTTACTTCAAAACAATATAGAAATTACAAACTCTACCTTTGAAACAAAGAGGAAGAAGAAATGTTTTTAATCTTTCATTTTTGTTTGACTTGTCTTTTCTATGTACATGCATAGAGAATATGATTTGTAATCTTCAACTGTATGATACTAAATCGCCCAACAAAATCTCAGTACTTTTTAAGTTCTTTGAAATTTTAAATGTTTGTCTTAGTTGTAAAAAAAATATAAATACAACTCGGCTGTTTTATTTACTAGGTGCTTAGCCTCTGCGCAAGCGGGGGGTTATGGACAGAATTTCATCTCAATATTTGCTAGGATTAGTGTAGTTGTGAGTTTTGCATTTTCGGTTGATCATTGTTTTTCAAGTTTTCAGAAGATCAATCTTCATATTCGCGACCGCACTTGTTAAAGTGAACCCTCTACTTCGAAACTCCGTGGGAAGATGTTCGTCGTTAGAGAAGACAACACGTCGTTGCAGATTATTTATTTCAAAACTTTTTGTCACATATTTTCATGTCATTTCCTTCTATTAATTTTAATTTGTTGGCTGCATGTTTTAAATGTGTATATTTCTAAGTTTGAAAATGGGTTTAACATGTACTCTCAGTCGTTTTCCTGTATGTGCTTATATATTGTGTATATTTTTAAAAGTGTCAATAATATATGAGTTTTGATTTACGATGTTATATCTATTTACTCATTGAAAAAGAGCTGACTAAATTGTAGATATTTTATTAGATACAATAACTTTACATATGCAATTTATGTCATTCAATTGTTTTGGAGGCAATTCTAGCAAATTTATTTGGTTATATTTTGTTATTTATGTTCAAATTTATTTTCTAAAATATTGGTTGGTGAGTCAATATTAATTATTAATTGAAAATTTTCTTAAAGGTTTTTATTATTTTTTAACTTGAGTTGTGAAAGGAAACAATTAAAGATACATTACACTAAAATAACGATATATATATAGGCAAGTAGTATCCAGTATTTTAAAATGCCTAAAGTTTTTGCCAATTCTTTTTAGTAAATGTGATCTTATGAGGATGCATATGTACCATTTTCCATTATTTTGATAAAGTTAAACTCGTTTAACAATATATTAATGGTAAAGTATTTTGTGTTTCTTTCTGAACATGTTCAAATGAAATGAATTAAGAATATGATGAATTGTGTAAACCCGTAAACACTTCAGTTAAATTCAAAAGATAAAGAAAACCTTGTAAGAGATAAATATTTGCAGAAAAAAACAAAATTTTAAGTGGGTGACAAAGATAATAGCAATTTTAAAAACTACACATTGAAACTACGGTTGATGGGCTGATAGGAATAATAATTTTCTATCACTCACTGTGGTGCTTACGGGTGTTTTCAACGTCCTCATCTCTGGTGAATTTGTTGCGCTACATTCTATTCATACCTTCTTCCCCACATGGTGTTATTGGCTTGCTCTTGGTGGCGTCTCATAATCGGAATGATCTGTTGGTTTAGTTGCAGCCGGAGTGTGACTCATCATCCACCACAGCTAGATAAATTGTGCGAAACCATTTGATAAATCACTGAAAATGCCAGCCCAATCAGTGGCGTACCCAGAAATATTTTTTTCGGTGTCAGCAAATAAACAAATTATTTAATTAAAATATATTTAAAAAATAATAATTTAAAATTAAAATTTTATTATATATTGATTATATATAATATTAGATTGTCAAATTATTGATTAAAAATAAATACAAATCTTCAATTTGGACAGAGAAACAAAAAAACAAAAAAAAAACAATAACTAAATTAAATTGTCTAGCCCAAATATTAATGTGGATCCAAATAAAAACGTAAAAATATATTGGACTTTTGGAATATAACAAAAAGAAACAAATAAAAATTAAGAAAAAAAGGAAGCGAAAAAAAAACAGATGCACTAAAGAGTGTTGAACCCGTGTTGGAAATTTTAGGGGTGATAAAAGAGAATTTAACCAACTGAGCTAAGATAGATGTTTGTACATGTTTTACAAAGAAACTATTTATTATTTAAGAAGTAACAGTGGGACCTACAAAAATGCTGACGTGTCGGCTCAAAAGGGAGTGAAGTTCCCATTATATTATAGATTACTATTTAAGTATTTATACTCACTAATCATAGGGGTGGGACGGATCGAGTATCCGGGGAATTTCGAAGTATCCGGATCCGGGTTCTTATCCGGCGGATCCATGATTTTACTATCCTTATCCGGATCCGGGATTCTCGGATATCCGGGTGTCGGATATCCTTCTAAAAAATGTAATATTCGGCGGATATCCGGATCCGGATTTGGAACCTTAAAATAAATAAAATAACAATATTAAAATATATCAAATATTAACAATAATTTTAAAACAAAAATGTATACAATGTTTTTAATTATTTTTATATATGCTATTACAAATTTTATATAAAAGCTATATATACTATTATAAAAATGAAAAAATAATAAATAAAACTAGTTTTATATATAGATATTACTATTTTAAAAATAATTATAAATAAAAATTACGGATCCGGATATCCGGACTAAAAAATTTAGATATACGGATCCGGATCCGGTTTTGACGGATCCCACATTTTACTATCCGGATCTGGATTCGGCCCCTCCGGATATCCGGATTTTCGGAGCAGATCCGGATCGAATCTCGGATCGAATCCGGATCTCGTATAATAATTCGAGGCCTAACTAATCAGCTCTTTTTTTTGGTCAATAACCAGCTCTTACTTCTTATTAGGCCCATTTATTGAAGATCTAAACAAGTGATGCTTAGAAGTCACGTCTCTCTCCAACCGCTTTGTTAAAAAAGAGGTTTTAGTCTCGTATTCAACAAAGAGACAATTACACAGATTTTGGCTCCTTCGCTTGCACATAATTCTTTGATCAAAATGTTTTCTTAAAAGGAGAAGATAATTATTGAGTTTGAATGGTCCTTTGAATTTATCGTGTTGTAGACCCGACGAGAGTTGTAGTTTTGTACAGGAGAAAAATTAGGGTTTCACGGGTTCGACTTGCGACACAGGTCAGTGACACGAATGGAAAGCAATGTCCAGCCGATTTTCCGCACATGCTCTAACGTCCAAAAAGGAACTCACGAAAATGGAACTTCCTCCAGATATTTAGTACCCCTTACGTATGTGACACTCAACATCCACCAACTGATTCTTGATATTATCACTAACCACTTTTTGTTTACATCTAAATTAATCAAACCTTCTCCACTAGTTTCCCTCAAGTTAACTTTCTATTTCTTCTGATCAGTTATATTTCATCTTTCTCTGTGTTTTGTAATATCTAATTTTACAGAAACAAATGGGTGGATCTGAAATTCCAAGATCAGAGGAGAAGATTGATGTAGGGTTCGTCAAATTGTTTGAAAATAATGATGTGTTTGTATGGATTAGTCAGAAAATTCAAGAGCCCCTTAAGGTCAAACTTAATATTCATCTCAACAAGCCCCAAGAAGCTTAGTCAAATGTTCCAAATTATTCAGATTAATTGTTGTGGTTGTAGGTTGAGTTCAAGAAATTAAGGAGTGTCAAAGAGCAAAGCATGATTAAGCCAGTGTCAGAGATAGAGACTACTCATGATGAGCAAAGAGAGGAGGAGAAGTTAGAGAAGCAATTACAAGCCTGGAGAGATAACCCTTCATGGATAGATCAACCTCCTAATGTGCAGGTAAGAGAGAAATCTTAATACTTTAGATTTGACATATTTCAGATCTTTCAAAATTTCCTCAAATTTTCATGTTTTTTTCCAGGTGAAATCACAAAATGGTTTGTTTTGCCATTTGAACGCAGAGTTTAACGTGGGATTGCCTCCTAAGTCAGTCTACAAAATTTTCACTCATCCAGACAATAAACGATACTTCAAAAACATCAAGGTGCTTTGCATGGTCTTGTCCCTGAATGATTCGAATGGGGTAATGTAAGTAATACTTGAAGCAGTTAATTTTAATCTAAAAACAGGAATGCATATCAAGAAAAGTTTTGATGGAGGATGGACCAATGCAGACCGTGGAGGTGAAGCAAGCCGCTGCATGGAAGTTCCTTTGGTGGGCTGGAACTTTCCCTATACATCTAATTGTCCAAGAAAACCGAAAACATCTCATGGTATATCACCTGACAAGAATTGTTCTGTACTCACAAATTAAAATTTGATTTTATTTCTTTCTTGTTTTGAGGGAAGTCGAATTATAAGCAAGAGAAAACAATGTTCATGAAAGTGTTTGAGGGTTGTTGGAGGGTGGAGCCACTGTTTATAGACGAACATTTGTGTGATCGTTTGAAACCAAAAACTCAAGAAGACTACGATAGTTGTACCAACGGACGAGGAAGGATCGGGTCGAAGGTGACAATGGATCAGATGTTTCAGCCTTCTGCTATTCTTACACCACCTCCTCTTTCTTGGTACATTCGTGGGATCACTACTAAAACCACAGAGAGTATGATTGAAGATCTTCTTGCCGAAGCTGCTAGGATCCGAGGAGGAGGCCGTGATGATGATCAAGGAAGAAACGGCAACGAAGTGGAGAAGCGGAAAGTTGAGGACATTAAGGAGAGATGGAGATCGAGGAGGAGTAATGGGAGGAGATTTACCAATCGGAGGAAGATTTAAACCTTTTTTAAAACAAACATCCTCTCAGTTATTGCAGTGATATACTTTGTTAATCTCATCGATCGTAATTCCAATGGCTTTAGATAAAATCCGGCATAGAGGTGTTTAAGTATCTGTATCCCATAGGGGATTCATATATCTTGGCAAATCATTATTAATTAAAAAATTATATCCTCCAAATAGTGATTATGTAATGGCATTAACTTCTGGTTCAACCGCTCTAGAGGCAACAACACTAAAAAACAGAAATGCGATTTTACTGTTTTTAGTTCTATATGAATTATGATTCTTTTGTCATCAAAATCGTGATTCCAAAAATTCAAAACCAAACTCATGATTATATACAATTCATGATTATACGATTAGGGCACCAAAATTTGTTATTTTCTCTTCTTTTAGTAGACCATACTTAAAGAATTCAAAAAACAGAGCTGTTAGAAATGTGATTCAACTTGGGAACTAATGGGAATAAGTAACACATATTTCAGCTTCTACTTCTTTAATTTATTTTTACTCCCTCCGTTTCGAATTAGTTTTCGTTGTAGAGTGAAATTTTTTCGTTTCAAAATAAGTGTCGTTTTATAATTTCAATGCAAAATTTATTAATTTTATATGTTTTTCTATTTTTTTACTGGTTGAAATGTGATTAGGTGTATGGGTGATGATGTTTTTTCTATGGAAAATATGCAAAATTAAATGTTTTCTTAATTTGTGTGCATAAACCTAAAAAGACAACTAAAACGAAACGGAAGGAATAGTCAATATGGAGACTACAATTTTTATTTAATTATACAAACTAGTTAATACTAGGGGTGTGCCCGCGCTCCGCGCGGGATTTTGTTTATTTTTTATGTTTTGTTGGAATAATATTTTCTCGTTTTTTGTTGTGTATTTTGCCGTTGTTATTTGTGATTGGAACTACTGATAGTTGGATGATCCTGATTCTCTTTAATCGTTTCATAATTTTTTTGTAAGAGGTGTTTCCCTACGGATTGTGGTGTATATACGTAGTTGTTGCTTACAGATATGGCTAATTTTTATGTAGTTTTGTTGACAATGTATGCTTGCACTGCGAGTTATTTTTTATGGGTTTTTTTTTTGTTGCGTGGGAGGGGGGGGTTAGGTTTTGGTATAAAGATTACTGTCTAGTCCACAAAATGAGTTGTTACATAGAATTCTAGTGGGTCTGAATGTTCTTGTGTTTGATGACACGTTTAGGATATGAACTATTTTGTTTTTTTTTGTAATCTCTTACCCGGTTTGGATTTTGTTCTTCTGATTCCATTGTTATTTGTTGTACTCTTCCTTTAAGGGAGCTGAAGGCTTTTTGTTCTACGAACCCAAGCAATGGATTCTTTATTAAGCTAAATGGGGCAGGAAAAATGCCTTTCTCCTTCATAATTTGCTGTAATCTTTTAGCTTTAAAATTTATCTATGCACTATAATATATGAAGAGATTTTAACTAAGAGCTTATTGTTCCATGTAAAACAAAGAATTTAGACGATTTTAGGCATCAAGTGACTGAAAAAACAAATACAGAATCAGATTGCTGGTCTGCAGGTTGTTCTCCGATCCAGACGGTAGGTGGCTTGGATCCTCCTGTAGGTTGGCTCGCCATTCTGAATGTGACTCATGAATGACTGGTAGAGACTGCTCATGAATTAGACTCTTCTGTAATAACTGCTAGTGATTGTTCTAAGATGTTTGACCTGCCATATCCAACTGCATAATCAATGATGGTAGTAAGGAGACTGATAATATATGTACATACAATTATTTTTTTTTAATTACTTACACATGTCTCATAAACTATGAAATGAAAACTCCAAAATATTTCAAGTTATACATGGATTAAAGTAAAGTAATAAGATTTTTTTGTAAAAATACCAAAGCTCTTCATTATTCCTTCCGAACTGTAAGTGCCTCATCAATATTTTCTCTGAAAATGTTGACTTTTCTTTCATTGATGTATATGAACGTTACCAGCCATATATCAAAAAAATAAAATGCTCAAGGTTATTAACCCTTGAGAGCCAAACTCTACTGATTATTATTATACTTTTCGTCTTGATGTGGGATGTCTGCAGAAGGAACTTGATCACTGTCTTCTCTACCACCAGAAGCATCGTATCCATCACTTGCAGACCTTGACAATGGTGTAATCATATAAACTAATGGTTATGCTTAGGAAGCCCCATGTTGGATGCGATTGGAAGTTCAGCCTACAATTGTCTGCATAAGAAACAAAGAGCAAATCAATAGCAGTCTATACCAGAGAATTTTTTTTAATGATTATTTCTTACCTTAACAGTGTTGGAATTGAACAGCTCGACATTATGCTGTGGTTCTCTGTTCCGTTTTGGCATATCCGCATATTTCATTATATTCATCTTGTTCAATATCAATGCCAATAAATGAAAACCTGCAGAGAGTATAAAATCTGAAACATGTCAAACCCAATGACCAAGAGACTTGAGATTTACAATATATTAGCTTATGAAATATGCTTAAAAAAATACAAACCAGCTTTTCTGTCAAATGCATTTTTATAGTTTTCATGTATACAATTAATGGAATAACTGACTCCACTCAACAGAATAATCTTAGAAATATGAATCGGAATCAGAATAAAGAGCAGAACCCTACCCATATGGATCGTGGAGTTTAATGATGATAAGGGAAACAAACCTGCTAGTGATCACAATATGTATTTAGACAGTTTGATTTCTTCAAACTGCAGCCACGTTTGTGTCGGGCAGTAGCGAAGCAATAGTTTTTCTTGCATAATCACTTACTTTGATGTTTGAAGCAAAGTTTCATAAGACTTTAGGAGCAAATGCTAGTGGATTTCTGGATTCCATATGTTTGCAAGCCGGGATGACAATTTCTTTATGGATACGTTTGTTGAATCAATCTACACATGAACATGGTTCCGTGGAATAAACTCCATCGGCAAAGCATACAGTAACTACAGAGAAAGGAATCAAAAGAGGCTCTGCAAAACGATTTAACCTAAAGAAAGACAAAATATTAACAAAGATTTTGGATCCAGTTTATAGGTTCGAACACTTTTATAACAGAGGTGAGGCAACATTAGATTAGACATATCAGGGCTACACAATTAACGGGTTTCATAAGATCATGTTGTACCTTCTCGTGGATGAAGAATAGCCTGAGAACAAAGACATCCCAGCTTTTGTTTGATTCTGAGCTTGAAAGTGAATCAACTTGAAAATCAAATCCGTCTCACACACACTGCTGGAACAAACATTACCGTGGGAGGGATAGCGACGGTTGATATAAAGCCATTGGTGTGCAGTATATATTTCTGTTGATGGAGTGATAAATACGGCCGATTGTAAGTCAGAAGCGTAATATAGAAATGCATGAGAAAGTGGAAGAGTCATTGTCATCTAATTTCTGTGTTAAAGACAGCCGTTATGAATCTAGGTAGAGGGAATATGGAAGGGCTGAAATTAAGAAGGCACGACCAAAGAGATGCTAAGGATCGAGAGATTAATGAAACATGATGAGTCATAATTGTTGACGTGGCAGCTGAGCTGGATATCATGGGAGGGAAGGAGAACTCATCCTTATATATAAAAATGTGGATTAATGGGTGTAGTTACATTTTCTATTTTAGAAACTTATGTATTGTCTTTCAGTTTTAGTTATCAATAATTTCAAAACATAAATAAATTATTTATTGGGTTTTGATTCCGTGTTTTTGTTAATCTAAAACCCATTACCATAGAATCTCAAGATTTGTGATTTACATGTGTCTAGCATATATAAAGTTTGCTATTTTGATTTAATGCTAACTTCATACCATGGCTTTAAGCGTATTTTTGATTCAGTTTCAGGTGATAGCCGTCAATGGGCAGTTTCCAGGGCCTGCATGTCCTTAATGCTACGACCAACTACAATGTTGTTGTTAAAGTCTCCAATCATTTGGATGAGCCTCTTCTCTTGACTTGGTGAGACTCCCAACTTATCACATAGTTTTCTAAAGGTGTCTTCATTCTCATTAGAATAGTGTGCTTCTTGTGTTGCTCATAAGACTAGTGTGTGCTTATCACATAGTTTTCTAAAGTATTGTTTTGTTAAGTAGGTGCGGTGGAGATCCCAAGAGTTGCCGGGGCCGGAGCCAGTGCCGGAGCCGTACGTATCCAGCGACGGTGGCTGTGCGGATGACGATGGTGTATAATATATATATATTTATATACATGTATTTTACAATTAATAAAAAAATTACATTTATATTTTTGTGATGGCCACGAATTATTTTATGTCAAAATACGATAATTGACACAAAAATGTGTGTGGCATTTCGTAGCAACAGTGCCACAATTTTACAACAAATAATGATTTGCCATGAGTTATAGCGAGAACTCATATTTCGTGACAAATTGTGATAAACAGATATATTGCCACGAATTTTAGCCTTTTGCCACAAAAATAAATTGTGGCAATACTAATTTTTTAAGTGAATTAAACGCAAACGTAAAGCTTGTGTAGGAAGTAACCATAATAAAATTTAGGAATACATATTGTTGATTACCCAAAAAGGAGCACGCACTTTGATGGGTTTCGATTCCGTGTCAGGCATCATTTTACAATTTTTTGAACACTTTGGTCTCCTCTTTCCTCCGAAGGTCTTTGCTTGTACGTCATATAATTCACGAGAACTGAGCTGCCCACATCATTGTTTCACCAAACGAAGAAATTAACGTACACAATTCTCTCAAGATGCAGATGCTTTAACTAACATTCCACAAACCATAATATATACAATCTTTAAATCGTCATTTACTCTTGCCCTCATCAGATAAGCATTAGTTTTTGCAGACAAACTTTCGAATAGAAATGGGTATATTCCCTGGATTTAGTGGCTGGATCAATCAGAATATTCAACAGCCCCTTAAGGTCAGTTCATTTCCACCAATCAAAAGACCCTTGGAAGTCTACTATATCGGTTAATTAACTGCAACGATCAGATCATGATTATGTTTGTCGTTGTAGACGTCCAAGAGATCTAAGAATGGTAAATCTACTTCAGTTTCAGAAGAAGATAGGTATATTCAGGGACCATGGTATTGGGATCCTGATTTAAGCCCTAAAGAAAAGGTAATAGCAAATCAGAAATCAATATTAGATACTTGAGTTGGTGGTTAATTATGTAAATGAGATAACGATTCTTCTTGTTTTTTTGTAGGCAGAATCCCTGGAACTAGATCATGTTAAATCTATGCCACTGTTATCTACCGATCCTAAGTACTATGACTTGGATGAACTGGCGAGGCAAAACGAACTTTGGAAGTCTGAAAATGAAAAACATCCATGGAACGATGCACCTGATAAGGTGAAGGTAAGAGCAAAGAATCAAACAATCTCTCAATACTCGTGTTATATATTTTTGTTTGTCTGTATAGGAAATGCTAGAATTAAGGAAAATTGATCTTGACACGTGTTTAACTTCTTCTTTTTTTCTTTTGAAGGTGAAAACAAAAAAGGGTCTTTGCCATTTAAACATAGATTTCACATTGGGATCTCCTCCTCAAGCAGTCGACGAGATGTTCACTAATCCAAGAAACCTGACATTCTTCCATTCAATGGGAAAGTACAAGAACCATTGGCGCACACGTTTGGTTTGTTTTATTCACTAGTTGTATGATTCGAATTGAGTATCTGTTATTAGCAATAATTGAGAGTCTGGTCTTTTTATTTCCTTTGAAGGACACAATAGCAACAAAGGTTTTAAAGAAGGATGGACCAAGGCAGATCACGGAAGTGGAAAAAGTTTTGAGATGGAAGATACTTGGGTATAATGGGACTTTCCCTATACATGTAATCATCGATGAAAACCATCAGAAAGTTACAGTAAGAAAGCTTCTCTTTAGTTCTCACAGGAACCAATTTGTTTTCGTTCATTTATTGGTGAATTAATGTGTTATTGGTTAGGCAACATATAAGAAAGTGAAAGTTAAGTACATGAAAGTGTTTGAGGGTAGCTGGAAAATGGAGCCACTGTACGTAGATCAGGAACGGCTGTGCAAGTCTAGGTCGCGGATAAGTGAAGAAGAGTACAAAAAATGTAGCGGCGGTAAAGGAAGGATTGGGTCAAAGGTGACAATGGAGCATATATTTCAACCCTCTTCTTTTCTTAATGTGCCACCGGTTTCTTGGTTCATTCGTGGTATCGCCGTCAAAGTCACCAAGGTTTTGCTCCAAGATCTTAGAGAATTTGTAACCACGATGAACAAAATGAAGGTCTTAGACTAAAATAATCTGAGTATTAAATGTTTGGATTATCTCCAATGAGGATAAAAATATCTAGCCATCCACCTCACTAGAAATAATCGACCAATCAGAATACAATTTATGTAAATGTCATTTTCTAATTAAATAATAAATTATTTATTAGTTTAATATATACTCTTGTCCTAAGGTCTTTCTAATCTACATCCCTAAATGCTTTCTTCAAGACAGTAACCCATGGATGAAGATTCACTCTTCAGATTCTCCTTCATATATTTGGTGAAAAAACCTAAAAATAGTCATCTTAGAGAATTAAAGTATTGTATTATTAGGTTTTAACTAATATTTTCAGCATTTCTATGGATTTAAGATTAAAAATATATTTCTATGTACCAAAATTAATCATAATCTGATTAAAATTTTATGAGCCTTAACGAAGTTTCCAGAATACAGTTTACAATTTAAATCCCAAAGTAAAGCAGAAAAGTTACAAAATTAAAAATAAATGCTTCATATCATATGTCGAAAACCAAACACCAACTCAAAGCTTGTGGAGAACGTAACCATACTAAAATTTGTGAATAAATATTGTTGATTTACCCAAAAAGGAGCACGGACTTTGATAGGTTTATTCCCTGACAGGATGCGTCATTCTACAGTTTATTGAACACTTCGGTCTCCTCTTTCCGGAGGAAGGTCTTGCTTGTACGTCATATAAGTCACGAGAACTGAGCTGCCCACTTCATTGTTTCACCATACGAAGAACTTAACGTATGGTGAAACAATGAACCACAAACTACAATATATAAAATCTTTAGATCGTCATGTACTCTTGTTCTCATCAGATAAACATTAGTTTTTGCAGGACTAGCTTTGGAATAGAAATGGGTATATTCCCTGGATTTAGTAGCTGGATCAATCAGAATATTCAACAACCTCTTAAGGTCAGTTCATTTCCACCAATCAAAAGGCCCTTGGAAGTCTATTATATCGGTTAATTGAATAGATGAGATCATGATTATGTTTGCTGTTTTAGGCGTCGGCCAAGAGATCTGAGAAGGGTAAATCTAGTTCAGCTTCAGAAGAAGATAGGTATCTTCAGGGACCATGGTATTGGAATCCTGATTTAAGCCCTAAAGAGAAGGTAATAGCAAATCTGCAATCAATATCAAATACTTTTGTTGGTGGTTAATTATGTAAATAAGATAACGATTCTTCTTGTTTTTTTTGTAGGCCGAATCCATGGAATTAGACCATGTTAAATCTATGCCAATGTTTGCTTCCGATCCTAAGTACTATGACTTGGATGAACTGGTGAGGCAAGTAAGACTTTGGATGTCTGAAAATAAAAAACATCCGTGGCACGATGAACCTGCTAAGGTGAAGGTATATATTAGCAAAGAATCAAACATAATCTCAATACTCTTGGATTTATAGTTTTGTTTGTTTTTATAGGAAATGCTAGAATTTAGGGAAAATAATCTTAAAGCGTCTTTACATATTTTTTTGAAGGTGAAAACGAAAAAGGGCATTTGCCATTTAAACATAGATTTCACAATGGGATGGCCTCCTCAAGCAGTCTACGAGATGTTCACTGATCCAAGAAACATAGGATATTTCCATTCAATGGGAAAGTACAAGAAAAATTGGCGCACACGTTTGGTTTGTTTAATTCACTAATTGTATGGTTCGAATTGAGTACCCGTTATATATTAGCAAAGAATCAAACATAATCTCAATACTCTTGGATTTATAGTTTTGTTTGTTTTATAGGAAATGCTAGAATTTAGGAAAATAATCTTAAAGCGTCTTTACATATTTTTTGAAGGTGAAAACGAAAAGGGCATTTGCCATTTAAACATAGATTTCACAATGGGATGGCCTCCTCAAGCAGTCTACGAGATGTTCACTGATCCAAGAAACATAGGATATTTCCATTCAATGGGAAAGTACAAGAAAAATTGGCGCACACGTTTGGTTTGTTTAATTCACTAATTGTATGGTTCGAATTGAGTACCCGTTATATATTAGCAAAGAATCAAACATAATCTCAATACTCTTGGATTTATAGTTTTGTTTGTTTTTATAGGAAATGCTAGAATTTAGGGAAAATAATCTTAAAGCGTCTTTACATATTTTTTTGAAGGTGAAAACGAAAAAGGGCATTTGCCATTTAAACATAGATTTCACAATGGGATGGCCTCCTCAAGCAGTCTACGAGATGTTCACTGATCCAAGAAACATAGGATATTTCCATTCAATGGGAAAGTACAAGAAAAATTGGCGCACACGTTTGGTTTGTTTAATTCACTAATTGTATGGTTCGAATTGAGTACCCGTTATATATTAGCAATAATTGAGAGCGCGGTCTTTTTAATTCCTTTGAAGGACACAATAGCAACAAAGGTTTTAAAGAAGGATGGGCCAAGGCAGGTCACGGAAGTGGAAAAAGTTTTGAGATGGAAGATACTTGGGTATAATGGGACTTTCCCAATACATTTAATCATCGATGAAAACCATCAGAAAGTTACAGTAAGAAAGCTTCTCTATATTCCTCGCAGGAACCAATTTGTTTTCCATCATTTTGCGGTGAATTAATTTGTTATTGGTTAGGCAACATATAAGAAAGTGAAAGTGAAGCACATGAAAGTGTTTGAGGGTAGCTGGAAAATGGAGCCACTGTACGTGGATCAGGAACGGTTGTGCAAGTCTAGGTCGCGGATTAGTGCAGAAGAATACAAAAAATGTAGCGGCGGTAAAGGAAGGATTGGGTCAAAAGTGACAATGGAGCATATATTTCAGCCATCTTCTCTTCTTAATGTGCCACCAGCTTCTTGGTTCATCCGTGGGATCGCCATCAAATTCACCAAGGTTTTGCTCCAAGATCTTAGAGAATATGTAATCATGATGAAGAACAGTATAGTGATCTCACCAGGATCTTAATTTACCAAAAAAGGGTTCAGATAGAACGCTTGCTCATCATCGCTTTCGTTTAGAAAGCAACCAAATATCAATTGTCATTTCGTATTTTATTTGTCATTGTGTATGAACAGTCCATAGCCAATCAAGCCTGAAAATTTCTTCAGAGACAGAGCACCCCTTTTCACCAACCTTGCCAAAAGATCTACACGTTGATTGATCTGAAACAGAACCACATAGATATAGATAGTTCATTCATAAGCATAAACCATCTCCAAATAATGCTCTATGCGTAGTACTGTTCATCATCACTTTTGGTTGTTACTGTTCACCGTCACTTTAGAGTATTCTTTTTTTTTTTTGAAATGGAAACTTTAGAGTATTCTTCATCATCTTTTTGATCACTTGGATCAAGTTGGTTATATAAATTAATTTATTTGTTGTGGAGAAATCAAGTTGATTATTTTAAGGTTTAAACACAGAGAAAGGCTTTTCGGGTTCTTAGTATTTCAACTATACAGAAATTGAGGAATAACACAATTCATGTATGTGAAATTGTGTTATTCCTCAATTTTGGTGCAAATTTATGATTTTTTGATGAGGCTAACGCTTGATTATGCTATTCTAAAGCAGACTAGTTTTTGGTACGAAATTCTAGTGTTTATATTTTCTAAATGTTCCAACACAAGAATTCTTTTTTTGGTGGCATCTGACACAATAATTCCATGAAACTAGATCATTGGAATCACACCTTCTTTACGATCTGAAATTTTATAAATTGACATAGATTATTAGTAGGCTCCCATAAATGTTACAAAGAAAACGTAAAATGTCATCTTTCTACTTGTAACTTTGAAGGAACCAGATAGGAAGATCTTCTTTTTCCGAAAGTAGATCTCTCCTACACGTCAATAACTCACGGGAGTTGAGCTGCTCACTTCATTTTTTCTCCCTACGTAACATTAAACGTACACCATTCTCGGAAGATGCATCCATTATATCAAAGATCTCTAAACCATAATATACACAAATTTTATTTCTCTTATTACTATCGTTTGTGGTACTAATTTTTTTATATAGAAAAATGGGTGGATTTCCTGGCTTTGGTGTTTGGATGAATCAGAACACTCAACAGCCTCTTAAGGTCAGATTCATTTCTATCAGAGCTCTCGAGGAAGCAATTAATCTATATAATTACTATTGGTCACATGTAGATACTAGGTAATTAATGATCATATTTATTATAACTAGGCCGGGTCTAAGAGATCTGAGGATGATAAATCTAAGTCGGGATCACCGAAAGAGAGTAATAATCTGGAACTATATCACGACTCAGAGGAGGAAGATAAGCAAATAAAACTATGGAACGTTGCAGAGAGGAAGCATCCATGGTATGATCCTCCTCCTAAGGTGAAGGTAAGAACAAATCAGCAAACAAAGTATATGCATTACCACTTTGGCCTTGGAGGAAAGCGTTATAATTTGTTCTTTTCTTGGATCTTAAATATTTCTTCTTTTTTTATGTTTGAAGGTGACAACAAAAAGGGGTATTTGCCATATGAATATCGAATTCACATTGGGAGCGACCCCTTTAGCAGCCTTTCAACATTTGAGTAAACCACCTTCCTTGTCAATAGACATGTCTGCACGCCAACTTCTGGTTTTTTTCTTATCATTGTATGATTCAAATGATACTACTTGTAGTAATATATACTTGAGAGTGACATTTTTCTTTAATTATAAAGAAAAATAAATCAAGAAAGGTTTTGAAGAAGGATGGTCCAAGACAGATTTTAGAATCAGAGAACACTGTGGCCTTCGACTTCCTGTGGTGGTCTGGAGCCTTCCCCATAAAGCTTATCGTCGATGAAAACATTAAAGATCTTACGGTAGAAGCTAAGAATAAGTTTGGTTTGTGTGTTGTGAAACATAACTTGCTTTAGGTTTCTCTTGCTTGTTGTGGGCAGGCGAAATATAAAAAGGAGAAAATGATGTTTATGAAAGTGTTTGAGGGTAGCTATAAAGTGGAACCAATATTCGTAGATTCAGAACGCTTGTGCAAGCGTAGGTTGCCGAAAACCCGAGAAGAATACAAAAAATGTAGTGGTGGACAAGGAAAAATTGCATCGAAAGTGATAGTGGACCAATACTTTCAACCCTCTCCTCCGTTTAATCTGCCACCGTTTTCTTGGTACATTAATGGGATCACCATCAGGACCACAAAAACTCTGCTCCAGATGATTCAACTTTCGACTGCGACCCTCCGAGAGTTGTCTTGAGTTCTCAAGATAATAACGTGGTAAAGATGATCCCATAAACCCATCTTGGAGTTTCTTAGTGTTATAAAATAATAATTTTGTTAAATAGACAGATATTTATAATGGGATTTTAAAACATTTTAGGCGGATTTGAAATTTCAAATGACTACAATAACGGCTGTATTAACAATTATATACTTCAGTGATAATTTCTGGAAATTTGGAAAACTTCATTGCTATGTGAAAGAATGGTCTTTACAAATTTCCCAAAGTTCATATCATAAAGGGATGATCCTCTGTTTGTACAGCTAGAGGAGAAAAAAAGCTTAAAAACTCTTCATATAGTTTCCACAACTGATTGAACTTGTCTATGCATGTAATATAACGTGTGTGTTCTTCTATCCCATCATATTACGCGTCACACGTGAGAACCTTTTTCTGCAAGGAATAGAAGAAAAAAGAGGGTCAATATATAACATTCTATAAAGGAAAAAAAAAAACTTAATAATTTTCTAAGCTTGATGAGAAAGTAGATGAATGGCCACAAACTTTGCGTGAGTTGAAACAACAAACGTCAAAAGGTATATAAGCTGATATGGAGTTTGACATGAAAAGATATCCCTTTTTCATTAAAGAAATTATTATTTTGCAATCCTTGCTCGATAAGAAAGAATAAGAACCTGACAGTTTTAGAACTTTCACGACTTTACTTTAATTTGATTAAGATGAGAAAGCCGATGAAAAAGCATTCGTTTTTTGATTATCAATGAAATCATGCAAAGCTAAACAAGACTTGCTTACCTTGGTTTAAACCCTGGCCTTGTTTTTGATAATGTGAGCTAAAAGGTTGTCTCCAGCCACTTCTCTCATCTTCCGAACCAATTGATCTCTCTGTATCTTCCGTTTCTGCAGCAAAACCCCACACTGAATTCAAAGTATACACACCCAAAAACCGTGTGTTAATCAAGTTTAAAAAGAAAAAGCAGAACATACCCTAAAATCATCGTAAGTTCTCATGATCAAGTTCATTCTCGAAGCATCCATGGACTTGGCAAGCATTGACATCAGAGCAGCAAAACTAACCCGCGGCGAAATCCGTCCACATCTACTTATAACTGTCAATAAAACCATCCTCAAAATTAGCACTAAGAGCATTTACTGAAACGGAAATACAAATTATCATCAGAGACCTGTGAGACGAGGAGACTTGAAAGTGACGATATATGTTGGTAAGATGTACGAGTTCATGGTAGAGGTCCATATGATATACTTTCTAGGATTATGCAAATCATCCACACCAGAATCGAATTCAACCGAGCTCGGGTAGGCTTGTTTAGACCCGGAGACGATCTCCTCAGGCTTCCCGAGGATCAAACGGCATAGGAGAAGATGCCTTAAACCTTCTTCGTCTTCCTCCGTAGCTTCCGCACTGCAAAACATCTCACTGTTAGTACCATCACAATAGTAAGGGAGGAGCAGATCGGACTTACGCGGAGAGGGAGAACTTAGAAGGAACGAGATGGATTCCGATTCCATGAGACGACGAAGAAGAATCATCATCGATCTCGCGGCTGCTGAATCCGTGCGTGACGATTCGTTCGATCCGTTCTCTGGAGCCAACGTACCAAGCGTATCTCACGTTCGGATCTCCTCCGTTCTTCCTCGCCGTGGCTTCCGTGAAGATGCGAAAGGCTAGATGCTTGGCTCTCGTGGTGATCGTGTTCGGAGATTTCTTGCGTATAGTGACGATCGTGGTGGCGTTAGCGAGAGTGGGGGGGCCTAAGCCGGAGAGGAAACAGGTGGTGATGACGTCGTGCTCTTGGTTTCCTTCGCGGAGAAGAATCGTTGAGTCGGTGGCGGAGGAGGAGGAGGAGGCGTCGGGGAGGGGATCGAGAATTTCGCCGTTATCGAGTTCGGTGATGGATGGTTGGTCATTGATCTCAACCTGCGCCGCCATCACCAAGTGGAAAGAAAGTGCGAGAAAATGAGAGAAATTTTCTTGGGAAAATGTGCGAAGAAAGCAGAGTCGTTGTCTCTCTCTCTCTCTCTCTCTCTCTCTCTCCAACGTTATAAACGGTTAGTTAAAAGCGGTGCCGTTAGTTTCATTTTAGCTTGCGCAACAAGACATCTCTCTCTCGATCGCATGTGGAATGACCTTGTTACCCCTATAAGAAAATTACGTTTCTTGCCACGGGTGAATAATGGCGCTGTTACTATTATTCCCTCACGCCGCTATTGTTTCGCTGTTACTATTATTCCCTCACGCCGCTATTGTTTTTTTTTTTTTTCTATTGTTTATTTTATGATATCGTCTTGTTCTCTCATATTTTGTGGGTAAAAAGTTAGGTTTTAGTTACTTATTTACATTTTTGGTTTGAGTTTCATAATAAGGTTTTAAGAATATTCTACAGAAGCAATACATTTGATGGTTTTTTCTTATAGAGGTATCAGATTGATATTTGATAGTTTTGGTTTTACTTATTTGATAGAAAAAAATATCTCCCGTTAGAATATTGTAGCTTAGTGACAAAAAAAAAACGAGAATATTGTAGCTCTGTTATTAAAATTTTACTATATATATCACTGTTTTTTAACAAAAAAAAAGAAGCTGTTTTTCAAATTAGGATTGTGTAATGAACAAGTTTAATAATACTTTTATTAAAAAGTAACGAACGTTGGCGTTATAAGATGAACAAAATATGGACAAGTTAAATGACTCACGCCAATAACAACGTTGAAAATAATTAATTTAGTATTGTCGGTTCAACGAACTATTTTAGCGAAAAAATATATCGTTAGTATAGATTAAATATTAGAATACCCGACGTTGGTTGACAAAAAAAAAAGAATAACCGACGTTGGAAAATGTTTGTGTTTGTTTAACCGCCAAAATACGTCACTGAAAGTGAAAGACGATTAAAAAAGAATTTGGGTTGGGCTTTAATAATTGTCCCTAATGAAAGCTCATTTATATTTCCATATAAAAAGGCCCGCTAAAGAATTAAGGATGATAACGCAGTCAGGGATGTACAGTGGAGATTACTGTCAAAAGCTCCTCTAATTACTCAGAAAATAAATCTGTAAAGCCATTCTTGGTTGGTGCCTTTAGTTTTTGTTCTTTAACGGCTAAAATCCCTCGGAAAGTCAGAACTATGTGGTCTAATAACAACGTCCTTCCATTAACTTTTTGAATCTTTTGAAATTTACATAGAATTTTTACATATGTATGCTGAATTTATTCAGTACTGTAGATATATACAGAGTAACTACTGTATATCTCACACCAAGAGACTACGAAGTTTGATAGCTTCAGCTCCAAGTTCCATACCCATAATATCAAGCAAGAAAAGAAAGAAAAAAAACACACAAAAGAAAGGAAGCAGTTAAGACATAAATAAAGTGGTTTGTTCTTGTACAAATCAATACCGTTAGTGTCTTGTTCGGAATTCAATGTCAGGACCTCCACGTCTTATTTCGCCTCCAGCATGTTGGTCTCCGTTTTCCTCCGGTAACTTAAATCTCACTCCATGTTTGATAACCGGAGGAGGAGGTGGTCCTCCTCCGCCTCTTTCTTCTCTCTTGTCATCAAATCCGTATTCTATATCCTCTCCATGATCTCTTCCAGAGGGTTTCTCAACTGGCTCAGGCCGTTTCATATCCAACCCAAACTCCAAATCACCTCTCTCCCTCGGCTCACGATCCACAGGCCGAATCTCACGGCTCTTCTTAGACGACCCTTTCTCATGCTTTGGCTGCTTAGCAGCGCGGCTTTCACGGTTGCATAGCCTCCCGAAGATACAAGCCAGAACCGACAAGACAAGGATCACGGCTAGGACTATGAAGACCGTCCCAAAGGAACCGCGTGAGCCAGAGGAGGAAGAAGAAGATGATGCAGAAGAAGAAGATGGATATGGATACTGCTTTGGGTATGCGTTTGGATATACAACAACAGGCTGCTGTTGCGTTTGTTGTACTCCTTGGTCTCCCATTTTCTCTCCTAGGTTTTTGGTTTATATTTGGTTCTTAGAGATAAATCAAGAAAATGGTATAAAAAGATGTTGAAACTGTCAGATGTTGGGGAAGTTTACTTTGGGGTTCTTTGAGTAGAGATCAAGGAGGGTTATTGAGAAGGTACTTGTTGAACACGAAATCTGAATATGCTTCATTCCATGTGAGATTAAGGGTAATGAATTAATAAAATCATTTTGTGGTTTCAAAGAAACCTACTAATTAATGAAAGGAATAAGACAAAAGGGTCTGAAACCAAAGTTTTAAATTGAGATTTGAGAGAACATTCTTTGTTGTTTTTCTTTCTTTTCTTTTCTTAAAGAGGGACAACTAAAGAGATTCTTCGTGATGTGTAAATGTAAGGACAGAGATGCATTTTGGAACAAATCTGTTTTCTTTGTAAGAAGATAAAGTGGGATTTTGTACCATTTTCATCATTTCTGAGAAAAATCTAAAGAACTTATGGACTGCGCCTGTATATTTATTCTACACACAATAGTTTCAAGTTTTATATATGTATAATATAACTACAAAAAAAAACTATAAAAGAGGTTACTTAAGAAAAGAAACTATGAAGAAAGATGCAATTTACGCAATATAGATGCTGATATTGTTGATTGCTGAATGAAGAACATAATTACTTTTTTTTTTTTTTTTGTAAATGGCATTAACATAATTACTTTACATTAAAAGTTATGGAAGAAAGACAAAACAATATACGCTTTCAATGCTGAGCTCACCTTTCAATGCTGAGCTCACTTTATCCTGAACAAATGTGCATATTGGTGTGTATTTCCGTAATGTCGATGTTGGTTGGTGACTGTAACGGCTTCGTGAGATATGTACGTAAAGTACCAATTAAAAAAAAAATTACATATTCATATATATAAATTATAAAGTATAGCCATTGTAATTATATAAAAACTACGTGTTTGGCCCGTACTTACGGACTGAATAATTTTACAAAAAAATTGTTAATAGATATATTATCAATTAAAAAATCATTAGAATAAATTATTTTTATGTTTTTAAAATATTTATAATTAATTAAATATCAAAATTTTATTTACAATAAATTTATATTTTTAAATAATATCTTTTATTACGTAAAATAAACTCGAACACATTAATATACAAATAAAAATATATACATGGATTTATATTTATTTTTAAAGTATTATGATATGTAAAATGATTTTGGATAACATAATATAAAATCTTTTTAAATAATGATGATTATAAAATTAATGAAAATTGTTTTAAATTTATGGGTAATTATATATTATGTGAAATATATATTAAAATAAAATTAGTTTAATATTACTAAACCAAATATAATATAAAAATGTATAATATTTTAATATTACTAAAATGAATATTTTAACTATGATATAATCATTATATTTTTTGATTATTCTCAAGATAGTGATAAATTATCAGCTAAATCGCTTAAATTATTTATTAAAATTAATAATTGATCATAAAATATGACTAAACCTATGAGGAGCATGACATTTAATAATTAATTAAATTTTTATATTTTAATAAAAATTATATTTTATTAAAATACTTTTAATTACGTGAAATAAACTTGAATACACTCATATATACATAAAACTACAAACACAGATTTATTTATATTTTAAAAATATTATAATGTAAAATACTTTTGAATAACAAAATATAAAATATTTTTAGATAATCATGATTATAAAATTAAGAAAATTAAATTTTAATTTATGGGTAATTAAATATTATGTGATATATATATATGTATATAATTGGTTTAATATTACTAAATGAAATATAATATTTTAATATTACCAAAGTAATTTTAATTATGATATTATCATTCAAATTTTTTAATTATTATCAAGATAATAATAAATTATCAACTAAATCGTTAAAATTATTTATTAAGATTAATAATTGATTATAAAATATTAGTAACATCTACATGTGATCATGTGATTATGCGAGCCAGGGGTTGCGTGTTTTTGTGTATTAAGATGGGAAGCAGGAGGAGTTCAAGGAGAAGAGAGAGCTCGATGACAAGAACATGGCGGTGACGCTGCGAGGGTGGGGGGGTCATGTGATGGATCCCTACAAGGTGTATGACGTTATCTTCCAGTTCATTCCCCAGTCCAAGGAAGGTTGCGTCTGCAAAGTCACTCTGATATGGGAGAAGAAAACCGAAGACTCCTCAGAACCCATCAAATACATGAAGTTTGTCAAGAGTTTGGCTGCCGACATGGATGACCACGTACTCAAGGGACAGAACAAATCATAAATACCCTCCGTGCATCTTCATCATCATCATATATATCATCAATATATATCATTCTTATGCAGCATAATGCTTGTGTGTCTTTTATGTTCGTCTCGTTCTTCCGCAGTTCCGCCTCTTTATCCTTTGTACATTTTATGCTTATAATAATGGCGGTCTTGTGTGCTTATGAATCATCTGTTTCTTTTGATGATTTGATGTTGTGGTGTTCGTAATGTAATAACTGTTTGTCGGTTCTACACTTTTGTGAAAATGCATAATTAATTAGTAATTAATTATTAATTAGTGGACATGATTGTAAACCCGGAAGAGTGGTCAACTTTCGCAACGGAGATCGATATGTTCCTGCGGATACAGGATGACTTCGAGGATGTGAGTATTAGTCATATTTCTCGGAGTACGAATGGTCGTGCGGATGCTTTGGCAAAGGAGGCTAGAACCAGAGGCTATAGTTTTTTCTATATAGATCAGACCCGGACAGACGGAGAAGTTCTCCGGAAAATCATATCATCTAGACACCACTTGATCTAGTTCGTTGGGTAGCCGACAAAAAAAAAAATAGTATATAGTCTCTTTTATCTGTAACAATAAATTTCACAAAAATAAGAGATTATAATATGATGTTGGTAAACTAATTCGTGTGTCTTTTGTGGCACCGTATATCTAAAATGTTTTCATCCAAAAGCCAAAAGCATGGTGTAGATCGTGTGTGTTAGTATAACGGTCAAGCATATATTAGTGTGACGTGGACCTCGTGGTTAAAGTTATCTGTCGTGGAATTATCCGTAGTTGCTTTTTTTTACATGTGTCTCATCTGGTTTGTTTCATCCATGACTCAGATAAAATCATTAATTTTCGTGACATGAATTTTAAGGATGATGAAACACACGACGGCAAAAAGAATATGAATGTATCACTCGCGAACTGATTGACCAATTTGATGATGAAATATATTATACAACCAACCCAGTTATTTATTCAAACTTACACTAACCAAAACATAAAGCGAGAATGTGATTTTTTCAGTACTTAAATATAAATACCACGCTTTCCTTTAAAAACAAATATACCATCTCTATAAAAAAAATCACTGTTTAAATAACAAAAAGAAAAACGGTGTGAATTTGTACGGTGGCAACTACGTGAAAAAATGAGAAGACCTTGTATTCATAGAGATTCGTTAACGATGACTCAAAGTGAAAATGTTACAACAGAACAAAGACCACACAAAAGCAGTAGACAACTTTCGATATTACGTTGCTCAAAAAAAAAAAAAATCCATATTACAAGCTATAGTAAAAGGTAGTTTCTATGTTCTACGTACAAGAGGACCCTCATACACAAATCATAACAACGATCACAAAATCAAATCCAAATACCCGAAAAAACACAGAACAATAAGAAAACCAAAAGGAAAAAAAAGTTCAGATAATGTTTGCCCCTGCATCCAGATTTACCCAACAAAATCAACTCAACCACAAACCTTTCCTCTAGGCCTGTAAGAAACAAGCAACAAGAACAGAGAAGAAAGAGTTACAATTTGCAAAAAAGATAGTGAAATAAAAAAAATCAGTAGCGGTTTGGGACGTTTTATACCTTGCCGGCAATGTTGTTGGACAACCAGTCAAGACCTTCGTAGAGCCCCTCGCCTGAAGTGGCACATGTGCTCTGGATGTACCTGAACAGAGAGATCATAGACATTATAAGGAAGAGAACAAAGCAACATGAAGGAGGCATGGATTAAGTAAGTTTTTATTATACCAGTGACGCTGACGGAGAGAGTGGAGACCAAGCTTATCAGTGATCTCAGCTGCGTTCATGGCATTTGGAAGATCCTGTTTGTTAGCAAACACGAGCAGAACAGCATCACGCAGCTCATCCTGTAAAAAACCCATCAAGTGTTTGGTAAGTCACCAAGTCTTACCACAAATCAAGAAAAAAGAAATAGACAGATAATACTGGAAACAGACCTCGTTAAGCATTCTGTGCAGTTCATCTCTGGCCTCAACAACACGGTCTCTGTCATTGCTGTCCACCACAAAGATGAGACCTTGAGTGTTCTGGAAGTAGTGCCTCCACAAGGGACGGATCTGACAACAAGTGCAGGTTTTTTACGCCATGTCAGTTTATGTGGCATCGACAATTATACCAAGACACAGGTGGAAAAAAAGATCCACAGGTCATGATGCAAAACAAAAACTTCTTAATTGCTTTTAGAGTTAGATAAAGATTAGACCTTGTCTTGACCCCCGACATCCCACACAGTGAAACTGATGTTCTTGTACTCCACAGTTTCCACATTGAACCCTGTCCACAAATTTGGTATTCTTAATCATCAAGGCCGCGGTGGAAACATAAAAAAAAAACGTACACCTATCAATAAGCTACTCAGAAACCTATTCGTCTCCATGTTGGAAACTTACCAATAGTGGGAATGGTGGTGACAATCTCTCCGAGCTTGAGCTTGTACAAGATGGTGGTCTTACCAGCAGCATCAAGACCAACCATGAGAATCCGCATCTCCTTCTTGGCGAAAAGCCTGCTAAATAGCTTGGCGAAAGACAAACCCATCCTTCTTCCACTATATATCAAAACCACAAGACACAGAGAGATCACTGAGTAGCGTTAGTTATCACGAACCAAATGCATAAACCAATTACAAAAGAACTTATACATCCAAACAGATGCAAACAACGTCACAAAAACCTAATGATCTACCGTTGATAATCTCAGAATCTATATGAAGCATTTACGAGGAGACTCCGATATAATTTTCATAGATCCAGACTTAGACGCTTGCGGTAGCAGATTGAATCGTGACTTTTCAACCAAAAACATCGAAATCTCATAGCATTACTCAATGATCAGCATTAGAAAACCTAAATCGAAGCAAGAGATCCAGTTCCCGGATCATTAAAACATAAAATGGTAACGTGATCTGCAAATCTGTTTCGAATTGAGATTGCATTAGCATAGATCCAGATCAAGCTTACCTCTGCGCAAAAGTTTTTGGAGATTATCTGAGAGAGAGAAGACGACGACGACGAACGGACTTTTGAAAGAGAAGGAGAAAGAGCTTAAGGACAACGCTATATGCGCCGACGCCGTATTGATATAGGAGGCAAAGGATGAAAACGTCAATTCACGAATATGCTAAATGAATTACCAAAGTACCACTGATTTGCAGAATGTTTTTTCGTGGAGGGTGGCTTCAGCTTACGCGGTTTACATGCGGTGATGAGTGATTGCAACGTCGATGGCATCTGTCCAATCAGAAGTCGACACGTATTGATCAATATTTATTGGAGCTGACATATTTATATTTTGCTCCTGGTTTCGGTTCGGTTTGGTTTAACTTCTGATTATTCGATTTTTGTTTTTTGAATTTTTTGGTTATAATTCAAGTTTTAATCAAATACATTCTTCATTAATTCTAGAAATATTAAAAAAATTGGTATGGTTTGAATTTAAATTTGGTTTTTTCGAATATAGAAAAAGTAGGGTTATATTAAGGTTTAGTTCGGTTTTTGATTCAGTTATTTCGGTTAACTTTCGGTTTGTCTGGATAGAAGATGCTGGCAGACTCGGAGGCAGAGTCTGCAATATGCTTGAAAAACTATATTATACACATATCATATACTATATTACACATATCATATACTATATTACACATATCATCCCTCTCTACAACACTTAAAACATCACCAACAATCAGAGCTCATCGTGGCCACTCTCAGCTTCCTCTGTTACCAAAACAGGTCCTGACTTGCCACTCTGGTCCAAGCCCTTGTCATTGTGGGAGTACAGACAATCCGCAGAGGGATGAATCACTCCATACCCAAAACCTTCTGCTGAATTACAATAGGCTTCCACTTGACCGTCTCTGCCTTCAAGATTCACATTGTTGAGGACAATGTGGCTGCAAGGGACTGAGTCACTGCATGCAAACTTGATGGCTTTCTCACTTTTGGTCGTCCCGATTATGTTCCGGTACATTATCTGGCTGATTTTAACCGCCGAGGTCTACATTATACCAAACATTATCTCTTTGAGTTTTGTTTTTGATAGAATAATCATTTGATTGGTAAGTAAAGAAACCTGGTTCTGACAGGAAGTTGGATTATCACAGTAGAACTGATCAATGAGTATGGGGTTAGAGACATCTTGCATCACAACGTTTGAGAATCTAACGCCTTGAACGTAACCAGAACCTCCCTGTAGTTTTACCAAGTACAGAACTTAATAGAAGTTTGTAAGAGTATAAGATTGAAGCTCATTGTTTCTTTATTACCTGATATGTTTTGATTCTGAGTCCATTAGTTGTCTCTTTCAAGAAGGCAGTGTCCAACACAACCTTTGTTACAATCCCTGTTGAGTTGTGATTCCCAAGACTTCCAATGCTGTGAGAGTTAACTCCAAAGAATTATAGCTTGATTTGAAACAGGATGTTATCTAGTAACCTGCTGATGTTACCTGATTCCATGACCAGGTCCACAATAGATCCTCTTCATCTTTATATTAGAGCTCGCATTCACAATGGAAACACAATCGTCCCCTGTTTAATCCAATATTTAGTACATTCTTAGTTGGAGTTCAAGCATGTTTTGGTTAAGAAAAAGAATATAAACCTGTGCCAATTTTGCAGTCTTGAAGGACAACATTGGTAGATCCAGTGATATGGATACCATCAGTGTTGGGACTATCTCCTGGAGAAGAGACCATAACTTTGTAGACTCGAACTGATTTCGACCTTGCAATGATGAAGTTCATCTGCTGGCTGTTCTGGATCGTCAAGCCTTTTACTTTCACACCTGAGCTAGATTCTATAGTAAAGGCCTGCAGGGGAAAAACAAGAAGCTAGTGATGAAGCAGAAGACTAAAACAAGAAGCCATTAAAATAAGAAAGAAGAGGCAAATGGTTTTCTTACCGTTGGTGCACTTTTGCAAGGCTGCAAGAGAGCAAAGAAAGATGTGTAAGATTCTGATAAAACTTGTTTCTTTAGAGATGTTAAAAGAAAAGCTTAGGAGAGATTATATACATTAGATTTGTTTTTCTTGCAAGAAGCAGCCCACCATTTGCTGCCAGAACCATCTATAACTCCATTCCCTTGGAACACAACCCCTTTGAGCTTCGAAAACTCTAGCCAAATCCTCTGGAACTTTGGGTCCCAGTTGCTTGGCTCGTCTGGTGCCACTATTGTTCCATCAATCTGTAAGAAAGTTTCTGAGTTGTGATCCTTGTGTATATATAACAATGGTCTTAAACTGCTAAAACTGACCTGAATGATCAGTTTTCGTTCACAAGGACCATTGAACTTTGTTGCATTTACTAAATAACTTCTTCCTTGCGGTACAAGCAACACTGATTTTGGCGTACCGCAGGCCTGCTTCCATGCGCTCACGAATGCCTGGTTTGAGTAAAGCATTGCAGAAGAACATATTAGTTACGCCAGAAAATGTCTAAAATCTATAGGTAAAAAGTGATCTCAAACGCACCTGAGTATCATCAGAAACTCCATCTCCAGCTGCACCAAAGGTATCCACATTCACCAGGTTCTTACCAGAACACCGGCTTGTAAATGACTTTGTATCATAATTATCATCAGCATCATCCTCAGGTATGTCAAAGTTCTCAAGCTTCTTGAGGATGTCGAGATCGGTGTACACCATTTTCCCTGCAGCTCCATAAGTAGTAAGGGTTAACAGAGCAATAAGGGAGAGAATGAAGAGCTTCTCCATCATATGCCTGAATGAAAACAATACCCACTAATGAGATTTATGTGTTGAGATGATTGGTTTTGAGTTAGAATTTATATGAATATACTAATTAAATGGAGCTTTACTCCAAAAGTACATGAAGAAGAGGACTTGCTTTCTACTATATCTACTCTTAAAGCACAAGTCATGTGCTTTACCACTTCTTTTTTGCTTTACTCCAAAACCTCTACAACACAAACCCTTCGTGGTCAACTTGTTATTGATGAATGTTGCTGGTCCCATGAGATCTGAGATAAATAAAAACAAAACGAGAAAGAAAGCCCTAAAAATGTTTCAACTTTTTAACATCAGTGTGCTATTTAAAGATTTTAAGACATTGTAGTTCTGACGAACCAAAAGTAGACTTCTGTACATGACAGATATAGAAAGAGGTCAATGAGTTTGTTGCACCAACCTGGGAAATAAAAAAGAAAGTTATTCTTCTGTCTTGTCCTTGTGAAGTGTGTCCATCATGTGTTGTGGCTTCAAGCAATAGAACCCATTTCAGATATGTGGAAAGATGATTCTGCAGTTTTTTGGAATCGGGTTCACTCTTCTTTATCATGAAGCTGAAGCAAATCACTGACGTAACACTTTTTTGTGTTATCAGTCTCTTCCAATTCCATTTCTAGCATAGCCATTTGATGATCGAACTCTGGTAAACCAACAGGGACAACTCTCAATGTCATTGCATTTTGCCGTGTCATGAAGACTTTACAACCGCTTGGTATCTCTTGTCTCGCAAAAACATCTCAACAGCAAATTACAACAGCTAGATTTCTCTCAAGCAAGCATTTCACAAACAACTTCAACAAGCTGCAAAGAAGCATGGAGGCCAACAAGTGCACCAGACCTGAGGACCAGATTACATCCAAATCCTAGCCAAATCACCCTGCAATGAACTTGCATTCCTTTTGTACATAAACCATTCATCACCACTATATACACTCAGAACATAAGGTAACTTGGAAGCGTTCTCTCTAAAGACCACGAGATACAAATCTCGTGTTGAGCTCGAAAGCTCTTACACAGCATCTTGTACGGACACTACAAACTTTGTCATTATGTTCCTTGCTCAACAAGTATCAATCATAAAAATCCAAACTTTTGACATTATGAATAAGATAAATTTATTTTATTACACAGACGATCACAATAGGCTATTTCTTTCCTAAACGTTGCTTTACAAGATAAACAGAAAGTTTCCAAAAGCCAAAAGCAATCGTCTTTTTTTTTATCACAAGTTACAATGCTTTGTAGATTGATATACATAGTACTTACATAGTAGATAAAGACTAGCAAGTAGCTGCAATTGCTTCCAAGAGAGAGACCACGAACTGCATCTGAGTGTCTTCATCGATCTTGGAGAACAAAGGAACGTGAACGAACAAAGACTTGTGTCCCTTTTGCTCTGCGAACCTGAGAGAATGATAGTAAACATAGTTGCACACGAACCGTCCAGCGTCGTCTGATTGAACGACATCGAATCCTTTACTCTTCAATGACTTGAAAATAGACTCTGTCGAGCATGATGTCTTTGCGAGACCAGACAACAAGTTAGAATGTTGCAAGATACAAGTGTATGTTATAGAGATATATATGTAATACCTCTTTCGCCTTTAAAATGCTTCCATCTTCAACAACTATAGGAAGTCGCTGTTAAAAGAAGGGTTAAAAAGGGTATATTAGTTTCTGACAGTGACTCACTTCTCGGGTTTGAATCTGTTTCTGTGTAATTGCTTTACCTGTGGTTGCCAGCCTAACTGATCAGGACAACGGAAATGAGCTTCGTTGACTGCTTGTCTTTCAATGGCGAATTTTGTAGCTCCGCTGTTCACTCCAAGATGAAGCTAAAGAAGCAAAACAATCAAAGAGAAAAGGGCATGTCTTTTAGATCTTTAAACCATCAGAAGAACACTCAACGCACAAGAAGGAAACAAGCTTTCTTTTCCATTTCGAAAGTTATAAACTTTTGTAAGACCTGAACAATCTTTAGCACCAAAAAAAACATCAAGTGAGAAGCAGAAGGTGTTAGACACAAGAACAATCAAGAACCATGAATAGATAACATCAGTGCTTAGCCTGACTCATCACTGAAGATGGAAGAGAATTAACAGCACAACCGCACTACAATCTCAAGGATCAGCTTTGAAGTGGAGAAAAAGAAAACTAGAGTGAACTGAAGACGTTGGAGTAGAAAACAGTTCACAAACAAAGAATAGACAATAGTAAGAGAGTTCTCTCACCCAAACAACAGTTCCATTGGTGCTCTTATCACCAGAGACAACAACACTAGACTCCAAAACCTGATAAAGCTGAGACTTTGCACCTTCCCCTGCAGTCTCAAGAACAGTGCAGCTACCAAGACTCAACCCACAAGGCAACCCTCGTTTCTCCACGTAAGACTTCAGATTATTGGCGATTTTCTCAGTAGGGTTCTCAGAAACACCAAGAAACTTCTTGAAACCAGTCACGTGAATTGTAATCGCTTTTGGTCCTTCAGAACCCATCTCCTCCAACCTGAAACCATAAAACAAAAATCAATCAAAGATACGATAAAGCAGACCAAATCATATTCCCTGAGTTGACCCATTTGATGGTTTAAAGATCGGATCTTTGTACCTGGGTTTCTCGGAAAGGTACGAGATTGAGGTTTTGTGTGTGTGTGTTTTAACTTGTGGGTTGTGTGAAGAGGTATCGAAATTGAGTTTTGGTTTCTTCTTCTGTGCGAATCGCGTTTTTTTTTCGCGGTGGACTTTTCTTATAAGCAAATGCCTCGATGAAACGCCAACCGATTACGAATTTATCTACAAGAATGCCACTTGCGCGTCGGGGAATGAAACTTCTCCGACACCGTCTGAGGTAGTCTCTATCCAATCGGTGACGACGGAACGATGATGACGTGGCGTATTTTATTTGGGAGAAGTAAAGGAAAAACGTTGTATTTTTTGTTTAAAAAAAAAAACGTTGTATTTTAAAGAAGTTGCGATTACGGCAGATAAGCACACCAACGGACCCGCCTGCTGATATGTACGAAATTGCCCCTCTTGTTAGATGAGGAAAACGTGCAAACATTACCTTTTATATTTTTTTAAAAAAAAATTCTTTTCGACATCACCATTTGTATTTGTTAATGTTTTTTAATATAATATCTTTTTGAAAGTAACTAAAACTTTAAAGATTGTATTTTGAAAATATAATCTTATCTTTAGAGAACTTTGATTACTAATCATTTTCTTTTAAACGGCCAACTTAGCTTATATTGAAGAAACTGTGTAATCTTCATGGCGGGCATTTACAATCAAGATAGGAACATAATAATGATAAACAAAGGAATGAGAATGAGGCATAGGCCGGTTCGATAATTAATTGTAAAATTTACAAGAAATAACTTTACTCAAATACTAAAAATATTTCCAAAATACCCAAAGAAATATCACTTCATCTACAGTTATATAGATTTCTAAGAAATATAAATGAAACTAGGATAATTTTCTTCTTTGGTTTGGTCACAAATTAGGATACTTAAACTAATATTCCCTCTTCTTATACGATGTTTGTGTTTTAAAATTCTGCCACTTCACAATTTTTTTTATGGAATTGATGAAAGTCGAGTATTCGAATATGGTGGTTGCATATGCATGTGCCATCAAGTTCAAAGTATATTTTAAATGTTTTCTAGTTTATATTTTCCCTCTATAGTGTTTGAGAGTGTTGAAATGTAGATCCCCATTAAATGTGCCTAAAATGATATTTATAAATAAATAAATAAGCTGCTTCTACCGAATTCGAAACAATTTCGGCGCATGGCATAATCAAGGAAAGTAAAAGCATAATTAACTCGGGATTTTTAGGATGGGGTTCTTAACGGAATATAAGAAACTGTTTCCTAACTTTTAACTAAAAAGCTAAAAACTGATTCTTAAATAAAGTATTTAAGAATCGGTTCTTCGTTTTTTTAATTGAAAATTAAGAAACAGTTTTTTATATTCCGATAAGAATCTTCACTCTAAGAATCCTGGATTAATCATGGTCTAATGGGTTAGGACACTAAACTAGCGTGTATAATATTTTAGTTGTTTTAAATTTAACTTTTTAATTAAGTTATGGTCTACCGTGTTCATATTGCAGAAAACATAATGAGCAATAGTATAGTTTGTTACACAACTGATCTACCATTTTATGCCAACACAAACTTAAACTATTTCCTTCAGATTGCTAGACATGTTTACTTTTCTAGATATTCTAAAAATCATTTTACTTTTAACTAGCAAATTTTTAATCGATTAGTTCGAATACTAATTGTCCAAATATCGGCCTTCCGTATGATGATACAATGATACGTACGTACCAAATTCGTCTTTCATAAGGTAAATCGGTCTTGACTTGGTGTGTTTATTGTTATAAGTGGCATGTTTAAACACCATGTTTATCATAGATGAAGCTATTGTCGAGTACTTCTTATATATTCTCTCATGAAAATTGACATTGTTGTTTCATGATATTCAGTTTTTATCAATCATATGTAAATTTTGAAACATTGGTTTACTTTTACGACTTACTAATAGTATCCGTCTTGTTTCCCCCCATCCTCGTATCGTACAAAAGCATTAAGTAAAGTTAAGATTCAAGAAGTATCTTAATAATGATTGCTTATACTAACAAAAGATTCTTACTAAATTGTTTTATGGAATGTTAAAATATAAGTAGTCATGAATTCAAAAGTAGGATTATAGTGATCAGTCTCTCTTCCAATAAAGTTCAAAACTTAGAAGTACGAAAATACTGAATAAACTCGCTCATTCCCAAGACTCTCCTCGAACACCCAAATCCTACGTACATTTCAGATTCTTACCACACATTCTCTCTCCAATAAACCCTAAATCAACAAAATAAAACCCTAGAAGAAAATAGTCACCATCACGTTTCATATGCCAAATTGTTATTACTCAAATGGAGATTTTCCCCAAATGGAATGCCTTTGAGCCTTTCTCTCTCTGAACCCATTATTGCTTAACTCATGGTCCTGCATTCCAAACATAAATTTCAACATTGAATTAAACTCAAGTTAAATTAATTGAAAATGTACATATATTCAGCTGGAATGCTTTAATTAATTCAGTGGGTTTCTATAAAAGTGAACTGTGTGCAGTGTGAGCTTCAATACTATGAAAGGGTTTACGTCATAAATTTCACACATCGTAGTAGTTGGGGATCAGTGATTCTCATTACACTCTCACTCAAATAGTCAATTACAAACATTAATAATTAGTCTAGCTAGCTAGGGTTCTGAAAGTTATACTGAGAGTGATGCTATTCGGATCTAGTCAATGCTTAGTTGATTTGTTTTGGAAATGACATTTTCTGGTCCATACATGATGGTTTATCTGTCAAGTGTATGAATAGTGACTTGAAACAAGATGCAACAGTTGTAAAAACATAATTAGTTGCTGAAATATTTACCTCCAGAGCATTGCATGATAGAAGCACATTGTCATCTTCCTCGCAGAAACATTGATCTGAGGCAGCTCTCTTGTTTTGAACTGGAGGGAAATGAGCCCACTTCACAATCCAAAATCAAACAAATTAAAATGAAAAAAATGTCAGCAAGATCTCTCCATTTAGCTGACTAAAAGATGAAAAATAAATTAGGGTTCTCTCTTCTACGATTAAGCTTAAGTAAACTTGAAGTACATTTTTGGCAGCTAAGCTGAAAGCTTCCTTGTGAGCCATGCTTGGATTCTGAGCCTTTAACCTCCTGATCTCTTCCCTGCTCCAATGCAACCCCCAAAAGAAAATCATTTAAATTTGAGAAAACGTGCATACACTTGTAAACTAGACAACTAAACATAGTTTCATGGATTGATTTCTTACTTGATGAAGCAATTGTAAGCGGAAGGAGCTCGTTGTCGTTTCTCAGGGGCTACTCAAACTCAAAAAACATCAGTTAAGCAAATCGAAATTAACCAAAACTGACGAAAATCAAACTATATATACACGCAAACGTACGTTTGTTGACAACTTGGTAAACACGAGACACATCTTGGTCTTCATCTTCATTGTCTGAAGAAGTAACCAAAGTCGTTGGACTGTTTCCCTTCTCCTGATTCACCTTCAAAGTTTCTTCTTCCACATCATCTGTTGTAGCTGCAACCTCATCTTTTCCCGTCTACACACATATATAAAATAAGAATTAGAGGAATCCATATATATAAAAAGTAATGTATCATATGCATAATATATATGTCACGGGAACCTCATCAAGTTGGCAGAGAGAAGTGAGGAGATGGAGAGGAAGGAAGGAAGCCTTCATCAAATTGACAGAGAGAAGGCTTGTGCAGTGCCCACATCGCACAGTCACCACCATTGACAGGCTAGCGAACGGCACACTCACCTACAAAACATGTATATATTCATCAAATGATTATCGATATAGACAGAAAGAAATGGGAAGAGAAGAGGTTAGGTGTCCGTACAAGCAAAATAGTGGTGCAAAAACCACACTGGACATGGCAAATCTGCCCCGGCAGATCAAACAGCTGGTTGAGTGTTGACATGTTGGGCATTTTTTCATATGGAGAGAGAGATCGTGTGTACGATGAATGATTGGAGTTATATGTGAGTGGGTGTGTGTATATATAGATTGAGAGATAGGTATTGGTAATCATTAATGCAAATATATTATATAGTTGAACCATGTTAAAATACTTTGGTTATATAATATATATATATATAATATATATATATATGCTAAAATGCACTAATCAATTCCTCTAATGTATGTGCGTCTCTATCTCACTTCTAATAATTGGAATCCTCATCGTCTCGATGAGCTGTGAGCAGTAAATGATTTTCTTTCTACTGGTTCATTCCTAACTCCTTAGTAAACTACATTTTCTTTTCTAAAGAAAATAAAATAACGTAGATATAATATATATTGCTGATCATGGAGTTGTAGTGACAATTGTTTTGTCTGCGAGCTCTATTGACAATTCACTTGACTTTTCTTTCATTAAGATCCGGTTCCCGTTTTATATAATCACAAACTAAAGTTTTTGCAGCTATATTATACGTAGATATCAGCATATATTCTTAGGTCAGACACAATTTTTTTAATAAAATGGTCAGACACATATATCAACGTGATACATGACATTTTGAAACTTAATCATTGGGATAAAGATTTAGATGTCCAAACAACCTAAATCAAAACACATTATGAACCCTAAACGCAAAACATATAAGTTCCGTAATATTCTACCTTTTATAAATCCATAATGGATCAACTAAGATGTGTTATTTGCAAGATTAAACTAGGATGAACTATATATATATATATATATATATATTTTTTTTTTTTTTTGTAACACTCTAGGATGAACTATATAATAACAAAAGGTTTGTATATACTTAACCGACGGTGTAGACTGTAGAGTATGTATATGTTACACAAGAGCAGATAGACAGTAGATCGAAGAAAGGATAGGTAATAAATGATGTGGGTGTGGGGGTTTGTGGATTGGTTAGCAAGTTAGAAAGAAAAAAACAAATGAAATTGATCAAAAATACCTCTTTGTCTCATGTGTAGTTGTCTCTTTAAATGGGATTTATTGAATCTCTTACAAACACAATACAGTCTTTGGAGTTTATGTTTGGAATGAGATTGAGAGTGAAAGTGCAATGAGTTGAGACTAGTGCGGGTGTTTCTAGGAGACTCATCACTTTTGGTAACTCGGAATCTTAGGATTTTGTCCTTCTCTTAAAATTTGCTAACTGTTTCTTGACCATTTTACTCAAAGTCTTCCTATCACTCTCTCGAAAACCATACTCAAGTTTCAGTGCTCTCTCTCTTCATGTTGTTTCCACTGTCCCTCTCCTTTATTGCTCTCTGACTTACTCCCATCTCCTAGGTTGTCTTCAACCACAAGACAAAGACTTAACACGTAATATTTACTCTATTTATATAGTTTTACTTAGTGGGCAGAAATTCATGCGACCCATTTCATCGGCCGAAACCCAAACACCACAACCTTCAACACCCGTTTTGATTTATCAACCACGCCCAAAAAAATCCACAACCTTTAACCATTTTGACGTGAGTAGAACAATGAAACTTTTGAGGGCGTGACTTCTCGTTATTGATCAAGTTAAAGACTACAGAGTTAAATATGCTATCTCTTAAACATGTTATCTCTTGTTCTTTTTCATATTTTCTATCAAACACTTTACTTCACTGCTTACGTAAAAGAAAACTCTTACAATAGATTCCAAGAGTAAAGAAGTTTATATCTAAGAATCTCTAGCCGATCTTAGCAAACAAGTGATCAGACTCGGCACAAAAGCAATATTAAGACGGTGGTGGAAATTAGGCGTGGGTATTTTAACCTGGACCCGAAAACCCTACCCGAAACCGACCCGAAATCGAACCGAAAATTTACAAATACCTATTGGGTTCAAAATTCTTCTATCCGAATGGACCTGGATCCGAAAGGAACCGACCCGAATAGATCCGGACCCGAAAAAAACTCGATCCGAATAGACTCGACCCGATAAGAACCGATTCAAACCCGACTTAAAAACTTTAAAATATCTTTTTATTAACAATCTTTGTCATTATTTTGTAACATTTTTAAGTAACATAAAGATTGAAATGTAAAATATAGAATTAAAAATGTTCTTTTTTTAACTATTAATAGTTTATTTTAAGTTATTTTATAAAATTTTAGATATATATCATAAATTTTGACTAAATTCGATGGAATTTGCGTATTTCATTTCTTTTTTATATCCTAAATAACCGAACCCGACACGGACCCGACCCAAATCCGAAAATTATGGGTATTTTAATTATAGACCCGAACCGATCCGAATCCGACAAGACCCGACCCGGAACCGACCCAAAAAATTATGGGTATTTTAATTATAGACCGAACCGATCCGAATCCGACAAGACCCGACCCGGAACCGACCCAAAAAATTATGGGTACCTAAATGGGTCTAAATTTTCAGGACCGGAAACGACAAGACCCAACCCGAGGACCCGGATGCCCAGGCCTAGTGGAAATACACTATTATTATCACAGTCTAAATGTGAACATATCATAAAATTTTCGACACAATAAGACAACTCCATTAGGCTAAAAACTAAAGCTCTATAGCCAAACATGTTGATCAAAACCAAAGTATTTGTTCAACTACACGCCCTATTGTTACCGTCAAAAGAAACAAATGTTCCAAATTTCTAGCAGGACATATAATTCTAATCATCCTATCAGTATAGATAACATAAATGACTTAAATAAACACAAAACCCAGGTTAAGAAAATGTTAAAAAACCTCAATAAAACAGAAACATCTCAAAAAGATTCTGAATATATAAAAAATGCCAATTATAAGTTCCAATACGATAATTAAAAAGACAGGCAAAGAAACATAACACCTAATCACTCTTCATCAGGCTTCTTGAACACATAAGTGGTCCCACACTTGCCACAGTAATGCCTATCGAAATGACTCGCCATGAAAGTCCCCGGTCCACAGCTAACCGACGGACACTCTTTCCTCAGCCTCTGAACCTTCCCCGTCCCATCCACCTTGTAAAACTGCAGAACCGCGAGCTTCACCTTCTTGTGCTTGTGCTTGATCTTCTTCGGCTTCGTGTACGTCTTCTTCTTCCTCTTCTTCGCTCCTCCTCTCAGGCGTAGCACCAGGTGAAGCGTCGACTCCTTCTGGATGTTGTAGTCGGCCAGCGTCCTCCCGTCTTCGAGCTGCTTCCCGGCGAAGATCAGTCGCTGCTGGTCCGGCGGGATACCTTCCTTGTCCTGGATCTTGGCCTTGACATTGTCGATCGTGTCGGATGATTCGACCTCTAGGGTTATCGTCTTCCCCGTCAGGGTTTTCACGAAGATCTGCATTTTTTGGTGTCTGAGGACGACGCAGTAGAGCTTAGCGAGAGGTTTTTATACGGAGGACACTAGGGCTACCGAGCTCATGGGTTTACACTGTTCTTAAAATAAATGGGCTTTTGGCCCAAACTAAGTTGTAAAAACGCTATCGTTGAAGAAGAATTAGATAAACCTTTGTTCGTTAAATGCACTGGTTAAAGACCCAAGTACAAACGTAAGTATTGACACTTACATAGAACACGACTTTGACGAAAAGATTAGTACAACCAAACTTTTTGTATACAAAGAGAAAAATAACAGTCACTGAAATAACTAAACTAATAAAATGGAGTTTATTTTGGCAAAAATAAAAATAAAATGGAGTTTCATTATGTGTATAATTATAAATACATTCATTTTTAGAGAAAACAGAATAACAAACAAACAAAGATGGGAAAATGTCTAATATGTTTCCTCTTCTTCGTCTCAATCCATATGATAGATTAGATTCTATTATTATTTTCAGGCATTTCAATGTTGAAGTTATAAATAAGCTTGGAGGTAACAAAAAACTAATGTTCACTTGTAGAGAGAAAAAAAGATTCAAAGCGGAGTTCATTTTCTTTGTTTCAATTCCACTTTTACTGTCAGATTTAGGATTTACCCAAAAACTTTGATATGGTGCAATTTATGGAAGGTAATTTGCTACAAACTTGTTCATCAATTACAACTATTCAAGCTTATAGTGTTTAAACTATTTTACAATTATATTATGTTTACTCATCAGGGACCTAATTATGTGCATCATGTGGTATTTAACGCATTTGTTGGAAATGAGAGATTTATAAATGATGTGTGTGGGAGTATGAAGCCTGACGTTACGCAATAATCCAACTGGTGTATTTAAGTTTATGTATAAATGGGATATTAACAAACTACAAACTTTGACGAATACATCTTTTTATCTTTAATTTGTTATTGACTTTTTTACACCAATTATGTTTAAGATTATAATAAAGTTAATTATTTTACGAATTAAATATATATATAGGCTGATAATACTGTACATGTAACTGAAACTCAACTCAGTTTTACAGAAAATTTCTATATATGTTAAACAAATCTTTATACTTCCCCCCTAAATAGAACAACAAAACAATAACCATTATCATACCTAACTAACAAGCGTACCAAAATAGAAATGTTCTGGTGGAAATTCACTCAAATCATTTCTTTAAAAACTTGTTAAAATAACAAAACATTTTGCATGCGCATATATAAACGCACCTTTCTCTTGAAACCTAATCTATCACCTAGTGTTCGATCACAAACACAAGAACGTGTATATATATATATATAGGCAATATATATATTTTACACACGATGCCAATAACTCTCAATATTACCGTCGGGACGATCTTCCTTCTCTTTGCAGCTTCATGCCAAAGCGCGGCAGCAGCGGTGATGCCTTCTCTCAGTGAACCCTGCATGGTGACAGATTTTCCGGCATTATGCAGAGGCACCATTAACGGTCAAACAAATGTGAACGCAGCCACGGATGTGGCAATAAGAGAGCTAATGAAGAGGACGAGGCATGCCAGAGATATCGCCAAGAAAGAGCTGAAAGTACTTGACGGAGGAGTCGCGACTTGTTTGTCCAACTTTAATAGCGCGTTTGACAATTTGGACAAGGCCCTTAAGAACGTTAAAGAAAATGATGGCCTTAGCCTCAACATTAACCTTAGCGCTGCGTTAACGGACTACGATACTTGCAGCGAGGCAATGAAGGGAAGTAAGGAGATTAACGTCGTTTATAAATCAGCTGGCGTTTTGTACAAAATGGCTGATAATTGCTTGGCGCTTTCTACACTCGTTAAGCTTTGATTAATTAAGGAAAATTGTGGATCGGATTAAGAAAAAAACATATTGATTATATGGGTCTATTATTTGTTCCAAGTTTTCTACAATGTGGACTAATTTCGGAGTTTAAAAATAGAGCAAAAATCTGAGGAAGATCTTGTGTGTGTATGTAGATGCAAGATGTTTGGAATATCAGGTCCTAATTCAAACATGTCAACTTATGTTTCAGTCTTTAAATGATTTTATTCGTAATGTTATATTAGTTAGATAGTGATGAATGATGATATACTTCTTTTTTTTTATTAGAGTTTAAAGATTGGAATATGGGGAGGAAAAAAACATATAATCAACCACAGCCATATCACATATTTTATCAACTTTCAAGGGTTTTCTGAGGAAGGAGATCATATTTAAATTCAGACTTAACGATGCAGGTGAAACTTTTTCAATTTATTGATATTTGAAGTTTTGAAAGAAAAATATTAACTTGCGTTTTGGAAATAATCTTTAGCTACTTATATATTTCGAAATGATCTTGAAAAGAACTCCTAAATTTAGAATTTTTGTATATAAATTGTAGGAGCCGACATACGTCATGTTATTAATGTTCCTCCTAATAGGACCAATGAGTGTGATTGTGTTAAAATTCAACAGTTTGTCTGGAGAATCACTTTGAGAGGTTTAAAAATTTGTACTGGTAGGTTTTGATACTTTATGTGACACAATAAAAAAATTATAAACAAACATAAACATAAGTTATCTGATTGTATATGCAATTTTGAAAAAGAGTAATTAGCCTATTAAAAGTATACATTAAAATGTTATACATGTATATATATATGTGGCATTCTAATCTGTGTATTTATAGCTTTTGAGGTGGATGCGATATATGAATATTTGAGTAATCGATCAGTAACACTTTTTTTAACACGTTAACTTGCTTGTGATGTTATGTCATGAGTAATGAAAATGGTATAAAGAAAAGCTGTTATATGAGTTATGAGAAGCTTGGTTTGGTTATTTTACTAGTGAGAAAGGATGTGTATGATAAACGCTCGGTATGAATAAACTCTTTTTTTTTCTTTGGCGGTGTGAAGGCGCAAAAGATATAAGATTAACTATGGAGAAAGCCTTAGGGTAGGACCGGATTTGGGCACGACTCAATGAAACATTAGTCTCGTCTTTAAAAGTTTTAGAATTTTTTTACATAGATATAAATCTCTAAACATTGATTTTGGCTCCCAAAATTTTTAGAGTTTTCAAGAAATGTTTCAAAGCTTCAAAATTTCAGATCCGCACATAAACATTGCTAAGATACCACATTATTGGATTGACGAATATGATGCAAATTTATGTCAGACACACAATTGTAATATGCTACACGAAATACTTTATAAGTTTTTTTTTTAGAGTTTGAATACAATAGCTATCCCCACTCTTTCTTGCTTTGGCCCTCGAACGTACGTGACTAACCATCCAGAGAGCATTTTAATATAAATGGCATTATAGTACGACTCTTTGAATGAAAACGTGAAAGAAGTGTCAGTATGCCGTAAGAGGTGAGCTCTATCTCCGAGCTTCTGAGCTTCAGAAAGAAGGCAAAAGGTATACACACTTTGGGGGTTTGCCTTCACATCTTGGCTTTACTTGCTATCATGTGTCCTTTATATCCAACTTCAACTATAAACCTCATGATAAGTTGATAAAACTTAACAAGGAGCGAGGTGGATACTTTGAGAAGACCAACATCCCTCCCAGGGTTTGTCTTCATCTCTCTGTGGTGTTATTAACCTTTGCTATGTTACTTATGCTATGTGTCAAAGATAACATGATTTCTTGATTATACAGGTTGTTGAAGAGATATACAAGGTTGCATCAATCGCCCAGAGCCCTAATGTCTCTGCACAGATCTTTGTAAGTTAAATGTCTTATTGTAATGTTGATTTGCTAACCATAGGTATGTTCTGAGAGCGATGTGAATGGTGCAGATGGGTTTGATGGTGAGTACTCCAAAGCCTGGAGACATTGTACAATAAAGCATTTCTTGTTTCTCGGTAGTCTTAATGATGTGAGGACAAAAGATTTGTCACGAATGTGTAAGGCTTCATTGCCAGACGCTAGCCATCAAAGCAAATGCTCTCACTGAACTAGTCAATGTTGATTCGCAATTGAAAATGTAGATGAGAAACTGACTACACCACCAATAAATCTTAACAAAGAAACAGAGATTCTCATATTTTATTAAGGTAAACTTATGCGACATTACGAAATATATGAGCTTGAGGTTTACAAATACACATCGTCTACTTGAAGAACACACTAAGACATATATTCAATATTCTAGAAATGAATGGAGATTGAGTAGCGCTAACATGGAAACATAAAATCTTGAAATGAATCATATAATATAGAAGACTAGCGAGGAACAAGAAAGAGCGATGAGAAGCAAAACTAACACCCAACTGAAATCGACAGAAAGGCAATGAAATGATCCCTAAGAACGTCAACGAATCAGATCATAAAAACTCAAACGAAACAAATGACCAAATCAAAGATCAAAAACCACGTTCAAACTCCAAACAACGATTATGTAATCCATTAATATTAATTAAAAGATCTCTCATTCCAAAATATCCAAAATGCAACAAACTCAGAAGATAACAATTCAAAACAAAAACAAAACTCAAAACCTAACCGCTTAGGCAGTAAGCACGACGGCACCACCAGCCTCCTTAATCTTCTTCTCAGCAGTCTTGGAAATAAGCTTCGCCTTCACCACAAAAGGCTTCCCCTCAGGCAAATGCCCTTTCCCCAGCACCTTGAAGAACCCGTGCTGCGTCACATCGATCATCGGCACCTTATCCTTGGTCGCCTTCGCCTTCACGTCCTCGGGAACCAGCGACCAGAGCCTGTCGAGGTTGACGATGGGGCAGAAGAACTTGTTGCGGAGCTTGTGGAAGTACCTCATACCGACCTTCCCGAAGTAACCGGGATGGTACTTGTCGAAGAGGATACGGTGGTGATGCATACCTCCCGCGTTACCGCGACCTCCGGGATGCTTGCGGTGCTTCCCGATACGCCCGTGTCCGGCGCTGACGTGGCCTCTCTTCTTCCTGTTCTTCTTCAACCCCGTCGCCATTTCTTCAGATCTGCTAAGGGATTTTTCTGTGGAGGTGAGAGATTTGTTTTTATACAGGGAGCTGAAGGAGCTAGGGTTTTTTTTTAGAGGAGTGGAGAAAGGTTTTATTTTTGGGCTTTTGTTGTTTCCAGTAGATTGGGCCTTAAGGAGTGTTTAGGCCCATTGGTACTACCTACACGGGCACGAACAGTATTTTTGCGTAACAGAAATCAAACAGAAACTATTGTTGTGGCAAAGGTATTTCCTTAGCTTTTTGTAGTGTAACTAGCTAGTAACTAGTGTTCATGATGTAACTGAAACAGAGAGAATATAATTTTTGAAATATGCATCACTTCATAAAAAGTTTGTATAATTTTTTTGAGAATTTATCGATATTTAAAATGATTTTATCATTGGCTCTTCATGCTTAGTTGAACAAAAAAAGCTCTTAATGTTTTTTTTTAAAAAGCTTTTCATGCTATTGGACTTTGTTTTTTTTTTTGTCAAAGATGTCTGTGTTGTCAAAGAATTTTTTTAAGCTTTTGTCAAGCTTTTCATGCTACTCTATTACTTTTTTTTTTGTCAAAGATGTTATTAGACTATTAGTGCTTTAAAAAAAGTTATTAGACTATTAGTGAAGAATATATCATCTCTTTCTCTCTCTATTATAAATTTATAATGTTTGCTTTATGTACTGTGTGGATAAACACTAGCATTAGACTTCTGTATCTCTTGATGGAATCTCTTGTGGAATCATAGTGTGATGTGATGTTTTAACATTATTAGTGTTTCCTTCAGTTAAGATATATAATCACCAAACCTAGATCTTAGAAAATGACATGAATATAAACATGCCTTGTATTTAAAGGTGAATATTGAAGTGGTAGTTTGTGATATTAATTTCCTCAAAGTAAATAAATGCATATGATCTTATAATTCATATTTAGAGCAATTTGCTTCTTTTTTTGGAGGGCAAAAGAGAATTTATTATTATTTTTTTTTAATTGCAGCCATACGTGAAACACGTTGTATCTTAAAGTCCTAACCAAATAACTTGTCCGAATCGCTTCTTCTACAGCTTCTTTCTTCTAATCTTGTCTCTTCGACACATCTTTAACAGTACTTCAACAGTCTCTCTTTCTGATTTCTAATTTTTTTTCTTCGCTTCTGCTGAAAATCATATTTACCTGAGAATTCGTCTACGATCCGGCGATGAGTTCGGAGGAAGCTAAGGTCGTTGGTAAGTTCCGATCAATTTTTATATTTTTCATCATCGCTCTTCTCAATTGATTTTTCGGATCTAGGGTTTCACATGTATTAACGCGTTTTACAAACAGAATGTGACCGGATCCACCTTCTCCGGTTTAAGAATCTGATCTAGAAAATGATTTATTCTAGAGTTTGGATTAAAGTAATGATATTTGTTTGGTTGTTGTGTAGTGCCAAGGAACTTTAGATTGCTGGAAGAGCTTGAGAGAGGTGAGAAAGGTATCGGAGATGGAACCGTCAGCTATGGTATGGACGATGCTGATGATATCTATATGCAATCCTGGACCGGCACCATTCTCGGCCCTCACAATGTATCCATCTCTCTCTTACCCTTGTTTACATCCTCTGTTTCTGATTGATTAAGATTCAAATTTGAATACTTTTCAGAGATAATGGCTAGATAGCTCTTTAGTGTTCTAACAAAATAAAGTTCATATTTGATCCTAATTTGGATGCCTAAGAGTCTTAACTTACTTGTTGTTTTTGGGTAATATTTCTCTCTGTTACCTAATGTAACTAGTTTTTTTTTTCTTGTGGCTTTTACTGCTAATGATCCATAACCTTTTAGCTACTTGCTTTGTTCCAAATTCTCTGTAGCTACATTTCTTGATTAGAGTAGACATCAATAAAGATTGAACCTGTTTGGTTTCTGCTTTTTGGGTTTTGTTTGTTTTTTGGTGATGGACTGAATAATATCAGACTGCATACGAAGGGAAAATCTTCCAGCTGAAGCTCTTCTGTGGCAAGGAATACCCAGAGAGTCCACCAAGTGTCAGGTTCCAGACCCGGATTAACATGGCCTGCGTTAACCCCGAAACTGGAGTGGTAAGCTCTTCCTGAGTGAATAATTTGCTGGGTTTATTTATACATGTTATTATTATAACAAAGGAAATGTATGATCACACAGGTTGAACCGAGTCTCTTCCCTATGCTTACTAACTGGCGGCGAGAATACACAATGGAGGACATTCTTGTTAAGCTCAAAAAAGAAATGATGACTTCCCATAACCGCAAGTTAGCTCAACCCCCAGAAGGTAAGTTTCTGTTAACAAGGTTTCATCTTTGACAATATGTGATCCAATGTGTTTGCTTATAAAAAGTCTTAGGACCATCAGGCTCCTCTAATCCAAGGATTGTTTCCTCCAGGTACCGAGGAAGCTAGGGCAGATCCAAAGGTCCCAGCTAAATGTTGTGTGATGTGAAGAGAGAGGGAGGTTTGGGAGGCAGTCAGCAATTTGTATTATTATAAGGGACATTAATGTATATAAAACATCATTTGAAGCTTTTGCCTACTACTTAATATCATACTCTTGTTTGAGATTATATATATATGTCCACCAAAAACAGGTGACTCTGATCTTAATAAATTATATAATTCTACTTTCTTTTCTTTGTTCGTAAATTTGTGGATGAGTTTTGATCAGTGAACTGGTGTAATTAGTACAGTATCCTCAATCCTGCACCGATTTTTTTAGTAATGAAAATTGGACAGTGTCTTACTTAGATTATGTTGTATCAAGAACAATCATATAACAAAAACAACTGGATTAGGATTGATGAGCAAGAATAATTCAAATTTGATAGTTACGGTGTACGTGAAGAAAGGGCCGATGGTAGAATTCTTTTTTTAAAAATATTGTAATTAGTCTCACACTTTCTCTCATTCTTATGCTTCAATGAGAGTCGCGTTTACGCATATCAATACATGTTGAGGACACATTTGTACAAAGATACACACTAAACTAAAACATATCCTGATCATCAAATCTTTGTTATAAATAAAACTTGTGTTAACTTCCTTGTGAGTTTTGAAAACTTGTGTTAACTTGTTTCCTTACTAACTTGTCCGATTATCTCACTAGGCCATGGCTCCTTCCGCTGCCTCTTCAAAAACTAAAGGTTGCATCCTATTTCCCATGTTGAGAGTTTTTTATTTTATTTTTAGTTAGTAAATTCAAAATAGGAAACATATTTTTGGCTATGCTATGTAGGAGGAAAATCTGGCAAGGAAGGATATAATGCACTGGAGAAACATGTAGCCTTCTTCGACAGAAACGGAGACGGCGTCGTTTATCCGTGGGAAACCTACCAAGGTATATGTTAATAGAATATACCAATTAATCAAATGTTAAATATGAATAAGATCTCCATGTGTGTAGCTGACTTAGTCAGTGTTTATTTATAGTCATAGTTTTGATTGATTGGGTTAATGTAAAAAGGATTTAGAGCGATAGGGGTAGGGCGTCTCCTGTCAGCTATTGCTGCTCTCTTCATCAACATGGGCCTTAGCCAGAAAACTCGCCCGGTAATATTCTCTTTCTTTTCTTTACTCTTTGGTTTTGAAGAGAGGTGATCAAGCATACTATATGTTCATCGTAACTATTTAGGCAGGGGTTGAATTATATCGATATAATGCGTTAGATATTGTTTTGTACTTGATTAGTTTTGAGGTTTTATTATCTGTGTTAAACTAATTTGGACATATCTAGTACTGAAGCCATTGATGTGAACTTTAAATAGGGGAAGGGATTCTCGCCCTTGTTTCCAATAGAAGTGAAGAATAGTCGCTTTGTCATCCATGGTAGTCACACCGACGTATACGACAAGGACGGAAGGTTTGGTTCATTTCCTTCTTTTATCATCTTTTTCTCAAAACCCTAGATGCCAGATGAGTTTACACATGAGTTTATAATTAATCACTTGCTTGTGAGTTTTACAGATTTGTGGAATCGAAATTCGAGGATATTTTTGACAAGCATGCTCGTAAACATCGAAATGCTCTCACTTACAAGGAAGTTCTTGGAATGATTAAGGCTAATAGAGACTCTAAAGACTTTGGAGGATGGTTCGTTGTTTTAATTTTTTTTTTACTGAACATTAATTTTTTTTTTTTTGCAAACTAAAATACTAATCGCATATGCATCTACCAAAATATCAAACATCGAAAGTTGAGAGTAATATATAATCATACTAGTTGAGGGTTCACACCTACCTTATGCGGACAAATATATATATACTTAATAATTTTTAATTTTAATGTTTATTTATAAAAATTTAAATTATTAATTAAATAAGATACAAAATTGAATTAATATTATAAATTATGAAAATTCAATATTCATATTGGTAATCAATATACTAATTATATATTTTTTTGTTTCGTAGTTTTACTTATGGAATGTAGATGTTGGATTAAAATCTTTTTGCAGTATTAATTAAATTAAAAAACTTGGATTTGAAATTAAAAATTATTTTTATATATATACTTATTGTATTTGTGGACTGAAAAGAAACCTAACAATACTGAAAATAAATGATTATAACCAGTTAAGAAAAATGAAACATCAACAAACTAACAATAGCCAACATAAACAAATATTATATATTTTCAATAACTTAGATTTTAAAAAAGTAAGACATAAAACAAAAATAATTAATTAAAAATATTGTCTCTTTGTTCTCTTAGATTATATTTATATATGTTTATTATTTGATAAAATTTTAAATGTTATTTAATGTTTTAATCCTAGTTTTTCATGGTTCTTTATATTTTAATATTTGAATTTAATTTTCATTTTATAGTCTATATAATATTTACTATTTTGGTTTTAAATATTATTTTGATAACATTTACTATTTTATAGATAAATTCATTATTAACTTAAATTAATTTGTCGATTTTGATGTTCTTTCATGTACAAATACAAATTAATTTATTTTAAGATAGAACTATGATTGTTTAATACTATATATATATGTATATATATATATTTTTTACGTAGGTATATAATTTCTATTTTACGGCATTTTTTAATTATGCTTTAATTTTAATCTTAAACTTAATATTATAATAATTATTTGAATCATATTTTCTATAAGAACTGGCTATAATATTAGTCTTTATATAAAATAATTATGATATTATCGGTAGATATTTTTAATATAAATTGATAATATCTGTTTATAAATTAAATTTCCTAATATCATGATAAATCTATACTATTATTTGAGAAATAAACTTGCTTACTTGTCATCTTCTCCATGATTTTAGGAAAGTTATAAGTTTAATAAATTTAATTATTTAAAATGTTATTTAATATATATATCATTATATTTTAGATAATAAATAAATATTAGCCTATTCAACCGATATATATATACTATTATTTTAAAAATATATTTTAATATTTGAATCATATTATTATTGTTTCAAACCGTTACCAAAAAAGGACCCACACATTTATCATTATTATAGTTGTTAGACGTTAACGATATCAATGTATTACAATCAAACCGCTACAAATAAGTGAAAACATTATTGCTTTTAAAAACGTTACACATAGTTACACAAACACAACCAAAGAGTCTTACCTTATCTCTTCTTTATAAACAGACCAAAGCACAACCCATCACGCAAAAAAAAAAAACCTTAAAACATTATCAACTTTCTAACCACTTTGATGGAGCCAACACAACCTCCTGAGCGTCGCCTTGACACAATGCCAGAAGCACATGCTTTGCCTTATTGTCTCTAAAGTTGGTGCTATGTCATCTATCGATTATTACAACACCATCCTCACTTGCAAGGACCTCTACTTCAATTTCAATGATCCCTTAGTTGTCAAGGATCTCAACCTTGAACCTTTGGTGAAGAAGCCTCTTCTAGCTAAATACATCCCTCTTCACCAAAGGTTCAAGGTTGGGATCCTTGACAACTAAGGGATCATTGAAATTGAAGTAGAGGTCCTTGCAAGTGAGGATGGTCTTGTAATAATCGATAGATGATATAGCACCAACTTTAGAGACAATAAGGGAGAGCATTTCTTCTGGCATGTGTCAAGGCGACGCTCAGGACATTGTGTTGGCTCCATCAAAGTGGTTAAAAAGTTGATAATGTTTTGAGGTTTTTTTTTTTTGCGTGATGGGTTGTACTTTGGTCTGTTTATAAAGAAGAGATAAGGTAAGATTCTTTGGTTGTGTTTGTGTATCCTATGTGTAACGCTTTTAAAAGGAATAATGTTTTCACTTATTTGTAGCGGTTTGATTGTAAAACATTAATATCGTTAACGTCTAACGACTATAATATCTTTAATGATAAATGTGTGGGTTTTTTTTGGTAACGGCTTTAAACAAAAACTAGATTTTGACCCGCGCTTAAAAGCGCGGGTTATATTTCGGTTGATAAAAATATTTGATATGAATTAGTATTTTTGTCTTGTTATGGGTGGATGTCTGGATATCCATTCGGATTCGGTTCAGATCTATTCAGTTTCGGTTTTTTGGAGATAAAGATTTCAGTCCCGTTCGGATATTTAGAAATTTTGGTTTATACTCGGTTCGGTTCAAGTTCGGATAACCCGTTTAAGTTATTTTTAAAAAAAATTAAAATTCATATATAATTTAAATTTCTCATAATCTAAAAACAAACATAAATTTGTGCTTATTTTCTTTCACTTTTATTATTTTAAAATTTGTTCTATAACATTGAATGTACATATTTTATACATTGTCCTATCAAATTATTAGTTTAATGTGTATTTTTGAGCAACACCTTTTTATAACAAAAATCTATAGTAACTCATATATTTTTATCTATAGTTTATTGTTCTAGCCGTTTAAATAAGTATTTGTATTTTTAGATTTCATTTGAATAGAAATTATATAAAATATTTTGAAGTAACATATTTGTAACCAATTTTTCTTTTCATAACATAACTTATAGTGATACTAAGTCATTATTTAGGTCATCCATATTTTACATTTTTAATTCTTAATACAAATTTATGTAAATCAAATAGTTAAATATAATGTAGAATGGGCCATGTCTTAAAATAATAAATAAAATGAAAAGTAAATATCTAAAATAGATAAAAGATACTCAAAACACTAAAAATACTTAAAATATATATTGTTTCTCCATCCAAATATTCATACCAAACAAATTTGTTTTTGTTAAGTTTGGATCTTTTGGTATACATTATTCAAATTTATATGTTATGCATTATTTTTTAAAAACAAATTTGAGAAATTTAATTATATATGAATTTCAAATTTTTAAAAATAATTTAAACATGTTATCCGAATCTGAACTGAATCCACAAAGATCTGAACCTGAACCCGAACCAAAATTTTTATATATCCAAAAGAGACTAAAATCTTTAATTCCTAAAACGCAAAATACGAATAGACTCGATCTGTATTTAAAGGAGTACATGAGCATACCTCTACACATATCTATCTAACGATTTATTTTAAGAAAATTATAGTTAGTTTAGTATTTTCTTAGACAAAATGATTTTTGATAGTTAGTTTAGTATTTTCTTAGACAAAATGATTTTTGTTAGAGCTAATTAACATTGTGTGTATTTTTTTATTTTCCCAAACGATTGTTTGATTTGGTTAGTATATAAGATTTGACTTGGTTGGATTAATAGTTACATGTAAATACTATTACTATACACAAAACCGAATTCAAATTAATTATTTGACATGGTTCGTTCTATAGAACATTAGAGTGTAATCACAACTGCAGCCGGTTTGGTTTCGATTTCATGTTTTTATATTTCGTGTGATTAAATATGCATAATGGTGAAATTAATAATCATGACCTTTTTGTATCGATGAAGAAAATTCTGGCAGTAGCAGAATATTAAACTGAGTAAAGAAACTTATTATTGGGTCTGTTTAGTGGATGGGCTAGTTTAAGAAAGAACAGATGATTATTAAGATCATTAGGGAATGGGCTTTTAGTTTTTAAACTATGAAAAGAAGTTTAATGATCGATTAAATGAGCATTGTAATTGTCAATGGCATTTGTTGGTAATTATTGAGAAAAATTAAGGGTTAATTACAAAATGTACTTCCTTTTTAATAGATTAGATAATATGATTCAAATATTAAAATATATTTTTAAAATAATAGTATATATCGGTTGAATAGGCTAATATTATTAATTATCTAAAATATAATGATATATATATATATATATATTAAATAACATTTTAAATAATTAAATCTAATAAAAAAAAGACGTAGCTTGTAGATGTGTGAATTAGCTTATTATTTGATAATTTGATATGGTACCAAAGATTTTGATCCCACAAACAAACAAACTTCATGCTTAAATTAATGTTAAATCCTGATCGTTAAGAGAGTCTATCAAATAATCTACACTGAAAGTTGAGAGGAAATAAAAATAATGTATAAATGTGTGGCAATCGTTTATTTTTGAGATAGCTTTTGAATGTGAACCAACTCATTGTCTTGTTTCGATATATATATTTTAGGTCCAGACTAAACATGTTTTAAGATCTTTTGAATATATATGTTTTCAATTCACAGGATTGCAGCCTACGGAGAATGGAAACTATTATTTGAATTATGCAAAGATAAAGATGGTTTATTGACGAGAGAGGCAGTAAAGGGCGCCTTCGATGGCAGCATTTTCAGAAAATTGGAGAAAGAACGGTTATCTTCTTCGCAGAGCAAGAAAAAAAGATCACGTTAAAATATTCCCGAAGCCCATGCATCATCTCATCTTCAACATTACAAATGGATATACTTATGTGACTATTGTGTATATTTTTTTTATATGAAAATAGTTAGTTTTTTTGTTATGTATACTTTAGATAAACATATGCGTAATATTCCGATTAAACATTTAATACCGCTAGAAAATATAGTTATGACATGCATATTCATATTTAGACAATCAGACTAGTCCCCCTGAAGACGAGCTATTCTTTAGTTTCTAGGAGTGGAAGTAATTAATACATATATACAATACACATAAGTAGTAGATGAGAATCAGTTTATGTGCTTCTTTCTATCGATCTACCAACTTTGCCTCCACCATGGAAACAACATATGAGTTTCTTTCTAAGAGGTGTTGGTCTTTGCGGTATTCTGAAGAGCAGCTGCATATATCGACGTATTGGGATCGGTTCTTAGGTGAGAGAGAAGGTGTTGTACATCTGGTCGGAGAGAATCTGCTGCTCTTCCGATTAAGGCCAATACGTCTGGTCTCGGCTTGCTGCTACTTTGAACTGCACCTCCTTGTCCCTCGTAGTGAACAACATGGTGTCTGCAACCATTTGTAACACACAGACAGAACAAACAAGCACCATTAACGTCTCACATAACTAATCATTTGATTGTTATTCGGATATAGACAATGAATCCGTGCTTAGGTATTGAAGAAGCTCACAGGAAATCGATAAGATCTGCAATCTGGGATGCTTCAACTGGGACCTGTGTCTGCGAGTTTTTTCCGAAAACATCTACCATTGTGCTCAAGAGAAGGGCTAGCGTCTGTTGAGAACAGAACAGACCAAAATACCAAAGTCAAAATTAGACAAGAAAGTAGCACATAGTCTGAGGTTTGTAAGACCAGTTCCGTATTGGATAGGAGCCATAAGAGTTACCTTGTTAAAGAGCGCATGTGTGTTTGCAAGCCTAGGGAGAAGTGGTCCCATAATACGGAATACAACTCTGAGCATTGCAACAGATGTTACAGGCCGGAGGTTTTTGATGATGAGATGCGTGCCATCAAGCCATTCTTGTGGGAGATTGCTGAAGAAAGCATGAAGCAAGGCGACTATATTCCCTGGAAGAAGACACAACCATACACATGTAAAAAACAAACATTCACCTATGGATACAGAAGCTTAAGTGTGTAGCCACTAATCTAAGAATTGGTCTTGGTGCCTGCCTAATTAATAGTCTCATATAAAGTCGGTTTAGACGCCAGCCTAATCAATAATCTAATATAAAGCACCTAACTACCGTCTAGGGATTTTTGAACATTGTGTGTACCGTACCTATGGCGGTTGAGGTATTGTCCTGAGCAGCCCATGTAGGATCCATCAGAGCATATCCAACAGCCGAGTCTAGCTCACCTTGCGATCTCTTCCCATCACTAAGCCACCACGTTTCCCTCACCACACGTGAAGCCTCCACGTAAAGCTGCGTGTGAAAATCTGGAGGGAGCTGAGCAAGCAGAAGCCCACAAGCTTGAATCAAGAGACACGACAGTTGCTGGCATGTATAACCGCTTCTTGAGACAAAGCTCGCCGTGTTCATACAAGTGGACCTGCTTGCGCTCATGGAGTCCGTGCTCCCTCCTGAGGGAGACGTAGGCAATACCGACCCTTGCCCCACCCCGTTTGCAGCGCCGTGGAAGCCGTTGCCGGATTGAATAAGTGTGGACTGTATGTTGACGATTATCTGAACAAGAGAAGAGACAATCTGAGCAGCGGAGACAGGAAGCGAGAGGATCTCGATCACGGCTGTTTCAAGAACAAGTTGAGTGTATGTTCCAGGGTCCTGGATCTGATAGAATGCTTTCTGTCCCTCGGAGGCGTTTGCTGGTCCGGGCTGAGATGCTCCTGGAGTTTTTCCATGGAGAGGTCTCGCTGAGCTGTTTAACATGTCTGCCATTGAGCCAGACCTTGAGCTACAGTTGCTGCTGCTGCTAAGAGGTGGTATAACGTTGTTTACGAGATTCAGCAGAAGAGTGGCGAAGTAATCAAGAGGTGGGCATGTAGGGGAACTTGGGTTGCTGATGTACTGCGGGAATGATTCAGAGAATGGAATCTTGCTGAGACCAAGGACTCTTAGAATCTTCACAACAAGTTGCCCGGGAAGATGACCGTAGAAATAGGCGAGTATATCACGGACAAACGTGAATCTGAGAGGATGATAAGCTAGAAAATGAGAGTAGGCAGTCAAAATTTTATCAGCTGTATCCATTGCATTGTTTTCGATGAGCCTGTACACCACTAGAGGGATAACTGGAAGCAAACGTGCCGCTATATCATCAAAAAACGTCGGATACCTGTGTTTAACACAATTAGAAAAGGTAAAAACATTACCAAATTTAACAGAATGCTACACAAAATAACCAAAAAGAAGCATAAAAACATAGTTTTCAACATATTCCAAGGTCAGACACAAGTTTGCTAAGTTCTCATTGATGGTCGGTTGGATACTTGGATGCCAACAATACCAGTCAAGCAATCAAGTCATGTAGATTGTGTGTGAAATGGGATAGACACGTTACCTGTCTTTCCAAGAAAGATGGTTACCAAGGGCCTTTTGGAGTTCATTGCGTTTGAACACCTGTGTGAAAAGCCAGTGCTCAGGAGGTCCACGGTTTGCGCAATACATGTTAATCCTCTGCATAAGCTCTGGCCTTTCAAGTATAATTTTCTGTAAATACATTAAAAAAAGAAGAGACAAAATCCTTAGAAATTTTGTAAGATCCTACGCTTGTTTCAGGCAAAAGCATGAACATACTGCAATTATCAATGCGTGTGGATCATCATCACGGTCAATGAGCGCCAGAAGAAAAATGTCAAGAGGAAGCATTTCATGTGTCCAGAAGAAAAACGCAAGATTTGCGTCGTGCTTGTCTAGAATCTCCTGAAAAATATATCAAGATGCAATGTAAGAAAATGGATCAAGTAATGAGAAAAAGTGAGCTCAATCAATCTTAGGAACCTTTATATTGTGCCCTCTCTGAAGGTCTACATGAACTTTGTGAAGCAAAACATCTACCAAAGTGTATATGTTAGCAGTGACTTCTTCAGGTGAAACCTCTCTCAGAACCCGTGCCTGATAATAAGGGAAAATCATACAACTATCAGTTAACAATCTGTTCAGAACTTTAAAGAGACTAAACAAAAACAAACCAGATTTGCGCTGTTGACGTTATCAGGATGGCCTTGCATCAGCATACAAGCACCAGCGCATAGATACTGACGGTGCTGAGGAAAACTGTGACTGAGGTACGTCATAACGTAAGCAGGTTCAGCAGATGGTGAAAGAAGCTGAGTGCACTGGTTTATCACAGTTGTTTCAGCCTGTTGCCACGCCTGAATCGATAGGCCCCTCTTGTCCACCCTTCCAATCAAAGCCTCACGGAGAATGGACGGGAAATGACGCAGCGTCTTCTCTGACCAAGTATGCTGACTCGTCGCGAGTATTTGTTCCAGCATGGTTTGCAGATAAACCAAGTGATCAGCATCTGAGATACCACGTGTTTTGATTGTGATGGCTAGAGTCATGATTGTTATGCGGTTCAACGTCTCAGTGAACTCAGTTGGCCCCTGGTGATAGTATCATAACAACAGTTATTAACACACGAATCAGCCTGGCACAAGGGAGAGTTATTAGCACTTACTTTTCCCTCTCGTTTCACAGAGAAGAAGTCTCTGAGTGATAAAATGAGATTCATGCATAAGTTTTCAGCTAGTCTGAATATACGGTGGTCGCCACGTTTTGCTTTCAGTGCAGAGATTATTTTAGTAACATCATACATTAAGGTTTTGCTTTTTCCTTGGTATCTGCAAAAAGGTGGCACCAATAAGCATCAGTAACTTTGTTTAGTCTAACTTGAGAACTTTTTTGCTCATTTCTACCTGTATAGAGGAAGTAAACGGTAGTTCAGAATCTCAAGAACAAGCAAAGTCACCCCTGGCTTGCTTAGCAGAGAAGGATTTCTCTGAGCCAATTGCTACACAAAGTTAACCAATCTCATGAATCGCTTATGATCAATAAGCACAACAAGGAACCAAATAGCTTACACTGAAATGGGAACGGAACATTGAGTGAGGGGAAATGAGGAGCAATCTTGTGTATGTCTCAACCATTGCAATGCTAGGAACAACCTGCAGCCAGATCATTGCATCACTTAACATGTATAGTATCCTTCTGAGACAGAAGTACTAAACAAACCTGGCTAACAAACAAAGCTTCTTCCATTTGAAGGGCCAGTTTCAAGCACAAGTTCATTGAAAAGCCAGATAACAATGACATGGGTAATGGGGTCACTTCCTGCATCATCATTACTCTTTCGTTTGGCTGTAACCCTGGTAACTCAGCCACGCCAGCTGAAGACAACCAGTTTATAACTGTTTCACACGCCGGTTGTGCCATGGTATAGGAAACAACCCAAAACATGCCAATCGACCTATCATCCAGATTCATATAATCCATCATGCGCTCTCCTGAAAACCCCCAAACAAGAAACAGAATGAGAAGGAAGTTTTCTCTAAGCTGTCTTACTTAGTAAACAGTTGTCAGGATCTACCTTTGCTTCTCCACCACTCATCAATCTGTTTTCCCTTCAAGAGTTGGTCATTGTTTAGGTAATCCCTAGTTGTTGCGCTTAGTGACCAAATCCGTAGATTCTGACAACTGCTTACGAAGTCAAGCAACACACTCTGAGGATTATTGGGATCAGTTCTGTCTTCCCTGTGAAACGATAAGATCTTCCTAGTAGTCTCCACCTGATAGAGCAGAAGTTGTGATGTCACGCTCACAGAAAATGAAGTACAAGCTGCAAAAGGACATAGCATTGTTATTGAGCAAAGACCTTTTTAGGATCGGAGTTCAAAGCAGTCATCACAAGCTCCACGCGTATTATTTGTGCAAGCAACCACGTCACATGATTCGTTCGAAGAATATGATTATCATCGCCGTTAAGACGTAAGACCAACTTGTCAATAAAATCAACAAAATCAGTGCATCCACTTTTGATTAGAAAGAAGAATATATCTGAGAAAACCAACCACTCTTGCCAGCAATTTGCATCTGCATACAGAGAGAGAGAAGCAACAGACCACCAAGTTAATAACAAGACAGATCAAAAGACATGACAGGGAAAGAGACAAAACATTACCTGAGTTGGTCAGCTTAAGAAGCTCAACAATCCTGTCAATGATTGCCTCACAAATCATCTCAGAAGTGAAAACGGCACCAGGGATAGGTCCCGCTTGTGCAGAAGGTCTATAACAGGGAGCCACAACAAGAACACGTTTCCACCAGTCCGGTGAAGGCGTAGTGCGAATAGCGTGTCTAATGCAACGCACTGCTCTCTCCCAATCCAAGCTTCCTTGTGGAATAGACATCGCCAGATCCTACCATTCAACAAAAAAAAAGGATTCAAATTCACAAATTCACAAATTCACATTATATACAACTAAGCTATAAAACTAATCACCTCTCCACACAAAGGCTCCCCAAGCACACTTGGATACGTAACCGGCGAGTAGCGAAGGTGCACCGCAGCTTCGACCGAAACATTGGCAGGTGTCTGAGACGATATACGGTGAGTACCAAACGTCGGACAGTGAAGATGCTGGTCCAACATGAGCATGTGCATAGCCATCGCGTCCCTCCTCCGGTGTATCTCCATGACAAGAGTGAACAAGGCTTCATCATCATCAGGTACGTTCTCTATAAACTGCAAACCACTTCGCAGAAGCTCATAAAACGGAATCCGAGATTTACTACCCTCGTCCACCAACAGCCATATCACTTCCAAACAGCTCCTTAACCATTCAGCTAAACTCTTCTCAGCTCCTCCCAGCTCTCTCCTGTCCCAGTTCACAAGCCAGCTCATCATGTGCTGGAAGATCTCGGCGTGAGTGACGGGTTTGAGATTGAACTCAACGCCGATCAAGATGATCTTGCAGCTGATCGTACGCAGACTGTTAATCGCTGCGGCTCTCACGCGTTGACTACTTCTCATAGCAGTATCTTTTGCCAAAGGAGCTTGTTCATTCCCTGAAGGTCCTGGAGAACCAATGCCATGAGGTAGAGACTGTGAAGAAGTGGCAGAAGAACCAGCTTGGTTTAGTGAGGCCTCAGCAGCGGAGACAGAGGAGAGAAGGGATGGTAAGAAGGTATCCCAGTTAACGTAACCAACTCTAAACAATGCACGCAAGGCAAAGAGAAGAAACTCGGATCTAGGTGCATGGTTGCTACATTGTAACACCATAGTTACCAAAACTGACTCCGTGATTGCCCTCAACTGATCAGGGTCCTGATTGATAAGAGTTGGATATAAGCAAAAACTAAGAGGGGAGATTAAAAAAAAAAAGATGAAAGCTTTTTACATTGAATTGGCTCTGAAGCTGCTCGAAGTCAACAATGAACTGCTCGTTTCCAGGTGGTAAGTCTCTACTTGGAGCATGAACACGCTTCTGGGACTTGTTCCTATTCAAAAAAGAATGAATTTTTATTAGTCAAATCGATGTGAAGGAAGCAGGTAAGGATCGTGGAAACCTTACGGAGGATCTCGAACAGGTTCATCAGGCTTTTGCCGGTTTCCTCTCTGTTCAAAAAAGGTGAAGTTTTTTCAGCGAAGAAAGTTTCAAAGTGGGAGGAGATGGAGAAAAGAGAGATTGATGATAATACCCCTAAGTAGAGATTGAAGAGGTCGATGATCTTGGCACGCGCAGGATGGAACTGGTACGATCTAGAAGATGAAGAAGGAGCAGTGACTGTGCGCTGCTGCTGCGATTGATCCATTGTAAAGCGAGCTCTGTTGTCCTCACTCTTCGTTTGCGATCTTTCTTTCTTTTGGTGTTACTTTGATGATTCTTGAATGAGGTTTTTTGGGTTTAAAGCTAAGCTCTTTTTTTTTCAATGAGACAAGAACACAGAGCTTGTTTTGTTTCCAATCTGACTCGTTTATTACCAAACTCTATGTGTCTTAAATGCTTACGTCAGCATTTTTTTTGGCGAAAACGATTACGTTAAGTTCAGTAGTAGTTATACAAATATGAGTCACAAAATCTGTTCTTGATTTGCATCAACGATTTGGTATTGAAGAGTTTGTCTTTGTGAGAGATTAACACATTGAACTCGAAATAAATAGTTTGAATACAGGACATAATCGAAGATGCTCTTTTTTTTTGGATGGGAACAATTCTCTCATTGGTGATCTAAGGGTTCCACAGCAGTCTTGAATAGAAGAACATAAACCTTGTCGATCTGGAAATATATGAACCCTCCAATGGAATGAGTCACGTATGAACCAAAGCTCGTCCCAACAATGCAGTGCCACGCAGGACCATATGCAGAATCGAAGTCCTGCAACATGATGGAAACTTTGCTTCATGAGTAGAGAGCAGAAGTAAAGTTTATACAACTGGTTTGCTAGTTTAAATTCGATGTAACATGTCGTTTGACAAAGGGACAGAAGCTCAAGTTAGAGATAAGAAACATATATCAAGGTGAAGAAAAAGATAAAACAAGTCAATCATGTGCCAATCATAAAAGCTGAGAACGGTCGCCATTATTAAAAGATTATAGTGAATACTTACAAACAGAAAGCCACTATACTAAGTGCTGCTAACAGATCAGTGAAAACTTAATTGTTTTTACCAACCACTTTGTGAAACCAATGTAGAGCCTCTCTTCTTACAGTTGGATCATATTAAAAGTTTGCTACTTTAATTCACATTTGAGCCCCAAAACAAATCTTTGCACTTGTGAGAAGCAATGCCTCCACCTCTAGGCTCTAGTCAACTATGAGGAATTGGGCGACTTCACAAGTTCTTAGCACCAAAAAGTGATTCATTTTGATTAAACTCAGAAAGCTAACAATCAAGGCTCTCTAAGTAGGAACACTACCCCCCAGATTCAAAAGTGTTGATCATCTCTGAGCTATGTACAATTCTATGGAAAATCTGCATAAATGAACAATTATATACATATTTATATATATGTGGTATGCCAGACCGGTCTATTAGACGACAACCCAGTCCTTTGTACAAAGAAGTTTCCATTTAGGCAAGGCTCATTTCCTACCTAAAGCAAAATGCTTCAGATTTAATCATCAGGTAGGTAGCATCTAACTCTAACAGCACATAAAAAGAAGCTTCCAAACTACCCAGTATAGCAAATGGTTGATCCTATTCCTAGGTCTCATAAGTCATGGCCTAAGTCAGCTCAAAAAACCATCTCAGTAAGCAACAAGAAACATCCACTTTCAAGACAAACCCCCAACAGATTCATACATACAATTATCATCCCAATACAAAAGATTTAAGAGAAAACCCAATCTCCAGATTTGTCGCACAAGCACAAATCTTCAGATCAACGAGAAGACAATAACAAAGCTAACAGAGAAAGAGTGCTACTTGAAACATAGCCCTAAAGACCCACTACTTGATTCTGTGTCAAATGTTCAAAACTCACTCCACAGAGCTAGAATCTGTCGCTGGTGCGATAAAGACACGATTTTTAAGCGAGAGACAGAGAAAAGACCAAACCTTCTTAAGGGCAAGAGCGAGTCTTTTGTTGTCGGCTTTACCAGGCGTGGCATTCAATATCTCACGGGACAAACTGAAAGCCCTGTTCTGCACGGGGAGAGGCATGTCGGAAGCTCTAACACGAACATTGAACTCCTCTTTAAGGTCCTGCTGCTCTTTAGCCTTCTTCTTCTGCTGTATCAAACCGTTCAAGAACTTGCTTCTTCTCTCTAGTTCCAGCTCAACTCCTTCCATGTCTCTCTCTCTCTCGCATCACTCAGCTATTGGATCTCGTTTTTTTCGCTTTTCCTCCTTTTAATCGGAGAAAAAACAAGGTAGACTCAGTTAGGGTTGGTTAGTTCGGTTCGGAGGTTTGAGGAAATGTCTTGAGGAAATGTCGTGTAGGACAGAGGGACAAAATAGCGTTCTTGTTTTAGCTGAAAGCAGCTGACTTGGCCAAAGATAAATTCCTAATTATAACACATCTTTAATTAGTGTTTTATTATATAACTAGATGATGGTCCGCACACTTGTGCGGACTAAAGCTTCGAATGGACAACGCAAATCATAAAATGCAGATCAAATAGAAATGCAGATCAAGCAGAACAAATACAGATCAATCTAATTTAATAAATTAATATATTTAAATAATTTTTGAAATAAATTTTTTTAAAAAATGAAATATTTTATACAACATATTATATATAAGTAATAAATATCATGTTGACAAATATAACAGTAAATATAATATTTTAATAACTATGGTGAAATTTTAAAATATATGAAAATTCATAACAATTACAATAATAATAAAGAGTATTCTTGTTTTTCTCTTTTTTTTTGTATATTTATTCATTTTTGGTTCTTTCTTACTAGTCCTGCGACTTCGGTTTTCCGAAACCAAACCGAACAAACCAAACCGTCGGTTTTCGGTTGACTGAAAATTTTAAAACTAATTCTGAAATTAACCAAATTAAATTTTAGTTCGGTTAGGTTATCGATTAATTTTGGTTTTCAAATTTATTTCCGAAAATTACCAAACTTTTAACTTTTCGGTTAATTTCGGTATATTTTGAATTTTTTTTGGATATTTTGGGTTAAATTCGGTAATTTTTTATTTTTCGGTTATTTGTTTTTATTTTATATTTTAAATCAAAAATCAAACCAAACCGAAAATCGAATTAATTTTAAAAATCATACCGAATTAAACCAAACACAAAAACGTAACCGAACTGAAAATTTTTTTGGTTTGGTTCGGATCAGCTGGTTCGTTTCGGACAATAATCGCCGGACTATTTCTTACCATTTGGTTCAACTATAAAACTAATATTGTCAATTTTATATATTTTATTGTATCAATAATCGCCAGTTTAAGGTACAAAAAAGAGAAAACTTTTCCGGCGAAAAAGGTAACTAACCCTCGTCACCGTCTCATCTGCTCATTCTCGGCGCCGCCCGCTGCCGCCACCACGAGCACCAGATCGGTCTCGTCTCATCTCAACCTATCTTGCAAACTAACTTACCCAATCTCGTGTTTTGCCATGAAACCCCGGAACCGCATGACGTGAACGCAGTGCCTCCATCACCGCCATCCTCGCCGATACGGTGGAGGATTCGCCTCAAACCAAACACTCAAGTTGGCGTCTATCACTGCCACTCCAGATCCTCGTTGGCCATCTAAAGTCCGCTGGTCAATGGTGACTCCACCGCCTGAAACGCTTCCAAGCTTGGCGAAGTCGTCTTCTCCGGGAAAGTCAAGTACTGTACCCATCGCTGTAGATGATTCTCTGCCTCCGTCGTCTGCCAAGAAACAGTCACCGTCAACCATACCACCGTCTTCGCCTTCTCCGGCTTTGAAGGATTCGAGCAATGGGTCTCTTATCGAAGCTAACTCTCTGTCCGTGCCCTCGTCTTCTATGGCGTCTTCACCTCGAGCTCCAATAGTTCCTCGAACAGGCGCTGAAGCCTCTCAACCTGGTGAGTCCAACATAATTGATAGCGCCTGAAGGAAAAAGATTGTTCAATTAGATTTGCTCACTCCTCCAGCGGCAGTAGGTATGGTCTCATCTCCTCCTCTCACGATAGCGGCTGAGATCCCCGTCATCTTTACTCTTGGGAAAGGGTGCTTGGTCAATACCAATCAACATTATCTCCAAAGAAAAAATGCAGTCTCCATCCGTTGATCTTTTTAATCAAGAGAATTGGCCAACATTGAAAGATTCTCAAAATGGCGACCTTAAGAAGCGACAAGGGTTTGTGGGGGTTAAAGGCAAATCTTTCAAGGAAGCAACTCAGGTTTCCATTCCTCAGGATGAAAGAAAGGAAGACAATATCCGATTTCCATGGGCTGCGAAAATGGATCCAGCTGCTCGAAATCTCTATAGAGCTGCAGAACCTCTTTTCTTAGATGATGGTACACCAAAGGTAATCATTCCTAAACACGTTCTGCTTCAGGGTGTAGAGAATCAAAGAGATTATATACTTGGCCAATTCTTTAGATGTGCGCCTCCTCCTGGTGGTCTTATCCACGCTGTTCTCAACAAGATTTGGGGCAGAAAGTGTTCAATCTCCATCAAGAAACTGGAAGACTCCAAATATCTATTCCATATCCCTGATGCAGACACTCGAAGATGGGTTCTTCAAAGGGGACTTTGGCATGTTGATGATTGCCTTATGTTCGTTGCTCCATGGGTCCAACAAACAAGTCTCGCTATCCCTGAGATAAGAACGGTTCCCATTTGGGTAACCTTAAAGACTATTCCCAATATTCTTTATTCTATCTCAGGAATCAGTCATATTGCCTCTGGATTGGGAGCTCCTATTGCGACTCATAAGCCAAGGTTAGATCCCTTTCTCATGGGTGAAGCAAAGATACTTGTGGAAGTTGAACTATGCAAAGCATTTCCACCTAGGATTGCTGCAAGTGATGAAACAGGTTTCATCTCGATGGTTGATGTGGAGTACGCTTGGCTACCTTCTACGTGTGGTCGTTGTGGTCAGCTTGGGCATAAGGAAAAGCGTTGTTTGGAACCAGCTAAAGTAAATGGCCCTGTCATGGACATTGCTGTTGACCTTACCGACCATTACGTAAACAAGGAGTGCCAATCAATCTCCAAAAAAGATTGCCTCAACAATTTCCACGAAGGAAAAAAACTTTGAAAATATAGTATCTTCATCAAATATAGCGACTGTGGCTACTCTTTCAACTCCTACAACTAAGAAGGAAATCAATGATGTGCAGAATCCATCAGTCTCCCAAACTGGCAGTATCAGAAAATCTGCATCAACAAATGACCTGCTAGTAACAGTACGCGAGGCTTCAACTGAGCCTTACGACAATACACCATTCGAGGTCCTAGCTAGATCACTCACACACTCGCAAGAGGTATTTACTGCCCCTTGCTCAAAGAATGATATCACTTTGCCTATATTAGCATCTGCAAATGCTTCAACTCAGTCACTGATTATGGAAAAAATCCCATCACAAGTCACTTTGGAAGGCTCTGTTTCTTCTGAAAGGGAGGAACATATGGGTGCCTACACTCCTATCGCTCATAACCATCAAAATTTTCATTTAGATCCGCTGAATCCGGGTTCTTTAGGGAGAGATGATGGTAATGATGTGGATGAAGAGACTTCTAGTTACTTAACTAGAGGAGGCAGATCAATCAAACCAACTCAAAAGATTCAAGATATGGGATGGACGAAGGTAGGTGGAAGAGGTAGAGGTCGTCGTGGGTCGAGGAAACAAAACCATCAATAATGTCTTTCGACCTCTTGTTGCTTATGATTCTTAGCTGAATCATTCATTAGGGTTGTTATAACTCTCCTTCTTTTTAAAAACTTTCTAAAACTTATGAGTGAGAACTCATACTTGTAACCTTTTTATGCATTTATTATGAAAGCCTTTTACAAAAAAAAAATAATCGCCAGTTAAAATTTAAAATATAAAATTGGATGAATTTATATGTAAGAACAAAAAATATGAAAGTATTTGCATAAATTTATTAAACTAATTTATATGAACTAACTATAAATATATTTTATCTCTATAAAAGTATTAAAAACCTGAAAATGTAAAAAGAATAGTTAAACAAAAATAAAAAATACATGAATGTTTTATAGGTGTTCCAAAAAAATGAATATATATTATAATATTCAGGAAACATTTGTATAAATTATACTGTATAAATAAATAATATACGTTTCATATTCATTTTTTAAATAATTTTTTCTAAAGATATTGTCTAGACTGAGTTTTTTTAAAATATTTTAAGATAGTACTTTAAAAATTACAATTTTAGTTAAATAGTAAATATAAACGGATGGATGCATTACAATATATTTGTTGGAAAAAAATAAAAACTTTCATTGAAAATTGACTTCAAATTTTAAATCTATTAACTTCATAATTCAATGAAATATTACAATTCAAAAAGTACTTTGTTTTGAAAATAATTCTTTAGACAGATTTGTTTATAATAATTAACTAAATATATATTATAATATTCATGAAAATTTTATACAGAATATACTATAAAATAAATACTATATGTTTTAAATAATTTTTATTGAATTTTTTTCCAAAATAAATTATGACTTAAGATAACAGATGAAATAAACTATTTTATATAATTTTAAAAGATTTTATCTTTGGTTTGGAAATGAATCAAATGAGTTAAATAGAATTATTAATAAAGAGTTAATTGAGAAAAAGAATCAAAAACACATTACTGGTCTCCTGCAAGTTTCCCAGCATATTTCCCTCCTTTTATGCAGATCAATAATTTACTTCCTTAAATAAATCTGCATGCAGATTTATCTGTGTTTTTTTGTTCACCATCTAAAAAGGTAAATGGAATTAAAATGCAGAACAATCTGAAAAATTAATGTTCTGAAAGAAATCTGCATTTTGATCTGCATCTCGTTCAAAGCATAATATATATCCAATTAATTTAAATTTTAATAGAAATTTTAATTTCAATCTCATTTATCTAATTAGTTTCAAATATTAAATTAATCAGAATATATAATTTATCTATTTTATTACAATACAACATAGATAATGATTTGATATTTATAAAATATATTATTTATTCTATCACTAAACCATATGTAAAAGATATCGATGTCATAATAACATAAAAGATAAATATACAAAACCTATGAAATCAAACCCTTTTTCATCAAAATCTTAATTTCATTTTATATAAATTTCTTTTACATCAAAGTTCATGGAGATGACACACATAAAAAAATCTATAATAATTTAAAACATACTTTTATTTAATTAAAATTTATAAACTAAAACTAATAAATTGTTTATGTCTACTAAAAGCTGGTTTTTTTTTAAATTTTTGAAAGCGAGAGATTGTATTTTTTGACTCATATTTTTTATAGATAAAATAATTCGTTAACATGAAAGAGAAGCAAGCTTCTTTTTAAAAATAATAAATAAAACATTCAATTAATAATTTAATACTACTAAATTAAACATAAGATGAACAAAAATATAAAATTATTGCTAAAATTTGATAATACTCATTAATAATAATTATCCTTGAATATTATGAAAATATCTATTAAATAATCCCTAAAAATATTAAAAACTAACAGTTCAAAAATTTATTTATTAAAACTAATGACTCAACTTAAATCATAGAATATGATAAAAAGCTTCTAAAAATAACAAAGCATGATAAATAAATAAAATAACCTAAAATCATGTAAAATATGATAAGTAAACAAACTTAAAATTACCACATAAATTATTGAAAAATATGACAAATAATAAATTTACCAATGATTAAGAATATGACAAATAAATAAATGACCTAAATTATGGAGAATATGACAAATTATAAAAAAAATTATTAAAAATAGAAACAAATAAAAAAATTATCTAAAATTGTGGAAAATATGGCAAATATGTAATAAGTAATGACAAATAATCAAAATAATCTACTACTGAATATAATGAAATTATTTATTAAAATAATCACTAAAAATATTTAAAAATTAGTAATAGAAAATTTATTTATTAAAACTAATGAATCAACCTAAATCATGGAATGTGTCAAATAAGATTCCATAAAATAATAAAACATGACAAAGGCTGACAAAAAAATAAAATAAAATAAAAATGACAAATAAACAAAATACCATATAATCATGGAGAACATGACAAGTAATCAAAACTAAAATTACCACCTAAAATTATTTTAAAATATGATAAATAAATAAAATTATTAAGAACATGGAATATAAATAAATAACCAAATTATGTAGGATGTGACAAATAAGTAAAACTAAAATTATTAAAAACGTAACAAATAGGAAAATTACCTAAAATTTTGGAAAATGTTACAAATAAGCAATAAACAATGATAAATATGCAAAATCAATTAATTGATAAGTAATCAAAATCACTTCATAAATAATAGTATAGATAAAGTACACCTTTAGTTGGTCTTAATCATAAATAATAATTACTTTTGTGTCTCTAGTCTTATAATATTTTGATATTTTCTTTTAGTTTCGCAAAAAAATATCATTTGAATTTAATTTTTATTTAACAAAAAGTACTATTTTACATTTTCAATAAAAAAATTTGTAAATAATATTCTACTTCTAATCTTGTTATTCTAATATATTATTTGGTGAGCTTTTTGTTAATGTATTAATGATAAACAAAAAAAAAACTTTACATGATTTGTATTATATTCTTGTTGATAGATAATAACAAAAAGATGTGGTTTTATATATGATTTGTAAAATTTTACATAATATAGTGTTATTAACTGTTACATGCTTTTTAGCTGTTACAAAACATGCCGATGCTTTTTAAAATTTGTGGGTCTGATGTTTATAGATAGCTTGTGTTAGCTATATATGTTTTGTTAAATGCTATAAAATAGATTATCAGGCTAAGTTAACAATTATTTTACTCTATTTTTTCCAACTCATCCGTACTTACAATCAATTTAAGCCACGATCTGCGTGCTCTTCACAAACTGGCCAGAACCGATATCCAGCATATATATTTTGGGTGTCATGTTTTAACAGTACGTTCACGTTTGCTTAAATAGAAAGTTATTCATTTTTAGGAAAATATTTGTCAGCTACAGCCTACATGAGTTATGATTTATCACATGATTACACATTTCAAAATAATTCAACCAAAAAAACTAGCTACATACAACGAAAAACGCATTGCCGAATGTTGTTTAGTTTTAACAACTACTTTTGTTGGGGTCCCGAATGAGTGTAATTACACATCCTAACCCTGGCTTTCTTACCTCTAGTCTTTAGAGAGGGTTACTTAGATAATACAAGAATTTCAAGATAACTAGGTTTTGCCCAAAATGGATGTACAGATGTCATTTTTGTGATATGGGAATGGGAGTACAAGAAGCTAATTTAGATAAATATGTGTTTGTTGCAGTCTCTACATCCGTGACCTCAAAGTCATGATCTCAATTTCTATTATTATTGAGAAGGGTTTGTAGATGGCTCTTCTTTTACCATTTTGGAGTCTTTGGTGCGGAGACCTATCACTGAATCAATACCCACAATTATAGAGTACAAGAATCTTTTAGTTGTTACCAACAAGTTGGTTTGACTCTTCACTTGCCTTAGGGACCATATATATTCCAATATTCCGCAAGTCTCTTGATTTGACAATGAATCTTATAACGCTCCGACCGTCCATGGCTAATGGACCACCTACGTCTACTCACTTGGTCTGTGGGCCCCATCCTGTCTAATGGAAGGTGCATTAATTTTCTGAAGGCTCGAAAGTCATGTTTACTGATTCTGCATTAATCACTACATGACTTTTCTCCGTGTTTTGGCCTCACTCGCACGATATCACGCATCACTTTCCGATAGGTCACCCATCCTTCCACTACTCTTAGCCCAAACACGCTTAACTCTGAAGTTCTAAATGGAGGTGTTCCCGAAAAAATAAGTGCATTTTGGTGACATAGGTAGCCAAATCAATTCTCTTAAGCCTTTCCACATATACATAAATCGAGATATTACAATTCACCCCACTCACAAAGCGCAACACCCCCATTACACACCACGATAGGTCTCAAGACGCCTCTCGGGTCAGAACCGAGATGGTTAACCAACTCTGATACCACTTGTAACGCTCTCTGACCGTCCATGGATAATGGACCACCCACGCCCGCTCACTCGGCCAGTGGGCTCTATCCCGTCTGACGGACGGTGCACTAATTTTATGAAGGCTCGAAAGTCATGTTTACTGACCTTGTAATCACCACATGATCTTTTCCTGTACTTTTGCCTCACTCGCATTATATCGTAAATCACTTCACGGTAGGTTATCTATCCTGCCACTATTCCAGTCCAAGCACGCTTAACTTTGGAGTTCTAAATATATGTGCTCCCGAAAAGGCTAGTGCACTTTGGTGACATAGGTAGCCAAATCAATTCTCTTAAATCTTTCTACATATGCCAGGAATAGGGATGTTACAATTCACTTATAACATCCGACCGCCCATGGTTAATAGGCCATGCACGTCCGCTCACTCGGTTCGTGGACCCCATCCGGTCCGACGAGCGGTGCGTTAATTTTTTCAAGGTCACCCATCCTTCCCGTCTGACGGACGGTGCGTTAACTTTTCCAAGGTCATCCATCATTCCAATACTCTAGATCAAACACGCTTATCTCTAGAGTTCTAAACGGATGTATGCCAGAAAAGTTAAACGCACTTTGGTGACATAGGTGACCAAATAAATTCTCTTAAATATTTTCACATATCACAACTCGGAATGTTACAAGTTCTAAGAATCTTGAAAAAGTTCTAACACATCTTCAATCATTATTTCGTGTTCTATTTCATTTCCATAAATGTTTGACTTCCATAAATGTTTAACAGCATTAAAAATAACAAAGTGGTACTTATATAATTAGTACATAGTAACATACCAATAACCCAAAGTTTACTAGGACAAAACTTAAAAAGGGAAGCATGCATTATCAAATGCTAATCTAAAGTCAGGGGAAAGACTAGATGATAATAATTCGACATTATTTAAATAACGTAATTGATAAATATGTGCAACTATTAAAATGTTAGAATAAAAATGTCACCAGAAAATAAACTTAATTGAATCACTCAATCTACCACTTTATCTACGGTTGCTCTATAAAAGGGGTTATGAGCATTCAGTATGTACTCACTCACTGACTCACTCTCATTCTAAAAGTAAACTAGATAAATCATCTGGACAATGGCACAGGCGATGAAGTCTTCTTTACAAGGAGAGATTGGAGCAGATGTGGAGATCAAAGCTCCGGCCACGAAATTCTTTCACATCTTCGCAGTGAGACCACAAGATGTCTCTAAAGCCTCTCCTGAAACCGTCCAGGGATGTCGTGTGCAAGGGGAAGAGATAGGAAGAGTTGGCACTCTCATCACTTGGAACTATGTTCTTGGTAAGCAAAACTTGTATTATTGTTTACATTTATAATATACTGGACGCTAGAAGATGTGATTGGTAAAAATTGTGTTTTGGTGGAGATGGGAAGCCAAATGTGGTGAAGGAGAGGATCGAGGCAGTGGATCCGAAGAAGAATATGATAAAGATGAAAGTGATAGAGGGAGATCTTACGAAAGAGTTCAAGAACTTCTTAATCACGATCCAGGTGACTCCCAAGCAAGGAGGACCTGGATGCGTGGCGAAATTAAACATGACATATGAGAGGATTGATGAAAACGTGGCTCACCCAGAGACTTTGCTCCAAACTGGTGTCGAAATGTTCAAAGACATCGATCAAATGCTTCTGTCTAAGGAATAGGTACTCGTCGAATATCTCTATATATGTATCTATCTCTATGTATTTGGGTGGTTTGTATCAATAATTCTCTCTCTAGATCTAAAGAGATGTGAGTGATATGAAAGTGTGTAATTAATGCAGCACATCATTTAGCATGACAATGTTTATTTCTTATATGGGCTTTGGTGTTATCAAACGAAGGTCTTCTAATATTTACTTAGGTTTCTGTTTATTTTCAGGTAGATAAAGATTAGGAAGAGTAAATGTTTTATCTCTAGGCTTTAGTTTATTCTTTTCAATATCTATTCTATAAAAACAGCAACATGACCAGGTAACAAGGGTTATGTACATCTTAAAATTTTAACAACACATATGTTTTTAATATAACTGCATCGAAATATATATATTTTTATGTAACCACCACTTATATTGCATAATAATCGGCAACCACTTTTTGGTAACTGCATCTATATATCTTTTTTATGTAACCACCACTATTTTTATTGTTCAAATCCCATCAATTTTTTGATGATGTTCATGTATTTCACCGAACTTGATTTTTTTTTTCTGAACTTGCTTTTCTCTTCATGTGGAAATAATATCCTCAATCTATCGAGAGAGCCTTTCATGGATATTAGATGGAGCTTTTCTTAGATTATGTACAATGAGGGTGTTGAATAAAAGATTCAACAGTTGAATCACTACAATGAGGGTGTTGAAAAATGAAATTTGATGATGTGGATTAAACTGTGTTGAAAAGATTCAACTAGTTGAATAAGAAGAAAGTGGGGACCACTAACGACACATGTCACTTTTCTAAGTTTTTTTGACATTTTCATATTCTCTTTGTTATTTAAAACTAATAATCGTATTATAAATTAAATAGTTTATTTTTATTTTTAATACAAAAATTTATCATTTTAAATTCTCTATCAATAGAGACTAAATTTATTTAATTTGGATATTTAAAAAAATTATCATTAAATTGTAAAATAGGGTATTGAATTTTATTAAACAAAACCATTGTAATAGGTAAAAATTGAATGTGTGTTGAATGATGAAATGGAAGAAAGAGAAGATGATGTGGAGTGTAAAAAGATGAAGTGGAGGGTGTTGAATCTTGAAACCATTGTACATAGTCTTATGAAAATTGAATCAAGAGATGTTGGGCTTTCTTCAAATGTGTTTGCGTGGATCTGGAAGAATTCGTTGGTGCCTCTGTGGAAGAATACTGCAGGATTGCTTTGCTGAAGTCCGGTGGTGGCGTTGTGATGGTTCATGAGAAGAAGGACACCGCTTGCGTCTTTTTTTTTGTACAAAAAAAGTTTTGTTTTTGTCATTGGATGACAAATTAGGTTTGGGCTTTTATCTTTGAAGGTATATTTGATGATATACAGGTTTCGTTAAAATGTCTAAATGCTTCTACTGCTAATGAGTTTTCATTTTAAATTTTTAATAAAATAAATATACGACAAAAACAGTTTTGTATATGTTTTAGCATCATGAGATCATGTATATAAGTTTTTCTTTAACATCAAGATCATGTATATAAAGTTATTTTGACATTAGACAACACAAAATATTATGGTTTTACAAACCATTATATATGTATTTATAAAAATTATGTTTTATTTTTCACCTAATAATATTTTAATCTAGCATTACAATCTGTTTTTGTCGTTTTAAGATTTTAATAAGGTGTAAAGAGAACTTTCAAGATTTTACCATTTCGAGACTCATTAATTATTTATTAATAATTATTATTTATGTTAATTTAATATTTATTAAATTAAACCACTAAAATAAAATCAAGTTGAAATAACAAATGATTAAATCAGAAAAACCATAATGCAGATCTAAATTATCTCAAATCCTTAAAAAATAGTTTCATTTAAAATAAAAAGTCATATAAACTAATTTTAATAAAAATTATAGAAAAAAGTTTAAAACACACAAAAATAAATTTTATCAATACAGAACGGGTCTGTGACAAAAAATAATACATAACAGGTTAAAAATATAAATATTTTATTTAAATTAAAATACAAAAAATAAAGTCACTGTGAAATAAGTTTAACTACGGGTTAAGTAAACAAAATCATAATATGGGTCAGAATTATTTGGAGTCTTCAAAAATTTAGTCATATTTAAAATAACAAAAATAAGTCATATAACTATATTTAAGATAAATTTCATGAAAATTTTAAAATATATAATTTATCAAAGATCATAACTTTCATTAAGTAAAAGAAAAAACTCAACGAAAAATATACCCACCCTTTGAAAGGCGGGTCAGAGTCTAGTTATCTTCTTATATAAAAGAAGATCGAACGTGTTATTATTGTTACTGGGGGTTTTCAAATAGGTTATTGGGACTTTCTTCTCAAAGCAAATCACCTCCTGTTACAATCCTGAGAACGTTTGAAACAGAGTCGTCGAAGAAAAATCACTCTCGTGATGACTGTTTTCTTCTTATTGTCCATTACGCTGCTGCTGCTTGGTATCAGAGCCATAGGATCCTAATCATGCCGCAAAAGAAAAACCTTCAACAGCTACTAGAGGAGCAGAACGTGGTGTTAAAGGGAGTACTAACGGAGTTTCAGAATGATTGGCGCAACATGTTGCCAATCGCGATTGAAGCAGCAGTTCATACAGTTCTCCAAACACAAGTAATGTCATTGATGACAGTCCGTTTGCAAGGAACTATGACCGTTCAATTCAACAAAAGTTTTCTGTAAGATGATGGCATCACAAGGAAAATATGGAGAATTGTTATGATCAAGTTAAAGACTTCTTTGGCGAGCCCGTCTACGATGTCTATGATGTTGAATTATCTATGGAGACAGTGTATGATGCTTATCATGATGAAGTTCGAATTCATGATGAGGAAGTTGAATTTCACATTCAAAAAGGAGAATACATACAGTGAATGTACACAGTCAGGAAGTGTTGTGAGCGTCAACAAATTCGACGAGAAAGATGAAGTTTCGTCTTCTCAGGATATGTCGGAGCTGGAGAGCATGGATAAAAAAATAAATGGTGAATTTAATTATCTTGCAAATTTTCATGGGTGTATTAATAATGAACCACTAGATCGCGGAAGATGTGCGAATTAATACATTGCATTACGGTGAGGAAGATCATGATAACAAGTTTTGTGGTATCTAGTTTTTGGTATCAATGACAAAAAGACGATATATGATATTTACATAGATAATATATCAGCCAAGAACTTTGAATATTCCACTAGAATTGCAAATGAGGGAGGAATGGGAACCTATCTTTGCATCCCTGAGAATATAAATGGCTCTAAACGAAAGCTCTTCACTTTTCTAAAAGAACAGCTACAAAACCAGAGTAATGGTTGGTCAGAAAGATGGTTATCAAGGAGAGGGAAGGAGGTGCTTATAAAGTCTATACTTCTGGCACTACCTATGTATGTAATGTCAACATTGCTACTACCGCTCGAGACTTGTGAGAACCTAGCTAGTGCCACAGCACAATTCTGTTGGTGTTCAAACCCACCTAAAAGAGGTATACATTGAGTTAAATGGGAGAAGCTATGCAGATCAAGAGAAGAGGGAGGGATAGGATTCAGGTTGATCCATGAATTCAATCTTGCCTTACTAGGCAAACAGCTTTGGCGATTAGTGCAATTCCAGACTCCTTATTGGCAAGAGTTTTGAGGGGAAAATATTTCCGATGTAGTTTGCCTTTGCGACTAAACAAAACGGCTAACCCCTCTTATGGGTGGACGAGTATAATGGCTGCAAAACCGTTAATAGCACTGGGAATCAGACAGAAGGCACACTCTAGAAATGAGATTAGGATTTGGGAAGATCTTTGGATACCAACGATACCGGCAAGATCAGCTAGGCCTATTTCTCCGGTAGTTCACTCGATGATGCCAGCAAGTCAACTGATGATAGGGAACCCAAAGAGGTGGAACTTGGAGATGCTGCAAAACTATGTCAATCAAGAGGATATCCCATTAATTCAATCACTGGCCATAAGTCAGGATTATCATCGAGATGAATATTGCTGGAGTTATACAAAGAATGGAATGTACAATGTTAAGTCTGGTTATTGGGTGGCAACAAAATTGCTTTGAGAAGAAACGCTGGAGATACAAGAACCAAGTATAACAAAACTTAAGGCCTTTTCCTGGAAGATAAAAGCTCGTCCAAAAATCTGACACCTCATTTGGCAAACGATATGTGGACAACTAGCAGTAACAAGTAATTTGACTCATCGACATATGAGGTGCGACAATCATTGTCCTAGATGTGGTGCAGAAGATCAAACTATAAATCATGCAATATTTGAGTGTCCTCCAGCTCTACAGACATGGGCACATGCAGCAACTCCAACTCCACCAATGATGTTTCCTACTGCAAGCCACTATACAAATATGGACTATCTTTTATGGCGAAAGAACGATATTGAAGGTCCAGAGCTGGAAAGGGATCCATACCTTTGGATTATATGGCACATTTAGAAAGTCCAGAACGATAAATTATACAGAGGGATAGACAGGGATCCATTGGAAACTGTCTGCCATGCTGAATCTGAATGTCATGCTTGGTTTGAAGCTAATCAAAAACAAGAAGAATCGGTGGAGACCCAAGTTTCACAACAAGTGGAGATCTCTGAGAGATGCATGATAGATGGATCATGGACACATGACGCACTCTTTAGTGGTTATGGATGGACATGGACAAACTCTAGAGGAGTAATCCAGTTATTGGGTGCAAGGCACTAAAAGTGACGAATCTCACCACTACATTCGAAACTCGAGGCATTATCATGGGCAATGGAGGAGTGCATGCTACAGCTATCGACCTGTCAATCTTTTGACACCAATTGTAAGGATATAGTATCAATGATTTAAGACCCTAGGGAATGGTCTAACTTCTCCACTGAACTGAAGGAGCTGATGAAGCTGAATAACAGATTCACGGAATTTTCAATAGTTTTTATTCCTCGTTCTGCAAACCTATCATCTGATTCATTAGCTAAGATTGCAAGTGAGGAACAAGAGACCAACGGTTATGTTAGACGTAATCTTACCCATATTCGTAGCTTGACGCTAGATCCAATCTGCTTATTACGAGCCGCTCTCATCTCTGGGGAATATGGAGATGGTAAAATCAGACTCAATCAGTTTGATTCTTCTATGTTCTTGCTCTACAGTCTGTTGTGATTTTGACTGTACGAGAGTAGTGGTGTCAAGGACGACTAGAACGTCAGTGCTTCTATTTTTCTGCACATATCCTTGCATTGGTTGCTGACATCACTAAGAAAATTGAAGAGAGTTGCTGATGTTTTCCAATCCGCTCAACAAAGGAAATCTTTGAAGATGTTGGCAACAAGTTATCATTGGGCAGGACTTTTCATCCACCAGTCATGTGGGAAGCTTGGCTTTTGATTTTATCACCACCATTAATTGATGATGGATATTGTAGACAGAAGGAAAGATGACTTTCACAACGTTCACCGTGAAAAGATGACAACACAGCCTGTGACGTAGAGGATTCATGGGCGTTTTAGTTCCAGAGCGAGACATGCTCTATATTTTTCTCGGTTTGTTGTGCTCGTTATTTCCGGTGACGTATTCTGTTTTGGGGTCTTGTTGACAGTCCTAATGTTACACCACCACCACGTCATTGATCTTTTCATTCACCAAAGGTGTTCTTTTGGATAAAGAGAAAGTTTGAAATTGACTCGTCGAAGAAATCATAATTGACTGTTTTCTTCGAATTGTCCATTACGCTGTTGCCACAGTTATCACAAACATCTATCAAGTTATATATAGTAAAAACTCTATAAACTAATATTATTAGGACTATAATAGTTTATTAATTTATAAAATTATTAATTTATATACAGTTTCCTTTTTAGATTTTTTCATTTTAAAATTTATTTTTTTCTAAAATAAAAGTATTTGATTTTACTATATATACATTAATTAACTTTTGAAATTCATTATTCATATTGGGTTTCTAATATTATTTGGTGTACATAAAAAATTTTCATAGATTTTAAATGTAATTTTAGATATAATAATTTTACTAAATTTCATTAAAATATATTGAATATTAGGAAAATATAAAGATAATTCCATTATCAATATTAAACAAACAATATAATGGTTTATTTAGCCTATATAAAATATATGTACATATAAATTATTAATTTATAATTTTAATAGGACTATATATGTAGGATTTTCTAAAAAATTATCTCCTATATATTAATTGGGGAGCATTATTTAAATTACAACTTAAAGTACAAAGCTGACGTGTCAGTTCCTCAGAGTCCAAATTAAATGACCTTCTTTTACTAGAGATTTACATTTTCAGCCATCGTATGGACCAACTTAATCTATATACTATCGAGTACAAAGCTGATACTGGGTTCATTGAACCGGTTACCACACATTATTATCTTGTTCTACCTTTATACCGGTAACATTATTAATTTATGACAGGTTGACTTGGTGACACTCTCACAATAAACAGTAATCGTTTGTAAAAATCTATAGATTCCGAGAAAGCACAAATACATTTGTTATATACTCATTGGTGTTTGTAACACTCTCATGATAACAAACTAATTTGCTGTAATTAAAACTTGATGTTACTAAGAACAATGCACGAATGAACAAACAATTTTGGTTGAAACTAAATTTTGCTGCAATTAAACCTTGATGGGAATTTATTTCTTGATGTTACTTAACGAACAAAATATCATCATACCCTCACCCAGCATTATTTACAAAGTATTAATGCTAATGAAGGAGAGGTACAAAAATGAAATAGCCCTTAGTTTTCCTGAAAAATTACCAACTTATGTCATTGGGTTAAAACTCAACGTTTTGCTCTTTTTCTAAATCGACATTCACGTTTTATGAATTATTATACCATCAACATTTGCTTAATTACTATACCGTGTAATCATTATAAAATTTTGACTTTTTACTAAACCATACAATTATTCTTTTTTTTTTTTTATCAAATCTATACAATTATTCTTCATTACTAAACTTCTACATCAGAAGAGAATCACATAACAAGGATTTATATACCGTTGTATCTATTGATAAAACATCCAATTTTATTTTGTTTTTAAGTTCCTTCATCGCATCAGATTTGGGTTTTCGTCTGCAGATCAAAACCAGTATATTAGCTATATACAAATATATTTCATAGATTTAGATCATAAGTTTATATCAATATTATTATAAATCATTTTATTCAACATCAATAATAAATTAAACAATACGATTTCTTCATAATCAATTTTTAAATTGAAACTCAAAATGTATCATTTATTAATTTCCAGAAGATACACAATCTATTCCTATATTTAAGTAATCATCATAACAAATTATAAATCCTTTTTTGATTTCTAATCTTGCAAATCACGTTAAACATTCTTTATTAACCTAAAAACATATTACCTTCCATAATCAATTCCTATATTTAAGCAATCATCTTAACAAATACCATATCAATCGACTACCACAAAATCTTTATATGCGATTAATCTCGAAGATCACGTAAAATATCTCAATTTCCTCAACTTATATTCGTTTATGACGCTAAGCAACTAACAAAAGAATGCTCTATTATTATTTAATAAAACTCATAAATTTCAACTAAATGCTCTATTATTATACACTATATGTTTAGTTTACCAAGTAAAAGAAAATACAACACAATAATTCAATACACTAAACAAAATAAAAAGATATAAAAATTTCAGAACTAAATAACATATGAAAAAATATCGTGAATGTTTTTACAATTAACAAAAACATGTGATTAAATAGAATATACATCCGCGCAGGCGCCCAGATCCAAAATCTAGTTATCTTATTATTTATAGATTTGTATCCTACATTGAACTGGCTCAACTTGGAATGGAGAAATTTATTAATTTGGAACCGCCTCAACTTGAATTTTATTTCTACTGTATATCAGTATTTTATGTTTTTGGGTGTTTGATAATCTGCTCTCTCTCTAGATATCAAATAGGAAAGTGTATTAAATGTCTGGCCGGCATTGCGTAGTTATGTTCACGCTACGTTTTGTTGTATGTTGGAAACGGTTATGTTCATAGCTATGTACACTTCTTTCTTTTGTGAACTATTTTTTTTTTATTGGCAAAATATTTTCTTCACAAATTCATCGTTTTCAAAACATTACATCAGCGTAAAACAATCAAAAGAATATTTTGAATAAAAGTATATTCCTAAATTTATAAATTTTTTAATATTCTTAACTTTAATTAAATTAATAGAATTCATATATATATATAGTTATAGTTATGTTTCTTCTTATTATTTTTTGCATGTTTATACTTTAGTTGCAAGTGTGGGTCTATTTGTCACATGAGTTCATATTTTTTTATTTTAATAATTTTTATGGACGAAAAATTGATCTACAAACAAATTAAACTATATATATATTCTAACGATAATGTTATAAAATAATTTAACAAAATATTGTTTTGTAAAAGATGTAAAAAAACCTTAATAAATACTACATAAATCATATTTAAGAATTTTAAAAAGTATTTATAAATAAATATATTTATTAGAAAATTATCTACTAAAAATTCACATTCAGTTTTAAAATATTAAAATATATTACTGCATGTCAAAGCATAAATAATTATATTATATTTAAATTTTAAAATTATACGTACCCGTAAAATTTGCGGGCAACCACCTATTATATATAGATTATGGTAGATATGATCGGCAAATATAGTGGTCTCTTTTTAGTTTCCAATTTTACCCTTAATGAGTTTATAATTATTAGGCAAAACTATAATGACACAAAAAATAATATATCGAGGAAGAGAAGGGGTAATTTCAAAAAAGAGATTATTTTTTAATTGTATTGATATTTAAATTTATATAAGTATAACTCTATAAAAGTCAAAATGGGATACCTTTTAACTATATGGTTTATTTATGTTTTCGTTTTTTGATATTTTTATAAATTAAAATAAGTTACTACAGTATTTTTCACCGTTTTATATTGGTCAAAATTTATTTATATATTTTATAATTAAAATTTATAATATGTTCTCTTGTATTTCTTGGAGTAATTTAAACAACACACAAGTATTTTTCAACGTCAGTCGTAATTTAACCACCATATAATCAAATTTTCGAATTTTAGTATTTTTAATGTTTATATTATATACTGATCAATATTGTAACATTTTAAAAATATTTATTTTATAAACTAAACTAATTTATTCTAATTTTATTTTATATTATATTATAATAACTATGTTTAATTGAAATATGTTGTACATACATTGATCTGTATATTTATTTAAATTTAATTTATAATTTGGAAATTAACTGTTGTTTTAGGGGGGTGTATTTAATGTAGTGTTTTCTTTTTATTCTTTTAAATAAGAAACTATATCCAAATACTCCAAAATCATTTTAAAACTTTTAAAATTTACAACTTAAAATGTTTTAAATAACAGTGTAATATTATGACTTACATAGAAAAACAAAGCTTTTTACGACTGTTCATGATAGAAATGTAAAGCTATTATATTAGTATTATTAACTACTTTTTAACAATATACTTCGTATAATTTATAAATAGACTATTAGTAAAAAACGTAAATGATGAAGTATTATATAGAATTTCTATAATTGCTACCATTAGATACTATAAACGATTATGCATAAGATTATATAAATTATTTGACAACTAACATTAATTGGTTCTAGGATTGCCTTTTTTAGATTTGATTAAAATAAATAAAAACTAAAATCATTGACCAATGAAATTATAAGGTTTTCAAACTGTCTGTATGAGTGCCACATCAGCAGAAGTCACTAAAGTGACTTTTCAATTAATATAGGAAGATTAACTAATAATTACTAGAAAATTTACATCCTAAGACACATTTTCACTTTCTAATATCACTAAAAGACATATTTCACTTGAGACACACACATTTGGTCTTGTTGTTTGTTCTTTATACCCCTTGTCATCACTCTCTCTCTCGTTACATCTCCTTCATCTCATTACCTTCTATTTTTTTCTTTGACTAAAGAAAGGTTTTAGACTTTTATTTAATGTTATTATTATTCATTCATTCCATTATTTTATTTGTTTTTTTTTCAAATTTTAACATATACAAAGCAAATATAATTTATACAATTAACAGTAATTCCTCAAACTACGACCAAGCAATACATGGTCTATGGATGGGTACGCATGGAACTATACAAAGTCGGGTGTTTACTCAGTAAAATCGGGATATAACCGATTACAAGAGACCAAAGTGCGTAATGCTGATGTCCAGATTTTACAACCAAGTATCACTGGTTTACAGAGCCATATGTGGAGTATCCCTGCTCTTGGGAAGATGAGATATTTTATGTGGCAAGCCTTGAAAGGATGTATTACGACGACCGAGAAACTTGCCTATAGACACCTGGATACTGTGGAAGCTAGCTGCAGGTGTCAACTGGTGATACCTCATTTCCATTGAAATTTTATCATTTATTAAGAACCTATAAAACACCCAATTTCCAGTTACCCTTTTGTTATTCTCGCAGATTCGCTTCCTCTTTTCCTCGTTAACCGTGAATCCATCAGAAGATAGGTTGCTCTTAAATCTCAAGACATTGAAGAGGAAAACGAGTCACAAGATCCATGGTTCTCATCACCATCACTCCACAAGATACACAGATCCATTGGAGCGCAGAGCTGTCTTCTCGGAGATTAAAAACTAGTTGTGTTGGATTGGACGTGGTCACAAGGAAGTCTCCAGCAGAAGGGTCTACAGCGGATCGAAAGATAAGATTTTTAAATTGAGTTGGAACATGAACTCAATGGTGGTGGTGGCGGCAGTCTCGATATTTTTAAATCAAGAAAATTGCTGAGTTGACGAAAAATCGTCCATGAAATTTTGTCCACAAAACATTATAGAAAAATAGTAATCCTACCATAAGGTCGATTATATAAACGGGTCACATAAACTCGTGTCCTCATTTATCACGAACACATCTTCCATGTCTACGATTGTCTTACCCACATTTTCCATTTTCTAAAGAGAACTTATCTATAGTCCATAACTTATTTACTTACATATAATCTATCCACAACTTCTCAATCTTCAAATTATCTATCAAAATTCATCCACATTTTATATGTGCACATCATGTTATCCACATTTTATCTATTTTATATTGTCCATCATATTTTAGTTTTTACAATAGTAATTCATATTTTTAAAATATGAAAGTGGGTATCAAAATAAAGAAAAAATTAAATTATAATTCATTATACAAACAAAATATATATTTATATTTATATATTGTTCTAAATTGAGCTAAGAAAATTTTTGGGGAAAAGAAAAAGCTAAAAAATAAACTAAAACAATAAAGACTGCATTTACTCTTATTTTGTATTAATTATCTTGTTTTTATTTCTACTTTACATCTTGACCACACAATACTAACTAATTTTCAAATCAGTTGTCTTAATTTCTTATTATTGTTACAACTCATTACACTATTTAACTTAAAATATAACGATACCATTATTGGACAAGGACAATAATGTCCAAAAAATTAATGATTTTTCACAGAAAGTGTGATTCAAGCACAAAGTGTCTGTGAATGTAAAGTAAACTCAAAATGTGTCTCTTTTATGTAATGCACTCTAATAACTAATACTCATTCCTTTCATCTAGATAAAAAATGTGAGACTAACAACTGAACTATCGTTATTCCAAACACACGACATACATACTATGCAACTAGAAAAATATAATTACGTTTTTAACAATATATGGTTCACATAATTTTGACTGGTAATGCCAATACCATTATTCCAAACACACGACATACAGACTTTCCAACTAGAAAAATATACTTTTGTTTTTAGAGAGACTTACCTAAAAGCACACATTGTGAGTTTTGTTTGCTCTATAAGATACAAAGTAACTTTGGCACACTTTTTTTTGCCAGCTGTCTTTATTGGGACGGAAATGACCTTGGTTATTGCTAAAGAGAAGGGTGTTTGTTTTAAAGAAGCAAACTGAAAGGGAACTGGTTGCCTTGTAGTTGCAATAAATGATAAGATAATAAAACAAAAATTTAGATATATGGGTTTATGGGAATTGATGGTGGACGTCGGATCATTTCGAAGAATGCATATCAAACGGCCCGGAGATGTGTTGATTTGTGGACGAGTTTTCGTGGACGAATTCTCGTAGACAAGGTTTTTAATCTTACAAGTGGTTTTGTAGACGAGGTTTCGTGGACGAGGTCTCGTGGACGAAGTCTTATGGATGAGTTTTAGTGAGTTAAGTTTCAAAATACCGAGGACGAGGTCTTGTGGATGAGTTTTACCTCAGTATCCACCACCTCCATATTCATAACTACCACAACCTCCACTCTGGTATCCACCACCACATCCACCTCTGTATCCCCCACTCTCACGTCTTCCACCTCCACCGTGTCCACCGTATCCACCACCACCTCCTTCTATCGAATAACCACCTCCACCACCACTATATCCACCACTTTCATATCCATAACCACCACAGCCTCCACTTTGATATCCACCCCACCAGGCCTCCACAAGGAATCTCTTCTCCATCGTACACCGGAGCTGCTCTTGCCTCACCCGTGAAAAGATGATTTACAACAAGCATAATAAGAACAGAGACATGATTATTAAGGGAAACCAGATCTTAATCAGTCCCATGGTTGGACCTGAAGTTATGAGGTCAATCAAATCGATTTTGTGTTATGAAGTTTGGTTCTGTATTTCTGGGTTCTTTTGTATATGCAGCTCTGAGTTCATGGAAAGCAATTGGGTCGTTGGGAGCGATGAACTTTATTCTGTATGAAAAACTAGAGGAGGAGAAGAAAAAGATAGAGGAAGCAGAAAATGGACGATCAAGTTTCTCCACTAATGGAGCTAGGAAAGGAAGCTTTAGGGTTTTGATTAACAAATTTTGGAAAGAGAGATCCATCATAGTGGGCATCCAAATTTAATTAATTTTCTGGATTTGTATGATCTATTGATCTTTCTCTCTCTTTCGTACATAAGAAAAAAAATATGATAAAGAATGCAATGACAAAAAAAGAGAAAGATAATGAGTATTGATTTAGTTAAGGGACAAAAAAGACAATACATACACCAAAAGTGTCTCTCCAACAGAAAGTGTTCTTTTGAGTAATAAGAAACCGAGAAAGTGTCTCCTGATGTAATTTTCTCTTGTTTATATATATCTTGTTTGATTGCATAGTATAATTTATATTGTTACATACTGAAGACATAAGTTTAATAATTATTGTTTTTCTATGTTTACATATAAAATGCATGGAGTCTGTATTAGAATGATTTCCAGTTATATATTTGTTTTTCTTTTTATATCAAACAACTATTCTATTACTAAAACTTGAGGTGGTTAGGAAAATCAGACCGGAACATAACAACCAGTATAGTACAGTTCCCTATGAAAAGATCTTATTATCTTAGCTAATGAGTCAGACGAAACATTTTAAGATCGGGGAAAACAATCTAGAACTCGGTGAATCTATTCTTCAGTTTCGAAGACTCTTTTAGCTTCGTCGAAAAGTTAGACCATGTTTTGGAGTCTTGAATGATCGAGACTAGATCATTACAATCGGTGCCAAAAGCCTAACACGTTGTTAATTGTAGCATGCACTCCATCCATGAGAGGACTTCAAATTCCGAGTGAAGTGGTGAGATTCTTCACAGTTGGTTCCTGGCTCCCAATAGCTGAGTTACTCCTCTTGAGTTTGTCTATGACTATCCATAACCATTAAAGAGAGCCTTAATTCCAGTTATATATTTGTCACCTTTAGTATTGTCCTTAAACGTATATGTATATGTGGAAGGATAACCCTAAACCCTAAATTACAAAACTCTAAACCTTGAAAATCATATATATTTGTAGATACATAGTTTATTAAATATATGGTTAGTAAATTTTCTTCTACCTTAATAATTTATAGAGATTCAGATAAATTCCCACAGTAATAAAATGTAAACAGAAAATCGTATTCTAAACATTATGGCCTAATATATACAAACATAATAATTGAAACAAACTAGAATTCAAACCTTTACATGGCATGTACGTTACAAAATCTTCAACCAACTATTTTTAATATCTTTCCTCAAAATATTCCTAAAGTTACCCAACCTAATCAATTATTATTATAAAAAGTTGTCCACAAAATAGGTAGAAAGCGTATAAAGTGGTTTCTTAAATATAATTGGAAGGAATAAGCTTACATTTTTTTTTTTTTTTTTTTTTTAGGAATAAGCTTACATGTTTTGCCAATGCTTAAGGTTGGTTGTGCACTAACTTTTATTGCTTTCCATGATGCATGTAATCACTATATTTAAATAAGAATTCAAGTGGCTATATATAATTATACCATTGATGTTTTGAAAAACCAAGGCTGTTTGCCGGTTTCCTTGAAAATTTAAAACACAGATTTTTAAACCAATTATAACGCATGAATGGAATTTAGATTCTAAATAATTACGTTCAAAGTAGCAACTTTAGACCTTTAAATCCAGTCTTTTAATTTAACCAACTAACCATTAACCAATGTTTACGTAATTTCTTAGAGCACATCCTCTATTTTGTTAGCAAATATATCTCGACAATATGTTCCCAGATATCGTTAGTTCAGTCTAAATTTTGAAGACCTGAGCATATATGAAGAAATACAGGCTGGCGAGTTCATTTGTCACAACCAAAAACGAACAAGAAAATAGGTAGGCGTATACAAGTGAAGGTCATTCATTCTTAGAATTCACAGATCTTTCAGGTAAATCATTGGAAATAATTTTAGCTGAGGCATATGTATGTTTTATATAATGAGATTCGTTATGGTTATGAAAATCTCAAAACTAAAACAAGTTTTTGACTCAAAACAATACAAATGGGACAATCACGTTTTGTATTTAAAATAATCTTAAACATTCAAACACTGAAATCACCTTAATTAGCCTTCGTGGATGGAGAAAGGCCATGATATGTCTGTTCAAACTGTCAAGAAATGTCATTAAATGTATAATGTCCTTTCGATTTTTATTATATACGAAACCAAACATTATCACTTACCAGAAGGCATAAATGGTTGCGATTGTTTTCCAGAAGTAATGGTCAATGTTCTAACTGGTTAGAGCTGAAGTTCTTCTCCCACCTCAAGGAGCTCAATCAATACAACTAAAACAGAAAAAGGTTTGCTTTATTTTTTTTTTGATGTAGCTTTAAAAAAAAGTTAAAATATGATTATTAAAATAATAAAAACTTGACGTATACTTTATTTTAAAAATAATTTCCAGTTATATATTTGTTACCTTTAGTATTGTTCCTAAACGTATATTTATATGTGGAAGGATAACCCTAAAATACAAAACTCTAATTGTATAAAATATATGGTTAGCAAATTTTCGTCTACCTTAATAATTTACAGAGGTTCAGATGAATCACCCCTAATAAAATTTAAACAGAAAATCGTATTCTAAACGATTTCGCCTAATATATACAAACATTATAATAGAAACAAATTAGAATTCGAATCTTTACATAGCCTGTACGTTACAAAATCTTGAACCAACTATTTTTAGTAACTTTCCTCAAAATATTCTTAACGTTACTCAACCTAATCAATTAATATTACAAAAATTTGTCCACAAATATGTGGAAAGCGTATAAAGGTGGTTTCTTAAATATAATTAGAAGGAATAAGGGTACATATTTCGCCAATGCTTAAGGTTGGTTGTGCACTAACTTTTATTGTTTTCCATGATGCATGTTATCCCTATAGTTAAATAAGAATACAAGTGGTTATATATAATTACTAGTGATATTCCGGCGCTACGCGCCGGATTCGTATGTTGTATTCTTACTTAAATTTATAATTTATTATATGGTCTTAGTAAAGAAAATATGTTAAAAATATGTAAAATGAAAATATGTAAAAAAAAATATTTTCTGATCTTTTTGATAGTGGTTTGCGACCGTAATATAAGTAGTTGTTACTAATCGATTAATAAAAATAGAATAAAAATCGATAGTCGTAAAAAAATTAATTTAGTTGGAATCTTAGATATTCATGTTATAGACTGAGCTTTCTTTCAAGAAATGTTTGAAGGTGTTAAACCTGAGAAAGTTGATTAACGCATGTAAAAGCACCACCTGAGAAAGAAAATGATGTATAAGAAAACTACTACTTTAAAAGTAAGTAATCATTAACTGGTAAATTGAAATAAGAAACCGGTGTACCTTCCCATTAATCAACAACATATCAACCTCAATATCTCACCCCTTTCTTAACATTTCAGGCTTGCCAAAATTGTTGTAGCCTAGTCTGAATATCTCTACACCGATTTGTCTTCAACTCCGAGCAATGAAACTGGGAATTCGACAATGATTGAATTGGGAAAAGTAAAGGGATTATCATCCAAACTCTCACACCGTCTATACATATACAATGAAACCGAGAAATCGGGAACTAAAGAAGCATTCAATAGGAGATAGTGGGATGAGTGGAATTTCGATTGATTATATGAACGATTACGCCGACATGCTAAAGAAGGAGAATTGTAGAGGGTATATTCTCCACCGTCAACATCAATACAAAGAAATCCTATAAACCAGCGTTTTGAAACCTGACCCGGACACTGAATCGGATGATTTACCGGATCACTGGATCATTGGATCAACCGCGGATGAATCATGATTAATAAATGAATTAGTTTTATTATATAATAAGATATTAGATATGAAAACAAATATATATAAAAACTAAAGTTAAGTAATTTAAGTGTACATACAAAATATTAAGAAATAGTTTAGACTATTTAAAAAAATTTGTAACATAAGAGTTATGACATCTAAAAAAATCAAGACATAAAATTAAGCTTCCAATCCAAAATTAAAACATCATTGTGATAAATTTTCAATAACAAAAATAAACTAAAACCATATCACATCAACTAATTTTGATTTTCTCTAAATTTTAAAATTTACCAACAAAATTTTCTAAATTTGTCACTTCATCATATTTGGGATATTCTTCAGCAAGATCATTCTCTAATTTATTATAATCAAGCTAGCGAGTTTTTCTTCTTCAACAATCCAAAATTCTGTTTTGTAATTCACATGATCATATGATTTTATTCTTTTGATCTGTAAATTAAAAATGTAATGATTTGTTATAAACTAAGTTAAATAAAAATAAACAAATAATTTACTCACCTTTCTTGCAAACGAATTGTAGTGTAGAGGAATAATAAGCCTCATCGTGCTTTTAGTCTGTTTTTACTGACGCGGCTCAAACACAATCATGACTCACCTTTCTTGCAAACGAAATTATAGTGTAGAAGAAGAGGAAGATGGTAATAAAACTGAAAATTTTAAATTTTAATTAGAAATTTAGAATATAAAAATATTTTTAAAACATAACTTGAACTAAAAATAGTAAAAAATAAAAATTATCTATTGGTTCAACCAGTGCTGCAAAATGTATCGGGTTTTAGTGAGTTTTTGTGTGTTTTATGGGTTTTTCACAAAACCCAAGTCCGATTTATATTGGGTCACCGAATTTATCGGTTAAACTACGGGTCCGGGTCAGATTCAAAACACTCTTATAAACGTTTGGACCTGTATGAAGGAGAGATTAAAACCCCCAATTTATTTCACAATTAATATCAAAATTCATTAAATTTAAATTAAGAAAATATTTTAATTATTAAAAAGAAAATGCCACATGGCATTTTTCCCCCCAAGGAGATAAAAAAGCCTACTTTATTAGTATAGATATCATTGATGTTTTGAGAAACCATAATAGGATTAAAACATTATACGATATCCCAAATCCAAAGCTATTTCGCTGAAACATTAAAACACAGAATTTTAAACTAATTATAACGCATAAATGGAATTCAGATTCTAACTAATTATGTTCAAAGCAGCAACTTTAGACTTTAAATCCAGTCTTTTAATTTAATCAACTAACCATTAACCAATTTCAACGTAATTGCTTAGAGCATGTCTTCTATATTGTTAGCAAATATATCTCGACAATATCTTACCAGATATCGTTAGTGTCTAGATTTTGAAGACCTGAGCATATATAAAGAAAAACAGGCTGGCGAGTTCATTTGTCACAACCAAAAACAAACAAGAAAATAGGTTGGCGTATAAAAGTGAAGGTCATTCATTCTTGGAAGCAATTCACTGCTCTCTCAGGTGAATCATTGAAAATAATTTTAGCTCAGGCATTTGTATATTTTATATAATGATATACCATGGATTTACCTATTATTAGCCATGGTATATATGTGTTTTAGGATATATTTACTACGATATAAAGTCTATTTAGAGCATTTACAGGTTCGGGAACGATTTGAAGGAAAGTGGTGATTTTGGTGTCTTTTGGAGCCTTTTGAGTGCAGAATTGCACAGATGCGTCATATGTGTAGCTGTGGATGGAGACTTTCCCTTCGTTAGATTGAGCCCATCTTTTGATACGAAATAGAGCTTTGAGTTATCTTTCCAATGCCACCGGTTTGAGGTCAATCAGCATCCTATAGCAGAAGTTATGCCCATTTTACTGAAGAGTGGTCAGTCTGCCTCGCGAGAGGAAGCTGTCAAAGAGATGAAGGAACGCCGATCGACGGTGCACCCTTGGTGTCAATCGAAGGTGATGCCAGAATGCGGGCCGAGTATATTTGAAGACCGACTAAAGCCCAGAAGCAACCACAAATTACCAAGATGCCTCTGAACGGCTTGAAACCTTATTTTTGTTATATATAAGCCATTGTTGACGGCTACGCTCTACGAGCTTTCTTTTATTCATTGTTCTTAGTTAGGAGAAAAGAAAGGTACAAAGTCCTCCTGGAACTCCATTGGTTTTGGTTTTATATCTATTGCAGTTTCATCTATTCTTTCTATGATTTCTGTGACAAGCTTCATGCTTGAATAGATCCACATGTTAGGTTTAGGGTTCTATATGGTCTTGATGGATTAGCCCCAAAATAAGATTGTTAGAGATCAATACCCATTAATTAGAAGTATTCTTAATGCATGGTTCTAGAGTAATTGACTAGATCCTAAACTTAGGACATAGGATATTGCGAGAGTAGATTCTGAGCCTGATAATATTCTGATTGATTTAGGTTTGTTAGAAATAAGCGATAGCTGATCGATCATTCTTAGTGGTAATCAACTCGCCAAAGCCATCGATCAATATCGACACTCGACCGTTGATTGATAGTGTTATAAAGTGAGCAGTTGAGTCCTAGCATATCAGTTCGCCTCGCGTCCTATCCATTATAATTCACGTGCCTAAACCCTAAGTATAGCAAACCATCCTTCCATCAAACAACTCTCAGTCTCTTTAAGAATAACTACCTTGTTCGACCTGCTTTACTATATATACTGCTTTATATTCTATTAGCCTAGTTTAATCATATAACTTTTAGATCCCTAGCTCTCTGTGGATTCGATCCCTAAGTACTACAACTCGACCTCTTATTTGAGAGAGAGTATAAATTACTCCTTAGTATAATTTGAGTGATATCATATAACGAGATTCGTTATGGTTATGAAAATCAGAAAACAATACAACTGCTAACCTAAAGTTTAGGACATACCAATAAGTTAAAGTTTACGAGCACAAAACTGAAAACGGAAGCATGCATTACCAAATGCTAATCTCAAGTCAGGAAAAGACTAGATGATATATATGTATATATAACGCCTTGACCATCTACATGGCTAATGAGCCTTTTACACCCGTTCTCTCAGTGGGCTCTATTCTGTGCAACGGGCGATGTATTAATTTTCCGAAACTCGAAATTTTTTTTTACTGATCCTGTATTTACCACATGAACTTTTTCTGTGTTTTTGGTCTCATTCGCACGATATCGCGAATCATTTCCAAATATGTCAATGGTACACTAAAATTGTATATTTCCTACTGCAAGTTAACAGTGGTTATTGCAGTACTTTAGATTCGGTTCCAGATGACCGTTTCTACACTTGGCTTTTGTGAGTTTCGATATTTAGCTAAGACAATCGATTTAATGCAAACAAAAGAATCAATTAAACAAGTAGCAGCGAATGAGTTGGTTTGGTTTCAGATTATAAAAGAGCTAGGTTTAGGATGATTCTGGATACTTAGGACCATGAGCCACACAACTATTCAGGGAACACAATACAAGTCAATCTCGAACTTGAAAAACAAGTTTAGATAAAACCCACTGTTGTGGCGTCTACCCTTTATTAAGCAATCCTAATATCGAAACTTTCGTATGTATCGGGGAATGATGACAAGCTTTACAATTTGATTCAATGGGTTCACAAACTGCATTAACATCAGTTTTCGTTGGTTAAGGACAAATCACCTATCTATTCTTTTTCTAGCAACCTAAAACACTTTTGATATATAGGTTAAACCTAGATTCAAATGCTAAATGGCCAGTTTAACACAAGCAGTAAGTTTGGAAATATATAGAAATATCAAAGAATAATAACTTAACTATCGAGTACTCTGCCATGAACAGAGATAATAGATGAAGAAAATCTGATGAGTAATTGCAGAAATAATAAAATAGGGTTTAGGATTCTTCTCTAGTATATAGAGATTCTTCTCCATCAAAGTTACAAAGTATCAAGCTCTCTCCCTTCATCTCTATAAAAAAAATTGCGTAGTCTCATACGAATAATAGAAACCAATGTTTTGCAGGTTTGTGATGACCAAGAAGGAAAAATGGGGATCCCTAGCTAAAATCCCAAAATTAATATTTGAAACTTTCTTAAAAATCTTAGTCGCTCCATTCTGAAAATCTCTAATATATGTTCTTTTCCGCCTCTTTTGCTCCAAATGATCTACATTCTTTCAAAGTCAACTCCAGACCTGTAATTACTCGAAAAGGACTAGAAAGATTCGATAAAGACCAAAAAACACTTTAGGAAACATTATTAGAATATGCCAAAAATACAATACATCAGTCACCCATCCTTTCACTATTCGAGTCCAAACAGTCATAAACTCTGGAATTCTAAATGGACGTGTGATCAAAAACGTAAGTACACTTTAATGACATAGATAGCCAAATCAATTCTCTTAAGCTTTTCCATATACCACAAATTGGGATGTTCAAATTGTTGATTCAAACTTGAGATAGCTTAGAGAACAAGCTATAACTTTCCTACCGAGCTATCAAATAGGAAAGATTGATTTATTGAGAGTTATCTATAAAAATGAGTTTCCTAATGAGTTTAGGATAAGTGTGAGTTATATATAACGAGTTGCTAATGTGTAGCATAACTTAGGAGTTGTGAGAGCTTTAGTTTTGAGTTATTTTCTAAAGCATTGAGATTAATAATAAGAGTTTAAGATTATACCTTGATTCAATAATTGGTATCAAAGCTTATATTGAGTCAAAGAAAGCATGGGAGATATTGTTGCAGCGAATAGCAACATGAAGAGCAGTGGTTCTTCGTCCATACAGTGTCCGTTACTCAATGATATTAACTACACGGTGTGGACAATGAGAATGCAGGCAGCACTGAAAGTCCACAAAGTCTGGGAAGCCATTGATTCGGGAGAAGAGAATGGAGATAAGAATGACGTCGCAAGAGGGCTACTCTTCCAGTCGATGCCAGAGTCATTAATACTTCAGGTGGGAAACCTTGAAACCGCGAAGGAGATTTGGGAAGCAATAAAGATGAGGCATATGGGAGCTGAACGTGTGAGAGAAGCCCGCTTGCAAACCCTAACAGTAGGTTTCAACCGGTTAAGGATGAAGGAGACTGACTCTATTGATAGCTTTGTCGGAAGGATCTCAGAACTATCCAAAAAATCTGCAGCCCTAGGAGAGATTATCGAAGAGCCAAAGATCGTTAAGAAGTTTCTACATAGCTTTCCGAGAAAGAAGTACATACACATCACACCTGCCTTAGAACAGGTTCTTGATCTTAATAAGACCAGTTTTGAAGACATCGTGGGACGTTTAAAGGCATATGAAGAAAGAATTGCTGATGAGGAAGAAGAGGAGCTAGAACAAGCAGGGAAGAATAAGCTTATGTACTATAATGCAGACCCTGTTGCGCAACCACAACCTTATCAAGAGAGATATGATTCATCTAGAGGTAGAGGTAGAGGTAGAGGCAGAGGTGGACGGTACGGATACCAAGGAAGAGGTCGTGGACATTATGGGTACTAGCAGAATGGAGGCTATTACCGACAAGTGAGAGATGCATCAAGAGTGACAAGCTTTCGATGTGATAAGTTAGGGCACTTTGCTCAGAATTGTTCTGATCGCTTACTTAAGCTCCAAGAAACACAAGAAAGCAAAGCTGATACCACCCACGAAGCTGATGAACAATGGTGAATGAAGTGGTGTATCTCAACTAACGGAAAGTCGTACTGAACAAACTTGGTACTACTGCAGCCGGAGAAAACCTGTGGTACTTGGACAATGGGGCCAGTAACCAAATGACTGGAAACCTCTAGTACTTCTCTAAGATTGATAGGAGAATAACTGGAAAGGTGAGATTTGGAGATGACTCTCGAATAGACATAACCGGAAAAGGCTCAATCATCTTCGTGACCAAGAGTGATGAGAAGAAGATACTCTCCGATGTTTATTATATCCCCAATCTCCGAAGTAATATTTTCAGTCTCGGACAAGCTACAGAGTCAGGTTGTGAGGTGAGAATGAAGGAAGATTGTTTGTCCTTGTATGACCGTGATAGCAAGCTTCTGATGACTGCAAAGCGATCGCCAAATTGACTATACAAGGTGATCTTATAAGTTGAGAACACAAAGTGCTTGCAGATGGTGCATCATAAAGAATCTTCAAAGTGGCACTCGCGTCTAGGACATGTTGGTCTAAGCAACTTAAAGATAATGGTCGATAAAAACATGGTGCTTGGTATGCCAAACTTTGGAGTTGAGAACGAGACGTGCACGCCATGTTTACGCGGGAAACAAATACGAAAGTCTTTTCCCCAAGAGAGTTCATACCGTGCAACAAGAGTGTTGGAGATGATACACGGAGACCTCTGCAGTCCGATCACGCCACCAACAGCTGGAAGAAATAGATACGTCTTTGTGTTGATTGATGATTATTCTAGATATATGTGGACCATTCTCATGAAGGAGAAGAGTGAGCATTCACTAGATTTAAAAATTTTAAAGTTTTGGTGGAGCTGGAGACAGGTACAAAGATTAAAACGCTTCGGACCGAAAAAGGAAGAGAATTCACATCTCAAGAGTTCAAGGATTACTGCAACAAATCAGGGATCGAGCGGCAGCTAACAGCTCTCTCCCCAGCAAAACGGAGTTGTCGAGAGAAGAAACAGAACATAGCTTGAGATGACACGAAGCATCTTGAAACACATGGATGTTCCAAATTATTTGTGAGGAGAGGAGGTAAGGCACACGACCTATCTCATCAACAGGATAGTAACCAGAACTCTGTTATATCAAACTCCATACGAGTGCTTCAAGGGCAAGAAACCGAATGTTGGGCATGTAAGAGTATTCGGGTACGTTGGATATGTTAAAGTTGATGCCTCACATATGCGAAAACTTGATGATAGATCAAGACCTTTGGTTCATCTTGGAACAGAACCCGGGACAAACGAGTATCGACTACTTGATCCATCTACCCAAAGGATAGTTTTTTAGCAGCAATGTGGTCTTTAACGAAGAACAGAGGTGGAGGTGCTCAGAGTCAGAGAAGGAAGCAGACAACGACAAGCGTATGATCGAATTCGGGTTCAAAGAAATTGTAGCTTGTACGCAAGTGCCTGAGATTCTAAGCAACAAAGATAAAGAAGAAGATTAAGAAGAAGTTGCGCCATAGTGTAAAGATGAAGAAGAGCCACTTGTGGTACTGAGACGCTCCAATCGAACGATCAAGAAGCCAAGCTATCCTGACGACTACGAGCTTTTGTGTGAACAGGATGAGATTTATGAGACGCTGTGTGATATAGAATGTGAACACCTCTTAATGCTCGTGAATGAGGATCCATGGAGCTATGAAGAAGCAAAGGAGTTGAAAGTTTGGAGAGATGCTTGTGAGGATGAAATGAAATCAATAACGAAGAATGATACTTGGGTTCTGGTTGATCTGCCATCGAAGTGTAAGGCGATTGGTTTGAAGTGGATCTTCAAGGTTAAAAGGAATTCCGATGGAGTATTCACAAGTACAAGGCTCAGCTTGTTGCCAAAGGTTATATACAGAAGCATGAAGTAGATTTTGATGAAGTTTTCACGCCTGTTGCACGCATAGAGACAGTACAGCTGATTATTGGTATGGCGGCCTCACATGTTTGGGAATTGTGTGGGAACCAAAATTCACACCGTCGAGATTTGTTAATCGAAGGAAAGCCAAGTAAACCAAGCTTCCCCTGAAGGTAGCGGTTATATGTAGGGCCACGCAGCAAGTGTGATCAGAATACGAAAACAAGTAAAGTAATATATCGAAAAGAACAAAGAGAGCAAAAGATGGTCTTATTCTGAATCTGTGTTTGAGCGTGAACAACAGGTGTAAGCCTTGGCCAAAAGAGCTGTCGGCGATTCCCAAGATCTATCAACCAAAGACAATGAAAACCTAGTTGAGTCGCAGCTAGATAACAAAAATGGAAAATTGCCTAAATTGCTAAATTTGCTCTGTGTGTGTAGAACACAGGTTGTGTCCCTCCATCTTTGACCTTAACATCCTTATATACTTCTCCCTAAGGCGGTTTGCTCCTTTCTTTTCTGCCCTTGGTCGAGTGTATCGCTTTGCGGAAATATTTGTTTTTATCTTTTGAAACTTCACATTTATTCTCGAAATTAACATTTATCCTCTCCTGAAGAATAAAAGATAAATCGTCATAACGTCTGGGCTTGATTAAGTATAAAATCGTGAGTGCGCTTTTTAGCCGTGTTCTACACCCTTTCGGGCCGTTTTTCCGAATTAGGCGTTTTTACGATTTATCAAAAGAGCGCTTTACGAAATGAAATCGTTCCCGAAGAAGATTCGAATTCCTCGTATAGTGGAGGCAGTTCAAGGTGTTTAGTTAACAATTGCCGTTTTATATATTGATTCGAGTTTTCTCCGAGAAAACAAGTTCTCGTAACGTTCAGATGATGACTAAGATCGAGAAGAAACAAGAGCAAATTCGATCCATCCTCGAAGGAGAGAGCTTACAAAGATGGGAAGAAGACAAATTGGTTAATCCAACTCGCCGAACGGGCGAGTTGGACGGTGTGTTTGGACGTTTGAGCCTTGCGTTGCTTTGTTTTGAATTTGTTTGGTCGAGACCTTGAGCAATCTTTCTCGAGGACTTATCTTCTATCCCCTTCTTGGAATTGATATGAAACTCGATTTTGGTTTCTCGCGCTTTTTTGTCTTTTCTTTAAGAAGATATTTTCCGGGAAGTTTCTGATGTTGATTCCGTCGTGACCGATTTTGATCCCAACAAATTGCATCACCTCGATGTCAAGACCGCGTTTTTTCATGGCGATCTGAAAGAAGAATTTTACGTGTCACAGCCAAAGGGATTCGTCATCAAATGGAAAGAGACAAATGTTTATAAGCTAAAGAAGGTGCTTTACGGTCTATGATAAGCCCCGAGGGCATGGAACAAGAAACTTAACGCAGTGCTTCATGAGTTGAAGTTTGATCGATGTCTTAAGGAGCCGTCTCTTTATAGAAAGAAAGAACAAGGACATCTATTGGTGGTGGCGATTTATGTAGATGATTTGCTGGTGACTGGATCTAGCTTGGATATGATCGTTGACTTCAAGAGAGGAATGGCATCAAAGTTCGATATGAATGACTTTGGTAGGTTGAGTTATTATCTTGGGATAGAAGTCACACAAAGAAAGGGAAGCATCCTCATGCTGAGCCAAGAGAAGTATGCAGCAAAAATTCTTGAAGAAGCTGGTATGAGAGGATGCAATGCAACACAAATACATATGGACGCAGGTCTAAAGTTATGTAAGGCAGTCGAGGAGAAAGGCGTAGATGAAAGGGAGTATCGAAAACAGATTGGTTCTCTACGTTACTTAATACACACAAGACGTGATCTAGCATGCAGCGTAGGTATCTTAAGTCGCTACATGCATAATCCAAAAGAGTCTCATAAAGCGGCATTGAAGCAAGTTCTGAGATACTTACAAGGATGCTTGTCGCCTGGATTAAAGTTCGGAGCAAAACCGCAAGAAGGGTTGATTGGCTACAGTGACATTAGCTACAATGTTGATCCAGATGATGGCAAGAGTACAACCGGGCATATCTTTTACCCTCGGTGGAAATCCAATTACGTGGTGTTCACAGAAGCAAGAGATAGTCGCATTATCTTCATGTGAAGCTGAGTTTATGGCTGTGACAGAAACAGCTAAGCAGGCAATATGGCTCCATGATCTTCTTGGTGAGATATGCGGTCATCTTTGTGAGAAGTGGTGATCCGGATTGATAATAAATCTGCAATAGCTTTGTTAAAAGAATACAGTGTTCCATGGGCGAAGTAAGCATATTCACACAAGGTACCACTTCATACGAGAATGCGTCGAGAAGGTTTAGTGAGCGTTGAGCATGTCGCTGGGGTCAAACAAATGAGAGATCTAGTCGGGTTTCAAGATGTGTCAAATGGAGATTTTAAGTCTGAGGGGGAGAATGTTGATTCAAACTTGAGATAGCTTAGAGAACAAGCTATAACTTTCCTACCAAACTATGGAATAGGAAAGATTGATTTATTGAGAGTTATCTATTTGTTTTTGGACAAACCTTGAGAGTTATCTATAAGAATGTGTTTACTCATGAGTTTAGGATCAGTGTGAGTTATATATAACGAGATGCTAATATGTAGTATAATTTATGAGTTGTGAGAGTTTTAGTTTTGAGTTATTTTCTAAAGCATTGAGATTAATGATAAGCGTTTGAGTTTGAGATTATACTTTGATTCAATAACAATATAATTCGACATTATTTAAATAACGTAAGTGATAATTATGTGAAACTGTTAAAATGTAAGAATACAAATGTCACCAGAAGATAACCTTAATTAAATCACTCAATCTACCACTTTATCTACTGTTTCTCTATAAAAGGGGCTATGAGCATTGAATGTACTCACTCACTTACTCTCTCTCATTCTAAAAGTAAACTTGATAAATCATCTGGAAAAAACTAGCACAGGCAATGTTGAAGTCTTATTTACACGGAGAGGTTGAGGCAGATGTGGAGATCAAAGCTCCGGCCACGAAATTCTTTCACATCTTCGCAGTGAGACCACAAGATGTCTCTAAAGCCTCTCCTGAAACCGTCCAGGGATGTCGTGTGCAAGGGGGACAGATGGGAAGAGTTGGTACTCTCATCACTTGGAACTATGTTCTTGGTAAGCAAAACTTGTATTATTGTTTACATCTATAATATACTGGACGCCAGAAGATGTGATTAGTAAAAAATGTGTTTCGGTGCAGATGGGAAGCCAAATGTGGCCAAGGATAGGATCGAGGCAGTGGATCCGAAGAAGAATATGATAAAGCTGAAAGTGATAGAGGGAGATCTTATGCAAGAGTTCAAGAGCTTCTTAATCACGATCCAGGTGACTCCGAAGCAAGGAGGACCTGGAGGCGTGGCGAAATTGAAAATGACATATGAGAGGATTGATGAAAACGTGGCTCACCCAGAGACTTTGCTCCAAACTGGTGTCGAAATGTTCAAAGACATCGACGAAATGCTTCTGTCTAAGGAATAGATACTCGTCGAATATCTCTATATATGTATCTATTTTTACGTATTTGGGTGGTTTGTATCAATAATGCTCTCTCTTTATCTAAAGAGATGTGAGTGATGATATGAAAGTGTGTTATCATAAATATCTATCAAGTTATATATATCAGTGATTCAGTATTTTATGTTTTTGGGTGTTTTGATAATCTGCTCGGAAACTTTATTAAATGTCTGGCCGGGCATTGCATAGTTATGTTCACGTTACGTTTTGTTTGTTGGAAACGGTTACATACATTTGAGTATTGAGTAGCTATGTACACTTCTTTCTTTTGTGAACTATTTTTTTAATGACAAAAGACTATGATTGATTTCAATCTTCAAAAATGTCGTATATGTTAGTTTTCTTAGCAAGAGTGTATATAACGGTTATTTGTTTTTTTCTTTCTTTCAAATATTCATATATATATCTATTATTAATTTAGAAGTATTTTGAGGACTCACATGTGATTTATGAAAATATCGTTGATAATAGTTGTATTTTTATATTATCATTAAATGTAATAATATCAAATTAATTTATAGTCAATTTATCTTGGATATCGTTTTATTTTAAATATAAATTTATATTGGCTTTTCTACTATTATAAATAAATTAATATTTTAAAACAATTAATCAAATTCTTAATTATAAAGAAAGTTTTATTATAAAATGAAAAATTAAAATTATGTAACGCCATAGATAAATTATATATAAATGATAAATATAACTGAATAACTTAAGGGGTGTCTCCAAGATGATTTTTATTAAAATTACAATCCACCATTACTCAAACATGAACTTAGAAACTTAATTTAAAAAATAAGTTACTTACTTGACATTTCATAAATTACACTGTTATGGAAAACATTTTAAGTTGTAAATTTTAAAAAAATTCAAGGGATTTTAAAGTATTTTGATATAGTTTCTTAGTTAAAAGAATAAAAAGCAAACACTACATTAAATACATCCCCCTAAAACAACAATTATTTTTCAAATTACAAATTAAATTTATATAAAGTATACAAATCAATGTATATACATCATATTTCAGTTAAACATAAATATATAATATAAAATAAAATTATAATAAATTTTTTTAGTTTATAAAATAAATATTTTTGAAGTTAAAATGTTACAATATAGATCAGTATATAATATAAAAATTAAAAGTACTAAAATTAGATTATTTGATTATATGGTGGTTAAATTGCGATTGACGTTGGATAATCCTTGTGTGTTATTTATATTACTACAAGATATACTAGAGAACACATTATCAATTGTTATTATAAAATATTTAAAATAAATTTGACCAATTTTAAAATGGATAAAATAATGTATTAACTTATTTTAATTTATAAAAATATCAAAAAACGAAAACATAAACTATTAATACATAAATAAACCATATAGTTAGAAGTATCCTATTTTGACTTTTATATAGTTATACTTATATAAATTTAAATATCAATACAATTAAAACAAAATCTATTTTTTTTAATTACCCCTACTCTTCTTTGGTGTATTACTTTCTGTTCCATTATGATTTTTGCCTAACAAATAAAAACTCATTAAGGATAAAATAAGAAATGAAAAAGAGACCACCTACACTACCTATATATTTGCCGATCATATCTACCGTAATCTATATATATATATATATTAACTAATACTCCCTCCGTTTCATATATTAAGTAGTTTTAGTAAAAAAAATTTGTTTCAAAATATAAGTAGTTTTGACATTTCAATATACCTGTTGCATTTATTGTATATTGTATAACCAATGAAAATATATTAGTCTTTTTATAATTGATTGAATTAATATATTAAATGATATTTTTTTAAAAGTAATAAATTTCTTAATATTAGTGTTTTTATCTAAAACTACTTATAAATTGAAACCGATGGAGTAATAACTAATACTCATTCCTTTCATCTAGACAAAAAGAATTAAGACTAACAAGTGAACTACCATTATTCCAAACACAAGACATACAGACTATGCAACCAGAAAATATATACTTATGTTTTTATCAATTTATGGTTCACATAATTTTGACTCGTAAGGCCAAAATATAAATCATGCTTGATTGCATAGTATAGTTTATATTGTTGCATATATATATCATGATTGTTACATTCTAAACAATCTCGCCTAATATATACAAACATAATAATTGAAACAAATTAGAATTCGAATCTTTACATGGCCTGTACGTTACAAAATCTTCCACCAACTATTTTTAATACCTTTCCTCAAAATATTTCTAATGTTACTCAACCTATACAATTATTATTATAAAAAGTTGTCCACAAATATGTAGAAAGCGTATAAAGGTGGTTTCTTTCTTAAAATTTTACCAAAAAAAAGGTGGTTTCTTAAATATAATTAAAAGGAATAAGCTTACATGTTTTGCCAATGCTTAAGGTTGGTTGTGCACTAACTTCTATTGCTTTCCATGATGCATGTTATCAATATATTTAAATAAGAATACAAGTGGTTATATATAATTATATCGTTCATGTTTTGAAAAACCGTAATAGGTTTAAAAAAAAATTATACGATATCCCAAATCCAAAGCTATTTCGTTGAAAATTTAAAACGCAGATTTTTAAACCAATTATAACGCATAAATGGTATTCAGATTCTAACCAATTACGTTCAAAGCAGCAACTTTAGACCTTTAAATCCAGTCTTTTAATTTAACCAATGTTTACGTAATTGCTTAGAGCATATCCTCTATATTGTTAGCAAATATATCTCGACAATATCTTGCCAGATATCGTTAGTTTAGTCTAAATTTTGAAGACCTGAGCATGTATGAAGAAACACAGGCTGGTGAGTTCATTTGTCACAACCAAAAATGAACAAGAAAATAGGTTGGCCTATACAAGTGAACGTCATTTACTCTTGGAAGAAATTCACAGCTCTTTCAGGTGACTCATTGGAAATAATTTTAGCTGAGGCATATGTATGTTTTATATAATGAGATTCGTTATGGTTATGAAAATCTCAAAACTAAAACAAGCTTTGGACTCAAAAAAATACAAATGGGACAATCACGTTTTATATTTAAAATAATCTTAAACATTCAAACACTGAACTCCCCTTTAAATAGCCTTCATGGATGGAGAAAGGCCATGATATGTCTGTTCAAACTGTCAAGAAATTTCATTAAATGTATAATGTTCTTTCGATTTTTATTATATACGAAACCAAACTTTATCACTTACCAGATGGCATAAATGGTTGCGATTGTTTTCCAGAAGTAATGGTCAATGTTCCAACTCGTTAGAGCTGAAGTTCTTCTCCCATCACAAGGAGCTTAATCAATACAATTAAAACATGATCCCTTTTATGAATTTGCCCTTGACTTTCCTTGGATTATTACTTTTTGTGCCATCAGTTTTGCCTACAAAACAATAATTCATTAGGGGTGAAATAGGAAATGAAAATAGACCACCTAAGCTACCAAAAAAATCGCCTATCATTTATATTTATATCTTCTAATTCTATACTAACCATTTAAACCAATATTAATTCAATCCTACTCCTATTAGCGTCGAGTCATCGACTAATTAGTATAGCGTAACTTCGATATATTAATTTGTAATGTTACAAATACGACCATGAAGAGAGTCTACCTAAAGTTGATACTTCATCCATGATAGATTAATCTCCAACGAAAGGAGATTCCCAATCGTAAGGGCAATGGACACACAAAAGAAACAACCTGTAAACTGATCATTTGGTTTGGTTTATGTTAACGTCTGTGTACAACGAAACATATAAAAGTTAGTATATATGTATCTAATTTGTATATATTACTTATATTATAAGTTACTAAGATGGTATGATGGCATATAATTAAATATGTGACCAACAGCTTTTCGTTTTGCCTAACAATTAAATATAACGTTATAAAAAATATATTTTTACATAATTTCACCAATAACAAAATGTTTTTTTTGCTTCATATATATACTGAGAGGACCAAACATTTTATATACTTTCATTGTTATAAAGAACTTATTCGGGCCTATTAATATATTTTCATCTTCAGCACATACTTAGTTGGGATATTGATTACAAACCATTGTTCTTCGATTTATATAGATTAAACCATTTGTATATTTAATATTCTCATTCTATCAATACAATTCAAATCATTGGGACAAATTGATTTCTTATATTATTATGGTAAGCACAAATCATTTTGATCATGACTTTAGCAACTGTCCAAAATTTCTGGTAAAATGTTGTTTAGTTTTTATTTTAAAAATAGCTTCCCAAAATCAACTCTAAAATTTTTATTTTGTGGAAAACAATTTGATCCCATAAATATTTCAAAAATTTATAATCTATTTAACTTAAGATTTGATCTTTTAGTTGAGATATTTTTGAATATTCTAAAATGCTATACAAACCTAAATTATTCCTCCCAAAAATAATTTATGTTGATATGTTTAAATTCTGGTAAAAGAGAATCATTTTTAAAATATATACTATTAAAAATATGTTGGACTTGTGTAACTATTTTCTAACATATGATTAATTATTATAATCATACAATTTTAAATATTTAAATGAATCCTATTATTACTCCACATTTTACGTGATATACTTATCCTAAAAATATTTGTATCATACAATGTTATAGTTGTTACGCGATAACATTATACAACATATTTTATGTTTATAGTAACAAAAATCTCTACATATCTCTGTATATCTATATTTTTTTGTTACTATTAGGACCCTGTCATAATATTTCCGCATGTTACCATTCAGAACTTTAAACATCAATTATAAAAATGAGTTGTCATATATCATTTAACATATTATACCATATCTTCTTAGATTATATAGTTCCAGATATTTACAAAATCAAATTTGATAATACAAAAACATTTTAGGAAAAAATATTTATAATAAAATTGTTATTTAATATAAATTTAAAAATTATTAAAAATCTTATAAATCTATACTATTAAATTAGCCAAAACTCTGTCAAGTAATATTAAGTCTCATCAAACACAATAAATATAAATTTTATAAAATACACATAAAATATAATAAGAGAGAGTAGGTTTAGGCATTCGGACCAGGTATGGATCGTGTTTTTTTTTTTGGGTCTGGATTTTTCGGATCTTAGACATTTAGACATAAGTAGATATTTGAAATTTTTTTGTTTAAATTCGGGTCGATTCCTTTCAGGTTTGGATGGGTTTATATCAATAATTAAAATACATGTAAACTACATGCAATTTTTTTATACACAACGAGTTCGAATCTTTTCGGATATTTATAGTCAAAAAAAGACTTGAAGCACCCGAAAACTCCAAACTACAAGAAACACAATAAAATCACGAAATATTCAAATATTCAAAAAGACCCGAAATTTACCTGAAATTTTATCTAAGAAACCAAAAGTATCCTAAATTTTATCTGAATATCCAAAATATATTTTTAAAATTTTAAAATTTTGCATGAAGCCTTAAACTATAACCGAAAACCAAAATCCAAAACTTAAAAAATGTTCATAATACGAAAACATATTCGAAATATCCAAATATATCTAATATACACAAAATATTTCATGTACTTTGGGTACCTGATCGGGTCCAGACTCGAACAGAGACCTGCAAGTTCAAATAGGTACTTTATCTTGGGCTCCGACCCGAACCAATATCAATGCATCATCAGTCTGTAAATTTCTTTTTAGTTATATTTTAATAAGAAAACAAAACCCGCACTTTTTGTGCCATCAAATTTGCCTTAAAAACTAAAACTCATTAAGGGTAAAATCGGTAAAGAAAAAAGACCAACAATATTACCCCCTGTTCAAAAACGCTGAGGCGCCGAAAGTCGCCGAAAACGCAGCGCCTCCAACCGTGGCGATTTGACCTTAGGCGTTTACTTAATCAGAAAAATTTAGAACTCATCATTATCGTCGATTTGGAATCCGAAATTGATAGTTCTTTAATAGATTAGTTATATATTGATTAAAACATATAAGAATAGCAAAAAACATAACAGAAAAAAAAAAAAAAAAAAAAAAAAAAGAGAAGTGGCTGTAATTTGTTCTGGAAATCGCAGATCTTAGGAAGAAGATAAGGTTATTTCTGTAATTTCTATTTCATTTAACCTAGAAACTGATAAAATGGACCAAAACACACTAGGGACCTCGAACCTGTGACAGGTGAGACATATTAAACGCCGCTGACCACTACACCATGAACCAATATTGTCATTTTCTCACATATGTAATATCTAAAACTATAAAAGCGTATATAAGTACATTAAATTATGCCCCAATTAATCTACGTATAATCCTCGAATAATTGATTCGGTGCTAGACCCTACCCGAGCGTACGTGTTACGCCTAGGGCATTTCCAAACAATGATATTACCTCATTAAATTTCGCCTATTACTTGCTAAAATCTCTCTTATTTTCTTTTTCTTTTTGCTTCCGATTTAAAGATTGTATGTTTTTCTTGATCGATAAGAATCTCATTTCAAAATTTTGATTTCAGTTTCGGCTTCTTCACTGTACGAAAACATAAATCTATGCTTTGTAGTTTCTTCATCTTTCTTTCCATAGGTGATAAAATATAATCTGGTTGCAACGTTTGATTCTTTGTCTCTGCCACACCTTGATCTTCTTTAATGGAGAGAGTAATATCTCTGCCTTTGAGATGGGCTATTGGCGAAACTTCCCTTGGTGGTGGTTGTATTGAGTTGGGGAAAGCTCATTATAGGTTGTTTTGATCTTTCCCTTTGCATGTTTACTCAAAGTGAATGAGGTAAAGATTCAAATCGATTAGGCCCGAGACTTATGGTGTTGGTTCGGTTTGCTTGCCGGTGGAGTAGAGGAGATGGAATGTTTCAGATGCCGTGGTTTCTCTTCTCCGTTTTATCTCATGTGTGAGCTTCAAATGTGTCTTTTAGTTTATGCAGATCTTATCACTTTAACAAGTTAAACTATGGGCTTAAATTTTATTCAAAGTGTTTGTGATGATGGGGATGTTTGGGCCAGCACTTTATAATGCGTATTTGGAATTTTGACTCTGAAATCAAAATAGTCCACACATTTTTTTAAACTCAGCACTTTATAATGCTATTAATTAATTTTACTTTTAAAATAGTGTAAATTTTATCCCTCCAACTTATCTTAAAATCCAAAACTTTGAATTTATAAAAACAAATAAAATGTATAATATACAAAAATTTAAATATAAGTTATGTGCAAAATTTAAAAATACATAAGTTCTATAAAAATTATAAATTTATACATAAAAAGCTTTAAATCAAAATTTTAATGAATCAGAATTTAAAGAATTTAAACTAAAAAAATTTGTGTAAAATTTATTCATCCAATTTAATTTTAAAATCTAAAACTTTAACTCTATAAATTATGGGGTTTCAGTGTTAGATTAATTAACCTAACTTTATAAATCCAAAATTTTAAATTTAATAATACATAAGTTATTTACAATACTAGAAATTTATTAAATAAAAATCTTTATATCAAAAACATCAAAATTTTCGGACAACCCTTTGATTTTTCTAAGTATTTATAACAATGTCATTACTTTTATGTGATATAATTTATTTAAATAAAACAACAGATATTTCCTTACATGACTACACCGCAACAATCACCGTATTTACTTACCCTCCTTACAAGATTAGTCAATATTGAATAATATTTTTCCAAACAAATTTAATTATTCAACCTTATTTGAAAAATAAATTTAAAACTATATTATTTACTACATACGAACATAATTGTTCAAAATTTTCCCATGTCCCTAATATTATTATTCAAACCAAGCCAAAAATTAAAATAGTCAAACCAAAAATAAACCCGAATTCATAATAATCAAAGGGATCCCATATTTTTGGACCGAAAACCGAACTACAATTGAACTGGAACAAAAAAAAAAATCGATTGAAGTGAAAACCTAACGTCCATGCCTAAATATATTAGTGAACAAATATACGGGTTAATAAATTTTAATAAAATATACCTCCGCGCTTTTAAAACATGGATCAAAATCTAGTCTATCAATACTATCAAATCTGGATCATGTTCCATTGATATTAGTTGAGTCCAACTTAAAAAAATAAGGAAGCAATATATAACTGCTTATATGAATAAAATTATAACTGCTTACTTTAAACAATTCCGGCAGCAAGGAAGCATTATATAACTGCTTATATCCATATACTTATAACTGTTCCCTTTAAAAAAATACGGCAACAAGGAAGATACAAAAAAAAGTACTATTTTGATTATAACTGCTTACTAAATTCCTATTTTTTGGACTATGCAAATAGCAACCAAAATTTTGGAAAATATATATCAATACTATTAAATTAGGAATATGACCTATTAATATAGATTTAGTCCAACATATTAAAATACAATTATTAAAGCATCTTACTAATCATTTTAAAAAATATTTTGCACAAATATGATTATAAAAAATATATAATTAAAAAATACAAATATGTAAATTATATTTCTAAAAAATATAAAGCAGAAAAATATATCTGTCATTTGAAGAGCGGATCAGAATCTAGTATTCTATTAAAACAGCAACATGACCAGTTTGATATATGTTGTGTCAAATTATTTACAACCCACGTTTTACTTATATGTTGTGTCAAATTATTTACAACCCACGTTTTACTTTTTCATATTAATGAATATTGTTAGATAGACTCGACCGTTTCTTCCACGTTTTGCTCCTTTTTTTGATCAAAACCACGTTTTACTCCATTAAACCAAATTGTTACATTACTCCTCATTTTATGAGTATTCACGTGGCTTTAGTGGAATTTACATAACCATAACTATTAATGTGGGAAAAATATTATACACCTTAGTCTTTATGAAAGGCTGAAAGCCTTTTAAAATATTTTTTATAATCTAAAGATTTTGAAACATCATATATATGTTAATAATTTTAACTAAAACAAGACGTTTAAATAAATTCAAAATATGCTCCAGAGATTCTATATATAAATACACAAAAAACTATTGATTATTTTGAATAATGATAATATTAAAATACATATTTGTAGTCCACGTTTCAGAATTGTAATATATATTTTGAAATATATATTTCGAAATATATTTGGAAAACAGTTTCTAAATATTGAAAATATGAATTATTTCTATTCATTATACAGTTCCATAAAGTGTACTTTCTATATCTATGAGAAGAGTATATGGATGTATTGTTATAAACAATGTTTTTAAAATCGGACCAGAAAAATCAATCGGGAAAATTTTTGGGTCATGGGTTAATCCGGTCTAGTTAGATTCATAGTACAATAGAAACTCCATAAATTAATAATCGACAAATTAATAAACACGGTAAATCAATAAATTTCTCCGGTCCCAAAATCGATAAGATAACGATTTTTAAGAAAATCCTATATTTTATGGTCCCATCAGAATCATAAGTTAATAATATATATAAGTACAAATAAGAAATCGAATTCTTTATTTTATTTTGAAAATATAATTGATCTATGTACTTGTGTTCAAGCAACCCAATTACCTTGAGAATTTTGTCCAATCAACATTCAATGCTATTACACCCGAATCAATCAGCTAGTTACTTTCAGGGCTGGACATCTTATCCGTTAATTTTAATTTGATTTGTTATTCGTTTCGATTCGATCCAAAAAATCTGGAAATCCGTAAGTATTCGAATCAAAGTAAATATTAAAAATCAATATCCATTTAAATCGAAGCAAATCACAACTAAAAATCTAGAGGCGAATATCCAATCTGCTCTGACTTTTATACAAATAAATATATATCTACAATTAAATATAGTTTAAATGTATAATTCTATATAATTATTTATTTTAACATATAATATATGGAGTATTAAACTAATACACTAGATTTTGACCACGTTTGGAAAACACGGGTTTATTCTCGAAATTAAATATTTTTAGAAAAAACTATATCTGGAACCAAAAACTGAAATGTACCAAATCGAAAAACAGAATTCAAAATTGAACTTAATTTTATATATAATCAAGTAAATCATATATTTCTAGAACCAGAATGTTGAAATAACCAAATTGGTACATGGATTTTTAAAATACAAAATATATACTTACAAATATTAATTATATCTAATTTCAAAATAATCAAATACCCTAAAAATACTATATATAAATTGAATTACGGAATATTTTTTATTCAAAATATTAAAAATTATCCGAATTATCCGATATTTTTATCCGAACAACTCGAATTATCCGATATTTAAATTGAAAACCCCAAATTATCTGATATCTTTATATACAACTTTGTAACTACTTGGAAAACCAGAATCGTAGCTGAACTGAATTTGACCCAATTTTTTTGCATATTAGCCGCTTTTCAACTTTGCTACTGAACCAAACCAAAAACCGAAATAACCAAGCTGAAACAAAGACAAACTTTGTAAATACCTGAATGATTCCTAAATTTATAAAACTAAAAACCAAAAAACTCAAACCGAAACCAGATGCTGAGGACTAATAGTGCGTCTATATTTAAATGATACGAAGAGAGCATTCTATTCTTATAAATTATTTAACTCCTATTAGGGTACATATGTGATTTATAGACGAATTAAGATATACGCAATGCTTTTATATATCCAATCCGGACCTGCAGTCTAACCTTCAAACCCAGTGGTCGTATAAAAACTGGACTATCTTATTTCTTCATGTAACATTCTATCAGAGGTTCTACCAGCTGATATATTTCTACAAAATTCAGATTTAATGAAAACCTATTAATAAAAAAAATCTGATAAAACTAAAAATCTACCATTACCTGTGAACTGATACCGCATAACCTGGACAAAATTCAGGAAAATCAATAACATTTTTAAATTTCTTATAAATAGGGTACTGAAAGGTATAATCATCGTCTTATAACTTATATATCCTTTGAAATTATAATGGCATATTTTTAATAATAATTAAGGTTAGTTTTAGAATGTAATAGAGAAAATTATAAATCGTTTTAATTGGGTTTATTAATACACAACAATATATGTTGTTTCGATAATATACAGCCACGATTGAGTTGCTAGATTATTGGGTTCTGGATATATTTAAAAGAAATATCTTATGTGCATATATATTTTGAAGTATTAGTCTATTAGTTTGTTGATCAAATATTTAAATGTAGAATTTTTGGTCTGTTATATCGTCAAGAGAAATTCATAATACAGAGATCTTTTGAATCTCAATGGCTGGTTTCATGGAAACAGAACATCATTTAAAGAAATGATTCAATTCATAGCTTATCTATATTTACATTTGATTCTCTCTTCTTTCGGTAAAAATATAATTAATATACTATCATAACTCTTGTTTTAGAGAAAGGAGTAAAAATCATGTAAATATATGGAATTGAATATTGTATTGTTACAAATATATAAGGAAGACCAAAAATGTTAAATCTAATTAAAGGGTGCAACAACCTCATTTAAGTAGAATTTTTAGAATGATTCTATTTTAATAGTATAGATATAGAGTATTAAACTAAGAAAGAAATATAAAATCTTTATAAAAACTACAATTTTCTATAATTCTGTGTATTATCAAAAAACATATTTCATTATAAAAGAATTATGGAACATATAGTTCCACTACTTTTTCACTTTTGGTTTATTATTATGTAAAAATATTTTGTTGAAAACAAACTTGTATACTTTTTACTAGATTTACTTGTATTAAACAGAATGTATGTGATATCCGTAAATATCTGTAAATATCTGAAAAAATTTGCGGATATCCAGATAACCGGATATCCGTATTTCTCCGAAATAAAGCAAATTGGAAAATTGAATATCCGCAAGATACGAAGCAAATCACAAATACAAAAAATTATCGCACTATTCGATCCGTACCCACTCCTAGTTACTTTAGCATATAACTCATTCTTACATACATTTATGGCGATACTATTCACAAATTAAGCACATAGAAGAAGAATATGAATAATGATAGACACGTAAATGGTGTGTACAACGAAGATCACACTCAGTGAAAGATGATTCATTTATATGGTGTTGCAAAGAAGTTCACACTAAGTGAAATACATATAACTTTGTTGTAGGACATTTCTTAGAAGAAACCTTAAAGTGAATAAAGTACTCTAATGTAAGCATCACAGTTAATGATGTCTCTTATGTCAGCTCACTCTCATGTTTACTTTCTCTCTTTAAACACTAAATTATTACAATAAGTGTACTAACTATGTTTTGAAATGAAAATGCACACTCTTCACATTAGACCTGGAATTATTATCCGAGATCCGGATTCGATCCGAGATCCGGATTCGATCCGAGATCCGCTCCGAAAATCCGAATATCTGGAGGGGCCGAATCCGAATCCGGATAGTAAAATGTTGGATCCGTCAAAACCGGATCCGGATCCGGATATCTATATTTTTTAGTCCGGATATCCGGATCCATAATTTTTATTAATAATTATTTTTAAAATAGTAATATATATATATAAATACTAGTTTTATTTATTATATTTACATTTTTATAATAGTATATATAGCTTTTATATAAAATTTGTAATAGCATATATAAAAATAATTAAAAACATTGTATACATTTTTATTTTTAAATTATTGTTAATATTTTATATATTTTAATATTATTATTTTATTTATTTTAAGGTTTCAAATCCGGATCTGGATATCCGCCGGATATTACAATTTTTAAAAGGATATCCGACACCCGGATATCCGAGAACCCCGGATCCGGATAAAGATAGAAAAAATCATGGATACGCCGGATAAGGATCCGGATCCGGATACCTTAAAATTCCCTGGATACCCGATCCGTGCCATCCGTACTTCACATCTAGTAAATGAGATGAAAAGCAAGAGTAGCATTTATGATCGAGAATCGGAAAAAACAAATAAGTTAAGTTAAATGCTGCTACAGTGCTACTCTTGCTCATCTCATTTACTAGATGAGAAGAGTGTGCATTTTCATTTTAAAACATAGTAATATACACCTTTTGTAATGTTAATCCGGCCCATTATACATTTGGGTTGAGGTCAACATTTTCCCAAACCCATCAAAAATTTTGAGAGGGTGTTGTTAACATCAAATCTTATCTCGCTTTCCGGCACAAATTGGAGAGCTGTATTTGTGTTACTTTCTCTATATAAGTACCAACTTAAGGTCACAAATTCCAAACTAACCCAAAAAGACACTTGCATGTCACAGGAATCCAACACACATAGAACACAAGAAACCATGAAGAAACATTCTCTTCATCCATCACTTATCTTCTTCTTCTTAGCAACTCTCCTCCCATTAATCCTCACCGTCCACTCCCAACCCTCTTCATTACCATCAGACGACTCAGATTTCATCCGTACGAGCTGCAACACCACGTTATACCCTAACCTCTGCTTCTCCTCTCTCTCAAACTTCTCAAGCTCTGTCCACAACGACCCAGCTCTCTTAGCACGAGCCGCAATCTCCGTCACTCTCTCAAATGCTCTCGAGTTAGGCTCATACCTCTCCAACGTCACCGCTCTCCTCGAGAGCCAGGAGGAAAATGAGCCCCACCCCACCGCAGCCGCCGTCTTTCATGACTGCTTCGAGAATATCAAAGATGCGGTTGATGAAATGAGAGGCTCGATGAAACAGATGAGGGACTTGGTCTCGACTGGCTCGCTCGAGTCGTTCAGGTTCCAGATGAGTAACGTGCAGACTTGGCTTAGTGCGGCTTTAACCGATGAGGAGACTTGTACAGATGGGTTTAAAGACGTTCACGATGAGCCGAGGAAAGATGAGGTGTGCGCTCGGGTTGATGACGTCAAGAAGTTGACGAGTAATGCGTTGGCTCTAGTTAACCGATGTGTTGATAAGGCGATACATTGATTTTTATTCATCAAATATTCTGCTTTCTTTTGATCACTTGAAAAATAGATTACTGTTTTTATATTTTGTTTGTCACGCGTGCATGATATATTTATGTGTAACAAGATAAGTCTGTTTGTTATTGGCTGAATGAAATCGGAGGGATAAGTTGTTAACGCTTTTCGCTTGTGGAAATTACTAAAATAAATTAGTGTGCGGAAAAAAATTAGTAGTTTATTCTTTGGGAGATATATATATGTATATGTACAAGTTGTTAACGCTTTTCGCTTGTGGAAATTGCTAAAATAAATTAGTGTGCGGAAAAAAAGTTAGTAGTTTATTCTTTCTTTTCTTTTTGTCTTTTTACAACGTATAAATAGTTTTTTCTGTCAACCAACGTATAAATAGTTTTAAAACCTAATAGCTGCAAAATTGTATGAGCAGAAAAATACTTTTAGCTTTTTGATTGAGAAAAAACAAAAATAAGTTGACTTTATTTGAAATTGAAATTTAATAAAATAAGTTTGATGTCCTTGTGTTGAGTAGTGAAAAATACAGAAAAAGGTTTTAGAAGAATCTGGAGAAAGAGAATTTTAGAAAATGCTACAAAACAAAAATTAAAACGTTTCGAAAACGCAATTGATTGGTTTTAAACGCAAACCAGCAGTGCCAGCAGTTACACCTAAACTACACACTATACAATTTGGACATTATTTGTGGGAATGAATAAATCACATTATTTATATATAATCGGCCTGATGATGTTATGTATATTAAAAAATCAAAAGTATATCATGGCTAATGTATGCATGCGCTGTAATTCCACAAATACATGGACGTGATATGTTAATGCCCGACAATCTCTAACTTAATTCAATGCGTTGCAAGTTTTCAACATGTATAAGCGCATACACATGCATACAATTACCTTTTTTCTCCATTTTCGAATATATTATGTATATCAGTATACATATATATCTACTTATCTGCATATGTGTATAATATTTGTGTGCATGCCACTACGGCACTACCGACTATTATCCATGTATATTAGTATATATATAATGCTATTTAGTTCCACTTAAGTGCGGGAATAGAAATTGATAAAATATCGTGTTTGGTTCACCAAACGTAGATTCGTAAACATGTGATTATTCATGATATTGATACACCAACCGTAAGTGCTCATATATTTGATCAATAATTCGATAGTGCATATGATTATGAGAAGGTCTTCGTCAACACTGTATCAAAGTTTATGAGATTCAAACTCAAAACCAATAGATAATGATAAACCGTCTTTTAGATGACTGCGTTTAGATAGATGCGTTTTGTATTGTACATAATAATTTTGAGAGTTTAAGCTTAATCCATATCTCAAAGAGTATAAATAACCATGCGGATTCACTAGCAAAAAGAACTACAACCAAAACGTATTTTTTTCATATAAACAAGACATGATCTGATAGATCGTTCCTCAGAATAATCCCTTTTCCGATCAAAACTTAGTTCAATCATATAGGCAGATTATATAAAAAGATGACTATGCATCCAACACAATTATATTTAAATAAGAAAAGTGTAAACAAAATGAACCATTAGATTTTAATTAATTAGTTTTGTTCATTCATTTTCTTCAATTCACATCAACATTGCATTTAGCTAAGTTCTTTGATTAATTAGTTTTTTCGGCAGTGTAGTATAAATACAAACCAAAAATCTACGGTCCAATTTTTAAAAGGAAAATCTCTATAGAGAAACCAATTTATTCACGAATTTATAATTGGGTTGGAAGTATATGTTCAAGAAATAAGAACCCGTGACCGCTTTGAAGTTGACCACAACCGCATGTCTTTGTCGTCATAGCAAACGAAGGATCATGGTAGAAACTCTGTCACACTTGCCGAGCCTCACGCTTTTTCCAGTTTATATGATAATGAATATATATGGTTATATTATTGTACAACCACAGAAGTTAACGTCCAAGTCACTAAAAATCATTTTTTGTTCGGTAGAATATGCCATCAAATTCTTTTAATATATATATATATATATATCACCAATGCAATTATAATAGGTAATAGGTAATGCAATTTCAAAGATTCTGATAAGTGATAACCACAAAACCAAATACAAGTTAGTTATAAGAATTTTCTTTACAATTCTGTGTTATTTAACGTGTTAATGAGTATGAAATATTGGTTGAAGGGTTATGCAAGAAAATAGATTTCTTTAGCTAGAACTAGATTATAAATGGTTGTAAAAAGACAACTGTCTTCGTCGTAGTATTTATCAAGGAGGGGAAAGTAAAGAGGAGAAAAAGAAGAAAACCACAAGAAGCAAATAAGTAACAGAACTGAGAACGAAATGATTCACGAGATGCACTGAAACAACAGCCCTTTGGTTTCTTGTCGCAATAGCAAGGGTCCATCTCTGTTTCATCTACCTGTTATGTATTGCTTATTGTTTGACACGCGTGTTTATCTTCTGAACAAATTTCTCCTTTCTAAGTTGAAGAATTTATACAAATATTCTATTCTATCGCCACTCATATATAATATGTGTAATCCATTTACTCATGATGTATGTAAGATGATGATGTTAAGACACATTTCAATTTTGTAAAATTCTCTTACAAATTAGAGTATGTAATCACAAATCGAATTTGAGTTTTTGTTTGTTTGTTTCCAGTACTAGAAAAGATGGACACCGTGCTGCACGGGTTCAAATATAATATCATCTATATTATTAAAATAGAAACATTCTGAAAAAATCTACTTATGGAAATTTGTTGGACCCTTTCATTAAATTTAATTTTTTTGACCTTACCTTAGTAACAACAGCAACAACACATTACACTATACGTTATACTGACCCGACTTTTACTCCTTTCTCTAACAATACGATTCTGATAATTAATATTGTTACCAAACATAGAGGGAATCAAATTTTAGAAACTCGGCCCTCATGTGCATTCATGCAACCGTCCATAAATACAGTTTGTTTTTATACTTTTTGATTAAACGAACTACATGCCCGATTAGTACAATATATATAATCTTTCTATGATGGACGTCTAATAATACAATCATCCAATTAAGAATATAGTTCAAAATCTTATTTTAATTTTTTAAATTATTACTCACCATAAACTTATTTTATAAATTAACTTTATCTCTTTTCATAGTGATTGTTAATTAATAATGTTATACACTATATTTTAAGCTCAGGATCTACAATATTTAGATATTAATTATTAACATGAGTTAACATATATCATTAAACATATTATACTATGTCATCTTACATTATATAGTTTCAAATATTTACAAAATTAAATTTGATAAAAAACATTTTCACAAATCATTTGTTAAAACAAAACTATGTATATATATTACATTAACTTAATTCTATAAATATTATTATAATAAAAAATTGTTAAGAAAGTTTAAAAACAACTTAAAACCATACAAATATGTTCTATTGAATTAGCTAAAAACTACCAAGTAAATTGTAAACCATATTAATTTAACAAATATAGCTTTTATAAAATACATACAAAATATAATAAGAGAGTAGGTTTGAGTATTCGGATATTCGGGTTGATTCCTTTCTATCAGGGTTCTTTGGATCCTAAGCATTTGGACCCAAATAGGTATCTGGATTTTTTTTATTCAGGTTTAGGTCAGTTCTTTTCATGTCCGGATTGGTTTGGAATCATAATTCAGATACATTTAAAACACATGTAATATTTGGGTGTATAGCAGATCTAGGTCGGTTCAGATATTTATGATTTGAAAAAGATTGGAAATACCTGAAAACCTGAAAAATGATCCGAAACTTAAAAAAATAACCAAAAACTCAACAAATATCCACAATATATTCAAATACCCAAAAAAATTTTGAAATGCTTCTCGAAATATAACCCAAGAAACCGAAAATACCCAAACTTTTATTTGAATACCCGAAATATATTTTTTAAAATTTTGAAATTTTACTTGAAACCTGAAAGTATAACTTAAAACTCAGACACCAAAACAAAAAAGAATATCCGTAATACTAAAAACATATCCGAAATATCCAAATATACTTAATATACACAAAATATTTCATGTACCTTGGATACCCAAACCTAACCGGGTCTTGGGAAGGTACCGTACCAAGATTTGCTGGTCCAAAAAATACACAATATGTACATTTCCCTGGATCTGGATTTGATCTTTTTTTTAATGTATTCGAGTATGTGCCTAGGCCTAAGAAAAAGAGTTATATAAAAATGTACGTACAATATCTCAAATAAACTAATTAATAAATTATATAACTTTAAAGAAAAATTTGCGATACAATACGATCTTGTAACATAGTAATGTACAACAATCCCAAAATACTAATTCATATCAAATTTCAAAAAATCCACGATTTCGAAGCGCAGGTCAAAATCTAGTTGTTGATTATATATAACGATAAAAACAGTTAAGACATGGCAAGTATTATTTAAAAGCATTCTACATAATGTAAAGGGTTCACCACTACTGGCTAAAGTTGAGACAATATTCTTGGTACACAATAGCTTTTATACCTTTTTATCACCATACACCACAATTCCCAAAATGGGCTAAGACTAATTAGATAGACTACAGGGTTGGCAAAATCGCAGGATCATTCAAGGACTTTTAAAGCTCAAATTATATAAATCGAGCCGATGTAGCCATAACTCAAGTGTTCTTCCTTTCTTGCATTGTTATCGCAAGGTTTTGGCGGTTGTGATGTGTTGTTATCCTCCAGCGAGGTCCCATTATCATAGGTGTTATTAAGGTCAATAAGAAGCACAATCTTGGACTTATGGCAGTTTCTTGTGGTGGCTGATTGTTGCTAACGTTTTCCTCTTCGTATGGAAGACATTTCTCGTATTGGTTCTCATGGCCAAAAACCAAGACGGGAGGTATCTTCCGGAGAAAGAAGAAAAAGTCACCACACGAAACGTCACAAAAATGCAAGACTCCGCTTCTGTTCGACCTTAATAAATTTACAACAACAGGACCTTGCTGTAGGAATTAGGATAACAACAAATCACAACCGCCAAAACCTTAGCTTCTGCATATGTACTCTCTATGCTTCTCAATCTATTCCCAATTACAAGAAATAAGGTACAGAATCAGACGCAATTTCAACAAAACGAAAGCTTGAAGTAACAAAAAGAGCGAGAGAAGAGGGAAAGTGTTACCCCGGATCTGCTTGATGCCAATCGAGGCTCGCGATTGTTTCTGGTTGGATTGTTTGCCTGAAAAAACCGAGAGCTACAGATTTAAGCAGTTCATGTTAGAGAAGCGTTGGTTATTTTAGGGTTTACTTTTAATGCATGAAAGAGATGATGAAGTTTGGAGGCTTAGGGCTTCACATTTATATAGAAGATTTTCCAGAGAAAAAATGTTAAGTAATTATATTACATGGTCAATTCAAACGATTGACTACAAAATGTAATTTTATCTAAATGGCATATTCAGATGTTCGTCTTTACATCCAACAGCTTTATATAGCTACATATATTCAATTTTATAAAATGTTTGGTATTTTATTAATTACAAGTTTGAACAGACAAACTTCAAATTTATTAATACTTTACATATTTTTTGTTTTTATAATATTTAATTAGATATTTGTAAATTGTTTTAATAAAAACCAATACAAATCTGTATGAATTGAATGAATCATAATTAACATCAGTTTTATTTTTGTTTTTGTTTATATTACCATTCTAGGCCTGGGCATCCGGGTCTTCCGGTCGGGTTCGGATCGGGTCTTGTCGGGTCCGGGTACTTCGGGTCCTGGATATTTAGACCCATTTAGGTACCCATAATTTTCCGGGTCGGTTCGGTCGGTCTTGTCGGTCCGGTCGGTTCTGTAATACCCATAATTTTCGATTCGGTCGGTCCGGTCGGTTCGGGTCAGGTTCGGATATTTATGATATAAAAAGGAAATAAAATATTCAAATTCCATCAAATTTAGTTAAAATTTATCATATATATCTAAAATTTTACAAAATAACTTAAAATAAACTATTAATAGTTAAAGTAGAACATTTTTAATTCTATATTTTACATTTCAAACTTCATGTTACTTAGAAATGTTACAAAATAATGACAAAGATTGTTAATAAAAAGATATTTTAAAGTTTTAAAGTCGGGTTTGAATCGGGTCAATTCGGGTCGGGTCAATTCGGGTCGGGTCCTTTTCGGGTCTGGGTCTATTCGGGTCGGTTCTTTTCGGGTCCGGATCCATTCGGGTAGAAAATTTTTGGACCCAATAGGTACTTGTAAATTTTCGGTTCGGTTTCGGGTCGGGTATTTTCAGGTCGGTTCCGGGTTGGGTTTTCGGGTCCAGGTTAAAATGCCCAGGCCTATACCATTCTAGATGGAGAAATTACTTCTTAATTATATATATGAATTGAATCATAGTAGTAAAAATAATTTAATACTATTTTGAAATAGTTTATAGTAATCATCTTTAGAATTTCCAAAATAACAGTAAACCTGTATAATCTATAATATAATGGGAGAGTCACTCCCACCTGAAGAAGACACGTGTCTTTCTTCATGGGGCCCACCTTTTTTTTTTTAGTTTTGAGTTTTGTGTTTTAGCTATTTATTAATTGGGTTTATTGACTAATTTTTATGTTTTGATTCAGAATCTGTAGTCCAATAATTCATTGTGAAAGCCGTCTTCTGTTCCTTATCACGACATCCTCTTCTCTTTCTCATCTTCCTCTTTAATGTAGATCAGGGTTTAAATCAGTTCGGTCTCCTCTGAATAATAGAAAGTAACCTTTGGTTTTCATGGTGCAGTGAATCTTCTTCTATCTCTACATCTCCCCACTTAAAAAAATAAATCTGTCTAATTACAAAAAACCTCCATTGATGATTCTATAGACCTGTATATTTTTTCCGTAACGGTCGATCAAATCTAACCCCCTTTTCTCTTAACCCTATGATCATCATAATAATTGACGATTTATATCATATGGCTGTTTCTGAATGATTATAATCGGTAATTATGTTTTTGAATAAACAGGTGATCCCGTCGCGGAAGCAAAGAACCGTCGCAGTCTTGGCAACATCAGAAACATTGCTTCTTTTCTGGGAGTCGAAGCAGGAAAGTTGAATCGCCCCTTGACCCGTAACTTCCGTGCCCATTTGCTTGAAAACGCTAACAAAAAGGTTCTATTTTTTCTTCTTATTTTTTACAAATCTGGTTTTCGAGACTACATATGATTATTGAATCTGTCCCTCTTTGTCTTATCACTGAACAGCAAATCAATGTGGCCAAGTGACCAGAAGCGATTCAAAAGAAAGCAAGAGCTGTTGTTAAGCCGCAGCCGCAGCAGCCTCACGAAATGATTTTAATCAGTCCAGACACAAACGAGGTTGCTAAAGCTAAACAGGATCAGAGACACGATGCTGCGTCCAAGAAGAAAGTCACTTACTCTTCCGTTCTCAATGTTCAATGCTCGAAGCAAGGTAAGAGTTTCTTTAGTTTTTCAAAATAGACATTTGAATATGCTTTTTGTGATTGGTTGGTTGGTTACATACGTGACTTTAGGCTGCTGCTTCCAAGATTCTTGATATTGATTCCGCTGACAAAGACAACGACCATGCTGCTGTGGAGTATGTTGAGAACATGTACGCTTTCTACAAAGAGGTTGAGGTACTTGTGGTCAGACCGTTTATTCTAATATGCTTTATGGATACGTGTTGTGAATGTTTCTGTTTTGTTTCCTGTTGCACAATGAGAGCAAGCCTCAGATGTATAAACATACATATACTGACATCAACGAGAAGATGAGATCGATTATTGTAGACTGGCTTGCGACGTTCATGTCAAGTTTGATCTGTCTCCTGAGACGCTTTACCTCACCATCAGCATAATTGGCCGGTTCCTGTCTCTGAACCAAGGGCCAAGCTGGCCAGATTTTGGTAAGAAGAAACTCAAGTAGCAAGCTAAATAATCTTTTATAATGCCGCAGTGACGCACTATCTATCAGAGCGGAGTTCACGTGACGATTAAAGCTCGTCCAGTTAGTGCAAGTTTCGTTTTGATCTATCATAAATCCCAGCCCTGCAACTCTGGGATTCAACCAAGCCGCATCAGATTTTACCAAAGCAGAGTTTGTAGCCGGAGTAAAAGGTACGCTAGGCAGGCCATTGGTGGTTGGTTCCTTTGCTTGATTCTCCATCTAACGGAAATGGTTAATAATTTATATTTGACCCCACAAATTCCATCCAGTCTTCTACTCTATGTCTTCAAGATATACATAAGTGTGAACAATACTGAGAAAAAAAATGTAACTCCGCATTTTAAACGCTACAGTATCTGAAACTCAAACGTGAAAATGCTAGAAGGAAAATGCTAGAAGGAAAAAAAAATAAAGTGAAAATGCTAGAAGGAAAGTTTTTCTCCCAGACACGAGTACCAAGATCGGTCCTTACCCCCTGGTCCCTGGAGTGCTCTCGAAGTTGACCTTCCTCTTTTAGTTTGACGTCACCTACCTCTGTCCACCTTTTTGAAATCCTCTACCTTTTTACGGTAAAGTCCACCGGATAATAGCTCTTGGTCTTTTACACACCGGGTTCAAACCCCCGACCTCGTCGGAGGGTCCATCTCCACCGCGTCTTCAAGCCTTCCTTCTCCGGTGAATCTCGCCATGGTGACCTCCACTACTGAAGGGTTCTCCTCTGCTCACACCTCAGCAACCTCTGACGCCCTTGCAATAGTTCTTACTCTGTCTCAGAAACAGAACTAAGCTTCTTTTGAAAGAACGTCTTCCTTCACTACTACCTTGTGTAGTTTTTCGCTCCGACAGTACTACTGCCTTGTAGTCTCCACTGCTCAAGTCTACTACACGGACTCCTCCCATCTACTCTTACTCCATTAACCTCCTCCTTTACTCACAACTATGGCTCACCGGTTGTCGAGGACAGAGAAAGGGAAATGGAAGGATGAGAACCCCATCCGCAAACCCTTGGTCAAGATCCCGCAAACCAACATTGAAGACCTCATCGAGCGCAACAGACTTACTCTCATTGGTAGAGTCACCAATCCCTCCATCCAGAGAACAAGAGCGTTAGTGGACTTCTTTCTCCAACAATGGAATGTAGTAGGGAGAATAACGGGTAGAGACCTTGGTCCCTCTCTATTCCAGTTCCAATTTGAGACGGAACATGACTTACAAACCATCCTCAACAAGTCCCCCTTCCACTTCAAAAGATGGATGATGATTTTGCAACGTTGGGAACCAATAGTCTCCGACTCTTTCCCCTCGCGAATCACGTTCTGGATTAACGTCCACGGAATTCCATTACACTACTGGAATGATGCAACCATCGATGCTATAGGAGCAGCACCTGGTCCAATTGAAAGTCGTGTAGCTGACAAAGCTAAACTGCGCGTACAAGTTAACGGTCTCGAACCACTTATCATGCATATGGACATACAATTACCCTCTCGCGAAGTCGTCGAAATCGAGCTTGAATACGAAAAGCTCGAAAAACATTGCTTCTACTGCAAGGCACTTTCTCATGAGGATGAGGATTGTCCTCTTCGACCACATCACCAGCATCCTGGAGATCGGAAAAACCTTGGCATCTCCCAACACAATACGCTGGCAAAAATCCAAGAAGATAAACGGCGTCAAGAGGCGAGAAAGCAATCCAGACTTCAACAACCAAGGGGAAGAGATGGAGCCAAATGGCCAAACTATAAAGGATCTGACTCCAGAGCAAACCTCTCCCTCTCTCAGCATGATTCTAGGAGACAGGACTCCCACCAAAGCTCTGAGTTTGAAGAAAATCGACGAAGATATGATGATAGAATTTTCTCTCGACGTAGCTCCCCAGCGGAACAACGTCCTTCTACTCGTCATCGGTCATCTCAGTCGAGAGACTCTCGAGATCCCATTGAAAGACGTTCTACCTCTCTGCAAGCACACAGAGATCATCAAGGACACAAGTGTCCTTCGGGTCTATCTCCTGCAAAAGACGACTTCCCTCGATCTGATCATCAGGGCTATAGCTCGGCAAGAGATTCACTTATAGCCTCTCAGCGATCGCACCCTCATACTGATCGAGAAAACAGGGTCCCAGCTAAGGAACGAATCTCCTCTCCAATTTTGGCTACTAGTTCGGCCTCCCACCAGTCCCCAGCCTCTAATAAATCACCTGCTTCCATCCCTACCAGTAACTTGCGAAGAGAAACTCTAGCTTCCCGCCTGTCGGGCCTCCAGTCAAGCGACGATCGTGTACCTGCAAAGGAAAGGCTCTCTGTTCAAACACAGAGAATACTAAATGAACCAGCTCAATCAAACTCGGGCTCCCGACATCGTCAGGAGGAGATTACTAGTCCCCTTGAAGCTACTAGACAATCACCAGCTCTGAATGCTCTTACTCGACCATCGTCTTCCAACGTCTTTGACTCTGACAGACTTGGCATATGCGAGCGATCTCCTATCAGAACTCTGATCGAAGACAGAATCCACGTCTCTCTACGCCTGGGGCCTCTCTTATCTGATACTACAGAAACGGACTCTGGAGAAGAGTACCAACCGTTCCAATCGCGAGGTCTGTCTGATAAAGCTGCGGGAAAGAGGACACTCTCCACCTCTGTCGCCAAGAAGAGGTCTACAAAAAGCCCAGCAAAAGAGGGTGCTCCAAAAAGAAGACGGACCACCAAGACTACCAACTCCCCAAGAAGGAAACTACTGATGGATGCTATAACAGCAGGGGGAAAAGCTACATCAAACACCAAGAAGAGACAACCACCCGCGGTTAAGCTAATCCCACCGATGACAAAAAGGGGGAAGGATTTTCATCCTACTCCAAAGTCTCTTCCTTAGCCTGTGTGAGCTGGAACTGTCAAGGTATTGGGGGCACCTTGACAGGCCAGCGCATCCGGGAGTTCCGCAAGCGAATTTCCCCGGCGATCCTCTTCCTCATGGAGACAAAAAACCAAGACGACGCCATCTTCCCCCTGTTTCAAAACTCGGATCTTTCGAACCATTTCACAGTTCCTCCGATAGGTCTCGCAGGCGGCCTCTCACTCTCTTGGAGAGATGATATTCAGGTGGAAATTCTTTATTCCTCTGCTAATATTATCGATACTCGCATATTTGCACTTGGTTCTTCGAGTTTTGTTTCTTTCATCTATGGAGCACCAAACCCTGCTGATCGTCCCAACTTCTGGAACAAACTTACTGAACTGGGAGCGGACAGAGAAGACGCCTGGCTCTTAACCGGGGATTTCAATGATTTGCTCGACAACTCTGAAAAAGTTGGAGGCCCTGCCCGTTGGGAAGGATCCTTCCTATCGTTTCGGAACTTCGTCTCCCAAATGGGCTTATGGGATCTCCAACACTCCGGGAACCACTTATCATGGCGAGGGACAAGATATAACCACTTCATTCAATCGCGTCTCGATAGAGCAATGGCAAACTGCTCCTGGTTCGAGCGCTTCCCCGCTGGGCGAAGCGAATACTTACGCTTCGAAGGTTCTGATCACCGACCGATTGTTGTACACTTTGATGTTACGACCAAGAAAAAGAAAGGCCTCTTTCGTTTCGATCGCCGACTAAAAGACAAGCCGGAAATAAGACAGATTGTCCCAGATCGCTGGAAACTTGATCAACACGCCTCTGTATTCGAAAAAATCTGCAACGTCCGCCACAACATTATTCTTTGGGTCCGCGAGAAGAATCTCAACAGCAACCTAGCAATCCAGGAACTCCAAATCAAACTGGAGGCCGCTCTCTCCTGTATATCTCCAGATACAGAGGCGATAGGAAAACTAACAACTGATCTCGAAAAGGCCTATGAAGAAGAAGAACTCTACTGGAGACAACGGAGCCGCATCCAATGGCTTAGCTGTGGAGATCGCAACACCTCATTCTTCCACGCAACAACCAGGAGCCGAAGAGCTGTTAATAAGTTTTCTGTCATAGAAACCCCGGAGGGTATAGCGGTCTATAAAGAAGATGAGATTGTGCGCTGCATCTCTGAATACTTCTCCAACATATTTCATGCTCAAGGAACCGATTCCACTCAAGTGGTGGAAGAAGGCATTGCACCTTTGGTTACCGAGGAAATGAACCAAGCTCTGATCGCCCCCCCTACAGCGTCAGAGATCAAGGAGGCCCTATTCGCAATAAACCCGGACAAAGCACCTGGTCCCGACGGGTTCTCGGCTTCCTTCTACCACTCCTTCTGGGATTTAGTGGGAGATGATGTAATAAGAGATGTCCAGGACTTCTTTGAGTCGGGCACCCTGGACCCACGTCAAAACGAGACCCACGTTCGCCTCATCCCGAAGATATCAGCACCCCGGAAGGTCGCAGACTACCGGCCGATTGCCTTGTGCAACACGCATTACAAAATCATAGCGAAAGTACTAACTCGACGCCTACAGCCTCTACTTCCTACTCTGATTTCGGACCACCAATCTGCATTTGTCAAAGGCAGATCCATTTCGGATAATGTGTTGATCACACATGAGGTTCTTCACTTTTTACAGCATTCAAAGGCTCAAGTTCGATGCAGCATGGCAATTAAGACCGACATGAGCAAGGCCTTTGACCGTATAGAGTGGAGCTTCCTCCGTACGGTTCTATCGCGCTTTGGTTTCCATGGCACTTGGATCTCTTGGATCATGAGTTGTGTCACCTCGGTATCTTATTCGTACCTCATTAATGGAGCAGCACAAGGAACAGTCAAACCGACGAGAGGAATTCGACAAGGCGATCCTTTATCACCGTATCTCTTCATTCTTTGTTCTGAAGTGTTGTCTGGTTTATGTCTGAAAGCACAACAGAGAGGAGAGGTGATTGGAGTTAAAGTAGCTCGCGGAAGTCCGGCAATTAATCACCTGCTCTTTGCCGACGATACGATGTTTTTCAGCAGAACCGACCAGAAAAGCTGCACTGCTCTGATCGCCATCCTGCGGAAATATGAAAGCTCCTCTGGCCAATTTATCAACTTGGACAAGTCTGCAATAACCTTTTCTGCAAAGACCCCTAGTGACACAAAAAAAAGAGTCCGAGACCAGCTGAAAATTTTAAATGAAGGGGGGAATGGCAAATACTTAGGGCTGCCAGAGAACTTTGGAAGAAAGAAGAGAGATATTTTCGCTTCCCTAGTGGATCGCTTACGACAACGATCACACTCATGGACATCTCGACACCTTTCAGGAGCAGGGAAGATGGTCCTCCTTAAGGCAGTCCTAGCTGCCATGCCTACTTACTCCATGTTATGCTTCAAGTTGCCGTTATCGCTCTGCAAACAACTCCAATCAATCCTCACCCGTTTCTGGTGGGATGCCTCCCCTTCGGTTAAAAAAATGTGTTGGGTCTCCTGGGAAAGACTAACACGTCCAAAGAACTCGGGGGGACTTGGTTTCAGAGAGATAGCTCATTTTAATGATGCTCTTCTTGCCAAACTCTCTTGGAGAATACTTAAGGAACCCTCCTCCCTCCTTGCGAAGATTCTGACAGGGAAATACTGTGTTAGCTCCTCCCTGCTCGACGTCTCACCACCAGCAACTGCCTCCCATGGATGGAGAGGGATATTAGTAGGGAGAGATCTCCTGTTAAAAGGTCTTGGATGGGCAATTGGAACAGGATCTTCGGTTCGCCTTTGGTCGGACCCTTGGCTCTCGACAGAAGCACCAACAACCCCCATAGGACCTCCAACTGCAGCAACCAAAGGCTGGACTGTCAGCAAGCTCATCAACACTGAAACAAAGGACTGGGACATCGGTCTAATACGCGATCACCTACCGCATTATGAAGGCCATATTTGCAAGCTAATCCCAAGCTCCCTCAACATGCCGGACGAGAGAGTATGGCTTCCCAATGCCTCAGGGATCTACACCACCAAATCGGGATATGCCATTGCAAAGCTCCACAATGACGCACAGGAAGACTCTGCCTTTAACTGGAAGAAATCGATATGGCAAGTTGAAACTTCTCCAAAAATAAGGCACTTTCTTTGGAAAGCAAACAACAGAGCTCTACCAGTGGGCTCAGTCCTGGCATCTCGAGGGATAATGAACGCACCCACCTGCAAAAGGTGTGGAGGTCGCGAAACGGAGATTCATGTGCTCCTGCATTGCCCCTTCGCGACCAAGATTTGGGACCTTGCTCCTTGTCTCTTCAAACCCTCACCAGAGATTTCTTCGGTTGCTGACCTCCTCCATCAATGTCGAAGGATGGTCTCTCTTCCACCGCTAGGACTAGGGAATACACCACTCTACCCATGGATCTTATGGATTCTCTGGACGAATCGAAACAAACTTCAGTTTGAAAATAGAAAATTTGCAGAAGAGGACTCAATCCTGAAATCTATTCAGGATGCTAGAGCTTGGAAGGCAGCTCAGACACATGTCAAAATGTCTTCCTTACCATATCATGTGGACTCATCAGTTACTTCTTACCAATCTCCAAATACTTACACTTGGACTTCTTTTTCAGATGCAGTTTGGGATCCAATCACAGGCAACTGCGGATTGGGATGGCAACTTCGTGATGCAAACAATCTCATTGCGGAAAACAGTTCTTCACACCGTCGCTCTGTTCCTTCGGCCCTTGTAGCCGAAGCCCTGGCGGTTAAGGCTACGCTTTTTGCGGCAGCCTCCTCTCATGTTCGAAGCCTCACCATGTACTCTGATTCTAAGAAGCTTGTGGCACTTCTCAAGAACCAGGGACAAGACGTGGCGCTACAAGGAGTGCTTCATGACATTCGACTTTTGGCTCGCTCCTTGGACTCTATCTCGTTTCATTTCATTCCCTGTTTATCGAATATTGATGCTGATACTCTAGCAAAAACTGCCTTGTTTTATCTTCCTGCTTCTACAACTATTGTAGTTTGACAGTCTCATTTTAAGTTTTAATGAATGGTTTGATCAAAAAAAAAAAAAATTATATTACATGGTCAATTCAAACGATTGACTACAAAATGTAATTTTATCTAAATGGCATATTCAGATGTTCGTCTTTACATCCAACAGCTTTATATAGCTACATATATTCAATTTTATAAAATATTTGGTATTTTATTAATTACAAGTTTGAACAGACAAACTTCAAATTTATTAATACTTTACATATTTTTTGTTTTTATAATATTTAATTAGATATTTGTAAATTGTTTTAATAAAAACCAATACAAATCTGTATGAATTGAATGAATCATAATTAACATCAGTTTTATTTTTGTTTTTGTTTATATTACCATTCAGGCACGGGCATCCGGTCTTCGGTCGGGTTCGGATCGGTCTTGTCGGTCCGTACTTCGGTCTCGGATATTTAGACCCATTTAGGTACCCATAATTTTCGAATTGGTTCGGTCGGTCTTGTCGGTCCGGTCGGTTCGGTAATACCCATAATTTTCGGATTCGGGTCGGGTCCGGGTCGGGTTCGGGTCGGGTTCGGATATTTATGATATAAAAAGGAAATAAAATATTCAAATTCCATCAAATTTAGTTAAAATTTATCATATATATCTAAAATTTTACAAAATAACTTAAAATAAACTATTAATAGTTAAAGTAGAACATTTTCAATTCTATATTTTACATTTCAAACTTCATGTTACTTAGAAATGTTACAAAATAATGACAAAGATTGTTAATAAAAAGATATTTTAAAGTTTTAAAGTCGGGTTTGAATCGGGTCAATTCGGGTCGGGTCAATTCGGGTCGGGTCCTTTTCGGGTCTGGGTCTATTCGGGTCGGTTCTTTTCGGTCCGGGTCTATTCGGGTCGGTTCTTTTCGGGTCCGGGTCCATTCGGGTAGAAAATTTTTGGACCCAATAGGTACTTGTAAATTTTCGGTTCGGTTTCGGGTCGGGTATTTTCAGGTCGGTTCCGGGTTGGGTTTTCGGGTCCAGGTTAAAATGCCCAGGCCTATACCATTCTAGATGGAGAAATTACTTCTTAATTATATATATGAATTGAATCATAGTAGTAAAAATAATTTAATACTATTTTGAAATAGTTTATAGTAATCATCTTTAGAATTTCCAAAATAACAGTAAACCTGTATAATCTATAATATAATGGGAGAGTCACTCCCACCTGAAGAAAACACGTGTCTTTCTTTATGGGGCCCACCTTTTTTTTTTAGTTTTGAGTTTTGTGTTTTAGCTATTTATTAATTGGGTTTATTGACTAATTTTTATGTTTTGATTCAGAATCTGTAGTCCAATAATTCATTGTGAAAGCCGTCTTCTGTTCCTTATCACGACATCCTCTTCTCTTTCTCATCTTCCTCTTTAATGTAGATCAGGGTTTAAATCAGTTCGGTCTCCTCTGAATAATAGAAAGTAACCTTTGGTTTTCATGGTGCAGTGAATCTTCTTCTATCTCTACATCTCCCCACTTAAAAAAATAAATCTGTCTAATTACAAAAAACCTCCATTGATGATTCTATAAACCTGTATATTTTTTCCGTAACGGTCGATCAAATCTAACCCCCTTTTCTCTTAACCCTATGATCATCATAATAATTGACGATTTATATCATATGGCTGTTTCTGAATGATTATAATCGGTAATTATGTTTTTGAATAAACAGGTGATCCCGTCGCGGAAGCAAAGAACCGTCGCAGTCTTGGCAACATCGGAAACATTGCTTCTTTTCTGGGAGTCGAAGCAGGAAAGTTGAATCGCCCCTTGACCCGTAACTTCCGTGCCCATTTGCTTGAAAACGCTAACAAAAAGGTTCTATTTTTTCTTCTTATTTTTTACAAATCTGGTTTTCGAGACTACATATGATTATTGAATCTGTCCCTCTTTGTCTTATCACTGAACAGCAAATCAATGTGGCCAAGAGACCAGAAGCGATTCAAAAGAAAGCAAGAGCTGTTGTTAAGCCGCAGCCGCCTCACGAAATGATTTTAATCAGTCCAGACACAAACGAGGTTGCTAAAGCTAAACAGGATCAGAGACACGATGCTGCGTCCAAGAAGAAAGTCACTTACTCTTCCGTTCTCAATGTTCAATGCTCGAAGCAAGGTAAGAGTTTCTTTAGTTTTCAAAATAGACATTTGAATATGCTTTTGTGATTGGTTGGTTGGTTACATACGTGACTTTAGGCTGCTGCTTCCAAGATTCTTGATATTGATTCCGCTGACAAAGACAACGACCATGCTGCTGTGGAGTATGTTGAGAACATGTACGCTTTCTACAAAGAGGTTGAGGTACTTGTGGTCAGACCGTTTATTCTAATATGCTTTATGGATACGTGTTGTGAATGTTTCTGTTTTGTTTCCTGTTGCACAATGAGAGCAAGCCTCAGATGTATAAACATACATATACTGACATCAACGAGAAAATGAGATCGATTATTGTAGACTGGCTTGCGACGTTCATGTCAAGTTTGATCTGTCTCCTGAGGCGCTTTACCTCACCATCAGCATAATTGGCGGTTCCTGTCTCTGAACCAAGGGCCAAGCTGGCCAGATTTTGGTAAGAAGAAACTCAAGTAGCAAGCTAAATAATCTTTTATAATGCCGCAGTGACGCACTATCTATCAGAGCGGAGTTCACGTGACGATTAAAGCTCGTCCAGTTAGTGCAAGTTTCGTTTTGATCTATCATAAATCCCAGCCCTGCAACTCTGGGATTCAACCAAGCCGCATCAGATTTTACCAAAGCAGAGTTTGTAGCCGGAGTAAAAGGTACGCTAGGCAGGCCATTGGTGGTTGGTTCCTTTGCTTGATTCTCCATCTAACGGAAATGGTTAATAATTTATATTTGACCCCACAAATTCCATCCAGTCTTCTACTCTATGTCTTCAAGATATACATAAGTGTGAACAATACTGAGAAAAAAAATGTAACTCCGCATTTTAAACGCTACAGTATCTGAAACTCAAACGTAATTTTATTATTTCTTAAATTTTCTTTACCATATATTAACATATGAACTTCTGATAACGTAACAATAAGGTAGGGGTAAAAATAATAGACACCCTCTCCACCAGAAATATACGTTATGTCATTAAACAAATTAGAAAAACATTGAATTAGAACTCCTGATTTAGTCTGCAAAACTATGTCACCCATTTATTTTTACAGAAAACCAATCCAGTTTTACATAAGAAAAAGGGAATCACAGGAGGAAACAGCAGCTCAATGGAACAAACGCCACAAAGAAAGCTCTTCCCACAGATCACCCACGCCATCAATGATCACTGGCTCCTTTAACGAACTTCCAGACTGTAAAGGTCAGATTCACCTCTAAAACCAGACATTCCAAAATATGAACCTGCTAACAACTGTAACACCTGCAGATACCCAAACACGAGCAAGGGAAATGCGTAGAGCTATACTCCTATCAAAAAGTCAATTCGGAAAAACCAACAACGTAACCGGCCCCGCGCTATGCCTCTAGTGTTATTAATGGATAAGTTTAAGGTCTTTTCCATATTCTATTATTTTTCTCAAGATAGATAAAAAATGAAAATAGATTCGAATTATTTGTACAAAATAATTTAGTGTAGAAGGAGAGAGAAAATAAACATGAGAGTGAGCTGAAATAAGAGGCATCATTAACTACAATAAAGTTATATGTATTTCACTTAATGTGAACTTCTTTGTTACCATATACAAATTAATCTTCTTTCACTGAGTGTGATCTTCCTTGTAAACACCATTTACGTGTCTATCTTTATTCATATTCTTCTTCCATGCTCTTTGTAAATAGTATCGCCACACATGCATGTAAGAATGAGTTATATGCTAAAGTAACTAGCTGATCGATTCCGGCCATAGCTTAGAGTTTTGTTTCCTCCTGGAGTTACAGTCTAATCTCACAGATAATGCAGAAGTCTTATGAAATTTAACAGAAGAATTATGTAAGTTGAGCCATCAACGAGATTTTTTGTGCATAGTAATTGTAAAACTGGTCATATGCTCTCAGGGACAAAACTTCTCAGCTCCAAGAAAATTATATATCATTCAAAATCGCATCCTTTGCTTCCTCTTTGACTGTGTAATAACTTTTCAAATGAACTCAACCTATCGTAAGACCTGGTCTTTCTTTTTTTTTTTTCTTTTCCAAATGCTGGAAAAAGGCCCACCTTGTGTAAGCATCGATCTAGCTAAATTTTTTTATCTAGCATCTCCTGATATAACTTGACAATCTCTTCCCATTTACCGAGCTCAGAGTTCTTGTTTATAAGGATAGTATAATTGTATATGTTAGATGGAAAGGAGGAAGCAGGATTGATGGAGATTAGGATTGTTGGGGAAGAGTTCGATAGGACTATAGGAGGCATGTCTATACAAGCATTGAGGGAGTGTTATTGGCTGGGAACTCCTATTTGAGCAACAATCATAATCATTAAATTCCAAAAGGGTTCACTGCAGAGACCGTAATCATCGAGCTGATTCCTTGCCGAAATATGCTCTTTTCCAATGTTTCGAGAGATAGTAATCATCGAGCTGATTCCTTGGCGAAATATGCTCTGCTTTCATACTCTATGTCTCTGTAGTGGCTGGGAATCTTTGTGATTGTGCTAGTTGTTGTGTGTGCAATCTTTGTGATCTTGAATACAGTTTTGCATCTTTGGTAAATTTTTCATGTAGATTTGAAAGGCTGACCAATTTTTTTTGGTGTCGATACCATGTTTAGTTAAGGTATCAATAAAATAAGATGTTTATCATTAGTGTATAATTATGGGGAATTTGTCGACATAACAAAGTATAAAATTAACTATATAACCACAGCAATCTTTAGGCTATGATATTTATGTATTATTTTCTATTTTACCCTTTTTCACTTTCACCTCTTCTTTTTAATTAACTTTATAAGTTTAAAAATTACTTATTTGAATTTCTTATCTACTTATAAAAAATATAGATTTTTTTGTATATGAAATATTTTGAATTTTGTAAAACTAACATATATCTATAAATTTTATATGTACAATTATAATAAGATTTTGTTATATTCGATTTATGAAACAAAGAATAGAATTATAATTATAATCCCATCCTTATCTCTCGCTGTATCTCTTTTTCTCTCTCTAATATGTAATATTCAAATATTGTTGTATTCTACTTTACTTACGAAACGTAGAATATAATTGTAGTCTCTCTCTCTCAAACTCTCAAATACTTCCACATACTATATTATATGGCCATTAATATATAATAAGTTTTAGTTTGCACTATTCAATCAAATATGCTTTTTCATATGCTATATCATATACTTAAGCATATGTCATACAAACAAATATACTCTTTTATATTAGATATTTTATTTACTCTATTAAACGCTACAAATAAATAATACTAAGAAAATTAAATTCTCTCTATAGTTTTTTTTCTGTTTGAAATATCTATTATATCTCGACAGTGTAAATAGAATGATATCTGATATTGTGTGTGGCATGTAAATGTTCACGCGCTATAAAGGACATCAATGTCCCATTATGGGGAAAATAGACACAATTCCCATGGATATATTGTTAATTCTTTTCCTACATGAGTATACCACAAATTCTTCCTATAATTATTATATGTTTAATTTAATGTAATTATGTTTTTAATTTAATACTAAAAAGGTCTAAATCATTGATAGAAATCTAAATGTTATTAAGGCTCTCAATTATTTTTTTGAAGCTCTTATTTAAGAGATTGCAATCCGCGTGTCATGTGCAAGTAGTTCAGCAGTGGGGTGGATCTGGATATGTGTATACAAACTGTAAACCGCGACGGTCCGGCCCGCACGGACTAAAATAAAATCAAGTTCGCTGCTGGTTGAATTACTTTGACGCAGGTTAGCCCTTTTAACATTTTTAAAAATATAATTTTTGTAGGAATATAAAAGTTATGAATAACTTGAGACACAAATGTTTTCTTATATATATTTTTATCTATAACAAAAAAAAAATAAGAACAAACAAACTATCTAAAGAAAATCGTATTTTATATTTTCACGACATAAATTAGCTTTTATGTTTTTGTTAGTAAATTTAGAATCTTATTATTACACCAAACACAAAGAAGTGAATCTTGTAATCAACTATCTCAAACATTTTAACCTTTACTTGCTTTGTATTAGCATATACAGTAGGATTGTGGATGATCTTTCACTTTTGTATCTCAATCCATTTTATAGTGTTTATTCACAATTTTGTTAATTCTCAGACATAATTGTTGGGCGATAATTAAAAACGAACATGTTATATGTAAATAATTCAAAGAATAATGGTGCTCTAGATATATCTGTTTATACTCTCTATAGTTTTATCATCTTTTTTTTTAGAAAAATAAACTTTTCAATCTAATGCATATCGTTTACATAATAAAAATTCTATGATTTATTTTTTATATAAGTCACACTAGTTTTAAAATGACATTCTTGATATGAAAACTATATAGCATATTTTAAACATTGTAAATGGAGATACGCGGGTTGGTCTGTACAACCACTTAGTTATACAGGACATACTTGGACATATATAGAACCGCAACCCGAGGCAGATCGATCCGCGCGATCTGTAAAAGAGTTCAACTTGCTGTGGGTTAGGCTATTTGGACGTGGATAGTCCCGTCAGACATCTCTAAACCCATCTAATAAGTAAAAAACAACTCGCTGCAGGTTAGGCTACTTGGACGTGGGTAGTCCCGTCAGACATCTCTAAACCCATCTAATAATCTTTCATTCACTTTGATTATTTTATTTCTATAACATGGAGAAGTAACTCATTGAGATATTCTCAATGAATGCTCCAAGAGATCACTACTTGCAAAATCAGTGAACTGCAATAACAAGACTTAAACATGTAATAGATAATAAACAAGAGAAAGTCAAATCCATAAACAACTCCAGAAGTCGGTCACGATTGTTCAAAATTCTGAAAAGAAATATTAAGTCTTCCTGAGACCAATTACTTTTATAATTTCATATAGTGAGAAGAAAAGCATCCCAGAAGATCGTTGAACTTGACAACGTACGTTCTTATGTTATGACGGTAGGGGCTGATCGGCCAGTGAACTCCTCCATCTTGGACAGCTTCAGAGTTATGTCAACCTATCAATCACACACACATCAAACAAAAATTTGACCAGACCCTTTTGGTGTATTAGTTTATACATTTGAAAGTTTTGCTTAAAGTTTTCGAAGCATCCTTCTCGTACTGTTCAATATAGAGTCGGATGGTTGCTCCTTCTGAGCCAGTTCCAGACAGACGAAACACCTTCCATATAATTTCAGATCATAGAACAAGAGAGCATCCGTCACTTCTGGTTTTTTTCTATTTGTTTAACTTATACCATATTAGTAGATGCTTATTAGTTTCTATGTGATTTTTATAATTTCTCTAGATGATGATTTCCTAAAGGGTTCAAAACCGATGGACTTACAAGTCGCGATCCATCCTCGAATAAGTAACAGATTCCCTGGTGCTTTGAGATGGAGCCATCAACTGGATCTTTGTACTCAAATTCATCTGCACTTGAGATATTTGCCACGTCCTTTCAAATTCCTTTCACAATCCTCAAAACAAATCAAGAATGGAAGATGTTATGAGAAAAAACAGAGTACCAAACTCACGAGTGAAGGGGTTTCAGAGAAGTGTGTACTTATTGACTTCAGGATTAATAGAAGATTGCAACTTCACCAAATGCTCCATCAGAGAAGTGTGTGTGCCAGTTTAGTGTTACCGTCAATGTTTTCCTTCTTCTTGTGAGAAAGTATGGATATCCAGGCAAGAACTGCTCACATCCCATCTTTCTCACGGATATGATTGGAGCCTGTGAACGATTTTTCTTTGTACAGATTTTTTTTTTTTGAGTTACTAACAGCTGTGTGAGAGTGGAAATAGAAACTAACCAGTTCCAAAACTTTCTTCCCCACAGACAGAACACATCCCAGCATCCATCAGATTACCAAAAAAACTTCCAACCTGTTGGAACCTGGTATGTTTTTTTGCTAAGAATGCTAATATCATATTAATGATGTTCAAGATTTTACAAAAAGTTAAATCTACAGGCTACTCAACCTTGGCAAAAAAGAAGAAAAAACAAGATAGAGCAAAGAAAGCTTAAGAAGCCTAATGATTAGATTAGATTATCCAACTTGACAAGAGGTTTAGAAACTGCTTCCTATTCTTCCTTTCCAAGACCGTATTCCTCGCTTCTCTATATATCATCCTTGCAATCACCATTGGACAGATTATAATGTTGTTGTGGTAAATGTTGTTTCTCAAAGAACTTCTCTAGAACCTGGTATGTTAATTAATTTTTGGAGTGTTGTAACGGACGTGAGAAGGAACATATGCGGAAACAGATGAAATAAAAACGATGTAACTACACACAGAGATATAACGTGGTTCACCAACTTTGCTACGTCCACGGACAAAGAGAGTTCTTATCGATATTGAGTTTACAGAGTGAAAGTTTAGGGTTACATCGAATACAAGATATATATAGTAGCATCTCGCATCTAAAACCCTAGACTTTACGGACTCATGGGCCTAAGCTCACGATCAGATGTAACATCCATAATAACTTGATGCAACGCTCTTGATGCAACTGAGTCGATATATGTACATGATGCAGCATCCATCGTCTAGATGCAACATCCAGATTCAAGGCATTATCAATAAATCTCTACCTTGACTTGAATCCTCCCAATAACAGATGTACCAGATGCACCTTCAAGTGCCAGATGTATCAGATGCGTTTCTCTGCGCCATAAGCGCCAGATGTACCAGATGCACTTTCAAGTGCCAGATGCGCCATCAACGCCAAATGTATCAGATGCGTTCTTCAACGCTGTGTATCATCGCTCTCTTTGCCTCAGATGTCCATTTGGACCAGATGTGTAGCTATAACGAACCAAACTCCCTTTAACGGCAAGATGCTGAACTAGAGCCAAACGTTCGTCATCAGCCAGATGTCCCAACGGACTAAACCATATTCATGGTGAGATGAACATTCGCAGTGCATGAAGTATTGATGTATTTACCTGAAGACATCACAAACCTTGTCAACACCTCATTAATGTAGGCCTCCTATGACAAGAACAACTTCTTCTCCCCATCTGTGAAGATCTCTATCCTTATAATCTTCTTTGCTGCACCCAAATCCTTCATCTCAACTTCAAAACTCAGAAGCTTCTTCAGCTTCTCGATGTCACATATCTTGTACCATTGTCTGGGAGACTCTTTCAGTCTACAAAGTGACTTCTGAAGCTTACAAACATTGTCTTCTTTTCTAGGAACTCGGAAAACATTCAGCTGAGTCATATATATCACCTCTAACTCTCCATGAAGAAACACTCTCTTCACATCAAATTGCTCAAGCTTCAAGTCCTGATGTGCAACCAGCGCTAGCAACACTCTGATGGAAGTATCTCTGACCACAGGTGAGAACATCTCATTGTAGTCTACTCCTTCTCTCTGACTGAACCCCCTAGCAACAACCCGAGCTTTATAATTAAAATATTCTTAAACACTCATAATTTTCATATCAATCTTATGTGTAAAATGACATGGTAAATAATATTTTTAAATTTTTGTGTATATATTCATTTTCGATTGTTAAATGATATTATACAGGAAACTGATATTTAAATATGTAAATGATAAATGGTGTAGAATATAGAGTTTTGATTAATGTTGAAAATATGCACAGTATTCGAATGATCTATTGAATTTTGATACATAGGTTAAAGAAAATAATATTTTGATGTCATTATATTTTTTAATTTATATAGGGTTCATAATATATGTAGGTCCAATAATTAAACTTAGAATATTTATATTAGATTTATGGTTAGCATATGTAGGCCCAATATTTATTAAGTATTTAGGTGTATATGAGGCGTAAAACCAAAAAAAAAACCTTAAATGTCACTGATGAATTTTAGTAATTATTTGTAAAAAATAAAGGTATATTGGGCAAAATTACAATTTTCTTAAATGTATAAATCAGAAATGATTATGTTTTAATACTATTGATATGGTTGGATTAAAAAAGACATTGTTAAGCTAATAACCATATGATGTATCCTAATTTCAAAGTCTCTTGTCGGATTCTTCTGATAGCACTTACTAGTGCAATATTTAGTTGGAAACTTTAAACAAGCTCCCAGTATAATCTTGTATGGGCTTAAAGGCCAGATAATAGAACACACATCTAATATTGGGCTACGGGTCTAATTCTGAACATTTTGTTGAACTCAAAAGACTTAGCAAAAGTAATGTCTACGATAACGATAGATGTGTTACAAAAAAAAACGATAACGATAGACAAAAAATTCGTTTCCCAACATGCAATTATGCAAACATGTAGGGTGTAAGTGTGATTGCAAATCAGCATTGTTCTTATCACGTTACGTTCACGTACTAATAAAAAAATTTGTCACAAAACGTAGGTAGTAATGAAAAGGACAATTAATCACATCCACATGCATGATTTTGTTATTTGGCCGTTTGGTTTCGTTGACTTTATGAGAAGAAAGGACTTGTTTTCCACCTCTCTTATTTTATTGTTGCACGAGCTTCTCCACTCCAGCAATCCCCAACACCGGCACCACTTTCCATTTTCATGTCATTACAAGTAGTCATTTTGAAAAGCAATAATTCATTTTTGTGAATATATTTGATTATTTAAATTATCTTTTCCTACGTTAAAAAAAAACTTATAGCTGGATCAGTGAAAACTTTTAAAGCTTTAATTTTCTAGATCTAGCTAAGGGAAGAAACCGTTAATATTAAATGATACGTATAGATTACATTTACTGAATGCCAATATGAACATAATTCATCGACAAATTCTCCTTGTTTAAAATTTGTAGCACATAACAAATATTTAGGCTTTATATTTACCTAGTTTAAAATATATATTTTATTTTCTAATGAAATCTTATCAACCATTTTATATTTTAGTTTTAAAAATAAAATACAATAATTAAATCTATTGGAATGTCTATATTGCAATAGAGTTTCCACCTATTATATATTCCCTCTCTTTTGATAAGACTAATGTACTATTATTAAAAAAGATTGATGTTTTTGTTTTCTTTCTCAGATTTGTTAAGCAAATAAATCTAAAAACGTTTCCTCAAATATAAAATGTCAAAGCAATTAGTCATTTTGTGAAAGTTCAAAAAAACTTTGAAGTTATACATATCCTGCAAATGTGAACAATTTCAAATAATTCACATCCTTTTTAATATCTCACATCTCTAACCTATTTATATACACCACACCTCGATCAATCCGTCGTTCAGCCCTCCTCCTCTGTTTGTTTCTCTCTTGTCGCCGGAGAAAATTCCATTTTCAATCAATTTCGAAACCTCAAACAGAGAAATGGATCAGATCGGATCAGTGGAGTACAATGGCTTCGAGACCACCAACGGAACCGACCACGGATGGAAGAAAGTGGTGTACCCGAAACGCAACCGTAAGCAGAAACCATCTGATCAGACGACGACGAAGACGGCGGCGAACGGTACCTCCGGAGCTTCATCCAACGGAGGCGACAACGTTTTCCGGTCCCTGGAGGAGAAAGCCGAAGATCGCCACAGACGGATCCTCGCGGCGAAGAAGGCCGCCGACGACTCGGACGACTCCGATCCGGCGAGATCCAAACGCCGATCCAACGGGTACGGCGACGAGGGGTATGGTTTCGACGACAGCGACGGTGAAAAGGAGAATTCGAAGGCGGAGGTAGCTAAGAAGCCGAAGGTGAAGAAGGAGAAGAAGCCTAAGGTGACATTAGCTGAAGCTGCCGATAAGATCGACGCCTCAAATCTCGAAGCTTTCCTCCTCGAAGCTTCGGTATGTTGCAAATATTGGACTTTGAGTTTTTTGTTGAGATTCTGATCTAAAGATTCGAACTTTTTTGGTTGGATTGATTGATTGTAGGAATCGTATGCGAGTCAGCCAGAGATTCAGCTAATGAGATTTGCTGATTACTTTGGGAGAGCTCTCTCTGGTGTCTCTTCATCTCATTTCCCCTGGGTTAAAACCTTCAAGGAGTCTCCTTTGTCCAAGCTCATCGACGTGAGCTACTAAAAAATTCAGTCTTGGTGTTTTTGGTGTCTTGTCTGAACAGTATTATAGTTGGGTTCTGTTTGGTCTTTATTAAAGTTGGAATCTTTGTTTGATACAGATTCCTCTCTCTCATATCCCTGAAGCTGTTTGTAAAACATCAGCCGATTGGATCAACCAACATCCCATTGAGGCACTCGGAAAGTTTGTATTGTGGGCATTGGATTGCATTCTTGCAGACTTGGCTGTACAGCAAGGAAGCGCCAAGGGTGGTAAGAAGGGCGCACTACAGCATGCTACTTCAAAGTCTCAGGTAGCTGAATCGCCTGTTTAATCAGTTTATTAATGCCATTTTGCGTTTACTAATCTTTCATCATTTGATGGATGTATAGGTTGCGATATTTGTGACGGTAGCAATGGTATTGCGCAGGAAACCTGATGCTCTAACTAATGTATTGCCAACATTGAGGGAGAATCCAAAATATCAGGGACAGGATAAGCTTCCTGTTATAGTTTGGATGATGGCTCAGGTCTGTAGCAGACTGTTTTCTTTTATGATAAAGATTCTGTATAGACTTTTAACTCATAACTGTGAACAGGCCTCCCAAGGTGATATAACAGTAGGCTTGTACTGCTGGGCACACAACCTGTTACCGGTTGTCAGCAGCAAGAGTTGCAATCCGCAGTCAAGGGATCTCATCCTTCAGCTGGTTGAGAGGTGAGTTTAAAAAAAAAAAAAAAAACAAATTATGTATCAAGATGATTATCTTATCTTGGTTTGGTGTGTTTTTTCTTTCAGGATCTTGTCCAACCCGAAGGCAAGGACGATACTTGTTAATGGGGCTGTTAGGAAGGGAGAGCGATTGATTCCACCTCCTTCGTTTGAGATCTTGATGAGACTTACGTTCCCTGCATCATCCGCAAGAGTGAAGGTAAAAGTAATATTTGGGATTTTTGAGACAATATTGTGATACATGAGAGTGTTGATTTTAATATCTGGTATGGTTTGAAGCACAGGCTACAGAGAGGTTTGAGGCTATATACCCCTTGTTGAAGGAGGTGTCTCTTGCTGGGGTACCTGGTAGCAAGGCAATGAAGCAAGTCACGCAGCAAATCTTCACTTTTGCTTTGAAAGCAGCAGGGGAAGGTATGTCAAAGCTCCTATCTTTGCGTCTTCTACAAGAAAATGCATTTAAAATCTTGTAATGTGTCTTGGTACAGGAAATGCCGTATTGGCTAAGGAAGCGGCTGCAGTCACTATCTGGGCTATCACTCAAAATGTTGACTGCTGCAAACACTGGGTAGGCTTCACTCTTTTACTTTTATTCTACATATGAGTTGTTTGTGACTGTTTTTTTTTTTTACTTATTGGTGTTTTCTGGTTTGTGGGTGGGGCTCGACAGGAGAATCTCTATAACGAAAATCTGGAAGCTAGTGTCACTGTTCTTAAGAAGCTCATAGACGAGTGGAAGGAGCGTTCTGTCAAGCTGTCTCCTGCTGATACCCTCACTCTCAACCGAACAATGAAGAGTTTGAGGTTAAAGGTTTGTAAACTAATTTCCGTCTTTAATATCTCTCTCTCTGTCAAATGATTCACACTCCCTATTACACTACAGAACGAAGAAGCTCTTGAGGGAGGAGCCAATGGTGCAAGACTGTCTCTTTACAAAGATGCGGACAAAAGCTGCAAGGTGATCTCTGGGAAACTCTCCAGCGGCAGTGGCGTCATCAAAGGTGTAGCTATTGTTGCAGTTCTGGCTGCTGCAGGGGCTGCTGCTCTTTCTGCCAACCCCGAGGCTATAGCTGAGCTGAAGGAGCAGGTGGAGTCCTGGGATCTCAACAGATTCACTGAGTCAGTGATGACAGCTTTTAAGAATTAAAGAGAAAATACCTGTTGGTGTTTGGAAAAGCTGCCTTTTATATGCTCTGTGAGGACAAAGTTTTTGAAACCAGACCAGAGTTTGTTCAAACAAAGCTCACAAGTTGTAGAAGGTGTTGAGGATGTTGTTTCTAATTTTGAGAGATACTGGCAGTTTTTATGTTTTTTTTTTTTTTTTACTTTCCGGGAACAATAAAGTTATATTTCTATTTTGCTCTCTCTTATGTGCTCAAGCATCTACATATGTTAGATTTTTTTTTTTTTTTTTGAAACACATCTACATATGTTAGATATCACAGAAAATGAACAATACAACCCGCTTTCTGATGAATAAATAAGTGTTAAGGTAGTACTCACGAAAAATGAATTAATGAAGCTCCATATCCAGATCTTCACTCATCATTCATTTCTGAGTGTAAACTATCTTTGGATCGATAAGCAAATCATACGTGAGACTCACCTTTCAATCAAGTGGTTATCTGTTTCAAAGATGTGGTTGTCTCTCTGCCTCGTTCGTATCATGGCTTTGTCTACTGTGTAGGTGAAAGTGTTCAAGCAACCCAAATTACCTTGAGAATTTTGTCCAATCAAAAACATTTAATGCTCTTACACCGGAGAAAGTCAAAGGTGAGATTGGTCTTTCTAATCTCGTTTGCCTGTTAACTGGATGCTTGTTAGCATCGCTAGATATCTCTGCCCTTTGCCTCTTTCTAATGAGTGTTTGCTCATCCGTGCAGGTGCCACACTCGTGGTCTCGGTGGGGATGGCCGTTATTACTCCACTGATGCTGTTCAGGTAAAACCAATTTGAGTCTACTTGTCTTCCACATTTGGGTGTATGTAGGGGGCATATAATTTATGTATTTGATGTTTCATGTGTTTACAATATTTTGGAAGGAACTCGCGCATCAACGAATTGGGAGTGGGGTTCACAAATTTAATTTTTTATTAATTTTTTTTCGTTTGATTTTTTTTTTTAAAAAAAAAAAAACCCTGACCAATAGCAGGTCGTCACGTGGCGTGGGACCCGCAAAACAGGTATGAAACGGGTTCATACGGAAGGGGTGGAGAGAGACTGAGTTCATTACTGTTATTTATTATAATATTTTTTTTTTGGATGCGGGTGAACCTCTCTCATGACCCTCTGATGCGCGTGCTCTCATAAGTCATAACTCAACATCAAGCTTTCCTTCAGGTCCTTTAAAAACTGGTTACACCAATGGTAGATATATCAGCCTGTTGCAATCGATTACAGATACTGGATCAACTATGATTCAAATAAAACACAGTTGATGGATCTTATCAGTGATTGATTCAGGAGCAGGTCCCCCGTTTTTCCATATTATATTTGATTCCAAAATCCTGTATAAGGGCAATGGAAACAATTCTTAGTCTTATCAAGTTACATATACTGTATAATTTACTGAAATTAACTAACATAGGGGTACGAAACGAGCAGCTCAACTGAAAGGGGCAGAGGAAAGAAGAGAAAAGAGACAGAACAGACAGGATTGTGGCTTGCTGTTAAAATAAAAACCCTCCTGTTGCTTTTTTTATCCCTGCAACCAACCAGGGACTGAGGTTAGTCTCTCACCAGTCACCACCATCATTGCATTTTTCACTCAGGAACAAACTTTGAAAATAATAAAAAAAAAAAAAAAAATCTAAAGATCAGTACAAACATGAGATCAGAGAAAGATATCTCACGTCAGCCCCTGCTCTTTCACGAATCACTGCTGACACAGCAGGAGTTGATAAAAGAGTGTTTTTGCCATACCCACACACGTCGTAGACCGTTAGCTGCTGCCATCTTAATTATGATCTGTCAAGTTAGGAAAAACAATTTGTAATTTTGTATGAATCATTTGAGAATATAGCATGATAGCAGCGACCGGATATGTACAGAAGCAGGTCAAACAAACTGGGCTAAAGAAATAAACAACAAATACATTATTATATGCCGACTACATTCAGCCAAATGTGGAAGACAAGTAATCAAATATACTGGCACATCTCAAGAACGCAGCTTCTGTCAAACGGGCAAGTCTCTGAGTAACTGAAAAGCTTTCTTCCATTGTGGTCTCTGAGACATAACGATCTCTCTCAATACTAACACATCTCCAGCTCTTATACAGTACTGACAAACTCACCTCGACACACTTCTTGTACCTTTCTTCTATCCAGAAGCCTCACCAACAGTTCGTTACCTCCATCTGTATTTAATGAATAGGACCTTTTTTGTTCATCTCTTTGGATTAAATTTGAATGTATCTGGCTGAAAATGGAGATGCTGCACACGCTTTGTGGTTGCTGAAACAACTTTCATTAGTACTAGCTTAATATTTATCCATCTAGCTTAACATTTATTCATCAGAAGCTGTTGCATTGTTCAATTTCTGCGATATCTAACATATGTAAGGATCCTTGAGCACAAAGAGATCAAATGGAAATATAACCTTATTGTTCCCGGAAAGTAAAAAGAAAATAAAATAAAACCACTATTATCCCTCAAATTAGAAACAACACCTTCTACAACTTGTGAGCTTTGTTTGAACAAACTCCCCCACATACGCGATTACAAGATAGATAACTCTCCTCACTCATCAGAGAGCATATAAAAGGCAGCTTTTCCAAACACCAACGATAATGACACTTACTTTCTCTTGCTTATCGTCCCCACACACAGGTATTTTCCCTTTAATTCTTAAAAGCTGTCATCACTGACTCAGTGAATCTGTTGAGATCCCAGGACTCCACCTGCTCCTTCAGCTCAGTTATAGCCTCGGGGTTGGCAGAAAGAGCAGCAGCCCCTGCAGCAGCCAGAACTGCAACAATAGCTACACCTTTGATGACGCCACTGCCGCTGGAGAGTTTCCCAGAGATCACCTTGCAGCTTTTGTCCGCATCTTTGTAAAGAGACAGTCTTGCACCATTGGCTCCTCCCTCAAGAGCTTCTTCGTTCTGTAGTGTAACAGGGAGTGTGAATCATTTGACAGAGAGATATTGAAGACAGAAAATTAGTTTACAAACCTTTAGCCTCAAACTCTTCATTGTTCGGTTGAGAGTGAGGGTATCAGCAGGAGACAGCTTGACAGAACGCTCCTTCCACTCGTCTATGAGCTTCTTAAGAACAGTGACACTAGCTTCCAGATTTTCGTTATAGAGATTCTCCTGTCGAGCCCCACCCACAAACCAGAAAACACCAATAAGTGAAAAAAACAGTCACAAACAACTCATATGTAGAATAAAAGTGAAAGAGTGAAGCCTACCCAGTGTTTGCAGCAGTCAACATTTTGAGTGATAGCCCAGATAGTGACTGCAGCCGCTTCCTTAGCCAATCCGGCATTTCCTGTACCACGACACATTACAAGATTTTAAATGCATTTTCTTGTAGAAGACGCAAAGATAGGAGCTTTGACATACCTTCCCCTGCTGCTTTCAGAGCTGAAGTGAAGATTTGTTGTGTGACTTGCTTCATTGCCTTGCTACCAGGTACGCCAGCAAGAGACACCTCCTTCAACAAGGGGTATATAGCCTCAAACCTCTCTGTGGCCTGTGCTTCAAACCATACCAGAGATTAGAATCAACCCTTCTCATGCATCACAATGTTGTCTCAAAAATCCCAAATATTACTTTACCTTCACTCTTGCGGATGATGCAGGGAATGTAAGTCTCATCAAGATCTCAAACGAAGGAGGTGGAATCAATCGCTCTCCCTTCCTAACAGCCCCATTAACAAGTATCGTCCTTGCCTTCGGGTTGGACAAGATCCTGAAAGAAAAAACACACCAAACCAAGATAAGATAATCATCTTGATACATAATTTGATTTTTTTTTTTTTAACTCACCTCTCAACCAGCTGAAGGATGAGATCCCTTGACTGCGGATTGTAACTCTTGCTGCTGACAACCGGTAACAGGTTGTGTGCCCAGCAGTACAAGCCTACTGTAATATCACCTTGGGAGGCCTGTTCACAGTTATGAGTTAAAAGTCTATACAGAATCTTTATCATAAAAGAAAACAGTCTGCTACAGACCTGAGCCATCATCCAAACTATAACAGGAAGCTTATCCTGTCCCTGATATTTTGGATTCTCCCTCAATGTTGGCAATACATTAGTTAGAGCATCAGGTTTCCTGCGCAATACCATTGCTACCGTCACAAATATCGCCACCTACCCATCAATCAAATGATGAAAGTTTAGTAAACGCAAAATGGCATTAATAAACTGATTAAACAGGCGATTCAGCTACCTGAGACTTTGAAGTAGCATGCTGTTGTGCGCCCTTCTTACCACCCTTGGCGCTTCCTTGCTGTACAGCCAAGTCTGCAAGAATGCAATCCAATGCCCACAATACAAATTTTCCGAGTGCCTCAATGGGACGTTGGTTGATCCAATCGGCTGATGTTTTACAAACAGCTTCAGGGATATGAGAGAGAGGAATCTGTATCAAACAAAGATTCCAACTTTAATAAAGACCAAACAGAACCCAACTATAATACTGTTCAGACAAGACACCAAAAACACCAAGACTGAATTTTTTAGTAGCTCACGTCGATGAGCTTGGACAAAGGAGACTCCTTGAAGGTTTTAACCCAGGGGAAATGAGATGAAGAGACACCAGAGAGAGCTCTCCCAAAGTAATCAGCAAATCTCATTAGCTGAATCTCTGGCTGACTCGCATACGATTCCTACAATCAATCAATCCAACCAAAAAAGTTCGAATCTTTAGATCAGAATCTCAACAAAAAACTCAAAGTCCAATATTTGCAACATACCGAAGCTTCGAGGAGGAAAGCTTCGAGATTTGAGGCGTCGATCTTATCGGCAGCTTCAGCTAATGTCACCTTAGGCTTCTTCTCCTTCTTCACCTTCGGCTTCTTAGCTACCTCCGCCTTCGAATTCTCCTTTTCACCGTCGCTGTCGTCGAAACCATACCCCTCGTCGCCGTACCCGTTGGATCGGCGTTTGGATCTCGCCGGATCGGAGTCGTCCGAGTCGTCGGCGGCCTTCTTCGCCGCGAGGATCCGTCTGTGGCGATCTTCGGCTTTCTCCTCCAGGGACCGGAAAACGTTGTCGCCTCCGTTGGATGAAGCTCCGGAGGTACCGTTCGCCGCCGTCTTCGTCGTCGTCTGATCAGATGGTTTCTGCTTACGGTTACGTTTCGGGTACACAACTTTCTTCCATCCGTGGTCGGTTCCGTTGGTGGTCTCGAAGCCATTGTACTCCACTGATTCGATCTGATCCATTTTTCCGCTTGGGGTTTCGAAATTGATTTGAAAAGTTTTGGTTTTTAATCTCCGGCGAGATGAAAGAGAAACAGAGGAGGAGGACGTACGCTGTATAAATAGGTGTGTGTAATAATAGGTTTAGAAGGTTGAATCTTTAAGTTTGGTTGAATTATTTGAAATTGTTCACATTTGCAGGATATGTATTAACTTCAAAGTTTTTAACTTTTATCAAATGAAACAAATTTATTGACTAATTTTTTGGACATTATATCCGAGTCAACGTTTTTAGATTTATTTGTTTAACAAGATCTGAGAAAGAAAACAAAGTACTATATCTCAAAATATTATCTTTTGGAATGTTTATAGTACAACAGAGTTTCCACCTATTTTATATTCCCTCTCTTTTGTAAAAAAACTAATGTAGGGATTATTAAGAAAGATTAATTTTTTAAATTTAATTACTTATTTTATTTTTAAAACTAAAATATAAAAATAGTTGATTAAATTCATTAGAACGTAAATAATATTTTTAAAAATTATTTTAAACTAGGTAAATATAAAGCCAAAATATTTGTTATGTGCTACAAACTTAACAAGGAGAATTTGTCCATGAATTATGTTCATATTGACATTCAGTAAATGTTCATATTATCATTTAATATTAACTGTGTCTCCCCGTAGCCAGATCTAGAAAATTAAAGCTTTTTAAAAATGTTCACTGATCCAGCTATAAGTTTTTTTTAAAACGAACGACAAATGATTAAAATGCATAATTTAAGTAATCAAATATTTTCACAAAAATGAATTATTGCTTTTCAAAATGACTTGTAATGATATAAAAATGGAAAGTGGTGCCGCCGTGCCGGTGGTGGGGATTGCTGGAGAAGTTCGTGCAATAATACTACGAGGGCTCGAAACAGGTACTTTCTCGTAAAGTCAATGAAACCAAACTGCCAAATAACAAAATCATGCATGTGGATGTGATTGATTTTTTCATTAATACTTACGTTTTGTGACAACTGACAAATTATTTTATTAGTACGTGAACGTAACGTGATAAGAACAATGCTGATTGATTGGCGATCACACTTACAACCTACATGTTTGCATGATGGGAAACGAACTTTTGTATATCGTAGACATTACTTTCGCTAAATCTTTTTTCAAAAAAGTTGTTTAGAATTAGGCCCGTAACCCAATATTAGATGTGTGTTCCATTATCTGGCTTTAAGCCCATACAAGATTACACCGGGAATCCGAGTCCAACCTGAGAATTTAGGGAAATTTTTAAAAAATTATCTAATTTTTTTTATTTTTAACAAAAATAGCCTAAATTACTTCTTTTAAAAATTGTTATTTTGTAATTTAAAAATAAATATTATGATTTTAATAAATTATTTTGTCATTTTTATATTGCATTGACATTCTATATATTATTATACAAATACATATAATTTTTTTTAAAAGGACCCCACAAAGTGGAGTCCCATTCAGATATTTAAAATGTTTGGGCTCAAACTCGGCTCTGCCGGGGATAGCATGGCTTGTTTAAATTTCCAACAAAACATACTAGTAAGTGCTTGTATCAGAAGAATCCGACTAGAGACTTTTAAGTTAGGATACATCATGGTTACTAACTTAAAAATGATTTTTTTTTCAATCAAACCATTTACTTTTTAAAATTTAGATACATCATTTTTATCTAGTACAATATATCAATTTCTTTATCACAACTTGAAAAGGAAAGTATACATATAATTACTTGATTACTCCATGGACTGAATGAGAGAACCTTAAATTATCAACGATTGGATTAAGTTTCACCATTCACAAACGAAATAGAAGAATCGAGAGATAACGGAGAAGCAAAGGAACGCTACTAACAAATTCGAGATAAGGAAGAAGAAGAGAAGGGGAACATGACGTAAATTCCATGGATACCCCCCTAAATTATATTGTCGTATCGGGTTTTTAGAGTCGTTCGTTTTCTAATGCGTATTTATTTACAAATTGCCTACTTTGCATGTAGACGAGAAATAAACGGGACAAGGGTTCAAAAAACTTCGGACCAAGGACCAAAATTCAATATGTTTTTTTTTTCTCTTTTTCTTAAATATTAGATGATGAATTATAGGGGTTATTACTACTACGTTTCTAACAATATATAAGGAATATTTTATATATATACTATATATACAGAGACTAAAATATAAAACTGGTGTCATCCGGCTCATCACCCACCACTTACGCCATCTCTTATATTTTTGGCATCCTGACGTGTGTGGATTAGCCTCTTGTTTTGGTGGACAGCTTGCAAGATATTTTGGATCATAACTATGAACTAGGCAATGCCAAACATTTAACACACTTCCATACTTGAAATCTAGAGAGAGAGAGAGAGAGAGAGAGAGAGAGAGAGAGAGAGAGAACACAGATATCTATTTCTGATAACACACTTTTATACCTGTCTCGGCTCAACCTTCCATCAGGTTACCACAAGTTTGTATCGATACTTGATGTCCTGTTCGCTCCAAAGCAGAACGGTTTCAGGTTCGATTGATTTTGCTTCCATGTTTTTTACCTTTTTTTGCCATGGAAGTAAGTTTTAGAGTTCTTATAGTTTGTCATCACATCTTGTAAGACTCAACAGTTCATTTCTGAAATGATATTTACCATTTAGCAAAAAAAAAAAAAACACACTTTTATATCACTCACATCTCTTTAGAGCTAAGAGAGAGCACATTATTGATATAAAACACCCAAATACATAAAGATAGAAAACACCCAAATACATAAAGATAGATACATATACAGATATTTGATGAATATCTATTCCTTAGACGAAAGCATTTCGTCGATGTCTTTGGCCATTTTGATACCCACTTGGAGCAGAGACTCCGGGTGAGCCACGTTGTCATCAATCTTCTCGTATGACATGTTCCACTTCACCACACTTCCACGTCCTCCTTGCTTCGGGGTCACCTGGATCGTGATTAGGAAGCTCTTGAACTCGTTCATCAGATCTCCCTCTATCACTCTGAACTTTATCACATTCTTCGTCGGGTCCACTGCCTCGATCGTCTCCCTGGCAAACTTTGGCTTTCCATCTACACCCAAAACGCAATGTTTACTAATCAAACCTCTTGCGTCTAGCAAATTATAGATGTATAAAGGTTTTGATTACCATGAACGTAGTTCCAGGTGACGAGAGTGCCAACGCTTCCCATCTCTCCCTTTTGCACACTACATCTCTGGACAGTTTTAGGAGAGGCTTTAGACACTTCTTGTGGTCTCACTGCGAACATGTGATAGAATTTAGTGGCCGGAGCTTTGATCTCAATATCTGCCTCAATCTCTCCTTGTAAAGAAGGCTTCAACATCGCCTGTGCCGTTTGTTCAGATGATTAAATACTTCTCTAGCTTAGTTATAGAATGTGAGTGGTTAGTAAATGTGAATGAGTACCTCTAGAGCTCATAGCCCCTTTTATAGAACTACTGTCGATAAGGTGGCAGAATGTGTGGTTTAGTAAGCTTTATTTTCTGGTGACATTTTATTCCTTACATTTAAATAATTGTTTATCATCTCGTATGTTATTTGAAATATTGTCGAATTATATATCTATCATCTAGGCATTTCCTTACCTTGAGATTAGCATTTGGTAATGCATGCTTCCATTTTCAATTTGCTCCTAATAAACATTGGGTTATTGATAATGATACTATTTTCTAATCTAATATAGGCACCACTTTGTTCTTTTTTTTTTAATGCTGTTAAGCTTTAAACGCCTTATATAACATTATATGAAAATGAAATCGACCACCATTGTGTGGTTGAAGAATAATTAGAACTTCAGTTTCACGAATCATTGTAATACAAGAGACTTACGGAACGTTGGAATATATATGGTCCCTTAGCGAAGTGAAGGAATCAGACCAATTTGTGGATAATTAACATCTAAAAGATTCTTGTACTCTATAATTGTGGGTATTGATTCAATGATGTGTCTCCAGTTCATGCATTTACCACGCACTCCAATTCGCCTTATCATACTCTGGGCTTGGCCCTTATTTGAGCCGTACCTATAAGCATGCATGAACATGAGTTACGCAGTGCCGTGGGAGGCTATTTAGGGGCCTGAGGCCAAATAAATTTTCTTTTATACATTTATAATCTTATTACTCATTATCTTTTGTGATTATATTTCAAATTTATGTTTTAATAAATAAAAGAGTACAAACACAATATATAGATAAAAATAGTGTTGTTATATTGTTAAATATATAGCTTATTAAAATATTAAGAATAATATGTTGAATTAATATTATTTTTGAAGTTATATGTTAAAATTCATTTGTATTTTACTTATTCAAAATTTGGAGTATGTTTTTTTATGGTCTTAATTAAAAAACATAAAATGATATTTAGATTATTTTAAGAATACTTAAATCATAAGGTTAATGTAACAGTTCTATAAAAGCCAATTTTAAAATACTAAAAACACACAAACTTATCTATTAACTATACATGATTAATGGGAGTACTATGCCAAGACTATTAGAGGTTTTAGACAGATTTTCATACTAGAAATCATTTTTACACATAATCATAGATAAAGTCTAAAATGTTAATAACAAATTTGTTATATAAATATACATTGCCTATAAACTGACGCTAGAATTGAATTACAAAAAAAAAATTGAAATCACGAGGAAAATTGATCGAACCTGTGAAGATTACTTTAAAACTATTTTAGCTACTAGACTAATAAAAAATTTAAGATTAGGAGCCCTAAAATGTAGTCACTTAATAGGGGTCTGGGGCAAATGCCTCTTTCAATACCATATAGGCACGGCTCTGGAGTTACGTTCTGGGCTTCAGATCTAACCGATTTCTGACCCGGAAACTTGGCAGTGTTTGGACCCATAGGTATAGGTTCGATCTCTCTCTCTCTAGCTGCCTCGTGAGATTTGCTTGGTAATGGTTTTTCTCTTAGAATGTCTGCTCTGCTAGAACGTGTTTATATATAGTTTTGCAGGTTGTTCTGCAACAGTTTCCTGTAATATCTGTTATGATAAGTTCCTTTGGTTGGTCATTTTGTATACATAATCTCTGAACGCAGATCATTTGTTCTATATTTCTTAAACTAAATATCCTAATACATTCAAGTAAAGTTGACACGATATGCAAAGGAAGCAGAACAACCGAGAGAGAGTTGTGTATTCATTGGTAGCGGGAAGCAAAGGAACACTAACTTGAAATCCGAGAGGTGAAGGAAGACGAAAAATCGAATCTGTGGTCTTAAAGCGTTTTTTTTACTGAAACTATTAAAGGGTATTTATTTGGTAGCTTGAAGCAATCGTATTTATGTATGGACCGGATTTGAGCACAATTCAGTAAAACTATAGCTTAATAGCTTTGGTCTTTATGTATGGACAACTCAGGGAAACATTAGTTTTGATCTTTAAAATGTTTTGGACTTCGTTTCTATAAAGCGTATTTATTTTGTTTCGGTATATTATAAGAAAATAAAAAATATCAAAACCATGATAAGTCCGTTCAGTTGCATACTGTGCAACTGCATGCAGACTCAAAATAAACATGACGAGTGACAGTTACAAAATTTCCAAACATGTTGTAAACTAATATAAGATTATTTTTGGACCAAAAATTCAATATGCTTTTTTTTTCATTAAATACTAGAGGATGAATTATAGGGTTGCCTTACTAAATCTCTAATAGTATAATCTATCTGTCTATCTATCTATAACAATAAAGTAGAACTATCTATCTTCTTAGACCTCCACATCAGCATTGAGTATGAGGGAAATGTTGCCACGTGTATTACTCTCTTTTACGTTATCACTGTAAGTTTTCTCTAGACTTTTTTGGCTACTAATTTTCTTTCATTTGTGGGTTCTTATTGGCTGGCCCATCTTCTTTAGGGTTTCTAGCTCCTGCGACCATGGCTCGGTTCCTTCTCCTTCGTCTCCTAGAAACTCAGAGGAAAGCTTCTGTAACGTCATTCGTTTCTTCCTTCAATCTCATCATTTACTGCTTATTCACTACTCATCACACTTTCCCTAAATTAAAGATCGTCGTTATCATCAAAGATAGCCGCTTGATACTCTTCACTGTAAAACGGTCCCTGCGATAAATAGCCACAGTCTACCGGATCCCTTAGTGAAAACTTCATCAAGCTCCGATTCCAGCAATGATTACTTTCTACACGCTATTTGCTGTTCGAACACCCCTGAGGTTTGACTTCTCAGATTCTGGGAGGCTCCGAATGTTAGGAAAGGTGTCGAACAGATGAGTGTCGACATGCTTTTCTTGGATGAGAAGGTAACTCCGGCGAGCTCTGTCTTCTTTTTTTATAGATTGCGAGTCATTTCTTGGAATTTGATTACGTTTTTCTAAATAGCAGACTCTTATCCAAGGAACCGTTAATGCGTCCCGAGTCCCCCACGAAGACTATGTCTTTGATTTTATCTTCTAAGTCATGGAGTTTGCGTCGACAACATAACGCTTATATTTTTTCGCCAGAGACCACACTACATGTGCATCTTCGACAGCGTTATGCTTATATTTCAGTTAAGTAATTGCTCTTAATGGTTTCATTCAATCTAAGCAGCTCACTATTTGCTCATCTATTCATCTTCTCTACCTTCATAAGAAATTTTATTCATTACAGCATTACGCTTATATTTCAGTTAAGTAATTGCTCTTAATGGTTTTATTCAATCTAAGCAGCTCACTATTTGCTCATCTATTCATCTTCTCACCTTCATTAGAAACTTTATTCATTATATATGTTCACCTATAGGGCGTCTTAGCCACAGCTCATTATTTTGCAATCTACCTTTCTAACCATTAACTCTAGACTTGCTATGATTATGCCGATTTCTTTGTCCAGACTGTGTAAATCATTAGCTCTAGATTTTTTTTTTTTTGGATTTTCGAGTTCTAAATTCTTATGTCCTGCAAATTTCAATTGTTTATTATATTCCTGTGAAAAAATGAGACTGATTGATTGTTTTGAACAAAAGCTCGCAAATAAAATTTCAAACTTGAGTTTATGTATTTATAGATAACTCTGATCGTGACTGTTTTTGGTGTGCTGGTGGATTCATCTTCTTCTTATGATCAGAGCGATGAGATTCAAGGAGAAGAAGCTTCAGAACCTTGTCTTGCTGGAAAGAGAAGAAAAGAAACTGAAAGATCAAGCTCTGCTCTTCCACCAAAATGAAGGTAATTAATTGCTCATAGAGGAAAAGTATGGGAATTCATTATCCAAAAATAAGATCCTGTGAAAAGCAATTGTTGTTGCTGTGAATTTTCAGAAGCTGAAAGTAGCACTAGAAAAAAGTAGCACTAGAAAAACGTACTGTACGTGATCCCCACGTGAAAGAGCTTAATGAGTTTTGGTTCCTTTTTGTATTTGATTCAGCTTGAGTTACTATATGTGTTTGTCCAAGACTTTTCGATGCAAGTTGTTTTGTCTCTCTGTTATGGATGGATGAGACTGATTGATTGTTTTTAACAAAAGCTTCGCAAATAAAGTTTCAAGCTTTATCCTTTTTCTCTCCTTAATATTATCGATATGGCTTTTTCTCAAAATTAGTAAAATGATGGCAAGTGGTCATGGTAGCAGTTGATGCATCTTTTTATGTTTTACTATCGCTTTGATTAAACTTCAGGATGATTTGTTTTTGGACTTGAGGAAAGAACCGTTCACATGTTATGTATCTAAGCATACATTAGAATAATTTTCCCTCAAAGCTTGGTTTGTTTCTGTCACAATCTTCATGTCCCACTTCTTTGTTGAACAACTCTTCTATCTAAGTCATATGGAACTTGCGTCTCTATCTAACTTTGAGAGTAATAGATTGATTATTAGATTAGCTTTGTATTCCATCCTCTAGAATGAAGTTACCTTATATAGTGATACTTGTCTTCTCTTCCTTTTGATCTCTGTTTTCTTTTTTTCTGTGAATCTACTTTACATAAATTTTGCCTTCACACATGTAGATTGGTTATTGACTGGTGCTTGAAGCTATCTCTCTGGTGTATTGAGTTCTCTTTATGCAAGATTTACTCTCTTAAAAGGATGAGAGCAGGTAAGATTAATTCTGTAGATTTCAAATATTTTTTTAGTTGTTGAATCTTTTAGCTGCTAGCTTTAAAGGCGTTTTTGATGGCCTTTGCATTTTTAAGATCAAGGGTTTTTCAAATGTCAGGCAATGATCATGCAATTGGAAACTCGGTAGAGAGTTGCAAATATGAGTCAAAGACTCAAAACTGTTCTGAATAGAAGTGGGAAGATGCAGAGCTAAGGTCCCGGAAAGTAGGAAGAACGATAACAATGTGTGTGAGTTGTTCTATGATACAAGAACCACTGAGGACTCGGCTACATAGAATGATGGAAACCATTCTTGTGGAGATTCTGATGAGGCTGGAAAGAAGCTACGATTTTATAACATCAATGCTAATAGTCATTTTCCTGAGATAGTTTTCTGGTGTTTTATATGGACAAGCATGTTACGGCATATGTGACTTGCCTGAGATTGTAGTTTGTTACAAGGAGAACACTTATCATGTTGTGAAGGACATATGTGTCGATGAAGGCGTGGCCGTCCAGGAGAAGTATATATTCGGTGAGAAAGATTCTGTGAAATGTAGATCAAACTCAAACCATGTTGTGAAGGACATATGTGTCGATGAAGGCGTGGCCGTCCAGGAGAAGTTCATATTCGGTGAGAAAGATTCTGTGAAATGTAGATCAAACTCAAACCAGTGTGAGTCAGAGGATGTGATGAAAGCATACATGGATAAAAACTAAGTTCTCAGAAAAACCATTTAATTATAGAAAAACCCCTCCAGACTATACTATAACTTAGAAATAAAATAACTAAACTACATATAACGAATACGAATTAATAGCATTTTGAAAACTAAATAATCAACTACCTCTCATCAGCTCACACTAAACAAGACCTTCAGGACGGAAACCCCGACGAATACAAACAATTGACATCGACCTTAACATCACCGATCTTGAAGAAACTAATAGGCTTCAAACTATAGAAAAGAAAAATGATACATGCACTTTATGCTTCGGAATTGCAACTATGGCTATGCTTTCTTACATGCGGCCATAATCTCCATTTTTGCTGCATTAATCAATGGCTTCGTAGAGACATAAGCTATCCTATATGTAAGGAAAATCATCTAATTCCAGCATTATTACAATTTAAAAGGTTTCTTTTTATGTTTTAATTTTCAATTTCATTGATGTACTGTTTTCTCTTTTGGTATTAATTTCCAACAAAAAATACAGATGTTTTCCTCATTTCATTTTTCAAAAATTGCTTTTTACATATAGTTTTTTATAACTCACTCATTGTATTATAAACGATCTACAGGAAAAACTTTCTTAAAAAATAAAACATTATTTTACTAAAACAAATTATCTAGACACTGCAAAATATTGCAATTTAATTTTGTCATTTAGCACATAAATCTACATCTACACTTATGATAACTATTTCCTATACCCAATATAATCAAATAATAATAATATATGAACAATACTTCATTGGATACGTTCACATTTAGATTAATCTCAAAAATAAAATCATTAATGAGTTTAAAATTGTTTTTATCCATTTGATAGTGGTTCGTGACAGTAGTGTAAGTGGTTTTCATTAATCGATTCATTAAGTTTGTTAATTTTATGACATGTATAGTATTTAGGATAAAAATTTTCTTATATATTTAAGAAATATTAGTTATTCATACTTTAGATTGTCTTCAACTATATCCACTTGGAATAGAAATCAAATAGAAAACTATAAATCATTGCATTTTTATTAAAAATTTAATTTAATAATTTTGTGTTCTCTAACAAAATAAAATTGTTAGTGGTCTTTTCAACTCAAATCAACAAAATTTAATAAAATCTACAATATAAATTTTAGAATAAAAACAGATTACATTTATTGTTTTCAGTATAAAGTAAAATTTTAAATATTTTTTAAAATTAAAAAATATTTTAATATAAAATAGTTTTAGTATAAACTCGGCGGGCCAACCCCTAGTAAGTTATAACAGAGATATATATGGAAACTAATGTTTCACTGCGTTGTCCATACATAGCCATGAACTATGCAATGCAAAACATTTAATTAGCACATTTCCATACTTGAAATCTAGAGAGAGAGTATATATTATGAACACATCCCCTTACTATTTGAGGAGCATTTTGAAAAATAAACCTCACCATCATCTACGATTAACAATTTTGCCATTACTGATGTGTCATCACTAGAATTCACCTCACATCATTTATAGAATAGCCATTTCTTTACTAGAATAATTACATCTCATGCCATTACCAAATAAATCTACAAATTGATTATAGTGTATGTTTTATTTGTATCATTTCATACTCGTGCCTATGAAGCACACCGGATTAAAAGAACGGACATTGGAATAAATCAATGTAGAAGAAATGATTTAACTTAACATCGTAACATTTTGTTTCTTATATTAGCTTCACGAAATATGTGAATATAAACAAACGGGTGAACATAAACAAGAAGAAAACAATGTTACATTTATAAACAATGTTTCGTAAATTAAGAAAACAATGCTTCGCATATTAACTTAACGTCGTAACATCTGAATAAATAATTTTTTTGCTATAACGTAATAGTTATAAAAATTCTTTAAGCTTATAAACTCGGTGATAACAATGGTGATGGTGATGAAACGACGATCGAAGACTCGATGGGTGTGCTAGCCTTCGCGTAAACAGGGATCATCCAAATGTAGTTTCATATATGAATTGAGAAATTTAGATGATGGCCATTAAATTGTAGGTGATGAATATCCATTGTTTGATTGTTGTTCTCATTTTTATAGTTTGGAATTTTTGATATAAGTTTTCTTCACTTTTATATGAATAAGATGATGTTAGTCATTTATTTAATTATGGTTTTTGTTTATAACTATTAGAGGGGGAAGGAGACCCGGTTGAAGTATATGTTCTAAAAAATTTATAGGTTATAATAAAAAGTTAGTGACCTATATAAACCTCTTTGACATTAGTCTATTAACATTTTTGTATGTGTATGATATACATGTTGCTCTTAATGTTTTGCTTAGTTTCCAGTAATACATTACAAATCATAATCCTGTCATTATGATTCGTTCTCATCGCTATAAATTCAAATGTATAATTAATAGGTTATAGTGTTTTCTAAAAAAAAAGAAAACAGAATGTTATTGTTTCCTAAAACAGAACGTAATCATCTCTATTCCTCAAAAAGTCCGGGTTAGTTGCCCGAGATTAATTCAAATTTGTGCGTTTTGATGCATAACAAATAATCCTGAACGTAGGTGGTGATCATGTTTGGATACATTAGAAATGTATATAATACAAATATATTCGGTTATTATGAATTGTTTCAAAGTACATACAATTCAAAAAAGAAGGCCATAAAAAGTTGTCGCAATCCCAAAACTTAAGCACTAAGATTTTGCGATTAAGAAAATCTCAATAAATGAGAAAGATACTAATAATGTCATTGTTTTGGGAAATTTGCTTTAGAATCGAAATATATTATTCGTGTATACAAATATTGACAATGAATGATATGAAAGAGAATCAAAGATTTGATCTAACCCACATTTCCTTTCCAATATACAAAATTCCCATTCATTTGAAAACCTTTTTAATGGGAAGTCAAATTTTTTTTCGATTATAACAAATGAGAATTCTTGTATTCACCCCTAGGTGAACCTATAGATTCACCAACCAATGAGAATTGATTATTTCATATGCAGATTTTTTCAAAAAATAAAATATAATATTTAGAATTTGTTTTTTAAAATAAAAGGATAAAAATAATAAAAAATAGTAATAGCTGGAAAAAATAATTTTTTTAATATTGTTAAAACCGTTTATACTAAACTCTAAACCCTAAACACTAAACTCTAAACCTTGGATAAAGAGATATTCCAAGGATTTAGAGTTTACCCAGAGGTTTAGGGTTTACCCAAGTGTTTAGGGTTTACCCAAGAGTTTAGGGTTTAGTATAAACAGCTTTAATAATGTGAACCTATAGATTCATCTAGGAGTGAACCCAAGAATTTCTCATAACTAATTAACGATTAGTGGTCAAATATCTTTAATGCGGTATTCTTTCCAAACTAGACGATCAGTTAGTGATTTTAGACATGATTTGTGGCGTTAAATTCTTTATTTTTGAATAAAGTTCCCTGGCCTAAACCCCAACCTCAATTGACTATATATATTTTGTTTATACTATGCCTACACCGTCGTCACAACCCAAATGTTTAAAAGTTTGTGAATTTGGTATATAAATGTGTTTAGTTTGGTTAGCTTATTCTTTGTTATTTCTCATTATAGGATTGCAAACCACAAATTCTGAAGACAATTTTCATATCAATTGTACTTTTATCGGTTCTTTTATTTGCTTCTTTATAATTTGTTTCTTTGGAATTTTATTATTCTATTACCTATGTTTCCTTTCACATTTTAATCATAATTTTTATTATAAAATTAATAATTAAATTGTCTAAGTTTTGCTATATCTTAAATTCATAATAAATTTATTTAAATCTTTGCTTTCTTTTAAATATTTATTTTCATATAATATACTACAATTACACCTAACCATGTACACAAGTTTTCGGATACCAAAAAACTATTACGTTATATAAACCTGCATAATTTCGTTAAATATTTCATTATATCTAATATTCCTAACTATAAATTTTTTACTTTATAATAGCTATATATTAAAGTAATAGATCTTTTTTAGTAATTTATCCCGTGCAGGGTCGGGTTATCACCTAGTGTATAAGTATGACGTATGCAAAACACCACAAAGCATAGAAGATATTTCCGATAACACACTTTCATATCACTCACATCTCTTTACATCTAGAGAGAGCACATTATTGATATAAAACACCCAAATGCATAACGATAGATACATATGATATCTACTTTTTATATATAGATATTTGACTAGGATCTATTCCTTAGACAAGCATTTTGTCGACGTCTTTAATCATGTTGACACACAGTTGGAGAAGAGTCTCCGGGTGAGCCACGTTTTCATCAATCTTCTCGTATGACATGTTCCACTTCACTACACTTCCACGTCCTCCTTGCTTCGGGGTCACCTGGACCGTGAATAGGAAGCTCTTGAACTCTTTCATCAGATCTCCCTCTATCACTCTGTACTTTATCATATTCTTCTTTGGCTCCACAGCCTCGATTATATCCTTGGCCACTTGGGGCTTTCCATCTGCATCGGAAACGCAGTTTTTACCAATAAAATCTTATAGCGTCCAGTAGATTATAGATGTATACAACTTTTGCTTACCAAGAACATAGTTCAAGGTGACGCGAGTGCCAACTCGGCCCATCTCTCCCTCTTGCACACTGAATCCCTGGATATTTTTAGGAGAGGCTTTAGACACATCTTGTGGTCTTACTGCGAACATGTGATAGAATTTTGTCGCCGGAGCTTTGATCTCAACATCTGCCTCAATCTCTCCTTGTAAAGAAGGCTTCAGGATCGCCTGTGCCATTATTTTTCAGATGATCAAATATTTCTCTAGTTTACTTATAGAATGGGAGTGAGTTATTAGTGAATGAGTACCTTCAAAACTCATAACCCCTTTTATAGAAAAAACTGTAGATAAGTTGATAGATTTCAGTAACTTAACTTTATTCCTGGTCACTTTTTTTATTCTTACGTCTCAGAAGTTGTGCATATTTATCACTTATGTTATTTTAAAACCTCAGTTCAAGAATCGTAGTATAACAAGACACTTTAGGAATGTTGAAATATATATGGTCTCTTTGGCAAGTGAAAGAATCAGACCACCTTGATGGTAACAAGTACAAGATTCTTGTACACTATAATTGTGGGTATTGATTCAGTGACGTGTCTCCGCACCAAAGGCTATCCAACTAAGAAAAGAGTAGCCTTTGGTCTTATGATCCAAGATAGCATGGATGCCACAAAACGATTAAACTAGAAAGTAGACAGTGAAGATACAGTGAAGATGTTGAGGCCCTCTTTCACCTATTCAACTACTGTTAACAAGATTCGAAGCATAAAAAAAAGATCCTCCAGAAGATGCGTGCAAATGACAGAAGTGAAAGAAAAAGTCACAGACTTGAGAGGCAAGAAATTGTTTCTTAATTATTCTTCCGCAACTCGTCTCTTTGAAGAATCCAAGGAAAAAGAGCAAACAAGGGGAAGAGACATGGGTGATCTTGTTAGTGAAAATAAGGATTAATCTTGTTAGTTGAGAATCTCATAGCAGCCACCCTTTCGTTGTCATAGCGCCATGGGTCATCACTCATCAGGTGCTTTATTGGTTTATAAAGACCGAATTTATACCCTCTGAGATGGAAACAATGTCTATAATGGTGTGAATGGATACCTCCTGATGTTAAATCTCTTGTCTTTTTTTCGAATAAATGAATTTGGCTCAGAAATTGAAGACTTGTGGTGTGGAAAATAACTGTAAGTCTGTAACCCAAAGTGAAACGACAAACTAAGCCTTGCACTCAGTGATCCTAATCAAGTTGTGTAACTAGTGAGTTAATTTTTTATCTTGGGGGTCCTCGGATTTAGAGAGCCATAGACATTTTTAGGTGAATCTTAGTAAAAAATTTCTTTCCACAATTTAGGAGCCATAGGACTTATATGTATATAAGCTTTTTAAAAAAATTTGGGAGTTAAGGGAATGTTTCATTGGGTTGTGCTCAGGACCAGCTGATCGTGGGACCTTGTTGATCAAAGAGTCTTTGATTGTTTGTTATGTTTCTGATTGTTTTTTTTTTCAGGTTACAGAAATGTCTGATAAAGACACATTCACTTCGCCTGACAAGATGGGGTCCCACATCAGGCCGTTTCTAGAGGCTCAAAGAACGGGTCTTCATGAAGTCTCTGATGGATCCCTGCTCTATAGAGTGCAGCCAAGCCTTGAAAACTGCTTGGCTGAAGAGAGTAGAGTCATCTTCAGTAAAGGAAAGATGGTCCAAAACATGTTTCTCAACCTTAGATATGTTGAAGGCGGTGGGGTTGAGATTCAAATTGAGTGGATCGGTGTTCCATGATCAGACAATCTTTGAAAGAAAACATGACAAAGCAAGTGTAATACTGCAGGGGAAATGTTGATATGCGACCACAACTAACCCTAAAATATTACAATGTGTATATGCGCACACACGTAGGTTTATGCCTTGGAAAAGAGGTGTTCGCGGATCTCTTTGGACATCAATTCAAAGAACTGCAGGGTGAGGAGCCACCTACCTACTCACCAATCAAGAAGAAAGATCATTGCAACACACAAGTTACAGTTTACAACTTATAACTTCAAAGATACGTAACACACTAGACATCATGTATATATGGTTATGACATACTTGAATTTATTAGATCTCTTCAATCATAGAGAGAGCACATTATTGAGAAATATAAGACAAACACCCAGACACAATATATAGATAGATACATAGTTGTACGGATAGATAATAGATAGATAGATGATGAATAGATATCTGAAGAATCCTCTAGAATTCAGAAGAAAGCATTTCGTCCATGTCCCTGGAGGCATTGACAAACAGCACGAGTATGTCCTCTGGGTCAGCCACCTTCTTGTCAATCTTCTCATACTTCAGTTGACACTTAACGAAACTTCCAGGTCCTCTTTGTTTCGGGGTCGCCTGAATAGTGAGGAAGAAGTTCTTGAATTCTTTCATTAGATCTCCCCCAATAACCCTAGACACCATCAGATTCTTCTTGGGCTCTAGTGCCTCGATCCTCTCCTCCATCACTTTTGGCTGTCCATCTACACCCAAAACGGGTGCTTATGTTTTTGCAAAACAATATACATAACGAGTCGATAGGGTTGATTCCCCTTGGTAAGGATCTTGTCCTAAGGGGGTGTATGGGATTTCGGGTCCAAAACTTCCAGTCATTTAAAAAAAAAAACGGTCAGCTTAAAGTTATATCTAAATAATTGGGCTTACCAGTGACATAGTTCCAGAAGATAATTCGGCCAACATTTCCAGGCTCTCCCTCAAGCACATCACATCTCTGGAGGTTTTCAGGACTGGCTTTCGGAAGATCTTTTGGTTTTCCAGTGAGCATGTGGTAGTACTTCTGGGCGGGAGCTTTAATCTCAATAGTTGTCTCAATCTCTCCTACCATAGAAGACTGCATCGTAGCCCGTACCATTTTTCAGACGGATGTTTAGCGTCTCTAGGTGTTAACGTGAGTGAGTGAGTGTCTTTAGAATTCATTAGCCCTTTTATAGAGGAAGTAATGAGAAATATTGACTCTTTTTATTCCCTGAATTTAATTAATCTCAGATATATATGTCATTGTTCTTTGAACCGTCCCTTTACTAAAGCATAAGAAGCAGTAGCTTTCACTAAATATATATTCTTGATATTATCTTGGTATAGTTGGTTTGAATTGTTAGGTACCTTTCACTTTTACCATTCATTAGTGAAGTTCGATGCCTAGCTATGCTTCTTTAAATGTTTATCATATTTATACATTCACTTTGGTGACCCCTTTTTCAGAACAATTTAGTGACCTCTCTTTCGTAGTAGTTGTCCACATATGTCTATCAACACTGTTTACTCTCCCCATTTGAATATGTATGATGGTTTAGGAGTTTTTTTTTGTTTGTAATATAAAATATTTTCATATATCTAGGTAACTTTAACTTTATCGAAAATCATGTATTTAATTATGTTTTTGGTGTTTTTAGTTATAATTAAATTATAGTTTCAATAATTTTTAAAAAAGAAAAAAAATTAATAGACAGATATTTTAGAAACCACTATTGCAAATTCAAAATAAAAAACTAGAGTTTGACACGTAAGTCCGTGCATATATTATTTTTATTTATAAATTTATAATTTTGATATTAATTTAAATATATGATATACATATTAGTATTATATAGTATATAACGCTATATTTTCAAGTTCAATATAGTAAATTCATAATCTGAAATAATCAAATAGACAATCATGTACAAAATATATTTTTAAAAAATTTCTTCATTTTGTATACATACAATTATAAAATCTATTTATTTATAATACTATAGAGATAGTGTATGTTTCCATATTATATTTAAAATATATGTACTTTTGTATCTATCAATATAGTATATTGAAAAGTTTATAAGTAAATATATTATTCTGTTTAAATAGTTCTGCCCTATTATTATAGTAAATTCTATAGATAGTACCATTTATCATATTATTTTAGTAAACTTTATCGATATAAGATTTTTTTGATGTTATGGTATTAAGTTTTCTGATTTTTATTAAATTAAAATTTCAAAGTGTTATACTATTTAAATTTTTACAATATAATTTGCTTTTAGTGTTGCAAAAATTATATTTAAAATCTATTATTTTATCTTTTATAAAATGTGAAATCTTATCATTGTGTGTTTAAAATATTTATCATCAAAATTGTATATTTAATCAATAGAATTTGGAAAATTACATAACTATTTTTGAGTCTGGAAGATTATATGACTTTTAAATCTTTTTGTTACTAAACTGATGCATTATTTTATAAAGACATAATTTTTAACTTTTGGTAAATCGTTTTATTTAAATAAACAATAGATTTATTTTTAAAATTATTTGTTATTAATTTTCTTAGTGAATATTACATTTCAAAGTTTTTTAAGAACATATAGTTAAAATAACACTTGAATTAAAGATTATTTCTATAATTTATATTTTGTATATAAATGTTTCTAGATAATATATTGCCGTGAGTATCAAAATAAATAAAAATAATAATATATAATTGTTTTTAGATAATATTTTGTTGTGAGTACAAAAATATATGTTTACAATTTGTTTTTTTTTGTATAAAATATTCATGATTTATGAATTTGAACTTGTTTTAACAGTAAATAATATTTATTAATTTAAATAAAAAACTTTTTAAAAATAAAAATTTTAATTTATCAATTTAATATAATTTTGTTATATTTATTTCATATGAAATTTATATTTTAATATAAGACATACTATAATTATAAAAATTATAAAATATAGCAATTAGTTTTTATGTTTAATTAACATTAATTAATAATAATAATAATAATATAATATTAATTACGAAGTTAAATATTATTTTATAAATTATGTTTAACATTTTGGTAATTCAATATATATAAGTATATACTATATAAGATACAAAAATACTTTAGTTTTAAATTTGCATTGAACAAGAATTGAGAACTTAGAGTCTTATTTTTGAAATTTGCAGTGAATTTTTAAGAATGAATATAAGTTCCACATTGAAAATTTTGAAAAAAACAGATAATTATAAAATCGCATGATACAATACAATCAACATAATAATAACACTGGGTTCTTTCCAGTTGACATATCAGATTTTTAGAGTCACGTGGGAGTGACACGGCGGTAAGTAAATGAAAAAAAATTTGAAAAACCAATAAAAACATTCTAAATTTACACGTATGATTTACTCTCGACACATAAACAACCCTAAGAGAATCAAAACATTACGATAACTTCATGATTATCGCCTTATCGGAAAGATCAAAGCAAGCTCTGCCGGCATAACCAAAAGCACTGGATACTCTTAGACACATCGCATCACCGAGACGAGAAGAGAGAAGCTGTGACAGGATCAGTCACGAAACGGTTTCCGTCACATGAGTAGTCAGATCGAAGAGTGCCCACTGATGACTCCGTCTCCGTCTTCAAGATCGCCCTCGACGTTAACTGAATCAAGAAGGACTTGACCTGTCGAGTTTTCTTCGCCGATGAAGATCATGACGTTTCTGTAAGGGATCTGGATCATCGTCGCAACAGGTCGTGCTGACAATGGTGGGACGGACGGCAGTTGAAAGTTATCATATAGTCTATGGAATTGACAATTGATGGGAAACGATGGAGAGATTTAACTTGAACAAAAGAGGGTAATGGTGAACTTGGCCATTGTTTTTTTTTTTTTTTTGAATATATAAATTGGCCATTGTTAAAAAAATATAATGATAATCGTCTTTCTTTTGTCCCCTCTAATACGAGGACGTTTACAGAAAAATTTAAATTTTATGTTTGTGGATTTGTTTTGTGTCTATGTTCTAATCAACCTTTAGATTCTTCATTGAGAGTTTCCTTTTTTTTTTTAAACATCCTTGACTTGCCTTCAGGCCATGTTGGTGGGAAAGAAGTTGATAGCAAGATTTTACCTTATTGATATCACTCGGTGAAATGGAACAAGAGTTTCTCAAATCAATGCAAGTAGATGTTAGTAAAGTACTCTAAGTCTGAGGATTGTTTCTTTCTTTTGAAGTCGTTATATTACGAAGGAAAAGCAATTATGTCTAACAAAGGATTTGATAACTTTAAAGAAGAGTTGATGTGGGAAGAAAGCAGTGTTGTCATTCTAAGAAATGAAACTTTGATTTTGTAGCTTCTTTTTCCATTCAGTTTTCTTAAGCTGAGAATTCATAATTGTGAAGTATTTTCAGGTTTTGATGAACAAAGATTCCTTGAAGCTTCAGTGGCTTATGTCTCTAGAAACCAAATCATTAGTGAAAAAGAATATGATAAGCTGAAAGTGAAGAGAATGAATAGAAGAAAGAAAACTACAATTTATACAACATAGTATGTTACAGATAGTGGAAACTTTACAAACAAACGAAAATATAATAAATCAATCACTAAAAATTGTATACCTATTTAATGGATTTATTGTTGTTGACAAAGTTGAAAGTTGTGTAACTAAAACAAAAAAAAAATATTTATATTCAGTTTTAATGTTTTAATTAAAAATAAGGAACCCAAATTATTTAATGAAATTATTTATTTTTTATATTAATATGTAGGTTAAACTTTAAATATCAAAAAAGTAAATAGTATCTAGGTAAAATATAAGAAAACTATTTTGTAAAAATATTTATACAATAATTAGCTATACAATTTGAAATTTTATGTTATAATTTTAAACTTAAACTATACAATTTTAACAAAATTAATAATCCGATTAAATAAAAAATAAAAATTCAGAGTTCCCAGTTTGATTTGCAGAGTTTTAATTGAGTATGTTATGTTGATGATAAAAAAAAAATCCAGTAGCATAGCGTGGATAATTACCTAGTAATTATAAATAATTAAAAGTGATTGCTTTAACGTGTTTATGCCAACTTAATATTTTGTTAGTTTTGTAATATGTAAAATAACGTGCGTATCTGAAATTAGTTCTTATTATAACATACGGTTCCATAGCAATCTAACACTATTTAGTGCCCGACTGGTTTAAACGCAGCGGTTGCGATTGCGGGTGCGGGAGTTTGCGGTTTCGAGCGTTATTAAGCGTTTTGTATGACTGGCACAACGTTTGAAAATTGTTGCGTTTGCGGGATATTTGTGACTGGTTGATTATAAGATATTGTAGCGGTTTAATAATAAATTACCAATATTAACATATTATAACACTATAAAAATATTTTAAAAAAATTATTGTAATAAAATATAATATTTATCAGTATAATATGTTTAATAAAAATATTATGCTTATTTATTTATTTTTTAAAATTAGTCGAAATTTATAATTTTAATAAAATTTGTTTTGAAGATTTATATTACAACTTTTAAAAGAATATTTTATTTCGTTTTACATAAGTGTATATCTTTATATATGTATGTATATTAATTTTTAAAAAGTCTAATAAATAGTTAGTTTAAAGTTTTTATAAAACAAATTATGATAAAGTTTGTGAATTTAAATTAATATATACAGTATTTTTATTTATAATATTTTCATTTTTAAATTTTTAATTTTAAAACTTGAAAAAAAATTGAAAATAATTTATATTTATTTATCCAGCCGCAACCGCCCGCAACCGCAAACGCTAGCTGGAGCCAGCTTTTGATTTTCAGAGGTTCGGAGCGGTTTGAAGCGATTTGTAGCGGTTTGCATGATTGTTTCAACTGCCAATCACAAAGAACCGCAAAAGCTGCTTATGGTGGTAGCGGGGAAACCAGTCGGGCCCTTAGTACTGACGAATTTATAGTTCATCTATTTCGGCCATAACACATGATTTAGCACATATATATAATAGTTTGAACTAAGATTCTTTTTATGTATATTTAATCTAACATTTGAGGTGATTTGATTTTTAACGGGGGTTTAGAATGATTTCAATAAATTTCAGAGATTCAAGTGATTTTTGTTAAAGCACTCTAGAATATCACCTAAAATTATGAGATTTTGATTTTAAATTTTTTAACTAAGAAATTTCACTCAAACACCCTAAAATCACCTGAAAACTTTAAAACTCCATAACTTAAATTATTTTCAATAACAGAGGATTTCAAAATATTTTATTTAAATTAAAACTCCATAACTTAAATTATGTTCAATAACAGTAGATTTTAAATGATTTTTTAAAATTCATATTTGAATAACAGTAGATTTATCATTTTAATACAAATCACCTAAAACTCTTAAACTGCTAAACCCAGAGTTATGAAACCCTAAACGGCTAAACCCTTCCCTCCCCTCCCCAAATGATAATATATATTTGGAGTATTATTCCTGATATTTTAATACAGGTGTATTATGGTTTATAAAACCAATCGATTTGAATATTAAATATTCAACCAACTAACAACAAATATTTACTCCTATCAAATTTCAAATAGAATTTCAAATCTATTGATCTAATAAGGTTATTTACATCCCAACCAATCTAAAAATGAGTTTTATCAATACTATTAAAAGAGAAAGAGTCCTAAAAAACCTACCTATGAAAGGTTGTTTGAACCTTTTCATTAGAAAATATAAATATCTTATTTCAACCAATTCACTAAAAATATTCGTCAATGGTATTGAATGAAATTTAGTTGTTGCTAAAATATTTCAAATAAATCATTTTGGTAATATCAGAGTAATTTACGGCCACTGGAAGATAACATACAAATATTTACTTCCTAATTCAGTGTAAAGACAATAAATTATCCCACATATAAAGACTCTTACCAATAATTCACACGAGGCAATAATATGAGTGGTTGATGCCGATTATGATTTCACAAACATACACTCATTTTTCTTTTATATATTACACATAAGTCAAACTGATGCTAACACTATCATCTAAATCCTAACACTATAAGTTATATTATATATATATATATAATTTTGAAGTTATATTTATATTACACAAGCATACACTGATGTTAATATTTTAGAAATCAAATGGATGATCATAATATTTTTTGGATCAATAATCATAATATATTGCTAATTCTACTAAGTTAAACCAGAAAAACATTGGTTTTAATCAGAGCAATTCTATCCATCAAAACCAAAATTGCATAAGAAATTAAACGTTATTGCAATTTGCAAATATCTAATTATATATCAATTAGGTGTTTTGCCTGATAGTATAACCTTCTTATGGATACTCATTAGTTTATCAGTACTATTAAAACATAATCAATTCTTACATACTTACAAATAGTCTAGATTGGATCATTATATTGAACAAACTTTCTTATTATTCCTATTTGTACCTAACTTAATTATTAGTAAGTTAATAATTCATTCAATTTATAATAACCCTAAATTTAAATAATTAATCAATTATATATATTTTATTTTTTTTATTTTTTTGGTCATCAATTATATTTTATTTATTAATAAAAAGAATTATATATGCTTACTAATTCACACACACACACACATATATATATATATAACTGTACTTTAGTCCAAATCCAAGTAACAAATTCTTAAAAACCTGTTCCAAATACATAATAATATAATTCTTATAGATACAATATTAAAATTAGATATATATATATATATATATATTTGATAAAATAAATATTAATAGTTAGCTACTGTTAATATTAAATGATATGATAGATCATGTTATTATTGATATTTTTATGAGTATAATTTTACGGGTTAATCCAACAAACATGTAAAATATTTATCAAATATACAACTAACTGAACAAAACATAAAATACACTTTAAGCTAGGATGGGGTATTCAGGTACCCATTTGGATGCACGTTGGATATTTTGAATTCATGTTCTAATTTATATCCCATAGTACTAAATCTCATTCTGGTAAATTTATAAGTACGGATCGAGTTTAGATATAGCACATCGGGTTTTTCTATTTTGTATCACATCCTAAAACTCATAAAGTAAACATATATCCTTCGGATTCAGGTTATATGGGTTCGGTTTGGATATGTCCTAAGTTAAATTTAAAATTTAAAAGCAAAATATAAGAAATAAATACTTATTTATATAGAATTGACTACGTTGGGCAACAAAACAAATTTGAACTTTGCATAAATTGATGTGCTCTGTTTTTTTTTTCCAGTCTCAAAGCTATATATATGTCATATAACTTAGATAGCTATTGTTATAATATATATTTTATATATTTTAAAAAAAAACTTAGATAGGTATCATTATATGTTTCTTTGTAATTATACATACTTATTTTTATTTTTGAGTTATCATATATGCATAAATTAAATTTTCACTATAAAAAGTATTTATATTTAATATAATTTTATTATGGGGTTTAATAATATATATGTATATATGCTTCCAACACGTACCCGCTTCTTAAATATTTTGAAAAACTCGCTTCTGCGCTTCCTAACGCTTCCGCTTCCACGTATCCGCTTCCGTTTCCATGTAACATAGATTTTGTGACATTACAAAATACATTTATGATCGTGAAAATCACAAGTTAATATAAATATACTTCCAAATTTATGATCTATAGAATCTCTGAGAATCCTATAAATTTTGCATTTGAAAAAAATAGATTTCGTTTATATACATATAGTTACTAACAAAGTTGACAAAAGACCTAGAATTTAATCAGCGTGTCCGTATAGGTATTTATTTAAACTTATATATTAATCAAATAATTTATATGATTAATATTGTATATTTTTAATATGTACCTATATTAAATATATGTTTAATATAAAACTTCTAACCACAATAATTGTATAATTTATATGCAAGTAACTGTACTTACCAAGGTTAAAGTTTTTTAGGAATGGAACTTTAGATTCATTGGTTCATATGTTAACTTGTTAGATTAACTAAGTGTACTGAGGATTCATTTCCATAATTAGTTTAACTCTGTTGCTGATGTATTAGATTTGTCAAAAAACAAAAATAATTTTTAAATTTATGTTTCAATCATTACAAACACATTTAATATTTATTATATTCATAATTTAATAAAAACAATGTCTATGTATCGGTATTCACATCATAATTAAATATATAAGTATATATATTAACAAATGCTTTTATTATCCAACTAAATAAGAAACAAAAAAATATGTAAAAAAAATTAATTTCAATTGTTTGTATTTTTTCATTTATATTATTGCTATTAATAATAGGTAATAATAATTAATTCACTAAAAATGTTCAAGGATGTGTCTTTTATTTTTATAAACTGCATAATTTTTGGTGAAGTTACCTTTTTCATGTGATTATATATTTATATTTATTATATTGTTAAATAATTCAAAAAGTCAAAATATGTGTCTTTTCATTTTAAAAAATAAATTTATTGAAAAACAAGAGATATAGTAACAAAAAATCCATATTCTCTATTTTCAAATATAAATAAACATTTTCCAATAATAAGTTATGCTACTAAGTATATCAGTTTTTTTCCTGAATTTCTGCATCTTGAATGACGAATTTATGAAATAATATATTGTCATATATATATATATATATATAAGTTTGCAATTTATTATGGTTTCTTGATTTTATATGCTCGAAAAAACTCATGATCAAGGATTAGGCAGACATGTTCAATTTTTTTTCAGTAATTATAAACCACATTTTGGAAAAACAATTCGGGTAGAGTAAATGAAGACAACTAAATTTAGTAAATTTTTTACTATTAAACTTACATATTTGATTTGGTTTCCGAAGGGACTATAGTAAATTCTACTTGTTAAATTACATGTTTATTGTTGTTATACTTAACAAGACACAATATAGATTGTTAAATGGTTTGATAACTTTAATTATAGTGAATGACAATAAGCATTGCCGAGCTTTTATATAATTATGATGGTGGAACTATTTTTATAAATTTAAAGTTTTACAGTACTTTCGTTACAAAAGACATTTACATCTATATTATTAAAGCAGAAGTACATTTCAGTTTTGTTTGAAAACATGGATTGCAGTTTTAAAAGGAGGTTTGTTTGGAAACATGGATAGCATTTTTAAAGAATAAGTTTGTTTGGAAACTTAAATTGCATTATATTAATAAAAAAAATCAATGGGCTTATGATTAAGAAAAATTAGAATTCCATTATATTATGATGAACTATTTATATGGGCTATCGTTAAAATTAATGAAAACATGTCAATCTAATTACCCAAAAACATATTTTGTCTAAAATAATCACAAAACAAAATTTAAACTTTATATACATATATCAAATCAAAATAATAATTTAAAGTTGAATTATGTAAAAAAATGATTAACAAAATATATATACAGATATTCAAAAATTGATTTTACTAAAATATTTTCCAATAACCATGATTTAATAATATAGATTGTTACAATTTACAAAATATTATCATTTTGAAGATGCGTTGAGCATAAAAAATTATGAATTTAAAGTTTCATGTTAATTTGTAATTTACTTGGTCATAGATAATTTTTTTTTCCTACGATTTCGGCCATAAAATTTAGATATTATATTCCTACGATTTCGGCCAACCAGATTCTTAAACCATCTCTTCAAGTAACGGATTAAATATAATTTAAAGAGTGATATAAATTTTGGAAAATATTAATGATCTGTTTAAAGCACTTAATGTTCGGAACTTCCTAATATATATGAGTATATTCCTAACGATATATTCCTTACCACATATTGTTTATTTTTTAAAAGATTTACCAAACTACTCTTTAAATGCAAAAAAATCGGATATATAAATATCTAACAATATATTCCTAACAATATATTCAGTCATTTTAATAAGATTTTGTCACACAAATAATCTTAAAATTTCCAAAACAATCGGGCATATTCCAAAGAATATATTTTTTTGTTTAAAATTTTTGAAATCGACTAACCCAATGCTATTCTTATAAATTGGAGCATCCATCTTCTGTTTTTTCTATTATATCAGAAAATATGTCTTTTAGAAGCGCAACTAAATCGTTTTTATTTTGCTATTATAGAGGATGAAGCAAGCATACTAACCGGTCGAAAGCTGCCGATCTTGATAGCTTTCCACCACTAAATCTATGATACTGACCGGCACTATTCATGTAAATCCGACGTGTCTTTCAATGTTGACCTTTCACATGCTTTTGGTATCTGTTTGACTTACATATTTTACTCATTAAAACTTTAGGTGGTACGGATCGACCAATATCTCACCATGTTGATGCATCTTTTTGGTACTTGAAAACGGGTTAGTCCTAACATTTTCTAAATGCACTTCCGTTGTGTTTTAGAGTTTTTCTACTCATGTCGTCGTTTCAGGTTTATTGGTTGAATAACTGAATTTGTTTAAATTGTATAAATTGCTGACTCACAATACTATAATTGTTATGTTTGACTTATGCCTTTATATGTGAAGGTATCAAACTACCGAGAAAATTACTAAAAGAATATGTGCAGGAATGGTCAATTTTGTCTGCCAACAGGTATGTGATACAAACATATTTGTTGCTTTCTGTATCATTTAAAATCATGAAATTATGAAAACTTTTTTTTTACGCTTAAATTATCAAAACTTATAAAGTAGGGTGTTTCGTGAAGAACTGAAATGATTTGTCTACTTATCCAGTTATTCCTGTTAAACACAACTATTTATATAGTTATCAAATTAGGCTTCAAAAAGGAAAAAAATTGTACTTCGAAACCTAAAAAATATATATTTCAACACAATATATATAAAATGGGGTGAATTATTTTACTAAATGTTATAATTATATTTCAACACAATATATATGAAATGGGGTGAATTATTTTCTTAAATGTTATAGTTATGACTTTGTTTATAATATGGGTTAGTTAATAGCTTAACTTTAAATATTCGATTTCAGTGGTATTTAGAATTACTTTTCACATCGTAAAAGATAAGAATTCAAAATTAAAGATTTCATATTTTTAAAAATTTAAGAGAGAAAATCAAAAAATTTACACATATAATAAAATTAGAAAATAACAAATAATAAATAATTTTTATCAAATTTTAAATATTTAAATTTTAAAATTTCTATAGAACAGTGGCAATAATTATATTCAGTATCTAAAAGCTTAACCATAAGAAAAGAAATTGAATACATAGTATTATACCAAACTGTAAGAAAAAAATTATGTAAATTTAAGTTTTACTAAATAAAAATTTATAGATAAATAATAAGCTACTTATATACCATAACTTTTTATTTTAATAATTTCATTAAAAACACTGCTAACACTAATACATTATTTTTATATATCTTGCTACCTGTATACTAATTAATGAAAGCAATATTAAAAGAGAAGAACCAAAAAACACGGATCAAATGTTTTAAATCTTAACAATTTCGATTGAAAACAGAAATGAGAATATCTCGCAATATCTTCAATCGCTGCAAATAAATCTTAACATAGATTTATTTACTCATCTATATATATCGAACACAATTAGAAACTTCTCATCAACCTCTTATGCAATCTATCATTTTGAATTGATAAGTTAATATATTTTATTTTCGTAAATATAAAACATGTATTCTAAAATTATAATATGTTGGTAGAATGGTTTAACATTAATAAACTTTATAATACATGTATAAAATTAATTTATCCTAAACTTTTATATATACAATAATTTGTTATATAAACTGAAAAAACAAATCAAATTTTCAAAGAAATCTAGCGCTTTGAATAACGGGTCGGGATCATAATAAATTAAATACAAAATAATTCTCAAGTATGTTATTTCATGCATAAAATATTGGTTTAATCATCAAAATCAAATTCAATAGGAAAAATTAAATACAAAATAAGAAGCAACACATATATATATATATATATATATATATATATATATATATATATATATATATATATATATATATATATATGTGTGTGATATAGGTAATGATTTGAAATAATTAGTTAATTAACAGCATAAAAAAATAACGGATCAGGATCATAATAAGTTAAATACAAAATAATTCTCAAGTATGTTATTTCATGCATAAAATATTGGTTTAATCATCAAAATAAAATTCAATAGGAAAAATTAAATATATAATAAGAAGCAACATATATATATGATATAGGTAATGATTTAAAATAATTAGTTAATTAATAGCATAAAAACAATAAAATTATTGTATATGAAATAACGATATAAAATTTTAAATATATGAGTAATCTTAATAATATATACTAATTAAATAAAACAAATATATATACATATATATATACATGAAAATAAATACGACAAAAACACATAAACTGAAATAAGATCAAACAAATGAAAAAGTCAAACCTTTAATTGAATCGCTCGAGTATTTAAAAGATTAGGATTATATTTAAATTCACAGAATAGTAGTATTTAGAAGAATACGCTTTCAAACAAATGAACCAAGACTAACCTAAAAAAATATACTATTTAAACTTTCAGTCTACAAATGTCATTACATAGGCTCAAAATTAAAAATAAAATTCGAACCCGGGCGGGACGCACGGGTCAAACTCTAGTCTATCTTATTAAAGTAGAAGTACCTTTAAGAAATGTTTGGAAACTTAGATAGTAGTAAAAAAAAGTATGTGTTTGGAAACATGTATAGTAATATATTTAAAAAAAAGAACTAATGGGCTTATGTTATTTAAAAAAATAGAAATTCATTATATCATAAGAAACTATATATCTGGGCCAATTTTAAAATACACGAAAAAGGCCCAGTCTAATTACTTATAAACATCTTTTGTTTATAATAATCATAAAATATAATTTAAACTTTATATACAAATTTAAAATCAAAATATTAATTTAAAATTGATTTATATCAAAAGTTGATTCAAAAAAAATATATATATATATACTAAAAATTAACTTTTACTAAAATATTTTTAAATAACAATTATAAAAAGTTTTTTAAATATATATAATAAAATACAATACAATGCCCAATTTTAAACACCAACTTAAATTATTGTTTTTATATTTCACATTAAGTTTTTAAAATATAATATATATGATTATTTATATGATGGTACGTATAAAATACTATTAATTATATGAATAGTTATATGATGGTACATATAAAATACGATAAATTATATGATGATACATATATGATATATAATAGTGACATGAAAAATAAATAGCAACATATCATATTTTTGAAAAAAAAATATAAATGGTTATTATATTATACGTATATGAAAAACAAAATAACATCTAACATAGAATAATAATATAACATTGTCTTACGACAAATATATATATTTATATAAAAGATAAAGCAATTTCAGGTCACATTTGCAACCGACTGCTCTCAATTGGTGAAGATGGTTTCGGAACCGGAAGATTAGTCAACATTTGCAAGTTATTTGGAAGATATCAAGATCCTGAAATAATGTTTTCAGAACTCGGAGATCATTATTGTACCCAGAACGCAGAACAAGAGGGCAGATAGTCTAGCACGGAGTATCAGGAATCAACAGTCTTTTGTAGTTCGCATAGATGCAGAGCTACCCACTTGGGTGTCAGAGTCAATTTGAGTCTGTTTTCTCTTGATAACAAAAAAAAATAAATAAAGTAAACATTGTGCAGGTGTACGGATCAAAATCTAGTTCAAAATTAAAGATTTTATTGGGAAAAATAAATACATGGACAAAGATGATTTTACTACTCGTCACACTTCAAAAATAAATCACCGCACAATATTGATAGTAAATCTTTCGATCTTCGTTTTTTTCAGTAGTCGTAAACATGTTGTAATGAGCACAAACTTATTTTCATAAAGTGATATATTTCGTTTATATTATATGTTGTTTTAGAAGTGATATATGATGTTTTATGAAATATATCACTTTATGAAAATTAGTTCGTGCTCATTACAACATGTAATGTTATATGATGTTTTAGAAGGTTTATAGTATTTCAAAATATAAGATGTTTTGAAATTTTAAAGTAAACTTTAATTATTTTAAAAACAGATCAACCAATTATATTTTACATTTCTTTTTTATTATTGGTGGAATCATTTTTATTATGTATTTTGAATGATGATGTTTATAGAAAAATAGGTTTTTAATCTTTATAGTTTTAGGCATAAATGCAATCTTATCGGCAGAAACTGCCAAAGTTTCTAAAAAATAAATAAAAATAATTATTTTAATGATAAATCTATATTTCAGTTTTCCTTAACAATTAAAACAAATTAGATTATGACAACTGTAAAATCACTGTCGAAAGAGTATCTAAACCTCACGATGCAGAGAACTCTCCACTTTTCTCTCACAAACTTTTTGATTATTTTTATTTTTGTTAATAAACCATATTCCCTTTGGATTTCATTGTTGGATACTCTAACACCTTATATTATGACACAGAACGATTATTTGTTATCAACTTAATGAAAAGTGACGTATATCTTTTAATGTCACATGCTAAATATCTATCTCATTAACATTGATGGGATCAAGAAAACCTAGCTTCAAAGCTCAACTTGTTTTCACAGACTAATTTTTTTTTTTTTTTTTGTAACACATTCACAAACTAATTTTACTTTATGATTTAATTACCTTTGTATGCCATTAATTTGTCTTTTTGTGAGTTTAACTTTCTTTGCGTGTAATATTAGAACCAAATTTCAACCAACGTTGAACTAGGCTTTGAAACACTAGTTCAGTTCTCATCCACTTGTTTCTTTGACCATTCTGTGCATTCAATTCGAACTGTTGGACAGGGCCGGCCCTGAAATTTTGGAGGCCTGAAACCATATCTATGTAAAAAAAAAAATTTTTACGAGTTTGGGAACCTAAAAATGTTTTTTTGGGGCTTAAGTCAATGTAATTTTTTTCAAAAATTTCGGGGGCCTGTTGCAAATGTTTCATTAGGCATGGCTCAGGGTCAGCCCTGCTGTTGGATTTATCTTAACCGTGAGTTTTTTTTTAATTGTAGAGACGGATGTCAAATAGGAAATGTACATTGTATTGTTACATGCGGTTGTTTCATACTACATCTACGACTTCAAGCACCGTTGTGTATATTATTGATAATAATTTGTTCTCAAGTCTTTGATAATAGCAGCTAACAATGACCGTAGTGCGAATACACATCATTGAATCAATTCCCACAATTATAGGCTGTGAGAATCTTATTATTGTTCTTTATTGACTAGTTACTAGTTGGCCTAACTCCACTATTCTGCAACTCTAATCCTTTATATTAGTTCCTGCAACTTTTTTTGAGCTTAGAAGGACATTTCTTGCGTTTGCATTCTATCTAATCATCTTATGTTCATCTTAGACTCCTATTTAGTCCTTTGAATATGTGTGTCAAGGGGTGCTACTACAGGCAGAAAATATACTATTTGGTGTTACATGGTCTATCGAAATAACACTCATTCTCGATTATCACATCATGTCATATAAAATTATAATTATAGTCATTATGTGATATAGCATTTTCTTTGTTCTCAAAAAGAGTCTGGTCTTTTATAATTACTAAGTGCGATTGGAAACGTTAAATGCATGTTCATCTGCACTATAGTGGGATATTTTAAATAGATACTGTCACCTAAATAATAATTTATATTCTATTAATTATCTTGAATGATATATTGAACATGATGAGCAATACTTTGAGTGAGTTAGAAAAGCCGTGGTGCAGAATCATTTTTTTCTTAGCATATTCCACTAGCTAAAAGTAAGTTTTAAAAATTACCACCAAATTTTCCAAAAGAGAAAAAGGATGCCGAAAAATTGATTCCCTTGTCACTCTTCTTGGCTAAAATTCATTTCATTAATTCTTTTTAAACACGTTTATATGACATTATTCTCTTTTCAGTTGTAGATTTTCTCAGTCTTTGTGTGGTATTACTGCAGAAATTTCCACCTAAAAATTCGGCTATTTGTTATTGTTTTCTAAATATATTATTAGTGGAATTACTCATCCTCACTGTGCTCTCTTAGAGTTATTAGATAGCACCACACATTGTTCCCAAAGTCGATACAGAGAAATTAATGTGTAGTGTTCAAATATATACATGGCTGTCACGATTATCAGATTATCTCGTGGTGAGGGTTTCTTGGTTCAATTGTTTAGTTTACATATTGGGTACTCTGAAAGTTGATCATATTTTCAGTTTCTTTTTGATTTCGCATTAAACAAACAAAAAAGTGGTTGCGTTGTGGCATCGGAATGGGAAAAATTTGAGAAGTTACATGTAGATACAAGTATAACGTGGTCTCTATTGCAGACTCTACTCCCACGGCCCAAGGCAACGTAAAACATTGTCTGAATAATGATGTCGATCTATAACAATCTTGAAATACACTTTTGATCGATTCTTACAATTGACTACAAGAACTAATCTTGTAGTTGTTATCAACTAGTTGGCCTGATCCTTTCTTTGCCTAAGCGACAAGCCATATATATTCCAGCATTCCGCAACTATCTTGTTTTTTAATGATTCCTGCAATTTTGAGTTTAACAAATAGAGTTAAAAGTGGTGAATACAAAACGACATAAATGTTGTGATTCTTGCTCTTTGTTCTTGGCTTGGCCTCTCCACACTTCTCTTACGGCCACCTCACTTCCTCTCTCTGTTCTGTACTCTGTTTTACACTCACTCTCGCTCTGTTTCTTACTTGTGTATCATCATCACACAAGCACACACACACTCTCTTTACTCTCTCACGTAATCTTTCTTGTAGAGAGAAGAGAGTAATATTTGTATGTCTACATTGTTCTTTTCTCCAATTTTTTTTATTAGACTTAGATACCTTTCTTACAACAACAACACACATACTTATAGTAGATTCCCTCTAACTACTATACACATGCTTACTTGCCACTCTGGACAAACAACTCCCACTTGCACCTTACTTCTAGACATGTTGCTTACAAGCAAACTTGCTTACACCACTAACACTCATAACAACTATTACCAACTCTACTTAACTTAGTTAGCTTACCAACTAACTAGTTACTTTATTCTTTTTGTTGTTGTGTAACTTCTTGTTACACAACCCAACTTGCTTTGACTTCATGTTGTCGACGTTGGTCTTCTTCTTGTTCTTCTGTTTTTTGAACGCCAAGCTTTCTTCTTCTTCTTCTTCTTCTTCCTTGGGTGGTAAGCTATCTCTTGCTTCCACTTCATTCTTCTTCTACGTGACTCCTTGGTTATTTCTTCAATCTTCTTTTCTTGTTTGGCAAGCTTCCTTGCTTCCACTTCTTCTCTTGGAGGATTTAAACAAAGTTCAATTTCAACACTCCCTCTTGAATCTTTTGATTAAATCCCCAACTTTATTTAGGCACCTGATCCCATTCTTCTTGTTCTTCTCTTGTGATTCTTATCTCCCTCTTGAGAGGAATCTCCAAGAGCTTCTTCTTGTGCGAAATCCTTGTCACCTCTTGACATGTTTTCTTCACCATCTCCCTCTGGTTTTCTTTCCGTGAGATTCCTCACGTCTCCTCCGTGAGCCTCTGTCACGTCTTCTTCTGTTGACTCTCCAACCACATTGCTTCCTTTCTCACTTAGGAAAGCAAGTCTCATTCTTCTTGGTTTGATTTCTAGTCATTGGTCATTGCTTCATCCGGCTTTGCTCCTTCCTTGGTTTGTTGTCTTCTTTGATCACCACTTGTGTTATTTGTTTCTAAGAACCATCACTTCGGCCTTGTTCAACTTTGGTCTTCTCTTTACCTCAGTTTTCTTTGCCTTTGTATGTTTGGTTTTCTCCTAACCATAAACTTTAACCGTAGTCTTTTTGGTTTCATAGGATCTTCTAGCACAACCGTTTCCTGAATTCACCATTCCCAACTCTTGAGCATCTCCTTCTTTACCAACTTTCTTTGCCTCCATTCCATCACCGTAGGATCTTGTTTCACGTGAAAATAAAGTTCTTTATAGCCACTTTTAAATTTTCTAGAGATATTTTGACGGTAGATTTTCTAAAGCAAATGGAATCTTGAGTGGTTGACATAATATATGATTCTAGACTAAATTTTGGTTGTCTAGAGCTTCTACCACTGCAACCAATCACCCCCATAAAACACAACATTAACTCATCATTATTTATAACACTATTAGCTTGAAGACATCCAATGTTAATCTGAAACTGCACAGCTATTGGGACAAACATGAACGTTATAATTTATGAATCACAAAGTACACAAAATACAAAATAAAATAAAAGCCACGTGTAAACATTTTGTGGTTGCAATATGAAGATCAAAATTTGCCTCAGAACAATTCCTGCCGGCAGTCCTTGAAAAGTTTTAGATCATCGCCGTGAAAACTTCAGGTCTATACTGATCATGCAACTTTTGCATTTGAGAATTATCGGATTAATCTCGAAAGAAAAGAAAATTTGAGAAATAAATTAAAAACATAATCCAACTAAGTTATGGTTTTATAAAAGAATTAGGAAAAGGAAATATGAAATATGTTAAAGTTCATAGAGTTTAGAAGAAATCTAATTTCTATATAAGAAGATATCAATGCATGGTATAACTTATGAATTTTTGTGAGAGATTATGAATTAGGTGAATGATTGAGAAATTAGGATTTTTGACTGATTTTTTCTTGAGAGATTAATAAGAGAGCTATTCTTATTAAGTTTGTTTGTGATTCATAATCGAGATTCTATAAGAATTGGATAAGGAGCATAGCTAACTTGAGACACTGAGAATAAAAGTTCAGGTTGATCATACACAAAATACAACCATAATGAATATGTTTTATATTATTAACATAATGGCATAGCATATAAAATATATTAAATTTAAAATACTAATCATAAATAAATTTTAAATAAAAATTTAAATCAAAAATAATATCAAAATGTAGACAACACATAAGTTCACATATATTTTGGTTTATATAAAAAAATCTTAATAAAAAACATATGTGCTAGCAGGCGGATCTGAATTTGTATACATAATTAATTTGTGTTTACCTCATTCTCAATCTCTTAAAAAAATTACTTCCTCTCTACATGATTTTATAAAAAAAAAATTGTTTAAAAATTATTCTTTGTATTCGCAGTATAACTTTTATCAGAAAATAATAATTAATTATAATTTAAAAAGAATCAATTGCATTATTAATTTTTATTGGTTTAAAATTATGGAAAATAAAAAAATATCCTAAAAACAAACAGATGTACTTTGGTCGTGCTAAGCATTTGCCCCCTCCTCTATCTTAAATATAAAAAATGTTATTTCAAAAAAAAATTTGTATTCTTAACATAAATTTTATCATAAAAATAAAAAAATTTAAAAAAGTAATTGCATTATTAATTTTATTGGTTCAGAATTATGGCAAAATAATAAAAAAATTATAAAAACAAACAGATGTATTCTGGTCGTGGTAAGCCTTTCAAATCAAAAATAATATCAAAATGTAGACAACACATAAGTTCACATATATTTTGGTTTATATAAAAACCAATCTTAATAAAAAAACATATGTGCTAGCAGGCGGATCTGAATTTGTATACATAATTAATATGTGTTTACCTCTTTCTCAATCTCTTAAAAAAACTACTTCCTCCCTACATGATTTTATTAAAAAAAAAATTGTTTCAAAAATTATTCTTTGTATTCATAGTCTGACTTTTATCAGAAAATAATAATTAATTATAATTTTAAAATAATAAACTGCATTATTAATTTTATTGGTTTAAAATTATGGAAAATAAAAAAATCATAAAAACAAACAGATGTACTTTGGTCGTGCTAAGCATTTGTCCCCCCCCCCTTCCTCTATCTTAAAAAAAAAAAAGTTGTTTCAAAAATAATTTTGTATTCTTAATATAAATTTTATCATAAAAATAAAAAAATTTAAAAAATAATTGCATTATTAATTTTTATTGGTTTGGCAAAATAATAAAAAATCATAAAAACAAACATATGTATTCTGGTCGTGGTAAGCCTTTCTGCCCCCACCCCCACCCCGTCCGTCTTAGATAGTCGCTCCTCTTTTTACATCCCTCTTAATTCGTTATACTCTCTAGTCTTAATCTAATCTATTAAAATTAAAGTATAAATAGTACTTAACCCTGAGTTTTCCACAAAAATTACATCCTAGTGCCACTGCTATCGAAACACTGTCGCTTTAACTTTTTTTCATCTTAAATTTCGTTGACTTACGTTCTCTACACCTAATATTACTGTCTTTCTTACCCAGCCATTATATTTTTTTGGTCTTACAATATATTCATGGCCCAGATCATTGTTATATTTTGTATTTTACCAAACCGAACACATTAAATCAGTTATGTGTTGTTTCAAAATCTGCAAACCCGTTGCAAACCAATCGATTGAACATAAGTTTACAAAATGTTCTTCAAATCAAAAAATATCTAGACCATTATATTCACATTTTTTATTACTTTTGCATGATATAAACAGAGTATAATATTCTTTATGACTATACAGACCAACATTTTGTATATTAATTTTATAAAGGTATGGTTTTGTTGTTTTATGGTTTAGATTTTGGTTTGCAATGTCAAATATTTATTATTGTTTATCAATTTGTTATATTTTTCTATATGAATATATGCTCCTTAAATATCGTAATAGCTTAGATTTTGAATATAAAATCGGACCGAATTATACTTTTTTCCTTCCAGTCTTCCACAATTCAAAACATTCCAAAAACGACTCCCAAATTTTCGATAAATAATAAATGGGCTTTGTTTTATAATTAATATATTAGACGATACAGACCAACATTTTGTATATTAATTTTATAAAGGTATGGTTTTGTTGTTTTATGGTTTAGATTTTGGTTTGCAATGTCAAATATTTATTATTGTTTATCAATTTGTTATATTTTTCTATATGAATATATGCTCCTTAAATATCGTAATAGCTTAGATTTTGAATATAAAATGGGACCGAATTATACTTTTTTCCTTCCAGTCTTCCACAGTTCAAAACATTCCAAAAACGACTTCCAATTTTTTGATAAATAATAAATGGGCTTTGTTTTATAATTAATATATTAGACGACCCATATTGTTAAAACATCAACGGCCTGATTTTTTTAAAGATGCTTATTGTAACTTTTAATCCATGCTTTTAATTACGAAATGTATTTGTTTTTAAAATGTTATAACTAAAATTTTATTGAGTATATATCTAAACTATTAAATCTGAATATTAATTTTATAATTTCATAAAACCAAGAAAATATACTTTAAACTTTAATATTTTACAGTTTTATTTTACTTTACAATGTCGACTGATTAAAATTACACTAGAATAAAAAACACTATGTCATAGTTAGCGAAATGGACACTAAATACATTGATAACTAAATAAGGTTGTCAAAAATTATGAATATATAACAACAACATAAAGAATTATGTTTATGAGTTTTTTAATAGTTTAATACATAACACCTGTGCAGACGCGCAGGTCAAAAACTAGTCATATTTTATAATATGAAATATTCTAAACATATTTTTTTTGGAAATGATGGATGAAATATTCTAAACATATTTTTTTTTTGGAAATGATGGTTCATTAGCTCATTTTTTCAGAGCAAACTTTGATATCGCCATTTCCAACAAAATTAGTTTTAAAATAAATTGAGATTCGTGATGAAATAAATGAGTTAGTCAACCATTATTTCCAAGAAATGTGATAAAAAAAATTTTCATATTATAGACATATTAAGATTCGTTGTTAGCTTATCTTGAATGAAACCAACGATTCTTTGTCGAAAGTATATGCCCGAAAGATTTGAGCATGTCCTTTATTAAGCTAGATGGATTTCCAACCTAAAACCAATTGGTAATAAGTGGAGTGGCTTATCTATCTTATATATTACTAAAGATTCTTACCAATACCCGATGTGGGATCTTTGTCCCTAATATCCTTTAGCAGGTGGTTGGGCTGCAAGACTATTTCAAAAGAAAAAGATATCAAAAATTGAAATAACAAACGACAGCTCCTCGATAAAAAGATAAGAGAAGATTTGTAACAAAAAGGTTCAAAATGACTAACAGAGACTTCAAAATGACTAACAGAGACCAACCCACATTAATTCAACGTCAAGAAACTTCAGAGGATTTCGCAAAAGACACGCATTGTTCAGTTCTCTTCATATATTGGGCTTGATCCTTATTTGGCCCATATTTATAAACCCATGCATTAACTTGAGTTCGGATCAAAACGGTTTCTGACCCGAAAAAACCCGGGCCGGGTAACCGTAATAAGAATATTGATGATGAGAATATGCCGTGGAGGAAGAGAGTTAAAGGAAGAAGATTCTTAACTCATTCGCATCTCTGTTGCTATATTCTCTCCTCTTCCTCTTCTACTCGCTCCTCCTTTATCTATGCATTTCTTTCTTCTCAAAACATTCTCACTTTACGACCATTCCTCCAGGTTTGATCTCTCTCTTCTTCTCTAGCTGCTTCTTGCTTGATAATAAGTTTATCTACTATATAAGTGAAGACGCAGCTACGATTCGAATCACTGAGAATCGAGCATACAACTTGTGGAGTAACGAAACCTACAACGACTTGTTTCCATTATATGTTTATGTTTTTTTTTTTGTTTTGATCATTACAGAACTAACAGAAACAGCCAGCAAGTAATTGCTTTGCTGGCGAAAGAAGAGAGTTTGGTCTTGTTGTGTGGTTTTGAGGAAAGAGCTAATGAGCCTCCAAACTGCAACAAAGTCAAGCAACGCCCTTGAGGGTATCCATGGAGTTCACGTCGTGTCTCCCTTCTCATACGACCGGACAACCCAAGTTGGTGACTTTCAGACCAACTGCAAATCCTCAGAAATGGGAACAAATCAAAGACTATTCATCGAGTACGTGCATGACAGGATGTTTTTAAGCTTCTTCCATTGATAATAGTCATAACTTAGTTTCTCTTTTCTTTTTTTTTTTGTACAGACGTGTTTGGCAACAAAGACCTCCATGTTTAAGGCCAATCCATTGCTGCATTCGCGGTATTCTTATAGACACTATAAACCCTTCCATCTTTGTTTTCCCATTCTCATGAATCGATTATATGACAGGTGACCAGAGTGCCTTGGAAACAGCAGCTAACGTGGCTACTTCCCTTCCTTTCATCTTCCTTGGAATGCAAGCACCTAGGTAAATGTTCTCTCTTTGCTCCACCCATTTGTAAGTAGACATTATCTAACAAGAAACTATGCGATGTAGGAAGAATCTGAACACAAAGGTGTACGCAAACTCCCTAATTGGAGTTGGAATCGCATCGAGTCTGTATCATGCCTCTAGAGGAAAGTTGAGGAAGTACCTCAGATGGTTAGATTACACAATGATCGCCACAACAACAGTAGTAAGCTCCACTCTTCTTAACCCATCGTCTCCAAACTATATGGCCCTTAGATTTTTGGGAGGAGGAGAGGTCTTAAACAATTTACTAAAGATTTTAGTAAAAAAAAATATTTTTTTAATAATTTGGGAGACCATGTTCATATATAATAGCTCTAAAATTTTAGGGTCAGTGTCAATGTTTCATTTAGCTATGTCCAGGACCACTCTACTATCTTTAGCCAATATAAGCGGTTAGATTTGGTTGTATTTGACAGTGTCTTTCAAGGGCTTTAAGCAATGAGAACCCAAAGTTCTTAATGGCTGCATCAGCTTTAGTTCTACCGTTTCAGCCTCTTATGGTCACTGCTGTTCACACTGGGATGATGGAGGTACTAAAGCTTATTAACACTTGACACTCCTTGATGTAACCTAACTGACTGACATTATCACTCAGGTGGCATTTGCTAAAAGAAGCTTAAAGGATCCAGATCTCAAAACAGCACATAACATACACAAGATGTCGTCGTTGCTAGGAGGTGCGCTGTTCATAGCTGATGATTTTTTCCCCGAGACACAGTTCCTTCACGCTGGTTGGCATCTTGCTGCAGCCATTGGAGTTGGAACATGTAATAAGCTTCTTGAGTAGTAGATATGGGAAGTTATCTATTCCTGGAACAGAGAAACCAAAATAGTTTCTCTGTTACTCCTAATCAGCCGACACAACTAATAAGCTTTGTAATCAGTAATATATATCTACGTAAAAAACAATTAGATGGTGTTTGCATGATCATGTAAGGACATTATTGAAATTATAAATTTTAAATTCAGCTTTATCAGGAGCTTATATTTTCACAATAAAAATCGATGCAATAGGAAACAGAACTTCCCTCTCGCTTGACAACACATCAATCATGAAGCGTAGCCATCAAAACTCAATTCTCCATTCATGAGAAACACCAAATCGAAGCTCACTTGTAAAAGATCCCGAAAATAGAACGATCTTTTCCCAGATATGAACTATGAATCGAATTACAGAAAGATTCTTTAAAAAGAACCCTAAGATGAAGAGGAAACTCTAACAAACTGATTACAATTTTCTTGATTACTCTTCTCGAGTTTCTACTCTGTTTTTATAAGCTAACAACTTCTTCTCTCGACCACTCTACTTCTGCGACTTGTCTCTTATTCACCACCGTTCATTTCCTCGGTAACAAGACGACACACACAGTCGAGCCTAGCCGTTTGAAATCGAACATACTTTTACTCTCCAAGCTTCACTTGAGCACCACCGAGCTCAGGGCAAAAGAACACTGTCTCCTTCCTTAACAGTTGAGCGTCCGGATCAAAGGCTACGCCATTTTCTCTTTGAATCAGTGACGATGAAGTGTAAATGAACGTTTTAGAGTCTAGGGGTTACACCGGAAGTGTCTCGCTTACTTGCCTTACACGAAGCCCAGGCCCATTAGAATCGATCCGTTTTAGTCATGTCCAAAAAAAATTGTGTTTTTCAGTTTAAATATTTAAATAGTTATGATGAAAAATATATTACAATAATTTAAATATTTAGATTGGATCATTTAGTCAATATACATATAAAAGTATAATTTTCAACAAAAATAACTTTAGATAATGATATAGTTTTCAAATTAGAAACTCATATATATGTATTTTTTTTTCAAAATTTTCTCTAAAGCAAAAGTCAATGTATCATATTTCTATTTTAGTTGGTTCCATTCAAAGCTTATTTTCTTTTGACTATAGGTTATTAAAGAAATAAATCAGAAGATATCTTTTATTTTTGACCAGAAAAATATACTTAATGTATAACTCTGTTATCTTATATATAATCATCTTAAGTGTATTAAAAAGCTGAAAAGAGTAAAAGAAAATATTGTAAAAGTGGCTATCATTATGAAAACTTTAGTAACATTAGTTTTCACAATCTTTTTTGTTATATCGTGTGTTCATTGTCGTACGATGTCCACTATCAGTCCCGGTGATTATTTACTATTATACATTCCTCTTTTTATGAATGTACATGATTGCATCTCTTTATATGAATTTGCATATTGGCTTAATGATTGTTATTGCTGAATAGGTATTGGAATAGAAGAAGCTAAAAAATGCTTCAAATTTAATCCTTGTGTAAGGGGAGGAGATAGAGGCTGCACAGTGTTCTGTAGAAGACAAAGGGCAGAGTATTTGTCTGGCACTTGTATTGGAACAGCATGTTGTTGTTTTGGTAGATAAGTCATAAGTATGCACACAAGATAAAATAATTCGATAAAATGTATTGGAATCTTCCTAAAAAGTAATAAAACTAATCAATGCTAATCACTTCTGAAAAAGCAAAACTACGTAAGTGTTATGTGGAAACAAGTTTTAGATCAGTTCAAAAAAAAACAAGTTTTAGATGAAAACTCTGAGAAAAAACATCATATCATCATACAGTCAGTTATTTTACATATATTTCTTCTGAATATTTCTTATTAAATTATAAGCATTGTATAAAAAAATTTAGTGAAAAAAAATTGTTGCGTGCATATTATAGATTATGTCAATCAAATCAACACTATAGAGTACATTAAAATTAACCTTTTACGAACTGATTGCATAAAATGGCATATCTGTTAGTTATCTATTACAATAGCATTTTTGTTTTGTTTTGACTTTTCGAAATAGCCTACTAATATGAGTTAGAAAAAAATCACTTTTAACATATTAAGTCAAAGATTCATTTGGAAAAATGTTTCATCAAATTTTATATGTATAAAATCCTTTTATTCAGTGTTAATATTCCAAATTATGCAAACCATTTAACAAAAAAAAAATATTCCAAATTATGCAGCTAATGCCAATATTGAAATTATTATTATTATTATATTATATACACATTTCAAGTGCAAAAAGTGAACGTTAAAGATTCATTTGTAAGGAAAATGTTTCACTAAGTTTCACATGTATAAACTTATTTCATGCAGTATTAATAAGATATATTAATATTCTAAATTATTGAATTTATATCATTACATTTTTATATAATTATGAGTAGTGGCCACTCATTCTAAAATACTGTTTGGGTTAACATATAAAAAGTTATAAGAAAAAGTTTTATATTATTTTCACAATATTCTAAAGAATATGCTAAAAAGATTTTCTAGTCACAAGGTATTCTAACCATTAATATATAGTATATTCTTTAATATAGTTTAAAACTATACTATATACCATAAGAAAAAATATTTTAATTTGAAATTTTTAAAATTATATATCATACATAAATTGTTTTAAATCAATTATTTTTACAATTTTAATTTGATCAAATTATTCAAATATATTTTATATATCTTTTGTTATTTTTTAATAAAATTATTTATTTAACAAATCTTTTATAAAATATCTCATTTCGTATACGTCACAGATTACTACCTAGTTACAAAAATGAATGATAAACTAATTGAAAGTCATGATTTTGGGGTAGTCTAAATAAAAAAATCATATATGAAATAATTCATGAATTATGTTTTAATACATCACATTCACATTAAATGCAAAATGTTGAATTTGAAAATAACTAAATATAAATTTACATACATAGCATTGATGTCGATACAGCAGGTTTGGTATATACTCGCTCCCATCAGATTTTTCTTTTGTTTTCTAGTATCTCCTAGCTAGACATTTTTTTGAAAAGTTATTTGCCATATATAATTACCATATTGATTTCGAAAGAAAAATGATGACAAGACATACTAACAATGATGACATGACTTGAAGCTAATTGTTACATGAATATTTATATTTAGTATTTAGTTATATTTTTCGTAAGCTTTTAGAATATAGTAATAACTCATATACCATCACTAATATAACAATAAATTATACAATATTATAAATAGAAATATAACAATAATTTATAATTTTTGAAATATTATTTATTTCTATATCATATCATTTTTATTACTAACACAATTATTAAAACAATTATGTAGTTTTAAAACAAATTATAATTTCCTAATCCCAATAACATTAGTTTTTTTTTAATTTACAAATTTTAAAAATATTATTAGTCTTACGTTTTCGTATATATTCATAACAAGATTTTCTATTAATTTTATATACTTTGATTTAATATATTTTAACCAAAAGAAATAAATAAAAAAGTTTCCAAGGTTATAATTTTAAATATATATATATATAGTAATACATAAAAATTTAAATAATAGATATTTATTTTATCTTAATTTTACATATAACTAAATTATATTTTTCTTAAATTGTAGATAAAAAATAGATTTAAAAAGTACCAAAATTTAAGTTTTAAATATAAATTTAAAGTTATAATTATTATTTATGCAGATGGTGCAGAAAACACTTAGTTCTTAAAACAATATATGTAGCTATTACAATAATACAAGTACAAGCGAGCTAAACTTTAGTGATTATTGAAGTATTAAGGGCATCTCCAATGGTACATTAAAATGAGGAAAAACAAAAAAGAAATGAGGGAAGTATTTCTCCAATAGTACATCATTTTGAAGTAAAAAAAAAAAGAGTATGTAAATAGTATTACATCATATTTGAGGGCATGCTTTGCATAAATTCATTTTTATGTTGAAATTTTTTATTGACATAATAATCCCTAATTTTTTGATAAAATATTATTTTATGCATAAACAAAATACCTACGAAAATATTACTTTTTAACTTTTGTTTAACATATAAATACACTGATTAAACTTATTTAACTTATAGTTTATTAATGATATAATAAATAATAAACAGTATAATTAAAAATATATAACTAATATAGATTTTTGTAAAACACATGCAAACCTAACACAACATAAACCTAAAACACGTGGAAATATATAGTAATAATACTATTTAGATAACTAAAGTACAAAAAGTCCAACCATCTTTCTCTCTCTAAACTCTCCATCTTCTATCTTGAAAGCTTCTTCACCTGTTCTTCGCCTTTCACCGACTCCGGCCCCTTCCACAGGGCTGGAGTCGGATTTAGTTTTTGTTTTCTCTATAGTGTTCCTTCTGCTTGCTTGCATGTTGATTTTGGAGGTGTTAAGCTGAAACTTCTGATCTGTTTCAGATTTGTTTAGATTTAGCTTATTTAAGATTAGGGCTCTGGATTCGTAAGATCAATGGTTTGGTGGTGTGTTTTCTAAGTTGCATTCGCTTTATCTCTATGTTGGTGACTTTGGCTTCACTTCGTCTCGATCTCTGCTCTGGTTTGTTTATCAAGTCTGAATTTGGCGAAAGTGTTGCGGTTCGCTCTTTGTCTTCACTCCAAAGGTATGATCGAGTCCTCATCCTTCACAGCTTCTCTGTTGGCATTTCCTAGTTGTACTTATTGTAGTCTTGACTGCGCTGTATCCGGATTGAACGGTTTAGAACGATGTGTTCTGGTTCTCTGGTATTGAAGCTTAGGTTTCCTGTTTCTATGTGCATGCACTTGTTCATTATAAGAGGTACCTGGTTCGTCGTATCTTCTTCAAAGAACTACTTGGAGTATTTGTGTTATGTTGCTTAGGAGAATCTCTCCCTCTTCGCCTATGTTGCTGGCTCTTTTTCAAGTTTGTGTTAATCTGCTTCCCTTGTTTCGGTTTTCTATCTGGAGAACTTGTTCTGCCGGCCTATATTCCAGATTAGTCCGGCTTTGGTTTATCCGATGATGTATTCTTCTATGTGTAATGTTGGATGTTTAATACAAGTATCTTTTAGTATTAAAAAGTATATTTATATTAAATTATATTATTGCTTTGTATGTGGTTATGTGATTTTATTTATGCAATAATACTTTATTTTAAATAATGTTAAATTTTAGTGAACATAGTTTTAATTCTATCAAATAAAAGGTGCAATTTGAAATATATAAAGTTGAGAAATGATATATTAACAGTTGAGCTAAAAATGAGGGAGACCATTGGAGTAAATCATAAACTTATTTTAACTTTGCATCATTTTGAGAAAAAAAAATAATGCAAAGTGCAAACCATTGAAGATGATCTAAGGAAAATTGCTTATTACTAAAATTTATAAAGAAAATTAAGTGATCATAAGTATTAAACCATATAAAACATAACATCGCTAACGGTCAATGATCAATCAATGACAGGATATTATGTTCTATTTGTTTTCACAAATTACACAGAATTTTCATTATCAATAAAGTAATACAAATTTCCTTCCTAAAATAGTTTTAAAGTTTTTTAAAAAAATTATAGTGAAATCAAAATAAGCAAAAGAATCATATAAAGAAAAATCAAGTAAGAAAAAACGTTAATTTAGAAAACGTTGAAATATGTCGGAATTTTTTTTATTACGAAATTGATAAAAAAATAAGTGATCATAAGTGTTAAAATAAATAAAATATAACAGCGATAACGATCAATCAATGACAAGATGTTATATTCTATTTGTTTTAACAAATTACACATAAATTTTCATTATCAATAAAGAAATATTATCTCACCTTAAAAACTGAAAAACTTTTTACAAAGTCATAATTACAGATTTATAATGTTACCAAAGTTGACAAAACAATTTCGAATTATATTTTTAAAAACAAAGTTCGTAGCTATTACAATAATACAAGTGCAAGCAAGCTAAACCTTAATTAGTGATCATTGAAGTACTAAGAAAAAAACTGCTTATTGCCAAAACTGATAAAGAAAAATTAAGTGATCATAAGTGTTAAACCAAATAGAACATAACATTGCTAACGATCATCAATGACTAGATACTATGTTTTATTTGTTTTCACAAACTACACATTACTTTCATTATCAATAAAGTAATACAAATTGCCATAGTTTTTTTAATTATAATAAAATGAAAAATGAGCAAAAGAATCAAATAAAGAAATATCAAGTAAGAAAACGTTGAATTTTAGAAAATGTTGAAATACGAAAGAAAAAATTGTTTATTACGAAATTGATAAAGAACAATTAAGTGATCATAAGTGTTAAACCAAATAAAACATAACATCGCTAACGATCAACGAAAAGATGTTATGTAAACCGCTGGAGGGATGGATTATATGTAATGTTGATGGTTCTTTTGTGGAAGCAACAATTGAGAGTAAAGCTGGTTGGGTTTTGAGAGATGACACAGGAAGATATATTGGATCAGTTAAGAGTAAAGGAAGGCGAGTTCAAAGGGCATTTGAGAGTGAGTTACAAGTAATATTGATGGTGTTACAATTCTGTTGGTCTAAAGGTTACAAGAAAGTGATTTTAGAGAGTGACAAGGCTATTGATGTTATTCTGAACAGAGTGTTACATTTTGGTTTGTATGATTGGACATTGGTGGCAAGCAAAAATGGAAGATGTGCAGTTACAATGGATTCCTCGTGATGCAAATCGGGTGGCACATTTTGGAGATCCATCTTTTTTATTCCATATTTATGATCCTTTTTGTATAACTTCTCTTTTACATGCTGATTATGTAAACTCAAGCTAATATCAATAAAAGTTTGACGTTAAAAAAAAATAGTGGTAATGGATTTGGAAAAAATCGTAAATAGACAATCAAAAAAAGTAAATTTGAATAAAGGCACCATGCACGAATGTACACAGCATTTTAGACCGCATATTTTCGAACGAATACTCTTGAATGTAACAGTTACTTTACATATATCATATGCGTTATATATCTAACAAATCCGTTCAATATTACATCAATAGATGACAACGAAATGAAAAAAAAAACCTAATTGAATTTAACCAAAGGCAAAACCGTGTTAAACTTTTCCAAAACTGGATTCAACTTAAACTCTTCTCAAATTTTCTCAACCAAAAATTGAACAATGGTTTTTATTGGATGTCCTTACCAAACTATTCAACGTTTAAATTGTTAAGAAAATAGTAATATTAAAAGAGGGAAAACTGACTGACACATGGAGGTCCCTAAAGTGGGCAAAGAGGATAACAAAGCAACACGCGATCAAAAGCTCAATGTGTCTTTTAGGAGGTCCCAAAAGTATAACAAGTATGGGTTTTCGAACTCATGACAATGATGAAGAAATGGATAGGCACTATAGCATATAGATTCACCTTATTATCATCCTAGAGTCTAAAGACGAAGAAAAGAGGATCTTGACACTAACATCGTATCGAATCTCATCAACATCTTTTCTTGTGTTCTGGCCAAAGCCACCATAAATAAAAAGAGAACATTACAAGCCTTGCATAGTGCACCGACCTTTAAGAGAAGATTCATGAAACATAATAAGACAAGGACCAAGTTTCAACCATTGGTGGGTTTGAAGTTCTTTCTTGATGTGCCACGTTATTATTAAAAATAAAGTTTCTGAGATAATAAAAAGGTGACTTGGTTTCACATTTATGTTTGATTAAGAAACTAGAATCGAAAGTTATCCACTAAATAATGGCACGCATATTTTCTGTATAAATCTTTTCGTTTTAACTTTCACGAGTGCTGTTTCCTTCTTTTCTTATTGTCAATTGCTTTCGTGGTTGTTAATTCGAACGAAAAGTAAAGTGCTTAATTTAATCGCTTGAATGTGAAGTCCCAACTGTTGATTCACCTTACCTGTTGTAACTTTGGTTCACGTTACCTATTGTTACTGTAATTTACGTTACTATCGTGAGAACTGTGTAGGCGTCTTTGTGGTTATAATTTATATGTAAATTTATGCTGCTATTTGCGTCTATCTATATATATAAAAGACAGATTGCTTCCCTCCTAGCTATGACACGTCAGATCCACGTCATAATTTCGATTTATGTAGGCGACACGCGGTCCAAGAAGGACAAAACGCAAAGACCTCATTTATTCGGAATTTAATGGGCTTCGTCAGAAACTATAACTTTATGCTTAAGGTGGGCCAAGAATACGTCTAGAGGAAGCCCAATGATTCATCAACTCACTTCATCTTCCTCTCGTGAGATGACCGATCTAACTTCCTTCTTCTCAATGAACATCACCGATGTGTCTATGGTGTAACGGTTGTCGATTGGATTCACTACATATAATTAACGTTCTCGTTAACATCACCGACCCACTCATCCCACAATATCTCATTTAATTCACCTCCTCACCTCTGAATATTTACGGATCTCCACCTATAAATAAGCGATTCTGATTCTGTGAAGTTCATCCCTTTCTTCTTCTTATCCATTGCTTTACAAAACCTTCGACCCGGAATGTCAAATTCCTCCAATCTGCATGCCGACTTGAAGATCATGTCTCTCACCGTAGCTGAGCCCAACCAACCACAAGTGAAACTTTGATTATGACCATGAGCTCTTCTTTGACTCCATGAGGAAACTGAAACATTCGTTAAAAAGGAGAAACCGTAACATGACAAGAGATTATTTATGGGAAAGAAGGGAAGGAGTTTATCAACAACTAAACATTATTCTTTTTGAGCGATGACTTCAATATCTCAGAAGAGGTTCGTCGTCAAGGAGAAACATAATCTATCTGAGATTGGATATTCCGAAGCAATGCTGAAAGAAAGATTGTATCGATGCTTCTTGGGTATTCGTCTTCTTTTAGGAGTCCACGAAGAATATGGGACCAGGATCCAACTATGCTTTCAGATCTGCTTCAGAGTATTTCATTAAGTCTGAAACATCGGCAGGTAGTTTTTGTTTTTTCTCTGTTTTGAGAAACATTAACCATTAGTTTGTTGACCAATGGTATCTTTGATATTCTGTATAACTATCAAAAAGAGATGAAACTGCTTCGTTAAGACAATACAGTAGCCCTTCCGTGTCCAATACCGACCACAACTCCGTCACCATTGAGATGTCAGTACTTGAAGCTTATGATTTAGAGAAAGAAGAGGTTAGTAGTATACTAAATTTGAGCCAACCTTTTGAACTTAATAGTGTTTCTATACAAAAGTCTTCGCCATTGAAATACATAGCAGAATTATATGGTTGCTTTCCTTTTTTTTGTTCTAACAGAGCTCCCATGAAGATAGCCAACCACAACTGTCTCTTCTCTCTGCGGCCTCACCATCTCACTATATATCTAGAACCGATGAATACACATTAGTTCCGAAGCCGCCCTTTGGTCAATATCAAATTATTCCAGCAAGAGGTATGAGTGTTTTCTCTTTCTTAAAACTATACTTACTACTGAACTTAGGAATTAGAACTCTTCAATTAGTTATTAGCAGACATTGACTCATCTCCCACAAAAATCAGGTGAAGCAAAGAGACAGGCTTTGTAACCAATTTGGAGAAAAAGATGATCCTATGAATGAAAAAGAAACAGTGTGTAAATACATTAAAGTGGTTTTGGATGCCTCATGCTAGGAAGTATTGTACTTGAAAACAGAATTCTCCAACTAGATTCTCAACCCGGCTTTTTCTTCAATATACCATTTTATCCTACTCAGAATTGTTCTGCTGACCATCCATGAGCTCCTCTTTTGACTCCATCAATGAACTCATATTTTTCTACAGGTTTCCTCAGTGGGTCTCTTTTGTTAAATCAAGAACCCAAGTCTTCTCATTCAGTGCTGAGAGCATCGTTCGCGAGGTTCTGAAAGAGGTTTAGTGTTGTCTCTTCCCGTTGAAATTGGATATCAGGCGTATAACCTGACAAAATAATATTTAAAAATGAACACCAGCAGCTTAAACAAATATCCACGCCACAAGCTCACTGTATGAAAGAGTATGTTGCATACAAACATATTCACTCTATCGTTGAAAAAATGGATTGGCATTTATATTATACATAACGCAAGGACATGGAAGGGTGTAAATAAAACTTAGAAATTCTTCACCGGAAGACGGTCCATGATTGACCAAGTGGTGCTATGACGCGAAGAGAAATGCGTCATTAGCTTAACACCGTCCAGCCTCATAATCTTTTACCTCATTACGGGATCACCAAACAATCATGAATTTGGTCAACCTAATATACTCGCACATGCACGTTACAGAAAATAAATAATCTAACACAAATTAAGTAAATGCATTATATTACAAATGTTGAACTCCATCATGTATGCAGCAAAATCGAAAACACGACCTTAGTGAAATCACACATGAATATTTGGAATACATCTCACTAACTACAGATTGATTCTTCTACAAACAAGTTCATATACGACAGTGCCGGTTTTAGGGGTGTGCACAAGGTGCAAATGCACCGGGTCTTCAATTTCTATTAAGATTTCTTTGTTATTTTAGGGTCCAATTTTTTAAAAAAATTATAAATAAAAGATCTAATTTTAAAAGTCATATACAAATATAAGCAAAAAAAAGTTTTGCGGCACAAGGTCCATCCAATTCTTGAGCCGGGCCTGTATACGACCCATGTGTATCATAATGGTTTCATATTTCCATTTCAAATATCATAATCAATAAATTTAAATCACATACTCTTCGTCGGCAAAAATTACTTCCACAGCAGAATTTCTGCTATATACGCCGACCGAAATACATCACACCACTATGGCCAAAAAAGTCATACAACAAGAAACATTTAAAAATCAACACATAATGCCACAGATTCGAGAACTGAACTTGCAAAAATTCACGACCCTATCACACTCATCCGTATAACATGTCCCATACAAACATGAAATGAACCTTAAACACAACCACCAAAACTCATGAATGATCTCACTAAAGTATAATATCCCGCGCGTAGCGCGGATCTCCCCTAATACTAATATATACTAATACTATTTGATATATAGTATAGACGCAAAGCTTATGCAATGGTGTCAAAGAACGACAAACAATTACGACATCTGAAGCGCTAAAAAAAATTTAAGTGAGAAAATTAAAATAAATTGTTTGGACTTTACATTTTGGGAGAAACTCATCTATGGAGAACTTGTACAGCTTCTTTTTACAACACTTACAGCTCCTTTTAGTCACACATGTACGTATTATTTGTTGACGATATGAATATGATACAAACAAAAACCAAAATTGCATCACATCAGGATAATGAAGTCATGAAGAAAGCAAAACATATCAAAGACAAATCCGTATAAGTTGTTTGATGTACATGCAAGTTGCTTCAGAGTAGAGGTTGAAAGAAGGTTGAATAAAATTGAAAATAGGACAGATCTTGTCACAGTCTCATTATTATTTTTACTTTTGGACGATTGGGTCACCTGTCAGATTATATGGTTGCAACTTGCAAGGAGAAGGACGTTGACATCTTCTTCTTTTCACTCCCAAATTATTGTTATTGATTTTTATTATATTGTTGCTCAGGTCTGTGAGCAAATGACACTGCAGTAAAAAGATGGTGGTGTTATTTGACATTTTCCGTCTTCGTGTCACCTTATACATTTTATTTTCTTAAATCAACGTTTCAATTATCTTTACAAAAGCCAACCAAATGGTATATATCAATATCATCGTCTTTCTCGTATAAGACCATAAAGCAATCATCGCCTTAACGGTGAAGTTGTAATACAAATAAAACTAACATTTTAATAAAAATTATTTATTTAAATTAATCGACAAGTTAAGTTTATCACTTTATCTTTAAGCTGATATGTGTGCATAAATTTATAAAAGAATATCTAAAACAATGTGTTTTAGAACTTTTCTAGAGTGTTTCTCCTCTTTGTCTTAAGTTTCTTTATTTTTTCTTTTTCTTTACTAAGATACTCTAAGAGTATCACTATTGAAAATGCTCTTAAACAATATTATATACTGATTTTCGTTTTTAGACCTAAAACTACATATCAACTGTCGGTTGAATATTGTTTATGAAATGGTTTCTAAAAGATCCGTTGTTATTTCCATAAATGGAGTGATGCAAGCATTAGAAGACGTAAAGTTATGACGTATGAGTTTCAAATATTATTAAGCTTTGCATAAAGTGTATCTAGAGTTCTAAATTTCTAGCATGTTTCGGCTTAATTCTCACTCGTAGTTATATATCTTATGAATAAAACCGTCCATATTTGTGACTAATTAGGCATGTGCTGTCATGATGATGAATCATTGTTGGTAAGAAGTTAAATTAATATTGGGAAAATGATTAGCTACTACATAACCATAGTTAATCTGGATAAAAGTAATCTAGCAAAAAATTGATTCATATGATATTTATGAAATAAAATGTGCTATGTTAGTAAGAGTATTTCCAATTCAAATCTATTTTCCTTTATATTTTTTTCTAAAATAGAGTAATTTTATTATAAAAGTGAATTTGTTTTAATTATATGCCTATATAATAGAGTCAACCAATTATAGAAAACAATACAGAGTAAAAATATAACATTTCTCTATTTTCCTTACAACAGAGTAACTATGTTAGAACATCTTCAATCCATTGTTATTTTTATTTATAAATGCTATAATAGAAGAAGAAGAAAAGTGTTCTAGCACATCTTTATTTCTTCCTCTAAAATAGAGATTGATATTTTTATCTAAATATAAAGACAAAATAGCATTTCTCTATTATAAAGTCATACTTTTTCAGGATAATCTTTTAATTTATAAATTTAATAATTATAACCAAAAAAATATTTTTTGAAAAATACAAGTTCTTATAAAAATAGAAGCACACTTTTCATTTACAGACTAGTCTTTTATGGAAAAATTTTAAGTCATAAGTTTAAAAAAAAATCTTGTAAAAGTTCAAAGTAAAAACATAAATCATTAATTTTCATAAATAAAAGCTACTTGTTGTAAATTTAAATAGAAGAAAAAATTCTTTGGAGAGAAACACATTTATGTTTTCGAATTATTCTATTTTAGAGGTAAAATTAAGAGAATACATTGGAGATGGTCTTGGAGCATCTCCAATCCATTCTATTTTTACACTCTAAAAATATAGTTTGGAGTAAAATTACTCTAATGGCACCAGGGACGGATGTAGAACATGATTGAGACGGGGCACATGATTTTTTTCATCATGTTTAGTTTTTGTACTGAGGGCATTACATCAAGTTAATGTAAATTAGTGAAGAAAAAAAAAAGAAAAAGAGATGGTGGCACGTGATCCCGTAGCTCTCCACCTACATCCACCCCTGAATGGTACTCTATTTTCACTTTATAATACAGCAAATAGTGGGTTTTATTCTATAAATTGAGCTATCCATTTATTTTTTTGTTCATCACTCTATTTTTCACTATAAAATAAAGTAGTTTTGAATAGAATCTAACTCTATTATAGAGATACTCTATTTTGAAGAGGAAAAATATAGCGAATCATTGGAGATGATCTTATAAAAGTATATTATTGAAAAAAATTCACCTCTATAATAGAATTACTCTATTGTTAAGAAAAATATAAAGAATAAAATATGGTTGGATTGGAGATGATCTAACACCATCAGTATCATTTTATTATTTAAAACTGTGTTGTATTTAGATTCCAACCACTTATAATAATGTTTTGACACATTTTCACATGTTCTTAATTGTATAACATTGTATTTAAATGTTTTACTTACTAGTCAAGATGTATAGCAATGTGATGGTTTATCGTTTGCATAGTTTTTTTTTTTTTTGATAAATAAATAGAATCGTTTGAGAATATTTTTTTAGAAGGCAAAAATAGAAAAAAAAAATGCATTGAAGAGAAACGCAGCTATGTTTTGCATAGTTTAAAACCAATTTTCTTTAATTATTTAATAATAATGGTAAATGAAAAAGCTTATAATTGAATCAAAGAGACAACGACTATAGGAATACGATATCGGCAATTCTCCACAAAGAGAAGTGAGACCCTGTTGTTAAAAAAAAAAAAAAAAAAAAGAGAGAAATGAGACTCGCTTTAGTTCAATAGCTATCAAATTTACTATAGTCATGAGAAATTATCATTCCACGGAACCTTGAATAGTACCTGGCGCGACTTTAAATATAAGATACTTTGTGATGCGTTGACGATTGTGTTGTTAGAGAATCATCGACCGTATATACGAATTCATTCAGTTTCACAAGAACAGGAAAGCAACAAAAAGAAATTTATGATTTCGAAGCAACTACATTCTACATATCTTTCATGCACTGTTTTGTGTAAATAACCAACTTATGTCAGTATGGCGTCTCGTTTAAATGATATGAATAAACAAATGCGACATTAAAGAAGTCGACGAGTTTGTTCAGTGGAGGAATCGAAAAGAACTCATGTCTGAGATTTTTGGGTCCTTTAGTTTGTTTCTTCTATTTTTGTTTAAATTTAAGAAACAATTATTGTTTGTTACACGAAAATATACCATTATATAGTCATACATATGCAAACTATGTCAATCATATAACACCATTTGTGAATTTATGTTTTATATTGTTAACACCATAAATATAATTTTGATACTGGAAAATGTATAATTTGTATTTTGGCATCATTCTAATTTTTTTTTTGAAGAAAAGAACATAACACATATCCAAATCATCAAAAAACATAATACACACTTAGATCAATCATTCAGTATGTAATATTATATATCATAGATAACATGTTAATATATGTTAAGCATCATGAAAAAATTTTGGGTTACAAGTTTGATACACTTTTATTGTTATTGATATTATGTCGATGGTGTTAACAATATAACACATAATAATTCAAAAATGTTATTATATGTTAATGTATTTTTTAATACATTCTTTTGTTTATATAGTGTGTTATTAATGTAGCTATCAATCATTTTTTAGATTTTATTATATAGCGAAATAACGATATAGGGATAAGAGTAAATTTATATCGGTGAATAATTTATTGCTTAACCTTGCACCAAAAATAGTCTTTTATTTTGTCATACATTAGTTTTAGAAAGAAAAAAAAAAGTTTTAACAATGAAAATATAAACTTCAAAAATACATAATGAGATATATTTCTGAGATACAAAACCGGCAAAAAAAAGTTCTTTAGGAAAAAAAATCCTAACATAAGAAAGCATAAGCATAAAACATTAGATACATAAAGTAAAGAAGATTTGGTACCTTAACTAAAGCAGAGAGACAAATGCTTGTTTACATAGTATAGCAAGAGATGGCCATAAATCATGCTAAATGAAACATTTGCAACAGGCTCACAAAAATTTTTGAAAAAAATTACAGACATATAAACTTCCAAAAAAAAATTTGGACCCCAAATTTATAAAATAAAATAAAATTTTAGTTAAAAAATGTTTGGCTGGCCCTGATTACAGAACACCCAAAGAATAGAGCCAGCAAAACTTCAGCGAACCTTTGTGAGAATTATCATTGCAAGGTTGATAACAAAACCCTCCTATAGAGAATAAGCCTAAAACAATATCAAGCAAGAAATCATCAGCTTCATAAACTAGTAAGATCGAACCACGAAAAGTTCAAACCAATTTCCGGATATAATGAAGTCGGTAGAAGAGCAACAATTAAATATTTATATATAAAAATAATACGAAAAAGGTGAGATTTCGACCAGATTCTTCGAAAAAGCTAAGATTAGAATGAGATCAAAACCGGAAGAACTTATAAGCACCGCCAAAAAAAGAACAAAGTCAAAAAAATTTTATAACATACGAAACTTTATATATCTAGAAGTAATTTAAACTAAAGTTGTGGATAGATGGACCAAAGTAAGGGTCACGCGAATACATTCACAAGTGCGCAATGTGCATAGTGCTTCACATTGCCCCTTCATTCCAAAAGAGTTGGGCATCAGATCCTTTTTCTACGAATAACTCCATTCACGTCCCGTTACTTTTCCCTTTTGTATCTTTCTCTGCTATTCTTTTCCTTTATTTTTAATCTGATTTGACCTACCAAAATCCATTATAATACTCATATACTTGTATTATTTGACTTCGTGTTCATTTCCCTTCCATGTGATCTTTTTGTCATCGTAGCCAACCAATACCATAAGCATTATTAGTTAAGGTTTTAATACCATTAACATTTATTTGTAAGTTTCATGTATTTTGTAGGGTTTGTGGTTACATGAGTTTACTATGGTTGTTGACGTCAAAATTCGAACTCTTCCATTCCAATTTCAGTTATAATTTGACCATGTCTTACAAGACAAAATATTCTTCCACATTCTAAATTTTGTCATTTGTCATGGGTTTCGATTGAAGATCCACAATTAGATAACTAGAAGAAGAAAAACAAAGGCAAATATGATTTCCATAAATATAGTATAGATTGATGACAATATATATATATATATATATATATATATATCTGAAGTTTAAAATCAAATGATTTAAACAGTTGCTTTCATTTTGAGTAATGATTGTTTAACGTAAAAAATAAAATTGGTTTAATAGAAGAATATGGAAGAAAAAAGAGAATAATTCGGATGTATCCGATATCTATTTTTAGTTATTATTTTTTACTCAAACCAAGCTAAATTAAATTAAATTGGTGTTTATCAGTCCGTTAAACCTAATTAACCGGATTAAATTGAAAGCAATAAACCTCATCAGTTTGGTTTCATTTGAAAACTTTGATTAATTGGCTATTGCATGCCTAAGATATATTCCTGTATAACTCTGAACCTACATCAGTGCTCACTTTTTATTCCACCATTTTTTTATATGGACCCAGTGATAATTAGTGGGTCTATAATCCACCAGTTTGGATTATAACTTATCAAAAACAGTTTGGTATATTGACTCAATTTGTACAGTGGAATCACGTTGTGAACAAATTGCATTAATTAACTAATTAGCTCATCTTACCATTTTAGTTTGAGTCCCAACAGAAAAAAAGAATCTCCTTAAATAATGTTTTGATTAATTCTATTAGAGCTAAGCCCACCATAAAAAAAAAACAAACTATCTTTAGTTTGGATTCACTCATTACTCTGACAAAATCGTTTGGATCGCAATAATTATGTCTAAGAGTCATTTATATTCGTATGGCCGTCTAGACTTATTTCAAATATGTAGGTTAAAGTTGTATATATTTTCGTCCATATTATATTGATGTAGATAGGTTTGGTTGGAATTTCCTCTATTTCTTTTACGAGTTTGGTTAGATTCATGTTATATGGATATTTGAGTTTGGTCTCTTTCGTTTTTTTCACCGGAAACAAGGTTGATTAAACTAATATAAACTTGATCTGATTCACACGAGAAGATAATCTTCGAGTACCAAGCTATTATCTCGCATATCATTTCCTTATTAGTTAAACTAGTAAGGTAATTAAACTATTTTGCTTTTCTGGCCATGAAACTGTGAACTATATCATCTTCACATGATTTTCAAAGAGATTGATTGGCATGAACGAACAGATCAGTGATAAAGTGTTGCATAATACAACTAAATTAGAGATGAATTGTGGATAATATTCTCTGAAAAGTGAAAGCCAAAAGATATTTTTATGTCAAGTAAAACAGCTAGTAGATATATAGTAATGTATATTACTAATTTGTATATTATTGATGAGAAACATCCCACATCGGATATATAAGAATTAATCTACTAATATATAAAGGGTTAGGGCCAATCCACTAATCACCAATTGGTTTTAAGTTGGAAGCCCATAATTAACTCGAATCTAACATGGTATCAGAGCGATAAAATCCTTTGACCTAATTTACTACAACTACTACTACTATACCGATGTTGGACCCTCTGTGGATGTTATTCCCACATTGTCCACGTTTCAGACATAGATGTCTGAGCGTGAGGGAGGGTATTGATGAGAAACATCCCACATCGGATATATAAGAATTAATCTACTAATATATAAAGGGTTAGGGCCAATCCACTAATCACCAATTGGTTTTAAGTTGGAAGCCCATAATAAACCCGAATCTAACATATATTCAGGAGGACACGTGAAAAGCTAAATGTTAACCATGTCGTAGGCCAATGGAGAGGAGTCGTCTTATTAGTCTAAGTCAGAGATCGATTTTCTTTTAATGCGAAATAGCTAACTCCACCTCCTACGTAAAACAACTGGACTTACCTATCACCTAGAGATCAGCCTTTTGAGAATTAGTCTGAGCTTCGGTTGGGACACCCTAAGTTTACCAAAAAAAAATGTATCTGATAGATGACATTTGCAAATTGCAAGACCAGTCATGATCAAATTCGCAGTAAAAGAAGTTTTAATTCAATTATGAATTATTTGACCCATAGATCACCACGAGTTAAATGAATGTATGAATCTTGGTGTCATGGGTTTTCCAACCATAGTACGATTTAATCAATTATATTGGATAACTATTAACGCAATATCAAAACACTGTATCCATAAGCATCTAACAAATATTCGATAGATACTAATATTTTTAACTATAGTGTGGGCTCGACTCATTGACCAAAAGACGATAAGTCTAAACGCTCATCAACTTTTTCTCTTTGTCCGGATTAATGTGACAATTCCTAGTAGGCTAGTTGGTCGTCCCTCTGTTTGTTAACCATCTTAATGAGATACATTATTGCGTAGTACTCAAGTTTTGGGGTTGAACATATTGCTTGTTTTTTTTTCTTACGTGCTATATTTTCTTGTTAATTTATTATCATTCATACCATCATGATATATGCATTATTATTAATTCTCAAACTGGCGAATGTTTATGTGAAAATATATATTTTGTATTCGGTCGGACGTAGAATTGTTGAAGATCTGAAGCATATATACAAACAAAAATTCCCAGTGTAAATAATAAAAAATGCTAAAAAGACAGCAAAACAACAGTACGTGTAAGTTTTCAAAAATAACTATTTCTTTTGAAAGACCCCAAAAAAGTGGCCAAGGTTACCATTATAAAATGTTAAAGACCGACCGAAACAACAATACTCATGGTTACATTATTTTACAAAGAGGCAACAAAGAAAACATAACACGACGAGTAACATCTATATAATCTAATGGAGGTGCACAAGGTGGTTGCTCCGCCGCATAAGAGCACGGCGGCAAAGCTGAAGACAAGACTGAAGGAGACTTTCTTCCCGGACGATCCTTTAAGACAGTTTAGAGGACAACCAAACAGTACCAAAATCATACGAGCCGCTCAATACATTTTCCCAATTCTCCAATGGTGTCCTGAGTACAGCTTCAGACTCCTCAAATCCGACGTTGTTTCAGGTCTCACCATCGCCAGTTTAGCTATTCCTCAGGTACAAACAACTTTTTCAATGAGAGAATTTTCAAAATCCGACGATGACCCATTTCATCTTCTGACTAACCAGGAGTAACACTTTAATCAAAATTCTTGATATTTTCCCCAGAATTGAAGTTTCTTTCTTTCCTTTTGGTCTTTATAAAAAAAAACAGGGGATAAGTTACGCGAAGCTAGCTAACTTGCCTCCAATCGTTGGTCTATGTAAGAATCTGAAGTTAAATTGTGTCGAATTATTACTTCTTTTTGTGTTGAATTATTCTTTTTTAGTAGTTAATGTAAATATACACACGCGTGTGTGTGTTGATGTATGTAGACTCGAGCTTTGTGCCACCGTTGGTATATGCAGTGCTTGGAAGCTCAAGAGATCTAGCGGTGGGACCAGTCTCCATAGCGTCGTTGATCTTAGGATCCATGCTAAGGCAACAAGTGTCTCCCGTAGACAATCCTCTTCTCTTTTTACAGCTCGCTTTCTCTTCAACCTTCTTTGCTGGTCTCTTTCAAGCCTCTCTTGGAATCCTCAGGTTACAAATATATTCTATATGTCTATATCTTATATCTGTATAGGTATCTATTTGCTCAAAAAAGCTTTTTAGCTTTGCATGAACCAATTGTATCTGTTGACTGTTCTTTTCGTTCTGTGGAACTTGGAAACTGGTGTTCAGGGGTCAATATGCTGGGCCTGGGCTAGGCTTACTATCAATCTATAGGGTTATATAATATGTTTTTGGATTTGTTTTTTCTATTTTAAGAAATTGATATAGTCTTATCTTTCTTCATTATTTTTGAAATAATTTCTTTTGATTTTGGAGTTATATATTTACCATAAATTCCGTTACAAAAAATAACTTATAAAATATTCAGATTCACTAAACATAAAGACTACAATAATAAATATTTATTTTGCAATGATATATGAAAAAAATGATTAGTGTTTAAATTTCACTTGATTTTATCAAACTATTGAAAAATAGTTATATAAAATTACATAATTGTTTGATTATATGATATAATACACCCATTTCATTTTATAATATTTTTGGGTGAACGCGCATATGTTTACTCTTTTCGCATTATCATTAACCAAAGACAATTCAACCAAGAAAATACACTGAAGAATAGAAATAACTTCCAGACATCGAATAAATCTACATTTTTACGTAACTTGAATTTTTTACATAAAGTGAAAACAAATAAAAAAAATCCAGAGACATCTTATAAGATAGAAATTGGTGGAGTATTTGATTTTTTCTATTTGAATATGCAGGCTGGGATTTATTATAGACTTTCTATCAAAAGCAACACTAATAGGGTTTATGGCGGGAGCAGCGATAATAGTATCATTGCAACAGCTAAAGGCTCTACTTGGGATAACTCATTTCACCAAGCAAATGGGTGTGGTCCCTGTTCTCTCCTCTGTTTTCCACCACACCAACGAGGTTTCTCTTTTCATCCTTCTTCTTCCTCTGTTTTATTCACTTTTATGTTACAATTTGACATTTAATTTATTGTTATCGTAATATATGATATTCAATGGTCTTGTGCAGTGGTCATGGCAAACAATTGTGATGGGAGTTTGCTTCTTGCTGTTCTTGCTCGCCACACGTCACCTCGTATGTTACGTCTCTCTCACTATCAGTTACCAAATAGAGTAAGTCAAAATAGTAGTAATGATCAAAACGAAATTGAATGCAGGGCATGAAGAAGCCGAAGCTGTTCTGGGTCTCAGCTGGAGCTCCGCTACTTTCAGTTATCGTCTCTACGCTTCTCGTCTTTGTTACCAGAGCCGACCGTCATGGAATCAGCGTCGTAAGCTTCCCTCTTCCATTATTACATAACCAATCCTCTTTTTTTTTGGCGGCATTTTTGAATCTTTTAATTTTGTGGACGTTCAGATTGGAAAGTTACAAGAAGGTTTGAACCCACCGTCTTGGAACATGCTTCAGTTTCACGGAAGTCATCTCGGACTCGTTGCCAAAACAGGACTAATCACTGGAATCGTCTCCCTCACTGTAAAGTTTCTTTCAACTCAGTTCTTCTTAATCTCACATCAGGGATTCCTTATATGTTGGGGGCCATAAACATTTTAGTAAGATTTTAAGAAAAAATTTTTTTTCACAAATTTAGGGGCCTTTTTCAATGTAAAATTTTCAAAAAAAAATTTGGGGATTCTAGTCAAATGTTTCATTTGGCTATGTTCAGGACCACCCCTGTACATTACATGGCCTTGATAGTGACATAGTGTACTTAATCTGCGTTTACGTTTGCATGTTATTATGTTAAATATTTTAGTCTTAATTGTTTATTTAGTTTGCATTTAAGTTTGCATATGTTATATATATTAAGAGTATAAAATATCAACTTAAAATGATTTTTTTATGGAATAATATGTTAAATTTATTCAGAAATATTATTTAAAATGATTTTAACTCGGTCTTGTTTTGTGCCTTTGTCTATATACTTTGATCGTTCAGGAAGGAATCGCAGTGGGAAGAACATTCGCAGCACTAAAGAACTACCACGTAGACGGAAACAAAGAGATGATCGCCATAGGTCTAATGAACGTAGTTGGTTCCGCCACTTCCTGCTACGTCACAACCGGAGCTTTCTCAAGATCGGCAGTTAACAACAACGCCGGATGTAAAACCGCGGTTTCAAACATCGTGATGTCGGTCACTGTTATGGTTACCCTCCTCTTCCTAATGCCACTTTTTGAATACACTCCCAACGTGGTCCTCGGTGCCATCATTGTGACTGCGGTCATCGGTCTCATCGACCTTCCCGCGGCTCGTCAGATATGGAGGATCGATAAATTTGATTTCTTGGTGATGCTATGCGCCTTCTTTGGTGTTATTTTCTTATCCGTCCAACAGGGTCTGGCTATTGCGGTGGGACTATCATTATTCAAGTTATTGATGCAAGTAACGAGGCCGAAGACGGTTATTATGGGAAATATTCCGGGGACAGATGTTTACCGGAATCTTCATCATTACCAAGAAGCACAAAGGATCCCAGGAATTCTTGTCTTAAGCATTGAATCTCCTGTCAATTTTGCCAATTCAAACTACCTCACCGAAAGGTTAGTTATATAAACTATTTCCCCTCGTTTATTAAAGAGTTTTATTTACCATTTTTTGTTAAATAAAAAATATAGTTTTAAAAATTCAATGCAACTTATATTTATAATATTAATTGTAAAATACATTGATTTTATAAATAAAATTATTTATCTCAAATACTATTGGTTAAACAGAGATAATTAACAAAAAGTAAATGTATTTTCATCGTTATAAAACGGAAGGATCATTTTTTTGCACATTTAATTGTAACGGCTATGTCCCAACCAGTTGAGATACCAATGCCAGTATGGTTCACATGAACCACAAGTCTTAAATAGCTATGTAGCCTTGATTGATAATATTTGCACTAACATTCTCTTCATCTGGATTTTGTAAAAACGTTGTAGAACATCTCGTTGGATTGAAGAATGCGAAGTAGCGGAAGCTGAGGAGAAATATTCCAGCCTTAAGTTCTTGATTCTTGAAATGTCAGGTTAGTCTTAATCAAACCAATCTATTTTAACTATATCATCATATCTAAAGATAATTTTTTAGAAAAACTTGAGTTTCGTAGCTAATTATATTTAGTTTGTACATATGTTGAAGCCGTGAGTGGGGTGGACACAAACGGAGTCTCCTTCTTTAAGGAATTGAAGAAAACAACGGCGAAGAAGAACATTGAGGTAAAGTTGTTCTTCAAACCAGGTTTTCATCAACTAACCAAGAAAATGTAATTAGTTTTTCTTTTTATCTTAACCGGATATTTGTGCAGCTTGTGTTAGTGAACCCGTTAAGTGAAGTGATGGAGAAGCTACAAAGAGCTGATGAAGAAGAAGAGTTCATGAGGCCTGAGTTTCTCTTCTTGACTGTTGCTGAGGCGGTTGCGTCACTCTCTCTTAAAGGCCCATCTCTCAGTAACGTTTGACTATAGTCTTTTTTTTTGTCGGTCCAAGAAATGATTTTGGCAGATGGTTAAAGTTTTCACTTTTTCATCTTTTTATTCAGTATAGTGTATGTTACGTTCCTCTCTCTTTTCTCCACGATTGATTTTGGTCAATAATCTCAAGATGTATGTTTTAGTATGAACTTTTCTATATTTGAGTGTACTTAGCCGGTGGTGACCCTGGTGACTTTGAGGATTAACCCATCAGACTAATCAACTCTCTCGTCTCCTGTTAATTTTCAAAAAACATTGTTATTTTCAACTAAACAATTCCTAAAAAAAGGCTTTAACACCTTATACTATGCGTCAAAAGCTAGAATGTAAAGAGGGTGGCCTACAAGTTAAAGCCAATTCCTTGCAAGTGCATAGGACGTCATGATTAACCGCTCCCTTATATAAAAATATGAACGAGGCAATAAAAGGTATATAATTCAATTTTGATCAACTAAGTTTGGCAAACGAGGCCTGCAGGCCATTGCTTTAGCAGTTTATATTAATACATCACTCATGAATCACGTGTTTCAATCACCACAAATGCAATACTCATCATCAATAACACTTTCAAAATAGTATAAATTTAACCTTTGTTTATCCAGCTTATATAACAATTATATAAGAGAAAAACACATAGCTGTTAACTTAAGTCAATTAAGTTAAGTTAACAAAAAAAATTAGCTTAAGTCAATTTAACACACCTATTTCTTGTTGATCTTTCTGTTTTATTTCCGAGAAAATGGTTGAGTAAACTTTACATATGAATCGCTAAGAAAATATAGCAGAAATCAGAACAAAAGTATGATCTCAATTTATTGCAATTTGCAAGACTGCCTCTTGTATCTAGAAAATAACAAGGAAATGTTTATCTCATTAGAAAAAAGGGGGGATATGTTTATGAGCTATTGTTGTATCGGGGTTCATCTAGGGCTCACCACTTGTTTTATGGATTACTAATGTCATCATTATAACATTATATTACAATATCATCATCAACAACGTCATCATCAGCAGCTGCAGCTGAGTTCAATTCAACATTTGCTTGACATTTTTTTTTTCTGTTTATATTTCGGCTTACGTTTGATGTACTTTCTGGGGCAAATGCCCAGTGACATCCTATCCCACAATGAGAACTTGACGTTTGATATATATGATAAGCCAGATATATGGCCAAGTCAATAGCCAAAGAAATTTTCAACATGCATTTACGTTCGAATATTAAAATATCATGTTTTTGTCAACATTAAAATATCGTCAGAACTTTAAAAGCATTATTGCTAGCTCTAAACAATTTGAATGCAATTTTAAACATGTAAGCATTTTATTTTAAATAAAACTATACATGATGTCAAGAAGAAAAATACACATACTATACGTTTAAATTAATCAAATTATATAAGTCACACGTTTGCCTAAATTAGTGATTTTTCATAAACAAGCTTTTTAACACTCGACCAAAACACTACTAAAAATCTACACAAACATCCTTTCGAAAATATCATTAAATTTTCAAAACAAAATCATAAATCCTCATACATAGCCTATTTCAAACACATTCACAACCATCTCTATAATATTATTTAAGAAGTAATTTTCTTACGTGTCGCACTCACGTTAATTTTCACAGTGGTTGATTACGATGATACCCTTAATGAATTAAAATGTTATATTTAAACATTATTATTGATTTTTATTTAAATTACATTTTAATATTTTCCAAAATAACATATATAATAAAAAGTAAATATTATAAAGTTTATAAAATGAATTTAAAAACAAAAATACATGTATAAATAATATGATTTCATTAAAAAAGAAAGTTCACAAAATAGTAATATTTCATTTTAAAATATTTTTAAATAACATGAAATATACTAATATACTTTCTTTATATTTATATTTTCACAGATAATCTTGATATTAGAAAAAGAAATATTATTTAATTTAAAACATTATTTTAAGCTGCACAACAATATATATTTTCACAATAACAGAAATATTTTTAATATATTTATCTATTTTAGATAATTACATAAATAATTAAGTAACATAAACTGATATATATTTTATTGACTAAAATATTTTATAATTAATATTATTGAAATATTATTTGTATTTTTTATATTTATTTGACCATAATATCTTTCAGTTATAGCAAAAATTATCTATATTTTTTTTTACTTATATAATAAGATTTCTCAAATACAATCACAATTTTTTACTGCTTATTTCTAAGAGATATTAAAAAAAGGAAAAATAAATTTTAACAATAAACATCTTTTGATCAAATAAAAATATATATTAAAATCACACTATACACTTTAATGAGGTAGAAATATTATATTTTGCATTATTAAAATTATATGTTTTCTTCATATTAAATTTGCTTTTAAATTTTATGTTTTTATGTTTGTGGAACTTAATATAACCATAACCAAAAGACATAAAATCATTTATAATTTATAAAAATATTTTAGTTATTGTAAATATTGATATGTGTTCATGAGCTTCCAAAAACGTATCAATTACTTATTATGTAACTTTCTATAGGTCATCGTTTTATTTTCTAATTTATTTTTTATAATCAACATTTAATTTGATATCTATATATATATATAATGAAAATACATGCACATTTAAACGATAAATAAAATTAATTTGACTTGACTTAATGATAATAAAAATAATTATACCTCAGTTTGAATTTGAAAGAATATATGTAACTTAAGATACTCACAACATGAGTGACTCGATTAATCCAATTATATCTAAAATCATAGATTTAACTATAATAAGAAAATATAATTTTATAATAATAATAATAATTTATTTTATAAATATAAATTATAAGATGACTCAAAACACCTTAACAAATGAAAATAAAATATTAAGCAACTGTTTTAATTTAGTTCTTTTGTAAAATTTATATATATGCATGAGATTGTAGAATATTATCGTTATATTAATTTACGTAATTTAGAACCAAACACTTTAGTTTATTTTTTTATTTCATTCTAAGCACAATATATCTTAAGTTATAAATAATCTTCCTAAAATATATTTACATATCTAAGACAAAAACCAACCTAATACAAATAAGAAAATTAATCAAAATTTTAATATATTTTTAATAAAAAAAATTTATCATTGAATTCAGAGAAATAGATGCAACCTAATATATCCAAATGATAACTAAACCGATTGTAAAAACAACAAAACCGACTAGATATAACATATCTAAAATTATATGTCTAATTAAAGTAATATAAATTATGTATAAAAATATAAATTAATTTAAAATTAAAAATAAATAGCAAACAATTATTATAATATATAAATTTATTATAATATACTTTATACTATTAAATGAATCTTATGTGATACTCTTTCTATAGTCTCCTTCAAAAAAATGGAGCAGAAATTAGGGAAAAGTGTAGATAAAAAAAAATTATAAATGTAAAAAACGAGTAAAATATAAAATAAAAATAGGAGCTTATTTATCTAGTATAGGTCGTCATGTGTGTCGATGTATAAAGAGCTGTAAAGGGGACGTCTTCTCTCGTAAAACAATAATCCTCAAAAACTCCTCCTTCTCTCACTCTCTCTCTGTCAAAGCTTTCGTCATCACAGAGTACAGAGACTGACACTATCCCTTTGACTTCAGACACTCACTTCCCTAACGAAAACAGTTCCCCACACACTTTAAGAATCACACATTTGCCACATCCTCCGGCGCGCGACAACAATGATCACGTGGCACGACCTCTACACAGTCCTCACGGCGGTGATCCCACTCTACGTCGCCATGATCCTCGCGTACGGCTCCGTCCGCTGGTGGAAAATCTTCTCGCCGGACCAATGCTCCGGCATCAACCGCTTCGTCGCCATATTCGCCGTCCCCCTCCTCTCCTTCCACTTCATCTCCACCAACAACCCCTACGCCATGAACCTCCGCTTCATCGCCGCCGACACTCTCCAGAAGCTGATCATGCTCTCCCTCCTAACCCTCTGGGCCAACTTCACCCGCTCGGGCAGCCTCGAGTGGAGCATCACCATCTTCTCCCTCTCCACCCTCCCCAACACGCTCGTCATGGGCATCCCTCTGTTGATCGCCATGTACGGCGAGTACTCCGGCTCGCTCATGGTCCAGGTCGTCGTCCTCCAGTGCATAATCTGGTACACGCTTCTCCTCTTCTTGTTCGAGTACAGAGGAGCCAAGATTCTGATCATGGAGCAGTTCCCCGAGACGGCGGCTTCCATAGTCTCTTTCAAAGTGGAGTCCGACGTCGTTTCGTTGGACGGGCACGATTTTCTTGAGACGGACGCTGAGGTTGGAGACGACGGGAAGTTACACGTCACGGTGAGGAAGTCAAACGCTTCCAGGAGATCTTTTTGCGGTCCGAGTATGACTCCCCGTCCGTCGAATCTCACCGGAGCTGAGATTTATAGTCTCAGCACGACGCCGAGAGGTTCTAATTTTAACCACTCGGATTTTTACTCGGTGATGGTGTTACGCGGAAAACCTAAGTATTTGATTCAGATTCACGATCACTTTTCTCTGAGCTCAAGAAACTATCTCTCTCTCTCTCAGTTTGTATGAAAGAATACGAAGCAAGAAAATAAAGAAGACAAGAGGTTTTGTTCACCCGGTGTTCACCGCACTTCTCCGGTGTGGAGAAGCCGCTATATATCACCGGGGCTGGACAGAGCCAGCAATCCACTATCAACGAAGGTCGTGCTCTCTATCAAATCAGAGAAACTCGAAGAAGATGAAGATACAGTGTTTGTTACGCTCTGTACTTTCTTGTACCAAAGCTCTCGGTTTAATCCTTTTATATGAATAAGGACTTAACCGGAAATTACAACCAAGTCATACCAAACCAATTATACCCACATAACCGGGTGGCCTGAGACACGTGACTTCTTCCTTCTTTTGTTGACCCGAGCTGAAACACATCTCAACATTCTCCACCTTGTTTTAGCTCTCAACAACTTCATCTCTTCTGTTAAACATCTTCGTGATTTCCTGTGAATTTTCTCTGGAATCTACACCTCCAGAAACAGAGTCTTAAGCTCCTTTAAGCTTCTATACCCTTAAGCAAGTCTGACAGACCACTGAGCTTGCTAACCGGTACATCTTTAGAAGCGCCATTAATGAATAAAACGAGCGAGACTTTTTCTGTGAACGTCAAAAGCATCCTGAGCGTGAACTCCACACTGCTTTTCTGTGCCACCAACACTTCAATCTTCTATTGAGTCATAAACCAGCTTTAACACTAACTTGTGTTCCAGCAAAACTCTCCATTGATTTTTCATGCTTCCGCTATAGAACCACTCAGCAACTCCCGCCAACAAGTTACGTTTTTTTATCGAACTTGTTAATCACAACAGAATTCTTCATAAGCTCCACCTGCTCATGAACTCTCCAATCACACAGTATCCTCTGTAGTTTCTGTCAATACCACAGACCTGTTGCAGTGACTGAAACTCACTTATCCCTTTGCCATCACCTTGCTAGCTTCTAGGTTTCTTCCTCACGCGCATGTTGACCAAAACTCTTCAAATTCACTAGATTCAGATGCAAAGAACACCAAATGCTGAAGTCTCTATCTTGAACTTTCCATTTAACCTGTAACCAATCTCACCAACAGCTGACACCACTGCAGAAACCTGAGATCCACCTTTACAGCAATCTGTCTAACCAGATAACCTTGAACACTTTGATTGCTCAATCATCCTGTTAAAAACCAGAAACCACTAGCAGCTTTAGAACCCACTACTAGCACTCTTATACTCTGTCTCATATCAGCAACATGTGATTCCCTGAGACAACTCCTCTTACAACCGCTTCTACATCACATCTAGAATCCATGATGACCTTGAGCTGTAACAGTACCCTGCAATACATTTTCCCATATGCAGTCTCCACCATAAAACTTGCTTCATGTATCTTTACCCAATACTAATTCACTTGAATCTCTATAACCAATCAGCTTCACTTGCACCGTGCCTCGATACTTCTGAATTCATCACTGACTGTTATGTAAGTGATCTCTCGAGATAATCCCTAGCCTTCTTATGGTGCCAACACTAGAACACTTCTAGTAGTTATCTTCTCCTAGGCATTTTCATCTTCTTCTGAGATTTCCTTTTAGTTGCAAACTCCAGTCTTGAGATGACATATTTACTATGATGAATATACAACAGCTTCCAGCTTCTTTGTAGTTTCTGACCTGCAACCGCCATGCTAAACTTGCACTTATTTCTCTCAATATGTCTTTAGAGAACCCATCAACACTTCAAGTTATCCTCATCTCAAGCTCATACTTTAGTATCTTCTCTGAAACTTTAGAGAATTTGCAACTTGTATCTCCATACTTCTATCAAAATCCACAAGCTTCTTCTCAAACTCACCAAGACATTCCTTTTGGTCATCGAAATGAGACCAGTCCATGCTTGAACGCCTTACACTAACACGATCTTGATTTCCTTTTGCCTTCCCCAGACACTGAACACCCACGAGCCTCAACTTCACAGTAAACAACTTCCTTTCAGCTCTTAGTCTTGAATAAACCAGATCACATAACCGAACCAACTGCTTTATCTGAAGCAACCCAGAGATCTTCTAAACAAGAATGTAACACTCCACCTGGAACCAAAACCATATTCTGAGGATGCATCACTCATTACATAATATTGATAGCTCCACCTGAAACAAACAATCATTTAGAAGTTTCATGTCTCTGCAAACTTAACTGAGTTGAACATCCATTCACTGTCACTTTGACCAGCATGAAACCCTCGTGTAACAGGCTGACTGAATAGCTTCCATGTTGTACTGGATATCAGTTCCAAACACACCATTCTTCACCTTGCAGCCACTTCAGTTTATCTTGTACCAGAAGATAAAAACACTCCTTTGCTTTTCATTTAATCAACCTTAGCTTCACTCACTTAGATGTAATTCTCCAAACTCTGCATCCACATCAAGTTGTTTGATATACTCAAGAAATACCACGAACCATCCTATCCTTCAAGAACATTTAGCTTGGAGCCTTTCACACATTCTGATTGTAGAAAACCATAAGACTGATTTCTTCATCAATCTCCACCTCAGACCTGAAACCAAAAGAACCTTTGACCTCTTCTTCTGCAAGACCGACATATACCAAATGTGTACCGCTGTTCGGACAAACTGAAAGTTCGAACAAACAAGACACGCCGCCTAACACCCAATATTAGAAAGACTTTCGACACACTACTATGGCACATCCCATTGCATGATAACACTGAGAAACCTCCACCCAGAATATGCAACCTCCACAGCCAATCACCACTTTGTAGTTAACGCCCACTGAATAAGATTGTACCGCTTCAATCGCTGCACTTGCTCCTGTTGCAGAAACTTTGAACCATCTCTGAAGCTTATTTATCTCACTGAGAACCCCAACTTGTGTCTGCCTCAATCACGCATAAGACCTCACAAAGTTCCCAACTGTTCTTATCACACTAACCATCTGTTCCAGCACACAACTGGTTGTTGCACACACAGATATCTTGATCTCTGAAAATTTCAGGGAACTTCACACCGAGATAAGAAACTTTATTCAATCTCTTTCATTTGTATTTCCTTCTTGCCGCTTCCTTCCTGATGATCTTAAATAAACCTTGATCATCACAAGCTGTAAATCCCGGCTTTAACTTCATCAGCACAATCTGAGCTTGAAACACCAAATACTTGAGCAGACTCAGATCACCATAACAGCTTCTAACGATCACTTGTTGGTGTTGATATACCAACTAGCTTTGATATTATCCACGCCACTGTTAAAGATCTCTCCAGCCAGCTATACCACCTCAAGTTCACATCAATAATCACTTCAATGAACCGCCATCCATGCCAAGACCCTCAATATCACGTCTCCGAGCAAACCAGCTTCATGCAACTTGATGTGAGACTTGCCAAGTACCTGAAACTTTCTTACATACAGAGACAACACAAAGATTCTACCAAGAACATGATCATCACCACACAAGTTTATTCATTTGGCTTATTAAACCTTCAGCCAAAATAACTGAAACTATAGATCTGTTAAACCTTTCGTTTCTAAATAATTCTCTGTCTTAGATTCACACTTAGCTGCAATTCTTCCATGAATTCCTAAAGCCTCAACTAGTGTCAAACCAGTCATTAACACAAGAAATTTTACTCCTAAGGCGTCCCCTAGAACAAAATTTCTAAGAAGTTCCAACAGGCTATCTAACAACATGTACTTTACTGTACATATATATGACTTTATATCAGTTCATAGCAATTCAAGATGAGCAGCAAACCTCCATAAGAGAGACATGTCTCCATGCCTTTTCTCTTTTAAGTACATCATAAGATTGATATCTCTATGTACCTGAATCTGCCAAGACAGTCACAGAACAAGGAACAATGGTTAATGAATTATAATCAGTTTCATACTTGTACCTTGGAGTCGCATGGAAATATGCAGATGTCTCCAAGCCTTTGTGTCTAGTGACCAATGATCAACTGCTTCCTCATTCTTGAGTTTCTCCAGTATCAATTGTACTTCCACTTGCAATACATAAACGCAAAACTCGTAACACTTCAGGCTGCTGTAAGCAACGACTTTGCTTCTTCCATCTTCCAGAAAACCAGAAACAGGCTTTCTCCAGCAATCTTCTTTGCTAAATATCCCCTCTCGTGGATTCCATAAAGAACCAATCCAGGATCAGCCACAGGATCTTCCTCCTTCCAGATCCCAATAATGCAGAACCAAAAAAGATTTCGCCGATTCTCTTGTTCATGAACAGCTGACTTGAAAAACTTAACTTACACCTCTTCAACGAATCAGATACCGCCTTCACCGACGATTTTCTTCTTTCTCATCGGATACTCCATCGAAGCCGATAAAGAACTTACCGCTTCCGTCTCCGACTTCGATCAAACTTGATTCATCCTTCTATTTCTTCACCTCAATGAACTCCGTGAATCGATTGAATCGTGAATCGCCAAACCTGGCTCTGATACCACTTGTTACGCGGAAAACCTAAGTATTTGATTCAGATTCACGATCACTTTTCTCTGAGCTCAAGAAACTATCTCTCTCTCTCTCAGTTTGTATGAAAGAATACGGCAAGAAAATAAAGAAGACAAGAGGTTTTGTTCACCGGTGTTCACCGCTTCTCGGTGTGGAGAAGCCGCTATATATCACCGGGCTGGACAGAGCCAGCAATCCACTATCAACGAAGGTCGTGCTCTCTATCAAATCAGAGAAACTCAAGAAGATGAAGATACAGTGTTTGTTACGCCTGTACTTTCTTGTACCAAAGCTCGGTTTAATCCTTTTATATGAATAAGGACTTAACCGGAAATTACAACCAAGTCATACCAAACCAATTATACCCACATAACCGGGTGGCCTGAGACACGTGACTTCTTCCTTCTTTTGTTGACCCGAGCTGAAACACATCTCAACAGATGGGGTTTTCCGGCGGCCGGCTCTCGAACTTCGGTCCGGCGGATATGTACTCTGTTCAGTCGTCGAGGGGACCGACTCCGAGGCCTTCGAATTTCGAGGAGAGTTCGTCGCCTAGGTTCGGGTATTACCCGGGTCCAACCGGGTCGTACCCGGCACCGAATCCGGAGTTTTCATCCTCTGCCGCTTGTAAAACCGGTGGGAAAAGCCATCATACCGGGGTGAAGTCGAATAGTCACGATGCTAAGGAGCTTCATATGTTTGTGTGGGGCTCCAAGGGGTCACCCGTTTCGGATAGACCGGGTCTTCCACTATCTGATAATGGAGCTAGTGAACAAGCTGGAGTATCCGATCAAGGAGCGAAAGATATCCGAATGTTAGTCTCTGATACTCCAGCAGCTGCTCCGATGACTAACGGAGATTTTGGCGTCGAAGAGGAGTCAGAGAAGGTGAAGGAGGTGCAAAACGGACTACACAAGCTTAGGTGTAACTCCACGGCGGAGCTAAACCCTAAAGAAGCGGTGGAAGCAGGTGAAACCGGACCGGGAAAACATATGCCGCCAGCGAGTGTGATGACTCGGCTGATACTGATAATGGTGTGGAGGAAACTGATCAGGAACCCAAACACTTACTCTAGTCTCATTGGTCTTATCTGGGCCCTCGTTGCTTTCAGGTAACTAATCAAGAACCAATCAATACTTAAATTTATATAATTAGTATGAGATTTTATATAAACGAGTTGATTGGATTGTGATGAATATGAAAGGTGGAATGTAGCAATGCCTAAAATCATTCAAGGATCAATCTCGATTCTCTCCGATGCTGGTCTTGGTATGGCAATGTTCAGTTTGGGTGAGTCCCTATCTTCATGCTCTGTTTATTTTCTTTTCATTAGCTTAACAACGCTAATCCATAGTCACAATCGTACGGAAAGTTCGGTATATTTTAAGATTTTGGGGGTGGCCCGTTATGGTATGGACCATCCGACATGTAGGGTCAACCATACGACATCATATTATAGAAGTGGTCCGTTAGACAAAAAAAAAAAAAAAGAAGTGGTCCTTGTGGAAAGACATAGCTCGTGTTCTTTGATAGTTGTCGTGGTCCCCAATATTAAGTGGAAGTTGATTGGAGTTTACATTCATTTACATTTGACGTATGCTATCATATTTTATTGGATTTAGATTACACTTACATGATGTATGGAATCATTGTTTATTAATTTGAGTGGAAACTAATTAATTGATTGTGAAAAAATGATGAAGGGTTGTTCATGGCGTTGCAACCTAAGTTAATAGCTTGCGGAAATTCTACGGCAACTTTTGCAATGGCGGTGAGGTTCTTGACTGGGCCAGCAGTAATGGCCGTTGCAGCCATGGCTATTGGATTACGGGGAGATCTATTACGCGTGGCCATAGTTCAAGTAAATATATTGGATGTTGCTAAAACAATCTTTGCTAATTTTATTATGACAAAACCACTAATGAGATCTTGTGGCAACTCTTTGTAGGCTGCATTGCCACAAGGAATCGTGCCATTTGTGTTTGCAAAAGAATACAATGTTCATCCGGCGATCTTAAGTACAGGGTAAGTATTTTATATTGAATGAAAAGATTTTTTCATGCTTAGTCTTAATATTAGATTACTAACTAATATTGTTGATGTTTTATGTGGATTGAAATTGCAGGGTAATATTTGGGATGCTTATCGCACTACCGATCACACTTGTGTACTACATTCTACTCGGGCTGTAAGCTCAATAGTGGTGAAGTTTTGCTACAGACAAAGCAAGATCATTCCAAATTCAGTGGAACAAAACTAGAGAATGTAAACACAGGAGATTTAGTGAAGTTAGTGACCAAGATGTGATTTGAGGATCCAAAGCCCGTTCCTTGTAAAAAATTTCCTATGGATTATTTGAGAAGAGACAATCGACGGGAAACAAGGGCAACGAGACAAAAGCAACCAACAAAAAGAAAAAAAGAGTCTGATGACATATTTGATTTTTGAATTACTACTTTTACTGCCTATGTGTTCTGAATTAGGTAGGCATTGCGCTAGTGTTAAAAAGTTTCAGGTCTTTGTTACTGTGTACGCTGTGTTTTGTGGAAAGTGTGCTTTTGTATGTTATCACTTTATTACTGTCTACTCGGTTTGACAGTGAATTAAAGAAAATACACCAGACAAAAGATAATTTTACTAGTAGACTTTTAGATGATATTGAGAGCATTGGTAGTACACCACTTCAGAAACATCTAGTTACCATCCATCTAGAGCATTGGGTTCTTAATTTGCTATAATGAGTGGGAAAAAATGGGTTAGGCGCTTTTGCACTTCAACCCCTTTGTGTCTCGCTTAGTAACTTCGTGGTTGTAATTGGCAGTCACATTTAGAACAAAGGTTAATTAACTTATAGAAAAAGTCAAAAGCAAAATAAAACGAAAATTAAAACATATAAAGGTAATTAGGAAAAAGGTATAAAGCTGCTTCTTTTCCTTTTTATTTTGTAAAGTGCTTTACTGCCTTTATTCTTTTCTTTCCCTATTTTCTGGGTATGTTATCAAATACGAATAAGTAATAAGTGATAAGAAAACGATTGAAAATGACCCAATTTTAGGTAATATGTTTAGATTGTATATTAATTACGTAGTCTTCGACCATTACTCCTTATTTTGCGGTGAAGAAACTGACCCACACTAAACTTTATGAGCATGAATTTTCTTGAATTCTATCGATAAGTTATTTTATTTTTTTATAAAGGGTTTTCGATTGATATAATGTGAGTAGAAAAAATAAACTTAATAAATTTATCATATTAATCCAAATGTTTTTAACGTCATATGCGTTTCATATTTTTAGTTATAATAATTTCGTATTGATAATTTTCGAGAAATAAAAAAAAATAATGGTAGGGAATACATATGACAGATAATTGATGAGTTTGAATATTGGTGGGTGAATGATCGCTGGCTTCCGAAATGATGTAACCAATCCATAGATCTATTGAATTGGATGTCGAAGTAGAAGGGAACATACTCAACGCTTATCTTTTCCTTCTAGAAATTTGGAAAAGTCTTGCAACAAGTAATCAACAATCACGGGTTAAACGTACCAGCCATTGAAAAAGTAACAAACTCCTTTAGTAATCTCGAGATTAGTATATCAATCGTAAACTTTTACGCAATCTTAAGACCAACATGCCTCGCACAAAAGCTGTAATGAACTTCGTGCACCATCAGTTTCGATGCGACGTGTAAGAGATTATTTCTTGTTATCATCGAATGCCTTACGGAATCAGAAATAGTCGTCCCATAATTGCCTTAATGACATGGGTTGACATATAAAAAAATTGATGCACCGATCATTCCTTTGGAATTAAGCATTGTTTTAGGTATTGTATTTTTTTCTTTAAAAAAAAAATAGTATTGAGTAGTTTTTCAACATGCATTTTTTGTATAACACACTTCGTTTAACCCTTATCATAATTAAGATAAATATAGATAGGATAGAATAGAATACCAAAAATAAAAAAATTCACAAGCGTATATACAACATATAAATTTAATTTTATTTTTAATAAAAAGAAAATATTTATTATATAGATTTTGCTATAAGTTCTTACTAATAAAACTGATTTTGTGATTCCATATGTTAATTTATATCAGTTACAAATGTTACATAAACATATTTTATATCAAATCATGCTATTTAACAAAATCACTGACAAAAAAACAAATATTTTTTTTCACGCATCAAGTTTTGTATTTAGGTTTAAGGTTTTCTATTTGACAAAAAAAAGTTTAAAGGTTTTCTATTCTAATTATTTTCTTGTTTCTATTTAGTAACTCTTTTTCTTTTCATTTTTCTTGATTATCTGGTTCCATAATGCTACCAAGCACCAACCATATCTATATATGCATGCTATTGATATATATTGAAGTATGAATGACTACTAACTAGTGTACTTATGAGTTCTGAGTAAAAGAGAAGAGCCAATGTCCGGAAATGTTTGCTTCTTGCTTGGTAGGTTCTTCTTCTTCGTTTTTTGTCTAGTGCATCTATTATTCTCTCGGCCCACTCCCTCATCTCATGTGGTCTCTGTACCTATAAACCTTTATCTCCTTGTCTCTTTGTCTCTCTTCGTTGGAATTACTCCCAATAACTATAAACATTTGTAACAACGTTACATTTTCTCATATAAATTAATATAGGCTTCAAAAAGGTTCGCTGTAATTTGATATAACCATCAAATCGAACAGACAACAGTCAAACGGGTTTCACGGGGTGGACGATCCACAGCTCCATGACAATTATTGAATAATTGAGAGGTGTTTGTATCTCAGTATCAACAACGGATCGTGTGCATGCATTTGAAATCAAGTACTAACAAATAAATGGACCCAAAAGAAGAAAGCAACGTTGTCGTTATTTTGAAGTACTAATCCATCTCGTTATACCTATTACCTCTCGAGGAAAGTTTGTGTGGATCAAAAAAGTGATAGGAGAGTTCCCAAAACCCTCTCCGTACGCTTTTTCAATTAACGATGTCATTGCCTTTTGCCTACCTTTTGCATTTTCTCGAATGCATTCATTTCGCTAGTCTATTTACTAGTATCATTGCCTTTACCCTAATTTTTTTTCCGACTCCCTTACCCTAAAACAATGTTTATATATGTGATATATATGGTTAAAACCATTTTTTTTAACGAACAAATATTTAAGAGTAACAAGTTATGGACTTAGATTTATTGATTTTTCCAACTTAATATTTTCTTTCTTTTTAATTAAAAATATTTTTTGTTATCATATGTAATCTTTTCTTCTATAGATTTTTGGGGGAGGGGGGGGGGTTTAAACATGTTTTTTAAAATTATGTATATATAGACTTTTGCACCAACAGATTTCATCAACCAAAAAGACCAATTAAGAGGGAAAACGGACATAAATTAATAGCATAGTGAAAAGTTAAATAGATAACTAAATGTTTGATTTTTTTCCAAGATTAAAAATGATTTGATTATCCAATTGTGTTAGGTTTCCGATTCACTTTATCGACAAAAAATGATTAGGAATGAGATGGAAAAGGGCTGGTGGTGTCCTCGTGTGCGTGGATTCGCTCTCTCGTGGTGCACCACTGTATTAAATATCGCCATTCTAATACATCATTTTAAGTTTTCTATTAGCAATAAAGAAAAATGTAGTGTTGAAAAAAGTATATTTTTGAAGAAAAGAGAAATGACAGGTGATAGTGGGTGTCGGCGAAACCAAGGACCTACCGGTTAGAAGTCTCCGACAAGTGAACCGTTGGGTAATGGGACATTCACACTCCTTTCCGTATTTCACATTTACACCCATGTTGACAAATAATAATAAATTATCCAACACAAGTTACACAACATCGGCTCATGTCTATGTTGTTTCGTTCACATGGGTAATATGTCTGTCATCCTAAACTTCCCAAAACCTGAACATATCATCTAAGCCTTAGAAAGAAGAACATAACAGTTTCTCGCTATGACAGTTGCCAGTTCTCTTCTTAAACTTTTACAGAACTTTCTCTGTTCTGAGAAACATCACGTCAGTGTTCCATGTGATTCTTATTTTCTCTTTGGGTGTCTATATTTATTTACTTGTCGGCAGTTGTTTCCCAACGTTGTCAAGGAGCAATGGCATAATGCAAATTATCTACTATCTTTAGATTTCGTTCACAAGTACTCACTCATAAGTTTGACATTGCCGGTTTAACATTTTATATTGCCCAAACCATATTTAAAACTATGCCATTGTACATAATAAAATTAACATCACAAAACAATAATAAAAAAGAATTTCGCTTTCATGAAAAATCAGATTTCATAAACTATTTATAAAAAAAGCTAGTGATATTTTGTATACTTATTGTTATTGTTGAAATGTAGTTTTCTTGTATTTTTCGTGTTAAATCACTCATTAAATCCATATAGTCAGATCTTTTAATTATAACCATTTTAATTGATAACATAGTGATGTAGCATACATCGTTATCTTAACTATGCTTTGGTTTTTCCTATTTTCTTTTCCTAGTTATCTCTACATTCCTTTTTCTAGATAAGTTAGATTACCTTTTCTATGACGGTTTGAGACTTTTATTTACCTATATAAGATGATCTCTAGGTTTGTTAGAGACACAACTTTTCTTATCATTGATTAATAATAAACTTAGGGTTTTGGTTTTAATTCCAATCTCTTGAATCCTTAGTTCTGGGCATTCTCTAAGAATTCAACAGATCTCAAGAAGGCTTAGATAACGGGTATTCTCAGAATTCAACGTTACCTTCACGTTATCGGTTACTACAGATACTTCCGCTCCGTCAGTTGGTATCAGAGACTTGACACTTCGATTCTTATCGTTGTTTTGATCTTGTGATGGCACCTCGGCCTGGAAAAGAACCAGCTAATGACTGGACTCATATGCAACAATTCCTGGAGGACTTTCAGGAAAATTTTCAAGATAGTATGCGACGGACAATGGCCGACGCAATTCAAGCAGGAGTCCAAGCCGCCTTCGCCGCCAATGCAGCGAACATCGCCCCTCCAGCTCCTCGCCAACGTCAACACCGCAACAATAACAACCCCATATTCGAAGAACACGATGATGATGATCTAGCTAATCCGTTTGGAGAAGACAATCAACATCGTTATCAATTTCCCCAACGACAACATCAATACCGGAATGACAACGACTCACGATGGACATCGGGTATCAAGGTTGATATGCCCGAGTTTCATGGTGGTTCTCAACCGGAGGAACTGCTTGATTGGTTTGTTGCTATCGATGAGTTCTTAGAATTCAAAGAAGTCCCAGCAAACAAACAAGTACCCTATGTCACTACACGATTCCGCGGTCATGCCGCAGCCTGGTGGAATCAATTGAAGTTATCTCGCAGTCGTCGTGGGAAAGATAAGATTGCCTCATGGGATAAGCTAAAGAAACATATGCGCAAAACGTTTGTTCCTTATAACTTTGAGCGCTTATTATTTCAAAAGTTTCACAACATACGGCAAGGGTCTCGATCTGTGGAGGACTACGCGAATGAATTTTATCAGATGCTAACGCGAATAGACATTCAAGATTCAGAAGATCAACTTGTCGCTCGCTTCATCGCAGGATTACGGCCACAGTTGCAAAACATGCTACACCAGTTTGACCCTAGCTCTGTAGCTGAGGCTCGACAACGAGCTTTGTTGGTCGAGCAACAGTCAAAATTTACTACAAATTCTTGGACCGGAAACTCCCGACAACGCAGCAGTACAACACCGGACGACAGCAAAACTTCGGCAGGTTCTGATACGGCGACAGGAAATCAAGGCAATAACAAAACTTCAGAAGCCGCACCAGCAGCAAATAACTCCCGACCCGCCCGTCCCAATGCTTTACGTTGCTTCACGTGTGGAGAAAGAGGCCATTTACAAACAGCGTGCCCAACAGGACGGCGTGGCTTACTCGCTAGTGATAAAGAGCTTGTTGGCGAGCCTGTTTATGATACAGACGGTCAATTCGATGATGATGTGGAGGAGGAACAAGTCAACGGTGACACTGGAACTCTTCTCATGCTACGAAGAAATTGTCTCGCTCCAAAAACAAAGGAAGCTTGGCAACGAACGTCTCTTTTCAGCTCTACCTGCACAGTCAAAGGCAAAGTTTGTAGGTTCGTAATTGATTCGGGTTGTTCTGCGAATGTCGTATCCGAAGAAGCAGTTAAGAAGCTTGCGCTTACACCAGAAGCTCATCCTCACCCTTACCGGTTGCTTTGGATGAAAACTGGCGCAGAAGTTTACGTTTCTCAGCGGACGTTGGTAACACTCTCAATTGGGTCGTTCTATAAAGATAATTTATATTGTGATATTGCCCCTATGGATGTCTCCCATATCATTCTCGGACGACCATGGCAATATGACAGAGAGGTTATTCATAACGGCAAAACAAATACGAACTCTTTCTTGTTTGAAGGCCGCACACGCTCCTGCCAACACCAGAAACGGACTACGCAAGCTGAACCATCGACCAGCAACCGCCATCAAAGCAAAATTTGTTGATTATTTCGAAATCTCAATTCGAACAAGAACTACGTGGCTCTACTCCACTTTTTGCTTTGGTCGCCATCAATCCACCACCATCCCAACAAACGGCGTCCCCACCAGCATTCTGTTCCCTTCTTCAGGAATTTGATGATTTGTTTCCAGAAGAACTCCCAGCTGGCCTACCACCGTTACGAGACATTCAACATCATATCGATCTCGTGCCCAACACGGTTCTCCCTAATCGTGCACATTATCGTATGAGTCCTGAAGAGCACGAAGAACTTCGACGTCAGGTGGAGGAACTCCTCACCAAAGGGTATGTTCGTGAGAGTTTAAGTCCCTGTGCAGTTCCAGCTCTATTAATACCAAAGAAAGATAAGTCTTGGCGTATGTGCATTGACAGTCGAGCTATCAACAAGATTACAACCCGGTATAGATTTCCGATACCGAGGCTTGACGATCTTTTAGATCAAATCGGCAAGGCAGCTATCTTTACGAAACTGGATCTCAAAAGTGGTTATCATCAAATTCGGATTCGCCCCGGTGACGAATGGAAAACAGCATTCAAAACGCGGGAAGGTCTATTCGAGTGGTTGGTCATGCCCTTTGGATTATCTAACGCTCCAAGCACATTTATGCGCGTGATGAATCAAGCTCTCCGCCCCTTTATTGGACGTTTTGTTGTCGTATATTTCGACGACATACTCGTCTTCAGCACTACACTCGACGAGCACCTGACACATCTTCGTGAGGTATTACTTGCTTTACGAAAAGAGAAGTTGTACATTGCTAAACATAAGTGTGAGTTTGGTGCGTCGGAAGTTTTGTTCTTGGGGTATGTGGTATCATCAAAGGGCTTGAAAGTTGATCCACGGAAGGTAGAAGCCATCGCTTCTTGGCCCACGCCGACCACGATCTCGGAAGTCCAAAGCTTCCATGGATTGGCTTCCTTCTATCGTCGTTTCATACACAACTTTAGTAGCATTACAGCTCCCATTACAGATTGTATGAAGGGCGTTTCTTTTACTTGGACGGCAGAGGCATCAACGGCTTTCGACATCATCAAAGACAAACTCACGTCGGCTCCTATACTAGTGCTCCCCGATTTTGACGCTCCTTTTGAGCTGCACTGTGATGCATCCAAACTGGGTATTGGCGCAGTTCTAAGTCAGTATGGACGTCCGGTGGCGTTTTATAGTGAGAAACTTGCAGGAGCTCGCAGTCGTTACAGCACTTACGACATTGAGTTTTATGCGATAGTTCAAGCGATCAAGCATTGGCGACATTATCTTGCTCACAAAGAGTTTATCCTGTTTACAGATCATGTGGCTTTGAAGTATTTGGGAACGCAAGATAAAATTTCTTCTCGCCATGCTTCATGGACAGCTTATCTGCAACAATTCACTTTTGTTATCAAGCACCAGTCCGGAAAACTCAATAAAGTTGCAGATGCTTTAAGTCGACGTCATGCCTTGGTCTCCACGTTACCCGTCTCCGTTCCAGGGTTCGAGAGCTTTGCAGATTTGTACCCGACAGACCCTTACTTCTCGTCGGTTTGGTTGGACCTTACCCACGGAATTCGTTCTGAGTTCTCTTTGGTGGATGGGTTTATCTTCAAAGACAATCGCCTTTGTGTTCCAGCAAGCAGTTTGCGATTAAAGATCATACAAGAATTGCATAACGAAGGGCATGTTGGTCGAGATCGCACGCTCAAGCTTCTCACGGACGTTTATTTTTGGCCAACAATACGACGCGACGTTGAAAGATTTGTGGCCCGTTGTACGGCTTGCCAACGCGGTAAGGGTCATGCCTCTAACGCCGGTCTTTACTTGCCATTGCCCGTTCCAACTCAACCATGGAGTGACATCAGCATGGACTTTGTTCTTGGATTACCGCGAACACAGCGTGGGCATGATTCCATCTTTGTTGTTGTTGATCGCTTCTCCAAGATGGCTCACTTTGTTCCTTGTCGCAAGACTACTGATGCTGTTCAGGTGGCCCAGTTGTTCTTCCGCGAGATATATCGATTACATGGCCTTCCACAATCGATAGTATCAGATCGCGATTCTCGGTTCATTAGTCACTTTTGGAGGTCGTTGTGGAAGCTTTTCAAAACCAGTTTGGATATGAGTTCTGCATACCACCCGCAATCTGATGGTCAAACGGAGGTCGTCAATCGTTCTTTAGGCAATATGTTGAGGTGTTTGGTCGGTGATAACCTCAAGACTTGGGATTCTCTCCTTTGTCAGGCTGAGTTTGCCCATAACCATGCTCATAACCGTTCCCTGGGCTTTAGTCCATTCAAGGTAGTCTACGGAGTTATCCCTCGTGGACCATTGTCGTTAACAACACTACCTCAGCCAGGCGAGTTCCATGGTCGTGCGGTAGAACTCATTGACGAACTAACTAGTGTACATGCTCGCGCTCAAGACAACTTACAAGGAACTGCTATTAAATATAAGAGGAACGCAGATAAACGCCGCTGAGAAGTACATTTTCAAGTGGGCGATTATGTGTGGGCTGTTTTGACTAAGGATCGGTTTCCTGTAGGCCAATACAACAAGTTGAAAGCACGGAAGCTAGGACCAGTGGAGATAGTCAAGAAGATCAATGCAAATGCGTATCGCCTTGCTTTACCTCCTCATATTCACACCGCCGACGTCTTCAACGTTAAACACCTTTTCAAGTTTGAGCCGGATGACGATATCCTTTCTGGATTCCTGGACGAATCTTTCATACGGGAGGGGACCTGATGTAGCATACATCGTTATCTTAACTATGCTTTGGTTTTTCCTATTTTCTTTTCCTAGTTATCTCTACATTCCTTTTTCTAGATAAGTTAGATTACCTTTTCTATGACGGTTTGAGACTTTTATTTACCTATATAAGATGATCTCTAGGTTTGTTAGAGACACAACTTTTCTTATCATTGATTAATAATAAACTTAGGGTTTTGGTTTTAATTCCAATCTCTTGAATCCTTAGTTCTGGGCATTCTCTAAGAATTCAACAGATCTCAAGAAGGCTTAGATAACGGGTATTCTCAGAATTCAACGTTACCTTCGCGTTATCGGTTACTACAGATACTTCCGCTCCGTCACATAGCCAATCCATTTAATCTTTTGACATGATAGACTCAAATGAAATTTGTTTAAAAATGTGATTCTTTGATTTGGATATCCTAATCGATAGTTTGAGTGATTTACCCTCTCCATCGGCCCCAATGATACATCAACACCAAACTTCAAAAGTTATTGGGTTTGATCCAACAATGGATTTTGAAAGGGTTAAACTTTCAATATATATATATATATATATATATATATATGTCCCTTAGGGCAACCGCAACGGTAATCCGTAATGGATCCTTAGCGGTTAAACCAATGTTTATCGCATTAAACAAATATTATTTTATGTTAATAAACGAAGGATCAATCCTTAAAGAAGGATTTATCCGGCTTGATCCTTAGAGCAGGTGTCGATGCGTGGTTCGTCCGCGATTTATCTCCTTCGTAGGTATCGAAAAAAAAATTTCATTTTCGACGAAAGGCGAGAAAAAAATTAAGCTTTCGAGTGAAGGCGATATTGAAGGCGATTCGATCCATCCAGAGAAAAAGGTAAATCGTTTTCGATTTTGTAGATTTATGGTTTGTGATTATGTTTTCTTTCTTGTTTTCCCCTACAATCGTAAGCTTGAATACGATTGAATTGATTTGTGTTTTAAAATTAAGGTTTCAATCGATTTGGGGAATTGGGGGTTTTCACTCGATTTAGGGTTTTAAATCGATTTCGTTTTTGAAACGATTAGCTTTTATATGATCTTCGTGAATGTCCATCGATTTGGTGATGTACGGTTTTCACTCGATTTAGGGTTTTAAATCGATTTTGTTTTGAAACGATTTATGGATTTGGTGGTTCGATTATATCATTTCGCGGATTAAACATCGATTTTCCTTATCAAATCTCTTTCATTTCTTTCAGGTTTAACAAATCATGGGCCAAGACTATTCCTACACCCAGCCTTCATCATCATCAGATGAGTTCGACTTGACTTCCCTTCTTGAAGCAGAGGCTGCTCTATACGCGGATGAAGGACGAGTAGTTTCTATTGCCGAGCGGTTGACAACCCACCGAGGTTGATGATGGCATCCCTACGAGATGCTACTGTGGCAGTGAGGCTGCTATTGCAACTTCTTACACGCGAAAAGATCCAGGGAGGTTGTACTACACGTGCGAGAATAGAGATGATGGGGGCTGCCACATATGGAAATGGTGGGATGTGGCAGTCACGGAGGAGGTGAGTGAGGTTCAGAGAGAAGTCAGGCTGCTTAAGGAGCAAGGTTTCCACTGTGATCAGAAGCTGCTTAAGTTACAGAAGACCGTCTGTGACCTGAAGAAGAACTCAAAGTCTACAAATGGCTATGCATTGGAAGTTTGTGTAATGGTCTCCGTATTAGTCTTCCTAGGTTTGGCGCTGATGTTTGTCAGTGGTAAGTATCACTCTTGAGTTATTGTTTGTTCTTCATGCCTATTTTGTAAAACTTTTTATGACAGTTTGATCTCATTTGTATGCAGGAAGAGCTTTGAAGATGTAATCCAGAGTCTCGAGAATTTCAAATCTCTCTTTAGTAATAGGTACGATACACAACTGCCTAGTCTCTTTTCATATTTAATTAGAGAAAGTAGTAGTTTGGTTTCTCTGCATTGGTTCTGGTTCTAGTTAATTAGAGAAAGTAGTTGTTTGGTTGTAGTTATAGTTAAGTAGAGCAATTTGTTTCTCTGCATTTGGTTTCTAAACGCCATAGATTTGATTGTTTTAAATGACTGCCACCGTGATTTGATTGGTGTTTAATGCTAGTAGTTAGCTTTCTACCTTCCTCACTGCTCGGTTTTTATTGCTAGTAGTTAGTTTAATCTTGCCTATTTAAAACTTTCTACCTATTTGCAATCTCTAAACATGGATAAGCAAAGTAGTTACGTTAACCTCCGCTTTAGTCAATCTCAGAGTTCATCAGTGGACCTTGATTCACCCGAACCTTATTGGTTCGGTAGCCAAGGTCCCGATGAGTCAGTTCTCGAGTCTCCTGTCAACTCTGCTGTCGACACTAGTGCCAAGGAGAGGAGGAAATGGTCACCGAGGGAGGATAAAATCCTTATTGGTGCTTGGCTCAACACCAGTAAGGATGCGGTGGTGAGCAATGACCGAAAGCTGGTCGCTTCGAAAAGGATCGCCGAAGTACTACAACAACTGCCCGCAACTTGTGGGAACAACACCTAGAGAGCTGAATCAGTGCAAGCAGAGATGGGCTAGGATTAACGAGCAAGTGAGCAAGTTCGTTGGATCCTATGACGCGGCTTTGAGGGAGCAGAGAAGTGGTCAAAGTGACGATGATGTGATGAAAGCAGCTCTAGATTACTTCTTCAATCGTCACGGGAGCAAGTTTGTCATGGAACATGCGTGGAGGGAGTTGAGGCATGACCAGAAATGGGCCTCAACCTATGTGGGTAAGGACGGAGGGAAAGAAAAGCGAAAACAAGTTGATATGGCAGAAGAAGTGGGAGAGCCAGAGGGTAGACCTGTAGGGATCAAGGCTTCTAAAGCTACGGCTAAGAAGAAGAAGAATAGTAAGGAAGAGTCTTTGTCACAGATTCAGGCCATAATGGAAGTGAAAGCAAGAGTGTCAAAACAGAAGTTGCTTGAACGTCTACTTAGTAAAAAAGAACCACTCACTGAGATGGAAACATCTCTTAAGCTCAAACTCATGTCCGAGATGTTATGAGGTTAGGTTGCATAGTTTTTTGATTGCATATGAGGTTAGGTTACATGTTCTTTGAATGCATTTAACTGTTCTCTATCTTTTAGTTTAATGTGTTGTCAATCATAAAAGATAATAACTCTTGTCTTTGTTTCAGTTTCAGGTGTAGGGGCAAGTCACGGGTGAAGTGTGTCACGGGCTGTGAAGTACTGAAAGTCACGGGTGCTTCTGTTTTCAAGCATGTGAAGCTAGCATGTGAAGCCTGTCACGGGTGGTTATGTTGAAGTAGTATAATAAGTAGTACTCTTTGTTCTTTAAACTCTGTATCTCATTCTCCCACTTTCCTCAGTTTGAAAAGTTTGTATCTGTTTCTCTGTATCTCGTTTCTCATCATCAAAACTTTGTATTGTCTTAAGTATTTGCGTTCCACATTTCTTGTCATCTTCTCTGACTTTGCATCTCATCTTCCCCGTCTTTGCATCTCATCTTCTCCCACTTTGCATCACGTCCTCTCCGACTTTGCATCTCATCATCGACATAAGGTATGGTGTGCCAATTGAATCTAGATGTTAAACCGACAAAAAAAACAAAACTTATCTTCTAAATTTGAATCTATATATTGGAAGTTATAATAAGAATTAAAAAAAAAAATTCTAAATTTGAATCTAAATATTAGAAGTTATAGGAATTTTTAAAAAATTCTAAATTTGAATCTAAATATTAGAAGTTATAGGAATTAAAAAAAAAATCTAAATTTGAATCTAAATATTAGAAGTTATAGGAATTTTAAAAAAAAAATCTAAATTTGAATCTAAGTATTAGAAGTTATAGGAATTATAAAAAAAATTTCTAAATTTGAATCTAAATATTAGAAGTTATAGGAATTTAAAAAAAAAATTCTAAATTTGAATCTAAGTATTAGAAGTTATAGGAATTATAAAAAAAAATTTCTAAATTTGAATCTAAATATTAGAAGTTATATGAATTTAAAAAAAATTCTAAATTTGAATCTATATTAAAGTTATAGGAATTTAAAACAAAATTCTAAATTTGAATCTAAGTATTAGAAGTTATAGGAATTATAAAAAAATTTCTAAATTTGAATCTACATTGTAATCTATATTTTTAAAAAAAATATGAATTTTAATCTACTTGTTATATATTGTTTTTAAAACCAGGAAACCTAAATATGTCATCATCTTCATCGATGATTTGGATGAAAGATTGATCGAAATTCTCGGCGAATCGTCGAAGAGACATTCAACAACATAGTGGAGGGGAGGACCAATAACCAAAGGGGCCGTGCTTACGTAGAACGAAACCGTGAAGAGGGACACGACCGCTTATGGAATGACTATTTCAGCGAAGATTCGACATTCTCCTCAGAAATATTCGACGCCGTTTCGCATGAATAAGAGATTATTCTTGAGTATTGTCCATCGCTATCGAGTGCTTTCCATTCTTTCAGCAAAGGAGAGATGCAACCGAGGTTTGGTCTTTCTCCACTACAAAATGTACGGCAGCAATTGCCTCGCTTGCTTATGGTTCTGCGGTGACACGGTTGGCGAATATCTCCGACTTGGTGAGACCACTGCCCTTCGTGTTTACATAATTTCACCGACGGAATAATACAGTTGTTGGAGATGAGTATCTACGACGACCCACAGCGGAGGATCTTCAACGACTACCGATATTGGAGAGCAACGCTGATTTCGGGATGATCGGGAGCATTGATCGTATGCATTGGGAGTGGAAAAATTGCCCTAGCGCTTGGAAAGGAAAACCGACAATTGTCTTAGAGGCTGTGGCTTCTCAAGACCTATGGATATGGCATGCTTATTTTGGTCTTCCAGGTACCTTAAACGATCTTAATGTCCTCGAGCGGTCTCCTGTTTTGGCGATATTATAGAAGGTCGAGCTCGGGATAAGGTACATGGTCAGCGGACACATGTATAAGTTGGCGTACTACCTCACCGACGGTATATATCCAAAATGGTCAACATTTATCCAATCTATCACACTTCCTCAAACTCCTAAACAAGAGTTATTTGCCAAAATTCAAGAATCAACCGAAAAGATGTGGAACGGGCTTTGAGTATTACAAGCCGGTTTGCGATTGTGAAGAATCCGTCAAAACATTGGACAAAACAAAGATAACCAAGATTATGAGAGCATGTATCATACTACACAATATGATAGTCGAAAATGTGCGGAATGGATACGGTACACAATTTGATATATCTGATTTTGAAGAAGGTGAAGTTACCAGAACTTCACAGGTGGAAGCCAACATGCCTACAAATCTCAACAACATATTACCTATTCGGAATAATGTTCGGGATACTCGTATACATGAACATTTGAAGATGGATTTAATTGAGCATATTTGGAACAAATTTGGTGATGAATATTAAAAATTCTTGTATCTTTTTATTGAATCCATGAATAATAAAAAAAAAAATTAATTTCACTTTTTTAAAAAAATATATTTTTTAATATTAAGGATTCTAAATCGAGTATCACCATTGCACATACCTTTTATACTATGATCTTTAACTATTTAAAAAACCAAAAAAAATTATATTTTAATCCTAAGGATTCTTGTGGTAGTACCACCATTGCTTATGCTCTTAGACTCTCAAACTGGAAACTAGCACAGAATAGAGTACTTGGGCTGTTAACATATGATCACTTCCCATGTGATATATGGATAAAACAAATTTATATTGGACAAAATTCTCTTTTAAAATAAAATTAGTATTTCCCTTTCGTAATCTATCAACATAAATCTCTGTTTACATTTATTTAAATAAAATAAATCTCTGTTTACATGCGACCATGTTAATATATTAGAAGTAAAGATTCAACTTCTAAATTAAACAGAATTACAAACTTCTAAAATCAGAGAGAGCTTCATAAGACTTTGTTTATTTCAGAAACTGTATTATGAGATGGTAAAGTTTATTTGAGGATGTGTTCGTCGCTTCTCTCTATGTCTCAGTTCATGAGTTTTCGTTTTCTTTAGTATTTTTCATTTCCTTTTTGGGCTTCATTCCCTTCTGTGTGGGCTCAATGTTTGGGCTACCTATTGCAGTGTCATGGTTGCCATTGTAACCATGACTGCTTTTCCGTTGTTTAAATCATGCATATTCATTGTTATTATCAGGAAGAAAAAAATTGTATTATAGTTTTTTTTTTTTTTTTTTTTTGCTAAACATATTATAGTTTCATCAGGTTTCATATTCATGTATAGTTTTATTTTAAAAGTACGCTTGGGTGAAGAAGAAATTTAGAGCATCATTATGGGATATCTCAACATAAGTATTTGAAAGTATGAAAACAAATAATAGTAATATATAACAATAATATTTAACTGGCAAATTTTTTGTGTGAATTTGTCAAGGATTTGAGATATGCACTAATTAAATGTAATTATTTTTTTGCTCCCACATTTTGAAATAGTCACGTCGATAAGATATCCCCACTAATATGTTCATAGAATGGGGAATGAGAATCATATGAAAATGAGCTGATCATTAGATAAGACTTACGACTTGTTCCTGCATCTGCGGGAAGTCACATGCAATTGCCATGCTATGGTTTCTTAACAAAAACGACATTTCTTATTAATGTTATCACATGCTTTGGACTGTGAGGTATCAATTATTATGTTTCCTTGTTTAGCCACCATTATATTGTTATGAGACCTAACCCCTAAATTATTTCACTTTCTCATCTTTAAAATACACAAAAGTAATATTCAACTGATAGAAATTTTACCGATACTGTATCTCATTCTGATCAACAAAATATTTCTCATTAAGACCAAAACATGCGAAAGCAGATTACAAAAAAAAAGAGCAAAACATGTACTTAAAGGTTTGTATTACTATCCTTAGTTTTTTTTTCTTGTTCTGTTAAATTATCACTCATATTAAAATCCGTATAATGCATATTGAAAAAAAAACAAAAATTCGGTTGAAAAATTAAAAGAGATCTAATGGTCGGCCCTTAAGCGAACGTTAGATTTGGCAACACTTGAATATGTCGAAGCGCTTTACAGTCACGTGTGAAATGATATCCACATGATCAATGATATAAGAACGATCGAACGGTTTTCGAATATTCGACATCACATTGTCACCTCTCGACCGTTGATCGTGACCCTCCTAATTAAACGGCGTTTAAAACGGAGAACGTGGCAAGCCTCCGTTCAAGAAGAGGAGGAAGTACATGTGATTTGACATGAACATGAAGATTATCATTGATTAGTCAGCTTTCGATTCCATATCTGAATTCAACATTATATTAACAGGGAGTTCTTTTGTCGAAAGTTCCTCATTCGTGCTTACTTCATCAACTCCGAGTACTACTCTCTGTTTCTCATGCTCTTTATTGTCCCAAAATATAGGTATGCTTTTGATTTTGTGTTTTTTTTTATTCTCTTTTACAAACTTCTAAAATTGTGCGTATATTTTCAGTTAGCAGAAAATTATCTAACTCGATATGATGGCGGGAGAGATTCAAGAACCGCTTAACCTAAGCCTTCTGGTAATTTCTTAAACCAATGTCAAACTTTGTTACTACTTTGTCTTCTTCTAGTCTCAAGGTTATATTTTCAGTTCAGATTGATAAGAACTAAGATACGGGCTTGTGTGTTTTGTTCATGTTGAGATCTAGAGGACCCTGAGCCCTTCTGTTAGTAGCTTGGCATTCACGTAACATACTTCCATTATAAATACGTACACTTTTTTCACCAGGAAGAGTGTTTTAATGCAAATATGTTCTACTGAAAAATTGATAATGTTATATTCATCAATATATATGTATAAACAGTTGAACATTAGTATTAATTTTCGTGTGAAACTGAACACTAATGCATTACTTGGGTTTGAAGCAATACAAGCCTTTTATAATCTGTTTTTGAATGGGCTGCAGGAGAATTCTATCCACTCAGGATCCGTTTCATTTGGAAGATTTGAGAAGGAAGTTTTATCATGGGAGAAGAGATCATCTTTCTCTCACAATAGATATCTAGAAGAGGCTGAGAAAATCTCTAAGCCTGGCTCTGTTACTCAGATGAGAGCTCATTTCGAGGCTCATTTTAAGAAAAAAGGAATCCAACTTCCGACTTCTGTAGAAGCTCAAACATGGGGACAAGTAGCTCAACATCGTCAAACTGCTACTGAGAAAGAAGAGAGTTTGTGGGAGAGCATGAGTCAGTGTAGCTACTACAGCTATGAACTAGACAAATGTGATAAAGAAATGAGCCCATTCGGCGAGTCTTGTGTGAGCTATGAGTCTTATTGCGAGACTCTACTGAATTCTGATGATGATCATAGTTCTCTTTCTGTTGCTTTGGAGAAGACTAAAATTGGCTTCAGTGAGAAAAGTACAGCTAAATTGAAGCCTTTGAAAAATGACCGGAAAGTTATTCCTTGTTATGAGAAAACGACTAAAACTACTACCAAGAAGCATGTTTTCAAAGGCTCTTCAAGTTGTAATACTAAAACCAGTTTTGACATTAAGAGGTAGCCAACTTAAGCTTTGTTTCCCATCTTTCCATCTATGTGTTTCACCATTCTCAGGTGTCTATCTTGTTCTGGTGGCAGAGGAAAGGAACTGAAGCCGACAAAGATTGTTAAATCCCTTGCATCTCAAGCTTCAACATCAAAGAAAACTGAGAGCCTAACTCCTGTAGCCACAAAAATGTTCAGGTCCAAGAATTGTATTGGTTCTGCTATGACAGAGAGAACAACCACTATTGGTTTCAGCAATAAGCAAGTTGATAAGAGTAAAGGGGTACAGAAATAACTAACTAACTTATGTCTCTTCTCTCATTTGCTCTGTTTTAACAATGAAATTGGAGTTTATGAGGGTAAATTGTAGGAAAATGTGGAAGCTATAGTGAGAAAAACTCTCAACTCTAAAGCAAGACCAATGCCTAAAAGCACACAAGGTAGACCTCAACACACGTCCACAGGTCAAGAAAAGGTAAGAAAAGATGCTCAAGAACACTCATCTAAAGCTAGATGTGATCGGTCATTGGTAAATGGAGCAGCCAAGAGTAAGCTCAATATAAACAAACAGAAGGTGGATACACAGAGGAGTCTAAGTGGGATTAGACCAAATAGCAGCACCAAGACAGAGAGAAACAACGCAAACAGAAGGAGTTTAGCGGTTAGGCGCTCTGCAGTTGAGGTTGCTTTGTGAGCCATTCACCGTCTCAACGGTTTCTTTGCGTTTGCGTTTGTGTTTCTATGCTATAATGATTAGAATGTGATACCATAGAAACACAAATATAATAAAACAATCAGAGCTAGGCGCCAGCTTATGTTATCATCACCATTCAAATAATAATCTCATATCATAAATGTAAACGACATTTTTTTTTTTGTAACTTTCTTTCTAAATGTAAACGACATTATTTGAAAGAAGTGATTCTAAAAGAAAATTCTCAAGTGACAAGTGAAAGAAATAATTTTCAAATATATATACGAAATTTAATACAATTTTCCACTTACCATAGAAATTTATCTTTGAATTCCAAATAATATAATTAGATGTTGCGTCTTATCCATTTATCCTTTTCTGCTTCTATTAGTTTCCACAATATAAAAGAAACAGTATCATTTTTTTGTGCATATAAAAGAGACAATATCTAAGTAGTATCATTAATCCTTTTTATTCGTTAACCTCCATTGCTGTCCACTACGAAGTCACCAACATAGAGTGACGTAATTGACATTGTTCGTGCTTAATTATAATTCAAGGATCGCAACTAATATTGATGTGATGCAACTTTTAAAATTGCATACTGTATTAGCGTAATAATAAAAAATACAAAAGAATAGTAATAGGCTAATAGCATTCATAGCATCTTGAGACAACTTTTTTATTTTTTAATTTTTATTACTTAGTTCCTCTGCAGACTGCAGTATATTCTAAGGTATTACAACACCTTATATAAACATATCAAAAGCTTTCCAAAATAATTACTAATTAACATAATTACCAGAAGTTACAGAGAACTCCAAACCACCACAAGATTTGCCACGGCTACGATCATCACCGTCTATGTCCTTGGAACTGACATGAGTGGAGACGACGACGTTTGGTCCATCTGATGAGAAGGGTTTCTAAAGTAGCAGGGGAAGTAAGGCAAGATAGCATCTGGTGGTGGATGACCATAGAAGCTGCCGCCACTACTGCCTTCGCCTCTACCCAGTGGAGAAGGGGCAGTAATTAAATTTCCAGCCGGAAAGGCTAGTAAAATGCTGGAGGATGATGTGGTGGTGGTTGAGTCGTGGAGGGCGTTGAGGAGCCACCGCCAATTGTTGGTTGCTATCTACTCCTTAATCACATTATTTGTTGTTTTTATTTATTATTAATTATTCGATTTTAGTGAGTCACTCTTCGTTAGTTAATGGATTTTATTTTTTTAGTTGTGGATTTGTATTATGATTGATTAGATCACTATGAAAAATGATAAGATTGCATAATTCTCGATTAATGACCCCACACTACGTAATATGTATTTCTCTTAGATCCCAGTTTTTGGTTATACTTATAGTTATTAGAGTACCTCCAATGGGGGAGATGAAAAAGAGTTCTTAGTAATTAAAATAAATGAAAACTAATTAACTAGGAGAGAAAAAGAACACAAAATTTCTTAACTACTAGGAGTTTAGAACCGATTTGTAACTTTGGAAGACAGTTTGTCCTTCATTCAATGCCTCATCAGAGCATTTTTAACCCTAAGATCATCATTAACCCTAGCAATTCATAAGGGATGCTTAATTTTTTTTAAAAAAATTATTTTCTCTGATTAAAAAAAAAATTAAAAAAGACCAATCACAGACCGCCATATATCAGTGGAATCCGCAAACAAAACAAACAGCGACGCTTAAACAAGCAGCAGAAGCGCTGCTGCTTATATTTTTCCTGGGACCCATTCATTTGTTTAATATTTGCTTTAAGCACTCACCCCCTAAACTATCCGGTTGAGCATGCTCTAACACCCCATAATGGAGTGCTTAATTTTTTATTTTTATTTTTTTTCTGATTAAAAAAAATTTAATAAACGAACCAATTGCGGGTCGCCACGTGTCAGTGAAGCCTAAACGCTTAAATAGGCAAAGCAATGGTACTTAATATTTTTGTGGAACCCACATACTATTATATTAATTTTTTTGTTAAACACCATTTTCTAAGCACCTTGGTTAATCATACTCTCAGGTTTCAAGAAAACTAATGTAATTAAATATTAATATTAATTTTTTTTAGAACTCCCCCAAGTATTAACCGTTAATGCTGCTCTTAAGGGTCTTTTCAGGGCTCTAATTTTAGGCCTTTTAAAAAATGTGGAGATGTTTTAGTTAAATATTTATATTATTGACTAAGGGAAAGTTTCGAAAAACTTGCATGCTTTGCATTGTATTTGTATTAAAAAGAGAGAAAGATATATCTATCTTATTAAAAAGATCGAGAGATATATATAATGCAACCATTTTACCGAGAAAGCAAAAATCGCTTTATTGATACGACAAAATTTTAGATGAATATTCGACACGTCAACCACTGCGATGACCTAATAATGTTCTCCAAAGAAATCAATGCGTCGTTGATGCATAAAGTGGTAGATGGTTGTATTTTAACCCTCTCAAAGACAAATGGATAGATAGTAGCATTTTCTAAAGACTTGTTATGTTTCAAGTAAAAAAAGTTCATAACTAATAATTAAATCAAACAATAACAAAATTGGCCTGAATTTTAAATCGTTATAAAAAGAAAGTGGTAATTAATTATGATTACGATTTTGAGGAAATTTGGAGACATCTGTAAAGGGCTACACGTTGAGTGAATTTGAAGGTTTAAGAAATGCACACATGCTTTCGAGGTCGGTATCAATAAGAGTCTTTTATAACTGGGAAATTAACTAACTACCATACTGTATGGTCCATACTCATACAAATGAAGAACAAGTTAAATTTTCTTTTTGAACTGTAACAAGTTAAATTGTTAATCTTACGGCCCACGAATATCGCACTACAGGCGTTCGATAATCAATTGTGATAGATTGATATGGTAGTGAAAAAAAACGAAAAAGATCATGTGCAATTATGTAAAGGAAAATTTTCTTGTAACTGGTGTATTTGCAACGGTTCATAGGATATATGATATATATATATATATATTATATATATAAATACTAATTACAGAGATGTTATATGGGGGGCAGTGAGTTAGCTTAATTAGCATCCAGTATTGCATATGCAGTGTGCCACATGTTTAGGGTGTGACCCTGATATTTTTTTCACATGATTCTATCCTAATAGTCTCCTTGTTTCATGACTTAAATGCCTTGCTTCTCTTATTTGGCATAAGATGGCTAACCTAACATTCAACTATTGATTGGCTATTCACTTAATATTTTGTGAAAGGGAAGGAGTAACAAATAAAGTAGATATTAACCTAAAAGAAGAATTTTAGTCGGTGTGGTAGTTATAGCTGCTACTACAACTCGCGACTTTCCTCTAACCTATATACGTCAAAAGTGATAGTGACAATCAGACGTACTACAGAGTTTCTGGTGTGTACATTTTTAGATAATATATAAGGAGAACAGCTGTGTGGTGCACAATGATTTGATTCATTCACAGGGAATAATATTTTAAATACAGAAAAGTAAATGTATAAGAGTATTTTCTTGAATAAGAGAGAGTATACTCTTTCTAGAAAATAAACTATATGTACCTTGAAAGCTTAACAAAAAAATAAATAAAGTTTCAAATATATATTCCCAATTTATTAGTTTTTTTATATAGCCAACATACATTTTCATAGTACTTCGGACTAATTTTTAAATTCGACATTAGGTGTGTATGAAGAAAGGAAAGTGAAAACGCAGGTGAGATGGCATTTTGGTAGAGAGGATGTAGCGTTAGGCGAAACAGATGCACATGTCATGTCTGAGGTCGGCCGTCTATGGCCCAGTTTTGCTGAAACCCAAGTTGATCTCCATCTTGTGCACATCAGAGCATATACATTTCTTTGACAGCTTCATCTCAAATATTTTTTGTCAACGTTATTTACTTTACTTGAATTAAGACATACCGGCCCGTTTTGTATCAAATGAGAAAATGATAGAATAACAAAAAATAGTAAGGAATGGTTGTAAAAATAATGGTGTGACTGAAGAATTATTTGTAGATATATATAACGATCACATATTTGACTGAAGAATTAACCAAAAAGAACAAAAGTATTTTCAACAATTTTGCCTTTCTACCCTTATTAATTTACATTTTTCTGGGGAAAAAATATCAACTTTACATTTGTTAACTTTTGTAAGTATAATTGCTTTTTTATAAAATTATTCCACATAAAGTACAACTTTTGAATTTCAAGAATCAATGCGAACGGCAAGTTGACAAAGAGATGAGAATATATCACATAAAGAGAATACATTTTAGAGATTTACATATTTCCCTTAACATAATTTTGGTCTACGCACCTTATTAATGTGTTTAGAACCCCCATTAGAAAATTGGATATAGGCAAATATGATGTAACATATATGATCCTAGCTAGAAAATTTATTATTAACGAATGATCAGTACCGTTCTTCAATAAACTGATCAAAAAGTATCCGAACATACCAACAATCTTCAATTTGTCTTTTCTCCGATCATTTCTCAAAGAGCCAACACACCCAGAACTCCAAATCCTATTAGACCGGCGAGCTTCACCACCGTAAAGCTTTTACCGGCGGCCGCACCGAATTGCTCATCAACGGGGTAGAGATTTCCCGGCGGACCCGTTATGTACAAGAAATTAGCTGGTGGAGGCGGTGGACAGTTAGGTGAGACTTTCTTCGGCGGTGGAGGGAGAGCCGGGGGAGGAGGACATGCCGGAGGCGGCGGAGACGGTGGAGGAGGAGACGGAGGAGGCGGGTTTTGGACGCAGCTTGGAGAACACTTTATGGGATCTACCTCGTCGAGCTTCCTCATGTTAGCTGAAGAAGAATCTGATGATGATGAAGCGTTGATGATTATTGGACAAGTCAGCAACGTGATCATCACCGTGAAGACGATGACTGCCACGTTGGATCCCCCGCAGTGATAATTTCCGGGCATGTTGGGATAGACGAGTTTTGGGGATTAGATCAATGAGAAATAAAAGGAAGAGTTTGTAGAGGTTCGCTTAAAGAGGTATAGAGTGAAGAGTTAAGAGGAGAGGTGATAATGAATGCGTTCTCCTTACGTAAGCCAAGTGCATGGACTCATAGACTTATTAAATAGTGTATACTAACTATTTCCATAAGCTTCTAGTTTTTTAAAATAAAAAGAAATCCTAACTTAATTTAAAATAAAATACTGTCAAATTAATAAGAAAATTAAGACTATGGTTGGCTAAGGCGTGCTCGTCGGTCCACTAAGATATTTGACATTTCATGTGAGTTCACATGAACTATTTTGGTTTTCCATGTTATGAAAAGTTTAGTTTAGGAATTATTATAGTGGTTAATTACCACCGTCGTATACTCGAACAACTATACATGTGTGACTGTGTGTGAGGTGGATAGTGGTTCAAAGTCATTTATATGTCTATGTATTGATATACATATAGTAGTTAACCCTTCTTAATTAATCAAATGATTTATCTTGAATAAGTTTGTAACAGTAAGTTTTTTTTTTAACAAATACTATTTGAAGAAAAGTTAAATGGAAGTATAATATATACGCGACTTCGTGCAGTTCCTTAAAGTGTAAGTGTTGCTTTCTAGTGGAACTTTGCTTTAGTTGTTCGATTACATAAAGAGAAGATATCAGAAAATATTTTCGTATGAAAGAGAAAGACTGGATAAATGCTTTCGTATGATTGAAGAATAATTCATGACAAAAAATTTAACAGCGTAGACTATTTCTCACAATTATATAAAATTATATTAGTGGAGAAAACTTGTTTTTGGCCATGGAACATGCAAGTGAGAATCTGAGTCTAGTAGTCCAAAATTTTGATTAAAAGACCAGCAATCATTATAAATTGTACATTATTTGGTGCCGATTCATAGAATACATGACATAGTTGGATTATATTCCAAAGGCGAAAATTATGACCTGTACTAACCGGAAGGATCCGGGTTATGCAGATACCATAATGTGGCTAGGCGTGTAATATAAGTCAAAGTCCATTTAGTTTATATAATCAACTTAGATTTAGCTGTAAAGATGAAGCAAAAAAATGGGTCTAACTTAATTCTACGTAAAATATTTTTTAAAAAAACTATACAGTATAATTAATACTACTATAACTTTGACCTTAACATTAATAACAACTCATCCTAAAATCTAGCTCAAACTAATAGATTGACACCAGTTATTATATTTTCCATAGTTAAATAATATTATTAAATTATTTAATAGGTGTCGTCTGAATGTTAACATATATATATATATATATACTAGTGGTTTTCCGGCGCTACGCGCCGGGTTCGTACATTGTGTTGTCTAATAAACTGGAATTGCATTCTCTGATTGAATTTGTAAACCACGTTAAGTTGATGTATTCATATTTTGGCCTATTCAATTTTGTATAAGAGTGTTAGTAAGAAAGTACAGCTAGGTAAAGTAGCGAAGATTTATTGGAAGGTCATTGTGTTTTGTAATAATAGTTGTCATGGTTGATGTTTTAATTTTTGTATATTTTACATTTCTACGTATGAAGTGTTTTTGGGGTTGCTGTTTTTTTGGATGATAAAGTGAGAAGTAGGAAAATAATTAGATGAAGACAAATAATTTAGCAGATTTTAAATAAAAAGAGAGAAATTCCAAAGTAAAGAAGATATCAAAAGTGCTATTGGAAATTAGAACCCACAAACTATTGTAAGATGTGCAAGCACCATAGATTACTTTCTCTGTAAACCGGACAACTTATTTTGGTACGAAGCCACTGATCAATGCAATTAAAATGAAAATTACGGCCGCAAGTAAGAGAGCAAATATGGTTTCCATCGTTGTAATCTCTGAAGCATACAATGCATATATTGTTTATCTCTTCAGTAGTTGAAGGCCTATTGGTACTCTCTAGGTCGGTGATGGTGAGATCAACGTCGAGTCTTGATGTTGCGTTGGGGTTGTAGTCTGTGATAGTTAGACTAACTTGGAGATTATTAGCTAAGATATTGTTGTCGTCTCTTACTTCATTCATCACGTATTAGGTTGTTTTTTCAATAAAGTATGTTGAATTGGAGTGATGGATGTCATGGTATGTTAACATGAATTTCATGCTCTCAGTTACCGAGTCATTAAAATACTTGAATTATTTGATTGAGTGTGAATAGTACATGGTTAAGAGACAATGTGTACTTTTTATGATATTATTTCTTTTTTCCAAACTAATTTTTTTAATTAGTCTTGATTATATATTAATATATTAATTTTTAATATTAATTTTTATTAGAACCTTCCATGATAATATGTGAGAAAAAAAAATCATGAATAGATATTATTGTATTTTCATTATATTAATCGCTATTTTATATTTGGTTATATTTAAAGTGCACTATTTATATCATTTAAATATTTTTAATCAGATATAAACAAAACGTAAAATATAGAAGTTTCAGTAATATTTTAGATGAATTCAGGAATACTCCAGTTGGAAAACTACTTTCAGGAGCATTGCTAAACCTAAGACAGTAAGAAGCATTCTTGGCCAGGCATTTGACAATACTGTTGTAAGTTGCATGATTATTTATATCTTTTAAGTGAGCTTAAGGAATATTTGTTTGCAATTTAGTGCTACTGTGATAGCTCAAGTAACGGATGAGCTAGTTGAGGCAATTCTACGGTCAGGTCTTGAGCTTGGTGCAGTTGATGTCGTCCTTGAATTCATCGGTTACTCTGGTCGACCGCTTGCAGAGGATTTACTCCCACAGGTCAAGGTGCGTTACTCTGATCTTACTCCTTAGCCGTGCTTAAACCCAAATCCTTTAAAGTTTTTACTGGGGGAGTTTCATGTGAGCCAATCAAGCTTGGACGAGCTTATGGTGATTTTGATGCGGTTGAAGAGTTTGTTGTTCTGCCTGAAACCCGCCACTGTCCTCATGTCTCTCCTCTCTCTCTCCAATGAAGTAACCCTCGATTCTTCTTCTCATTGTTGTATTTCTGTAAATTTTGTAGGATGAGAAGCCGGAAATGGTGAGTCCACTTATTGAATCATTAGTTTTGAGATATTCAAAGTCTAGTACAGCCCTTGCTCCAGGCATTTGATCTCAGTTTCTTTTACATTTTTGCATATCTGTACAGAAACATATCATCTGAACCAGCATGAACTGTCTATACATGTGAGAACTCAGTGTGACAAAACAGTGACTGTATCAGACAAGTATTTGATGAAGTAGAGAGCTCAGATAAGGAAAGAAAACCTTTTGCTCCAGACTTGCTATCAAAATAATAAAAACCTGCACTCATTTTCTATAATCCAAAAGCAGGAGAATCTTATATACAGCCGAACAAAACAAAGATCTAATTAAATAAGTCTTTTCCCGTCGTTTACAATTTCAGTAGCAACATGCTCTCTCTTGTCCTACCACTTTCATCTGACCAGTAGACACCACCTGAGACATCCTTCATAGGTTTGTTGTTGACGAAGCAATGTTTCCCCCAAATACTTTTCTGATACATTCTTACAGCCTGTATAACAAAAAAGAAAGATAAGAGATTTATTTTCCATGGGACTTTGTTGAAAGTCTTATTATCCCTATTAGAAATCTGAGACTTCTCAGATCTTAAAGTTTTTTACTTTACCAGTAATTTATCTCACGTGATTGTGAATCTTGTGCCTCAAAGTCTCCCAAGACAAATTTCTCCGGTAAACTTTAGGCGTCGATCGGAAACCTGAAACAGGTTCAGACAATAGCTAATCAGGTCTGCTTTTTTAAAACTGGGTTTGTTTACGGGGTTGAATGATGTAAAACGGATCCTATAGCCAATTACGATAATCAATAGATGACAAATCAGTTTATCAGCTGGATCCAGAATTCAAAGAAATCAAGCTTTTACCTCTGTAGTGGTCTTCTTCTTGAAAACGTTAATACACGGAAAAATTCAAGACTCGATAATACACGGAATATTACAATGATACGATCGTCACAACAAATTATTATTATATCAAATCTAAAAGCTGACAAAAAAAATCAAATCTAAAAGTCTTCGTCAAGAGAGAGCACATGATTATCAAACGCGCCGTCTCCATTAACGCTCAACATAACAGAAGCCTTCTGGTAATCACCAACTTTCTTCTCGAAGAAGTTTGTTTTACCCTGAAGAGAGATCAACTCATCCAATCAAACGGATTCGCCACAAACACGATATACTGACTCATCAGGTCACGGTTCATCCCCACCAGCGCGCACGGGAGCGCGTAGCACGCAAACTCCTTCTCGATCTCGGCGGCATCCCAGACCATCGACTTCACGCGCTCCTCCGTGAGATTTGTCCTCAGGAGGGTGTATATCAGGCAGGCGAAATCGCAGTGAAAACCAGGCACGAGCCCTCGTTTCTTGAGCCAGAAGATCGAGCAGAAGCTACCGGAGAAGAAGATCCCTTCGGCGAAGGTCTGAGATCCGTCGATCCACGTCATCGCCCACTGAGCGAGCTTTCGCGAAGCAAGGAACGCCTATTTATAGGATCCAATCCATGAAGAATCCGAAGAGATCGAAGGATCTAGTGAAGAATTAACTGAGATTAAATGCTCAGTTTAGGGCTAGAGCAAAAATCGTACTGCTTCCATTACTCTGGTTCGACGATGAAGATTATAGAAAACCCAACGGAACCAAAACGCGTAACTTACACAGACCAACCAACGCAATAACATGTGGCATAAAAGCCCCCACTCTAAAAAGGGACGTGGATGGCTTGAGAGGGCAGATATGTTGACTTTATTATATAAGATATATACACTAGATGACGGTCCGCACATTTGTGCGGATTAATATATATCCAACTAATTCAAATTTTACATAATTTCTAATTTTAATCTAATTTATTTAATTAGTTTCAAATAATAAATTAATCAAAAGATATATTTTTTAATTACAACGCAACATAGATAATGAGTTTGTATTTTCAAAATCTTTTATTTATTTTATTACCCAACAACACATATAAAAAGTACCATCATCATAATCACTTAATAGAATTTTATTAATACTTTAAAATAACATAAAAGATAAATTTACAAAACTTAATAGAATCAAACCCTCTTCATCAAAATCTTAATTGCATTTTATATGAATTTTCTCTACAATGGAGTTCATAATGATGACACATATTAACAAAATCTACAATAATTAAAAATATACTTCTATTTAACTAAATTTTTATAGTCTAAAAGTAATAAATTATATATGTCTAGTATAAACTGGATTTTTTTTTAATTTTTAACGGTAATAAATTCTATTCTTTGGACTCATATTTTTTTATTGGTCTGATAATTCTGCGACATAAAAGAGAAGTAAGCTTCCTTTTAAATATCATAAATAAAAAATATTAAACAAATAAGAAAAATAACCTAAAAATCATGGAGAACATGACAAGTAAGTAAAACTAAAATTACCACCTAAAATTATTTAAAATATGACAAATCAATAAAATTGCCATTTAAAATTATTAAGAACATGGTAAATAAATAAATAATGTAGATTATGGATAATATGAAAATAAGATAAATTATTTAAAAATAAGAATTAAGCAAATTACCTTTATGAAAAATATATTACAAATAAACAAGAAATAATGAAAAATAAACAACTTCTTCTAATAATATGGAGAAGCTGACACATAAATAAAATCACTTCATAAAAAATAATATAGATCGTTTAGCTATGAGCATGATCTTATAGTAAAATTTTACTAGTTAATTTTGAAAAATGGAATATGGTGAATAATATAGCTACATATTCCTAGACTATTTAGTGTATATAAATCATGTAATTTGTATATTTTGGTATATAGTTTAATTAACTGATTAATAACATGGAAATTGGGAAATGAAACAAGAATATGGTCACATATGTCCTATATTATTTTGGTGTACAAAATTATATAATTTATATATTCTGCGTTCTGACAGAAACACTAATATTAACCATGGACGTTAATCTGAAAATCTGGTCATAAAAATTTAGATTATGTTCCGCAAAAAAATCCTTTAATAACAAGATTACACAGTCTATTATAAATTTCCCGAATATATTGTACCATCCCAATTTGAATGTTTTCCAAATCATTCACATTTATTTCCAATTATTGTTTAAATGATCTTCAATGTTGTAACAATAAATATACTCATCAAAAAATGTAACAAAGAATATAAACCATTTTTCATTATATTCCTATATTGTACATTTGCCTCCTCACCATTAGGAGATTTACACTAAATGTTGAAACAATCTTAATCGTTTGATAATAAAATTATTGAAATAGAAGTTATAATCAAACACTAGATTTTATGTTGTAACATTGCAATGTTTTGGAAACCAGACCGGACCAACCAGTCGAAACGGTCTGACTATGACTTGTCTAATCAGTTGAGTTCGATTTTAAAATCTGGGATTTGAAAAAAAAATGGAAAATCCATTAAAATCGATGACTTGAAATTTTGTTATGAGAAAAACAATATATGGTGATTTGAATGTTAATCTTACGTATGTCAACAATTTAAGTTCACATAAAATTCATTTTTTCCTTAAAGCATGGTATATATACATATATAATATACAATAGAATTTAAAAATTCCGTTAAACTGGCCAGACCAATCAACCTGGATTTGAGAAAAACAGGAAAATCTAGTAAAACCGATGATTTAAAACAATAAAAACTATATTTGAAAAAACCGGAAAAGCCAGTAAACCGATAGACCGGATTTAAAAACACCTGAATTCTGAAAAATTAAAAAAATAGTTTATAGTCTTTTAACTATTCTAAGAATTTTGTTATAAATCTGTTAGTTATAAATTAGTTTTTTTTTCTTTTCAGTTTTCACATATTTTTTTTTTCTATAAACGAAAAATTATAAGTCTTATTCCCACTTCTCATCTAAATATTATATGTTTCTAACTTTTCCATTAATATAAGATTTGATTTTTTGTTGTAAGAAAAAATATACATGGTGATTTGAATGCTAATCTTATGTATGTCAATAGTTTAAGTTCAGATAGAATTCCTTTATTTTTCTTAAAGCATATGGTATACATACATATATAATATACAATAAAATTCTAAAAATCTGTTAAACTGGTCATACCAGTCAACCAATATAATATATATACTGAGCCGATATTCGATTTGATTTTCAAAATGTTTAGGGAGTAGCATGATAAATTTTTTGTTATAAATTAATAGTTTTATATTACTATTTTCTAACATGTGTATAAATATTACCAATGATTAATATTTCATTAATATTTTATAGAATTATACCATTACAGTGGTCAACGACGTTAAGCTAATAATTTTGCTAAAAACTAAATGGTGAAGTTTGCATATTAACTGTGGTGGTCAGATATGATGGTCAACTATGGTGGTCAATTAAATCGTGAGATTTGCGTATATTGTGGTCAACTACATTCAGCTATTAATTTTGCAAAATAACAACATTCCTTTTAATATGGAAGTTGAGAGATATTGTTGATTAAACATATTTAGGTATCGTGATTTCTGAATATATTATGGATCCATTTCAATAACTAAATTATAGCAACTGAAGTTTGTTTAAGAGTTTTATGAAGGATTTTTATAATAAAATGATTTTCTGCTATTTAAATAAAAGGAAAATAGAATACAGAATTAAATTAAAAGTATAGTCTAAAAATATGTCAGTGGCAGATAATTGTAAATATTGTTGAAACAGAAGGACACCTCAAAAAAAGTTCTTCTATTTTAATAGGATAGATTCAATATATATTATAGAAATATGACATGGTCTGCATATATTGGCAATAAGATATACTAATTATATTTTAATGAGAATTTTCAGTCCACATATATTGGCAACAACCAAAATTTTAAGAAACAATACACCAAAGTTATATATTTAAAAGTATTTTTGGAAATTTACTCAAAATAATTTAAATAAATCAAACTGATTTAAACGGATCAATATAATTATCAGGGGTCTAAATAAATAAACTTATTAAGATTTTAATATTAAATGGGTTTAAATGTGTTTAAAATTTAAATAGATCAGTAAAAAATGAGTCATATTTAAATAAGGTGGATTCACTATTTTAAAATAGTTAACTGTTATAAAATAAGGGGAAATGCTATTTCTTTATTAGACAATAAAGAGTCCGTTATATAGGGAATTACATAAGTTCGAAACTCTAATACAATATGTGATAGGAAATATAAAGACATAAGAATATGGGCCTTCGGATATGGGCTTCCACCAGACTTTGGTTTATAACACTCCCCCTTGGAAGACCATCTCCGAAGTGGTTTGTAATACGCTTTGGATGTTACCTCATTAAAACCTTAACAGGAAAACCCAATTGGATAAAACCATGGTGAAGGAAAAAGAGTACAACACGTATTACTCCCCCTCTTGAGTACATCTCTGGATGTCAGTAACGCCTTAATAATTAGATCCACCAAATCCTCGCTTGAGTGAACTAGGACTGACAAACAACCCGTATCACCAAAACTAATTTACCCTTCTTCGGGTAGGTTAGTATCAAATAGACCCAAATCTTTAGTTCCTTGGATAACAAAAATATGTATAATCCCGTTCTAGTGCCTTTGGGTCATGCCTCAGTTGGTTAGAACGTCGTGCTGATAACGTGTTATACAATAAGGGGAAAATCTATTTCTTTATTAGACAATAAGGAGTCCTTTATATATGGAATTACATAAGTTCGAAACCCTAATACAATATATGCTAGGAAATATGAAGACATAAGAATATGGGCCTCAGATATAGGTTTCCACCAGACCTTGGTTTATAACATTAACAAAATATTTGATGCATTCTGGCCTTTGCGATTTTAAATTGCAGATCCAAATCTAGTCATAATTTTAAAGTTGGGATCAGTCTTCAGGACAGTACATATGGCCATATGGGAACAGTTTTACTTTTAGTTCTCTTGGACATTCTGTACTGTACATCACGCAAGAGAGAAGAGGACCTTATGTGACTTCTTTCGATAAAGAAGATATAGTTGATAAAACAAAGTCAGACTAAGGAATGCCCATATACACACAATATTCCAAAGTAATTCATACTGGTTTATGTACATTTTTAGTTGTTCCGATTAAAATTTCTGACAAAGAAAAAAAAACAAAAACAAGACACCATGTTACTTTGAGTGTGCTGGAACTCGGAAGCAGATCTTTAACTCTTATTCATGATCAGATTCAAAATGATATTTGCAATTAGCATAATGCGTAACTATGAAACAAACAATATTAGGATTCACAAGGTTCCTTGGAGCCAGGGGTGGACCTACGTTTAGAGGGGGTGTGGCATGTGCTCCACCCTAAATTATTAGTGTTAAACTCATCTGAATACTCACTTAGACCAAACACTGGTTACAAGAATTTGGTTACTGACCAATACCAAAAAATCTTACGTCCGCCCCCTGCTTGAAGCTCAAAATATTTGGCCATAATCTCAATCACTGAACTCGAAATCTGTCGTCTTCGCCATTTGACGATCATGTGAAACACTGAAGTTTATGAATTGATGTTGTTTGAAAGTTTTGATACATCCAGCGAATAAATTGACTCTTCAAACAATCACGCCAGCTAGTTATAGGGACGTGGTTCTCTGCTTGCCTACCGAAGGAACATAAATTTTGACTTTAAACGAATAATGTCAGCTAAATCAGTTACTTGTTTACATCTGTTGCTTCTCTTCCAAGTAACCTTGTTCAGAAGAGTAAGCAATTCACGTGAACAGAAACAGAAATGGCAATTCATGAATCAGAAACTAATGCTTATTGATCACCAATTTCATTACAAATATAACAAAATAAATACACAGAAAGCCAAAAGAGAGTTTCGATTCTCGAAAACCCTTTTGGCTCACCATCTCCACATTCGATTCCACAAATGACAAAAAAAAAATATCAAATCACTTGAACCAAAAATATTAACATAATAATTGAACAAATAGCCAGCCAATTTTCCAAAAAAATGAGAGATTGACGAACCTTTTCTTTTATTTTCAGACCACTAATAATCATTGACATGCTTTACGAAGAAGCTCTAACAAAGACACCGCTTTCCTTTGACCTCTCTCTGTTCCATTCTTCGATAGATCCATCAACGGCACAACCGCACCCAGTCTACCTATCAAGACCAGTCTCTCATTGTCTCTCTTACATAAAGAAAGCAATATTGCTGCTGCGTTCTCTCTGTTCCTACCTTGACCCGTCTGTAGAATACCTATCAACGCAGGTAAAGTATTCGCTTTTACCATCGCGGATTTCGCGTCTAGGTTACTTGAAAGAACCGAGAGTATTGTCAAAGCTTCATCAACCATCATCCTGTGACTACTCGAGTCACTTAGCATCTTAACCAATGCAGGTACTATACCGGCTCTAACCGCTCTGCCTTTGTTTCCCTGATAAATGCAGAGGTTGAACAATGCAGTCGCTGCGTCTTTCTTCCCTCTAGGCGTCCCGTTCTCGAGAAGATCCACCAAGGCAGGTATCGCACCGGATCCGCCAATTATGATCTTGTTCTCATCGGCTAACGAGAGGCTAAAGAGTGTAGCCGCTGCGTTTTCTCTTGCTTCCATGGTTCCAGCTCTAAGGACTTGAACTATCGAAGTGACTGCGCCAGCGAACATTACCAGCTCTTTGTTGTTGTCGTATATAGAGAGGTTGAGAAGGCAAGTGATTGCGTTCTCCTGCGTGGCGACGTCCTCTGAGGTTAAAAGGTTCACCAGAACAGGGATTGCTCCTGCTTCTGCAATCATAATGCGATTGTCTGTGCTTCTCTTTGACATAGCACGGATCTCGGAAACAGCGCTCCTGCGTTCCTCTATGGACCGGTTTGAGAGACTGCGAACCAGTGCCCTGATCGCTGACATGTCTCCACACCTGCCGTTTGCTGGTTGCTCAATGTTGTGTTCAGTGCACCACCGAGCGATCAAGCTTCTGAGAACGTAGTTTGGAGTAAGCGTGAAGTTCTGGAGTTTCTGCTGAGTCTTTGGACATGTTAGGTTCCCACAGTCTATCCATCTCTGTATGTATGCCCTCTCGTAAGTCTGTAATCGAAAAGACACAAAACCATCAATAACCAAGCAACAACAGTAAGAAAAAAAAAGTACAAATCTTGAAACCAGACCTGTCCTGTGGAGACAATAACAGGATCCTTCATCAGCTCCAGAGACACCGGACACAGAAAATCAACAGGAACCGTGAGTTTACTCGAATCATCAGTGTTCTTGGTGACCATTTTGTCTAGTCTCTCGCTATCAGCGTCTTTGGACAAGTAAAAGGCCAGAGAAATGGAAGGGCTTTTCGTCAGCTGCTTCTTCTCCTCAACGAAATGAAGTGTCTCTGAAACACTCTCAACTTTCTCTTCCTCAGCTTTGATCTTTACATCTCTCTCCATCAACTCAGATAAGGCACTCGAGAACTTGTTAGAGTTCAGGGAACCGTATCTCTGCATCGCTCTTCTCAGCTGCGCTCTCGCTAGCTCCACCTGATACACAGAACAAAAAATAACATTGAAGCACTCCAAAAACACTCGCAAAATCATAATCTTTCAATGAATATTATTATGTTACCTGTTCTCTAACTTCGTCAGAGATATCGTAAAGATCGTATGGTACATTGCGTAACGCTTTCTCCAGCTTCCATGTAATGCATTGGAACTGGAACGAGATTCTCTTTGCAGCACCATCCTTAAACCCAAGAAAAAAAAAAAAATCAACGTTTTAGCTAAACCGGAGATAACCGTAATATATAATCACTGGCTTAAATTTGACTTAACCGATACTAAACCAGTAATTCTACACTAACCAGAGAAACCGTAATATTAATTAGTAGTTTAAATTCGATATAACCGATACTAAACCAGTGATTCTACACTAACCAGAGATAACCGTAATATAACCAGTGGTTAAATTCGATTTAACCATTAATTCTACGTTAACCGAGAATTTCAAAGTTAGATTTTGCTTACAGAAGAGTCGCGAGCTAGGAATCGGGAAGCTGAGGAGAGGAGACGCTTCGAGGCTTGAAGCGCCACCACGAGATCAGACCACCAGTCATTCTCCGACGAAGACGAAGCGGCGGAATCCATCGGCGTAGATTCTCTAATCTCCTCTACCAAATGTGACAACAGAGAGACTCGTCGAGTGAGGTCTGTGCAATCCTTCTTGAACACGCCGCCGGCGTTGAGTGGAATCTCGGAAATCTCGGCGATAAGTTTGAGCAGAGAGGCGGGTGATATGATTACTCCGGCCATTACGCCGATCAGCCTCTGTCTATTGGAAAATTAAATAAATTAAAAAAAAAAGTAATAAAGCAAGTTGGAGATTGGCTCTCTGCTCAGAGAAGCGACTAACGTCGCTTTTATTTATCCACGCGACCATTTGTCAAGGGCGATGTCGCTGTTACGGCACCGTTTTGCAGGGCCTACCTCCAAGTTTTTTTTTTTAATTTAGGAAAATACCCTCAAATAGCATTAAAATAATATTTTGTCACAACATAATTCACCAAATGAAAAATTCATAGAATAGTATTTATTAAAAATTAAAAAGAAACTCTTTTATAAGATTTGGATTTAAAATTTAGTATTTAAGAGTTTGTGGGATTAGAGTTTGCGATTTAGAGTAATTTTTTTTTTCTTGTAAATGAAAGTTGTTTTTTTTTTGTCAGAGTAAATGAAAGTTGTTAACCTCCTCGTTTAGATTGTCTATTGGTTTTGAGGGAGTTTCGATCCTAATACGGATCCGGATTCGAATTCCGCTTGTCACTAGGGACAAAATTTAACATTCAGACTCTTCTAATATTGGATGACTGAGGCGTAATTTCAGCCAATAACATAGACTGCTATTGATACTCGTTGTTAGTCTAGATCCATCTCGATGGAAGTCAGGATATATTTAAAAAAATTATTTTTGAAATTTTTATTTATTTTTGATGCTATTTTTACACTAAAAATTTAAAATATGCAGTATTGGAGATTTCCTTTTATTTATTTATAAATCTAATTAGGTAAATGATAATATTAAAAATATTTAATTTAAGAAATAGACAAAGTCAAAATTGTTATTAAAAATCTTGGATGGAACTTGGTAATTTATTTTATTGAATATACTTATTTGTAAATAACAAGTTTAAAAAAAAAATAGTATGTCAACGTAAACATGCATTTAATAATAATGCTGAATTCATCAACATTATCGATATTCACTCTTTTGGATAAGAACTTTGCCTTGTTGTTTTCTTATATACCATGTTCTCATAATCACATAGCATGCAAATACTTTTTATGAAGAAAAAGATAGCGAAACTGGCGGTGGGAGATTGGAAGAGAAGAAGAAGACAAGGAGAAAGATACAGTTGGCTATGGAATATTATGGTTCATAATGCAACCACAACATATAATTGAAATGAGCCACACACCCACACACACGCTTTAATTATACATAAGAGAGTGATCGAGCACCACTACATTTTCTTTTCTTGCTTCGTTGTAAAGCCGACTTTGTATTATGATCTGTTTTTATATAAAATAGTAATGGTTTTTTAATAAACATAGAATGGGTCAATCTTATAAATACATGGACATTAATATGTCAAAATTAGGTAACTGTTTGTTCTGGCCGGAACTATTATGAAATTATATGTTCAAAAAAAAAAAAAAAAAACTATTATGAAATTATAAAAGATTATCATCATCAATCATCGATTGGTATGTAATCTTTTTGTTTAATTTTTTATCTCTATATTCGTATAAAAATGGGTAATATAAAAGAATATATGTAAAAAAAGAAGAAAAATGTAATTTGAAGAATAGACTCATCCACCAAAGTCTAAATCGTATGTACCTCTTTCCAGGACCACTAAGCTTATCTCGTTTGATCTGTTCCCAAACGAATTCTATCCTAATGTGTTTTTTGCATGTCATGTGATGTCATGAAACTATGCACTATTTGTGGAGAAGGACAATTGTCGTCGACGTTTCAAAAAATCTATTGCACGCCAGCAATACCGTTCCAAACTGTTTCTCACTAATTAGTCAGCATCCATTGAATGGATTTGGGACCGATCGAATCAGGTCTTATACGACTGTTAGCAAATTTGTTTTGAACCCAAATCATCATTTTCGAATACTAACACAAACCACTAAGATGAATGCTTCGTCTATGTTTTTTTATCTTTCCTGTATGTTTTTATATAGAAACATGAATTTGACTTTTTCTATTCAGTACTCAAATTCGTACTAATATGTACAGTCGTTAAAACAATAAGGAGACAATCTCAAGCAGTTGGGGCAGAACCCCCTAATTAATTACTCCATGATAACAACACTATGTCCCGTATTAAATGATGAAATAACAAAATCATATCCCAAAAGCTATCAAAGACACAAAACGAACCAAAAATCGACATATGACAACACGAAAAATTTAAATGAAGCTGAAAACATCTCGTTTGACACCTAAGACTAAGATTGCGTCGTGTCTGCTCCAAACACAGTTACACAGATATAACCCAAAGCCATGAAGCACTGCGAACCACTTGCAATATACCCTACTTGTCATTTTCGTACATATCAACCCTATCCTGTATAATTAATATTTATTTAGTTCCAGAACCGGTCTAGAGGGCAAGCCACCCAAACCGCGGATTATGGCATCCAAATTAATGGGACATATTTTTTTTTTAAAAAAATTTATTAATATCTACAAACAAATAAATTTTTGTAGGAAGAGTTTAAAGGTTAATTACTTTAACACATTCATGGATCAAACCCTAGTTTCATTTGAATCTAATTTGAACAATTCCAAAAGTATGAAAAAACTTGTGGATTTTTGTTTGATTTACAAAGGCTAGCAGATGCAAGTGAGAATACATTAAGGGCATCATTTTTGAATTTGAAATTTTTGTTAATGAATGGTATGCATTCAAACATAATTGATGATGATTTGTTTATGGAACTATAGATTCTTCGGGAATTAATATCCAAAAATTCTGAAAGGCTATTGAAGTGTTCGACTTTTTTTTTTTTAAATGGAGGATTGTTATAAAAAATAGAACTTGTTTATAGCATATTGTTGACCATTTCGATGTCAATCGCCGTAGATGAAAGAAGTTTTTTGAAGTTGGAGATGATAAAGAATTATTTGCGGTCTATCATGTCACAAGAGATTAAATGGGTTGGCTACATTATCAATTATAACGTCTATGATTGAAAAACTTGATCATATGAGTTTAATGGATAATTTTGCATGACAAGTGCAATAAGATCTATATTTTAACAATAAGTTTTTTAATATCACTGTTTTTATAATAAACAGACTATAAAACAAATTTTAAGTTGTTTTTGTACTGTTTCGCAATGTTGATAAAATTTGTATAAGGCATAGTATTAAATTTTGATTGGGTCAGTAAAAAGTATTAGTCCGGCACTGTTTAGTTCATGTCTTTTTTTTGCCTGAACTTTTAAATATAAAATTTTAGTTCATGTGTTGGCTACATTTTTACTCGCATGATTTATTAATGTTACAAAAGAACCTGGTCATATACCCCATATGTTGGAAAACATAAACTTATCTTCGATAGATGAAGATAAAAAGAAAATAAAATAAAAATAACTTTTATTTTCGAAGAGAATTTTAGTACAATTGACTTTGCTTTTTTTTTAAACATTCTCTAAGATATGTTTCTCACTTGTCAAATGACTTAAACACTAACAGTTTCTAAGACTCTTTAATCGTCCTTCTTCGTAGTTCGCCTTCTTCTCTATGTTTCAAGAATTATCTTTATTTGTAGACCTTTCTTTTGGGATTATATAGAGATCATCCAGCAGTACATTTGGAGTCCTATAACTTTAGGCCTTTCGAGTTTGTAAATTGTCTTCAGGGCATGTAAACCAACCTTGTGTTGTAAGCTTAAAACATGGAAAATTATTTTTAAAATCTAAATCCTCAGTAGCGTTACTAGCGTACAACGTTATAGGATTACAAAACAACACATTATTAGACAAAACGAGACAACAGTACGAACAATAACACTCAAGCACGAATAGAACTGTCATTGCGACGGCTGAAACAAATATCAATACCAAAGCTCCAATCAGTAAGCAGTAACATATACGAGGGAATCAACATAAAACTATCCTTGGGCTCTTCATGACTCACTTTCTGTATTTCCCTCACCGTGAATGCCTGCTTTAGTTTGATACTAGGATCAAATATTATCACATCCATATAGCAGCAGAATCTTCCAAGCCCATGTGCCAATGGTGCAATGCAGCTCACGCTGACAGCCAAACCATACGATTTGCGAAAAGCTTGAACCACAAACAGTTCCCCATCTTTCTTTTCCTGAAAACAGACAATATTCTCGCTCGAGCCCATGACAATTGTTAAAGGGGTATCAAACACAATCGGAATCACGTGGTCCTTGTGTTTAGCACGAATGTGGTTGCGTAGATTCTTGTCTGAGCCAACATAGTTGCAGTCATTCAAGGGCACGGGGCAGAAACAAGGGGCGAAAAGACACTGCTTCTCATGGCTAGAGCGATTTCCAAACGAGGTATTTTCTTTACACCCGTATTTGGTATTTGGGCATGACACTTTACATGCTTCAATGACTCTCTCCATGGCTCTGCAACGACTGTATCCATTCTTTGATTTACAGGACGGACAAATCTTCTTCACTTTTTCGCAGCACGGAGAACAAGCTAGATGGCCATTTTCACACTACAAAAAGAATCACAGGAATAATTTAACTAATTTACATACTCCCCCTTGAAAAACAAAATGAAATAATAAGCATTCTGTATATACAAACCCAATGAGAAATAAATATCAACATGACGTAAAAGTGAGAGTCTAGTAAGATTTAACGACACTATATAGTTGTGAATCAGGAAGATTGACAAAACCTGAAATATAGGAATCTTCAGGGGCTCGCAGCAAATAGGACATTCGAGAACATCTGGATCCGACAAAGTCAGGGAAACGGGTGTACTGCTACTACTTTGATTCTCAGCGGGGGGAGTTTGTTTCTCAGCCATGTTATATTTGAAATATCTCTGAAACTAGTGATTTAGAGATATAAATAAGAGAGATGGCTAAGCATTTTTTCAAAAAAAATAAAGATAGAGATGGCTAAATCCTAACGCTTTTAGGTTCCGACTTCCGAAGAGTCTTTTTCCTAAAAAAGAATAAGAAAAATTAAATCTAAGCATGCAGTTGATAGTATAAGTACAATTTTCTTGGAAATAGACAAACAGCTATGCATAACTTGGTGGAGGTTTCCCAAAAGTTTATTTGTACCTTTAAAACTATACGGCTAAAAATAAATGAACGTTTTATAAAAAAAAAAAAAAAGTAAACCAAACTTCTTTACTAAGTGGAAGATGAAGAATCCATAATCCGCTCAAACATCAGAAAAAGCTTTTGATATTACAAAGATGAGAATCTTAGGACACAAAATCCATTGTCAAGACCATCAGTTTAGTGCATATACAGTTGAAACAGTTCTCAAAACCCTTGTTTTAATTATGCATCTGTTTAATCATCAGGGAATCCCAGAAACCTGTCGATAATGCGGGCAACAGGTGTTCCGTCCCCTGGAGTGTACCGAACCAGAGACTCCAACCCCATCTTCGTCAAGGTCTGATGAAGCGTGTGAGGACGAGCGCAGTACAAATGCTTCCTCTCTTCGAGCTCTTCAGCTAGTTCACACTGATGATTATCCATCAGATCCTCGTTCACTACAACAATCAACGGTTTCCCTAGCTTTAGGGTCTCGAATATGCTTCCAGATCCTGCATCATTTTTTTAGAGTTTTGATCACATTACTAGCAGCATCTCAAAACAGTCTATGCAGAAACTGTTCCGTAAACTAACCAGCGTGACTAATAACAAGAGACGCAGATTGAATATAATCTGCGATACTCGAGGAGAATGTGAAGTAATCAACGGCTAGTGATCCATCCACTCCATCACACTGAATAAGAAATTAAACAAGAGAGCAACGAGGGATACATCAGATGCAATAAGATTCCTCTAAACACAGTCAAAAAGCAATAAAAATAACCTTAGGTGGAGAGTAGATTCCTCGACCCATCTGAATGAGAAGATGAGTATATCCTCTCTTGTGCAACTCCTCTTTAACATTATCACTGACCACTGCGTTCACGAGAGCATCGAAACTCGTTGTTCCCACCGTCACAAACACTAGTCTCTTCGCATCATCATTCTCTCCATCTTTCATTTTAACACCACACTGACAAGACAGTGATAAAACTTCAAACCTAAGCATCAAAAAAGACAGTGACAAGCAAAGATCTTAAGACCATTATGAGTTATACACAAGCAACAGCAAGCTACAAGCAACAACATACGCATACCTGGAGTTGTTATTCCTGAGAGGTGATGGAACAATACTCGGATGGCTTGCCAAGGATGAATCTGCGGTATCTAGTATCCTGCAAACATCAAAGACACAGTGACAAGGCAAAGAGTTATATGTGTTGAAGCTCAAGCTTCTGTGTGATTCAATTTCAGAGATGTTTCGGTTTGAAGCTGATTTGTGGTTTGAATTAAGAAGCTGGTTAAGTTCGGTTTAGTTGAAGCTGGTTACTGCAGAGATTAAACCAGAGCTTGGTAAGGAAGGAAAGGAGAAAAGTGAAGCTTCTGGTCGCGACAGAGAGTTCACTGTTACATAGGGTTTTACTATAAAACCTTACATTCATGTCTTCTTTACGGTAGGTGAGAGGAGAAGCATTTGAGAGCCTGTGAAAGTTGTTGCTCTTGAGCTGTAGAAACACCATCTTCTAATCAATATATTGCCTGGATTGAATCCGGCCCCAGACGTAAACGTCATCACACCGATGCGTTGAACTAGGTTAAAAAGTGTGTGTGTCTCTGTTTTCTGTTTTATCTCGTTTCTTGCTTGAACACAAACACACGAGTGAGAAAGAGAGGTTGAGAGAGATTCACAAAACAAATCATTCTCCTCTGAGTTTTCCTAACAAGTGGTATCAGAGCCTGGTTCTTGAGGAAAGCTTCAAACTTTGAAGAAAAACCATAAAGTTTCAAGCTTTGTTGAAGATAAGAGTAAAGGTGCAAGCTTTGCGAAGAAAGGTGTAACCTTTGGTGGAAATACATCAAGTTTCATCAAAAAAAAAGGTTCAAACTTTCATTGGATTTTGGTATCTGGTCGAAAAGATTCAAGCTTTGTCATAAAAAGGCAAGCTTTATCTTAAAGACTTGACCTTTACGTAAGGAGGAGTGGTAGTTTGCTGGTTACAAGATGTCCGAAGATCTTGTAGGAGGTTCAAGGCTGAAGATCGATAGGTTCGATGGTACTGGAGATTTCAGTATGTGGAAGACGAGAATGATGGCTCATTTTCGTGTGCTTGGTCTGAAAGATATTGTCACAGACCACAAGTTGGAGATGGAGGTTCCTCTCACCAGAAGCGAAGAGAAAAGGTCTGCTGAAGGTGAAGAAACAGATCCTTCAGAGCCTTTGATGAAGACAGTTCCAGATCCCATAAAGGAAGAAAAATCTGAGAAAGCTATGGGGTTGATGATAACAGGTCTTGGTGACCATGTGGTGAGAAAGATTGAGCATTGTGTTACTGCTGCAGAGATGTGGTCGTTGTTGAACAGGTTGTATATGGAAAGGTCTCCCTAACCGTATACATCTGCAGCTGAAGTTTTACACTTTCAAGATGGATGAGTTGTTGAGTGTAGACAGGAATGTGGATGACTTTCTCAAGATTGTTGCTGAGCTTGGAAGTTTGGATGTGAAGGTTTCAGATGAAGTTCAAGCAATATTGTTCTTGACATCTCTGTCGTCGAGTTATGATCAGCTCAAGCATACTTTAAAGTATGGAAGGAATTCTCTAACTCTGGAGGAAGTCGTGTCAGCTGTGCGATCCAGAGAAAGAGAGATTCAAGAAGCTACTAAGGATTACAAAAATTCTGGAGCAAGCTTGTGCACTAGAGAAAGAGGAAGGTCTTCCTTTAAAGGCCCCAAGGAGTCCAATGGAAAAGGGAGAGGCAGATCAAACTCAAGATCAAGAGTTACTTGCTGGTTTTGCAAGAAAGAAGGACACACAAAGAAAGATTGTTATGCAAGAAAGAAGAAGTTTGGAGCTGAGGGTCAGGGAGAAGCAGGAGTTATCATTGAGAAGATGATTGATGCTGAGGCACTGAGCATAAATGATCATAAAGCAAGAGATGTCTGGGTGTTAGATTCAGGTTGCACATTTCACATGACCTCGCGTAGAGACTGGTTTGTTGATCTACAGGATACTGGAGGTACAACTATCTTGTTGGGTGATGATCATACCGTTCAGTCACAGGGACAAGGGTCAATTAGAATCAACACACATGGAGGTACGATCAAGGTGCTGAACAATGTCAGATATGTGCCTAACTTGAGAAGAAATCTCATCTCCACTGGAACCCTGGATATGCTTGGGTATGGGCATGAAGGTAAAGATGGTAAAGTCAGGTACTTTATGAATAAGAAGACAGCACTGCGTGGTAACCTTATGAATGGTCTGTATATTCTGGATGGAGAAACTGTTGTGTCAGAGACCTGCAATGCAGAGTTGAACAAGACAGATAAAACTGCTTTGTGGCATAGCAGGCTCGGGCATATGAGTATCAACAACATGAAGATCTTGACTGGAAAAGGGCTGATCAACAGAAACGAGGTTAAAGAGCTCAAGTTCTGTGAACATTGCGTGATGGGAAAGTCGAAGAAGCTGAGTTTTAACCTTGGAAGGCATGACACTAAAGATGTTCTTGGTTATGTGCATGCTGATCTGTGGGGGTCGCCGAATACTACACCTTCACTGTCTGGGAAGCAATATTTCTTATCCATCATCGATGATAAGACAAGGAAGGTGTGGTTGATGTTCTTGAAGACTAAAGATGAGACATTTGACAAGTTCTGTGAGTGGAAGAGCCTTGTGGAGAATCAGATGAACAAGAAGGTGAAGGTTTTGAGAATTGACAATGGTTTGGAGTTCTGCAACATAAAGTTTGATGATCATTGCAAGACACATGGCATAGAGAGACATCGCACCTGTACCTACACACCACAACAAAATGGTGTTGCAGAAAGAATGAACCGCACTGATGGAAAAGGTGAGATGTATGCTGAATGAATCAGGTCTTGGAGAAGAGTATTGGGCAGAAGCAGCTGCTACAGCAGCCTATGTGATCAACCGTTCTCCAAGCTCTGCAATAGATCACAATGTACCAGAAGAGCTGTGGTTGAACAGAAAACCAGGATACAAGCATATGAGGAAGTTTGGTTCAGTTTGTTTTGTGCATCATGATCAAGGGAAGCTGAAAGCAAGAACATTGAAAGGGGTTTTCTTGGGATATCCTTCAGGAACAAAAGGCTACAAGGTGTGGTTGTTGGAAGAACAGAAATGTGTGATAAGCACAAATGTCATGTTCCAAGAAGAGTTGATGTATAAAGATGTCAAGTCTGAAGAGAAGAACATGAAAAGGAACCCTGAGACAGGAGAGTCAAGTGGTTCAAGCAGAGTTGAGGTTCATGTGGATGTTAGACCAGAAAATGAGGTTGAACAACATCAGTCAAACACAGAGAAGTTAGTTGAAGGTGGAGCTGATATGGAGAGTTCTAGCGAGTCTGATGAAGAGTTCATCGATGCAACAGAAAATCAGAACGATGAGGAAGCTGAACTTGCAGGCTATCAGTTGGCCAGAGACAGAGCTAGGCGTGTTACTGCTCCACCAACCAAGTTCACTGATTACAACATGGTAGCATTTGCACTTCTTGCAGCAGAAGATGTGGAAATTGAAGAACCAAAGTGCTATCATGAGGCTAAGAAATCGAAGGATTGGGTTAAGTGGAATGGATCAATGGGTGAAGAAATGGATTCTCTGGAGAGAAATTTGACTTGGGATATTGTTGACAGACCAGAGGGGAAGAAGGTTATTAGTTGCAGGTGGCTGTACAAGAAGAAGCCTGGTATTCCCGGAGTTGAACCTGAGAGGCATAAATCGAGATTGGTTGCTCGTGGGTGTACGCAGAAAGAGGGCATAGACTATCAAGAAGTCTTTGCACCTGTTGTTAAACATGTCTCCATAAGGATTTTGATGTCTGTAGTTGTTAATCAAGATCTGGAGCTTGAACAGATGGATGTAAAAACTGCATTTCTACATGGAACTCTTGATCAGGAGCTGTATATGGAACAACCTGAGGGATTTGAGGTGAATCAAGGGAAGGATCAGGTCTGTTTGCTAAAGAAATCTCTGTATGGCTTAAAACAGTCACCAAGGCTTTGGAACAAGAGATTTCATCAGTTCATGAAGAAGCAGAAATTTCTGAGAAGTGAACAAGATTCATGTGTTTATGTGAAGAGAGTTGAAAGCGGCTGGGTGTATTTGCTACTTTATGTGGATGATATGCTTCTAGCTGCAAAAGAAATGGCAGAAATCGTCAAGCTCAAAGCAGTGCTGAGTTCAGAGTTTGAAATGAAGGATATGGGGGCTGCATGTCGGATTTTGGGTATTGACATCAAGAGAGACAGAAAAGAAGGTGTTCTGTACTTGTCTCAGTCGAACTACTTGTCCAAGGTGGTTCGGAGGTTTAACATGCACGAGGCTAAGACAGTGAACACACCAATTGGAGGACATTTTAAGCTTTCTGCAGTAAAGGATGCTTCGGAATGTATTGATACAGAAAGGTTCCCATACTCAAGTGCAGTGGGAAGCCTTATGTATGCAATGGTGGGAACAAGGCCAGATTTGTCTTATGCTATTGGGTTGATCAGTAGGTTCATGAGCAAACCTGGAGAGTTACATTGGAAGGCAGTGAAGTGGTTACTCAGATATGTTAAAGGGTTGTCTGATCTGAGCTTGGTGTTTACGAAGAGTAAAGAGTTCAGAGTACAAGGGTATTGTGATTCAGACTTTGCTGGAGATCTGGACAAGAGCAGATCAACCAGTGGATATGTATTTACGGTGGGAGGTAATGCAGTGAGTTGGAGATCATGCCTTCAGCCTGTTGTAGCACTATCAACTACAGAGGCTGAATATGTTGCATTATCAGAAGCTGTGAAAGAGGCGATATGGATAAAGGGTTTGATCAGCGATATAGGATTCAAACAAGAGAAAGCAACAGTCTGGTGTGATTCACAATCGGCTATATGTTTGTCCGAGAACAACACATTTCATGAGAGAACAAAACATGTAGCAAGAAAGTATCATTTTATCAGAGACATCATTGAAGATGGTGAGGTTGAAGTGAGCAAGATACACACTTCAAGGAATCCAGCGGACATTCTAACCAAGTCTGTCCCTGTTAATAAGTTAGTTGCAGCTTTGGATCTTCTAAAGCTGACCAACTGAGATGAAGAGTCATCACTGCCGGAGGTTAAGTCCTAAGTTTGTGTGATATATTGAGAAGAAGATGAAACTTGAATCAAGGTGGAGAATGTTGAAGCTCAAGCTTCTGTGTGATTCAATTTCAGAGATGTTTCGGTTTGAAGCTGATTTGTGGTTTGAATTAAGAAGCTGGTTAAGTTCGGTTTAGTTGAAGCTGGTTACTGCAGAGATTAAACCAGAGCTTGGTAAGGAAGGAAAGGAGAAAAGTGAAGCTTCTGGTCGCGACAGAGAGTTCACTGTTACGTAGGGTTTTACTATAAAACCTTACATTCATGTCTTCTTTACGGTAGGTGAGAGGAGAAGCATTTGAGAGCCTGTGAAAGTTGTTGCTCTTGAGCTGTAGAAACACCATCTTCTAATCAATATATTGCATGGATTGAATCCGGCCCCAGACGTAAACGTCATCACACCGATGCGTTGAACTGGGTTAAAAAGTGTGTGTGTCTCTGTTTTCTGTTTTTATCTCGTTTCTTGCTTGAACACAAACACACGAGTGAGAAAGAGAGGTTGAGAGAGAGATTCACAAAACAAATCATTCTCCTCTGAGTTTTCCTAACAATATGTTTCACAAAAACGCAAGCTTAAGTGATTAGTTTCATCAATCAGAATCAATGTTAAATACAAGGTTTAACAAGGAATCGAAAAGCCTGAGAGAAACCATTAAGTTCAAATTATTTTCTTTGTTTTCCAAATAGTTGGTTTATTGGACTCTCCAAAACAAAATGACATATGCCCTCAAAAGATCGTCCAATAAGTGAAAATGTACGAGTCTCTATACACATTTACTCACGTACAACGCTGTTGGCTTTAGTAGAACTCCTTGCCCAATACAGCTTTTGATGAAGCAAAACTACTCGTGTTGCTACCACTCAGTGTGCATATACGCATACTTAACTTGAGAAAATATGTACGTCTTAGCACATTTCAGACTGTGTAATTAATTGTCAAATATTAGTCGGCATACCTTGTAATTAGGCTCCATATGAAGTCAAGCGGTGCGTTGATTTATTCATGTCCACATAGTTGATTAGTGTTTATACCAAAAAATTAATCAGTGGTCACATAATATTTTATGATAGAGCTGATTGCGCTTAATAATAAACTTCTTTGGAAAAGTGGGTTTGGGGTAGATTAGGTTGAAATTGTGGTAAACGTCCCTTTTACCTGTTTGGTAATATCTTCTCTTTATATTTAGTGGTGCCAGGCAAGGCTTGTGGATTCAATCATACAAAATATTATTGGTCCAGTAACCTGTGGAGACGAATATTAATAATTGATCAATCTCATCGTATCAGAATACCATATATTCAAAATACAATTACTGAAATAATATGATATCAGTGCAGGTAAATTGACATCATACGAAAAGATATATTAATGCACGCTCACTAGATGACAAAGGTCTTATTCGGACTTGTCACAAAAGCAGTCTTCCACATCTTATATACATGACCTCATGAAGGCCTACCCTAATCTGTTTTGCGTTAATTGGTCGATTTAATGTTCTTATACTCAGTTTATCAAGAAACCAATTTGTCAAAAACTCAAGGTTTACTGTTTGCAAAACGTGTACGTATTACGTTTTCTTGTTGGCCATATTCATAAAACACGTACACAAAATAGGTTTTGAATCCTTAGATTCACTCCATTAAAAAGTCACAAGAGCTCTATGCATGAAACTCTGATCAATAGTGCCCTACTTCTTATCAGCGGTTATAAGAGTTAGCGGTACATATGCGTGTTGTTATTTGCCATTATCAGAGATAATATTAGAAATTTATAGCCTGTTATATAGTTTTGAAAAATCAATGTAGGTTGTAGTCTTGCAGATTAAATTGGACATTAAGTGATCAAAATCTACACGCTCTAGTTTTGAGGATTGAAATTTCCGTTGATTAGATCGTCAGTGTGTGTCACGGTCACCCATAGTCAACAAAGTGATGGAATCACTGAAGCCTATAAAGTTCTAAGCCCACAAGGCCAATAAAACTCAAAAGGATGAGGTTTTTTGTATAGAGCCAAACCCAATTCAAAATCATGTTTGAAGATAATAAATTGAAACAAACTAAAAAAAATGTTTGATCATTGAACTGCAAATGTTTTTAGATTTACCGACAAAAAAAAAAATTAACATTTACAATATCTGAAAATTTAAGTCAGTAGATATCGACAAAATCAATTATGTAATAAATTTTAATAATACTTGTTCAAAAAGAGATTGAAGTATCGCACAAGCAGGCCACATGATGATGAGGTTCTGACGTAATAATAAAGAAGAAATCATTGTTTAAAAAAATTTTAACGACCGAACCGAACACACCATGGCTCCTCCGTCACATCCCCAAATTCCTATGAAGCGAATAGTGAGGATATCATACACCGACGTGGAGGCCACCGATTCCTCCAGCAGCGAAGACGACGAACAAACGAATACAGAATCGCCGTCGCTTCGAAAAGGGAAGAGGTTCGTCAAGGAGATCGTCATCGATCCCGCCGAGGTGAGAAAGACGCGGTTTAAGATCAGGATACCGGCGAGACTTCGAGGAGTGAGGCAGAGGCCTTGGGGGAAATGGGCGGCTGAGATCAGGTGCGGTAAAGCACACGGTGGACCTGTTCGCCTCTGGCTTGGGACATTCGAAACCGCACAGGAAGCTGCTTTGGCTTACGACAAGGCCGCGATTAAGCTGATTGGGCCTGACGCGCTGACCAATTTCGGCCCGGCGGTGAAGCAAGATTCCGATGCTGGAGGAGCCTCCGCAGCTTCTCGTGAAGTGGACTACTGATTCTCTCTTTCTTTCTTTTGTAAAAAATATTGATCATTTTTACCTTTAAGAGTCATCTTTGTACATGCAATATTTGAAGTTACTAATTAATTTCTCATTCCAGATTCTTGGTTTGCTATTGTATATAGATTGTACATTTGTGATCTTGTTTTTGTTTAGCTAATTGCACGAGACTTTGATGATAAGGACTAGTAGGTAAAAATACCACATGGTATTCAAAACCGGTTTCCTAGTTGTAATTACTCTGAAGTAACGTAAATACACTGTTTTATTTTGTTTTCAAAGAGCAAAGTTGAGCAGAGAGCTAAGACTTAAAGGTTTTAACAGGTACATGGTTCAATGGTTTTGGACCGGATAACAAATCGGGAGAGGATTAAACCGATCCGGTTAAGTAAACGATTGAAGATAAACCCATCCGTTCTTGTATCCTTCGGGGGAGATTGATAGCCGAAGTCGCCCACGGGAGCGAAGTGAGATGGCACAAGCCTACTTCTACTGGCAATCATCCAAGCTACGATTTCTGTTTCAATCATCCTCAACCATCTTCCTGAGATGTAGAGAAGAGTAAGTTGATGCTACTGAGGTGACGTGCAATATACTGATCAAAATGGAGGAAGCTAATGTGTTGATTCTTGGTCACGCGAAAGTGGGAAGCCTCTGCAAAGCTGGTGAGGTAGATGAAGCTTACAGATACTTCAGCAAGATGGAATTCCAGAGTCTAGCGAGAAGCCGAGCTTTGTTCCCTTTATGTTCGTCACTGAGAAGCAAAGCTCTGCTTCATGTAAGCATTAGAGTTATGTAAGTTCTCTGCCAGGTTGCTTCTTGACACTGAGTCATTTGCACAATGATGCGAAGCTATTTTTATCTATTTTGGAGCAAAACACCAATGATATATATATATATATATATAGTGGATCGGATCAGATTTCCGTTTTGATTATTATTATTTGCAATTTTTTTCTGTCTTTGAAAAATATTGAATATTAGTATTTGCTTTGATTTGTAAAGCTATGAATATCTTATTTTTTGGCCGAAACGAAATGAATGACGATTGAATTTTGCGGATGTTTTATCTATTCATAGATAATAAGTAAGTAAAGTTGTAAAGACTGATTTTTATTCAACATGTTAGCTTCTAATTTGAGAGTGATGATATGATCAAAACCAACATTGTATCATTAGGTTAATAGTCAATATCAAAGCTTAGAAATGAAATATGGGAAAAATATGTGGGATAACAAATCGTAGGATGTTTTGATGTTAATTTTTTAAGGAAAAATGATTGTCAGTCACTAAAAAGAACTAGATCTTGATCCGCGCAACAGTGAGGGTGTTAGTTTTTCAGTTTTATATATATTAATTTTAGATCATTTGTGGTATACATTTTTAACGTTAATCATATATTTAAATATTTTTATAACTATTTCAAATACAATAATTTTATAGTTTACATGTTATAATTAATCAATTGTTTAAAACCTTCATATGTATTTATCGCTTTTTATTATATATTTATCTTATCTTATTCTATTTGTATTTATTTATTGAACAAATTAATATATGCATTAAACAACATATTAAAAATTATATTGTATTAAATTTATGCTCCATTATGATCCGCCAACGTTCAAAGCCGAATTTTCTATTAGCAATACTTTTTACGTTTATTTATTTTAGACAATAAATTATTATATATACAAAAGTACAAAATATGTCAATTTTTATACATGTATTATATAGTTTGCGAATGTTAAGTCGTTATGTCATCATATTATATTTTTAGCATAAATATTTTATATTTATGAATATTTTATAAATTTATCAATTTAATATAATGTTAGCATATTTTGTTCAATATAATAATTTTATTTTAACATGAATTATTATTATTATAAAATAGATAAAAATAAAATAATTTTTTTTTATTTTTTTCATTTTATAAATGATAAAATAATATATATTAATGCATAATAATAGTTCATTGATAATTACGAAATTAGTTGAAATATTTACATAAACGTTTTGAAAATTAAGATATTGTTAAAATAATTTTCAACAGATTTGTTAATATATATATATATATATGTATTTATATTCAAAATGAAAAGATATCATGATTAAAAGAGTTTATATTATTAAATTTAATGAAATACATGTTAATTTTTATACATGTATTATATAGTTTGCTAATGTTAACCCGTGTTACCTACATCTTATATTTTGAACATAAATAATTTAATATTTATCATATTTAGCTCAATATAATAATTTTTCTCTTAAAATAATTGATTATGATTACATAATAGATAAAATAGGATATAATTTATATTCTTAATTTTATAAAATATGTTAATGTATAATAATATTTCATAACTAATTTCAAAATTAGTGAAAAAAATTTTATATAGTTTTTGGAAATTAAGATCTTGTTAAAATCTTTTAAATAGATTTTGTATGAATTTTTAATATATATATTTATATTTAAAATAAAAAGATATCAAAAGATATTGTGGTTAAAAGTAGTTCAAAGATTCTATATATTATTAATTTTAATAAAATACATTAGTAAAAAATTTAAAGGATGATCCAGATTAAAAAATCACACATTAAATAAATTATGACTTCTATTTTAATAAATAAGATACACCCCTATAGTTATACATGTAACTGTAGGATTCCCGTGATAATATTTCTAAATTATGTGTTATATTGCTAATACCATATAGAATATCGTTTTTTGAAAAAAAAAGTATTGCTAATACCATCAACGTAATTCCAATAACTAAAAAGTGTTTCAGAATTGGAAAACAACAAATTTTAATAAACTTTGACATATTTTAACATGTTCTCGGTTGTAAACATTGTATTTGAATACTTGATCTATATATTTATTTGTTTATTGATCTTTTGTATGTGTATTAGGATCCATTTTTAAGAGTTTGGTTGTTGAACTTCATGGATTTCAAATCCGACTCACTTTTTGGCTATTGGATTTTTTTTTTTTTTTGGTAAAATAGCTATTGAAATTACACTAGTAACATAACACAAATATCACATGATAATTCAACATTCTAGTTTTTAAATAGAATTTCTTTAAGATAGCCACTTTTAGTTTATTTAAAAAAAAAAAGAGTTTTCAAGGAGGAAAATGATAAAAAAAAATTTCTAAAGGGTAAGTAAACATTTATACCCCTAGGGTTAATTAATCTAGACTTAGGGTTTAGAATGATGGGGTAGGAAAATTGAGCATTTTATTCCCCCAAGTATTTGAAATCGGCAGTTTTAATACTCAAGTATTGCTAGCACGGAATTTTTCCCCAACTAATAGAGGAATGCACAAAATTGGGAATGAAATAGTCAATTGTCAACTGATGACGGAAAATATTGGTTTCTGTTAACTTTATGACGGTTAAATATTCGAATCATAATTTTATGCATTTGATGATTATTTGGGGAATAAATATGCATATATAATACTTCAGTATTTAATTTGCCTATTGAAAATACTCAGAGTAATTAAAAGAATCAATAGATTTTTTTAAAGTCATTATTTAAAATATTTCTTGTTAGATATAACCAATATACATAATTTTTACTTTTTGAAAGATATTTTTGAGTTTTATAATGACGTAAAAAATAAAACAAATAACTATAGTTGCATGATTGTATCACAAGGTTGATATACTTCATGTTTATAAATAACTCAACAATCTCTTTTAAAAAGTAAATATCTAGTATAATGATTATAAAAATTAAAATAAATATTAAAAATTAAAATTTTTAAAATAGATTTGAAAAGCATTTTATAATTTTAAAAAGATAAAAGGTTCAAATTTTTAAAATATATAATTCGAAACTATAATTATTTAGTTATTTATATATCTATAAAGCAATTGGTAGAAAAATCTTTTTTTCTCTTTTATGAAACATTTTTGGTCATTTTCCCCATTTGAAGCTCTTTTGATGACAAATTTTTAAAATGGCTATTTGAAAGAATTGACCATTTTAAAATAACAAACTTGTTTTATAGAATTGAATATCTATATACAGTAAAAATTATATAAATTAATAATGTTGGGACTATGATAACTTATCAATTTATTAAGTTATTAATTTAAAGAAAATTTCCATTTTTTAAATTTTTTTTTTTTTAAAGAAGAAAATAATATTTTATTTCATAATATTATATATTAGTAAAAACTTTATACATTTTATGCATGTTGAATATATATGGAAGTATACAAATGAGCTTTTATATGTAATTTGATAAAGTAATATACAAATGAGTTTTTATATGTAATTCGATAAAGAAATATTGAAATAAAAAATTAAAAATTAGAGACACAATTCATTTTGAAGATTCAATCACAACAAAATGTTTTATTTATATACATTTAAAATTTATATATCGTAATTATTAATTTATGATTTCAATGGAACCATATATATTTAGGTAGAAGTTTTCTAAATACTAATATGTTATTATTTTATCGATTATGTCATTTCTACACCGATCCAACTTGAGACCAGAAAAATTTATTAATTTACCGTATTTATTAATTTACTGAGTTTATTAATTTACCGAATATTAATCCATAGAATTTCTACCGTATATAAAGAAAGATTTTCCTCACTCTTAAACCTCCGCATCACTAATTAGATTCACTACAAAACGAGACGTGTCTTTAAAAAGAGACAATGAACTTGGTTTTTCATGTGTTTTTTATGACGTTTGATATTGGGTCTTTTGGTTTAATTCTGAATTGGGCTTTGTGATTTGTGAAGGGTTTCACCAGCACACACTTATGTCGGTGTCTTCTCCGAATCATAAAACAGACTTATTTTACTGATGTCACAGAAAACAACATACCTATTATTCAATAGATTTATTTGATCAACCCACTACAAAAATAACACTTTACCATAGTTTTAGAGTTAAAGGACACAGCATATTTGATCATTGAGAAGGACAACAACATTGATATCTAACAATTTTAGGATCGGATAGAATGCATAAACCGTTTTTGTAACCTAATTCTTCAACACAATGGTTATAGCATTCTTGAAATGAGAATTTATCGTTACACTCTGGTCCACAAATCGGATACGCAGTTTGCACAAAAATTTCCGCTTCAACTACCAAGCATCAAAAAAAATAATTGGAGAGGCACACAAAATTATATAATGAAATATATATTTTGAAAAGAAAAAGATATACCAGGATGAAAACCACATGAAATGGCAGCCATAGCAACAAGAGTGAAAATAACCATCAGTTTGAAGAAATCCATTTTTAACTCTTTCTAATACTCGGGTTCTTAACAAACCAAGAATGTTGTATAGTAAAAAAACAAACAAATCAAATTGTATATGTCTAATATCTGGTTTGATGACCGGTAGTTGACCATGAAAGAGATCTATTTATAAAAGTACATGAAAAGATCGTAAGTTACATGACTCGTAAAAGTATATACTGTTTTGGATGGATATAATAAATTACTATTTAGAAAAGATTACATTTTGTAGTCAAACATTTGACTTGGCCAAGTATTATAATTTCTATATATTATGCGCCCATCTAGCTTAACATGGTAAATGGTAAGATCCAAAGAATCCAATCTGATATTCATCGATCCAGTCTAAAGTTGGTCCATCGATCTTTGCCCGAACATTCCGAGATTAATGCTCAAAGAACCATTGTCTCGAGGGGACATATTGGAGACAAATGTCCCACATCGGGTATTGGAATGGATTCTTAGTAATATATAAGATAGATGAGCCACTCCACTTATCACCAATTGGTTTTGGGTTAGAAGCTCATCTAGCTTAACATGGTATCAGAGCCCCATCCGAACAATCAAATCCGATCTATTATCGATCCGGCCCATAGTCGGCCCATCGATCCTTGCCCAAGCATTCCGAGATTGACGCTCAAAAAGCCTTCATCTCGAGTGGGCGTATTAGTGATATCACTCAAATTACCCTAAGGAGTGACTTTACTCTCTCAAATAAGAGGTTCAGTTGTAGTACTTAGGGATCGAATCCACAGAGAGCTAGTGTACAAATAAGATGCAATCTTAATGACTATGCTAGGTTGAAAATAGTTTAAAGTAAAGTGCAGGTTTGCTGAGTAAGGATGAGATTACTCAGTTGAAAGGATTTGGTTTTTAAAACAGTAAAGAAAAGTAGTTAGATTCAGGGTAAGTATTCAGAAATTCAGGATTATAAATACTATAAAGGCTAACAAGTTGCTTGCATGATATGTCAGAGCTCAACACTTATTAAATGAATCCATCAGCTCTCGCATTATTTAGACCATCTATTACTTAGATGCTAAATGGTGTTGCGGTCGGCTACTCTGCCGATGGTATCGCTCGATAGTTCGATAGGAATATCGACCGATACACCTCTAGCTACGTCGATCGATTACTCATAGGAGTATCGATCGATCTGACTCTAAGCAAGCTTTATGCTGAAGTTGATACAATGCTCACCATGATCTTTGATCAGCTTTCGCATATCTCAAGAGGGTCATAGCATGTTTAGGATGTTGTCAGGTATTGCATGTAATGAACAATGCAATCCAAGTTCATGTTCTAGGTAGCTAAGCTAGAAAAAGCATTAGTGAACAATCTTAACAATAAATATCACAACTATAGCAATTATAGGCTGAGGCTAATCCCTCATATCCTATTTAAATCCTAAATCTAACAAGTGAATCTACTCAGACATGGCTAAGTAGTTCATAGCAACAAGGTAATAATAGAAGTTCATAGACCTATTAGAGGGTGAACACTTAGGTTCCAATCACAAATATCTTTGGATCTCTCCTCTAAGTCTAGAATTCTATAACCTTTGTTAACAATTAAAGAACTGAATAGAACTTTATTGAGAACTTGCAAAGTAATGAAAACAGTACAAGAAAATGAGAAGAAGAAGAAACTCTTTTAGAACTTAAACAACTCTTAAAAAAAACTCTAGCTTTGCCAGAACACTTAGGCACATATAAATATGAGTTCATTAGGTTAAAAAACTCGCCAGAGGCATTCTTGTAAAATGTGATATCTTGGGCTTCAAGTTCGGCCAGGTCCAACTTGTCTTTCAGCCGCCTCAGTATCGATCGATAGTACAGGGTGTACATCGATCGATTATGGTCTCGATGTATCGTTCTTCGGCTAATGTGTGTCGATCGATTGCACATAGTGTGCTTCGATCGATGTGTAACTCTGGTGTCGACCTCTGGTCTTGATCTCGGGTGAACTCTTCTTTAAGCTCCAAAAAGGCACCTAAAACATCACTTTTCTCCAAAATGCTTCTGAATCTGAAAACATACCTAATAGACTCCAAAACATAGGTAATAGTAGTAAAAACACTCATATACCATGGGTAAAAACGGGTAAAATCCATGGTATATCAACTCCCCAGACTTAACCTTTTGCTTGTCCTCAAGCAAACACACAGCGATCTTTATGAAAGAGGTTTTGAAAGCAGGGACTAAATAAAATTCAAACTTAGAATCATAACCTCTACTTTGTTGCAACCCACATCTAAGAGTCTATCAATCACAGAAGCACATTATGCAATATCCTAACTGAACAACCTTGATCATCTAGCCAACAACTTAGCAATCATGTCTGACTAACCCCTCTACTGATTTCATTTCTGTACATAAAAATAAAAGTGCAGGCTTTACCTTGAGAGTATCGATCACAGGATGCAAGGTTGCTCAAACAAGTATCTGGACCTGCAGGTAAAATTAGTTCCTATCCTCTCTCTACTATTTCTCTCCTAGTCAAGTCTGCTTTCATTTGCAAGATATTGACCAAGATTGACAGGCTTCCATGAATCAAGCCTTAATGGTTGCAGCCACCAAGTCCTGTTCACTTTTTTGACCTATATCCTAGGATTCATTCTTGAAGCAAGTCTTGAAGGGGTAACCACCAAGCCTGTTCGAACCCTTTACCTATAGAATTCTTATGAATCAAGTCTTGAGGGGGTAACCGCCAAGCCCTGTTCGAATTCCTTCCTAGTTAATAACTAACTAATCCTAGAACATAAATTTAAGATAATTTTCGATTTTTTTTTTTAAGAAGAAGAAAAATTAAATCTAATTTCGAAAATGAGAGAGAGGGTGATAAAACTATCTACACAAGGCTTTTACCTTCCAGACTTGTTTGAAGCATCCGATCCCATGTATACCAAGCCCCAAGACAAGCAAAGAATTGTCAGGTTAGGTTGGAAATCAGATTTGGTTCCTCCAGACAATCAATGAAAGTGTTGTCATAGCTGATAGGTGATCAACTTTAGCATCTATAGTACATTCTGCATCAACAAATCTAAGAATGGTGCCTAAAAGATTGGTTAGATAAAAAGTGAAAATTTAATTTATCATTATCCCTTTCTTAACTCAATAAAAACCATTTTGAAAATATTTTTGGATGAAATCAAAAGGTAAACAACATCAGTAAACATCCCCCCAGACTTAAATCATACACTGTCCCCAGTGTATAACCAGTCCAGTAAAGGCATAGGTAATAATAAAGTACACTGATATCAAAAAGTTTAGAACGATATATCTAACCACGATGCGTATCGATCGATGTTGAGTCGCATTCGTCGATCGCTTCTGTGTGGTTCATATCGATCGATATCGACAGTGTCATGTCGGTCGATTTCGATGGCAATCGTCTAATTGTAACTGCAAAGAAAAACAAATATGAAAAATAAAATCCTAAAGATAAAAAATAAAATGAAAAACTACCTAACAGTGGGTTGCCTCCCACTCAGCGCTTTGATTATAGTCATCTAGCTTGACTTTGGATGGAATGAGCTACTGAGATGAAGTCCAGGTACTTGTTGAGAAACAAGTATCCTCTGTATCTTTCTTCTCACCGAACCATGCGTCAAATAGGATTCTTGTGGCTTCATATTCTCTGGTTCGTTTCTTCTTTATCTCAATCTACTCATCAGTGATCCTTTGAATCCTTTCTTCATGACTTTCAATGCTGAACTCGTGCCATCCTAACTTCTTGTAGGCATGTTCTGAAATATCACTAAGCTCCGCTTGCATTGAATCAAGGCGTTGGATCATTTTGTCTTGGATGGAGCTGGTATCGATCGATTCCTTGGTTGAAATATTGTTCGATGGCTGTTGAAGTCCATCGATCGATGCGCTGGTTGCTCGGTCGATCGATTCTAAGGGTGCAGGTCTGCTCGCAAGTTGTCTCTGAATAGCTTTAATTTCTTTCTGCATCCCTTCTATGCTAGATTCCATGCCTCCGACCTCGTTAACAAGCGGGAAATACGTTTGGTCTAGAGGATTGATGCATCAGGGATATATAATCTGATTCAAGGTGGAGTGAGTCACGGGTTTTTCTGTTTTAGAAGATGTCTTGATTGGTTCAGCTGAAGGGTAAAAGTTTCGGTTAGCAACTTGGTCATCTCAAGAGAGTAAGAGCTGAAAGGAAAGGTTATCCATGAAAAGAGGATCGTGGATATGTTCAGTGTGTCAAGGCCAGAAGTGTCAAGATCAATTAACAAGTACAAGGTGCATCAGAAGGAGATTTGTAAGAGGAATCTTACATAAGGTTATTTTGTAGGCGAGACAAATAAATCGACATATGTATCAGGAGTACACTACAGTAAAATTGATACATGGGAGCCGAGTATGATGCAAGGTAAAACGTGGTGAGGTACTTAGTTAAACTGAGGTATTAAGCAGTGAAAATGAAGGATAGTGAGATGAATCAAAGTAAGAAACTGTTAGAAGACATTATAGGGATTTCAGGGAATTTTCTTACAGTTTGTTCATCTCAGGAAGGGTTAGACTTGTTCTCCACAAGCAGGCTCATCTTAAGCTCAAGTCATGGAGCTGAAAGAAGTTTCATGAAAGGTATGAGTGCAGAAAAAGCTGATTGCATTTATGGAACAGAACAGGGAGAGTTTTGTATATATGGTCTCATCATAGGGGAATACTGAGGCAGATTCCTCAGGAAAGTACATTAGCAAATGGTCATATACTCATTGATGGCCAGGTACTCATCAATCTGATGGCGGGTTCAATGACTAACAGGACTATTCAAGTCGTTGATCGTGATGCACAGGTTTACGGCGTTTGGAGATATATCAATACAAGAAGGGTATTGAGGTAACAACTGAGTAAAGGAGGGATATCAAGGATTCTAAATGGGATATCACAGGCAGCTCGTGAAAGAGATCCAAGGCGTATCATGGACTAGATGGTATGAGGTTTAGTTCATTCAACTAGCAGTGTAGTCTAAATCTGTTAGTGGAGGTTCTGTTGTTGTAGAACAGTTTGATCAGATGGTGGAGCAAAGATGTTTGTGTCGAAAGTATTCCTAATCAAGTGGTGTTAGGCGGCATGTCCTGCTAAAGATGTGCAGCGGTACAAAGTAATGCTCAAGTGTAATCTGTTCAACAACATCAAGGGTATGTCAAAGACTGTTTCAGAGATATGAAGCATGAGTGACTTCAAGGGTTTGCGATTGATTCGAGGAGAATGATGTTGTAGCAATTTTTGTTAACAACATGACGAGTGAACCAAGATTATGTCGAAAGTCTATCCAGCAGTGATGGGGATGGCGGGTCCTGTTCAGAGTAACAGCGGTACAAAACTTGTTCAAGGCTGGAGTGTTTTAAACAAGTAGAGAATCAGAGATTGTTTCAGGTCTGAAGCATATATGGTTCGAAGGTTGCTGCACAAAATTCATGTAATTTGGTTCAAGGCTCAGTGCACGAGTGGAATCAAAAGACCAAGGAGGAAATCAACTCGCAGAAGGATGTTCAGGGTTCTAGTCAAGCACTTGAACATGTTCTTGAATTGACAATAAGGTTGTGTTGTTGATAAGTTCACGAGGAGTAACAAGATATGAAGTAACACGACGTCAATGAGGAGTTGAGCTTGATACTTGGAGTGTAGCAGTTAGGTTAGCAACTCAAGACAATATATGAAGGTGATTGAAATTCAGAATGGCAATGGGATTGTCACATACCTTTCATCAATGGTGATGTCTATTTTCATTGATGGGGCTAAGTGGATTTAAGTGTTTAATCTACTTAAGCGGTTGTGGTGTATAAGTATGAGCTTATGTAGGTTTCAAGAAGGTCATGGAGGACTTCAATCGTGGCTCAAGGTGGAGCTGAGAGAAGTGAGACTAGATAAGATAAGACAAGGAGATGCAGAAAATGAGCATGTTTACTCAAGCATCAGGAGGTGTCGAGCACAAAGGAAGGATTATGGACTTAGACCAAACAGGTAAAGATTTGTGAGGTTTGGTCAAACCCATCGGACTTGTTCATCGGCTGGGCCGAGTTGCACAATTTACGCGTGGACAACCTATGGACATAATCGACAAAGCCCATTAGGTTAAGTGCTGACAATACAAAGAAGCAGAGATCACGACAGTGATTTCTAAGCCAAGCTTCTGGGAGGTACGAGCCTCAAGAATCTAGGAAGGACTTCCATGGCGTCTCTTAGAGAGATAGAGTAAGCTAGAGATGATAGTTATTCTAGGTTTAACTCTTAGCCATGTACTTCTTTTGTATATCTCTTTGTACTCTCTAGGGTTATTGTAACTGGATAGAGAGAGAGAGAGAGAGAGAGAGAGAGAGAGAGAGAGAGAGAGAGAGAGTCTATGATCTTGTAAACCACATCGGAGGTGTTTTTCGAATACTTTATAGTGGATCATGGATCTACCCCAGATGTAGCAGTGCAGCCGTGAACTAGGTAAAAATTTATTGAATCATGAATAAAGATTGAATCAATGGGAAAGATCAAGGGACCAGAGGATTGTAGTGAACCTCAACAAAATCTTGTTAGAGTTACGATTGACTCAACAAGTGGTATTAGAACCTAAGTATTCCGCAACACATCTTCCGTAGGAACATTATGATTACCCTCACATACCTGGTCAAGCCGTTCTTCATCGTGGAAGTCACCGCAATGGTGCTAAAGCTATAACTAATGGAACACGAGCCAACTTGATTATGTGGTGTAGAAGGTAAAGCCTTTCACACTGATTTTCACGGTCTAACTAAGCTACATCAGTGTTTAGATATTTTCATCAGCAAATGTAGCTAGTTGCATATATGTTGAACCGTATCAAAAGTTGTAATTAAGTTTGTGTGGATTTCATTTATTCGTTGTCTTTTTCATGTAGCTCAGCTTTTCGAGCAACTATGAGTTCTCGAAAAGATTTCCCAAGATGGTGCGGAAAATGCAGAGTTGGTAGACATAATAGAAAGCCTGCAAGCGGCCAGTATAGAGGTAATATCAAAGCTGCACTATAGATGATATATTGCAAGCAGTTTTTTTTTCTCCTCATGTGGTTGTTGTTTCTATTCTCTTTTGAAGTAATTTTCAGTTGCTGAAGAGCGGAGAAGGAGAAGCCAAGAGACTTGCAATGTAAATATGGATTTGCTTCTTAAACACCTCTAATAAATTAACATATTTGACAAAAAAAACTATATGTAAAATAAAAAACATCTATCTTGTTTATATCAATTCAGTGGCTATGTCTACAGAGGCAATGTAAACACTTCGTTTGTACTTATTAATACCTTTTTGAAAAGATGAATTTTGTTATATTTTTCTAATTGATTTTCTTTGCCAAAAATTTGAAATTCCATTATAAAATGACAATAAGTAAGACTAACTAGGATTTTCCTGGCAAAAAGAAATAAAAACAAGGTTATGTTTCGAATTGCTGTAAAAATAAGATTCTTAAAGTGAAGCCAAATGAAAAACATAAATCAATATTTCATATTGATATTGTTGACTGCGCCTCTTAGAGAGTTTGAGAATTTTGAAAAGCTTTTCAAGTAAAAATGTATGAAATCATGATCTCCTAGTTGCAGTGACAAAACAATTGGGTGAGTATTTCTTGGAGTACTAAGCTCCTATCTTCAGTGATACATTATTATGTTATACTCTATATATAATAATATATTTTTTTGTTGTTTGATTTGCTATGCATACTTCTTTGAGCCCAAAAAGTCCTATGTACATTGTTGGCTCTAGTGTTTGTTGGAAAAACTCCTCCCGACTCATTATAGTCTGCACCATCTTCCCACGCTTGGTCCGCTTGTTCTTGTGTCTTATATAAGATGAGACCCGATGACAGAGATCCATGTTGAGAGTAGGGGTATCAGCTACACCTCTTAAAACCTATAAATTATTTTTGTATACTGTGAACAACGAAGAAACATAGCTCAATTGATAGAAATATATGGTCTGACACTTCTAAGGGCTTGATTGGTAGAACATTAGCATGAGCATTATATTCTTTATTATCCAATCAATAATTTTTACCAAAGTATTTAGGATAGCATTTAGAAGATGCAAATGCTCTCTAAATGTTCTTTGTCCAATGCTCTCATGTGAAGTTTTTGAGAGAGCATTTGCATTTAAAATATATATAAAATTTAAAATTAATTAATTTATTTTGTTTAATAATATCACAAAATTATATTAGGCTTCAAAAATAATTTTATCTTCAAAAATAATTTATTTTAAAAAAATAAAAAAATTATTTTCTTTGAAAATAAATTAGTTTATTTTATTATTTTATTTAAAAATCAATTTTTATTTTCAGAAAAATAAATTTATTTTTAGAAAAGTAAAAAATATTCTTTAAAAAAAAATAGTTTAAAAATAAATCTTTATTTAATTTTTATAAGTATATTTAATTTTTAAAAATTAATATTTATTTTTAAAATATAAATTTTATTTTAAAATTAATATTTATTTTTAAAATATAAATTTTATTTTAAAATTAATATTTATTTTTAAAATTATATTTTTATTTTTTAGAAAATTTTTATTTAAATTTTTTTTTTTAATTTTTAAAAGAATAATATTTGCAATCAAAATATGAAATATATAAAATATGATTTATTATTGTGAATAAAATTATAAAATTAATATATATCATAAATATACCTATATTATTTAGAAATGAATAAATTATATATTATATACTAATTTTAAATATAGTTTTATATATGAATCATGTTCTGCTGTAACTGCTATACCAATCACCATATTAGCTAGATTTATGAGGAATCTTAGCTACTTGTTGTCTGAACTGATAGCATCTTCTTTATTCTTTCTTTATCTATTTGTCTTACGTCAAGGCACAGAAACATAGCTAATTTGCATATGAGTGTCATTTTGCACCATTTTTTTTTGGTTAGGGATCAAAGGCCCAACATATTTTTAACTTTTTTTATTTGGATCCATATGTTTTTTGGACTGGACATAGTTTATCTCTAGTTTAATTTAGTTATTGTCAATGTTTTTATTTGGGCCCAAATTTGAACATTTACCTTTATAAACCCAAATTTAAACATTTAGTTATTATCATTTTTTAATTTGTGTTTCTAAATAAGAAAATAAATCTAAAAATTGAATATTGTATATAATCACTAATTTAATAATATTTCATTTTATATTTATTTTAAATAAATATTTACCTCAAATAATTAATTTAATTTATGATACCAGTTAAAAAAATTTATGAATCCGCCACTACCCGATGATCTTGTCGGTCCAAGAAAAGACCGAACTAGATCCAACAGCATGTCTGATTGACCAATATGGACTCCATCAACATCACAAGCAAGGGCAATGTCGAGCCTGTTGTTTATCAGCAAAAAAGCTGTTGGACCGGCATATTTCAGCGAATGATTTTGCTTCTTCGAGAAACCCCCGAGTTTCAGCTTCTTTCTCCTGAAATATTGAATCCAGAAAGAAACCCTAGTAAACTTGAGATTAGCCTTTTTAATACAGTTATCAGAGACAAAACTCTCACGCCAAAAATCCTCCACATAAATTTTTTTAAAACTTCTCTAAAAGAAAACATTCCACTTAAATTAGTTGTGGGCTTTTGTGGCAGGCAGACTAATATTATATCACAGAGAGCCATGAAGCATAGCATATTATGCAAGAAAATGTTGTGGGAGAAAAAGGATATAGATGTTCTTATGCATTACACAGCTAAGAGAATGGAAGAGCTTTTTGCAAGCTCTGCTGCAATACACGAAGCCAAGTGCAACCAGTCCTATGTCGATCGAAATTGCATAGGTGATATATCATGTTACCAAATATGAAAGTTTTTATGTCAATGAATAATATCATTTGGAGAAACTCTAATTTTGGGTATATATTTCGTAATACATGTGTGAAGCTAATATGTATATTTGGCCTTAACTACTAAAGGAAAATTTGTATAACAAACGATTTACATTTATCATATAAGATTCCAATATTAATTATACATCATTTGTTATCATTTACCTGAGAAAAAAAGCACCAATAAATTAAACCGAACGTCATACTCAATAATCCATTTTCTTATATTGTAAAAGTCTCGTCGAATAGTTTTTAGATTTTGTATTGGTATGGCCCATCATTAACCACCAAATTTAATATTCTTGGACCAAACTTTATTCAGTAACCCAAATTTTTTTTATGAATTCAAAAGGTTGGTGAGACAGTATGAAAATTTCTTGGATTCAAGAAAAAGAAGTGTCTGCAATGGATCAAATATAATCAGATTTAATGTTCTTGATTACGTATGAACAACCTAACTGATAAATATAAAGTATTTTCATATAATTAATAGTCTATACTTTTCACAATATTTATATGTTATATTGCTAACACCATCAACATGATTCTAATAGCTAAAAAATGTGTTAGAATTGGAAGCCAACAAATTTTAATAACCTTTGACATATTTTAACATGTTTTTGGTTGTAAATATTGCATTTGAATACTTAATTCATATATTTAATTTCTTTATTAATTTTTTGTATGTGTATTAAGATCCATTTTTAAGAGTTTGGTTGTTGAATTTCATGGATTCCAAATGCAGACACACTTTTTAGCTATCAAAATTATGTTAGTAACATAACACAAGATAATTCAACATTCTAATTTTTAAATAACAAATTTTCTTATAAAATTGAATATACAAGTATATAATGTTTTTGGATGCATATAATAAATTACTATTTAGAAAAGATTACATTTTGAAGTCAAACATTTGACTTGACCAGAAAATATAATTTCTTAATTACCCAAAAAACCAGTCAAGGTTTCTTAAAATGTAAGAGACTCCATATTTGTTTCCTTGGTGGATGTTCTATAAATGCAAAGCCCTAACCCTCCAAACCATCGTCATCTCATTCATGCATCAAACATAAATCTTAAACGACCATCGGTTTTCTAACCTGAACCTACATTCGTACATTAGCCCTAAGTCGGCTTAGATCTATGGCTCTCGATCAACAGCAACCGCAAGCGTCGCTTGACAATGATGAGCAAATCCAGGTAACACTTCCCCTCCGCTGTGGATCTTCTTGTTTGCTCGACCTTCCGTTTCTTGAAACTGAGTTTTGACTTTGTACCTTATTTCTTCGTGAGAACAGATTCAGAAGCATAGAGAGTACAAGGAGAGAGTCTTGTCTTCTTACCAGGTGAGGCTTTGTTTTTTTTCTTCTGTTAGTTTCATTGAATCTTTATAGGTTTTTGTCCATCTGATTTTTCAGCGTCTGCATGGAGAGATCTATTCTCTTGACCCAGCTAGTTTCTTCGTGCCTTCGTTTCTTAAAGCTGTAACTTCGAAGTCGGAGGAGAACTTGAAAAGTATTATGGTTCAGGCCGCTCCTGGGATTTACACTTTTGAGATGCTCCAGCCAAAGTTTTGTGAAATGTTACTAGAAGAGGTATGAATTGAGTTAAATTTAATGGGTTTGCTTGTTTTGGCTATAGGCTATTCTTGTCTGTCAGATTCTTAACGTTTGCTCAGGTTTTACATATGGAGATATGGGCCCACGATTCAAATCTCTTATTAAGGAGACCCAGTACGTTGAACATATTTGGTGTTGCTCTTGATGATTTTGGCTTTGAAAATATGCTCCAGAAGTTGCTTGAGGACTTTATAAGTCCTATATCTCAAGGTTTATCATTCTACTTGTGATTGTACATTTTGGGTATTGTTGTGAAATATGTATGTGTGCTCAAGGTTTTTTTTTTTAAATCTTCTGTCAGTTCTGTTCCCAGAAGTCTGTGGATCCGGTTTAGATTCTCACCATGGCTATGTTGTTGAGTATGGAGAATATATAGAAACTGATGTTGGTAAGTACTGGGAAGCTTCTCACTGGTCTCTTCATTAGTTAGTTAGGTTTGGACTAATATTTGCTTTGTTAATTTTAGCGTACCATGTGGATGACTCAGAGGTTACTTTGAATGTCTGCTTGGGTAAACAATTTTCTGGTGGAGAGCTGTACTTTAGAGGTGTGAGATGTGTTAACCATATGGATTCACCAACTGGTGAAGAGGTAATAGTGAAATCTATCATCAAAGCAATCATTGTATCATTTATTATAATAGTATGTTTAGTGATGTCCTCTCAACCACAAGGATGTTTTCACCATGTTTATAGTGAGTTTAGAACTGATCAGCTTAGTTTAGTACTCACATCATTCTTCGTAATTCTTCAGTAGGAGGTTTAGTTCGTTGTTATTTACTTTTAAAAGAAAAAATTTCTTCCGTAGGAACATTATGATTACCCTCACGTACCTGGTCAAGCCGTTCTTCATCATGGAAGTCACCGCCATGGTGCTAAAGCTATAACTAACGGAATACGAGCCAACTTGATTATGTGGTGTAGAAGGTAAAGCCTTTCACACTGATTTTCATGGTATAACTAAGCTACATCAGTGTTTAGATATTTTCATCAGCAAACGTAGCTAGTTGCATATATGTTTCATGAACCGTATCAAAAGTTGTAAGCTTTTTTGTGTGGATTTCATTTATTCTTTGTCTTTCTCATGTAGCTCAACGTTTCGAGCAACTATGAGTTCTCGGAAAGAGTTCCCAAGATGGTGCGGAAAATGCAGAGTTGATAGATACAATAGCAAGCGGCCAGTATAGAGGTAATATCAAAGCTGCATTATAGATGATATATTGAAAGCACTTTTTTTCTCCTCATGTAGTTGTTTCTATTCTTTTGGGGTAATTTTCAGTTGCTGAAGAGGGGAGAAGCCAAGAGACTTGCTGAGCTTGCTTCAAGATTATCTGCTGATTTTAAACTATATGTAATTTGAGTCTTTTTTATCTTTTTGGGGGATTCTAAGATATGGATTTGCTTGTTTTTGCACCTTTAGATTCAAGTTCTCTTGTATCTATCGATTGCTATTTCTATGAAATAAATTTACATATTTGACAAAAAAAACTATATACAAAATAAAAAAACATCTATCTTGTTTATATCAATTCAGTGGCTATGTTGGTAGAGGCAATGGAAACACTTTGTTTGTACGTATTAACACCTTTTTGAAAAGGTGAATTTTGTTATATTTTCTGAATTGCTTTTTTTCTTGCCAAATATTTGAATTACCATTTTAAAATTTTTAAGAAATTACAATAAGTTAAGACTAACTAGGATTTACCTTAGCAAAATAAAATAAAAACAAGGTTATTTTTAGATTTGCTGTAAAAGATAAGATTCTTAAAGTGAAACAAAATGAAAAACATAAATCAATATTTCATATTGATATTGTTGACTGCTTCTCTTAGAGAGTTTGAGAATGTTGAAAAGCTTTTCAAGTAAAAGTGTATGAAATCATGATCTCCTAGTTGCAGTGACAAAACAATTGGGTCTCTTGGAGTAAGCTCCTATCTTCAATGATACATTATTATATTATATATATAATAATATATTCTTTTGTTCTTTGATTTGCTATGCATACTTCTTTGAGCCCATAAAGTCCTATGGTACATTGTTGGCCCTAGTGTTTGTTGGAAAAACTCCTCCCGACCCAATATAGTCTGCACCTTCTTCCCACTCTTGGTCCGCTTGTTCTCGTGTCTTACATGAGACCCGATGATCTGGTCAGGCCAAGAAAAGACCGAACTAGATCCAACAGCATGTGTGAATGACCAACATGGACTCCATCAACATCACAAGAAAGGGCAATGTCGAGCTTGTCGTTTTATTAGCAAAAAAATCCGTTTGACCGGCATATTTCAGCTAATAATTTTGCTTCTTCGAGAAACTCTCGAGTTTCAGCTTCTTTCTCCTGCAATGTTGAATCCAGAAAGAAACCCTAGTTAACCTCAGCTTTCATCAGTTATCATACCATCAGAGATTAGCCTTTTTAATACAGTTATATTATCAGAGACAAAACTCAAACGCCAAAACTCCTCCACATAAAATTTTTGAAAACTTCTCCAAAAGAAAACATTCTGCTTAAATTAGTTGTGGGCTTTTGGCAGACAGACTAATTTAAGCAGAATGTCGTATATTGGCAGACCAATATAAGAATCTCACTGGGCTTTTGACTGCTTAATTAAGTCGTCTGGAAGGTCGTCCAGCTGGAAGACCTTCCAGGCGACTTATATATAGTCGTCTACTAAGTCGTCCAGCTGGAAGACCTTCCAGACGACTTAATTAAGTAGATACCTGTCTCAAGATAGCTTCTCTCATTGATCTGCGGCCTCTGCTGCCCTCGTAAGCCGATGTCGGTGGAGGCGGACTGTTTGCTCTGGGACCACCAATACTAGCACCCAATTCGGCATAGCTGTGTACACCCGGACACGAAGAACTTGTATAAACCCATCCCGCGATTAACAGCCAGTAATATCTTTGTTCCACAAAGAGTCCATCAACACCTTAAACGCGACTCTCTCCATGGATAATTCTCAAACCGTTCTAAATCCATCACTAGCCTTGCGGACTAGATCGTGTAGCGGTTGAAAACTTTCTCCTTTCAATGAATCGGTGAAGATGGAAAGATGCAGCGAGCTGCGATCTTCCGTGGACCAATCCTCGCATCTCTTGATCTTTGCTATTATCGATCGATGGTTGGCCCAGCTTCGGATGAACTCCGGCATCCCCGAAAGAAACCATCTCTTTGGTAACTTCACATTTTGGTGTCTCAAAGTCCTCGATGTACTCGCGGTTTAGACTAGTGAGGTTTTCAAACTCTAACGGTGAAAACCTCAAAGGTTCTGACCAACGAGAGACCACATCTCATACTTCTTTTAATGTCCAGCTTGGCCAGGCATGTAGTGAACCAGCCTTGAAGCCCAACCAAATCCCTGCTCCTTGAACTTGATGAAAACTTCCAAACTTCGACTCCTTGAGCTCTTCAAATTAGTCATCGGTAAGAGCTTCCCTAAGAGCAGTATGCAACTTGTTATTATCCGTATGATACGAAATGCTATTGTGGGCTTCGGCTCTTCCCCTAATGTGTATAACCTACGGGGAGTTCTGGAATATCCATCCTTTTTGTGCGCAAAATAATCAAAGACAACAATAGAGATAAGCTAAACAAGCTAAATCTAACAAGAACACAGAAAAGTCGAACACAAGCTAAATCAATCACGCCTTAATTGTAACTCGGGCGACTTAGTAGGCGACTTATAATTAAATTAGATGCGGAAAATCGTCCAACTGGGCGACTTAGTAAACGACTTATATTTAAGTCGTGCGGAAAATCTTCAAGTGGGCGACTTATATTTAGGTCGCCTATAAGTCGTCGGTTGGAAGACTTTCGGGCGACTTAAATTACAAGTCTTCGGTACAAAAATTAAGCGGACCTGATTAGTAGCAGAAAGAGTACTCGTCATTGCGGTTATAGATCTGAAAAATAAGCGTGAAGCGGTGAGAATGAGTAAATTGATAGAGACAACGTTTTATGTTCATCTTTTCCTCGAGATTGATGACTTACCGGCGTTAGGGTTTACAGAGAAGCGGCGCTAGGGTTTAGAAGCGGCGCTAGGGTTTAGAAGCGGCGCTAGGGTTTAGAAGCGGCGCTAGGGTTTAGAAGCGGCGGTGAGATAGTGTTGGTGAGCACGGTGGCGAGGGCGACGGTTTGTTCGGAAATAGTGGAAGCGGCGGCGCTAGGGTTTAGAAGCGGCGCTAGGGTTTAGAAGCGGCGCTAGGGTTTAGAAGAAGCGGCGAGAATGAAGTGAGATAGATAGCGAAGTTGAAACGATGGTTTGTTGGAAATAGTGGGAATTGAAATCGCCTTTGATATCGCGGTGAGAGAAGCTGTTAGGTTAGGATTTCTAAATTTAGCGAAAAATGAACAAAAAATCACCTTATATATTGGGTAAATAATCCAGTTAGCTTTAAAAGTAAGTTGGTAAAATTTAAGGTTTGGTCGGTTTAGGCGACTTATTACGGCTCATAATGTACATCGACGACTAAATATTTAGTCGATGCGTTTCTGAACTAAATATTAAGTCGTCCCGGACCACAAAATGAACCCCTAAACTAAAATGACTAAATTAACTAACTAACCACGTTATAAAATCAAATTATACTTCAATAGTGTTTACTATACACGAAATGAACACGCTTATGTAATTTTTAAATTTTTCAAAAGCGATTTTAATGCTTTCGAAATCTAACCCTAAGAACATATACAATACTACAACATATGTTGATGAAAGTTAAACTAAAGAATATCATGACTCACTACTTTCACTCATCTATGCTGAAAACAATTGAAATTTGTTATATCTTAATTTATATCTCTTAATACATATGTTAATTACATAATTCCCATTTTCACTTATCAAAATATTTTTACAAAATTTTTAAATTATGTTTAAGAATAACTGTCGGGCGACTTTCGGTTAAGTCGATGCGGGCGACTATTCAAGTCGTGCGAGCAGACGACTATCGAGGTAGAAGCGTAAAAAATTCCGTTTTTGTTTGTTCTGAGGGATAGTTGTAATTTCAATAGCCTTTTAGGTTACTTTTGCCTTTGACCCAAGTTGGGGTATTCTTTTGAGTTTGACTCCAAGTTTTGAATCACACTTGGCAATTCTCCCCTTTTAGAAAAACAAAACTAAAAACTACTACAAAATCTGCAAATAATCATCCACTAAATTTCATCATAAAATGAAGCTGGCTACGCAAAAGATAGGACTGTAGCCCTAACGTGTGATAACCGAAAACAAAACTTTTCTAAATGGACAATGAAGGAGGGTTTTTCTCCCTAATCTAAAAAATAATAATGGGATTCGACACTTCTGAACTTCTTACAATTGAAAAAAAAAAGTTGAAAAAGTTGAGACATAAAAGAAACACATTTCTTTCAAAAAGAACTCTTATCAAAATTATCTTTTGAAAACATAAATAACACTAAATTATCCCCTCCTTCTAGAATTAAAAAAATAATAATTATATAATTAAAATATTAATTTTTAAAAAGAAAATAGCAATCTATGTTCTTATGTGGCCCATAAGATTAACTAAGACCTAAAGAAGTTTATCCACAACAATTATTTATATAGAACTCATAAATAAATAACAAACCAAAAATGTCAATGAATCTATATACCTTTGGAATAAATTCCCATTATATACTTTATAAGAGACAAATCTAAATGATTGAATATTTTCTATATTTTTAAATAGAAAATTAGTATTTTTCTTTTAAAAAGTAAAGTGTAGCTGGATTGAGCCGAAGCATATAAGTTTGCGGATACCACAAAGCCCCAGGAAAGCCTTTCTTCACAGAACCTCTTAAATCTTCTTCTGCCTCTTGATTTCTCTAAACAATGGAGTCTTCGTCAACAATAGCAAGGAAGACATGGGAGCTAGAGAACAACATCCTCACCGTGAAACCAAGCTGCTCACGCCAAGGTCCTGAAGGAGAAGCCATGGGCCACCGATCCTAACTACTTCAAGCGCGTCCAAATCTCGGCGCTCGCTCTTCTCAAGATGGTTGTACACGCTCGCTCTGGTGGCACTATCGAGATCATGGGTCTTATGCAGGGGAAAACCGATGGCGATACTATCATCGTTATGGACGCTTTCGCGTTGCCTGTTGAAGGAACCGAGACTAGGGTTAATGCTCAGGCCGATGCGTATGAGTACATGGTTGAATACTCACAGACAAATAAGCTGGTATCTTTTCTCTCTTATATTTAGCTGTTTGTTTGCTTGATGCTTAAGCTAGGTTTGTGGTTTTCTAGGGTTTTAGAGATGCCCTCATAGTTGTTCTTGTTTAGTTACCTTTGAAGGATCTTTTACTTTTTTGTTAGTATTGTATTATCAGGGTAGGTTAAAATTTTTTATGTTACAGACAATATATTTTTTCAAAAAATTTATAACAATCTAGGAACATTATGTATACTAACTCATAAAATTTTGATAGTTACATGTTAATGTATTCACTTACTTATGCCCGAGACCAGCTCTGTTTACAGTTCATCATATTTGGTTGATTATTGTTGTAACTTGAATCATAGGCTGGGAGATTGGAGAATGTTGTTGGATGGTATCACTCTCATCCTGGGTATGGATGCTGGCTCTCGGGTATCGATGTCTCAACACAGATGCTTAACCAGCAGTATCAGGAGCCTTTCTTGGCTGTTGTTATTGATCCCACACGTACTGTTTCGGCTGGTAAGGTTGAGATTGGGGCGTTCAGAACTTATCCAGAGGGGCATAAGATCTCAGATGATCATGTTTCTGAGTATCAGACAATCCCTCTAAACAAGATTGAGGACTTTGGTGTTCATAGCAAACAGGTACTTGTCATATCCTCATTTAATCTTGAAGGTTTTCCTCATCCCTCTGAATCTTCATGTTTGATTCTTATTGTAATGTGGCAGTACTATTCATTGGACATCACTTATTTCAAGTCATCTCTTGATAGCCACCTTCTTGATCTTCTTTGGAACAAGTACTGGGTGAACACACTATCTTCTTCCCCACTGCTGGGCAATGGAGACTATGTTGCTGGACAAATATCAGACTTGGGTAAATAATTCTTGGATATGCAATAGCAAGTTTATTATTTACTTTTTCTTCAAAAAATTTTGTTTAATAATTACTCTTTTCTTATCATTTTAATCCTTTGCCAATGAAGCTGAGAAGCTTGACCAAGCCGAGAGTCAGCTGGTTCAATCCTGGTTTGGAGGAAAACCGGCTAGTCTTCACAAGAAAAAAAAGGTTTGTCTAAGTGGTTGCTTTAAGCTCTCAATGTTTCTTGGCTGTCTGAGATTCTGGACCATGAACTTTAACTCTTCCACATGCCAATTGTAAAGATTTTTTTCTTATCTACAACTTTGACATTGAGCTTAATCAAGTGCTACTGCTTTCTGTAGATATAAACAGCACATCATTATGGTTCACCTTCTCTGGTTGTATGGTTTCACAGTTGCGTGTTTATTTAGTCAAAACGTACAGACTTGGAAGTTTGCCAAGTAAACAATCTGGTAGAATTTTGTAGTGTCAATTCGTCAACTAGTTGTTGCCAATAGTCTGTGTTTGCTTCCTAGAGTTCTATTGTCGTTTTTAATCTTGTTTACACCACCTGTTTGTGGAGATTTCAAAGCCCAATTATGTGCGTGTCACTTTCAGGACGAGCCTCCACTCGCTAAGATAAGTCGAGATAGTGCAAAGATAACTGTCGAGCAGGTTCACGGATTGATGTCACAGGTGAGTAAAACAATCTTGATATAGCCTCTTTGGCTCGTGAATCCATGAGATTTACTCTTTAAGTCTTTTTATCCATCAATGTGCAGGTTATCAAAGACATCTTGTTCAATCCCGCACGTCAGTCCAACAAAACTTCCACCGACCCGACGGATCCAGAGCCGATGATTACATCGTAAAGTGGGTATTCTTTTTTTTTTGTCTTACGCAAGCGCAAAAGACTTTGATTCTAAGCCGGTTAATGAGGCAAATATGCACATCTTTTCGTATAATATCTGCTTTAGACAAGCTCTTTGGGTTTATTAAATGACGTTTACATGGCAAGAGCATCAGTCATTATGTTTTTCTTTATTTTTGCCATGAGAACTATCTTGAAATTGGTATGAAAGGATTTGACCAAGGGAAAAGTTGCTGGAAGAGAACATATATTACATGTAAAATGTCTTTATTTCATCACTAGCAATTTAGTCAAAATTTCAAGTTGCGGGTTCGTGAAGTATGTATGGGCATGATCCAGAATCTTGTAGCAAATGTTAAATACATAAACAGTGAGTTGTTTTGAAGCTCTCGAAAGCAAACAAACTAAAGCTTTAAAGAAGAGAAGAGTTATGGGAAGTGAAAAGCAAAGTGCGGGCTTGCTTATCATCTACCCCTTTGTCTTCAAGAATTTTAACTCAGCGCATTTAGCGGGTTTTATTCAGAACAAATATAACCCGACCCGTTCCATCTCTCCCATAATGGGCCTTCTTGTGTAACTTGTGTGCCATGGAGATCTTGAGGGCTACACTGATAAAATTGTTGCTCTGATATTCTGGTGGGCCGGCTGCCTGAACATCTAGCATGCTTGAGAGGACAGACTTGAGAGATAGAACATGGATGGGCTAAACCATTTTTTTTCTCTCAAGATGGCACACAAGACACAACCATATGTGAGCAAACATCTAATCTTAAAATTGTTCAGCCCTCTATTGTGAGCTAGTGCAGTGGTCACTGGAAAATGAATCTTTTGTTGAGTTCATGTTCAAACCAAAATGTAGATTACAAGAACAGACATGAACACGAGGTGATAAAACCGAACTAGATAAGAATGTGTTTTCGAGATATAATATCCTTAAACAGGTATTGTTTAGGTTTTAGAAAATTACAGATTACATCCTTCGACTTATATTTCCAGTATATTACATATGAACAGAGACTAGAAAGCATGGCGTTGTCCTTTATGTGTGTCATATTCTAATTAAGAGGTTGTAGAAACTAACAAATACTTTAAATAATGCATTTTTATGCAAAAAAGATAATACTAAGACATTCCTCCCCTCCAAGGGGAAGAAGACTTGATGACCTAATTAAGTCCTAATGCTAAAGAAGACTAACATGTCCATCATGCAACAAAAAGGCTAGCTCATGTTTTCCTTAAACATGGGATCATTGATTCAGTTTTTCAAACAGCACATGGTTGTAGTGCGTGATTTTTATACATTAATCCTAACAGACATTTTTCTTTGCCTTCTTGATTAGCCATCCCTAGGCTAAACAACATGACAAACCAAGCCAACACATGCATCAGCTTTGAGTTTGGCACATGATGAGTGATTGTAGATTCTGCTCCATCATTATCACTCTATTGAGAGAGAACCCTTTTCTCTCAAGAAGATGCAATTGCAAGAAAGTGAGAGATGTCAATACGACATGATCACCATCTGAAAGTGGAGATCCCATTGGGGATTTGCTATTAAAAGCCACCTCAAATTCCATAAAATGGGGTGACTTTTAGAGCAGAGGGAGAGAAAGAAAGTTGTTGAGATCATAGCCAGAGAGCACCCATTAATCCATAGATTACTCTTGACTTAAGAAGATGAAGATTATGATGAAGATGTATAAAGCTTGATGGCTACCAAAGACTCCAAGCTTCTTTCAGCGGTAAGGAATGAGAGGTGGCTGAAGCGGAAAGCCAGTTACACCTGTGGCACAGCAAAACACACTGTCAACAATATTAGTGTATAATATATCTCTTTTTTTTTTTGCTTTGGGGCATATATATAATCGCACATGTGTACCTTGTTGAAGAGAAATGGTGGCAGGAGAGTAATGGTGCGGGTTGTTATAAGAAGAGAAGTGATGATAAAACGGTTGCGGTTGAGAGAATTGAACCCCACCATGTCCTCCAACGCTACCACAAGGATAAAATGGAGCAGCGGATGCGGCTGCTGCGGTTAGTCCACCGCTTCCACCGTTTCCATTGCTATATAGTCCGTATGGTCCCCCTGAATAGCAGTCGTACACGCCGTATAAGCTCTGGACGTATGTAACAATTGTTAGATTAAGGTAAGTAATATGATCATGAACAACTAAGTAAGCTAACTGTTAGATGACAGAAAAGATTATTCGGTTATACAACTACTCTAATGTCAATGTCAGAGATTAAAAAAAATACGGACCGTAGGATATGGAGAGTAATCTGACGTGTATGGAGAGTACCTGCGAGGATCAAATTAATGTTTTTTTCTTACATAACAGATTACACTTTAATGCACGTGGCACGTGGTCATGATACAAGATAAAGCATGTGAGGAGAGAGAGATGAAGTAAAGATGATTGGTGAAAGAGGGAATCAATCAGTTTTTTTTTGTTTGTGCAACTGCATTCATAAATCACAGCAAAGAGGGAATCAATCAGTTTGTTTTACAAGCTGTCTGTTGACCACTTTGTCAGTCATTTTAGTCTATAGACATTATTATTAGCCAGTGAAAATTAGAAAGATATATGATAACAAATAAATAATAATAGTGTCGGTCCACACAATCAAAGTGGGAAACATTGAAGGACAGCCAGCTATGTTATGCAAACTGTTTTGTTCGACTTAGTTGAGATATATGAGCTGTATGGTATCATGTTATGTCGATGCATGCATGTATACTATCATCACCATGATCATTACATGGAAGAATGAGAGAAAAAGAAGAAGAGTATACCCAAAGAGATTGAGAGGGAGGTGAGGATAGTGAGGGAAAGTGGCTGGTGGATGAGGTGGTCCAAAACCAGTCTGCATTGTGTTCATCATCACTCTCATATTCTTAATTCTCCCTCCCCCTAACACATTCATAACCATCAACATCACTTTGAAGATCAACACAAAAGTTATATATATGGTCCATTAACATCATTCACCAACTATTGTAATGTAATTCCAATACTTAATTGGTCACACAAATTTCTAATCAGTAAAACCAACTTTGTATAGACACTCTTACCATACATTAACTAAGATTTATCCTTTTTCTTCATCTAACTTGCATAACATTATAAAGATATACACACACGTATTGAGAGAGATGATTTATATATGTATTAACCATGTGGAGTGGAGGGTTTGGATCTTTGAAGACCAAGAGAGGCAAGGTTGCAATTTGCTCTTCTTCCGTCGATCACCGGAGTAGCGTCCACACAAGCCTTGCTCGCCGCATCTGCCTCCTTAAATGTCACCTGATCACACCACTTTACTAATTAGTTCCCCTTTGGAGGTATATATGTATAACCCTAAATATATCACTCTATATATATATATATATATCTAGAAACAAGGAGTTATTGTATATACGAATCCGTAGCCCTTAGATCTTCCCGAAGCTTTGTCGGTGATGACTACAGCTTCTAAAATCTCCCCAAACTGCTCGAAGTGCTTCTTCAACGTATCCTTGTGCGTCTCCCAAGCTAATCCTCCCACAAACACCTTTGTGTACGTCGTGTCTCCCAACCCTATTCCTCCCGTCATATCTTTTCTCCGATCAAATATCTATCTTTACGTTTCACCAGTGAGATTGTGAGGGACACAAAGATTTATAGAAGTAAGCTACAAAGGAGTCTATATAGATAGTAGGAACGAGATGAGAGATCTACTTAATAGATTCAGAAGATAAGTTTTCTTTAGGTTTGATTGATATGTAATGAATAAGAAGAAAAGCGAAAAAAATAATAATGATAAAGTGCCACTGGAAAAAGATATTGGACTTGAATTATGTATAGTCAGTCTCTACGCTTTTTCCACAGCGTCATTGCTCGTGTCTCTCACGCAGCCTCTACTCAGAGGTTATGTGGTGTTGACGCGCGTTAGATGGGCGTGATGATATAGGCATGGATTGTTCTTACTTATTGCATTCATTTAAAAAGAGAGTAAAGGAAGAAAAATAGAATTCAAAATTTAAAATTGTTATAGTTCCTCATTTTATATCTGAACAACACACATATTATATTGTTGGTCAAATTTAAGCTACGGTTGTAGTTGAATCTGCACTTGTGATTCACACTCAATCACTTGCAAGGGCAGACCTCAGACAAGAAGAGGTGTGGTATATGCCCCACACCCTAATTTGTTGATTTTCATTAAAAATTATGTTAAAACTTACTGAAGTATCTATAGATTAAACATTAGGTATAAGAATGTCTTATACTAAAAACAACTATAGATCGTATAGTCGTGTCTAGATTTTTAGAGGTTTTGGGTAAATTATGTGTGGCGCTTTTTAAATTTGAGGATTTTGCTGGTTAATTCTTTTTTTTTTTCTTTTTTGCTCTTTCTTTTATTTATGCAAACATATGTGTTTTTAAGCTACAGTTTTCTCTTCTATTTTTTTCGCCAAATAGATAATAAAACTAAGTTGTCTTTATGGATGAATTATTCATTTTTTACATAGACCTTAAAACACAAGAATATATTGATTTCTCACAAAATTTAAACTTCATAGCATTCTTTGAGTGAATCAATAGTAATAAAATTTACGTTCTATTTGGTGAGCATGTTAATTCAATTTACATATTTTACCTTTGGTTCAAATTTTTAAAAGTACTTTTATATTTAAGAAAATGAAGAAACTGAAAAAGCCAACCATACAATCTCAGTATAGTGGTTAGAAAGTAAAACAATAAACATTTAACTAACTAAACCAAACCATCTTATAGAAATATGGTCTTTCATTTACAATTTCAATTTGGCAGCCTAGAGAATGCCTTTAATTATGAAAAGCTAATATTGTTGGGGGTGGGGTTGTTGCTTCCACCGTGTATTCGTCCACCTTAGCACAATTTAGTATTTTGGTTCATTCATAATTTACTTCCAGTTAGCATTTTAGGTCCAAGAAGAGTTTGTTGCCTCGTGTATCTTTGGAACTTGGATTAGATAAATGGAGGGGAAAATATATGAACTTGGGGGCTTGGTGTGAAGCTGGTAGGAACTTTGAGCAGTGGTGATAGGTAGAGGAGAGTGGGAGCAAGGCCCCCATAATATTTGAAAATTTAGTAGATTTCTTAACAAATTTGATGTCTTACACCGAAAATGATATGTAAGTTTACACCTATTCACAGTATTTGTGCACCCATTGAAAAAAACCTTTGGATTCGTCCCTAACTTAGAGAGTACCAAGAGAAGCCAAAATATGAAGTATAGAGAACAAGAGACTGGCATTATGGTCGATGGAAAAATATCGACAAAGAAACTCACAAAGGAATAGAAGAATCACTCGGGCATGCACCAGATATTTAAAAATTAAATGTTATTATTATTATTTTTTATAACATTTAGACCCAAAAAAAACAAATTGTAACACAAAGTTTAAAGTTCAATAAAACATCACTACAAGAAAACACGCGGATTTCCGACGGAGGTTCCGACGGAAGGAAAGGTCGTCGGAAATTTGTGACGGATTTCCGACCAATTTCCGACGAAACAGAAAATATTGCTGTCGTCGGAATTCCGTCGGAATATTCCGACGGATTTCCGACAAAACGTGGTTCGTCGAATATTCCGGCGAATTCCGGCGATATTCGATGAAAAATATAACCGTTAGGGTCGTCGGTATTCGTCGAATATTCGGCGAAATTCGGCGAACCTTGTGACCGTTTTTATAGCCGTTTGAGATTGGAAAATCGAAGCGAATTCGGCGATCAACATTATGTCCGTCGAATTCCGTCAAAAGTCGTCGGAAAGCCGTAAGCAATTTCCTATAAAAGCAACCCTCCTCATTCAACTCATTCACTCCTCATTCTCTCCTCATTCTCTTTAATCATAACAATTCCGTAATAATCATGTCTTGAGAGCTTATTTTCGTTAGTGGATGGATAAACCTCATTTGGATCCCAACACCAATTTGCTACGGATGAATACTTTCAAGGGATTGGAGAATTCATGAGGCTTGTTCAACAGCAACCGGATGCAAAAAGTGGTATGTTAAGATGTCCCCGCTTCTACTTGCAATAATAATAAGGTTATAAAAGAATTTGATGTTTGGACTCATTTGTATATGAAAGGGTTTTCACGTAATTATAAAGTTTGGTACCTTCATGGAGCTGGTTATGAATATGGTAGTATTAGCGAACCTCGACTGTTAGCGAACCTCAGCTGATATTAGGTTAGAAGAATCTAGAATGGATATAGATTATGGTGTAGGTCTTGGCGGATGGTACATGATCATTATAGAGGGAAGAACCAAATCCGAATCTAGGAGATTTTTGACATGTTGGATGCAGGAAAACGACCTTTGTATCCAAATTGTAGAGATGGTCATTCAGTCTTATCATCTGCAACAAGATTAATGGGTATTAAGGCGGTATAATTTGGTGAAGAATGTATGGATCACGATTCTTGATTTTGTCAAAGGTATTCTACGAGGATAATCTTGCACGGGTTCATACTACGAGGTTGAAACTTGTTGCGGTCTTCAACTACCGTGCAGTGATAGATGTATGTATTGACAACTGCATGATCTACTGGAAAGAGGATGAGACACGAAATGTATGCAGATTTTGTGGTAAACCTCGTTATCGAGAGCGAGGGAAGAGTTCGATCCGTTCAAAAGAATGTGGTATTTGCCTTTGGCGGAAAGATTGAAGAGGTTGTATCGGTGTGGCGCAGCAAAAGCAATGAGGTGGCATGCGAGCATTCCACAAATGGTGAATTAGACATCCTTGGATCACGAAGGCTTGGAAACATTTCAGTCAACATATCCAGAATTTGCGGAAGAGAGAAGAAATGTTTATCTTGGATTATCTACTGATGGTTTCAGCCCATTTGGAAAGCATGGAAGACAATATTCTCTATGGCGATTATTGTGACACCGTCTGACTTACCGCCGAGCTTGTGCATGCGGCGAGAGTTTTGTTCCTCTCAATTCGTCCCGGGCCGATCATCCTAGAAGATCACTAGATGTGTTTCTTCAACCACTGATATATGAGTTGCAACAACTATGGGCACATGGTTTTGAGACATACGATGTTTCGTGCAAAGAAAACTTTCGGATGCGGGCGTACTTATGTGGACAATAAGTGACTTTCCAGCATATGGTATGTTATCTGGATGGACAACACATGGGAGGCTATCATGTCCATATTGTCAAGATGACACAGATGCTTTCCAACTAAAGAACGGAAGGAAAACGTGTTGGTTTGACGCCCGCAGACGATTTCTACCACGATCATCCATACCGCAGAGTAAGACTTCGTTTAGGAAGAACAAGCAGGTGTTTGATGGTCCACGAGGAAGTTAGTGGGAAAGATTTGTTGAAACAGTTTAGGGATTTTGGTGCGAGAAAGGGCGGCGGATGTAGGTGGACATGAAAACATTGAGTTAATGCGGTTGGAGAGCTACATAGCGGCACAAAAGAGTATTTTAAGGATCGCCATATTGGAAGAGTCATCTATTGCGGCATAATTTAGATGTCATGCATATTGAGAAGAACTTCTTCGACAATCGATGAACAGTCCTTAACATCCAAGGTAAAACAAAGGATAATTTGAAGTCAAGGTTGGATTTAGTCGATATCGTGATCGTTCGAACTTCATGTTGATGAAGCGATGCGGCCCTTTTCCCATTTATCGGTTGGATGGTGCGGGCAAAGAAGAGTTCTTTGATTGGATTACGATAAAGTAAAATTTCTGGCGGATATGCATCAAATTTGGGGAACTGCGTCGATAGAAGCGAAGGAAAGTTCTTGGATTGAAGAGTCATGATTGTCATGTAATTATGCAACGCCTCCTTCCGTTTGCTTTTCAGCATTATTGCCACGTAATGTTCATGAAGCAATTGCGGTATCTTATATTTTTATAATTTACTTTATTTTTATATTTAACAATTATGCTTATATAAACTTAATACTTATGAAAATTTTGTCTTTTATCTATGTAGGGATAAGTGTTTTCTTTGCGACTTGTGCAGCGAGTATTGGTGAAGAGGGTATTGATAATTTGAAGAAAAGCACCGGTCGGCATGTGCAACCTCGAGAAGATATTCCCTCCATCATTCTTTGATGTAATGGAACATCTTGCTATTCATCTCATGAGAATTGGAACTTGGTGGTCTGTGCGATCTGAGATGGATGTATATTTTTGGCGTTATATGTATCATCGAAGAAGATGGTCAAAAATCAAAGCGAGGTGGAAGGATCGATAGTGGCACGGTGATCAATGAAGAAACTGCAATCTTTGCTGAAAATTATTTTCCACCAGAAGTGCATACAAAACACCGAAGACCTGCTCGGCATGATGACAGAGGGGAGAGAGCAACATATCATGTTACTGTCCCAAGCATGTTCACGGAAATAGGACGACTTAGTGGAAAATTCACGAAGCGGAGACTTACAGACACCGAAAGCACGCCATTTGCAAACATATTTGCTCACCAACCGTGAAGATGTTCTACAATATGAGAGGTAAAAATATTTATTCGTTTACATTGTTAGATTATAATATTCAATAAATTTATTTCATATTGATAATTTTTTTGTATATAGTGTATATATGGCGGAGTTGCGTATGACTCACAGGCATGCGACAGAAGATGAGCTTCAACAACTTAGAGATAACGGATTTGCTGCGTGGCTTCGTAGTTATGTAAGTCATATATCGTTTAATATAAACTAATTAACTTTTCACTCATATATATATGTTTAATTCTAATTCTGGTGAATGATGGTTTGGCGGAGGTTTTGTGTTCGATGATTGGATCTGCGAATTTGTGCGAGGACCAAACTATGTGGTCAAATCATATCCAAAATTTTGTATGCGAGGATATGCATTCACAAGGAAAGGTCATTCGAAGACAACATATGATGCTGGTGTTTCATCTTCTTCCGGTGACGATGTCTACTACGGCAACATAAAAGAAATATTGGAAATTCAATTTCCTGGAATGGTTAACTGCGTTGTGTAGTATTCTATTGTGATTGGTATGACACCACCCGGATAGAGGTGAAGATTGATCGTTTGGTGTTACATCGGTTCATTCGCAGCGGAAACTTCAATATTATGATCCCTTCATTCTTGGTTCGCAAGCTGATCAGGTATGATATCTATTCATAATATAATTAATTAATGTTATATATATATTTTTATGTACTAAAACTTGCATAATTATAATTGATATGTATAGGTGTGCTACATCGGTTACCCTCGGGTGGCGTCTGAGAGCGATCCATGGGTCAGCATGCATAAATCAACCCAAGAGGACGAGTCGATGGAACTGTTGATGATGATGAACCAATGCAACGAGTCTACCAGCAGCCAGTGATTGAAGATTTGGCGAAGTTGAACTTCGTTGAGAATTTATCGAGTTTGGACTTGATGCGGTTGTACATTGAGCCGAAGCTGAAGTTGGGAGTTTGATGAAGACTTCGGAAGATTACGAGTAGTTTTTTTTTTTTTTTCTTGTCGTGAATTCCCTCACAAATTTCGGCGACATACCGACGACATAAGGTTTCAATAAAGTTTAGTAAGGTCGTCGGTAATTCGTCGGAAAAACCGGCGACATTCGACGAACCATCAAGTTCGTGAATGTCGTCGATTTCGACAATTACCGACGACATAAGGTTCAATTAGAAATATATGTAAATTCGGTAATTCGTCGGAAAAACCGGCGACATTCCGGCGAACTTGGATGGTTAGGTGAATGTCGTCGATTTCCGACAATTACAACGACATATATTTCTAACAAAATATCAAACATCAAAATCTATAAATTTAGATATAAGATCATAAAAATAACACAAACACGGTGTTTAGTATAATATTAGATCATAACCGTTCAAATATAACAACTCATTAAAACATTTATGTATGCATATCATTGTTTTCATAACATCTCATCTTAACATTCATATATTTATACAATCATATTCATATAATCTTACACTACAAAAATGTTTTTGTATAAAAATATGGTATGAAAACATTTTTTTTGTTAAATCTTTATGCAAATACTATATATATTATCAAATATTTGGATTTTGCATTTACAAATTGTAATCAACCCTAAACACTAAATCGTCGAATTCGTCACAATATTCCGTCAATATTCCGTCGGAAATTTCGGCGGACCCATGTTCCGTCGGAATATCTAATTTAGGAAAACCAAACCGCTTGAAATTTTTAGCAAACCGCTATTCGGTTTATATTAATGGATTCGGCGGAATAGTGGCGAACCTAGTTAAATGAATCATAAATTAAGTACACAAACCCTTCTTCTTCTTTCTCTCGCCGTTCTCTCTATCTCTCTCGTTTCTCTCCGCCGTTTGCTCTCTCCCTCACCGCCTCTCTCTCTCGTTTCTCTCTCTCTCTCACCGGCGAGCATCTCTCTCACCGGCCCTCTCTCTCACCGGCCCTCTCTCACCGCCCCTCTCTCACCGTGCCTCTCTCTCACCGGCCCTCTCTCTCACCGCCCCTCTCTCTCACCGCCGTTTGCTCTCTCCCTCACCGCCTCTCTCTCTCCTTTCCAAATCATGTAAGTTTCAACCTCCTCCTTGTTCTATCTCAATTTTCTAGGGTTTTGGAAGTTAGATCTATGATTTTAGGTTGATTTGGATAGTTTAGGATGAATAAGTTAGGATTATTGTTTGGGTTTTGTGTTTTGGAAGTTAGATCTCAATTTTAAAAACGTTTTGATGATTTTTAAAAACGTTTTTATGATTTTTAAAAACGTTTTTGATTTTTAAAAACGTTTTTATGATTTTTATAAACGTTTTTTGATTTTTAAAAACGTTTATATGATTTTTATAAACGTTTTTTGATTTTTAAAAACGTTTTTATGATTTTTATAAACGTTTTTTGATTTTTAAAAACGTTTTTATGATTTTTAAAAGCGTTTTTATGATTTTTAAAACGTTTTTATGATTTTTATAACGTTTTTGATTTTTAAAAACGTTTTTATGATTTTTATAAACGTTTTTTGATTTTTCAAAACGTTTTTATGATTTTTCAAAACGTTTTTCAAGTTTTAAAACGTTTTGATGATTTTTAAAAACGTTTTGATGATTTTTAAAAACGTTTTTATGAATTTTCAAACGTTTTTTGATTTTTATAAACATTTTTTTATTTTTAAAAACGTTACTATAAATTATGTATAATAAAACGTTTTTTAAGGTCGGACGATGTCCCCGCCCTACTCGTTCGCGGAGTTCGGGGCAGTTCCGTGTATCCGGTGGATCGGTATCGCCCCAGAACAAAACTCCGTACCTGCCTATATTCCCGCTCCAGCTCCGTTCCGTTCCACCTCCGCTCCAGCTCCGCTGCTCCTCCCGGAGTCATGCGGTTGAACTATTGGTTCAACAACCAGGTCGAGAGCATCTCCGGTTCTCCAACAATACCCACGGCGAGGACAAAGCACTTGGTTAGTATTTTTTATTTGTAGTACTATGTTTTTTCCCATTAATTATCTTGCTAACTTGTATTTTTTAAAAGGTTCACCAAGTCGAGGAATGGCATTAGCAGATGCATCAACCGATGATGTATTCCATGCTCCATTATGGATATCGAAGTGGAGTGTGATCCCTCGGAGACGAGCGAGAGTTGTGGTTTCGTCGGTTCGCGGTATAGTAATTCTTCAACTTTTTTAAAAGTATTTACATTTTTAAAATATCTACTTATTAAATGTTATGTTTTGTAGCAAGAGTTCAATGGCATCCCGATCTTACGGAAACAGTCCGTAAGAAATTCAACGAAGGCCATGGACTCTTATCTGAAGCAGAATTAGCGGTTTGGCGAGAAGAACAAGAGGCCACGGTACCTCAGCGGGGCGGTGTGGGACCAGCTGATAGCTCATTGGGAGAAGGAGGAAGCTGCCGAGGCGTCTACTAGGAACTCCAAGAACCGGAGGAGCGATCGTGGCGGAAAGGTATGTATGTGCATAACCTCGGCGCTCCATGTCTACTAAGGAGGATGATCTTGTAAGTTTTTTAATTATTTTCCTTTATATTTATTTAAATAAATATTTATATATTCTTGTCTAATTAATATTGGTGGTTTTGGTCGAAGCAAATGGCGGTAATCCGTTGATTGTCTTCTACGGAGCTTCAACAAACCTGTCCCAAATGCAAATAAATGAGATGGTCGAAAAGGTAATTTTCTAATTCAAAATTTTTTATTATAATGTCATTAGTAATTTTACTATTTACTAACTTTAAATATTTTGTGGCGGTTCCTAAAAGGAAAGGAGGCCGTTTAGTTGGGTTGGCCGCCGTGCTTCTTCATATCCGACATCTTCTTAGCAAGCTCCGTATGCGATCCCATGATCATCGAGGAGCTACATGACAAAGATGAGCGGTTGGGGTATTGGAGGAGCAAAACTCCACTATCATTTCGAGAATGCCACTATCCGTTCGGAGAATGCCACAATCCTTGCCGAGCTCGCAACTCAAAAGAAGTTCAACGAGGAGATAATGCGAAGCTGAACCGGTTGATGGCCGACTTGACTTCTTAGTTTTTCTTGGCATTTTAAAACTTTATGAATATTTTTATTTTTATTTCGGTTTGTAAACTTTCTGAATGTTTTTTTCTATTTCGGTTTGTATGAATTTAAATTCTATAATATTATTAGTTTTAAATTTCAGATTTTATTTATTAATTAATTAATTTTAAAATTTAAAAATAATATATAAAAGCAATATTAATTTGTATAAAAACCCTTAATTCCGACGAACATAGGGCGTCGGTATATACCGACGGACAAAGTTCCTCGGTAAATACCGACGGACAGTGTTCCTCGGTAAATACCGACGGACAGAGTTCGTCGGTAAATACCGACGGACAGTGTTCCTCGGTAAATACCGACGGATGTATGGTCGTCGGTATTTTCCGACGAACTAGGTCCGTCGGTAATTACCGACGCCCCTTGTTCGTCGGAATTATGGGTTTTCCGATGAACTCTTGTCTCCTGTGGCCGCATCGGTTTATCGTCGGAAGTTCGTCAGTATGTCGTTTCTCGGTGTTCGTCCGAATTCCGTCGAAATTCTTTGGCGAATTCCGGCGAAACTTTTTCGGCGAAGCATACCGACGAACCGGTTCGTCAGAAATTCGTCGGTATTGTCCGATTCCGACGAATTTCTGACGATTTCGGCCATCAGAATCCCCCTGTTTTCTTGTAGTGCATACATTACTAGCATAACAAAAACATTTTGTCAACGCATATCAAATTAATAACTCTTTTGGTCAAATCACAGGATTAAATAGGTTTTCACCTTCTTTATACGTCCAAAATGAACAAATCTCAAAAAGTCATTTTCTAATTTGTTGGTATGAACTGGTTTTCGATTTAACCAATTTACAGGACAAGATCATCCCCTTAACTCATTCTTGATCTTTTGATATGATGATGAGATCAAATGAATATTTACGTGATTTCTTAGTCAACCTAAAATCATATAACGGAAAGTTTTGGAATCTTGAATAAATTTAATGCACCACATAAATAAAACTCGTCTGCTTCTGAGTTATATAATCTGACTAATTATTTAACAAGCCAAGAACCAATAATGGGCTTTCTAAATAATCCCATTAATCATGGAGCTAAAAGCCCATACAGTTACATTCGTATAGCTTTACCCGTTTGCTGCTTTTCGCGCGTAGGCTTTAGACTAACCGTTTTCTAACGACTTTTCAAATTGTAAAATTTAAAATAAATAAAGCAATGAACGGAGAGAAGTGGCGATTCAAACCAACGACACCAGACAGCGTCTATTCAGTGAGACTTTCCGACAAAATATGCCAAGGGTCCGACAAATGCCGCATTTATGTAAGTGGCTGGTTCAGACCGGCTGTAATCATCTCTCTGGTCTGGATACTGGTCGTTTCGATCCGGTCCTCCCACAATAGCTCCGGTTAATATGTTAGGGTTAGGGTTTGGGGTGCGGAAAGACTGGAACCCGCCGCTGCATCCCAGAGAGTTCGAACGGACTGCTCGGCTCGGGAGAGAGGATCCTCTATGGTGGATTCTCTTGGGGAAACTGGACCCGAATCCAACCATGTAAGACATTTTCATCGGATTCACACCGAGGATGTAATCGACCTGACGCTTCGACAACTTTATCAGAGCGTTGGGAGCAACGACAGAGTTTCCGCAGTTGAATGTGTGTTTCGTGGACTTCATGTATTTAGCGTAGGTCGTTAGCAAGAATGTTATTGATGTCACGTATTGCAGATTGCTCTGAGGTAACTTGTACATCAAGCCACCTGAAAAAGTTTCAGTTTTTAGGGTTAAAATATTTCAAGTAACAAAGTGTTATTGATTCGCATGCATGTTTAAGTCACCTTGAGTGTACTTAGTGGACGAGGAAGGAGAGTTTGGAAGGATCTTGCACATGAAATTCTCAGCTGCTTGCTTGTAGACCTCAAAGTTGTTGTCTTTGTTAAGTACTGCTCGCTGCGAGAGAAGATATGTTTGTAAATCACTGAACCAAATAGAAATTGAAAAATTTATGTCAATGGTTTTTAAGCATTGAGAGACATTCACATACTCGTGAGAGCAGAACATAAGCACCAGCATACTTATTGTCCCAACTGAATATGTCAGGCTGATCTCCACCTCCCAAGGATTTAATGAAGTTTATGTAATACTGATTGTTGGTTGCTCTGTGCAGCCATGCCGCTCCCCACAGAAGCTCGTCCTTGTAGCCAGAGTAGGAGCAGTAGAAAGGACAGACAGCAGAGGCAAGGGAATCACTGTAAGCGCCACGGTACTGAATAGCAAACTGCATTACCTTCTTCGCTGTGGCCAGGAGCAAGCGAGAGTACTTGGGATCAATTTTCCTGAAAACCATGGAGCTAGCCGCTAGAGCAGCAGCGGTTTCAGCTGCTACATCAGACCCAGGGTTTGAGGCTGATACAGAGTACACCGTGCGAGGAGTGTCCATATCTTCCGGACGTTCCCAGCACTTGTGATCGCCGTTTGGGTCTCCGACTCCAACGTAAAGCTTCCCAGGTGTAGCCCTAGCACACTTCAGTAGATAGTCCGTAGCCCAACGGATGGCCACACGGGCATTCTGGAGTTCAGGTCCCATCTTCTTACCGTACTCCAAAGAGCTCCAGGAGAGCATGGTGGTGGTGAAGGCCATTGGGAAATTGAACTTCACGTTGTCACCAGCATCATAGTACCCTCCAGTCAACTCTACCTAGAACTCATAGTTATTAATGTTATACCTTTTTACTGCTAGTGACTATGGAATTATATATAGTTTTTGAGGGTCTTACATGAGCAGAGGAGCCATCAGTGAGGCCAGAGTTGAACCTCCATGCGAGTTTTTGGTCACCGGGGAGGCGACCAGACCGCTGACCTTGGAAAAAGAGCAATGACTTTGAGAGTGCTTCTCTGTAATTGGGACTAGCATAGGTGTTTTCCAGTAAAAGACCAGAGAGAAGGAAAACAAAGAAGAAAGGGGAAGCCATTCTTGTAAAAGTGGCTTTGGCTAAAGCAATTTTTGAAGTATGGCTTGATGGTTCATATGAATATAAGCATGTATATATAGCCAAAGAATGCAATGGCGTTGATGAGATTAAGAGCAAGGAATCTGGCTTTTTTGGAAGTCAGCTTAACTGCTAAAGAAACTACTCTCAAGTTCCTTCATTTTCGAATCCCCTTTTTCTAATTTTTATATTATTTTATAGAACTGACATGTGGAATTAATTACATTTACTATGTAACTCATGACTTGATAATGTGTTATCTTTTTGTCATTGTAGGATTTTGTCCTTGTTCATATTAGTTCTGATGTCTCTTTTTTTGTCTCTATGAGTTTTGATGTTTGCCTTGGAACCGTTCTTTAAACATAACCTGATAAAAACATTGGTATTGGTATCAGTAATTTTTTTTAAAAAATTAAAGTATATATAAATTGTATACTTCTTCAATTATATGATTTTTAAAAAAATTACACTAAATAATTTAATTTTTAAAATTTCAGGATCAGTTCTATAGATACTTATCTTTTATCATAGTAAAGAATTATGGGTCTGACTGCTATAATCGCAGTGGTTGCGGGTGCGATTGCGGGAGTTTTCGGATACAGGTGGTTGCGGTTTTAAGCATTTTCTAGAGATTTGTACGACTGGTATAGCGGTTAGAAATTGGTGCGTTTGCAGAACTTTTATGACTGATAAACTACCAAATGCAATGACTGTTAAATAATAAATTAACAATATTTATATTTTATATAATTATAAAATATTAAAAATCATAATATTATAATAAATATAAAAAATATATATATAAAATCATAATATTAAATTTTTATAAATTATAGAAAATATTTTTGTTTTAAAATTTTATAATATAAATTAAAACATAACATGTATATATTTTAAAATATCTATTATTTTAATTTAATATTTTATTGAATATTTTTATTTTTATTATATTTTATTTTTTTAAGAAAAAAAATTTATCCTCCTACAACCGTCCGCAACTGCAAACGCTAGCTAAAACGAGTTTTTGATTTTAAGAGGTTCGGAGCGGTTTGAAGTGATTTGTAGCGTTTTCTGTGATTGTTTCAAAATGTTAACAACCGCTACGAACCGCAAAAGCTACGTTTGCAGGTGATAGTAGATAAACCAGTCAAGTCCTATGTGTATGTTAGATTTGGGCGTTACATGTACAGTTAGAGATGGATAAACAATGTTTGATCTTTTTCTTCTATTTTTCTGAATCTTGGATCTTGATATTAGGGTGGTTAGTTAGGTAATTTTTAGTTTAGTTAGGTTAGGGTTTTGAGGATTACGATTTAGAGAGAGAAAAAAAAGAGATAAAAGAAGAGGGGGTGACGCAGATGGTGCCAAGAAACCGGCGCCGAGTCTACGGGACTTGCATTTTAGAATTAACACGTAAATGTCTAAGTGATTCCTTAATCTCTTGATTATTGTCTTGCTAGTTTTTATATTATTGTTATACGTGAAACAAAAATATTCGTCTCTCTTGCGGAAAAGACGGCTTTAAATCCTGATATAGCTGAGGAGATTGGAAGTTAAGCAAACAAAACCCACCTTTTTCTCTAAACCGACGATGAATCCCTACATAATATTTCTTGATAATGGTAACAGAATCTCAATCTGGGATATTCGCGGCTGAATCTATTGCACGTGTAATATAGTGATCCACATGGGAGATCCCATAAAAAAAATTATGATAGATCCCATAGCATTGATGATTGTTATTGGTATCAACCTACATGTAATTTCTCCACCTCGTACGATTAACAATGTTGGAAGAGAAATATGTTTGCAGTAATCAGTTAGTCATTAAGAACACAACCTTTTGAAGACTTATGTTGTCCAGGACCACCACAGATAGTACATGAATTGAATTTTGATTGATAACGTACGAAGATTACAATCATTTTAATCTATTGCAAAGAAATGTGATCAAAAATTTCAAATAAAATTAGGAGATATTATTACGTAGAACTATCAACATAAGATTTCTTTTTGTATGTTTTCTAGAACACATAATCTATAATATATATACACACATATATATATCAAGTGGAAGAGAAAATATTATGAATGTTGCTGATTCGAATCTCTCTCCGCAAGCCTAGAGATGAACTTCATGAAGCTATGTCAATCGAATTCATATTTCCTTATGTTCTTTATTAGTATGTACTGTACAGGCTTCTCTTTGTTAAAATGTGAGCGGTTATATTTGTTGCGGAAACAAGAGTGCTTCTGCTACCGGGTTTCATGAGGACATCTCCCTTGAAGTCACGGCCCGTTACTGACTTTGATTCACCCAAGCGTGGGTAACACTATGAACAAGAAAGAACAGTATCCTCATGGAAGCATGCATACAGTCATATATATAGATAGTAAAACAGATCTATAGCATGCATGATTGCTTTGTTGCAGTGATGTACGTAGTAGGCGTAGATAGCAAATAGCTTAGTGACGTGATCTTTCTTCTATTCTTGCCACCCTGGTAGGCTATTCTTTTATGTGGAGTTTGTGGTGAATGTCTGACGCATTCTTCTCATGTCTTCTTCTTTTTTCTATTACAGCTAACCTTACAGATGAAAGTGGTTGACAAACTCTCTAATCCAACGCAGATAGGTCTAAGTAATTAAAGTAGGCTGGGAAGACAACACATAGTAATTTATTTTTGCAGTACTTCCAAATACTTTTAACTAGGTGATTCATCCCCGTCTATACGTGGAAATAATATTTATGTAAAACCTAAATTGTAATAGTTATTTATATTTATTATTGTTTAGTTTAGTTTCATATTTTATATTATTTTACTTAAACACGTTATTTATGAGTTATTGAGTTGTGATATTTTAGTATATTTGATTTTACAGAATATTTAACTTTGATATGATATTTATTTCTAAAATTCTAATTTGACTTTAATCTGACGTAGTTGGTTTCTTATTGTTTGTATGGTTATTTTAATTATAGTTTTGTATTTTTATTTTGTTTTATTATCACAAATCACTTATAAAATTTATAAGCAAATAAAATTTAAAAATAATACTTAGTGTTGCATTATTTAAAATATAACTTTACATTTAAAAGTTTCACATAAACTTAAATTCAATTAAAGCTACTTAATGTTTTAGAAAAAATTATTGGAAATAACATATTTTGTTTTCTTTTGTTAATGCAACACTAAGTAGAAATTGTATGCACCACATTCTAAATTGAAATATTGATTCTGACGGAGTAACAAACATTACAAATACTAAAGCTTTAGCCAGCTCTACTCAAAGATGAATGAATTTCTATACTAAAAAACAATGAGTGTGTTCTTTTACGGGAAACAACATAATTTTCGTCAATAAAGTAGAAACTTAGATATTGAAATATTTATGTTGATGGTTCAAACTTAAAAGAATAAGTTGTTAATTTATATAAAGATAAGAACATCCATATATTATTAAGTTGAAATTTTTGATTATAGTGAAAAATAAGACTGTTCAATATGGTAAAATCGAACCATACCGAATCGAACCGAACCGAACCGAAATAGACAATATGGTTTGGTTTTGGTATATACCATATAAACCGAATGGATATAATTTTCTAAAAACCTTAGGATTTAGATATGGTTTGGCTTATAACCGATTAAACCAAATAAACCGAACAAAACCGATTAAAAATAAAACATGTAAATATGTATCTATTTTATAACGACACATGAAAATCTATTGTTATATAGTTAAATTTTTTTTATAACTATTACCATATTTTTTATAGTAATAAAGAATCCTACTTTGTAAAACACTTGAACTATAATTAAATAATAACACATCACAACCGAGGCTTCTTATTTTCTTAGTCTTTTTTTTTTTATCTTTTTGCTTTATTTTAGTATTGACTAAATTGAAGTGAAGATTATAAATTTGATGGACAACAATTAGTGAAAATTCTTCTCAACTTTTCTCTTATCTATAATGACGAGTTTAGGTGTTCAATCGAAGAACCATGACTTTGATGAACACTAAATATGGAAGAGTGGAAAAACTTTTCTATCATGTTTATGTTTTTTTTCTTATTTTTGTTTTCAAAATTTCGAGCGTTTTTATTTTTTATTCATTTATTTGAACATATAATATTTTTTAATAAACGACTGTGTTGATAACATGACTTTAAAATTCATATAATATGATCTCAAACTACATAATTATGTTATTTGGTATAAAACCGAATAAACCGAAAACCGACGGTATAAACCGAACAAGTAAATATGAATTTCGAATGGTAGTTATATTTACTAACCGAAATACCGAGAAACCGAAAAAACTGAACCGAAACCGAACCGATATCCGGATTGAACACCCCTAGTGAAAAATATTGATTTAGAAATTAAAAAGTGATTAGAAATATAATTAAAATGAATTTATGATGTTAAGTAGCGTAAATTTTTATAAATAAGAAATATTTAAAATTATATCCTACAACAAAATGTTTCTAATTAATGTGACCAAATTTCTAAATAAGAAAAAATTGTTTTAATATCTTAAAAAGATATTTCTGACTAATTTGACATATCTATTTTACTAATGAGTTATTAAAAAATTTAATGTCATAAGAAAACTGATTTAACCAACGTAATTTAGAAAAATTACAATTGTCATGAATTTGAGATTTTAAAGTGAATTCACTTTTTAATTAAAAACATGTTGTAAATATAGGAGAAACTGTGATATATTTGTATATTAAATATATTTCCTTTTTGTATTACATTCTTTGATATATATATATAATAATTAGTTTTTTCTAAAATTATATAATTTTAAATATATTTTATATTATATATTTATATTATATTCCTATTTGATTTATATAAAACCCCATTTTTATTAAATTACATGATTTATATATAAAACTGATATTGATTTATTTATATTAAAGATATTTTATTTTATGTTAAATTTGTTTTTGAGTTATATAAAAGGATATTCATTTTTATTATATTACATGTGATAAAAGTGTTATATATTTATTAAAGATATTTCCTTTTTTATAATATAGTGATTTGGAAAAAATATTTAAAAAGTTAATCAAAATATTAATAATGATATTTTAATAATAAACTCTATTCATCAAGGTTAACACTGTAATTAACCATTATAAGAATAAATGTGAAGACGACACGTATAAAAATTGACTTCTCAAATATTATTATAGAGATAGATTTTTAAATTATGTTATATGTATATATAATTAATATTTTTTATATATTTGAGTACTTATTCCGTTTGGTCAAATTCAGTCTAATTATTCCAGATATAAAAATATATAAATTGTTTGTGTATTTGAAGATTTTGTCCGGTTTCAGTTCTAGTTCAGATTTTTAGTTTTTTTTTTTTATCTACGTCTGTGTTTTAATCACACATCATAGCATAGAGTAAGAAAAAAAATAAAAAATAAAAAAGTATGAATTTGTGGTGTGATTTTTAACGCGATTATGCGATCGAAATATTTATTTTTAATAACAGACCATGAAAACTTTCATTTTTCCTACAATGTTTTCTGGAACAAATGAGATTTATTTCGTGCCCCTCAGAAAAAGACACGTGGCGGTCTAGATCTCCAGAAGACACATCCGAACTGCATCTCTCTTCACCGCGCCAACAGAGAGAAGAAACATTTGGATGGAGGCTCAGAGAAGAAGAAGCTTAAATTCAATCATCATCAAAGCTGCGTGAAGATGCGCAGCCTCACTTCTTCTCTCCCATTCACCTATACCTCCTCCTCCTTCACACTCTACAAACGATTCCATTTCCTCAACCCATCTTCCTCCCTCAAACAGACCAATAAGAAGCAGCAGGAGCAGAAACCGTCTCTCCAGTGGCTCTTCAGTCCCAAATCAAGTGAAGACGAAGACGCTAAATCCTCCGCGGATGAAGACGACGACGGCGGCGGATCGGATGGTGATGCTGCTATCAAGGGCACGATTATCGCCGGCGTTTTGTTGGTTGGTACCGTTGGTGGATTCGCCGGCGTTGGATACGTATACAGGGGCCAGATCAATACTTTTCTTACTCAGTTCTCTACTCTAATCGAAGGTTCTTCTTGATTTTATTACACAATGACATTTAGGACAGAGTTTCAGATGTTTGACCTGAGTTTTGTGTTTGTGGAACCAATAAATAAACAGGTTATGGTCCGGCTGGGTATGCACTGTTCATTGCCGTCTATGCTGGCCTTGAGGCAAGCTTCTTGATATACTCTCTTCAATGTCATTGTCACTTTTTTTATCTTGACAAGTCTCAGTTTCTGTTTGACTTGTGGTTAGATACTAGCCATTCCGGCTCTCCCGTTGACAATGTCGGCTGGTCTTCTCTTCGGTTCTCTTGTCGGCACTATCATAGTTTCCATCAGTGGCACAGTAAGTTGACCATTTCATCAAGTCACATACCCATGTTTTAGTTTTCTAATATTTTCTCTTTTGTTTAGATGGCTGCTAGTGTTGCTTTTCTGATTGCACGATACTTTGCTAGAGAGCGTATCCTTAAGTTAGTCGAAGGCAACAAGAAGTTCCTCGCCATTGATAAAGCCATTGGTGAAAATGGATTTAGGGTTGTTACTCTCCTTCGGCTTAGCCCTCTCCTTCCTTTCTCTCTCGGCAATTACCTCTACGGCTTGACGTCTGTCAAGTTCGTGCCTTATGTCTTTGGAAGGTCTGTGTTAGTTCAGCTTGTTTTTTCAGCATTTTGAGAGCAAGATATCTAGCTTGATTAAGTGAATTCTGAGTGTACATACTCATTGCTGTTTTTTTTGCAGCTGGTTGGGTATGCTTCCAGGTTCTTGGGCTTATGTCAGTGCTGGGGCTTTTGGACGAGCTATCATTGTAAGTTCTTTTTTTGTTGGTTCTGTTAACCTAATCTATCTACCCCTCCATAGTGTAGATGCTTTGACAAAAGGAAAATGAACTGCATAAGAACGTGCTTTTTTATATGTCAAGCGTAAGGTTACAGTAGGATCCACCGAGCTTTTACTTTGATAGGTTCTAATCAATGGTAGCACCAATCTGAAAGCTAGCTTAGAAAGGGACCGGGTCAAAGGGTTATAGATCAAACTTTGAATACAGCAAATAAAAATAGGGAGACTAGTCATTTACTTATGCGAGTTAACTTGAGTTAAATAAATTTTATCTGAAGGATTAGTGGAGGAGACCTGTGTTTTGTTACGTCCATGAATGTGTTGAAACTGTGAATAAGTTGTGATTCTCAATAGTCATCAAATTGGCAAATCTTGTATATATGTTATTTTCAGCAAGAAGAATCAAATGTTGGCTTGCCTGGAGGAAACGGCCAGCTTTTAACGCTAGGGTTGGGTTTGTTGGTAACTGCTTTGGCTGCAACATATGTGACACGCCTTGCAAAGGTAACTCATTCTTTGGAGTACTAACTGTTCTTTCTCTATTCTACCTTTATCTGTTTTTTCAGCCACTTTACCGGTCAGCATAGTGCAACGTCTTGTAATGTTAGACCAAATTGGTCATGAACTTCTGTAGCATAAGCACAAAAAAGTCCCATAGTCTGGTCCCATATTTGGTTGAACAAAGTTAATTCTAATCATCTGGTGTTGCAGGATGCTATAAAGGATATTGATGATGAGTAGAAAGATGCAAACTAAAGAAGAGAGAACACAGCACATCGACGGATCTGAATCCATTAGATAAAATCTAGGATTTGTAAAACCTTAGCAGAATCCAAGGATGACACTCGATTTTTGTTCATAGTTGAGATATAATTTAATTTTTTTTTTTGTTTCTACACAGCAATCAATACGTGATAGAAAAGAAAATGCTTCTAGATAGATGCATTTATATAAGTAAGCCGCAGATAATCAAAGTACTCGAGTACATTTAGTACTCAAACAGCAACCAAAACGTATACGAAGATGAGAGAATTTCCAAAAGCAAAAAAAAAATAATCAAAAGTTTGGAGATTTTATTTGTCAAAAGAATAATAATTCATGATGTCCCACACCACCATTGGTTGGTTGATTTCGCTAAGCAGTAGCTTCCTTCAAGTAGGCGATGAGATCAGCTCGGTCTTGTGGCTTCTTGAGCCCAGGGAAGACCATCTTTGTTCCAGGAATGTACTGCAATGATAACGCCAAATGAAAACCCAATCAATCCCAATGTTAAATTCAAAAATCATACTATTAATTAAGTAGTTACCTTCTTGGGGTTGAGCAAGTAATCGTACAAGGTCTTCTCTTCCCATTCGACAGCTTTGTTCTTGTTAGCAGCAGAGTAAGAGTAACCAGCTGTCGTACCAGACTGCCTTCCAAACAGACCGTTTAGGTTCGGTCCTATAAACAATAATTCACAAGTCAAAGCGAGCAACAATGTTCTTCACTCTATAATTGAAAACACAAAGGGACATAACAATCTGTCATGCAACTAACAAAGATCAATAGTAGTTATAGCAAAGAGACAAGATATCATCGTCGTAGAGCTGTTATCAGGATAGATACGAGTAAGACATGAAACGATATCAAGGTTCCTGGATCGGATCTAATGATGATTTGAGAAATAAGCCAGGATCCATAAGCAAAAACGGACCAGACAATCAGGGATGGTTAAATATTTGATTTTAACCAAATCATAAAAGCCATGAGAGAATTAAAAATTGCAAGAGATGAGAGTAACCTTGTTTGTGACCGGCGCCTTTGTCAACGGTGTGGCACTGAGCGCACTTGGTCCTGAAGATCTTCTCACCGGCCTTTGAGTTTCCTGGTGGTGCTTCATCAAACGACGCCATTTTCGCTGGAGAGCCAAATTAAGACGGAATCTCTTAGGGTTTCTGTGAGGACACACATCAACAGGAGACGAGAGACATCTATTAACCATCAAATTAATGGGCCGATAACTTAATGGGCTTTTCAGTGGGCTTTAATTTATCATCCATGTAAAAGTATTGTATAACTGTAGAAAATCAAAGATTGATTACAGCTAATGGAAGCTGGAGTCACTTCTTTTAAACGAGTCGGTGTCTAATACAAGAAAATCTCCAAAATGTGTTAGAGGAAGTAAAGACGAGAACCTAATCAAGTAAAAGAATTGGTTGTCCGTCTCATTCTCAACCAAATGAACCACATTGATTACATATTCGGTGGGTGATTCCGTGTATAGTTGTGTGTGAAACTAAAGTCGACTATCACGTCTCTGTCCATCTTCAAAATATCAAAGGCATACACAACAAGACAAAAGACAACTTTTTGCAACTGGTTTAGGGCTGTGACTCTGTCTGTGTGTGTAACCCGTGGAACTGGATATTCTTTTAGTCAAAATGGAAAACAAGGGATCCATCCCCGTTTTGGACGGTGCTAACGTCACTCATGACGTATGTGTACACAGAAAAAGAAAATTTGTTATTTTTTTCACCCCACGTGGTTAATGGATAGGCTGACGACTTTCACGCTCTTCTTCTTCTGGAGTTTTGACCGTCTTTTTGTTGGCTTTTCATTTTACACTACCTTTTCAATTAGTCTTAAATTAGATTGGTTTAGAATCTAGATACACGACTACACGAGTTATTGGGAAAATTTTACAAACTCACCTAACTATCCTTTTTACTCCCTCTAATTTAAACTAACTTGTTTTTAAAATTTGTAAAAGTTTAAAACAAAATTATGAAACAGAAAAGTCTATAGCATCAAAACAATTAATTATCTGAAAAGGTAAATAAAATCTATTTTTGGTTTTTAATTACAGAAATTATGATATATAATATGACGGAATAAGAAGTAAAATTTTATATAAAAAAAAGTTACTGCTAAACACATCCCAGTGAAAAAAAAAGTTACAACTTGGAACCAAATTTCCACCGCATGCCAAACCGATACCACCACTAACATAGGTCATACTTTGACCGGTTGAATTATTCTTCGGAATAAAAAATATCTATAATTATTAAACTGGTCAACCTAGATATAATATTATTTTATTCATTTTGACTTTAAAATCTTCAACGTATAAATAGCCACCGTGTCTTCTTCATATCCAAACTCAAACAGGATCAATTCTTTGGGATGGTAAAAGCCAAAAAATGCAGGATGAATGCTACATTATTATTTTTTAATTGAATTAAAAATAAATCGAAATTAAAGAGAGAAGACCATAAAACCGAAAAGTTCAATATAATTACAAACCCAACCAGTCTATCCACCCATTTACAATTAATCCGACCCGACCCGCGTTCTTAACCTAAATCCCCCTTTGTCTTCGACATAACCAAAGATCAAAACAAACCACGATCTCGGATTCTCTTCTCCTTCTATCTGTCTTCAATTTCGTGTCACACATTGAGAGACAATGACGGCGAAGACTCGATTTGGTGAAAAGAAGAACAAGGAAGATTTGCCGGAGAAGAAGAAGAACGAGTCAAGGGCAAGGAAGAAAGATGCGTTGAAGAGAAGAGAGGCAGCGGTGAAAAGGAGGAGAGACAGAGCGAAGAAGAAGAAAGATGTGGAGAAGAAGAATAAAAGTGAAATGGCAAAGAAGAAGAAGAAAGATGTGGAGAAGAAGAATAAAAGTGAAATGGCAAAGAAGAAGAAGAAAGATGTGGAGAAGAAGAATAAAAGTGAAATGGCAAAGAAGAAGAAGAAAGATGTGGAGAAGAAGAATAAAAGTGAAATGGCAAAGAAGAAGAAGAAAGATGTGGAGAAGAAGAATAAAAGTGAAATGGCAAAGAAGAAGAAGAAAGATGTGGAGAAGAAGAATAAAAGTGAAATGGCAAAGAAGAAGAAGAAAGATGTGGAGAAGAAGAATAAAAGTGAAATGGCAAAGAAGAAGAAGAACGAGTCAAGGGCAAGGAAGAAAGATCGTTGAAGAGAAGAGAGGCAGCGGTGAAAAGGAGGAGAGACAAGCTAAGAAGAAGAAAGATGTGGAGAAGAAGAATAAAAGTGAAATGGCAAAGAAGAAGAAGAAAGATGTGGAGAAGAAGAATAAAAGTGAAATGGCAAAGAAGAAGAAGAAAGATGTGGAGAAGAAGAATAAAAGTGAAATGGCAAAGAAGAAGAAGAAAGATGTGGAGAAGAAGAATAAAAGTGAAATGGCAAAGAAGAAGAAGAAAGATGTGGAGAAGAAGAATAAAAGTGAAATGGCAAAGAAGAAGAAGAAAGATGTGGAGAAGAAGAATAAAAGTGAAATGGCAAAGAAGAAGAAGAAAGATGTGGAGAAGAAGAATAAAAGTGAAATGGCAAAGAAGAAGAAGAAAGATGTGGAGAAGAAGAATAAAAGTGAAATGGCAAAGAAGAAGAAGAAAGATGTGGAGAAGAAGAATAAAAGTGAAATGGCAAAGAAGAAGAAGAAAGATGTGGAGAAGAAGAATAAAAGTGAAATGGCAAAGAAGAAGAAGAAAGATGTGGAGAAGAAGAATAAAAGTGAAATGGCAAAGAAGAAGAAGAAAGATGTGGAGAAGAAGAATAAAAGTGAAATGGCAAAGAAGAAGAAGAAAGATGTGGAGAAGAAGAATAAAAGTGAAATGGCAAAGAAGAAGAAGAAAGATGTGGAGAAGAAGAATAAAAGTGAAATGGCAAAGAAGAAGAAGAACGAGTCAAGGGCAAGGAAGAAAGATCGTTGAAGAGAAGAGAGGCAGCGGTGAAAAGGAGGAGAGACAAGCTAAGAAGAAGAAAGATGTGGAGAAGAAGAATAAAAGTGAAATGGCAAAGAAGAAGAAGAAAGATGTGGAGAAGAAGAATAAAAGTGAAATGGCAAAGAAGAAGAAGAAAGATGTGGAGAAGAAGAATAAAAGTGAAATGGCAAAGAAGAAGAAGAAAGATGTGGAGAAGAAGAATAAAAGTGAAATGGCAAAGAAGAAGAAGAAAGATGTGGAGAAGAAGAATAAAAGTGAAATGGCAAAGAAGAAGAATAAAAGTGAAATGGCAAAGAAGAAGAAGAATGAAACCGCTAAGAAGACTAGAAAAGAAGGGGAAGAAACAGGTCCGAAAGTGTGAAGCGGATGTATTAGAGAAGCTTGGGAAGATGAAGGCTGATGGTAGTGATGAGCGCCGAAGATGGCGGTTCTTTACTTTTGACCAGGGTAATAAGAGGAAGGTCAAAAATGGATACTTCATCGAGCCTTTCATTCTCCAGCAGTAGATGATCCGGAATTTTGCATCAACTTTCCATGGGGCGTTACATTTGATGATTGCATGAAGGAGATTTTTCACTTGAGGGATCATTTATTTGTGGCGGTCGAAGATAATATCGATGGACATTTCACGGGTTTATTATCCCTTGGAGGTATATGAATTATGTTGTATCATAGGCATATTTGTTATTATATAACTAATATAATTTTGTGAAATGATGTGCGATATTGGCTTTTGAATGTATCCACGTCCTTAGGGAAAGATTCGAGAGATCTGTTCCAAACTATCTCGCAGATTGCCCAAGAATGTGCAAGTGGAAGTTCAAGAAGACTGGGACAACAGGATTTCCATTGGAGGATATTTATCAAGCGCTTGGAAACACAAAGGTAAAAGGTTTTAATTTTAAGTATTGTTTAGGATATTTTCTTCAAGTTCATAGTTAATTTTAAGTGTGATTTGTTGTTGGTCATATTTCAGGTGATTTCAAGTATTCAACCCACAAGGACGGAAATAGACCTCTTGTACGAAATCATGGATGAAGGGACTATAGAAGACGGCAGCTGATAGATGATTTGGATAAGCCGACATAGCCGTCGGCGGTTGGAACAGAATCCTTATAGAACCGAAGGAAAAATATTTTGGGAGGATCTATTCGAGATTGATGTGAGAACCCGAGAGCAAGAATCGAACCTCAAGTGAGCTGCGAAGGACATGAGCAAGCAAGAGACAACGAGGAACCTGGGGAAAGTTGTGCTAGTCTTAGAATTGGAGTCGAAGTTGGCGAAGAAAATGGAAGAAGGATTTGCATTGAGGATGAAACAATTCGTGTTCTGAAGCAAGAGTGAAGGAGTTGGAAGAAGAAAGGAATCAAAGGGAAAATTGGTCATTCCAAGATGATCAATTTCAAACCGTGGAACTTCAGGAGGTAAAAATTTTGTTAATGTACAGTGATATCAAACATGAAGTAAATCTTATTGGTTTTGTGTATTAGGTGATGCAGAAAGGATCCATCCGATGCGGAAAGGATCCATCGATGCGTTGTAGACACTCCTCTTCCTACTGAGACAGCACCTGATGCAGATAAGGACACTGCATATGTAGACACTCCTTTTCCTAATGAGGGCGAGACAGAGGCTGAGAAGGAGGACAAGACAGAGGCAGAGAAGGAGGACGAAACAGAGGCAGAGAAGGAGGACGAAACAGAGGCTGAGAAGGAGGGCGAGACAGAGGCAGAGAAGGAGGACGAAACAGAGGCTGAGAAGGAGGGCGAGACAGAGGCTGAGAAGGAGGGTGAGGAAGCTGAGAAGGAGGGCGTGACAGAGGCTGAGAAGGAGGGTGAGGAAGCTGAGAAGGAGGGCGAGACAGAGGTTGACAAGATGATGGAAGGTAAGGATCTGTTGTAGATTTAATCTTTTTATGGAATTTAATTTGTTGTTTTATCTTGTAGATGATGCGGAGGACTTGCCATCTACACTTGAAGTGATGGCAGAAGCTGCGGAGAAATTCGAGAAAGAAGCTCATGAGGAGGAGACGAGGCCGAAGAGGACCCATAAACCTTCTCGCCCGGCCAGTCTCCGTGATCAGCCTAACTAATAGCTATTTGGAATAGCTTTTAAATACTTAAAAACTTATGTTCCAATTAAAACTTATGTCCGGCTTTTATTTCTTTTGATGTTAAAACTGATGACTTATGTTTCTGTTGTGTTAAAACTTATGACTTATGTGGATGTTGTGTTAAAACTTATGATTTATGACTTTCTGTTTCTGTTGAGTTATGTTCAAACATGTATTATGGAATAACTAATAAAACAGATACAACTTACCAATAATATTTAAGAATGGTACAACTAGTACAACTACGTAACAATATTGCAAATTAAAAACGTGATTGAAAATTTAAAACGTGTTGCAAATTTAAAACGTGATGCACATTTACAATATTTTAGTTATACGTAGTTGTACTAGTTTATTAGTTGTACCGGTTTTTACATAGTTGTACATTGGCAGTGAAATCGGAAAATATTAGTTGTACCATATGAAAAATACAATTACCTTAGTTGTCCCACTATTTTATGTTTACATGTCTTTGCCCGAATAAAATGAATTCATTACTATTGTTAAAATACTTGTCATGTATGTTTTGCAAAAAATATGTGAACTAACAAGTGAACAAACCTTAAAAGTATAAGATGGATCATGGAAACTTATGTGATGGTGTTAAAAATCCAAAAAAAAAAAAAAAACAATACATAACACAAGCAACCTATCCAAACACTTTACCAATTTGACCATTTGATTATTTTATTAATATGGAATACCCAAAAGAATATTTAAATTTCAGAATCAGATAGTTGTACAAGTTATACCAAGATCACAATTCTAGTAAAGTAGACATAGTTGTACTAGTTATACTAGTAGAACCAGTAGAAGTTGTACTAGTTGTACCAGTATGTCTACACAAAAACATGATTGTTATGTTATATGAAGTTTTACGGTTATTGTACTTTGTACACGGCCAGAACAACACATTACATAAATAAGTTCTACAACACTTGAATAAGTTCCACAACACATAAATAAGTTCTACAACACATAAATAAGTTTCATACCACATAAGTAAGACTCACAAGACATAAGCAAGTTCCATAACACATAAGTAAGACTCATTCATCAATTCCTACATTGCCCGTTCCATCATTTCCACTGCCATCACTCTCACTTCCCTCACTCTCACTAGAATCACTGTCACTTTCTTCGTTCTCACCAACCAATGGTGGATACTTCTTCTTTTCTTCCTCGATATTCTCCTGCAGATGGGAATCTAGTAACTTGTAGTCTTCCTTTCTTTTTCTCCACATACGGAGGAAAGACAACCTTAGATCGGATTTCTTCAGGAATTTCAGAACTTTCCCATGTCGAATGGTGAGGCACTGGATATATTGTCCTGTAATATGCCAAAGTCCACTGCTCCATCCAGTAATACTTAGAACAATAGTGTTCAGCCATTTCTCCACGCGCCATAATGGCAGCAAGTGCATGCACACAAGGATACCGGTCAATCTGAAAACACCTACAATAGCATGTTCCATGCCACAAATCAACAAAATAACCTTGAGAGTCCTTGCCAATCACATTGTAGTGACGTTGAAATGTATTTAGCTCGATCACCTCTAGCTTTTTTGCCTTCGGATAATTGTGATGCAATATTCCATGCACATGCGGGACTAGTATCTGTCTCTCTGGTACGTGTGAAGATAATAGACGGTATTTGTTAAACCATTCTGTCATCTTCCCCACGATCACATCAAGCATTGGCAACAAAGCATATTTCCTTGGTTCCTTCAAAACACCATTGATAGATTCAACAGTGTTGGTTGTGTCTATGTTGTACCTTTCTCCCGGAAATTTACATCTTGCCCATTTGGTCTCATGAACACTGTCATCTAGATACTCGGCCGCTTGAGGATACATTGCCCTGAAATCATTATATCTTTTTCTGAACTCCACCTCACTGTATATACCAGCAATTTTTCTAAACCGTTTGGCCACCACAGATTTATTAACTTTACTGCATGCTCCTTTCACATTATTAGATAAATGATATATGCAATATCCATGAATCGCCAATGGGTATACCTCGTGTACTTTCTTGATGATGCTTTGGTTTCTATCAGTACAGAATACAAGCTGAGGATCATCTGGTATCAAGGATTTCAATGTAGTCAAAAACCACTCCCAACTTGCATTTTTCTCACCATCAACTACAGCAAAAGCGAGGGGATAATGATGATGATCTGGATCCTGAGCAGTAGCAATGAGAAGCACGCCTTTGTACACACCCTTCAGGTGAGTTCCATCCATTATTATCACTTGCCTCATCGCCTTGAACCCTTCAATGCAAGCTCCCAACGCAAAGAACATATACTTAAAGCGGTTCTTCTCATCCACTTCTAATCGTGTAATGGTATCGATTCATCTTTTCTAACATGTACAAGTAAGATGGAAGCCTAGCAAAGCTCTCCTCCGGGTTCCCACGAAATCACTCAAAGCTTTATTTTTCCCTCTCAAGGCGTAGCATATGAAACCTTAACACCCGTCGTTTCTTCACCAAACTTATGAGAGTCTTGGATCGAGTCTTGTACTTTCGGGATAATCAGCATGCACTACTGATGCAACCAAGCTTGGTGTGCCTCTTTTCTTCTTCTTCATGACACTTGCATCTCCCGAGAGCACGTGATGCATCTTTTATCGTTCGATAGAAAAAGCGAGTTCTTCAGCTTCGCAGCTCGTAAATACCATCTGCATCCAGCCCCACGACATTTCAATATGTAAACCCGAGGATTCGACTTCATTATATCAACCTCAAAACAATTCGAATGCACACCTTTGTCCACTAAATCCCTCACTTCATCTCTAGTCGCAAATTCTTGATGCAAACTCATATCAATGCCATCATCCCACTCAATTGACAACTAGAGGTTCAACTGTTGTAACAAACCGCAACTCCTCCCTATCATCCATTTCATCACCCTCTTCATTGATTTTCTCATGCTCAAACTCATCCTCCTGAATATGAGGAACAATTTCCAACTCCCCAACTCCAACCGTGCCATCATTAGCTCTGGCATCACTCAGATTTTTCTCATTCATAGAAAACATCTCGTTACTCTGATTTTCTGAGACGATTTCGGTAAGCTCCACATGCAAGACACTACGTCGGTTCTTCTTATCTACCATCATTAAATATCCTAAAACATCTTCATCATCCAAGATATAACAAGGATTTTTATTATTCAAGACCAGCGGAAAGTAACTCAGTTGAAGCTTGGTCGCAGCTACATTAATCTTCACTTTTTTGCCTATTCGATCAACCAAGTGAGAATAAGTAATTTCCTCATATCTTCCTTTCATCACTAATGTAGAAATATGTCGATTACACCATGTTCAAAATGTATCACCACAGACCCATTACTATCCATAGTTCCTGAAAATGAGTAAAAGCCAATAATACCATTTAGTAGTTATACAAGTTATATGAGTTCTACTGTTGCAAAAAATATCAGTTATACTAATATTACCAGTTTGACTGATTTACATATCACAGTAGTTATAAATTATACTAGTAATACCAGTTATACTATTTTCACTTTGCACATGACTGCTACAAGTTATATGAGTTGTACCAATACTAAATATTCTAAGTGTTATACTGAGTTGTACAAGATTTACTAATGGTATGTTTTCTAAGAAAAATGTCAGTAATACTAGCTTTGCCAGTTTAACTACTTTCACTTTTATGAGAGTTGTACCAGTTATACTATCAGAACAACTTACTATGTTAGTTGTACCAGTGAAACCGGTTGTACAATTTTGTGTTAGAAGTTTTGTCAGTTGTACCATAGACAAAAACAATTTATTCTATAATATCATGCTTCATAGTTTAACAACATTATATTAAACATTATAATCTGACTCATAAGGTTAAGATACCTTTTATATGACTAAACCAAAACAAACAACAATAAAAAGAGACAAAAGAGAGAGAGAGGGTGAGAGTTTACACTTACCTCCCAATTTCAGAACCAAGGACAACACACATGTGCTGTTTCACGGGATCCTAACCTGTGTAAAGACTCTACAAAACAGAGGTAAAGGTTTGTGGATGAAGAGATGAAGAAGAGAGCTTTGTTTAGTGAAGTGAATGAATTTTCGTGGTAGTTGAGTGTGGTTGAGGAAGAAATGAAGAAGAAGAAGAGTGATTTAAATTTTCGTGGGACCCAGGCGAGAGAGAAGGAGGTGGATAGGGAAATTCGATGGCCAAGATTATAACAAGATCATAAGATCCGACGGCTAAGAGATAAGATTCATTAATGACATTGTTGTAAATATTTCATCTTTAACATCCGACGGTTCATATTAGATCGTGAAGGACTCTGATCTAATGGTTCATATTCAACCATCATTAAGGTTAAAAGCGTAATTTTCACACATCTGTCCCATAACAGATTAATTTTGGTGGTTTCAGATTTTTTTTGAAGCATTTGTCCCATAACAGATTAAAGCCCGTTCTTCTGGGTTTGGTCTGGAGAAAAAGACGGTAAAGATTTCAGATTGAGCATCAATTGATATCCGGTTTACATACACGTGAGAACGGTCCGGTATGCTCAAACCATAAATTGGAGGTAGTGTAATTTTTTCGGGTTTTCGAGAGTTCAGCAGTCTCATAAACTCCATTCAAATCTATCTTATGTTTTTTTCTTTTGAAACGATTTTAAATCTATCTTATGTTTAGAAATGAGTTCAGTTTAATTCAATCTTAGAGGTTCTGTAACTTTATCTAAGAGTTATTTTGGATCCGAACTAAAATTCAGTTAATAATACTTAGTATATAAATTACTTATATAGATTTTGATTGAATCCTACTGATTTGGATATCTGATTTGTTATTTTTAGTCCTTTTTTGGGAATTCATTACTGTTAAATTTGAATAATACTCAAAATTTGAAATACCATCTTACAAAATACTTTTATTTTATTTTTTCAATTTAAAATTTTCGGTTCAGTTACAAACTTACAATTTACAAATACCCCAAACTAAATGAAAATATGGGAACTTTTTTGCTCAAGGCGTGTGTTACGTGTATTAATAAGCAGGACCGGATCTGTACATAGACCAAGTGAAACATAGCCTTGATCCCCAAAAATTTTAGAGATTTTTTACTTAAGTATTGGTCTCCAAATTTTGAAAAAAAAATTCTCCAAAATCCCAGATCCGGACCGAGAAACAAGACAAGATAAACTGACAATAGTTAGTCATATACAACTCTAATAAAAAGTTGAATACAGTTACATAAGCATATTGAATACAGCCCACAAATTCGAGTAGGACATATATATTGGAATAATTTCACTACCGTCTTCCACACCCACATTTGGATTCGCATCAGTATATCCCTATACTGTAACACAGAGATGAATGGTTTGTTGTTGCTTGCTAATAATGTCTACTATTACAGCTTAAACATGTGTAGTGAATTTGGAAATTCAGAAATTCAGTTTCGTTTTATGTCTTTTCAGAGAGAACAAGTAAATTATGGAGAAAGTCATCATCATCCGGAACAAGATCTCTTAAATAAACTGGACCAACCAAGTTAAGAAAAAGACTCAGAAACCATAAGCTAAGTTTAATAAATATAAATTCAGTCGGTGGTAGAGAAACCGAGGTCAGGCAGCTGCATCAACAGATAGCCTGATAACATCTAAAGCCTCTGAAACTTTAGACTTGAGTGCCTCTGGTGAATCCATCAGGTGCAGAATCTCTGCTTGATAACAACACTCCAGTGATGATGAGGATGATATTTACATTCCTATCTTACCAACAATTCTTTAACGTATTCTTTAAAAGATGTTTAAAATTAAGAATTTGCTTAGAAATATACACCAAATGTAAAACCAAACATAAATAAATTAAACAATCGAGATAGCTAAAACCGTGATGATGAGAATAACTCTCAAACGAAACCAAAAAAAAAGTCTTTTAAAAATTTAAGAGGAAAAAAGGTAGTAAATTGGTTGTAAATGTCACTAAGATGAGACCCTTTCATAGTTGTAAGATCATCATCAAAGTAACAAAACTCTTACTATATATGTTTATAAAGAAAACAAAAAAAAAACAAAAAACAAAAAATTCAAAAGGTAATTTTGCATCAACCCAACATCTCGAGTCAAGAGGTTCAGTTTGGTGCAGAAGAGGACGAGCCGTTCTCTTTCTTACCTTGTGTTTCCTCAAAAGCAAATGACTCATCCAAGAACCCATCAAGCTTGGCACTTTCCACGCAACACGAAAACTTCTCCGCAGCATCAGGGACATCCAAAGACAGATCCTCAAGCGACTCACCCACCCTTTTAAACCCTTTTGTCATCTGATATATCGTCACTAGCCCCGACTCAAAACACACTTTGAGCAGCTTCCACACACGCTCCTTCTTCTCTTGCTCTTCTATGATCCTCACCACTGACTTCTTCACAACCTCGTGGTGGAAAAACGGCATTCCCAGCTCCTTCACGCACCTACAAGCTTCTTTCAGGTCTCCACCAGAGACGTACTCTTCAAGAAGAACCTGAATCTTCTCCTTCACCTCGCTCACAGTGCACCCTGGCGACTTTGTTTCTATTCCTCCTCCTCCCCAGCAACGTAAGATCCTTTCGCCGGAAAGACGTGCTTCCAGCAGTGTCTTCGCCGTTTGAATCACTTTCCCTCCTACACTTGAGCCTAGTTCTTCCAAGTCCCGTGGAGCTAACACCTCGTCAACCACAGCTCTGGCTAAGAACATGGCTAGGTCTTCAACGACCACTGGGTTGTCTAGAGCAGTGTCGTCTGCAGATTCTATGAGCATCGAGAATGCGCTTCTGACATCTTTAGCAGGGAAGCCAAGAGAACAGACAAGAACACAAGCCATCTCTTTCTCTCTTTTCTTTCTATCCATTGCTAAAGTTATCAGATACTTGACAAAGATTGCACGTAGCTGACTCGAAGATGCACTCGGCTCGGTTTCTAGACAATGCACGACCTCTGAAGTGTCACCAGACAGGAAGTACTCTCGGACAATCGACTTAGCCTTGTCTTTAAACACATTGGCACTGGAGTTTTCAAGTAACTTCTCACCGCTTGAGAGAGTCTTCAGAGAAGAAGCACATAGCCATCCTTCAGAAGCAGCCTTTGAGATGAAAGACTGCAACACACTGCGTGCTTCTGGTATGTCAAGAGACAAATCTTCAATCGAATCAATGATCCTGCTAAACCCTTTAGTCACTTGAGTGGTGTTTATGAGACCAACCTCAACCGCTTCCTTCAACAAATCCAGCAGCTTCACTTGCGCCTTTTGCCTCTCCATCGCCATAATCAACGCTCTTTTGACAATCTCGTGGTGAAAGAAAGGAACTTTCAATCCTTTGATGCATCTAAAAGCTTCCTTCTTGTCACCACTCATCACATACTCTTTCAACAACTCGTTGATCCTCCCTTTCACATCCTCAGCCGTCCAGTTATCAGCCCCTCCCCATCTCTTCTCAACGACTTCCGCATGAAGCGGAGCCGCTAGATAACTCTTCTCAGCCTTCTTCAACACCTCCACCCCTTTAGAGTCATCAGGCAACAGGTTCATCTGCTTCTTCAGAAACGCAGGAGGGAGGATGTCGTCAACAATGGCACGAGCCACAAAGACAGCAAGCACATCAACAGCATCAGGGATATCTACTGATAGATCATCAGCAGAAGCCACAAGTTTGTTGAAGCCTCTGTAAACCTCTGGTGGGTCAATGACGTCGGCGTAAAGGGTAGACAAGAGAAAAGCAGCCATTTCTTTCTCCTTGTCGTTCCTGTCCATGGCCATGGAGACTAGCTTCTTGACGAAATAGTAACGGTACTCAGCCATTCCGAGCTCCTTGAGCTCATTAGCAACTGATACAACATCGTTGGTGCTGAAGTATTCCTCGACGATGATCGTTGCCTTTTCTTGTACTCGCTTAGATCTGCATCGAAGCTTGTTGAATCTGAGTGTCCATTTCCCTGGTTCAAGCCAAAAAGTTATCAATTTAGATCTATATTGATAAAGAACCAGAAACATACATACATCAAACAGAGCCATAAAAAGACTCCAGCGAATGAGAATACCTCAATGGAGTAATCATTATCCACGTCAAGCGAGTCTCCCCAAGTTCCCTCGCTGCCTTCCACTGCATAGTGAGAAAGTTGTAAACACATCTCCGACCATACATAAGTATACCAAAATCCAGAGGAAGTAGAATTGGCAAAGGCTATACCTTTTGGAGGGAGACCGTGTTTAGGAGAAACAGAATGCATATGGCTCTTTAATAGCTCCCCTGGCAATGAAGATCCTGGAGCCTCAAGAGGAGGAGGAGGAGAAGATAATTTCAATTGAGAAATGGAGAGAGGATCCGTTTGTTCCATAGAAGATGACTCCACAAGCTTGTTGAACTCTATAGGCCTTTTTTCGAATCCCTCAAAATTCCTCAACTTTAGATTGGCTCACGATTATTCACTCACCATAGTATCTTGCAATCTCTTTAAAGAACATACGAAAGACTCAGTCCCAAACAAAACAACGCAAGAAAAATAGGCTTCAATCTCCAATAGATACACATCGAATAATCAAACACATACAAAGAGGTTCATCTACGCCAATTTAATCACATCAACGAAGATTTGCAAACAGATTCAATAACGCTTGGGATTGAAAACTAAAACAATAATGGATTTAGGTTAAATATCGTTCACCGATCCACGATAGCGAGTAAGGAGACGACCATCGATACAATCCTTTATAACAAAAAAAAACGATGATAATAACAGAAGAAACGCATAGAGATACAACGATAAGAGAAAGAGATTCGAGAGATTACTCTGAGAAGGGTGATAGACTCGGCCGGAGAGAAACAGAACGCCGGCGCTCGATCAAGCGGGCGTCTCTGTCGCTCGCTTTTTTTCTTTTCTTCTTCGAGTCGAACACGATCGTGACTTTCCTGTAACTGAAGTATTTATCTATTTCTTTTTTGGGGATTTTTAATTACTTTATTAATAAAAATAAAAAAAAATGGAATAAGCCTCTTAAGTAACGACGAGTCCCTTTTTGGTTTTTTGCCTTTTCTCCGTAATTTGCTTCCGTCTCCACTAGACCACCACTACGGTCTCGACATATGTTTCCTCTTTTCCCCAACCACGTCTCCTATGAGTCATTCACGCTCCTTCACTCTCTATTTATTATTAATGTTTTTATAATAGCAAAAACAAAAAAATAGTTATGGGCTTCTCTTTATACCAAGCCCATTAACTATCACCGTCTAATAAATGGGCCATTGTGCGTGACTCTCACGCAGTCAGCAATAGAAGTTCCACCTGTCGCCTTATGAAGCCAAACCCTCTTCTCCAAGCAAAAAACCCTTCAAAAATAACAAAATTAAAAAAAATTACTGAAACGATCCTTAAAGTATGCAAATCCTATTGGAACACTCTTAAACTTTGGTCTCTTCCCAGATTCTGATTTGCAGTACAACAAAAGTTTAGGTTTTTTTTTTTACTCTTCTTCCCTTTGTGATGGAGACTTCAAGGAGTTCGTGTCCGGCTGGAAACAAAGTCTTAGCTCCGGGTTTTAGGTTTCATCCTACCGACGAGGAACTGGTTGTGTATTATCTCAAGAGAAAAATTCGCCGCAAGAAACTGAGAGTCGCTGCTATCGGCGAGACGGATGTCTACAAGTTTGATCCCGAGGAGTTGCCCGGTACTTTTCTCAGATCTTCTCCTTCCACCATTTTCATTTTACTTGCTTAACAGTTGCCTGAAAGTTGAGATCTTTTCCTCTGTTTACTCTGTTTTAGATAATTTTGTATAGTTGAAGTATCGATTTTGGTTACTTTATTCTAATTTCGATGTTATGTGATAAGTCCAAATCTTGATGTTCATCGTTGTGTTTAAAAGGTTAGCTTTTGCGTATATGTGATGTTACCATGTTTAAAAGGTTAGCTTTTGATTCGGGACTTATGTTTTTGTAGGCAAAGCATTATATAATACCGGAGATCGTCAGTGGTTCTTTTTCAGCTCGAGGGACAGGAAACAACATGGAGGCAGGTCAAGCAGATCAACTGGCCATGGATACTGGAAAGCAACAGGGGTAGACAGGGTCATCAAGTGCAATTCTCGTCCCGTTGGAGAGAAGAAGACGCTTGTTTTCCACAGAGGCAGGGCTCCTAAGGGGGAGAGGACTAACTGGGTCATGCACGAGTACACGTTGCACAAAGAGGAGCTCAAGATGTGCGGAGATGTCAAGCATAATTATGCTCTTTACAAGATTTTCAAGAAGAGCGGGTCTGGTCCTAAGAATGGTGAGCAGTATGGAGCTCCTTTTGTTGAAGAAGAGTGGCCGGAGGATGATGATGAGCCTGATGAGGCTGAAGCAGTCGTTGTTCCTCAAAATCAGGTCATGGTTTCAGCTGGTATGGGAAATAATAATACCATATGGGCGGATGGTGGTGGGCTTAATCAGTCAGAGTTGAATGAAAACGATATTCAAGATTTGATGAGACAGGTTAGCGAAGAGACTGGAGTGAACTCTCATGTGGCAAATAACAATCCGGTAAACTTGGCAGAAGATGAGTATCTGGAAATTGACGATCTTTTGCTCCCTGGACCTGAAGCTGAACCAAGTTATGTGAACCAAGGAGACTCTGCTGTGCTGAATGATAATGATTTCTTTGATGTTGATTCATATATTGGCGATTTTGATGCCGCGAATCCTCAGTCAGTGCCTGTCGGTGTTGGTTTGAACAATGGGGTTGTACATAGTCTTCCAGTGACTGACCAGGACCAGTTCCAACAGCAAACATGGAAGAACCAAGATAGCAACTGGCCACTCCGCAACAGCTATACCAGAAAGATAAGCAGTGGAGCGTGGACGCATGAGCTAAACAATGATGAAGTTACTGTTTGCGCATATGGTGAGGCCCCTGGTACAGGTAATGATGCATCTGAATTCATAAACCCTCTTACCTCTGCTATAAGTACAGCAAAGGGAGAAGAAGCCACAAAAGACGAGTCAAGCCAGTTTACTTCTACTGTCTGGTCTTTCCTGGACTCGATTCCTGCAAGTCCAGCATTTGCTTCAGAGAATCCAATCGTTAACCTGAACATAGTCAGGATATCAAGCCTTGGTGGCCGCTACCGGTTTGGTTCTAGAAACAAATGTACCAACGCTACTATAATGGTAAACGATTCAACAGCAGAGAGTAAGAAGTGTGGAGGAAACAATAACAAGAAGAAGAACAACCACAAGGGCTTCTTCTGCTTATCGATCATTGGAGCTCTGTTTGCTTTATCTTGGGTGATGTTGGGTACAATGGGAGTTTCAGGAAGGTCTCTGGTGTGGTGAGAGACCCTAAACTCAAAGACTATGGACATCAAGAAGAAAGAAAGCCTTTAACTGAATCAAATCTCTTGTAATTGTTTTATTATATAGCTTTAGATTCATAAAACTGTCTAGTAATCGGTTTGTTGTTTTGGTTTCGAACCTTGCTGCATAACAAAGCTTTAAACCATTTGCTTTACTTAAACACAGTTTCCATCAAAAACTTCAACTACCTGAGTGGTGATATCCTCAAGCCGCTTCTTCACGCTCATATCAATAAGCTTAGAACATGAACCACCGTAACTAATCGTGAATCCAGCGATCAAGCTCTCGTCAATCACCGTTCTGATTCTCACATTCTTCGCTCCGGTGAGTCTCTGCACATACTTCGCGATCTGAGCTAGATGCTGAGAACCGAGCCTCACCACCGACTTCACGACCACGAGCTCCGTCTTCGTCATCTCGTTGTACACCCCTTCGAACTCCTTCGCGATCTCCTTCACCAGATCTATCCGGTTCGAATCGATCAACACGTTCAAGAAGTTGGACGTGTGCGGAAGCAGGGATAGAGACTCGGCGATCAAGTCGATCACCTCTCGCTTCTTCCGAAGCTCCACCGTCGGGTTCACGAGAAATTCTAGAACCTTCGGGTCTGAGAAGGTCTTCTCCAGCTTCTCCACGTCGTTGCAGGTTGGTTCTAGCGTGTTGTTCGCTTTCGCCACGTCGGCTAACGCCGTCGCGTAGATTTTGGAAACTGACGATGACATTCTCACCCCGCCGCGGCGACGGGGGAATCGGACGGTGATAGGGAGGGTGCGCTGTGTGGTTGCGTGAGATGAGAGATGGAGCTTGGGGCGGAGAGAAGTTGGGGTTGACTGGAGAGAAGCCATTTTCGTCGGTCAACGGATCTTCAGCGATGGTGTTGATGGCGACTTGGAAGAGAACGATCGGTGATACCATCTAACGGTTGACGTTGATTCAATAGTTTTACAATTGACGGCTGATAGTGATAGCGTGACACGGCGTCGTATTGACTTAAACCCTAACGATCGCTAAATACGATTCCCGGTTTAATTGTTGCCAGGGATGGTATAGTGTTTTACATGCTAATATATTTTGGCAAATGAAAACGATGATTCTGTACACACATTCACATGTCAGACTGGTATTGCTTTACTATGTACTTGTTTATGTAGTGGAGGCAAAGTAATAAGCTGCTCAAATTGTATGTCTTAAAACTGTTCGGCTTCTTTAGGACAGTTTATGTGAGCTTCAATGCCTTCATACGCTAGCGTGTAGCCCAACAGACTCTACACTTGTTGCAATCGGAGGAAGAGATGATTAAGGAGGCTTTATATGGAGGATTGGGCTATAAGCTTCCTAGTCTGTACATAATTTGTTTTTGAGCTTCCTTGTATCCATGTTAATCAATCTCCATGGTGAATCAATATTTTCTGGTAATCAAGACTATATTTTTTTAGGGAATAGAAATGGCGATGTTTTTAAATCTGACACGGACCTGCGATTGAACAGGCAAATCTGTAATCCACAATGTAATCTAGTTTGGAGTTTTCTTTAATCTTTTAACACTTTATTTAAAAATCTGATAAAATTTACAAAAATATGCAAAACCCCAGTAAAAATGGTGGCCCGACTACTATTAACCGATCAGGAATTTTCTTTTTATTTGTTTCTTAATATTTAAAATTACGTCATAAACTTCTTAATAAAAAAAATTCTCAGATACTATGAAGAGACAAACCAATAAGTTTTGTTGGGTAAGCCCATTTAACATCTGATCTGATTTGCTACTATTGCCAGCCCTTAAATGACATAATTAAAAATATGATTAAAAATTTAAAATAAGAGAATTTATAGTCTGATACATGCTATCTTATTTTATAGTTTCACATAAAAACGAAAACTAAAATACAATTGAGTTGAAAAAATAACTCCAAGAAAGAAAAAAAATCTAGCATAAGTAAAAATCATACACTAAAATATTTCACTGACAATAAAAAAGAATGCATGTCAACTATATAACAAATTAAGTATCATACACTTTTTGATATATTTATATTTCTCATTAAATCACAACAAATTTGAACATATCTTCAATTAGATGTTGCCGCTCCAACATATGTAAAAATTGGATTAAATTTCACCTGATTCGGTGTAGAAGACATATTATGTGGTTGCAAATTCAGCAAATATTGGGAAATGATAAATCCACATTGTATTTTGGCAAAATTGAAACAAGAAAAGGGTAAAAACTGAAATGATTGGTTTCTGGTAGGAAAATTTGGGAAATAAAGAAGAAAGCTGTAAAAGGAAGAAACAAATCTTAAGTGCGATAATTTAGGATGCAAAATGGAAAGAGATGAGCCACACGACATGTTAGTAAGTTCACGTTAACCTATTACCTAAGTGGTGTCTGCACTCTGCAGTGCAATGTTGGGTTGGGTGGAATCTTAGGGTGGTTAGGTTATTTTTGACTGCGACATTTTTCTTTCCTTTGGGTGAAATTGTGAATAATGTAAAAAAAAATTATATTGGAGCCAATAAGTAGTATACAAATAATGCTTATTCTCTTATTGTGACAGTCATTATATTTCATATACTGTTTGAAAATTATGGATAAGTTTTAATACACTATGCATAATATATATCACAACTTATCCATATATATATCTTCTTCCTCATTGATTTACATGAACATGTGATGGAGATAAGAAACCCTAAAGCATAAGACTATATGTAGATCAAATAGTTTTTGATCGCGACAAAACCTCACATAATCAATATGCATGTGCGGACACTTTTTATAGGAAACAAACATACATTCTTGTGAGTTGTCATATAGTACGAGCCGCTTCCACTTCGTTTAGTGGTGTCTTGTTGACGCAAGCATGCGGCTGCCAAATTAAACCAACCATAAAACTCTTGGGTTCTCTATTTTCAAGTTATTTGTCAGAGTCAAAATCATTTTGTGTTAATTATATGTCTGGGTCGTTGCCATCTTTTTAATCCTAGCATAGATCTCCATACGTCATAATGTTGATGGAAATGGAATATCATTTATGAGTGGACTATATATGCTTCCTTCCCTTAGAGCTGGACCAACAGGAATCCAAAATCAGCAAGTTGATAGGTCTTACTTAAATTGATGTATACATAAGCATATATTCGAGCTTCAGAATTATCAATTCAGAAAAATTTCAAGGATTGTGTGAGAATATCTAGTAACTCTGGAAAAGAAAGGCAAACATAACGAGGAATAATCAAGAAAAAATTTACAGTAACAAATCAAATCAAGACATTATGATCCGAAATAGTAATTACTGAAAAAGATTGTGAAACGAAAAATATCTTATCACCATATAAAATCGAACATCGTAGTGGTTATTGAATTCGGGAATTATGAAGTGGGCATTTCTTTATATTCTTTATTCTTTTATGTGGCTAATAATTGAGAATATTGGAATTAGAATTCCACAAAGGGCATTATTACAAAGATTTTTATTATATACTATTAATTGTTATTGTCGTTGTTGTGCTTGTTAGGGTGGGTTCGAATCACAACATGCTAGTCGCAAGTATCGCCACTGTCCCATACCTTGGACATCATCATGGTCATGTATGATCAATATCATGCACACTCTATATAGGCACGCATACATATATGTATTCATCATATATATGCATGTATGTGTGTGATTCATCACATACACAATACATCCATATTAAGACAATCGTAAATATCACGTTTGTTAACAATTGTTGCGAGGGTTCTCGTCGATTTGAGAGATGTATGTTAATTCAATAAAACTGTTTATATAGGGCGTGTGGATTGTCAATGTGCAAGTACGGCACTATACCAAACGAGTGTTGATGATTCTCATTTCTCACAATCTTTTGGCCAAATTCGTCACGGCATATTATGTCGTTAATGTGTGCATCTTTTTCACAGTCACTCGTACGCGCACTTACCCTTGCATGCGAATATGATCAATATGATTAGTAAAAAGAACACTTAGATTCATATGTACATATGATTCTTATAGATTTGAAAGGGATTATACAAAGAAATATTCTTATAGACTATTTACACTAGAAGACATTATAGGTTAGCTGTAATAGTTACGTGCATTTAAAAAGGGGAAAAAAGACACTGTAGTATAACTATTAAGAAAAACAATAACGGATTAAAGAGACAAAAAATAGGATTCTTATATGTTTTTCTCTAAAATAGAGAAACTATATTATAGAGGTATACATTGAAGCAAATTCATCTCTATAATAGAGATTTCTACTTTAGATGAAAATATAGAGATGTACATTGGAGATACTCTTAGTTCAAGAAAATAAAACGGGTTAAAACATGTTTTATATGGCTGTATTATTAATATTTAAATGTCATATTAATAGTGATATTTTCTGTAACATCTTATATATGTTCCTATAATTTAATTAATCAGCATTAAACAGAGATTTTCGATGGCTATCCTCGTGTAATTAGTTGTTTCGAAACATGGAGGTTCTGATATATGTAAAAGATGAATGGATGTTTGGGATTATGCTATCACTCAGTGCCGCGCGAGGAGGCAAGGGAAATTTTATACATTTATTTTTCAGTTTTAATTAATAACTAGATTTTAACCCGCACATATATGCAGATATTTTTGCATTTTATAAATGTATCTGATATTATTAAAAATATTTTAAATATATAATTTACATTTAGTATTATATATTGTGTACCTCAATAATCTTATTCTTTATATTTCTTATTCGGTATTATTAATATATAATGATTTTTAAAAATATTTTACTTTGTTCTTATTAATTTTAACTTACTAATATATTTCGAATTAGGTACAATAACATAACAATATGAAATAATAAAATAGAAGACATCCTTCATAATATGTCTTTCTGTAATTTATACATTTTGCGTATAATATATTTTTAAATTTTATTTTTATATATTATAGAAAAGAAGTATGTTTGAGATAATTTAAATTTACATATTGTGTTTTAAAAAATACTTTAACATATATCAATTTAGTATTTTATGGGATTTATAAGTAAAACAGTGTTTTGTTTAAATAATATAGCCATATTATTTTGGTAAATTTCATACGTAGTAGTATCCATCATATTACTTTATTAAATTTTATTATATATGAAATTTTTTGATGTTATGATATTAAGATTTATTTAGTTTTAGTTAAGACTTCAAAATATTAGATTGCTTTAGTTTTTACAACATATATAGTTAATTTTTTCTGGTGAATTTCAAAAAGTTATTATTTATTATCTATGATTTTATCTTTTGTAAAATTTGACAACTATTTTGTCAAGAAAACTTTGGAAAATTACACAACCATTTTTGAGTTTGGAACAATACATGAATTTTGAATTTGTTTTTGTTATTACATTAAATTATTATTTTTATAAAAAAATTTGAATCTTTGGTAATAATTTTTAAATTTTTATCAACAGGTTTTCTTACAGTTAAAATAAAATCAAATTTATAATTTAAACTTGATTTTCCGTTAATATTTTAAATGAATTACTAAAATTTCATAGTTTACTAATAACATACATTTTAAATAGTATATGAACTAAAGGTTATTATATAATATTTTACTTTATATAAACATTTTTAAACAATATATTGTTGAGAATTTCAAAATAAATAAAAAGATAATATATAGTTGTAGATATAAAAGTTTAACCTATGTCAATACATTTATTTTCGTATAAAAGTATTATATAATTTACAAATTTTAATCCATTATAATGTTGAGTGATAATTTATTTAAATGAAAAATATAAAAAATATAAATTTTTTAAATTACCTATCTAATATAATTTTTTCATATTTAATTCATATAGCACTGCTATTTTATATAATAGAGAATATAATTATAGAATTTATAAAAAGTAGAATAGAATTATTATGTTTTTGTTTTATAATAAAATTTTAGTTAACATTGATTTATAATCATATTCTATTACTATTTACGAAATTTATTAATGTGTTGTTTTAAAAAAATATTTAACTTTTTAATTAAGATTTTGTTAGATTCTTTTTCAACAGATTTTGTTTTAATTAAAAAAATTCAAATTTATAGTTGGTTTATTACTAATGTAAATAATCAAATATGTCATATTAACTAATTCTTTAAATGGTCTTACTATGACTTGTTAATAGTAGATAAAAATAGCACCCTAAATTAATAGATTAGATAACAACTTTAAATAAAATAAAACAAAATTCATACTCTTATATAAATGATATTTTATACATACACCAGTTTTTTAATAAACAAAATATGTATATAAATAAGAAAAATAATTTGTGCTAAAATAACACAAATGAAGCCTTTAAAACATATAATAAAATCATAAAAACTGTAAATAACATGACAGAATTAATCTGAAAATTATATATTTTAACCACTGTGGGCAATATATTATAATTAATTAGGAAAGTATTTACTCCAAACAAAAATGAGTTTCAAACTCATGTAGAAACCTATCTTCAAAACATTATTACCTCTACAATATGAATAATTTACTGATATTAGGGGCCTTAATAATTATTTATTCTTTAGGGGCCTAAGACAAATGCCTCTTTGGTAAGCACGGTTCTGCTACCACTGCACTATCATTTAGTTTTTTTAGTCATATAGTTGTTGTTGTTGGGATGTGTTAAATTTTTTCGGGGTAGTCTAATTTGATTTAAATAAATATATTTTTGGTATTCATCATACAGACGTACAATTAATTATTTTTATATTAGATATTACTAAGCGTCTTAATTGGTTTTCAGAGTGAGTTTTAGTTTTTGAATGATAATTTTGAGATTAATTGTATTGTTCTCGTACATTAAAATTCGATTAGAATCCTATGTATAGCCATTTCTCTCTAGATTTCGGAATATTGATTAATTAGCCGATTGTCATGACTCATGATGAAGTAACTATTTTATTTTCATCTGAAGAGTATATATTAACATGGATAGCCGCAAGGGGTCAAGGAAACAAGAAACAGATCGAGAGGAATCATGCAATTAGGGGTGTTATTCAATCAATGATTTCAAATCAATAATCAATGTTTTATAATCTATCAAAATTTTAAATTTTTAGATAGTTTAAGTTGATGAATTCTAAAATCTCTGCAGTAAACTTTAGATTTTGAATTTATTCATTTGTTCATGAGAATTCATAAGAGATTATTTGAAATCAATCCAAAAATATAAAGAATTTTAAAATACTTAAAAGTTGAATAACACTAGATTTTCAATACTGAATTTAAATCATTCAATGAATGACACTAGATTTCAAAATATAATTCAGAATCATCAAATGAATAACAATGGATTGTGTTTGGATTTAAAGTCTATTAAAATACATCATTGAATATTAAAATACAAGTGGTTTAGCCACCTTCAATGACAACGTAATCTTTAAGTCAAGAAGGGAAACTTGAACCGATATATCATTGCCATCGATCCTCTCTAGTCACACGTTTAGCAATGAGATGAGCTCCTAAGTTAGAGGATCTAGGAGCATGCTCGAGTCTCCAATGATGAAGTAACTATCTAAACTTGCTGAAATTCTTATAATTAGTCTAGTGGATGAAACTGTATCTTTTTTGTTGTTTAAATGTATAACACTGTATACTAAATTCGGTGCACATGATGAAAATTCGTTTTATATGTTATTCTTATCTAGATATTTAGCCATTTCCAGTGTTGTCCAAAAGCTAGTAATTATATGTGCATCATGTGCTTAATAATTCAATATAATCTAGTTTATTCCTTAAATTATTAATTAATAAAAGGTAGACTAGATGAATAAGAAATAAGAAAATAATACAAGTGTATGGTCTTGTGATTCTTGTGAGCACAATTCACTTTTAAGTCTATTGTGATTATACGATACACCGATGTTACATGTAACACGCGGCTCGACCGGTTTTATCTAAACATGGACCGTATATTAGTAAGTGGTGGAGACCGCAATCCCACTTGGTCCATGAACCAGGACAGTGATGATACTCTTTCTCTTGTTTGTTGTTTTTCTTCTTTGAGATTTCAAACTAGAATTTGAATACTTTTTATATTCTCTGATCGGGAATAACTGGTGCCCTATTTTATATGCCAAACAATACTCCAAAAAGATATTCTGAAAGATATGAACGTCTGTATATATAATCAATTCAAAAGAACTTATACATATAATTTTAAGCAAAAAAAAACTTACACATATAATATATTTTTTATTTCTTTGAAAAAAAAACTTATACATGTAGAAGAGGAGATAACTGCTAGCACTAAAGTATGTAAAAGACCTCACAAAAGATAAGTTATGATCAAAGCGTATAGACTCTATAAATTAATTAAAAAATAGTCATAAATTAAAGCGATTCAAAATATGATACAAATCGATAAAATAATAATTTTTAAAAATTATTATATAAATATATTGATAAAAATATACACTAAATAATATAAAATTAATTATTTTCTTATTTACAAAAAAATATTTAAAATATACAGATTTATTTTTATAAATTAATAACTCTACAAACTAATAAAATACTAGTCTCAACAATGTTAATTTATAGAGTTTTTATTTAGTTATGTTATCTTTACATTAATAACAGATTATCTTAACGTTCCAATACATTTTTGGTATTTTATATTGTTCAAATTTTCTTCCTTTTAGCTTATTTTTCAAGTAACACTTAGTTCTTGGGACAGCACCAGATTGGTGTATATCTTGCATGCGAAAATCTTCTGTTACCAACCGACTATAAGTCTATAAATCTGCCGACTCATACATGAATTACTAGTCTAGTTCGGAAAGCTTAGCTCACCACATATTCAACTGGTTCTTAGTTCATCGTCGGCTTTCTAACATGCAAATGAATTTGTTGCACATGGGATTAAATTAAGAAGAGAGCGAATTACCCCTATGTGTAATAGTTCATCGACGGCTTTTTAACATGCAAATGAATTTGTTGCACATGGGATTAATTAAATTCAGAAGAGAGCGAATTACCCCTTGTCTTGGGATCGACCACACGTTCGTGCGGACTTTAGCTCATACGTTTTGTGTCAACGAATCTTTGCCAGCAATTCTTTTCAGTTTTAAACTCATCCTAACTGTATTTACAAGTTTACAACTTTACTGACGTCGTTGTGTGATTGAATCGTATAACAAAATGGGTTGGTTGGCTATCTTTTGGAGAGAACAAAGGTGTTTGGTAGGTGATGTACATCATCAAGGAATTAATAGGGTCAATCTGAAATTATGCCTTTTCAAGAAAAGAACAATCGAAAATATTTGGAAAGACTCGAAGTTTAGTGTGTGTCAACCTCATATAGGTAACTCTTTTCTTTAACAACCTCAAATAAAACTTGGTGGCTCTGATACCATTTTTTAATTTTATAAAGATTAGAAAATGAGAAATCCAGCTAGATTTGCAATTTAACTTCTAGAGACACGGGACCAAACATATATGCCATTTTCTGGCCATGGGAATATTCGATCATTATTGTGTTAGGCTTAAATTGACTCCCCCCCCTTTATAAACTCAGGTATCAATATCAATAACTATACATTATTTGTATTATTGTCACTCGGTTTGTCATTATAAACGTTGTCCACATCACTAGTAAAAAATAGGACTTATTTGCGAGATGACCAAATCTAGAGTGAAAATTAGGTAGATGTCATTGATTTTGACATAATATAATTTCTAACATTTGTACCACAAATCATCCGGTTATATCCCTTCTCTTTATAGGTAGCAGGTAAATGAGAGAGAATGAACTACGTGATTGATAAAATATAAGGTCAAAAGCACTTGAAAATTATTGCACATTAAAAGAAGAAGCCATCCACGTATACATTTAATGACCACATATATATGCACTGGCCGTTCTATTCCATATCGACTAAGTAGTATAGGATTATAACCTTACATACAACCCCTAAATACTAAACATAACCTAATCCCTATATACTAGTTCCTAAACCCAAACCCAAACTATAATATATTAATATAGAAGTCTTACCTACATACAATTCCACAATTTATTTGCAAAAATATAACAATACAAGACACACCACTAATTAATTAGTAAAATTAAACCATAATCAAGAAAGTATAAACCCAAATAATGTATATAATATGGTTTACTATACCCAAACCTCTACTTAGTAAATCTAAACCCTAGGAAGGAACCTATAAACCCAAATACAATCTATGTAAATTATTTTCAACTATTAGACACTTGAATGCATATTTACTTAAAGGCACATGTATCCTATATCACCGAAAAAGTATATGAAAGGGTATAACAACAATATTACATAAAATGCGATATGTAGTTGAGAGATAGATCAATTGGTCTTGGAGTTAATTATAATTTTATTTTGTGCTATACAGTGCAATTTTCCATTTGGACTTATTTGCGAGATGACCAAATCTAGAGTGAAAATTAGGTAGATGTCATTGATTTTGACATAATATAATTTCTAACATTTGTGCCACAAATCATCCGGTTATATCCCTTCTCTTTATAGGTAGCAGGTAAATGAGAGAGAATGAACCACGTGATTGATAAAATATAAGGTCAAAAGCACTTGAAAATTATTGCACACTAAAAGAAGAAGCCATCCACGTATACATTTAATGACCACATATATATGCACTGGCCGTTCTATTCCATATCGACTAAGTAGTATAGGATTATAACCTTACATACAACCCCTAAATACTAAACATAACCTAATCCCTATATACTAGTTCCTAAACCCAAACCCAAACTATAATATATTAATATAGAAGTCTTACCTACATACAATTCCACAATTTATTTGCAAAAATATAACAATACAAGACACACCACTAATTAATTAGTAAAATTAAACCATAATCAAGAAAGTATAAACCCAAATAATGTATATAATATGGTTTACTATACCCAAACCTCTACTTAGTAAATCTAAACCCTAGGAAGGAACCTATAAACCCAAATACAATCTATGTAAATTATTTTCAACTATTAGACACTTGAATGCATATTTACTTAAAGGCACATGTATCCTATATCACCGAAAAAGTATATGAAAGGGTATAACAACAATATTACATAAAATGCACGATATGTAGTTGAGAGATAGATCAATTGGTCTTGGAGTTAATTATAATTTTATTTTGTGCTATACAGTGCAATTTTCCATTTGGACTTATTTGAGATGACCAAATCTAGAGTGAAAATTAGGTAGATGTCATTGATTTTGACATAATATAATTTCTAACATTTGTGCCACAAATCATCCGGTTATATCCCTTCTCTTTATAGGTAGCAGGTAAATGAGAGAGAATGAACTACGTGATTGATAAAATATAAGGTCAAAAGCACTTGAAAATTATTGCACATTAAAAGAAGAAGCCATCCACGTATACATTTAATGACCACATATATATGCACTGGCCGCTCTATTCCATATCGACTAAGTAGTATAGGATTATAACCTTACATACAACCCCTAAATACTAAACATAACCTAATCCCTATATACTAGTTCCTAAACCCAAACCCAAACTATAATATATTAATATAGAAGTCTTACCTACATACAATTCCACAATTTATTTGCAAAAATATAACAATACAAGACACACCACTAATTAATTAGTAAAATTAAACCATAATCAAGAAAGTATAAACCCAAATAATGTATATAATATGGTTTACTATACCCAAACCTCTACTTAGTAAATCTAAACCCTAGGAAGGAACCTATAAACCCAAATACAATCTATGTAAATTATTTTCAACTATTAGACACTTGAATGCATATTTACTTAAAGGCACATGTATCCTATATCACCAAAAAGTATATGAAAGGGTATAACAACAATATTACATAAAATGCACGATATGTAGTTGAGAGATAGATCAATTGGTCTTGGAGTTAATTATAATTTTATTTTGTGCTATACAGTGCAATTTTCCATTTGGACTTATTTGAGATGACCAAATCTAGAGTGAAAATTAGGTAGATGTCATTGATTTTGACATAATATAATTTCTAACATTTGTGCCACAAATCATCCGGTTATATCCCTTCTCTTTATAGGTAGCAGGTAAATGAGAGAGAATGAACCACGTGATTGATAAAATATAAGGTCAAAAGCACTTGAAAATTATTGCAAATTAAAAGAAGAAGCCATCCACGTATACATTTAATGACCACATATATATGCACTGGCCGTTCTATTCCATATCGACTAAGTAGTATAGGATTATAACCTTACATACAACCCCTAAATACTAAACATAACCTAATCCCTATATACTAGTTCCTAAACCCAAACCCAAACTATAATATATTTATATAGAAGTCTTACCTACATACAATTCCACAATTTATTTGCAAAAATATAACAATACAAGACACACCACTAATTTTTTGGTCAACGGTTTTTCTTCATTAGATTCTAAAACAGATCAAACATTGTTTGGGTTACAAATAGAAGCTAAAGCAGTCTTGGCAAGGCCATCAGCAACGATATTCGCTGATCGAGGAATAAAAATAAACGATAGGGTTGAGAAGAGAGGAAGGAGGTGACTAATATCATGAAGAAGTCCCGCTATCTCATTCAGAACCGCCCCTGAACGCAGGGCTGAGACGAGGACACTCGAGTCCGACAATATCTGGATAGAAGTAAATCCTGCACTGGCCGCTTGTTGCAGAGCTCCACGAACAGCCAGCGCTTCCGCCGTTAACGCAGAACCAACATGAGATCGAGCACCTGCACCTTTATGCTCCACGCCATTCTTCTTATCCTGTATAAACCAACCAAAACCAGCACATTTATAATCAGCATGCCATGCTCCATCTACCGAACACGTCGGAATATCAGGCTCAGCTGAGCCAAAGGAACTTTTTAACGCAGTGCTAGTCTTCAACTTTTCTTTTGCCAATCCCCACTCTTTAGCATCCCTGATTGCTTTTGAAAGAGTCTCTTCAGCTGTAAATAATTTGTTTTCAAATAGCCTTTTGTTCCTTGCTGTCCAAAGGTTCCAAAGAATCCATGGGGACAGGGGAGAACAAGTAAGGCCTGACGGGGGGAGATTAATGACTCGGGGAAGCAATATCAGAAGCTGTTGTAGTGAGTTTGGTAGGATTTCTAGAACCTGAGGACCAGGTATGAACACTGGGGCATTCTCCCAAATTCTTTGGGCAAAAGGGCAGAGCAAGAGGACGTGGTCTATGGTTTCTAAGTCCCCACAAATCTTGCAGGCAGGAGGCACCTCCATTCCTCTGCGTATAAGAAGATCTGCCACAGGTAGCGCTCCATTAAGAGCTCTCCAAATGAAGTGTTGCACTTTCCCGGACGAGTCTAACCGCCATACATGCTTCATCCAGTCAAACTCCCCTTGAATTGGTCTTTGTACCATGAGGTTGGACATTTTGTACCCTGACTTGGTCGTGTAGCATCCCTTGCTTTCTCCTAACCAAACTAATTTATCAGCCGGTTTTTGCTTGCTCGGAATTAGCTCTCTGATTATGTCCTCATAGTGAGGTAGATGGAGGCGCACTAAAGGTAGATTCCATTCATTAGTCTCAGGCAGGAGCAAATCCTTTACCGTTAGGAGGTGATTTGCCTCAGTAGGTGGACCGATGGGGGACATAGGAATCGATGTGGAGAGCCAGGGGTCAGACCACACTTTAACGTTTGCTCCATCTCCTATCAGGAAGCCCAAACCCTTTTTTAATACTTCTTTTCCTGCCATAATTCCCAGCCAGCCATGAGAAGAGGCTTGCTTTGGAGCGCTCTCCATAAAGGAGCAATCTGCAAAATATTTGCCTTTTAGGACTTTAGAGAGCAACGCGTCAGGGTTGTTCATGATTCTCCATCCCAACTTTGCTAGCAGGGAGTCATTAAACATTTCTAACTCCTTGAAACCCAGGCCTCCGACGCACTTAGGTGCAGCCATTCTATCCCATGAGACCCAAGCCATTTTCCTCTTTTCTGGTGCACTATCCCACCAGAATCGGGTCAGAACCGATTGGATACGCTTACAAAGCGATTTTGGGATTTTGAAACAGGACATGGAGTAATTTGGGAAGGCTGAGAGCACTGACTGCAACATTACATGTTTGCCTGCACCAGAGAGGAACTTAGTGGGCCAGGATTGGGCTCTTTGTCTGATTTTATCCACCAATCCTGTGAAGATATCTCGCTTTTTCCTACCAAAGGTCTCCGGTAGTCCGAGATATTTTCCCATGCCTCCTTCTTTTTCAATTCCTATTGCAACCTGCACTCTCCTCTTTAACAGCTCCGGTGTTCTTGAGGAGAAAGTAACTGTCGATTTTGCCAGATTTATAAACTGTCCCGAGCAATCTTCATAACGCTTTAAAATCCTCATGAGTGAGGCACAGCTCTTTGCACTTGTGTTACTGAAAAAAACAGTGTCGTCCGCAAACAGAAGGTGGTTAATAAAAGGGCTCTTGCGTGCCACTCTCAACCCCTTGAGCTTCCCTTTTTGCTGCTCTATTGTGCATAGCCCAGAGAGTACTTCCGCACACAGGATGAATAGGTAAGGGGATAGCGGATCCCCTTGTCGGAGTCCTCGGTTTGGTTGTACTCTACCATGAGGAGCTCCGTTGATGAGGTACGAATAGGTGACAGTGGAGACACACTCCATGATCCACCCTACCCAAACCGGGTCAAGTCCTATCCGCAGCAGTACCTCAGCAAGGAAGGGCCATTCAATTCTGTCGTAGGCCTTACTCATGTCAGTCTTCACGACCATGGAGCATCTTGATGTTGCCTCAGAAACCTTGAGGTAGTGCAGATTTTCATGTGTGATGAGAATATTGTCTTGGATGGCACGACCAGGGACAAAGGCAGACTGTTGTTGGGAGACTATGATGTCCAGGTACTTCTGTAGCCTGTGAGTGAGAATTTTTGCTATTATTTTATAGCGTACATTGCAGAGTGCAATCGGCCTGAACTCTGCAGGGTTCTTTGGTCCAGTGACTTTGGGCAGCAGGCATATGTGGGTTTCATTAACTCCTTCTTCCATTTTTCCGGATTGGAAAAAAGTACGGACCTCCTGGCAGATGTCCTCTCCGATCACTTCCCAGAAAAAATGGTAGAAGCCCGCTGAGAACCCATCTGGTCCCGGAGCTTTGTCTGCATTGATGTCTTTAACCGCAGCCAGGATCTCAGGATCAGAGGGAATGGTTATGAGGTGTTGGTTAATTTCCGGAGATATTCGCTTCGTGAGAGCCTCATTTACAGCAGAAAGATCAGAAGACCCCTTTGATGTAAACAGCTTCTCATAATAGGTTGCGAAAACCCTACCGATTTCTGCTTCCTCATGAAATACTACCCCCTCTTCATTCTCTATAGTGGTGAGACGGTTGAAAGCTCTCCTGCCTTTTGTCACTGCATGGAAATACGCACTATTCCGGTCCCCGCCTTGCAACCACTGCACCCTACTGCGTTGTCTCCAGAAGAGCTCCTCCTCCTTGTATGCTTTACTGAGTGCTTTTGCAATCTCCTGGATTTTCTCTACAGGTGGCTCTCCTGCTGAAAGCTTCTCTTCTAGTTTCGTCTGCAGGGAACAAATGGTTTTTGCACTATTCTCCTTCTCCTTCTTGAACCATTTGATCAGGTCATTGCGGCATCGTTTGATTTTTGTTTCCACACTCTCTGGAACTTCCTTCCGCCACGCTTCCTCGATTACTTTCCTTGCTTCCGGCATGTCTTTTATGCTCCTGTCATAACGGAACATGCGCCTCCTCTTCGCCTTAGAAGTATCAAGGAAAGTGACTAGAGGACGGTGGTCGGAACCCTCAAAACGGAGGTAATCACATCTACCTGATGGGAACAGGTCATTCCAAGCACAGTTTGCAAGTGATCGATCCAAACGGGCTCGGACTAGATGGGAGCAGCGCTGTCCCCTCCAAGAAAGTGAGTTTCCGGTATGCTTTACGTCCCACAAACCGTTCTGTGAGACAAAACTTCTGAACGGGATGAAGGATCCCTCACATCTATCCGGGCCTCCTACCTTTTCCTCTCTGTCCAAAATGTCGTTAAAATCTCCTGATAGAAGCCAGGCAGAATCTCTTTCATAGCCCAGCAGGGCAATAGAATCCCAAAACGCAGCTCTGTGTTCCTGTTGAGGCATTCCATAGATGAAAGTGATATGGAATTCAGAGTCTTTTACCTTCAGTTTGGTGTCTATGTAATGGGCATTTGTCTCCAACACTGTGAGCGCCACGTCTTCCTTCCAGAACAGTGCCAGTCCTCCACTGAGGCCAATTGGTGGTACCGTGAGGTGATGATAGGAGTCAAGAAACTGAAGCTTCGAAAGTACGAAATCGTCCTGGTTCTTTGTCTCCATAAGAAAGATTATATCTGGGAACAGAGTTTTCTTTAGTTCCCGGATCCTTGGAACTGTCAAGTCACCCCCCAAACCTTGACAGTTCCAGGTTAAGAGCGCTAAGGAATCGGGTTTTTCGGGGCCCGAAAATCCGCCCTCCTCTTTCTTATCGCTGGAACTTGGGTCATCGTTGGTGGGTCTTGTGCCTGAGAGTTAGGTACATTGCCAATCCCTTCTTGCTCCACACAGAGCCTCTTACGCGGTGGATTAGAAGATCTTGCTACCATTTGTTTTGAGAGTCGAGTGCTCTGAACTGGGCTTCTATGCACTTTAGCTCTAGTAGGCTTCTTTCCTTGGGTCGCTTTCTTTGATGTAGTTCTGGCTGGGGTTTTCTTTTTTGCAGTCGCTTTAGCTGCAGGTTTCTTTTTGCTCGAAGTCGCCTTAGGGGTGCTGTTGCGCCCTATCGGGGAGCCAATGCGTAAAGCAGCATGGACTCTCTGCCCCGAGCCTAGAGCTTCCCCCGGCGACACTGGATTGCTCTTGCTCCCTGAAGCTCCTTCATTCAGCTTGTTGCGGAGGTCCCCCGCCTCATAAGTAACTTCCACATCTTGTAGACGAGCCAATAACGAACTAGAAAGACCCCCCGCACTTTGAGTCTCCTGTTGAGGTTGTTCAATCCTCTCTAGTGCTGGCCTACGTCCTGAAGATTGATTGTTGACCTCCTCACGCTCCGGAATATCCGGTAGATCCATTGGCTCCCTAGCAGGCGCTGGAGGGGGAGTCCTTGAAGATTGAGAGTAGTACGACCTCTCACTGGATACGCGATGGTCCCTTGTTGAGCGGGGAAGGGAGCGCTCTCTGTGATCTCTACTCCCATGAGTTTGTCTTTGAAAACTCCGCCTGTGATATGAATCGGGTTCTCTCCTTGATAATCTCGAGTTATTGTCTTCCAGGTATCGCGCAGAATCACCCAGCAAACGTCTCTCACGAAACGACGGCCTTGAGTTAGCAGAGCGTTGCGAGAATGAGTGACCACTCCTTGAGTGCGAGTCAGAGTTTCTAGTTTGAGAGGATGAGGCCCTACGAAGGTCCTGACGTCTCCTGTGCTCCTCAAGGTTTCTGAGAGTATTCTGCTGGCTTACTCCCAAATCTTGGGTAGTACTCCTTGTGGACACTAACTTAGTTGGGCACCCTTCAGCCTCATGGAATAGAGAGAAGCAATGGAAACAATGCTTTTGGAGATTCTCATATTCCAAGTCCACCGTGAGCACCTCCCCTGAGTGTAGTTGGACCGGTAGTCTCATCTCAAGGTTACTGAGGCAGTCCACTTCAACTCGAACTCTGCCTCGTGGGATGTCCTCATCAATACGCGGGCCAATCGCTTTGCCTATTGATTGAAGCGCTGCTAGAGTCCACAAGTGTAGAGGTAGCCCATGGATGTTGATCCAAAAGGGGGTGCGTCTGGGGAATGATGTAGAGATAATCGGTTCCCATTGCTGCAGTATGATCATCCAGCGTTTATAGTGAAACGGGGCTCTTCTTAGGACAGAGAGAAGGGCCTCTTCGGTTTCGAATCTGACTTGGAAGAGGTCAGGTCCAAGCGTTCTTCCGGTGACAGCAGTTTCCAGGTTCCAGAGCTGGATGAGCCAATCCATTACCCATTGCGGCTTTTGGACCGTTGGGTTTGTGAGTCGACCTAAGAGAGTGAGCTTGTTGTCTTCAATAAGTTCCGAGTTATCACTCGGTGGGAGCTGAACTGGGGCTCGGCGTCCCTGCGAGGAGGAGTTGTGGGACGGAGTTCGCGATGTTCCTGCTACCCATTTTCCTTTTTCTGACCTTGAGTAACGGTTCGCCATAGAAGATGGTAAGTTTCAGAAGGTTTAAATTTGTAGAGTTGTTGAGTCCTCAGTGCTGAGGTAAAGAAACTTGACTTGAGTGATGGAGAAGGTAGTGACGTTCCTCAATACCGAGGTAAAAATGAGCGAGATCCCCTGTCTTCACTAATTTTCACCACATTCATTTTTAGATCCCCGGCTTCTTGCTTGTCTAAACCCATTTTCCCACCGTGGAGGTGTTCCCCTTGCTGAGTAGAATCGGATGGGACCAGAAAATTTTCTCCGGTTTGTTTCTACGGTGGCTGACGAGGCTAGACTGCGGAGGCGTAGCGGCGGAGAACGGTGGAGAAAAGACCTAGCTTTGCGAAAATGCTTTCCTCGGGGAAAGTGTCTGAGAGAAACTTCTTGGGCGCGTGCATCTCATACCAGACACACCACTAATTAATTAGTAAAATTAAACCATAATCAAGAAAGTATAAACCCAAATAATGTATATAATATGGTTTACTATACCCAAACCTCTACTTAGTAAATCTAAACCCTAGGAAGGAACCTATAAACCCAAATACAATCTATGTAAATTATTTTCAACTATTAGACACTTGAATGCATATTTACTTAAAGGCACATGTATCCTATATCACCGAAAAAGTATATGGCTCTAATCTAACACACAACTCCTAAATGCTAAACCAAGAACCAACTTTTGAATACTAAACCATAAACTGATATCACTAAACCCAAACCTCAACCCCCACTTTCCAAATACTAAACCCTAAATCGTAATCAATAAACCATAAACCCAAGTATAGAGTCTAAACCCAAATAGAATGGAACAAAAACATAGTATAGTACATTTTGGTGATATCACTAATACAAGTAACTGAGCAACGAGGGTGAGTTAGTGAAACCCCCACACATATGATAACACTAAACCCTAACCTAGAAATGTCAACCCACATCCGATATATAAACAGTTTCCCGATTTTCAAATAATGACATTCACCAGGTTCATAATACTATACTACATGTTGGATATAGTATAGTACTTTTAGAGTGTACATGGAACTAAACTTTAGTTCTCGTTCAATAATTCAGGAGACTTTAGTAGCAAGGTTATATGAATATTGTACTACTATATTATTGAATATAATAGACTGATACAACGACATGAATGGGTTCATATCACTAATACAAGTAACGGAGCAACGAGGGTAAGTTAGTGAAACCCCCACCCAGATGATAACATTAAACTCTAACCTGGAAATGTCAACCCACATCCGAGATATAAACAGTTTCCCCCGTTTTCAAATAATGACATTCACAAGGTTCATAATACTATACTACATGGTGGATATAGTATAGTACTTTTAGAGTGTACGGGAATTAAACTTTGGTTCTCATTCAATAATTGAGGAGACTTTAGTAGCAAGGTTATATGAATATTGTACTACTATATTATTGAATATAATAGACTGATACAACGACATGAATGGGTTCATATCACTAATACAAGTAATAGAGTAACGAGGCTGAGTTACTGAAACTCAACCTAGATGATAGAACTATACCCTAACCCGAAATGTCAACCCACATCCGAGATATAAACAGTTTCCCGTTTTCAAATAATGACATTCACAAGGTTCATAATACTATACTACATGGTGGATATAGTATAGTACTTTTAGAGTGTACGGGGAATTAAACTTTGGTTCTCATTCAATAATTCAGGGGACTTTATTAGCAAGGTTATATGAATGTTGTACTACTATATTATTGAATAGAATAGACTGACATTACGACATAGATGGGGTCATATCACTAATACAAGTAATAGAGTAACGAGGCTGAGTTACTGAAACTCAACCTAGATGATAGAACTATACCCTAACCCGGAAATGTCAACCCACATCCGAGATATAAACGGTTTCCCCCGTTTTCAAATATTAACAGTCACCAGAATATTACATTTTTAAGAAATAGTATAGAAATATGTCACAAATAGTATGGTAACCCTACATAAATAGCTACATTAAAGAATATATACTATACTATTTCGTTCACCGAATATAGTATAGATGGCGAGTTCATCTTCTTCAATTCTTCTTTTTCCAAACGTGCTGATAGACCTTCACTTCGTTTACCGTCGTTATTCTTCACCATCATATAAAGATCATCTTTATCTCCCCTTCTTTTTTCGACATAGAGACGCTTCTATGGGTCCGCCGTCGCTATTTTTCACCATTGGATCACTAAAACAAAAACAGAAACAGAGTATTAAAAACAGAAACATAGTATAAAAACAGAAAGAGAGTATAAAAACAGAAACTCAATCCAGATGATAAAACTCAACCCAAATGATAAAACTCAACCCTAGGGTGAGTTAGTGAAACTCCTCATTTTCTACGGTGTCATCTTCTCCTCCAAACTCAATTTTGTAAGCCCAGAATCTTTGTTTCTTCCTTGCTTTAAGATGCGGTGGTGTGTGTTTGTACGTATCAAAAAGAAACAGAGATTTGGTAAAAAGAGGAAGAAGAAGAAAAGAGATGTGTATCAATGGTAATCACAAGTTACTTTTCAAGTATTATTACTATTAATCTATTTTTTTTTACTGCAGGTTTCACCGGTTGCATGTGAAGGCAATATGGCAATATTATGTATAAGAGTCAAGTTGTATAGGTGAGATTTTTTTTTTAGTTAGTGAGTGAATTATCTTTTGTTTGATGGTTGTTGGATGCAATTCCCCTAAAAAATAACGTCATAGCCACGGTCGTTTTTCGTAGCTATGAACCAAATTTCGTAGCTATATGAGTCTTTGCTACGAAAATGCTATGAAAAAAAATCTATGAAAAAAAAATCATAGCTATACGATCGTAGCAAAAATAAATCGTAGCAAAAATCAAAGCAAAAAACTACGATGTTGACACGATGAATTCGTAGCAAATAAGCTATGTTTTGCCACGAAATATTTCGTTGCTATTTTTGCTACGAAACAAACCATTGTTAAAACCGTGGCTTTTAGAAAAAAATATTAAAAAAATCAAAATTAAAAAACAAAATAAATTTAATTTTTTTTTTTTTGGTCGAACTGCTACTTTTATAAAAGGATTATCCCCCAAGACTAGGGAATAAGTTTGCTACAGCGAGGGCTGATTTAGCCACAAGATCAGCCTCTTGATTGTCTAAGCGAGGAACAAAAATAATCGAAATAGAGTCAAACAAGCGACTAAAATGATAGATGTCATGCATGATTCCAAACAGAGCGGGTCTCGTTTCCTTAGTCTTCAGCATGGTGATAAAAACTTGGGAATCCGATAGCACCGTAAGAGATCGAATGTTAGACGACGCAGCCGTCATGACTGCAGAACGAACAGCTATGGCTTCGGCCATAAGAGCTGAGGAGATACACCGGCGGGAGAAACTGATGGATGGCGGGTTTTGTGGCTCCAGTCCGTGGAAGACTCCACCGATGCCACAAACCTCTGTGAGCGGATTCCACGCTGCATCCACGTAGCAGGAAGGACCCTGAACTGGCGCACGTCTGCGCGAGCCTCTATACGCAGAGGAGTGATGTAGTTGAAGGTCGGGATCAGATGGGGCTGCGGGCGTAAGGATCTGAGCTGTTTGCCACTCTTTCGCGTCTTTGATAGCCTTGAGTAGTACTTCCTGACCTGAAAAATAATTACCATCAAAATATAGTTTGTTCCTAGCTTTCCACAAATGCCAACAGATCCATGGCCACAAAGGAACCGAAAGACCCACTGGGGGAAGTGGTGTCATCTTTGTTCCACTCATCATAAAACCAGCCAGGGAGGGGATGAGAGCACCGGGTCTCTCACATATCGGAGCAAGCTCCCACACCTCTGCCGCAAGGGGACAAGAAAATAAAAGGTGAACATCATCTTCTACCCCGCCACAACGCTTACAAGCAAACGGGGGCAGCCCTCTCCTTTCAAGGTTTGAGCTAACCGGAATCGCTTTGTTGATCACTTTCCAAAGGAAGTCTTTCATTTTTGGTGAAGTCTTCAGGTTCCAGACATGCCTCATCCAGTCAAAATCCTCGGGTAGGTAAAGATTACCCTGCTCAGTATTACATCTCAGTCCATACCCGGATTTCGTTGAGTACTTCCCGGATTTATTTGGTAACCACATTAATGTATCCATCACCGGGGATGAGCTTGTGATGATTTTGATGATTTGTTCCTCATACTGAGGGATGTATTTTCGGATACTCTCCAGGTCCCATTGGTTGGTAAGTGGACACAAGAGATCACCAACCTTCAATCTGGCGGTAGCCTCCGAGGGGGGACCAATGGGTTGAGTTGGGACCGACCAGGAGAGCCAGGGATCACTCCAAACTCGGATATTTTGTCCATCACCAACAACCCACCCGAGGCCCTTACGCAGCAACTCGCGACCCTCGAGAATACTTTTCCAACCATGAGACGCCGTAGAGGGGATGGGGCATTCCATGAAAGTAGAGTACCGAGCATATTTTCCTAAGAGAACTTGAGCAATCAGAGATTCGGGTTCCTTCAACAAACGCCATCCGATCTTAGCTAATAATGCATCATTGAAGCTCTCAACGTCACGAAAACCTAACCCTCCCGCATACTATGGCTTGGTGAGTGTTTTCCAGGCGACCCAGCACATATTCCTCTGTTCCGGGTTTGAATCCCACCAAAATCTCGTGAGCAGAGACTGTATTTGCTTGCACAGTGACACCGGGAGTTTAAAACAGGACATAGCGTAGCTCGGCATAGCTGAAAGCACTGCTTTGAGCAGAACCTGTTTACCCGCACCGGACAGGAATCTAGTAGTTCAGCTTTTGATCTTTTGCCTGATACGGTCAAGAATAGAAGCAAAAATGTCCCTTTTCTTCCTACCGAATAGCTCGGGAAGACCCAAATATTTACCGATGCCGCCTTCAGCTGTTATACCAAGGACAGATTGAACACGGGTTTTTACTTCGGCTGGGGTTTTTGCCGAGTATATGACCGACGACTTCAAGAGGTTAATACGCTGTCCAGAAACAGACTCGTAAGTCTGAATGATCGCTTTCAGTTTGGTAACACACGAAGACCTTGATTTACAGAAGAACATCGTATCATCCGCGAATAGCAAGTGGTTAACCGGAGGGCTTCCTCTCGCAACCTTAATACCAGGAAGAGTCCCATCCAGCTGGGCTTTGTTGCAAAGGCTAGATAGGACTTCGGTACATAGGATGAACAGGTAAGGTGACAACGGGTCGCCTTGTCGTATACCACGAGAGGGAGTAACTGAACCTTGCGGAGTACCGTTGATCAAGAAGGAGTAGGAGACAGTTTGAACACAAGCCATAACCCACGATATCCATTTTGGATCGAACCCGAGCTTTGAGAGTACCGCTTCAGAAGCTCCACTCAATCGATCGTAAGCTTTGCTCATATCCGTTTCACAGCCATGGAGCAATACTTCTTAGCATCCGAGGTCCTTAGGAAGTGGAGAGTTTCGTGGGTGATAAGGACGTTATCCGTAATCGCACGTCCTGAAACGAAGGCAGATTGAGTCTTGGAGATAAGCTGGGGCAGGAACGGTTTCAAGCGTATAGTGAGGATTTTAGCGATGATTTTGTAATGGGTATTGCACAGAGCTATTGGCCGGTAGTCAGACACCTTCCGGGGTCCAGAGCCTTTTGGAATCAATCGAATGTGGGTCTCATTTTGTCGCGGGTCCAGGGTACTGGTCTCAAAGAACCGGATGATATCCTGCACCACATCCTTTTCCATGATATGCCAGTAAGCTTGGTAGAATTTAGAAGAAAACCCATCAGGACCGGGCGCTTTCCCGCTATTAATCGAGAAGGTGGCTTCTTTTATTTCTCGGGGGCTTGGTATTCGAGTCAGGATATCGTTCATTTCCGCAGTGACTTTGCTCGGGAGGTACCGGAGGGCATAATCCATGTCTCCGCCACTTGCAGAAGTGAATATATCCTGAAAATACTTAGAGACCACCGAGGCAATTTCCGCATCCTCAAAGAACTCGCCACCATGTTCGTCTTCAATCACCGTCAAGGAATTCTGCATTCGGCGGGAGCGAGTAGCTGCGTGAAAGAAGCCAGTGTTACGGTCACCATTCTTCAGCCATTGGATTCGGCTTCTTTGACTCCAGAATTGTTCCTCTTCCTTATACGCCGTGCTGAGGGATTTAGTAATGTCCTCAATACGAGGGAGATCCGGGCAGGCAGATGAGAGAGCTACGTCCAGCTCCGATTGTTTCAAGGCTATGAGCTGATTAGCTTTGGAGTGTCTATCCTTCGTCCACTGTATAATGCTGCGTCTGCAGCCATTTAATTTCACAATGACCGAACCGATTGGGGAGTGGTTCCAAGCTGACTCCACCAGCGCGGTAACCTCCTCGTTCTCAGTGAGAAAACGGTTGAAGCGAAAGACACCTCGTTTCGTGGGAGAAGAGGAGTTAAAGTAAGTCATAAGTGGGCGATGATCCGACCCCTCGAAACGGAGATAGCAGCATCTCCCCATAGGAAATTTTTCAGACCAAGAACAGTTGGCCATGGATCTATCGAGGCGCGATCTAATGAAGTGGGAGTACCGCGTTCCTCGCCAAGAAAGATGATCGCCAGAATGGTTCAGGTCCCAAAGCCCGCATTGAGACACAAAGGATCGAAAGTTTGTGAAAGAACCTTCCCATCTTTCTGGCCCTCCCACCTTCTCTGAATTGTCTAATATCTCATTAAAATCGCCCGTTAGAAGCCATGGTTGATCTCGGTTACTACCAATTCTAGTCACACGGTTCCAGAAAGCCGCCCTATTCTCAACAGCAGGGGCACCATATATAAACGAAGTAAAGGAGGATGATCCCTTGAAGGATACCTTGGTATCGATGATGTTCGCGGATGATTCCAGTATCTCTACTGTAATAGTGTCCTTCCATAGCAATGAGAGGCCACCTCCACTGCCATCCAGTGGCACCGAGAAATAGTGAGGATATGGGAGTGTCTGGAGCTTTTGTTTGATGAAAGCATCATCATTCTTCGTCTCCATGAGGAATATGATATCAGGAGAGATTGTTTTCGAAATCTCCTTTAGCCGACGAATTGTAAAGGGATTCCCCAACCCTTGACAATTCCAAGACAATATGGCTAAGGAAGAGAGGGAGGCGGGGACCGAAAACCCGGTCCTAGACTCCTCTTAGTCGGTATCTTCACCGTAGAAGCTTGCTTTGCCTTGTTCCCCCGCGTACTAGGACCCGGTATATCACCGTCCTTAACTGTTTTGTCAGTAGTCTTCTTGCGTGGGGGGTTAGCAGGGCGGATCACGTTTGTTTTTCTGATGCTGATCCCCGAATCGGCTCGAGGACCTTCTACGCATAGGAACTTTAGTAGGTTTTGTTGCCTTGCGTTTAGTACCCCGTTTACTGGTCGATGGACCTTCCACCATCAGAGTAGGGTCAGGTATATCACCTTCACCTCCTAGTACTGCTCGAGTTCGCTCTCTGCTGCCCTGAGTAGCAAGGCCGCCGAGTCTTTTCAGCGCAGAGTTTCGAGTGGCGCTTTCTCTAATATCCTCCAGCAGAGTAGGCCCGGGGTGGAGCTCTTCATCTAGCTGTATTTCTACTTCCGGAGCCTTACCGAATCACCACTGAGAGTGACTCTCCTCTGCATTTGATCACGAAGATCAGGTAGAGCTACACGGTCAAGCGCCGACCGGCGTTCATGCGAGTGTTGTGATGGAGGGGTTTTTTCAGGCTCCAGGGTATTCATCCTTACTTCTTTTATCTGTCCTGGAGAGGGAGTAAGCTTAGATTCTCCCCCATGAGAGACAGCTCGATCTGTAGTTCTATCCATAGATTTAGCTGACACATCATTTTGGTTGGTAGCATTGCTAGTGAGTCTCTGAGAAAACCCTTGTCTTGGACGAAGTGAATCTCCGCGAGGAACATAATCCAGTCGTCTAGATTGACTGTGGAAAGAGTTTCGGTGATCCGACGAAGTCCGAGAAGCCGTGGAAAAGTTGTCTCTACTTGGGACTGGTCGAGAACGGTGGTCCTGAGAAGCTCTATCATCAGAGTATTGATGATCACGACGATCTCGTGTATGTTGGTCCTGTCTTAGTGTGTGGCGATTCTCCAAAGGTCTGTACCCTCTTCTTTCATCATGGCGTCTCTTATCAGCTTCAATGCGGTCCAAAGCCAGACGTTGTGTTATTCCCAGCTTCCTCTCCTTTGCTGGTGGGTCATTCCGAGATCTCCTCGGACACTCAGTCTCCTCATGAAAGAGTGAGAAGCAGGTAAAGCAATGTTTCTCGATTTTTAGATACTCAAAATCAACATTCGTTACTTCGCCAGATGGTACTTGAATTTCCGATGTCATCTCCAGTGGTTGAAGGCCGTTTATGTCAACACGGATTCGAGCATCCCTGACATCGTAAGAATCCACATGCCCCAAGGTTCTCCCAATTGTATCAAGTGCCTGATGAGTCCAGTAGTGTAGCGGCAAGCCGTGAATGCGAATCCAAAAAGATATCTTCGATGGGAAGGAGGGGGAGATGGTAGGTTCCCATCTTTGGATAATGAGCATCCACTTTTTATGGTGGTAGGGACCTTTAGCTAATACCGAACGTAAGTCGCTTTCCGATTCGAACCTGAATTGAAACATTTCCGGTCCCAGGTCACGCCCCTCCACTCTACCTTCCAAGTTCCATACTTGGGGCATACGTTCCACCACCGCTCGTGGCTTCTGAAATTTTGGGTTGGTAACGCGCCCCATAAGAGTGAGCCTATTATCAGCTATTAGAGATTCGCTGTTTCCTTCAGGTATCTTGATTGGGGATCGTTTGCGAGGGGAGCGAGGTGTTTCTGTCCATTTCTCCTTCTCAGAACGTGAATAACGACGAGCCATAGCACCTGATAAACTCTATAAACAGAGAACCTTTTATCCCAAGGAAACAGGGGACGTAGCCAATTCAAAGTATTCAACCGGGTGAATAAATGTTTGTCTCGCGTGGTAGTTGTAGAAACCAATCTTGTAGGTGAGAGCTTTGTAGTAAAGAGGTTATAACAACCTAGGACTGTCTCGAAGAGTTCAAGCCGCCAGAGATCTACCAGCCATTAACATAGCATTTACTGAGATTGGTAGAGAGAAGATGAAAGATGAGACGTTGAGGGAGCTAGAGGTAGAACGGTAGAAGCCGTGCGTTGACTCCATGACGGCACAGGGGAGCCCTGGCTGACCCTCCGACGGCAGTCGGGGGTGGATCCCGGCGAGAATAGATCTATGGACCGTTGGTGCAAAGAAACGTTCCTTTGACGGACCGCTGGACTCTTACTGCAAAAGGAATGATTTTTGAAAAGAAGCAAAAGGGATAAAGCACTATGCCGTATCAGGAAAGGGACCAGGGGGTAAAGCGAAGAAGAGTCAAAAGCCCAAAAGGTAAGGACCGTTATCGACGTTCGTGCCTGAGAGAAAAGCAGCCTCACTTCTTTTGACAATAAATTAATGCTGTTAATTAACTTTGTTTATTCAGTTACTAGATTAGATTGTTAAATTTAATTTTAAAAAATAAATTTAATAGTAAAACGAGAATTGATTTACAAATTAAATAGATGTACATTTACAAAATAAAATTGGTTTTAGAAACTAAATCAAAAAGAAATTAAATCTAATGTCCGTCCAAGCCTCTTTCTTTCCTTTCTCCTCTACCATCTCCGGCGTAGCTTCTCTATCTTCTCCGGCAAGTCTCCTCGGTCTTCCGGCGTGGCTCCTCAGTCTTCTCTGACGCCAGTTTCTCTGTCTTCTCTAAGCTTCCCTGATCCTCCTGCACACAACAAAATCAGATTCAAAATCAAAACTTTGACCATAGAGGGGAGGAGAGACGGCACACAGAGGAAGAAAGGAGGCTTACGGGGCAGAGACTTCACGGAGAGAGGCAGAGGAGGAGAGGAGGCGTCACGGACAGGAGGAGGCGTCACGGTGACTTTACGGAGGAGAGAGGTAGAGGATGAAAGGAGGAGAGGAGGCCTCACGGTTCTTGGCGATTCATGGAGGAGAGAGACAGAGGAGGAGAGTTTAAGAAAAGACTTGAGATAATAGAATGAAAAGACTAGAGTTTAAGATTTATTTTTAGAGTTTAGGGGTTAGAAATATGTTTAGGGTATAGAGTTTCAAATAGCCACAAATTTTTCGTGGCAAAATCGTAGCTAATAGATATTTTATGGATTAGCCACGAAATTTTCGTAGTAAAATTGTGGCTATTTGTTGCTACGTTTAGATTCGTAGCAAAATCGTAGCAACTTTTGCTACGAAATTGATACGGTTTGCTACGTTTTACGTTTCTTGGTAAGTTCATAGCAAATTCATAGTTTTTCTGATTTTGCTACGAAATTTACGTAGCAAAGTCGTAGCTATAGCCATATTTTTCACTAGTGTATTGGTATGTTTTAGTGAATTTTTCGTTATTTATTTAAAATAAATAAATAATCTTAAAATAAGAAAGATTAAGAAACAGCTCTTCTTTGAGAATCTTTCAAAAAAAATCGAGAGACTCAAATCACATTTATTCCTTAAGTGTAGCTTATTTTTTTTCTAAAAAAGTAAAAAGATAATGAAAATAATTAAAATAATATTATTCTGAGAGACATATATGTGTTCTATACTTCTTCTATCTATGATGTTGCTATTATCAATGAGAACTCCCAAGAATTTTTAAACAAGAAAAATTATTGATATTTAATTAATTATAGTTATATAATTAAAAGTTAATTATAAAATAAAAATTTAACTAATTTATAGTTTTCAAGTGTCATATGGGGTTCTAGTGGGTTCTAAAAAATTCTCACATAGAACTCTATTTTAATTTCTTTTCTTTTGATTATTTTTGATTTTTTATTTCTAAAAACCCCACATGAAAACTTTTTAATGGAGATATTCGTATGGTCGGTCGAAAGTTTAGTTTAAATTTATGGTAGGTACACTAGCTAACAATAACATATATTGATAGATGTTCATATCTCTCATTTTCTCATATAAGGATCAAGTTTGTAAGCATACCTGAAGAAGTTTCCTCGGTTGTCACTATTGTTTGATACACACACGACGAAACATAAACAGAAAAATCACAAATAGATACTCAATTAACAATCAGAGTAAATACTACACCATCTTTATGACGTATCGACAGTTTTAATAGATCCTTAAAAGATTATAAGATGTGGTCGGCAACAAAGTGACTATAGCGATGGTGTATGCCATGGGGGTGTATGTAACCCGTGAAGAAGAAAAGAGAGAAAAGTCCAATAACAGACTCATGACGGCCGGCCAAAATCGGAGTCTGAAAAATAATTAACATGCGTAGTGAAAAATAATTAACATGCGTAGTGAAAAAGAAGTTTGAGAATTACGAAGTTAGTTTTTTTTGTTAACAGTAAATTTATAATTTTCTCGAGATTTGGAGTCAGCAATTTTAAATAGTAATTATTTGTATTAAGAAAGAATAGATTAAGCTCGGGGCATAAGAAAGCCAACCATTAGTTAGTCCATCAACAACTTGATAACACAGAGTTAGTTAACGAGCAGTTATTAGTAAGAGTTATGGTGTGGAGTCCGGACTTATAAGTTATAACAGCCAAGCTGGACCACCTATACTCGCCTGTATCTTTGGGTGCGGACTGCGGAGTAACTCATCAATCGTTTATGTAATACTCCCTCGGTTTCGATTTATTCGTCGTTCTAGAACAAAATTTTTGTTTCAAAATAAGTATTATTTTATGATTTTAATGCAAAATTTATTAATAATATTCTCTAATATATTTTTCTATTGGTTAAAATGTGGTTACGTGTATTGGTAATGAGATTTTTATTTTGGAAATATCAAAATTAAATGACTTTTTAATATGTGTGTATAAACCTAAAACGACAATTAAAATGAAACATAAGGAGTACGTGGCAAACTATATAATGTACGTAAAATGCAGTAGTTAAAACTAAAACATTAAACTTTTAAATATAACTAAAATTTATAATATCAATTTTTAAATATAGAGGAAGTAGTATTTAAGGCTGTAGATCATAACTAGTATCCACCTATTTGTTTATTACTCCATCCGTTTCTAAATAAGTGTCATTCTAATTTTTTTCTTGTTACACAAAAAGTAGTGCTGGGCATTCGGGTTTTCAGTTCGGGTTGGTTCAGTTTATTCGGTTTTCGGGTTATTCGGGTTAGGGTATTTAGGAACCCTTTAGGAACTGGATTTTTTTCGGATCGTTTCGGTTCGGGCTATGTCGAGTTCGGGTCGGGTTTCTATTTTTTTATAAAAATCAAAGTGGAACCGAGCTATTTATAATTCGGGTTTGGTTCGGGTTTAGAGCCCAAAAAACCGAAAAAATCCCAAAAACCCGGGTTAAACCCGGAAAACAGAAAAAAACAATTGTAATTCGGATAGTTCAGGTTTTTTAAGAAATTTTAATTTATAAAATATATTTTACATATATTAAAATTAAAAATAACTAATATTTTTAATATATTCAAAATATTCGGGTATCCGTTCGGTTTTCGGTTCGGTCCTGGTTTGGTTTCGGTTTTTCGGGTTTAAAACTATAGGAATCATTCGGGTTTTTGTAATTTTCGGTCTGATTTCGGTCTCGGTTTTTTCGGTTCGGTTTTCGGGTTTAGGTTAATATGCCCAGGACTAACAAAAAGTTTCACTTTACAATTTCAATGCAAACTATTCTTCCCTTTCAGCTGAAAATTAATTACGAACTGCATTGATTTTATAAATAATTTTATTTATCTGAAATACTATTGATTAAAGAGGTGTAATTAATAATTTACATATATTTTAGCCACTTTCTTAATGTGTGTGAAAAATGTGAGAGTGACACTTATTTAAAAATAGAGGGGGTATTTAACACGTTGGTCAACTTGGTCTCCCAAACGGCAGAATCGCACCATGCATGCATAGCTCGAAAGAATAAAGTAAGGAAAAATAAACAAATATTAAATATCAAAGAAATATAAATATGTCGGACTAAACAATTTATTTTAAAAAAATTTGGGTCAGAAATCTCTTGATAGTCTATCTTTGAATACAAAAAAATAATTAATCTTTTTTTGTATATAAATGAAAAGCTTTGTTATTTTACAGATCGTGTCAGTCATACAATTTTATCCTGTACAAAGCATATATAGTTTCTAATGTTACGATCGATCCTTTTTAAGAGGGGTTTTAATCCATAGTAAACAAACATACTTAATTTTCACAAGATATAAAGAGATATAGTGAAAATATATATACACTGAAAATAGTAATAAGATAAGAACTGTAGATCTACTTTAGAAAATTTAATAATAGGAGTTAAAATTTATAGAGTAGAGTGACAACTGAACCAAACCAATCCGTGAAGATGTATGAACTTTGGTCCAAATTCTCTTTACTCATAGATAAAAAGCAAAAAAAAAAAAGCAAAAAAGAAAAGAAAAATAAACAAATATTAAATATCAAAGAAATATAAATATGTCGGACTAAACAATTTATTTTAAAAAAATTTGGGTCAGAAATCTCTTGATAGTCTATCTTTGAATACAAAAAAATAATTAATCTTTTTTTGTATATAAATGAAAAGCTTTGTTATTTTACAGATCGTGTCAGTCATACAATTTTATCCTGTACAAAGCATATATAGTTTCTAATGTTACGATCGATCCTTTTTAAGAGGGGTTTTAATCCATAGTAAACAAACATACTTAATTTTCACAAGATATAAAGAGATATAGTGAAAATATATATACACTGAAAATAGTAATAAGATAAGAACTGTAGATCTACTTTAGAAAATTTAATAATAGGAGTTAAAATTTATAGAGTAGAGTGACAACTGAACCAAACCAATCCGTGAAGATGTATGAACTTTGGTCCAAATTCTCTTTACTCATAGATAAAAAAGCAAAAAAAAAAAGCAAAAAAAAGAAAAGAAAAGAGAATGACCTTTTTAGAAATATAAATCAAATCTTAAAATGAATAGTATAACTATTGGAGAAAAACAAAACTTAAAAGTAGTTAAAGCAAAACTAAAAATCAATAAGTAAAAGGTGAAATTTGTATTAACACTACAAGAAAGCTGGGTTTTGACGAGGAAGATTAACGAGGAAAATATTTCCTCGTTAAATAACGTGGATATTACGATGAACTCACGAGGAAAAAAGAAGCCCACGTTATTTCCTCGTTAAATAACGTGGATATCTTTTCCTCGTAAGGAACACGTAAATTGACGTCGGCTTTACGTGGATGACGTCGACGTTACGAGGAAAAAACATTTCCTCGTAAAGTCGACGTAAATATAGCTTCGTATTTACGTGGTTAAAGTTGGACGAGGAATTAACCACGAAATAATTGAAACACGTTTTTTTTTGTTTCACCTAATTATATTTTCGTACTTAATTCCTCGCTAATCTCAACAACCAGATTCGAAAATTTCCTATAAATATGGACGTTTGAATCTCATTTTAGACACACCAACAAATAAAAAAAGTTATAAAAAATTATGTCCACGTCAGGAATATTTTTGAGTTCGAAGGTGGATGTATATGCATAGAGATGCTAACGGAGAGTGACGAAAGAATATCTTGCGGGGCTGGAGACATTTATGCATCAAGCAGATTCCACACCGCCCAAGAAAGTGGTAAGATGTTCGCCCTTGTAGGAAATGCAACAATTCTAAATTGGCAAATCGTGAAAATGTTTGGAAGCATTTAATAAATAGAGGTTTCACGCCAAATTACTATATCTGGTTTCATCATGGAGAAGGTTATAATTATGATCGAATGAAGCTAGTAGTAGTAATAGCAACTTCGGGAAGAACTGGTTGATCATCATTTGCTTAATGAACATAACCATCGTGAAGAGCAGATGGTAGTGGTAGATTGTGATAGGGTTCATGATATGGTAGCTGATGCATTAAGTAGCTCATGGCGAAGATGAAGAACCTAACATAGATGCCAAAAAGTTTTATGAAATGTTGAATGCGGCAAATCAGCCACTTTACAGTGGTTGTAGAGAAGGTCTCTCTAAATTATCGTTGGCTGCTAGAATGATGAATATAAAAACTGATCACAATCTACGAAAGTTGCATGAATGAATGGGCAGACTTGTTTAAAGAGTATTTGCGGAAGGCAATGAGTCTGCTGATTCTTACTATGAGATTGAAGCTGGTCTATAGTCTTGGGTTGCCGGAGATGATAGACATTTGCATCGACAACTGCATGATCTACTGGGGAGTTGATGAGAAGTTAGAAGAATGTCGATTCTGCAAGAAGCCACGATTCAAGCCGCAAGGACGGGGACGTAATAGGGTACCGTACCAAAGGATGTGGTACCTACCAATTACAGACAGATTGAAAAGATTGTATCAATCGGAAGCGGACTGCGGGGAAGATGAGATGGCATGCCGAGCATACTCGAGCGGATGGTGAGATGACTCATCCATCGATGCAAGAGCCTGGAAACATTTTAACAAAGTATATCCGAATTCGCTAGCAATAGCGGAATGTGTATCTCGGTTTATGCACAGATGGATTTAGTCCATTCGAATGTCGTGGAGACAATATTCATTGTGGCCAGTCTTTCTTACGCCATACAACCTGCCACGGAGATGTGCAATTTACGGAGTTGATATTCTTGACCATATTAATACCTGGTCGAACCATCCAAAAGGTCTCGGATGTTTTCCTGCAACCACTTATAAAAGAGTTGAAGGATTTGTGGTTTACGGAGTGAGGACGATGATCGCCAACTAAGACTAATTTTACGATGCGGCGATGCTTTTGTGGACCATAAGTGACTTTCCTGCCTATGGGATGTTGTCTGGATGGACAACACATGGTAGATGCCTGTCCATATTGTAATGGAGCGACAGATCGTTTCAACTAAAAATGGTAGGAAGACAAGTTGGTTCGATTGTCACCGTCGATTTCTTCCGCTGGCCACCCATACCGAAGAAACAAGAAATTGTTTAAGCACAAAAGGGTTGTCGAGACACACCTCCTCCATATCTAACCGAGAACAAATTGAAGCTAACTCGATTACTATGGAGCATTGGAAACAGCTCAGCGTGGTGGTAATTGGCATGTCCCCGATGTATGCCTGATTCTTATGGTGTTCATCACAACTGGCACAAGAAGAGTATATTTTGGGAGTTGCCGTATTGGAAGGATCTTCTTCGCCACAACCTCGATGTGATGCATATAGAGAAGAATTTCTTTGAGAACATCATGAATACAATATTGAATGTCGGGGAAGACAAAAGACAACATAAAATCGAGGTTGGACTTGCCGGACATTTCGCGCAAGAAGTGAGTTACATATAAAAGCAATGGACAAGTTCCGGTTCCCATATTTCGATTGTCTTGAGAAAAAAGTCGGTGTTGTTCGACCGGGTTGCATCGAAGTGAAGTTTCCGATGGGTATGTTTCAAATCTCTCAAGATGTGTTGAAAAGGTCAAAAGTTCTCGGGATGAAGAGTCATGATTGTCATGTCTTTATGCAACGATCGCTTCCATTTGCATTTCGCGGAGCTACTTCCAACAAGCGTACATGAAGCACTTGCAGGTATATATATATATATATATTAACACAGTTATTTTAAAATGGTTTAGTTTGCTATTATATCTGACTAATAATGTGTTTCATTGTATTTGGAATATACAAGGCATTGGAGCATTTTTCGTGATCCGAGCACACGACTCTTAAAGAAGAAGTCGCCGAACAACCGCAGGAGAACATTCCCATCTTATTGTGCAATTTGGAGAAGATATTTCCACCTGGATTTTTGGCGTCATGGAACACCTAGCTGTCCACCTCCCATATGAGGCATTACCGTGGACCTGTACATTACGGATGGATGTATCGGTATGAACGAGCAATGAAATATTTGAAGGGAAAAGCAAAAATCTTGCGAAAGTTGAAGGTTCTATAATTGCGGGAAGTTTGTGGAAGAAACTTCTCACTTCACATCGTATTACTTTGCGTCAAAAATGCATTACTTCGAAAAGAGCTCCAAGAAGATACGATGATGGCGGTGTCGCCAACATATGCAGTTGCTGGTGTTCCAGACATCTTTAGCCAGATAGGTCGACTCGGTGGAAAATTAAAAGTGGTTTGGTGGTCGAGTGAAGAAGGCGGCTCATAGTGCACACATCTATATTCTACTCAATTCGCGATGATCCTTTGATCGTTATTTTGAAAGGTAACATATATTGACAATTCTAAATACATATATAAGTTTAATTTTAAATACATATATATAAGTATATTAATTTTCATAAAGTTTGTGATTTTATAGCATGTTTGTTTCTCAAGTCGAAGAAACATTCCCGGTATATCTACAAGTCATGTAGACAAAGAAAAGATCAACACTTTATTAAGTGGTTGCGGACTCAGGTATTACTCTAACTTTTAATTTTGCAGAATTTTTCATACAATGTATAATATGAAACTCTTAATTTTGCAGGTTGATTATGAAGACGATCCAGATTATCCTAAGTGGTTACATGAAGTAATTCAAGCTCCACGTGTAAAGGTTACCACATCACAGATGTATTTCACACGAGGCTATACTTTTCACACATATGAGTATGGTAGGCAGCGGTGACCAGTAACTATGGAATATGTGTGAAAGGCTAAACAAATTTCTACGGTATCTTGGCGGATATTATTGAAGTGGAATTCCGGAATCTTGAAGCTGAAATGCGTTCTTTTCAAATGTGAATGGTTTGACCCTATCGTGGACAGAGGTGTCCGTTTAACAAATTTGGTGTAGTTGATGTCAACGGTGGGCGAAGGTACAACAAATTGAGCCTTTCATCTTAGCTTCACAAGCAGACCAAGTTAGCTTTCTTCCATACCCCGAGTGAGAGAATCGGAATAAATTGGTTAGCCGTGATCAAAGTTACACCTCGAGGGCCAATTATCGGTGGGGAAGAACCACCATTGCAAGAAGAACAGATAAATGTCGTCGAGCAGGCTCAACAACAAATTGATGACATCCTTCTCATTGATCCATAATGAAGAATATGAAGATGTTATGGGCGATGCCACAAACGAAGCTGTTGATGGCGAGTTTAATGAAAATGATGATGTTTCTAGTGATGACGAGAATGACGATGTATCTGATTGATGTATTTGTTTTTCGATATAATCACTAAAACTATTTAGATAATTTTTATTAAAAAAAAGATTGAGATTATAAGTATTGAAATTGTGGTTTTATAATTTAGGGTTTGGATTGGAGAGAAGAGATATGAAGAAGAAGATAAGAAAGAAAGTGTTTGGGGTTTGGAGATTCCGGTTTTAGAGATTTCCACATTTCCTCGTAATATCCTAGTTCATTTACGTGGATTTTACGAGGAAAGTTAAGATTTCCTCCTTAAAACCACGTAGATGGACGAGGCCCTTACGATGAAAGCTTGTTACGTGGTTTTAACGAGGAAATTCGTCCTTATTTCCTCGTTGATTCTAAATCCCTAAATATCAACCCCTAAACTCTTAATTTTTATCTATTTCAAGTGTACTAAAAAAAAGAAGAGAAGAAAGATACTGGAATCACATATGGCAAGACCTACGCAAATCTAACCCGCGTAAGGCTATACTATATGTAACTCCAGTATCTTCTTTTCTTCTTTTTTTTCTCAAATCTTTGTAATTTGAAACACAAATTTAAGAATATATAGTGTTTGATTTGGGTGATTTGGGTGGGATATGAGAAAGGGAAACATCCATGTATATATAGGAAAACATATCCTCGTTATTTCCACGTCACCACATTTCCTCGCCATTTCCTCGCCAAGTGGCGTGGAATTAGCGAGGAAAGTTTTACTTTTAATTTTCCTCGTTAAAGCCCGTCACTTGGCGAGGAAATGGCGAAATGAGGAATTGTGCAAATTCCGAAATGTTAATATTTACATTAATTTTTTAAATTGTAACGTTAATTTTTTTTTAATTTTCCTCGTTAAAGCCACGTCAATTGGCGAGGAAATGGCGAGGAAATGAGGAATTTTGCAAATTCTAACCCTAACCCTAAACCCTAAAGTCGAAACCCTAACCTAACCCTAACCCTAAACCATATATTCCAAATACATCTTCCTTAAACCAAATAATGTTTATATTTTTATAATGTTTATATTTTTATAAAAAATATAATTAAAATTAAATTTACAAATTTTTAAATAAAGATTTAAAAAGTAGTCTCTAAAGTATTTTCGATTTGGAAAATGAAATGTTGAAAAGAAAAAAAAAATTAGAAATAGAGGAGATTGAAGTTATAGGAATGATGGTTTGAGATTATATGAGGTAGAAGATATGAAAGATGGGATTATAGGGTTTGGGGTTTGAGATTTTAGGGTTTAGGACATTGGCCTCGGGCTTTCCTCGCCAAGAAAAGACGGGCCTCGGGCTTTCCTCGCCAAGAAAAGACGGGCCTCGGGCTTTCCTCGCCAAGAAAAGAGCGGGCCTCGGGCTTTCCTCGTGAGTTAGCGTGGGCTTTACGAGGAACAAAAAGACGGGCCTCGCACTTTCCTCGTTAACCTACGAGGAAATAGCGAGGAACCCTAATCCTATATATATGCGCAGCCGCGACCTCACCTCATTTCTCTCCATTTCCTCTCCTCTACCTCTCCATAATGGTAAGCCTCTCTTTCCACTCTTTTGTATAGGATAGATTAGGTGGTTAGTTTAGAGAAGTTAGATTAGGTGGTTAGTTTAGAGAATTTAGATAGGTTTATGGAATATTTATTTATATATATTAGTTATAAATTTTAGTTTAAGTGTTGATTTTAATTTTGAATTTATTTTTCTCAGAGTATTCGCAAGCATCAGCGCCTCCTCATTACGCACAGATGTTCGGTCCGCGGGTACTTTCGGTTAGACCCGCCATCTGTTTCAGGTCCGGTTCTTCTTCGAAGTCAGCAGGAGACTGTCCCGAGACTCAGTATTCACATAGAGTCTCGCCTCCTCCGATGGCTCCTCCACCGATGCCAGCTGCTCCTCATGTGCGCCGCCTCGGATGCCCGCAAATCATGAAGTTCATGCTGATTTGCAGGTGCCGCCGAGTGCCCCTTATTCTCAGTACACGGTCGAGGACATTCTCGCTATGCCAGGCAGAGAAGGCCTACCGATCATAGACCCCGACCGACCAGACGGAACTATGTGGTAAGTTAAAATATTTTATATTTTTATTTGGCTTTTAAAAATAATTTTAGGTTAAAATTAATATTTATATTTTTTAATGTTTTTTTCAGGTTTGGGCTTGACGACGACTTCCAACGGACGTAACCGACACGATGAAAGGTTACCAGCGTATCCACATCCTAACTGGAAACTAACTCCAATCCACGTCAGAAGGACGTGGTTCAAAATTTACGCTGTAAGTTATTAAATTATTTACTAATTTAATTTTTGAATTTTAAAATTTTAAAATTATCATAAATTATTTTCTAATTTATTTTTTTTGGCAGCAAAATATAATTGGTCTTTGGGGTCACGGAGAAGGTGCGGGAAGGGTTTCACGAGAAGGTGAAAGCACGGTTGCTTGACACGGTCTCCAACTGGAAGGGTGACTGGATCGTGAAGGGTTATGTGAAAGGCAAACCCGCTGAGCTCACCACGAAGTCCGGGATGGCCTCATCGCTATTGGAAGGATCCGAACTCCATCAAAGTCGCACAGGCTTGCTCTAACTCCGTAACTTCGGTTGATGAGAACGGCCATAAGGCAATGCTACACTCTACGGGCCAAAACCCCACGCTATCCGCTTGGAAATGGTACGTAATTAAATATTTTAATTTATTATTTTTAATATATATATATATAATAAAAATTTAACTAATTTTCTTCAATGTTTGTAGGCCAAAGAGTTGGGGCGCTTCCCCACTCTTCTCGAACTTCTGACCGGACCCACAGGAATAAGGCGGGCCAGTTTCTAGATGGAAAGTCGAGCAAATCTACAACCAGGTGGCAACTTCGGGTTGCGGGCGTGAGACCGGTGGCGAGAGTCGCTGACGGATTGCCGTCGCTTTATCCGTGCACGAAGTGGATCAGATTCACGAGGAGGTAACTTTTAAAATTAAATTTTAAATTATTACTTTAAAATTATTACTTTAAATTTAAAATTTTAACGAGGAAATATATATATATATATATTTTTGTTTTTAAGGTTGCCCGAAGAAAAAGGCGTCACGATGGGGATTGGTTCCGTCAACGATGTTCGAGGCGACATCGTCTTATGGTCGAGACGGAGGACGAAGTCTCTCAGCTACGCATCGAGTTGGACTCGACAAAACTGAGTTGGCCTCGACAAAACTGAGCTGGCCTCGACAAAACTGAGTTGGCCTCGACGAAAACTTCCTTCACGGCTCGTATGGGTGGAGTGGAGGGCTTTTGGGCGTGATAGCGCCACAAATCGGAATGGGAGGCATTGTTGAGGAACATCGACAACAAAACCCTATTCCAGCGAGCCATCCGGCACACATAACGAGGCAGATGTCGAGAGAAGGAGCGATGAATTCTACCAGCGATGCACGAGTCTTCTTAGTTTTTAATTGTTCTTTTTTTATGAATGCTAAATATAACATATTTATTTATAAAATATATTATTTTAAAATTTTTTTAATTTATAATTTTTAATAAATAATTTGATTTTTATTAATTAATTATATTTTTAAAATCTATAAAATAAGAAACGGCGTAAATTGAAGCTAATTTACGAGTTCTTTACGTGGAAAACTAACGAGGAATTAACGAGGAAATGTCAACGTGGAATTAACGAGGAAAGCTTCTCGAGAAGTTTACGAGGATCTTACATTGAATATTTTTCTTAGTATTTACGTGAACTTTACGAGGATCTTTTCCATGGTATTTTCGTGGTATTTACGATGAAACATTTTACGTGGTATTTACGAGGAAAGTCAGCGGCGTCTTCGTGGAAATATCACGTGGTATTCTGAGGAATACTTTACCGTCTTTACGAGGAAATATCGACTAGCTAATTAACGAGGAAATGGCGAGGAAATATATTTAACGACAAACGTATTACGACCAAACGGGTTTCCTCGTTAATTCCTCGTAAGTCCTTTTTAACGAGGAAGTAACGAGGAAATTCGCCCTCGTAAAATAATTGTTTTCTTGTAGTGTAATGTATTTGCAGATGATAAAATATCAATTTTAAATACAGAGTCAGTACTTTGTTTGATTTCCTTTTCAGAGTTTTTTTTTAGATCGTAACGTCATATTTAATTTCATCAAATTAATATGTTACATTGAAACCCTTACAAAATAATAAATATATGTTGACATAAGAAAAAATAATATATATCTCGACAATTACAACTAGAACTATGATCCAAATCATGATTGCACGAACTATATAGGTTGGAGAAAACATAAAAAATGAGAAAAAAATCTTTTTATTTGATGCATCATATATATGTGAAGGAAAAAATGAAGAATAAATAGTATCCCCTCAAATTTGAGGAGTACTATTCATACCCTCATTTTAACTATTGAACTTTTTATTTAAAAATTGATAATTAAATTCTTATGAAGTTTAACTTATATATAAAAGATTAAATATTTGTGTTGTCTACATTACTGAAATTAATAATATTTACATCAATACAATTATAAGTTCATATAGATCATATTCTATTCTTTTTTTGATCAGAATCATTGTTTATTCTTTTAGAAACTAAATTTATGTATAAAATAAAAATTTAGTTAAAATATAAAATTATAGTTAGGTAAAATTTATAATTTTTTAAAATACATAGCATTATTAAAAATAATAATAAGTATTAATACTAGAATATATTTGAAATATTCTATTTTAAGGAAAAATAATGAGAATAACCATAATAAAAAACTCATTTTTAATTTATATCATTTTAAGCATAAATTTAATGAAAATCATTGAAAATGCCATAATAAATCTATAATAATCTTAATAATTTAAGCCAACTAAAAAGATTTACTTATAAGTGAAAATGTCTGAAAGTAATAAAATGATCTAAATGTTATTTAGTATATTAAATATACTTCAGTATATAGCACCATATCAAAAAATTGTTAATATATAAAATGTTTTGATTTTTTATAACTAGGACGTAGTATACAAAATATAAAGTACTTCACTAATTGTGTGTAGAGAAGGGTTTCACTGTATAACGTGCCTAGTAATACGGTTTGAGTTTAATTAGTTTCCAGCTTATCTAATCTATTAATTTAGGGTTTTATTTTTTATCTACTATACAATAGTCTATGTTGAACCATTCATAGAAGCTTAACTAAACATCCTAAATTTACTCATATATGATATTTTCCTAATAAAAACAATATTCACTAAGAAAAGACAAATATACTTCTTCCATTAGGCAATTATCACTTGAATGTTTATCATATTTAATTTAGACCATATTTTAAATGTATTTCAGTAATTAGTTTTGAAATTAAATATATAGCTCAATTATTTTAAAATTATCACATTAATTTTTTATTGAACAAAATAAATAATATTTTATTTGCTCTTATGTTTGATTTTTGTAAAAAAACACCAAACTGAAATATAATATATTAAGTAAAATAATATTTTTAAAGATATAATATTAAATAAAAATAAAATTTGTATTAATTCATATAAAATTAATGTTTAAAGTTAAACTATTAATATGATGTTGCATTTCAAAATAAATATACAAAAAATACTACATTAGTATATGATTTGTAAAATTTCATCAAAAAAAATCAACAAATATAAAATTTCAAAATGATATTATATACATAAAAACTGATATTAAATATATATCTTTATAACTTATTTTATATTTTAAAAAATAAAAATATATCTGTACAGATGTGCGGGTTCAAATCTAGTTGATAATTAAGTTTCGAATGTTTCCAACTGCATCGCACTATACCACACCACAACGCAGTTAATAATGGAATAATAAAAATCTCTATATATTTATATATGTTTTTATTACTATTATAATCGCACCATATATAGTCGTCCTTCCGCGTTGTACTATGGATCTTTGGTATAATGAATCTTTTTTTTTTTTTTTGAAAAGAAAAATTAACTCCGTTATAGTGAATCTATTATTGATATGTTGTAGATTGTTTATTTTTTTGTGACAAAGATATATGGTAGATTGTTTGTGGAAACAATCCAAATAAACTTAGCTTTAATTTTGATTAAATTATTTGAATTAAAATCGTTTTGAATATAAGAAAGGAGAACTGATTATTTTGATAGTCACGAGAGAACTTGATTTTGCGCACGTTATACTTTAGAAAACTTGTCCTAACCTGAACACTAATATATACAAATTTGAGTGATAGGTGCGCGTGGTGTATAAGATCCGTGAAGGATTTGGGGAGGAAAATAAAGCGATTCAAATGCTTGATTCGACTATCTTATGTGATTGTTCGATGGATCTAGATCCTGCTCAACCAACAAAAAGTCGAGATTCTTTACTTAGCTAGATATTTTGTACCTTTTTCAGCTGATGGTCTGGAAGAGATTTGGTTGGTACCAAACTTTTAAAGAATATTAATAGCAATGCTATAGTATCAAGCCGTGGTTAAAGTCTAGCATATGATTGTTTTTCAGCTTGACAAATTTTATTGCCTAACTTCCTTCTTTCTTATAATAATGGCTTTGAATGTTAAATACCTTACTATTTTTCTAATGACCAAATCGGTGGTTTGAGTATACGATAACATAGGTGAATATATAGTTTTTTTTTTACTAAAAACAAGTGAAATAGTTTGCCACTTTTTTGTATATACACGTGTATAATACATTATTAATTATATCATTCTTATTGAAGTAAATATGACAAGATTATTTTTTACTAAATTTTGATTCACATTTTGTACCGGTCTAATCAGTCATGACATATGAATTACTTTGCTTCCATAAATTTGATGTACACATGTCAATTAGTTATATAGCTGATGTACTTAAGACAAGTTGAGAGGTATGCGTATCTCCAACTCAGTGATCCACTGAGTATTACTTTTTTAGTTTGTTCATAACCGCATTTTTCGTTCTATTTTGTAGTAAATTAGACATTGGAGATAGTGAAAAACTTAATCAATGTTTTCCAGAACATTCCAACTTCTTGAACATTTTTTAACAAAAAAAAAAAAAAACTTCTTGAACATTTTATGTGCTTTTTTCCAACGCCATAGATTGCTTTCATTCACTAACTTTATCTTCAAAATATATACTTATTTTTCGTACATCAAATCTATCATTGCTTTTTCTTCACTTAATCGTTTAGTTTACCCCTATATATATATAAAGTATAAACTAAATATATACAATATATGATTGGTGTTGCTTTACCAATGTGGTAAAAACTGCACGGTCTTTTTAACCACTCTCCTATGTAATGATAAGAATAGGTGGTACAAAATAGAATGTTGTGCAATGATAAATAATGCACCGTCTTTTTGGCCACCAGCCTATGCAACGATAAGAATAGCTGGCGCAAAACAGAATGTTTGTACAAATGAAACTTACGAAGAAAACATACATGCGTCAGAATACGAAACTCACTCACGGTAATGTATGTATGTTTTACGTTAGCCGTTACTTAAGACACAACAGTTAAATGTTAGTAGACTCTTTTGTCTTTTGAGTCTTTGACTAATGATTCACTAACGGAGTCTTCCCATTTGTGACGTCTCTAATTTTTGTTCCTTTTTAGAAGCGTTGATTATTCTTTTTATACCGACCATTCCGATCCTTTATCTTATTTTGTTCTTTTAATTATCTGAGTTTGTATTTGACTTCTCCTATTCTTTAGTGATGTTAGCTGTGATATTCCCTTTTGTAATTATTTTAGTTTCGTGTTACAGACGTTTCGAATTAGAATACACACGTGTTATAACTTTATATCATTCTTAAATGTCATTCTTGATAAATAAGCTCAAAATTTCATAAGTAAATTTGTTACTCCTTCTGTTTCTTAAGTGTCATTCTAATTTTTTCAAATTTCAAAATAAGTATCATTTTACATTTCCAATGCAAATTTTTATACATAATCTCTTTCTTATCCTTTTAACTAACTAATGAATATTTAAATCATTTTTATTTAAATGATTATACATTTAATAAGAATATGTTAGTATATTTTTTTCATTTTCTTAATCTGCATGAGATATGTCTAAGTGACACTTATTATGAAACTCAGAAAGTATATAATAAATTATTGTTTATGGAATTTCTAAAAGAGCTATAAAATTTATGCAAGTTAAGGCTTCGAATGGGTAACGCAGATCACAACATGCAGATCAAATAGAAATGCAGATCAAGCAGAACAAATGCAGATCATGCAGATCAAGCAGAACAAATGCAGATCAATCTAATTTAATAAATTATTATATTTAAATAAATTTTGAAATATTTTTTAATAAAAAGAAATATCTAAAAGATACAACATATTATATATAAGTATCATGGTGACAAAAATAATAGTAAATATAATATTTTAATAAATATAGTGAAATTTAAAAATAAATGAAAATTCATAACAATTACAACAATTATAAAGAGTATTCTTGTTTTTCTCTTTTTGTATATTTATTCAGTTTTTGGTTCTTTCTTACTAGTCCTGCGACTTCGGTTTTTCAAAACCAAACCGATCGAACCGAACCGCCGGTTTTCGGTTAACCGGAAATTTTAAAACTAATTCAGAAAATTAACTGAATTAAAGTTTTGTTCGGTTCGATTTGGTTATCGGTTAATTTCGGTTTTCAAATTTATTTCCGAAAATAACCAAATTTTTAAGTTTTCGGTTAATTTTGGTATATTTTAACCAAAAAATCGAATATTTTTGGTTAAATTCGATTAGTTCGGTTAAATTTGGTTATTTTTGGTTTTTTATTTTTAATTTTTTAAATCACAAACGGAACCAAACCAAAACGAACACAAAACCGAAAACCAAAAATTTCGGTTCGGTTAGGATCGGCTTGTTCGGTTCGGACAATAATCGCTTGGCTATTTCTTACCATTTGGTTCAGCTATAGAACTGATATTGTTAATTTTTACATATGTTATTGTATCAAAAAAGCTCCAGTTAAAATTTCAAAAATATAAAAATGGATGAATTTATATGTAAGAACAAAAAATATGAAAGTATAAATATATTTTTTATCTGTAAAAGTATTAAATTATTTATATGAAATAACTATAAATATATATTTTATATATAAGTATAAAACGTAGTATTTAAAGGATCTTTTCAAGACTAGACTGAGTTTAAAAATGTTATAAGATAGTATTTTAAAAATAAAAGTTTTAGTTAAATAGAAAATAAAAACGAATGAATGTGTTACAATATATTTATTGAAATTAAATAAAAGACTTTCATTGAATATCATTGAACATTTACCTTAACTTTTAAATTTATTAAAATTTTCCTAATTCATTGAAATATAATTATTTTAAAATAATACTTTGTTTTAAAAATAGTTCTTTAGACAGATTTGTTCATAATAATTGTTATATTTAAACTAAACGTATATTATAATATTCACGAAAATTTATATAGAATATACTAAAGAAATAAATAATATATGCTTTAAATCCTTTTTATAAAAAAATTTGTCTAAAATAAATCATTACTTAAGATAACAAATGAAACAAACTATTTAACTATAATTTTTAAGGAGTTTATTTTTAGTTTGAAAATGAATTAAATGGCCTAACTGAAATTATTATTAAAGAATTAATGCAGGAAAAAAAAAATCAAAAACACTTAATTGGTCTCCTGCAAGTTGCCCAGCACATTTTCCTCTTTAATTGAAGATCTGTGATTTACTTCCTAAAATAAATCTGCATGCAGATTTAACTGGATTTTTTGGTTCTGCATTTAAAAAGGTGAATGGAAAACAATTGTAGAACTATCTGCAAATCTAATGTTCTTCATAAAATCTGCATACTCATCTGCATCTCATTAAAAGCCTAAGTAAAACACACATCATTGAAAATATCGTAGCAATAAGAATATATCCAACTCTATTTTATTTTTAACTTTTTATAGTTTTAAATAAAACCTATTTTAGTTATTTATGTTTACTATATAACAAAATAAAAAACTATATCAACTCAAAATAAGACTATTTTATTTTTGATTTATAAAATTATTATTTTAAAATAAACTAAGATTGAAATAAAATTCGATTTTATTATCATCTTATCTAAAAATATAGAATAACAAGAGAGAATACATAATAACTAAACGATGAAACTTTAGTCAACTCAAAAAGAACGAAGACACTTAGTTAAATGAATACAGACCTAACTCCAGTTATTTTCGAATAACTTTTTTTAAAAAAAGGATACAGTATAAACTTAGATAATTAGATATGTTTTATATATAAAAATATAAACCTAAAATATTGAAATAGATCAAGAGAGTCTAGATTAGTAACTGAAAAGAGGGGAGTGATTTTTTTATTAATCTAAGATATCATGAATATATAAATCGTTTCAGATTAGTTTCTTACAAAAATGCAACTCATAATAATTTTTTTCTCTATATATTTAAAGAGATTATACATACTTACTTTTGTAACCTGAATCGATTCATTTTTCAGAATCTGTATACTATCTATGGTTGAGGGGAGTGATAGTTAAATACTCCTTCCGTTTCATTCTAGTATTATGCACACAAATTAAGAAAATATTTAATTTTATATATTTTCAAAATAAAAATATCATTAATAATACACCTAACCATATTTCAACCAATAGAAAAATAGAATAGAGAATATTATCAATTTTGAAAATTGAAAATGACACTTATTTTGAAACAAAATTATACTCTACAATGACAAGTAATTTGAAAGGGAAGGAGTAGTTAAAAGATCGTATACCGGAGTCGATGAGCTGACAACTTCTCCTTCCCGCCTATTCATTATTCATTGAATCTATAAGGTTGTCTATCCCGAGAACTGATCAATAGACACCACCACGTCATTCGAAATCTCTGATACATTATTTACTGAATTATCTAGAACTTTCGTCAAAATATTTAGATTTCCAATGTTAAATTGATTTTTCGAGTTAAAAAATACGTGCATCTTTTAGAGTATAAACTTATTCGTTAGGCCTGCCCGACTTCGGAAAACTTTTCTGCTTTTATTTTTCCTTTCTGTTTGGTTCACATAAACAGCATGTATAAGTTTTTTTTTTAACTAAAATTTTACATGTAACTCAAGTTTATGATAAATAAAATGTATTTATCATGATAAATAAAATCTCATAAATACTTAACTATCATCGGTTTCTAGTGAAATGCAAATCTATATATACTACAAAGTCGCACACTACAAAAACAACTAGTTTTGGTTATTTAAAAAAAAAATCAAAACAAAAATACAGATGAGTGTCTACAAGTTTTGCAAATACTTAGACTTCAGTTTTAAAATATTTTTGAATCAAATACATATACCTTAAAAGTCTGTATGGCAGAGTATATATATATATGTATATATATATGTGTGTGTATGTATGTTCATCCTATCTTAGTCTTTTTTTCTTCAAACGGCTATTCTATTAATCAAATTTGAGATGGTCTTAGAAACCAAATCGGAACAAAAGAACCAATGTAATACAGATCTTTGTGAAAGGATCTTGCTATCTTAGCTAATGAATCAGATGATATATTTTTAGATCGAAAAATAAAAACTAACGAAAACTCGATAAATCTACTCTTCAACTTCATCAGTTCCTTCGTCAATTAAATATTTTGAATTCAGTTTCTATTCATTTTATTCATATGATTAAAGAAAGATTATTATGTTATCGTGGTGTATATGTTGACTCTTCTCATATAATAAAGTTTACAGAATGAAGAAACAAAAGAGGAAATTGAGGCAAAACCCATGTTTTTTTTTTTGACTGAGGCAAAACCCATGTTGCCGAGTCATTTACAACTACGGGTGCATAATGATGAAACAAAGCACAAATCTTTGAACACAAACTACCTGCAACATTCTTTTGTGATTGCAACCCCCGACCCTAATGTTTTGGAATTAATGAAACTGCAATCATTCACCAAAAATAAAAGTACAAGGCCATTATACCTTCTCATCTAAATTCTTTTGATATATATGTATATGTGAATTCTTGTTATTTTATTATTATAATGGACCATGAAATCATTTGCATATGAACTACAATGATACAGTTTCCACTTTGTTATGTGGGAGACATTTACCAGATTTTGTTAACCTGGTATTCTCTCTTTTGTCAGTTGGGTTATCGTTAGTGGGTGCAATTTTCTTTATTTATTTTTGAACGTCCAATTTTCTTTTTATCTGATCAAATAATCTGTTATTCTTTGTGAACGGACAAACATAAAGTCATTGTAGATGAAAATATTTTGTATCTAGACAGTTATTTATGATTTCATCACAATACTATGGGAGTGATTTACTCCACTAACAATTATAATCCAACCACAATAATCTACAAGATATTTTATATTTCCAAATCTCAGTTTACATCTTTGTCAGGTTCAAAACAAACAAGTTTACTCTGCGATTTATCTTGAGATAGATTAACAAAAAAATAAACAAACAAATCGTCCTGAGACAGACATTTACTTTCACATGTCACAACTATTAGCTAAAACCTTCATATTGTAACCAAAACAACAATTTTCCGGCTAGTTAATTATGTCTTCTCACTTACCGACCTCTACTTAAGTTCTTATGTTTCATATGTACAAGGCCTTCTCCTACAACGTGTATTTTAAACATTCTAAACATATTTTAAATCATGCGAAAATACTATGAAAGCCATAACTTCCTCACAATATGTATATCTCAATTCTGGTTTTTTTTTGTGTTTTATTAGCTTCAATTTATATGTATATACTAAATACATAATCCACAATTCTAACAAAAAGATGCACGAAAGTAATTTAAACATTTGTTATATGTCATTTCAAAGAAAATGGTTAAAATTTAGTAAAAATAGTCATATATCCTTAAGATTAATTACTTGGAGAAATAGTTGAATGATTAATTTAGAAATTCATAATTGTGTCACACTTCTGGTAAAATTAAGGAACACAAACATACATACTGATACCATTACATCACATATTTATTACTAGTGAGACCACAACATTGCTGATAGGTGCAAGACTTCGAAGATAACGGAACAAATGGACAAACATGTGATCCTACTATCTTAATAACACCCAGATATGCCTGTTTATATTCATTTTAATGTGGATCAGAGAATCTATAGACAAACTGTCTTCAAATTTTAAGACAGCCTCCTTTACTAATTTACCAAAACATATTGAATTTTTCTTTAAATATCTTCTGGGGGGTTATTTTGTTAATGAGATTCCCAAATGGTATCATTATATGTCTGTATTCTCTTATATATATATATATATATATTAACAATATAATTGAAGCATATAATGATTTGTTAAAAAGAAATAGTGATCATATGCATGCATAACATAACACGCTATACATGTAAAAGTCTGGAAATTTAAGTTATTATCAGTGGGTTCGTTCCGTTTGACTCGCCGTAGAGCGGATACGTATCAATCAAATTTGAAAAATTGAATTATGGGTGTAAGTGTGGGTTGATTTTATTTTAAAGGGATAGTTGCTGATCAGTCAAATTTAAATTGTGGGATATCCAACAATCCATAAAAAATTAAACAAAAAAACTTAAAATATATAAAATACTGCAAATATTTATATAATTTTAATTATAAACATATTATTTTTTATTTTATTTAAAGATTAATTATATATAATTTTTATTATAACAAATACATAGATTTCAGGATAATCCCTAAATTTTTGTGAAGCGTGTGTGAAAATAAATTTTTTCGTTATATATTATCCAGCTCGGATTTGTGGATGAAAAATGACTCAATCGCAACATGTGGATTACTTGGGAGGATTTGACCCGTCTTCCAACATTATATATTTGTATATTTTGAAGATATTTAGTAGTATAAATCAACATTAGAAGAGTTTGACAACATTTACAAAACCGTTAAAAAAATCAGTTCATCCAAATATCTACTAAAAAGAGATGTTTAAATTTATTATTTCTATTGTTTTCAAATTGCTTGATATATACAGTATAAATAATATTTGAAAGTGTATGATATCCTATTTACGTCTGAAAATTAATAATAATATTTTATAAAAATAATGTAATGCCGAAGCTTATTCCAGTGCCACCCGCTCGGATCGAAATTCGAAAGTTATATTCCCTTTTTCTCTTTACCTAATTAAAAATCCAAAAAAAAAAACAATCCGAATATCTATCGACATAGTATATGCCCATACATGTAAGTTCTGACTTTTTGCAATCCGAACTTTGAGTTAAACAAAAGTGTAAGTAAAAGGGTGAAAAGAAAATAGTGTCAGAGATAATCGAAGGTCCATATCAGTTGATGCAAGTAAGTTCCAAAAACAGAAACTAAAATGACGCTTTTTTAACGCTTCAAATTTTATTACATAAGTTCCAATAACCAAAACAAAGTTACCACAGTGTTGGAGAAACAACAGAGGAAGAGCAAAACGGAAAACAAAAGAAAGAAATACCTGTAACCACAACAACTACAAAAATTAGGATCAGGCAGGCCTCATCTGAAAGATGAAGGAGGTAGAGAAGGACCAATGCTATAAGATAGCTGTCCGAAGCCAGAACTTACAATGCAGAACGCGAACTTAGTGTTCTCCAAATGATTGGAGCTGTGTGAATCAGCTATCAACTAGAGGTCAGAGTGGAGATGAGGATGCAAAAGCTCTCAAATATCCACCGATGAGTATTCAAACATTACTTTTTTCTGGCGCATGTTATTCATGCATTCAACCGCCCAGAACAGTACCCTAAAAAGAAAACAAAAACTCTAATAAATAAAAACTGAAAATTTAATGTAAAAACGACATTTGTCAATGCTGCACCCTACACTAAAGAGCAGCTCTTCTTTTTTATTCCTCAAAACTCTATTAGTCTTAAACAATCTTTCAACATATTTAAACAAATTAAAACAAAATAAGAAAGTAAAACGTTTTTTTTAAAGCCCATCAAACAATCTTACAACATATTTTATCAAAATATTATTTTATTTATAACCTAAAATTTAACAAATAGATGATATACTCATAACTAAACTAGATATTGGATGAGTATCTCACCAATAGAAATACTTTTAACTTGTCTCCTCTTCGGATAATCCTATCCTTCTCTTCCTATATATACCTCTTCACTCTCCCTCTTCCTCCACCACCAAAACAACCACCGTAAAAACAAAACAAAACAAAAACAAACTTTTGCAAGAAAGTTTCTTTGTCTAAATCTGATCAGAAACATGGTCAGTCATCACATGGAGAAAGCTTCCAATGGTACATCTGCGCTGGAGACGCAGACGGCTGAACTTGATCAGCCGGCAGCACTTAGAAAAATCATATCGGTGTCTTCCATAGCCGCCGGTGTACAGTTCGGCTGGGCTTTACAACTATCTCTCTTGACTCCTTACGTGCAGCTACTCGGAATCCCACATAAATGGGCTTCTCTGATATGGCTCTGCGGCCCAATCTCCGGCATGCTCGTTCAGCCCATCGTTGGCTACCACAGCGACCGTTGCACCTCGAGATTCGGCCGTCGCCGTCCTTTCATCGTCGCCGGAGCCGGTCTAGTCACCGTCGCCGTTTTCCTCATCGGTTACGCCGCCGACTTAGGCCACAGCATGGGCGATCAGCTCAACAAGCCGCCGAGAACGCGAGCCATCGCGATTTTCGCGCTCGGGTTCTGGATACTCGACGTGGCCAACAACACCCTCCAGGGACCATGCCGAGCCTTCTTGGCCGATCTGTCCGCGGGAAACGCGAAGAAAACGCGGACCGCAAACGCGTTTTTCTCGTTTTTCATGGCGGTCGGAAACGTTTTGGGTTACGCGGCGGGCTCGTACAGGGACCTCTACAAAGTGGTCCCTTTCACGATGACCGAGTCGTGCGACCTCTACTGCGCTAACCTCAAAACGTGTTTTTTCCTCTCGATAACGCTTCTCGTGTTGGTCACGTTCGTGTCTCTCTGTTACGTGAAGGAGAAGCCATGGACCCCTGAGCCAACCGCGGACGGGAAAGCCTCGAACGTTCCGTTTTTCGGAGAGATCTTCGGAGCTTTCAAGGAGTTGAAAAGACCGATGTGGATGCTTCTTATTGTCACTGCGTTGAACTGGATCGCTTGGTTCCCTTTCCTTCTCTTCGACACTGATTGGATGGGCCGTGAGGTGTATGGAGGAAACTCAGACGCAACCGCGAGCGCAAACGCTAAAAAGCTTTATAATGACGGTGTCAGAGCTGGTGCGTTGGGGCTTATGCTTAATGCGATAGTTCTTGGTTTCATGTCTCTTGGTGTTGAATGGGTTGGTCGGAAAATGGGAGGAGCTAAACGGCTTTGGGGAGTTGTGAACTTCATTCTTGCTATTTGCTTGGCCATGACGGTTTTGGTGACCAAACAGGCGGAGAATCATCGGCGAGATCACGGCGGTGCTAAAACAGGACCGCCTGGCAACGTTACTGCTGGTGCTTTAACTCTCTTTGCTGTTCTCGGTATTCCTCAAGCGGTGAGTTTCTCTCTGTTTTTGTTTTTTTCTATAGTTATTTTACTGAAAAAATTGTGTCCATTGGCTAATTATTATTATTTTGATTATATTAGAAATAAATTAATAACGTAGTTTTGACCTGATTCTTTTCAATTTTAATTAATTGCAGATTACGTTCAGTATTCCTTTTGCACTAGCTTCCATATTTTCAAGCAATTCCGGTGCCGGCCAAGGTAAATTTTCTAATTTGAGTTTTCAATTTAATTTAATTTAATTACCCTTTTTGTTTTGGATAATGCAAGTCTACCCTCTTCGTAAAGTGTTGGGACCTAAAAAGCTATAAGCATTTAATACGTACAGATTCGTAATTTAATAACTTATTGAGATGCTTCTATAAGTCACCGATTATTAATATATGGAATTTTATATACCATATATACAAAACGATGAACTACACCAATTTCTTGAATCAATAATTTTAAACTAAAGATTTGTATCTTTCATACCAACAGGACTTTCTCTAGGTGTTCTGAATCTGGCTATTGTCGTCCCACAGGTAAATACAACAGTATGAAAGCAGTTTTACTTATTTAATTAGAAATAAATGTTATAGTTCTGCTAAATAATGTTTGTTTAATTAAATGTAGATGGTGGTATCTGTGGGAGGTGGACCATTTGATGAAATTTTTGGTGGTGGAAACATTCCGGCGTTTGTGTTAGGAGCAATTGCAGCTGCGGTGAGTGGCATATTGGCTTTAACGGTGCTGCCATCGCCACCACCGGATGCTCCAGCTTTCAAAACTGGAGCTATGGGATTTCATTAAGTTTTAACAGTGTTTGAATTGGCTCTGTTTCTCTCATAAAACATTAGTGTTATTGTGCAAATTCTACATAAAGAGAAGAAAGGAAACTGATCTTCTTGGGAATGGTCTGTATTTTACCAAACCCATTATGTCCCTTTTCTGTAACTGAGTTTTAAATTTGGAGTATATCTTACATTTTGTCACCTTCAAGACTTCATTATTACTACTTCATTGTTTCGGACCTTTCGGTAGTAAAACAAATCAGCAATAATTAAATGATTACTTATTTCATATTTTTTTGCTAAAGCATGTTAAATTTTGGGACATTTCCAAGAATCATATGTTTAGTTTATTTCCTACATATATCTTATAAAAATATAAACATTTAAAATTATATAATAAAGTTTGGAAGAGTTTCTTAACTAATATGTTCAGGTTCCAAAATGTTTCTGAAGAATTTACAACCAAATGTAGGATGAATTTTCCTTTAAAAAAAAACTGAAGTCAAACATGTATTTGTTAAGAGAAGTATATATTTTATTGTTATTTAAAAACAAAACATAAGTTTATTATCTTTAAAAAAAACATATTTTTGCTTTGGTGATTTTTTTATGTTGTCAAATATATTAGAAAGGAGTAATACATAAATAAACATGTTTTACTCCAAAATACCTCACGTTACCTTAGTTATGCATACATTGGGTTTTGCATCAACCAGAAAACATAATGTTAACCTAGCTGTATCTTCTTTAGCTATTACATCTTATTCAAGATTCATATAATTAGCTTAACAAATATAAAGCTTATAAACTAGAAAGAACTATGCTAATATTGTCCTTGAAATTAAGTGATGCTTTCAAATATTATATCCAGGCGAGGAAATTGTCTCATACATTATAGGTAGTCTCTACAAAAGTCTAGACTGTCTAATACAAAATGTTGAACAGCCATAAGAAAGGCAATAGCTTCTACTTTGCATGAAGTTTGTGCGGGGAGTAAAGAAAACAAAATCCTCTGAATATTTGATCGTGCTGTCTAGTTTTACAGAAAATAAGACTCAAAATCCATACCAGTGTGCAATTTCGTAGAAATCCCAAAAAGGGACGAAACACCACAAATGATTATCTCTCTATTCTCTAGTACCCCTTGATTATGTCCTTGGAATTAGGGTTACAGAACGTGATGGTTTTTTAGTTAGTTTAATATGTCATGTTCTCTTCCTGCTCTGCCTAATTGATATCAGTCCAAAGATTAAAAATGTGCAAGTTATTATTTTAATACTCATAAATAAAAATCCGAAAGGGTAAAACCGGAAACCTGAAGAGCAACGTGGGCCTTATCTTCTTTTTATCTTTCAGCTCTCTCACATACAGACACACTCGTCGATTCAGAATTTCAGTGCGATTTGTATGATCGAAACCAACATGCTTCTTCACACTGTATCTTCATCTTCTCCTCCCCTTCATTCTCAGATACTCTCTTCTCCTGGGTCATTCAAGTTCTCGCCCAAAAGATTTCTTTTCAGGTAAACACTCCATCGTTGCTCTCTTCCACGATTTCCTCGTCGTTCTTAGTTGATGATCTCAGTCATTTTAGGGTTTCAGATACATGGAAGGACTTTAGCCATTCAATCTTTTCATGGTACTTCTTCACCTCTCTTCTTCCTTCTTAAGTTTGTCTCATCACTTTCATTTCATTGTATCCTCAAAGGGCTCAAAATTGCCTGCAGAATTTGCTGCTAGAGGTTTACCTGTTTTGAGTAAAGCTTCCTTGAAGGATATACCAATAAAGGGATCAACTTTCTTGCTGGGCCAGAGCTTGTTGATCATCTCTGCTAACCCTCAGTTGGCAGCAGCAGCAGAAAAGGCAGAACCGATTTACGAAGTTGGGGAGCTGTTTGAACTAAGTATCCAGCTTTCTTACTTGTTGTTACTACTTGGTTTGCTCGGTGTTGGTACTTTCTATGTGATTCGTCAAGTACTTGTGCGCAGAGAACTTGACCTCTCCGCCAAAGAATTACAGGTATTCTGATCCAAGCATGAACCTTTGTGGCAGATAACCGTAGAATAACAAACTGAGATGAAAGTCCTGTGTAATAGAGTGAACAGTATAAATATTTAATCAAACCTGTGTTCCATGGTTTTATTTTTGTTGTCAAGGAACAAGTTAGGAGCGGGGATGCAAGTGCAACAGAGCTCTTTGAGCTCGGTGCAGTGATGCTGAGACGTAAATTTTATCCAGCAGCCAACAAGTTTTGCTTCAAGCCATCCAGAAATGGGACGGTGATGACCAGGATCTTGCTCAGGTAATCAAAGTTTACACACGCACACTGTATACAAGCAAGTGATAAGAGCCCATTGACAACACTGTTAAGTTCAACAGGTCTATAACGCACTTGGAGTGAGTTATGTTCGAGAGGAGAAACTAGAAAAGGAATAGCTCAGTTTGAAATGGCGGTGAAGCTGCAACCTGGTTATGTAACGGCTTGGAACAACCTTGGAGATGCTTATGAGCAGAAGAAAGAGCTGCCTTTGGCGCTGAAAGCGTTTGAAGAGGTCTTGCTGTTTGATCCCAACAATAAAGTGGCTCGGCCTCGACGAGATGCGTTGAAAGATCGTGTTAAGCTCTATAAAGGCGTTGTGGCTGTTAAATCTAAGAAACGGTGACAAGGAAAAGCTAAGACGCTAGCTCAAACCAAGAACCGTTCCTTTCTTTCTCCCCTGTGTCGTACTTTGTAAGGAGATCTTATGTTAATATGAAAACGAAACTTGTTTTCTTGTTTTGTTTCGCGTTAATGGAAATGGAATGCCTATGTTATTTGATCAAGTACACTTAAAGCCTAGACATAAGTAGAGTGTGAGGCACCAGATTCTAAAGTCATCATTCTGTCCGTTGTCGTTTTGCTTTTACTTGTCTCATCAATCCTTGCATTCCTCTGCCGAGCCATTGGGATAAGCTAGCTGCCATGTGAGAAGCTTTTGTTGCTGCAAAAACAGAGCAAACGGAATATCTTGTACATGAGAGAGAAGCAATGATGGTTCAAATCCAAAGAGAATCCAAAATGAAGTCTGCTTTTACCCATTCACGGATGTGGTATCCTCCTTTAAGCTCTGCAATTTGCATGATCTCCCTTCCATTCACCAGAGGCTTTACATCCCAGATGTTATCAAGACCTGTAAATGAAACACCATTACGTATGTGGAGCCTTGGTTTACTAGGCCACACACAGCCTAACCCTCTTGGAAACTACAATTTTACGCTTACCCAATTCACAAATGGTTTCCTCGATTGTTAGATAACTTTCTCGCAGCTTGTCCAGTTGGAAGTCCACCTTCCCCGTTTCTTGATCTTCCTTCATGCCATCAACCGTATAACATATATAGTATATTTTAAATATTAATATTTTGTTATATAATGTTTTATACTCATATGTTTTCTATCAATTGTATCTTTTATAGCAAAAGCGTTAAATTATTTGACAACAAAATTTTTATTGATTAATAGTTTTATTAATTTATATTTTTATAAAATTAAGTTGTTAATATTTGTTCAAAGATTTTATACAAAAAATATTTGTCAAATTAAAATATTTATATATTTTTAAATTGTATATATTTTAATTTAAAACAATATATATATATATATATATATATATATATATATATATATATATATATATATATATATATATATATATATATATATATATATATATATATATATATATATATATATATATATATATATATATATATATATATATATATATATATATATATATATATATATATATATATATATATATATATATATATATATATATATATATATATATATATATATATATATATATATATATATATATATATATATATATATATATATATATATATATATATATATATATATATATATATATATATATATATATATATATATATATATATATATATATATATATATATATATATATATATATATATATATATATATATATATATATATATATATATATATATATATATATATATATATATATATATATATATATATATATATATATATATATATATATATATATATATATATATATATATATATATATATATATATATATATATATATATATATATATATATATATATATATATATATATATATATATATATATATATATATATATATATATATATATATATATATATATATATATATATATATATATATATATATATATATATATATATATATATATATATATATATATATATATATATATATATATATATATATATATATATATATATATATATATATATATATATATATATATATATATATATATATATATATATATATATATATATATATATATATATATATATATATATATATATATATATATATATATATATATATATATATATATATATATATATATATATATATATATATATATATATATATATATATATATATATATATATATATATATATATATATATATATATATATATATATATATATATATATATATATATATATATATATATATATATATATATATATATATATATATATATATATATATATATATATATATATATATATATATATATATATATATATATATATATATATATATATATATATATATATATATATATATATATATATATATATATATATATATATATATATATATATATATATATATATATATATATATATATATATATATATATATATATATATATATATATATATATATATATATATATATATATATATATATATATATATATATATATATATATATATATATATATATATATATATATATATATATATATATATATATATATATATATATATATATATATATATATATATATATATATATATATATATATATATATATATATATATATATATATATATATATATATATATATATATATATATATATATATATATATATATATATATATATATATATATATATATATATATATATATATATATATATATATATATATATATATATATATATATATATATATATATATATATATATATATATATATATATATATATATATATATATATATATATATATATATATATATATATATATATATATATATATATATATTATAGTTCTGCTAAATAATGTTTGTTTAATTAAATGTAGATGGTGGTATCTGTGGGAGGTGGACCATTTGATGAAATTTTTGGTGGTGGAAACATTCCGGCGTTTGTGTTAGGAGCAATTGCAGCTGCGGTGAGTGGCATATTGGCTTTAACGGTGCTGCCATCGCCACCACCGGATGCTCCAGCTTTCAAAACTGGAGCTATGGGATTTCATTAAGTTTTAACAGTGTTTGAATTGGCTCTGTTTCTCTCATAAAACATTAGTGTTATTGTGCAAATTCTACATAAAGAGAAGAAACTGATCTTCTTGGGAATGGTCTGTATTTTACCAAACCCATTATGTCCCTTTTCTGTAACTGAGTTTTAAATTTGGAGTATATTTCACCTTTTGCCACCTTCAAGGCTTCATTATTACCACTTCATTGTTTCGGACCTTTCGGTAGTAAAACAAATCAGCAATAATTAAATGATTACTTATTTCATATTTTTTGCTAAAGCATGTTAAATTTTGGGACATTTCCAAGAATCATATGTTTAGTTTATTTCCTACATATATCTTATAAAAATATAAACATTTAAAATTATATAATAAAGTTTGGAAGAGTTTCTTAACTAATATGTTCAGGTTCCAAAATGTTTCTGAAGAATTTACAACCAAATGTAGGATGAATTTTCCTTTAAAAAAACTGAAGTCAAACATGTATTTGTTAAGAGAAGTATATATTTTATTGTTATTTAAAAACAAAACATAAGTTTATTATCTTTAAAAAACATATTTTTTGCTAAAGCATGTTAAATTTTGGGACATTTCCAAGAATCATATGTTTAGTTTATTTCCTACATATATCTTATAAAAATATAAACATTTAAAATTATATAATAAAGTTTGGAAGAGTTTCTTAACTAATATGTTCAGGTTCCAAAATGTTTCTGAAGAATTTACAACCAAATGTAGGATGAATTTTCCTTTAAAAAAACTGAAGTCAAACATGTATTTGTTAAGAGAAGTATATATTTTATTGTTATTTAAAAACAAAACATAAGTTTATTATCTTTAAAAAACATATTTTTGCTTTGGTGATTTTTATGTTGTCAAATATATTAGAAAGGAGTAATACATAAATAAACATGTTTTACTCCAAAATACCTCACGTTACCTTAGTTATGCATACATTGGGTTTTGCATCAACCAGAAAACATAATGTTAACCTAGCTGTATCTTCTTTAGCTATTACATCTTATTCAAGATTCATATAATTAGCTTAACAAATATAAAGCTTATAAACTAGAAAGAACTATGCTAATATTGTCCTTGAAATTAAGTGATGCTTTCAAATATTATATCCAGGCGAGGAAATTGTCTCATACATTATAGGTAGTCTCTACAAAAGTCTAGACTGTCTAATACAAAATGTTGAACAGCCATAAGAAAGGCAATAGCTTCTACTTTGCATGAAGTTTGTGCGGGGAGTAAAGAAAACAAAATCCTCTGAATATTTGATCGTGCTGTCTAGTTTTACAGAAAATAAGACTCAAAATCCATACCAGTGTGCAATTTCGTAGAAATCCCAAAAAGGGACGAAACACCACAAATGATTATCTCTCTCTATTCTCTAGTACCCCTTGATTATGTCCTTGGAATTAGGGTTACAGAACGTGATGGTTTTTTAGTTAGTTTAATATGTCATGTTCTCTTCCTGCTCTGCCTAATTGATATCAGTCCAAAGATTAAAATGTGCAAGTTATTATTTTAATACTCATAAATAAAATCCGAAAGGGTAAAACCGGAAACCTGAAGAGCAACGTGGGCCTTATCTTCTTTTTATCTTTCAGCTCTCTCACATACAGACACACTCGTCGATTCAGAATTTCAGTGCGATTTGTATGATCGAAACCAACATGCTTCTTCACACTGTATCTTCATCTTCTCCTCCCCTTCATTCTCAGATACTCTCTTCTCCTGGGTCATTCAAGTTCTCGCCCAAAAAGATTTCTTTTCAGGTAAACACTCCATCGTTGCTCTCTTCCACGATTTCCTCGTCGTTCTTAGTTGATGATCTCAGTCATTTTAGGGTTTCAGATACATGGAAGGACTTTAGCCATTCAATCTTTTCATGGTACTTCTTCACCTCTCTTCTTCCTTCTTAAGTTTGTCTCATCACTTTCATTTCATTGTATCCTCAAAGGGCTCAAAATTGCCTGCAGAATTTGCTGCTAGAGGTTTACCCGTTTTGAGTAAAGCTTCCTTGAAGGATATACCAATAAAGGGATCAACTTTCTTGCTGGGCCAGAGCTTGTTGATCATCTCTGCTAACCCTCAGTTGGCAGCAGCAGCAGAAAAGGCAGAACCGATTTACGAAGTTGGGGAGCTGTTTGAACTAAGTATCCAGCTTTCTTACTTGTTGTTACTACTTGGTTTGCTCGGTGTTGGTACTTTCTATGTGATTCGTCAAGTACTTGTGCGCAGAGAACTTGACCTCTCCGCCAAAGAATTACAGGTATTCTGATCCAAGCATGAACCTTTGTGGCAGATAACCGTAGAATAACAAACTGAGATGAAAGTCCTGTGTAATAGAGTGAACAGTATAAATATTTAATCAAACCTGTGTTCCATGGTTTTATTTTTGTTGTCAAGGAACAAGTTAGGAGCGGGGATGCAAGTGCAACAGAGCTCTTTGAGCTCGGTGCAGTGATGCTGAGACGTAAATTTTATCCAGCAGCCAACAAGTTTTTGCTTCAAGCCATCCAGAAATGGGACGGTGATGACCAGGATCTTGCTCAGGTAATCAAAGTTTACACGCACACTGTATACAAGCAAGTGATAAGAGCCCATTGACAACACTGTTAAGTTCAACAGGTCTATAACGCACTTGGAGTGAGTTATGTTCGAGAGGAGAAACTAGAAAAAGGAATAGCTCAGTTTGAAATGGCGGTGAAGCTGCAACCTGGTTATGTAACGGCTTGGAACAACCTTGGAGATGCTTATGAGCAGAAGAAAGAGCTGCCTTTGGCGCTGAAAGCGTTTGAAGAGGTCTTGCTGTTTGATCCCAACAATAAAGTGGCTCGGCCTCGACGAGATGCGTTGAAAGATCGTGTTAAGCTCTATAAAGGCGTTGTGGCTGTTAAATCTAAGAAACGGTGACAAGGAAAAGCTAAGACGCTAGCTCAAACCAAGAACCGTTCCTTTCTTTCTCCCCTGTGTCGTACTTTGTAAGGAGATCTTATGTTAATATGAAAACGAAACTTGTTTTCTTGTTTTGTTTAGCGTTAATGGAAATGGAATGCCTATGTTATTTGATCAAGTACACTTAAAGCCTAGACATAAGTAGAGTGTGAGGCACCAGATTCTAAAGTCATCATTCTGTCCGTTGTCGTTTTGCTTTTACTTGTCTCATCCAATCCTTGCATTCCTCTGCCGAGCCATTGGGATAAGCTAGCTGCCATGTGAGAAGCTTTTGTTGCTGCAAAAACAGAGCAAACGGAATATCTTGTACATGAGAGAAGCAATGATGGTTCAAATCCAAAGAGAATCTCTTAGAAAAAGTGTATTTTGATTTTTAAGTATTATTTTTTTTTTTCAAAAAAAATATATATATCAACAATCGCGGATCATACGTAATAGGTGGGGACCGAAAATAGTCTGATTATTTAGAAGAGTTAACTTATTAAGAATTTTAAGATTGAATCCTGCTTTTTCAGTGGAGTGTATCAATTATTTAATTATTTTTTGGAGTCCAGCTCAAGGGACTCCTGTTGCGGATGCTCTTATCTTCTTCTTCTTTATTGTTTTATCTTTGAGCTCTCACGTACATACACACTCGTCCAATTCAGAATTTCAGTGCGATTTGTATGATCGAAACCAACATGCTTCTTCACACTGTATCTTCATCTTCTCCTCCCCTTCATTCTCAGATACTCTCTTCTCCTGGGTCATTCAAGTTCTCGCCCAAAAAGATTTCTTTTCAGGTAAACACTCCATCGTTGCTCTCTTCCACGATTTCCTCGTCGTTCTTAGTTGATGATCTCAGTCATTTTAGGGTTTCAGATACATGGAAGGACTTTAGCCATTCAATCTTTTCATGGTACTTCTTCACCTCTCTTCTTCCTTCTTAAGTTTGTCTCATCACTTTCATTTCATTGTATCCTCAAAGGGCTCAAAATTGCCTGCAGAATTTGCTGCTAGAGGTTTACCCGTTTTGAGTAAAGCTTCCTTGAAGGATATACCAATAAAGGGATCAACTTTCTTGCTGGGCCAGAGCTTGTTGATCATCTCTGCTAACCCTCAGTTGGCAGCAGCAGCAGAAAAGGCAGAACCGATTTACGAAGTTGGGGAGCTGTTTGAACTAAGTATCCAGCTTTCTTACTTGTTGTTACTACTTGGTTTGCTCGGTGTTGGTACTTTCTATGTGATTCGTCAAGTACTTGTGCGCAGAGAACTTGACCTCTCCGCCAAAGAATTACAGGTATTCTGATCCAAGCATGAACCTTTGTGGCAGATAACCGTAGAATAACAAACTGAGATGAAAGTCCTGTGTAATAGAGTGAACAGTATAAATATTTAATCAAACCTGTGTTCCATGGTTTTATTTTTGTTGTCAAGGAACAAGTTAGGAGCGGGGATGCAAGTGCAACAGAGCTCTTTGAGCTCGGTGCAGTGATGCTGAGACGTAAATTTTATCCAGCAGCCAACAAGTTTTTGCTTCAAGCCATCCAGAAATGGGACGGTGATGACCAGGATCTTGCTCAGGTAATCAAAGTTTACACACGCACACTGTATACAAGCAAGTGATAAGAGCCCATTGACAACACTGTTAAGTTCAACAGGTCTATAACGCACTTGGAGTGAGTTATGTTCGAGAGGAGAAACTAGAAAAAGGAATAGCTCAGTTTGAAATGGCGGTGAAGCTGCAACCTGGTTATGTAACGGCTTGGAACAACCTTGGAGATGCTTATGAGCAGAAGAAAGAGCTGCCTTTGGCGCTGAAAGCGTTTGAAGAGGTCTTGCTGTTTGATCCCAACAATAAAGTGGCTCGGCCTCGACGAGATGCGTTGAAAGATCGTGTTAAGCTCTATAAAGGCGTTGTGGCTGTTAAATCTAAGAAACGGTGACAAGGAAAAGCTAAGACGCTAGCTCAAACCAAGAACCGTTCCTTTCTTTCTCCCCTGTGTCGTACTTTGTAAGGAGATCTTATGTTAATATGAAAACGAAACTTGTTTTCTTGTTTTGTTTCGCGTTAATGGAAATGGAATGCCTATGTTATTTGATCAAGTACACTTAAAGCCTAGACATAAGTAGAGTGTGAGGCACCAGATTCTAAAGTCATCATTCTGTCCGTTGTCGTTTTGCTTTTACTTGTCTCATCCAATCCTTGCATTCCTCTGCCGAGCCATTGGGATAAGCTAGCTGCCATGTGAGAAGCTTTTGTTGCTGCAAAAACAGAGCAAACGGAATATCTTGTACATGAGAGAGAAGCAATGATGGTTCAAATCCAAAGAGAATCCAAAATGAAGTCTGCTTTTACCCATTCACGGATGTGGTATCCTCCTTTAAGCTCTGCAATTTGCATGATCTCCCTTCCATTCACCAGAGGCTTTACATCCCAGATGTTATCAAGACCTGTAAATGAAACACCATTACGTATGTGGAGCCTTGGTTTACTAGGCCACACACAGCCTAACCCTCTTGGAAACTACAATTTTACGCTTACCCAATTCACAAATGGTTTCCTCGATTGTTAGATAACTTTCTCGCAGCTTGTCCAGTTGGAAGTCCACCTTCCCCGTTTCTTGATCTTCCTTCATGCCATCAACCGTACTCAACAACAGAGATGTTAAGAGTGCAACACGCCAGAAGTCTTTGATATCTCTAAGAAGAAACCCTGGAGTTGTAACAAAACAAACCCTTTCAGTTACATATATACAGTCGGATCTAATGCGTTCATTAATTCACAATTTTTATAATACTCCTAGTTCACAGAGAAGATTATCATAAGTTAAAAGCTATACCATATCAACTAAATTGGGTACAATACAATACCATAGACGTTATAGAGGAGTACCTGTGAGTACTCTTATTTTAGAAGTTTCTGGGATCTCTGGATCATCAACGGAGATGGACTTCCAGTGCTCAAGAATATCCCAATTAAGGTTGTCTAGTTGTGCGCCACTCTTCAACTGAAGGGACTGAATCAACGATAGGAATCTCTCGGTGGTACGATGTATATTTATAACCTGAAGAAGATGGATTTCATTATTATGATAGTCATGAATCTGTTAAGCTGTAAAGCAGTCCAACTTAAACAAAGCATGGTAAAACGAGATACACTGCTCTTCAACAAGACCAAACCAGCAAACTAATGCAAAACATAGGTGAAGCCTTTATTTTACCATGTTAGTTGGTTCTTCCCGTTATTACCAAACGACATACGTAACGCTATGTTACTGCTCTTGAGGCCTAAATTGAACATTAATAATCAGAGCTCACCGTTTCAGCATCACTGGTCTTTCGCTTCATGGAGAATTTGAATATGTGGTTGACAACAGGGATCTGGAAAAAAAGCTCAAGTTTTGTTAGATATGATATTCAAACACAGATCCATTTAATCCAAGAAAAGATAACAATACGCAAGAAACTACAGTACCAATTTGCCCTTATTGTCTTTGTATACGGTTTTCCTAAAGGGGAGAAACAGAGCAGCATACAGAGCAAGCCTTCTTTGTTCACCCTATAATCAAATAAGACACCAATAAAATCTAACTGAACATATAAAGAAGGGGATCAAGAAGCGATCGTGACAGGATAATAACTCACGCTGAACTTTCCCAGCCCATGTGTTTGAATGAGGCTCCACATAGCTTCCAAGTATGCTTTGCAGAGACTAAAATAGCCAGACATGTTAGTGTTTTTGCAAAATATAAACCCCAGTGTAACAGAATGAGATTTGCTAAGTAGAGTAGAAATGAGATAAACCTGCCGCAATCCTCTGATGGTGCAGGCTCGGATGAAGAGGGAAAGGCAAATACAACCCCAAATAGTTTCAGATGAGAAAGATAAGTTACTGCTGAAACTGGCCCATTCCCAGATATCATCAAATCAATCTGCACCAAGAAATCAAGTTGCGTCACAATACACCCCTAGAAAGAGAGGTTGACAGCGGAATCAGCTAATATCCAGTAAGCAGGAAGATCAGATACATACTTCATTCCCAATCCGCTCTCTGCTAATTTTTTCACCAAGAGCTACCCTAACTTCCTCGCTTGCAGCATCTTGTTTTAGTTCTTCATCCAGAGCAAAGCTAAATCTTGCACCTGTTATGGCAGTCAATTGACAAAACGACAACCACCGAGCTCAAATGAAAGATCTGACATGGGCACTGGAACGAGATAAAAATTTGGAAAGAAAGGATATATAACAAAGGTACCAAAGCGAATAGCCCTGAGAACTCGCAAAGGATCATCCAAGAATGTAGCTTTTGCAGGCAATGGTGTGACAATTCGTCCGGACTTAAGGTCATCGATTCCTGTGATTTATTAAATTCCTTGTAAACTATAAATTCTGAACATCACAGGAATTCAATCCTGGCAAACACTAGGACGCACTAACCTCTTTCTGTAAGATCTTCTATTGAGCCAGTGTTAATGTTGTAGAACAAGCTGTCAAATTTAAGAAATCATAAGAAAATCTCACAATTACATACAGCGATACATAGATCATTGTTATTCTACTTCTTCTTCTTACAAAGATGAGAGTACCTATTTATGGTTAAGTCTCTCCTGTAAGCATCCTCTTTTGGGGTGCCAAATTTCTGTTATAAAGTTCATAAAGAAAAGCTTGAAACTAAGCAGCACAAAAAGGTCAGGTTCTTTTCATAGCAACACTTGTATCAGATGAATAAGGAACAGTACCATTGTAGGAATACGACTATTTTCTGTGTACTTTTCAGATCTCAAGTTAACAAAATCGATCCACTGGTTATAAATGCGCATCTTTGCCGTCTCCAAATGTTTGGACTGGTCAGGATTCCTGAGAAAAAAAAAAGGCAAACCAGTTGACATCAAGAACTATAGCGTAAAGGTAACAATACTAATACTAATAGATTCAGGCTTGAAAAAAAATCTAAAGACCTTTCAATAACAGTGTCGCCTTGTACTTGTTCGCCTCGAGAAGCTAAATACTCCTTGAGCTTATCAAGAAACTCACTTCCATACATATTGTCGATTGCTATGTCAATATCATCACTATCTCTCCCTAGAAGCTGCAAACACACAAAAAGATCAAGCAAACAATGATCTCTCAACCAATACTCCAAACCTAATTTTCGTTTGATCATCATTCTAATTCTAGCGAATCTAACAGCGGGGAGTGTTCCGTGTTCGTTCGTACCTTATCGCGCACCCACCCGCCGGCGACTCTGAGCTGCGTGTCGAGGTTGCAGAACCGAAGAGTGCCGAGTAGCCGATCGAAAATCTCCCGCTCTTTCTCGGTGATCTCGATCTTCTCCTTCAGTTCGACTGAGAGTTTTGACTGCTTCTCATCCTCCTCCTCCCCTCTAACAGTCTTCGTCATCGTTGAGAACCAGTAACAACACAGATTACGAGAAACAGCGACGGGAATGTGCAGAAGCAATGAAGAACGAAACGCGACGGTTGAGAAACGGTAGCGTGGAGGAGGAATTAGAAGAAGGGGTCTCTGAAGATTTATAATAGTGTTGTTGATTGGGAGAGACAATATTCTCATGGTGTTTTTAGCGGCGCGTTTCCATCTGCGGCGGTTTACGGTGATTGAGTGGAGTTTATGGGCCAGCTTGTATCCGTATAAGTCAGAGTTATTATTAAGCCCAATCAAAGCCTAGTTTCATTACCTTACAAAAATGTTTCTTTTATTTAATTTCAAGCCTTTTGACCATAAAAAGAAATAATAATTTCAAGCCTACAAAACTTGAGAAACTTTTTTTTAATAATGATTAATTGTGCTAATAAAAATTATGAAAAAACAGTACGTAAGAGGATATTACAACTGACAATTAGTTTTATGAAAATTCATGTCTAACTGCATCAAATCTGCATCATCCTAAATCACCTCATTTTTCACAATTTTCTTTATACTATGCTGAAGATTTCTTTTAAAATTTCTCTATAATATTCTACATAATTTACTTTTTTTATAGAATTGAAATCCAAAATTTCTTCATTAATAAATTCTTAGTTCAGCCATTGATCAATGAAGCTTCCACAAAAACCCAAGAAACTATAATAAAGGATTAACCTTTACATAGCCGACAAGGAAAAGTATTGATGCATATATTTTTTTGATTAACCAAAAGGTCTCAACTAATCCTCTAGAAGAACAGTACCGACGAGGATCCCGGATTTTCTAATGAAGTCTGAAGCCTCATATGTTGTCTATTGCTGGGGAAAATAGCACACGGCGCAGCGGAATATTACGGTCGTGTTCTTCTGACCTTGTGTAAATCTGTGAAAAAATACTTCGACAATGGCAGAATATAGTATAATCAATAACTAAATGAGACAAGCACTTTTTACATGGAAAACTTTCTCGATATGAGAAGAAAAAACCACGGGACCGTAGTCCACTCAACAATCCACTATATAAATGTATGTGAGTACAACCACGTCCTCCATGTTCAACAACCTGAACAGAACAGAGACTCTAGCTACAAAGAGCTATCTCCAACACAAGAACAACAACAACAACAAGAGAGCAACACAAAACTTCAAAACCGACAGCAACCAAACAACCTTAGCTCACAAGGATTCTGGCAACCAGAGATTAATCCCACCGTACAAATCCAAGATGAATAAGTCAACAAAACTCTGCCAAATTTCAGCTCAATCAGAGAAGATCTCACCGTCGGATTTACCAAACACTCAAGATAGCACTGCAGAAGAACTATGACGACCAGTTTCACCAAAACCAAGACAACAGAAGATCCAACCGCTAGAATTCAAATCCCTTCGGTGAACCTTTAATCCACTGACTGAAAAAGTTTTTCACAAAATATCAGCCCGATCAGGATCCGTCTGACCCTCCAAACCCTGCCTTGAAAAATCCAGACGAATCTGTTTCCTTTTCTTTTTTTCTCTCTTTTGTCTTAAGAGTTTTCTTGAGTACTCTTTTTTTTTTTTTCTTGTGTTATGTCGACTGCTTCTCTCAGTTTACCACACAAATTAGGTTAAGAGACTTTATATATAGTGTCTCACTAACTCTAAGCACCTCCAAGACCCAATACTAATCTCATGGACTAATACCAATAGTCCAATTTCCAAGTTTGGTTATCACCAACCAAGTCCAATGGATTTCTTCCATTTAGAAGGAACCCAACATCTATTTGATAGTATTGCTGTATATTTATATTTCTAAAACAATAGAAGAAAATGCAAAATTTCTTTCATTTGCTGCAAATATTATCCTACGATATCTATCAAGACTACTTTAATTTACCACCGAAGAATTTACGTGACATCAACGGAACTGTATACAAACATAGTTGCATTCATGCATAATGCATCAAATCCTAATTAAATACCAAGAAAGAATGAAAGTCAATCCCCTTGTTGATGACTACGTACAAAACATAACGAGTTCTCAAAAAATAGATGAAATACATAAGCCGGCAAGTTCCAAATTTCTGGAGAAAAGCCACACGAAACAGGAAACTAATACCCCAAATAAAATAAAGCAAAGAGCAAAAAAAAAAACATAACCATACTAAGATGGATAAAACAAAAAGAATGTAACGACTCCAACACCAATCCAAAAAAAAAAAGTTGAAGAGATTTTTGCCGTAGTATTTAAACTGAATTTGATGAATACTAGTAAAAATTCTTAGTTATAACAATTATTAACTCACAACTTTTTTTTATCAGTTATCCATTTACTTAGACCAAATTTTTGTCGGACTAACGCACCAAATTAAAAGCATAGAAATTCTTATCTCAACTTTTAACACGTTAGAGACGACACTTATTGCGAGGAGGAAATCTTTGTAATAAATTATACATTTTCAGGTAGAAATGTTAGACCACAAAAGGTTTATACGTATTGAAATTGGTTTAATCTGGAAAAATATGAAAGGAAAACAAAATTCATAACATGGAGACATGGACCATTCGGATTTGAAATGAAGAAGAGAGATTCTCAGCCATGCAATAGTTTTGTCAGGTGATGGCCCTGGCCTTTTTCATTTTTTAGTTGGCGATTGGTTTCCTTGCTCCCTAGAAGTCTCGCGACCCAACTTTGTCCAAACTTATTATCGATAAAAATTCAAATAAAATCAAGTTGGTTTTACAGTCACAGTTTAACCACAAGAATATAAGAGTAATCTTATTACCAAAAGTTCTCAAATAAAAATTTAAAGTAAATAATATTATTATTTTATATTAACAAGTTGAGTGGTCCACTGCTGCAATTTTAACCAGATCGTTCATCATATCAATCAGCAAGGATGACATTTTTACACAATTAAAAATGTAGGAAGTTCACGTATGAATTGATAATACATTAAAATAAAGAGAGATAGACCTAGGCCTGGGCATTTTTAACTCAACCCGAACTATCTACCTAGACCCGAACCGGAAAAACCGAAACCGAATCCGAACTGTTATACAAAAATATCCAAACGGGACTTATGAGCTTAGTACTTTGGAGTTTGGTTATAATCCGAACCGAACTGAAATCCGAATTAGGATCCGGAAATATCCGAAATTAGTTAAATATGTTAATATTTCTATATATTTTAAGGTGATTTAGATATTTTAAAGTATTCAAAATATTTTTGTATTTTGTTTTATTTGTTATTTTTAATACTTTTTAGCTAATTTAGATAGTTTAACTAATATTTAACTAGATTTGTAAATAATTTATATATTTTGAAAAGAAAATTTGTCAATTTTTGAGGTTTAAAAATATATTTTTGGACGATTTTAAACATTGGTTACATCCGATCGAACCGAACGGAAGGACTCGAACGAATCCGATCCGATAATTAGTAAAACCGAATGGTACTTGAGCATAGCACCGAAAATCCGAAAATCGAATCAATCGGACCGATCGAGCAGACCACGAGCATGAGCCTAGATAGACCAGTGCATGGCTGGCCAAAGATGAAGCGATTTATTCTAGCTAACTGCATGTGCAACATCATCACTTTCTCCTCTTAACTCGTACTATCATTAATATTCCATATTTATTAGTATAATTTTACCTTTATCCATTATTCATTGATCATAGATTCGGTTACCTACCACCCAACATCTCACATGTTGCTTTTATCTGTCTTCTACCATCTACCCCATCTCACCTGCTTATATTCTACATTTTGGCCTCTCTTGGAATAATATCTTTTGTCAAAAGAAAGCTAAGAAAAATTGAAATAATTTGTCCATATAAGAACACCTCCAATCGAGTAAGAGCATAATTAACGGGGCACCTTAAGAGGCACCTTAAGAGGGTTTCTTAATGGTGGGACCTATTAATTTTGCAAAAACCGATCACAAAACATATCAAATAAGGATCGATCGTGGAGGGTTTTTTTCATTGTTCGCAGACCCCAGGGACACGTGGCGGCCCGCGATTGGTTCGCTTATAATTATTTTTTTTCAAAAAAAAAGAAAATTAAGAAACCTTTAGCGTTAATGGTGCTCTAAATACCCAACTAGTTTCTTAGTGATGAAAATTTAACAATAATTTAGTTTTTATTTAATTTTGTATTCTATAAAAAGATGGTTCCATTAAAGATCGACATCTGTACTCAAAAGTTTAAAAACGGTTCTTTAAATGACTCCAGCAAAAACTTTTTTCTGACACATTTTTTGCTTTTTGATTTTTTTTTTTAATTGGTTAGAAAGCCATAAAAACCTAGCGTTTGAATTGGCCTAAGTTACTCGCTTTATTTTTACAAATTTACAAATACTATCATTTTAACATTTTACACACATTATAAAAATTTCGGAATTATACAAGATACATATACTCTTATTTAATACTCCCTCCATTTTTAAATAAGAGTCACTTTGATATTTTTTCACACAAATTAAGAAAGTGACTGAAATATATGTAAATGGATGTTAATTACACCTCTTTAACCAATAATATTTCAGATAAATAAAATTATTTATAAAAACATTGCAGTTTGCAATTAATTTTAAACTGAAAGAAATTATAATTTGCATTGAAATTGTAAAGTGACACTTTTGTATAACAAGAAAAAAGGTTAGAATGATACTTATTTAGAAACACAGGGAGTAAAATTGTTAAAGTTTACATTTAAAGAAAGTGGATTTTGAGTGAGGGTTAGTTAGAGACTTTATTTACAAAAATTTTTTTTTTTCGTTTATAACTTTTAGAAAGTATATTGAAAATATTGTAGATAACACTTTTACAAAGAAAATTGTTACACAATCTCTTTTTTAAAAAATCATTTTTTTCTGTGAGATCACGAAGGCGACCAAACTCTTTGGGGTTGATTTTTTTTTTCTCTTAAAATATATCTACACACTAAAAATTCAATCTCTAATGTCATTCTTCTCTTCTCAACCCAATGAAATAAGATTGAGGCTAAAAGTCAAATATGTATGTCAGATTCTAATCGTAAGTTATCAGTATCATCAGGTTGTTTTCATCAATGGAGTATAGCGAGTCTTTTAGTCACCTTGCTGGTTTTCCAAATGATGATTACACCGTATATACTTTGCAGCACTTGTAGTTTCACTCCAGATTTTTTCCGATCTAAAATCGGATATATTTCGATCGTGGTAAGGTGCTCGATAATTGGCATCTATTCTGCATTATTCATCTCTGACGTGGTAAATTTGACCACGATCGATAGCCAATCACAATGGGTTCGTATGGAAGTTTTGAAAAATTTGTATTCCAAAACTTGTGAGGCGCTATCTCAATCGGGTTTTCATTTTTCTTCTACTTATGGAGGATAACCTGTCGGGAAGATAAATCATGAATCGAAGGCGACTTATTCTTTTTGGTCATTGGACTCTAATGTCGAGTGTTTGCTGACCAGGAGAAAAAGATTACTTGCAATACTGAAGGAAGAACATGTTAATGCTCATAGTTGGATATGATATATGTGGCATATGATTATGAGCAAATCTGAGTCACTAAACCGTGGTAACTACTATAGAGAAGAAAATGGTTCCGAAATGGAGATGCATTCCCTTTGTTGTACGGCTGTCTGTATGATCGTTGAAAATTAACAATTTTGATTTTCTCTTTCTTAAGAATCAATAAATTAGATTCTTTATCGAACTATATTTCTGGATCTAAATTGCGAGTTGGACAATGTTATACAACAAAGGGAATTGATGCTTATAGAATTATATTACGATGTAAGGTTTGGAGTTTCATCCTTTGGATGATAGTCAGATATGAAAATTGTATGAAATCGAGAGTAAATATGCAAAAAAAAAAGGTTAACATGATTAATATTATGTATGAAGCTCAGAGAACAATCAACGACTCTTCAGATTTTATTTCCCTTGTGTTTATTGTTCGGTTTTACTCTAATTATATATTTCTTTTTTGTAATTTTATGTACTGCTATTTTATATAAATAAATAAAGTTAGTTGTAAAAAAAAAGCTCCAAAAACTATATTCTAAAATGATATTGAATTAGAAAATCTCAAAATAGAGTGTATCCCAAGTGTTTGCAACGTAGAATTTGTTAAAATGCTAGAAATATATGATTTTTTCTTTATAAAAGAGAGAAAAATTGAGAAAGAGATTTAAATGGGTGGATACGCAATTAGTATATAAAAGTCGGTACATCTGATCAACCGTATATAAATATACGTTTTGAATTTACCCACTTTTATTTTGGTTTTTACTTCTTTTGTAAATTAAATCATATATATATATATATATATATATATTTATTTATTTATTTATTTTAATGTCATAAACTGTCAATATACCGTTCGATGTGTTTCTTTACCGGAGTGCTACTTTTAGTTTTCTATTTTTTATAACTACGTATGGAAAAAAGTTTAAGGCCACCAATGCAGAAAAAGGCTTTACATGTTACAAATAAGAAGGGATAGAAATAAGATTTTGTCTCTAGATGCACATGATAATTTGGTATTATTGTTCTGGAACCACCTTTTAGGTGAGATTCAACCTAAAAGAGCATAAACTTCGATTTCATTATGTAATTTCTTTTTAATAAAATGGTTTTAAGGAAATCACATGCTGGAACCAGATTGGAGCTGGCACGTTACATGATCTCCATAGTCCACTCTAAAAGCTTAAGATAATGGTGGTGGTTATTTGTTAATTTATATTAGTTATAACTTATAATCATAACAACCACGATACAATTACCTTCATTTTTTTTTGCTATAACGATAACGTGCTTTTCCTAAAAGTTTAATGGATATATCTCGATATTTTTTTAGTTGCTGAGTAAGGATCCATTCATGAGTTGATATCCATGAATATCTTAGTTACGTAAACGAAAATCTTAGTTAGTTTTTAACTTTTTAAAGAAAGACCCTCAAAAATATTATTTTGTTAATATCTAGCTATCAATTTTGAATATGTTTTCGCAACAAAGAAAACTGCAAATATGTCATCTAATATTATAAACTTCAGTTTACTCTCTTCTTAAGGCTGCCACGTAGGCGGACACCCTGGAAATTCGTTTAATCTCGGCATGACACGTGTCCCGTGTCTCTGCTGCGCCGCGTTTCATTAATTCGGAAATGCAATTGATGCAGGCTTATCTTTGTATTTTGGGCCTTATATGTGAATGAAGAGGCCAGCCCAATAGGATTCACCCTAACGTTTAGGTTTAATCGTCGTCTTCCATCCCAAGTTGTCATCTTCGGTTCATCGTCATATGAATCCTTAGCCATCAACAACCATCGCCATTAATGGAGTTTCAGGAAGATGTTCGAGATGTATATTCCTGATGAATCTCTAGATCGAACTTTTCTTTTTATAAGTCTCAGGATCGAACTTCGTCTGATCCATCGCCTCTGATACGTTACGAGATTGATTGGTTCATCGCCATTAATATCATTCTTAAATCCCTGGATCCACGATTTCTCATTCAATACTTCTATCTCCCTTCTAGGCTGTGAAACTTCACCTATAAAAAGGTATGTCTTCTCCCCCATTAACATCATCCTCACCAATCCTACTCCAATCCAAAGCTTATTCTTAGTATAATGGCTAGCTCATCTATCATTCTTACTGGTCTGGAGTCCGGACGTTGTTCATCCACCATGGCAGTACAGCTTCTCAGTTTTTGGGATGCCAGGCGGTGGAGAGCTCATGGGTGTAGTCTACACCGTGTCGATATGCTCCTCCGGGATGCTAAGGTGATGGTTTATTTATTTTTGAATCCGGTTTTGAATCCGGAGATGGTTTTGAATCCGATTGTTTTTTTTCTCAAATCGTTTTCAGCGATACTCATACCCGCCACCGTCAATGTTAATACCCTCAAGAACATTTCAGATTCCGTAATTACAGTGAGCTGCTAGCCAGCAGTAATACCCAGCTTCCGGGTAATTCACTTACTATCTGTTTCTCCCATGTTCACCATTGTAACCATTAGGCTTTTTAAATGTTAATTCTTCCAGACATTATCGGTCAGCTCACTGCTATCAAGAGCAGTATCAGTGACACTTCACAAGGAAAAGACAGTCTGATGGCGACCATTCTAATCGATAAGTAACTATCTACTTCATATTTAGCTCAGCACCGTTTTCAAAATTGACTCTGCAACTTGATCTTCCTAATACAGTAAAATGAGGTACCATAACCACATCAACAACCACCACACTGTTGAAACACTCTGCCTCTCTTCCAGGTACCGTGTGGAGATGAATATTGCTGATGAAACTGCTAGGAGTCTATATTTGTTTGTTTCGATGGGAACATGCAGATATTACATACGATCCGAGCCTATGAAGCTGGGCATCTATTGGTACGTGTCTACCTTAACACATTTTCTTATGCATAATTGTCTTCAAATTATTGAATTAATCATTCACAACATTCACTGGACACATAGGATGGGGAGGGAGAGAATCCAGAGGAGACTCAGCTACCCCTTTTATTGCGTACATGGTTGGGAAGACTTGCACCTTCCAGTTCAGGGTAACCAAATGCAATTTGACAGCCAGTCACCAAAACTTCACTATATCACGCATCTTGAACGACCGTGACCGTCTGCCAATCCTTGATTTTGTTGCCTATGTACGTATAAAATATATTCTATCACGGTTCCTCTGTAGTATGAAAAACTGAATTGTGCTGATTTTAACAGGACCGCAACAATGATATGCATGGGAATGTATCATTGTCTACTAAGGTGGACATTGATGTTAACGATCGTGGGGAGGCACCAACTATAGGAACTACTTCAACTGGTGTCGATATCAATGTCTCCCGCGACAGAAACTTACAAAGTTGCCAAGAAGACACGTGTTGCATAAGCAAAGATAGATATATTACAGTATTTCAACCCATTATTTTCTATTTGAGTAATGATATGTCATCGATGTTGGTTTTCCTTTTTTAAAATGGGGAAGTTGCTCCTGTTTTTTTTTTTTAATAAATGCTGAACTATTTTTATTTTCTGAATTATCTTATAAAATCTGTTTGGCTTTAAGTTTTGTACAAGTGGTTTAAGTTATGGAAACATATACAGTAAATGTCTTCCCTCAGTTCAAACGTTTAAGCTACGAAAAAATCAAGAGTATATATACAAAACATAGCAATCGATTTGTATCTACAAAACTATACAAAACATAGCAATCGATAAAATATATTCTATCACGGTTCCTCTTTAGTATGAAAAACTGAAATGTATCTAGATAAGGTCAGAATATTTAACTTTTAGAATAAGAATAATCAGAGATTTCCTCTTGCGCATTGCGCCATCATTTGATATCTTTAGTTAATGGTCCGATTAGTTGGGTTGTAAATGAATAAATTTTGTTCTAAAAATTTAGTCTGTAACTTTTAGTGATGTGGTCATAAGTTTTTTTTTATGTAAAAAGAATTACAATTTCAAACACTGGTTTAAGAAAAAAAAACATAAAAATATAGGATTGTAGATTTAAGAGGGAGTTTCCAATAAATTTCTTGAAGATTAATTGAACCAAAAATTATAAATAGTTTTAAGTGAAATGAAACATTTTTTACAATTCAACCAATTAAAGATCATAACTTAAAATTAATTAATTTCTGTTCATCCGCTGATCACCTTATATATAATTACCAATAACAGAAAAATGGATACTACAAGTTTTGAAATACGTAAAAATAAACAATGAATAATTTAAAATTGTTTTATAATTGTTTAGCTACTTATATTTTAATAGATTATATGCTAAAATAAACAACTAAGTATATAATTAAAATTTAAATTTAAATAAAAATCCCGGGCGTAGCCCGGGCCGATCCTAGTTATTTTATATGACTCATCATTCTTCCTCTATAAATAAAACGAAGTGAAAGCCACGTTGACTTTATAGTTTCTAATTATATAGGAAAGTAAATTATGTAAGTTGATAATTTAATTGTAAACAGACATGTGTTTCGAATACCTCCTCCCTAGGCATTAACATTTTATTGAGACACGAAAATCTTAATCGGAATCGACCCGAAAATACCTAATCCAGATTCAAATATAAAAATTATAAATATATAGTTAGGTCCGAAATTCTTCTACTTAAAAGAGTTGTACCAAAACAAACTGATCCAAGTATATCAGAATCTGAAAAAACTGTCTGAATATACATGACTCTATAAAAATTGACTCATATCCAACCTAAAAACTTGAATATCCAATATTATGACTCCATGTGTTCTATTTTCTATATACTAGTTTATGATTTAGTTGTAATATTTTTTGTTTATACACTTTACTATTATTTTATAATATTTTATGTAATATTAAACTTTAAATGTCAAATTTAGAGAATTTCAATTAATAATAGTTTTTTAATGAAAGGGGAGTTCATAATCCGTAGGTCCATAGTCATCCCTGATGGAGCCAACCTTTGCTGATACCTTTAAGTGAAATGAAACATTTTTACAATTCAACCAATTAAAGATCATAACTTAAAATTAATTAATTTCTGTTCATCCGCTGATCACCTTATATATAATTACCAATAACAGAAAAATGGATACTACAAGTTTTGAAATACGTAAAAATAAACAATGAATAATTTAAAATTGTTTTATAATTGTTTAGCTACTTATATTTTAATAGATTATATGCTAAAATAAACAACTAAGTATATAATTAAAATTTAAATTTAAATAAAAATCCCGGGCGCAGCCCGGTAGCCGATCCTAGTTATTTTATATGACTCATCATTCTTCCTCTATAAATAAAACGAAGTGAAAGCCACGTTGACTTTATAGTTTCTAATTATATAGGAAAGTAAATTATGTAAGTTGATAATTTAATTGTAAACAGACATGTGTTTCGAATACCTCCTCCCTAGGCATTAACATTTTATTGAGACACGAAAATCTTAATCGGAATCGACCCGAAAATACCTAATCCAGATTCAAATATAAAAATTATAAATATATAGTTAGGTCCGAAATTCTTCTACTTAAAAGAGTTGTACCAAAACAAACTGATCCAAGTATATCAGAATCTGAAAAAACTGTCTGAATATACATGACTCTATAAAAATTGACTCATATCCAACCTAAAAACTTGAATATCCAATATTATGACTCCATGTGTTCTATTTTCTATATACTAGTTTATGATTTAGTTGTAATATTTTTTGTTTATACACTTTACTATTATTTTATAATATTTTATGTAATATTAAACTTTAAATGTCAAATTTAGAGAATTTCAATTAATAATAGTTTTTTTTAATGAAAGGGGAGTTCCGCAATCCGTAGGTCCATAGTCATCCCTGATCTGGAGCCAACCTTTGCTGATACCTTTAAGTGGCGTAAAACACTTAGTGGCCATGCAGGGTTTTAAACCACAGGTTTAGAGCGGCAGAACCGAAGCAGCTTCAGCCAAATGACGCATAACTCAACTGGAGACCAGCGGCCCGACATGGTCAATTAATAATAGTTTATTTATGTTATTTAGAAAATTATGGATAAATATGATAGATTTCAGTTAAATTTCTAAATATTTGAACCGATTAAAACCCGAAAAAAAAAAGATTTAATCCAAACCGAATTTTTTTAAATACCTAATTAAATTCAAATGTCTAAGACTTGAATAATCCAGACTCAAAGGAAATCCGACCCAAAGACATGAATACTCTCGACTCTCGTGTTTATCCCTCCCCAGTCCCCAGAAAACAAATAAGATCTGATGTTTGCATCCCCCAAGCAAATGCAACCGATTTGCAAATACAAAAAATAAGTAATAAACAATATGTAATGATAAAACACAAACAAAACCACATATGACATATATATATATATATATATAATGGTATCAATGGTACCGATCTATAATCTGGAAAGTCACTGAATGAAAGAAAACTTTTTTTTTTCTTTTTGAGACAACACTCTTTTAGTTTCTTAAAAAGGAAAAAATATTAATTTAATGTATTCGAACATGCCTGGCAGTTCTGACGAGAAGTATTCGATATCTTTACGGGCGCCATCGATCTAAATTTCTAATAGACCGAAATCAGTAGGGTTTAAGGTCTTAGAAACACGAAAAGTAAGTGGGGTCTGTTAAAAATCATAAAACTGAAGGAGGAAATGCTAAAATCAAAAAGAATAATAGTATTGACACCAAACCAAACAATTAGGTATGGTTTTGTGTCTGCATCAGAGACTGCGTAATTGTCTGCACATCATCTGCTTTTGTGTGACTCAGTCACGTAGGTTTGAGATAAATCTAATTAATGTTAATTAGGAAACAGTTTCAGTAATTCTGATTTGATCGGATAACAACAATTATTGATACTAGTAGTAGATTAGTACTAATAACTAATCTCTGTCCCATCTGATAATTAAACCTATGTTGGTTGATGCATTACAAGAAGTAAAGGAACAAAAAAATACATACATATTAAAATTATATAATAAAAAATTCCTAAAGAAGTTTAGGTTCCCAAGTAGTTAAAACATCGGCACTATGACAATTCCGACAAGACTCGTTATGAGACCCAATCCGACAACACAAACACACCTCAGTCCGAGCCCCTATTAACTCAAAGCTCCACCGTGGAGTCGACTCGGCCAAGTCAGGATTCACTTTGCGAGTCAACTCGTACCGATAACTCTTGGTCGTCGCTGGACCAACAGAGAGTTCCAAATTGAGTACCCAATCGTCGTGCGTTTGAATATCCTTCTCCGACGTCGTTCCGCTGCTCGTGCAGTTGTTATTATCACCTTCTTCCCGGTCTAGTACCATCGGTTCCGGTTTAACCGTCCGTTGTCGATCCGGTCCTGAGAAATCGAATCGTACCGGCTCGTCGTTTTGAAGAGACGGAGTCGTCGTTTTGGAAGGAGGGGTTGTGGACTTGTTGATCGAACTGTGGGTGTTAGGGTCGATCCCACGGCTGATAAGTTTTCTTTTAATATGAGTGTTCCAGTAGTTCTTGATCTCGTTGTCTGTTCTTCCTGGTAATCTCCCAGCAATCAACGACCATCTGCAAAAACAAAATTTCCCAAACTTAGTAAAATTCAAACATGTTTTTTGGATCCTCTGTAACTCTGTTATGATTCTCCAAAGAGAGACTAACTTGTTACCGAATAAGCTATGGAGTTTGATGATAAGTTCGTCTTCTTCCTCAGCGAAATTACCTCTCTTGAGATCTGGTCTTAGATAATTCATCCATCTCAACCTACAACTCTTACCACATCTCTGTAATCCTGAAAAAAAATTCATAAATTTCAACCATCTCTATATAATATTATATATGCATGCAGAGATAGATGAATATGAATATGTTACCGGCGGCTCGAGGAGAGATCGCCAACAACCTTCGCCGTGTTTGCGGATGTAATCAACGAAGCTGATCTTCTTCTTTAGTCCAAGCTCCTTTGTTCATGTGAGCTTTCTCGCAGCATGGTGACCTTCCCATCTCTCTCTTTGATGGCTTCTTTTTCAAGCTTTATATGTGCAAGGGAAGAGGAATGGGTTTGTGTTTTATTTTGCAAGGAAGGAAGAGCTCTTGTCGGATGTTTCGTTTAGGGTGTTATTTATAATAGCTAACAACCTATATTGTACTACCAAACTTATAACAAAAAGAAAGATAATCTACAAACGAAAATAATATTGTAATTTTGTAACAACCAGTATATTGATTACTCATAGGAGGAACGTGGGGTTTCCTAACTTTATTTTCATTCAGATGCAGATCGTACGGTTAGTTATTGACTTTTCTGCTCTGACAAATTATCTTAATGATTTTACAATATTTTATGTAATATTAAACTTTAAATGTCAAATTTAGAGTTTGAAAACATTTAATTTCAATTAATAATAGTTTTATTTTTGTTATGTTGCAAAATTATAGATAAATATGAAAATTTCGGCTAAATTTGTAAATACTCGAATCGACTAGGATCCGCTACATACCTAAAATTACAAGTATTTTACGTATATTTGAATTATAGTCAAACCGGCACATGCTCGAAAAACCAATCAAACCCACGCCCCAAAAATTTCAAATATCTAATTGGATCTACATGTGTTAGACTTGAAAATTCAGACTCGAAAAAACTAACCCTACCTAACCCGCAGACCTGAATGCTCAGGTCATCCCTCCACTAAAAACAAAATAAATTCTAATGTTTGCGTCCCTAAGCAAGTGCAATCGGTTTGCAAATACAAAAATAAGTAATAAACAATATGTAATGATAAAACACAAACAAAACCACATATGACATATATATATATATGGTATCAATGGTACCGATCTATAATCTGGAAAGTCACTGAATGAAAGAAAACTTTTTTTTTTTTAATAAATGCTGAACTATTTTTATTTTCTGAATTATCTTATAAAATCTGTTTGGCTTTAAGTTTTGTACAAGTGGTTTAAGTTATGGAAACATATACAGTAAATGTCTTCCCTCAGTTCAAACGTTTAAGCTACTGAAAAATCAAGAGTATATATACAAAACATAGTCGATTTGTATCTACAAAACTATACAAAACATAGCAATCGATTTGTATCTACAAAACTATACAAAACATAGTCGATTTGTATCTACAAAACTATACAAAACATAGTCGATTTGTATCTACAAAACTATACAAAACATAGTCGATTTGTATCTACAAAACTATACAAAACATAGTCGATTTGTATCTACAAAACTATACAAAACATAGTCGATTTGTATCTACAAAACTATACAAAACATAGCAATCGATAAAATATATTCTATCACGGTTCCTCTTTAGTATGAAAAACTGAAATGTATCTAGATAAGGTCAGAATATTTAACTTTTAGAATAAGAATAATCAGAGATTTCCTCTTAGCATTAAGCCATCATTTGATATCTTTAGTTAATGGTCCGATTAGTTGGGTTGTAAATGAATAAATTTTGTTCTAAAAATTTAGTCTGTAACTTTAGTGATGTGGTCATAAGTTTTTTATGTAAAAGAATTACAATTTCAAACACTGGTTTAAGAAAAACATAAAAATATAGGATTGTAGATTTAAGAGGAGTTTCAATAAATTTCTTGAAGATTAATTGAACCAAAAATTATAAATATATAGTTAGGTCGAAATTCTTCTACTTAAAAGAGTTGTACCAAAACAAACTGATCCAAGTATATCAGAATCTGAAAAACTGTCTGAATATACATGACTCTATAAAATTGACTCATATCCAACCTAAAACTTGAATATCCAATATTATGACTCCATGTGTTCTATTTTCTATATACTAGTTTATGATTTAGTTGTAATATTTTTTTGTTTACAATCTTCACAATTATTTTATAATATTTTATGTAATATTAAACTTTAAATGTCAAATTTAGAGTTTGAAAACATTTAATTTCAATTAATAATAGTTTTATTTTTGTTATGTTGCAAAATTATAGATAAATATGAAAATTTCGGCTAAATTTGTAAATACTCGAATCGACTAGGATCCGCTACATACCTAAAATTACAAGTATTTTACGTATATTTGAATTATAGTCAAACCGGCACATGCTCGAAAAACCAATCAAACCCACGCCCCAAAAATTTCAAATATCTAATTGGATCTACATGTGTTAGACTTGAAAATTCAGACTCGAAAAAACTAACCCTACCTAACCCGCAGACCTGAATGCTCAGGTCATCCCTCCACTAAAAACAAAATAAATTCTAATGTTTGCGTCCCTAAGCAAGTGCAATCGGTTTGCAAATACAAAAATAAGTAATAAACAATATGTAATGATAAAACACAAACAAAACCACATATGACATATATATATATATGGTATCAATGGTACCGATCTATAATCTGGAAAGTCACTGAATGAAAGAAAACTTTTTTTTTTTTAATAAATGCTGAACTATTTTTATTTTCTGAATTATCTTATAAAATCTGTTTGGCTTTAAGTTTTGTACAAGTGGTTTAAGTTATGGAAACATATACAGTAAATGTCTTCCCTCAGTTCAAGCGTTTAAGCTCTGAAAAAATCAAGAGTATATATACAAAACATAGCAATCGATAAAATATATTCTATCACGGTTCCTCTTTAGTATGAAAAACTGAAATGTATCTAGATAAGGTCAGAATATTTAACTTTTAGAATAAGAATAATCAGAGATTTCCTCTTAGCATTAAGCCATCATTTGATATCTTTAGTTAATGGTCCGATTAGTTGGGTTGTAAATGAATAAATTTTGTTCTAAAAATTTAGTCTGTAACTTTAGTGATGTGGTCATAAGTTTTTTATGTAAAAGAATTACAATTTCAAACACTGGTTTAAGAAAAAAACATAAATATCAAATATTATTACTCCATGTGTTCTATTTTCTATATACTAGTTTATGATTTAGTTGTAATATTTTTTGTTTATACACTTTACTATTATTTTATAATATTTTATGTAATATGAATTTTAAATGTCAAATTTAGAAATTTCAATTAATAATAGTTTATTTATGTTATTTAGAAAATTATGGATAAATATGATAGATTTCAGTTAAATTTCTAAATATTTGAACCGATTAAAACCAAAAAAAAGATTTAATCCAAACCGAATTTTTTAAATGTCAAATTTAGAAATTTCAATTAATAATAGTTTATTTATGTTATTTAGAAAATTATGGATAAATATGATAGATTTCAGTTAAATTTCTAAATATTTGAACCGATTAAAACCGAAAAAAAGATTTAATCCAAACCGAATTTTTTAAATGTCAAATTTAGAGTTTGAAAACATTTAATTTCAATTAATAATAGTTTATTTATGTTATTTAGAAAATTATGGATAAATATGATAGATTTCAGTTAAATTTCTAAATATTTGAACCGATTAAAACCGAAAAAAAGATTTAATCCAAACCGAATTTTTTAAATACCTAATTAAATTCAAATGTCTAAGACTTGAATAATCCAGACTCAAAGGAAATCCGACCCAAAGACATGAATACTCTCGACTCTCGTGTTTATCCCTCCCCAGTCCCCAGAAAACAAATAAGATCTGATGTTTGCATCCCCAAGCAAATGCAACCGATTTGCAAATACAAAAATAAGTAATAAACAATATGTAATGATAAAACACAAACAAAACCACATATGACATATATATATATATGGTATCAATGGTACCGATCTATAATCTGGAAAGTCACTGAATGAAAGAAAACTTTTTTTTTTTTAATAAATGCTGAACTATTTTTATTTTCTGAATTATCTTATAAAATCTGTTTGGCTTTAAGTTTTGTACAAGTGGTTTAAGTTATGGAAACATATACAGTAAATGTCTTCCCTCAGTTCAAACGTTTAAGCTACTGAAAAATCAAGAGTATATATACAAAACATAGCAATCGATAAAATATATTCTATCACGGTTCCTCTTTAGTATGAAAAACTGAAATGTATCTAGATAAGGTCAGAATATTTAACTTTTAGAATAAGAATAATCAGAGATTTCCTCTTGAGCATTGCGCCATCATTTGATATCTTTAGTTAATGGTCCGATTAGTTGGGTTGTAAATGAATAAATTTTGTTCTAAAAATTTAGTCTGTAACTTTTAGTGATGTGGTCATAAGTTTTTTATGTAAAAGAATTACAATTTCAAACACTGGTTTAAGAAAAAAACATAAAAATATAGGATTGTAGATTTAAGAGGGAGTTTCCAATAAATTTCTTGAAGATTAATTGAACCAAAAATTATAAATAGTTTTAAGTGAAATGAAACATTTTTACAATTCAACCAATTAAAGATCATAACTTAAAATTAATTAATTTCTGTTCATCCTGATCACCTTATATATAATTACCAATAACAGAAAAATGGATACTACAAGTTTTGAAATACATTAAAATAAACAATGAATAATTTAAAATTGTTTTATAATTGTTTAGCTACTTATATTTTAATAGATTATATGCTAAAATAAACAACTAAGTATATAATTAAAATTTAAATTTAAATAAAAATCGGTAGCCGATCTAGTTATTTTATATGACTCATCATTCTTCCTCTATTAAATAAAACGAAGTGAAACCACGTTGACTTTATAGTTTCTGATAAGATCTCTTCTGATAATATAGGAAAGTAAATTAAGGCAGCATGTAAGTTGATAATTTAATTATAAACAGACATGTGTTTTGAGTTCCTCCTCCCTAGACATGAACATTTTATCCAGATCCAAAATTTAAATAGAAATCGATGCCGAAATATATAACCGAGATAGAATCAAAAATTATAAATATATAGTTAGGTCCGAAATTCTTCTACTTAAAAGAGTTGTACCAAAACAAACTGATCCAAGTATATCAGAATCTGAAAAACTGTCTGAATATACATGACTCTATAAAATTGACTCATATCCAACCTAAAACTTGAATATCCAATATTATGACTCCATGTGTTCTATTTTCTATATACTAGTTTATGATTTAGTTGTAATATTTTTTTGTTTACAATCTTCACAATTATTTTATAGCACATTGTATATCTAAATGGTATAGTCTTTGTTTTATTGGCTCACAATGTTTAACACCTTCTTACATTGTCGGTTTTAATAATATAGTATTAATATGATGTTTCTTGTTATTGATTAGCCTTAATCAATAAACAAAACCCAATTGATTCATAAAAATGATACAACAAAATAAACACATGTCTCTTAATGTAATTCACATTTCTATTCTACGCTTGATAACTAAAATAGAAATAAACAAATATTACACAACATAAGAAGATGAATCATGAGGCGAAGAAGAACTAGCAGAGATGCTGGTTGAGTTACCAAAGTTGCTGAGAAGAAGAAACAACTACATAAGATGGAAGAGAAAAGAGACATGAAAAGGTAAAGATATCGCGAGTGGCGGTGGTGGGGAAGATAAAACAGTGGAGACGATGGCGACAAAGGTGGCGAATAATAAAACAATCGACAACAACGCTGGAGATGGTGGCAAAATGGTGGAAGCGATGGTGACGAAGAATGAAATAATCATCAACAGCGATGGTGGTGATGTTACAAATATAAACTATTGAGGCGAAAAAGGTGAAATGATCGGAAATGAAGCATATAGAATTTTATTTTATTTTTTGATAAGAGGAGCATATAGAATAAAGAATAGAAGAAGAAAATGTGTGTTGTTGTATCAAAGATAAAAAGTAATTAATACATAGACCCTAATTGGTAACCTCATGAATGGTGGAATGATGTTTTAAACGCGATTTCACAAGTTTTGCCAATCAACAAAAGTTGTGGAATGAGGAAAATGCAAAAACACAAAACTCAAGTTTATGCTAAACAAAGATACAAAAAAAAAATCCATTAATTGAAAAGCGAGTTTTAGTAGATTATTTACAAAATCAACACTTTCACAGAGACGAAAAATAAAGAGGCCTAAGAAGAAAGGAATAGAGGTGATGAATATGTTTCTAAAATAAAATAGTACAAAATACAAAATAAAATGCTACATTTTAATTTGATATGTTCATTTTTCCAGAGGTGATGGATAACAATCATAAAGTGTAGGAAAACATAGGATTTGTGGAAGCCGGTGGCATTGTCGCTGGACTTGTCCATTTTTCCAACTATGAGAAACTTAATACAATATTATATACTATAGCACATTGAATATCTAAATGGTATAGTCTTTGTTTTATTGGCTCACAATGTTTAACACCTTCTTGAACATTGTCGCTTTTAATAATATAGTATTAATATGATGTTTCTTGTTATTGATTAGTCTTAATCAATAAACAAAACCCAATTGGTTCATAAAAATGATACAACAAAATAAACACATGTCTCTTAATGTAATTCACATTTCTATTCTACTCGATAACTAAAATAGAAATAAACAAATATTACACTGCATAAGAAGATGAATCATGAGGCGAAGAAGAACTAGCAGAGATGCTGGTTGAGTTACCGAGTTGCTGAGAAGAAGAAACAACTACATAAGATGGAAGAGAAAAGAGACATGAAAAGGTAAAGAGATCATGAGTGGCGGTGGTGGGGAAGATAAACAGTGGAGACGATGACGACAATGGTGGCGAATAATAAAACAATCGACAACAACGCTGGAGATGGTGGCAAAATGGTGGAAGGCGATGGTGACGAAGAATGAAATAATCATCAACAGCGATGGTGGTGATGTTACAAATATAAATTATTGAGACGGAAAAGTGAAATGATCGAAATGGAGCATATAGAATTTTATTTTATTTTTTTTTAGAGGAGCATATAGAATAAACAGAAAGAGAAGAAGAAAATGTGTGTTGTTGTATCAAAGATAAAAAAATTAATACATGACTTTAATTGGTAACCTCATGAATGGTGGAATGATGTTTTAAACGATTCCACAAGTTTTGCCAATCAACAAAAGTTGTGGAATGGGAAAATACAAAAACACAAAACTCAAGTTTATGTTTTGCTAACAAAGATACAAAGAAAAAATCCATTAATTGAAAAACGAGTTTTAGTAGATTATTTACAAAATCAACACTTTCACATTATTAAATTATATGATAATATCGTTTAAAATTTTTAAATAAATAGCAATAAATTTTTAATGATAAATGCTTATGTCGTAAATAGAATTATATTATACATTGCTTTAAAATATTATAATATGTCAATCTATTATTAAAAACATAATGAAAAAGCTAAATATTTATAATAAGAAGTAAAATATTTTTAATAAATTATTTATTTTCACATTTTGTAATAGTTAGTTTAATTATTGTTGTTTATTTTTTTAAAAAAATTATTTAAATATCATATAAAATATTTTAATTAATATAATTCGCCGTTACGCAATTTTTAAATTTTTCTGCAGCTTTATTTATTTTTCCGCAGCTTTAATATTTTTCCATGATTTCGCAATTAAGAAATGTTTATCAGCCGGAGCCATATTATACACAAAATATCATAGCCAAGCAATTGTAATGGTTATAAATTTAATTTAGCAATTGTAATGGTTATAAATTTAATTTCGCCGGTTGTTATGTATATCTAACCCAATTTCTCTTTCTATAACGACGTATGAAAAAGTTTAAGCCACCAATGCAGAAAAAGGCTTTACATGTTACAAATAAAAAGGATAGAAATAAGATTTTGTCTCAAGATGCACATGATAATTCGGTATTATTGTTCTGGAACCACCTTTTAGGTGAGATTCTACCTAAAAGAGCCTAAACTTCGATTTCATTATATCATTTCTTTTTTAATAAAAATGTTTTAAGGAAACCACATGCTGGAACCAGATTGGAGCTGGCACGTTACATGATGTCCGTAGTCCACTCTAAAAGCTTAAGATAATGGTGGTGGTAATTTGTTAATTTATATTAGGTATAACTTATAATCATAACAACCACGATAGAGTTACCTTCATTTTGTTTTTGTTATAAAGATAACGTGCTTTTCCTAAAAGTTTAATGGGTATATCTCGATTTTTTTAGTTGCTGAGTAAGGATCCATTCATGAGTTGATATACTGATATACATGAATATCTTAGTTACGTCGACGAAAATCTAAGTTAGTTTTTAAAGAAAGACCCTAAAAATATTATTTTGTTGACATCTAGCTATCAGTTTTGAATATGTTTTCCCAAGAAAAAATTTACAAATATGTCATTGTGTTATATGACTCATCATTCTTCCTCTATTAAATAAAACGAAGTGAAACCACGTTGACTTTATAGTTTCTAATTATATAGGAAAGTAAATTATGTAAGTTGATAATTTAATTGTAAACAGACATGTGTTTCGAATACCTCCTCCCTAGGCATTAACATTTTATTGAGACACGAAAATCTTAATCGGAATCGACCCGAAAATACCTAATCCAGATTCAAATATAAAAATTATAAATATATAGTTAGGTCCGAAATTCTTCTACTTAAAAGAGTTGTACCAAAACAAACTGATCCAAGTATATCAGAATCTGAAAAAACTGTCTGAATATACATGACTCTATAAAAATTGACTCATATCCAACCTAAAAACTTGAATATCCAATATTATGACTCCATGTGTTCTATTTTCTATATACTAGTTTATGATTTAGTTGTAATATTTTTTGTTTATACACTTTACTATTATTTTATAATATTTTATGTAATATTAAACTTTAAATGTCAAATTTAGAGAATTTCAATTAATAATAGTTTTTTTTAATGAAAGGGGAGTTCCGCAATCCGTAGGTCCATAGTCATCCCTGATCTGGAGCCAACCTTTGCTGATACCTTTAAGTGGCGTAAAACACTTAGTGGCCATGCAGGGTTTTAAACCCTGGGTTTAGGGGCGAGCCGAACCCAGAAACGCTTCAGCCAAATGACTGCACTTAACTCAACTGGAGACCACTGGCCCAGCATCGCGTGGTCAATTAATAATAGTTTATTTATGTTATTTAGAAAATTATGGATAAATATGATAGATTTCAGTTAAATTTCTAAATATTTGAACCGATTAAAACCCGAAAAAAAAAAGATTTAATCCAAACCGAATTTTTTTAAATACCTAATTAAATTCAAATGTCTAAGACTTGAATAATCCAGACTCAAAGGAAATCCGACCCAAAGACATGAATACTCTCGACTCTCGTGTTTATCCCTCCCCAGTCCCCAGAAAACAAATAAGATCTGATGTTTGCATCCCCCAAGCAAATGCAACCGATTTGCAAATACAAAAAATAAGTAATAAACAATATGTAATGATAAAACACAAACAAAACCACATATGACATATATATATATATATATATAATGGTATCAATGGTACCGATCTATAATCTGGAAAGTCACTGAATGAAAGAAAACTTTTTTTCTTTTGAGACAACACTCTTTAGTTTCTTAAAAGGAAAAATATTAATTTAATGTATTCGAACATGCCTGGCAGTTCTGACGAGAAGTATTCGATATCTTTACGGGCGCCATCGATCTAAATTTCTAATAGACCGAAATCAGTAGGGTTTAAGGTCTTAGAAACACGAAAAGTAAGTGGGGTCTGTTAAAAATCATAAAACTGAAGGAGGAAATGCTAAAATCAAAAAGAATAATAGTATTGACACCAAACCAAACAATTAGGTATGGTTTTGTGTCTGCATCAGAGACTGCGTAATTGTCTGCACATCATCTGCTTTTGTGTGACTCAGTCACGTAGGTTTGAGATAAATCTAATTAATGTTAATTAGGAAACAGTTTCAGTAATTCTGATTTGATCGGATAACAACAATTATTGATACTAGTAGTAGATTAGTACTAATAACTAATCTCTGTCCCATCTGATAATTAAACCTATGTTGGTTGATGCATTACAAGAAGTAAAGGAACAAAAAAATACATACATATTAAAATTATATAATAAAAAATTCCTAAAGAAGTTTAGGTTCCCAAGTAGTTAAAACATCGGCACTATGACAATTCCGACAAGACTCGTTATGAGACCCAATCCGACAACACAAACACACCTCAGTCCGAGCCCCTATTAACTCAAAGCTCCACCGTGGAGTCGACTCGGCCAAGTCAGGATTCACTTTGCGAGTCAACTCGTACCGATAACTCTTGGTCGTCGCTGGACCAACAGAGAGTTCCAAATTGAGTACCCAATCGTCGTGCGTTTGAATATCCTTCTCCGACGTCGTTCCGCTGCTCGTGCAGTTGTTATTATCACCTTCTTCCCGGTCTAGTACCATCGGTTCCGGTTTAACCGTCCGTTGTCGATCCGGTCCTGAGAAATCGAATCGTACCGGCTCGTCGTTTTGAAGAGACGGAGTCGTCGTTTTGGAAGGAGGGGTTGTGGACTTGTTGATCGAACTGTGGGTGTTAGGGTCGATCCCACGGCTGATAAGTTTTCTTTTAATATGAGTGTTCCAGTAGTTCTTGATCTCGTTGTCTGTTCTTCCTGGTAATCTCCCAGCAATCAACGACCATCTGCAAAAACAAAATTTCCCAAACTTAGTAAAATTCAAACATGTTTTTTTTTGGATCCTCTGTAACTCTGTTATGATTCTCCAAAAGAGAGAGAGAGAGAGGAGACTAACTTGTTACCGAATAAGCTATGGAGTTTGATGATAAGTTCGTCTTCTTCCTCAGCGAAATTACCTCTCTTGAGATCTGGTCTTAGATAATTCATCCATCTCAACCTACAACTCTTACCACATCTCTGTAATCCTGAAAAAAAATTCATAAATTTCAACCATCTCTATATAATATTATATATGCATGCAGAGAGATAGATGAATATGAATATGTTACCGGCGGCTCGAGGGAGAGATCGCCAACAACCTTCGCCGTGTTTGCGGATGTAATCAACGAGAAGCTGATCTTCTTCTTTAGTCCAAGCTCCTTTGTTCATGTGAGCTTTCTCGCAGCATGGTGACCTTCCCATCTCTCTCTTTGATGGCTTCTTTTTTTCAAGCTTTATATGTGCAAGGGAAGAGGAATGGGTTTGTGTTTTATTTTGCAAGGAAGGAAGAGAGCTCTTGTCGGATGTTTCGTTTAGGGTGTTATTTATAATAGCTAACAACCTATATTGTACTACCAAACTTATAACAAAAAAAAAGAAAGATAATCTACAAACGAAAATAATATTGTAATTTTGTAACAACCAGTATATTGATTACTCATAGGAGGAACGTGGGGTTTCCTAACTTTATTTTCATTCAGATGCAGATCGTACGGTTAGTTATTGACTTTTCTGCTCTGACAAATTATCTTAATGATTTTACAATTTCTCAGACATATGATTGATCATTTACAAAAATAATCATGTTTAAAATTTAATTGAGTCATCACTATTTATGTCACCTAACATAACATTTTTTTGGTAAACACCTAACATAACATGATAACTAGGGATGGGCACGGATCGAATATTACCATATTTTTCAGAATTTGTGATTTGTTTCAGACTTCACGAATATCTGATTTTCCAATTTGTTTTGCTTCGGAAAAATACGGATATTCGATTTTACGGATATCCGGAAAATTTATGGATATTTGCGAATATTCACGGATATTTACGGATATCTTTTTCACTATGTTTAATACAAGTAAATCTGAAAATATTATACAAATTTGTTCTTATAAAAGATAAACTAAAACATTAATGAAACTGTTTACTTATAAATTCTTAAAAATTCATAAAAATTTCTTATAAATTAAATGTTTTAAGAAGAATTGTAGTTTTTTATAAAGATCTTATAATTTTTTTCTTCATATTATATTTTTATAAATAATTTTATAAATAAAATTATATAATATTATACATTAAAACTCTATTAACTATAGATATATAACTATTTATATAAAAGTCGGAGCGGATCGGATATTCGTCTCTAATTTTTTTAGTATTTGTGATTTGCTTCGTTTTTAACGGATAGTGATTTTTAATATTTGCTTTGCTTCGAAGACTTACGGATATCCTGATTTTTCGGATCGAAACGAAACGAATAACGAATCGAATCAAATTTAACGAATAAAATGCCAACCCCTACTCGTAACAATGATTTTCTTCTGTTTCTTCTTCGTGTAACAAAAGAGAGTATATTTGCCATTTTCTAACCATTTAACTGCATAAGCAATTCTTGCTGCGTCATTTAGCTGAGAATGAAATATACCAGCAATAATTTATTTATTTATCAGTGAGTGTAAGAAAATAAATAGTAAAGAAGGAAAAAGAAATAGAGTAGATCTGGAAGAAAGTAGGTAGATTAGGTTGAGATTGGGGAAGATGAGTAGGTGTAGCTGTCTTTTTCAATCTCAATACTCCAACTTCAACTCTTTCCTCCCATCACTCTCTCAACACGCTACTTCTCTCATGTACTCCCACGTGTCCTTTCCTCTCCTTTGCTTTTACACTCTATCTCCTTCCTTTTATATACTATTTCTTTCGATTAGTTGGATAACTGAATTATTTGGGTGGTGCATGTGTATTTCTGTCTCTTCTTGGTCTTCTTCTACTCGTGTTGTGATCGTTAATCTAATCCATTTTCGAATGTCACAACGCAGTTCTAGTAATGTCGGTCCAATTATATCTAGAGTTCTTATATTTATTGAAAATATATCCGCAACAATTGTTTATTATATTTCCATATGGGTGTTTCTTTCTACCATATAAAATGTTAAATATTATTTCCTACACGGTTAATTATATTCGTTCAGACAAGTTATCAAGCTTGTGGTTATTATGAAGTAGAGATAAGTGTTACAACGTGACACATCTAAAGAAAACATAAACTTACAAAAGTCTACTCACAAACCTATGTGGAGTATATGAGAATAAAAGGCAAAAGTGAATTTATAAATTCATCGACTATACATTTTGGACCATTCTATCATTCCACCAAATAGAACAAAAACTCACCTATTTAAATTTTGGATATAGTATTAATTTTTTTCTTTGAATAAATTGCTTCGACCATACACTTTTTCCTAAGTGTTCTACTACAATTCAACCAGTGTTCAGTGTTAATGTTTTCAGTTTAACCGTTGTTCAATTTAAACATTTTGACGTCTACTATTCAATATTTTATGAGAGCCATAAGCTAGGTCATTATGGGGCCCTCTGTTCAGCAGGTAGGCACTGAACCGAACGTTCCGTATATTTCGCCGATATGTTTTCCTTCTCAATACGTGTTCTGTACCACAAGGACGTCACTCGCCAGGCCCAACCTAGCTAAAACGCAAAAAAGCTTTTTAATTTCCTTACATATTCAAAGGCAATACACCAAACTTTGCAAAAATATCTCTATCTTCTAGCTATTGGCTAACATGAATTAAATATTTCGTCTCGCTTGCAGATAATTTGGTAGGTTGCTTAGCCGCGTTGCTTATCTCAGATACAACCATTTTAACTTTTTGTTTTTTTTTTTTTTGCTAAATAAAAGCCTTTATGCAATTCACGCTCTGTTCAGAACATAAATTATCAATAATTTTTAGTGTATACTTGCAAGTTATACAACTTAAAATGTATAGAGATTGATATTTGTTTATCAGAAAACAGTTAGTATAGTACTATCTTTTCCCTCTCTGTTACGTGATACAAAACAATTATACAATGATCCGCGATACAAAACAGTTAAACAATTTTTACCAGAAAAAGAAAAAAAACAGTTATACAATTATCCGTCATACAACTTAGTAAAAAAATTAATAGTAAAAGTCTAAAAGATACCATTCCAAAACAAAATGATTAAAAATATTTCCAGATTAATAACAAAATGATTATGAACCATTGAAAATACTGATCATACACACGTTAAAGTGTTAACTTGAAAAAAAACTATTTTTCTGCTATACATTACGTGAAAACTCAGCTTTGATTGTTTCAGTTTTTCTTACCATGTATCAAATTCTATAGATTGTAATTTTATTAAGTAAATATTTATGTAACTTCATAAAATTTTAAGCCCTTAGTCAAATAAAAAACTTCATAAACTTATTCGAAGTTATCCTCTAAAAAATTATGACATGACATGACTTAATATATGTATAGTTTCTATTATAAATGTTTCTATTTTTGATAAGATTTTTTAAATAAGGTAATAACTAATAACTTTTACATCAACCATTAAAGTAAAATTTCTTTACAAAAACTTATTTTTTTCAAGATTTTCGTATATATATTATCAAAGTTATTTGAAAGTGTGCCATACAAATACAAAACTAAACAATAGTAGTCAACTAATTTTTATTAATATTTAATTGATTGGAATTTCATTTAAATTTATAGGTTCATTAAGTAAATCAACAAATTGATTTTTGCTAATCTAACATATTTTATCTAAAATAACAAAAATCCAGAATTTATTAAAAAATATATATTTAAATATAGACTTATAAAAATGGGGGATAATATACATATTTAAATAAATAGTCATTACCCTATATAAAATTTTATTTTAAGAAAATATAATTCTAATTCTATCGAATTTTAAATAAAATAAACAAAAATAGTTTAACTAAATTAAATGAAACAAGGCTACACATAATTATATTTATTATTTTATTCTTCCACATCAATAAAATTAAAATATAGTGTTTAAATATAAACCAAGCATTCTTTTAAATTGAAATAAATTATATTTAAAATTATTAGCGAAACAGAACAATTTGTTTTTGATGAAGGAGCTGGATCACGCAAGGGAAAAAATGACCTCAGTTTTATTTTCTGCTAAAACCGAAAAATTTCATTTTCTGTCAAAATCGGAATTAATTTTAGATATATTTTTGAATATTATTAATATACTTTTTTAATTTGAAACTTTGAAGTTTTTTAAGTATATGTTTATCAAACTTTTTGTTTATTAGAAGTTATTATTATAGTGAAATTTTAATACAAATCTAAATAAAAATTTATAAAATTATATGAAATAATAATTCATTAATGTCAAAATGCTAATTTCAAAATAATTTCAGTATAAACATATTTTAGACTAAATAATAAAAGAATATATTTAAAATTAACATCAAACATATGATTAAATCAAAACAAGAGTATATTTATAATTTGTTTATTGAACTCATCTGAATCGAAATGAATATAAAGAAACGAACATAAAATCTATTAAGATAGTTCATCTAGATGGCTTATTTAGATGGAAAAAACGAACAGCCACTTATTCGAAAGTTATCTTCAGTGAGATTCAGCTCAAGAGCCCTAATTGGCTGTTTGGATCAAGAAAACCCGAAGAGAGTGGCTCTGCCACAAAACCTGGTGCAGAAGAAAGTGAGAAAGGAGTGACCTCGAGTGAGAGAGTCAGCAATTTGTGCAACTTGGACTGGCTTTCTGAGCCTAGCCATCAAGAAGATATCTTCCAAAAGTAATGATTTCCTTTTCCTTTCCTCTCGGAAATCTCATAAATTTTGGAACTATTATTGGCAAACTTGTCAATGAATCAGACACGTAAATGTTGACCCAAACGATGGTCTTACCTCAACCTGGCATTTTGAAAATCCAGATATTTTCTCAAGTTGCATCAAATCACTTGTTGCAGTTGTTTCACTGTACAGGTACCTATCGATCACATCAACCAGTGAAGCCAATGGTTGGTATGGTGGTACTCTCCTCGGTAACCAAGATGAAAACAGCGAAATTTATAGACAATATGCCGAGTTCAGTCAGGATTGGATTCTCAACCCCTGAGGTAAAACTAGTTTCCTTGGCTTCCCTCTGCCAATTTCTCCGCCTTTATTCTTTTTGATACACACACACAGACACACTACTACAGATATAATGATGTTTTTTGGTTAAATGTTAAGAATGTAATGATGTTTTTATTTACTTATAGTAGCATATCTGACTTAGCAGGCAATCCCTTGAAGAAATTGGCAGGTAGTGAAGGCATTCTACTCCTGAACAGCGGATGGCGCATCATGAACAGCGCGAGCAGGATTGCAATCACTTAGAGCAACATTATTGGTAGGACACAAAATTGAGTCCTTAACATATTTAATTAATTTTTTTGTCCTTAAGAGACATTGGTAAGGACAATCACATAATAAGTAGATTATTGCTAGGACATTTTAAGTTTCTTAGTAAATTCATTATTTATTTTAATAAGTAATGACATAAAATAGAAGTTAAAAATAAAATAGAAGTTAAAATAAAACATATTAAAGAGAAGTTTAACAATAAAATTGAAACATAAGAAAATTATTGAATAACCGAACTGCAAACAAAATCCGAGCTCAAATAGACACCATAAGATTAAAGTCAACCCACAAAACCAACAAACAAACATGTTTAACAGAGTTTTACTTTATACTAAAAGCACAGCAAATGACTCATCTCTAAACATAGCACATTCAAATCTTTAAGAAGCATGTAAAAGATAAACACAAGTACGAACAACATAGGGGAGTCTAAGCCACACCAACGTTTAACTTTCTCTTCCAAGTGCTCAGTACCTCCAGGATCTCCTTCGTTGGAGCATACACACACAACAATGGTGATGACATCCCATCTCCAACCACGTTGATGGCAAACAAGTCCCGATCGGCATTTGTTATCATGTGAGAACTTCCTCCACCCTTTGATGTAGTAGAAGCCTCGATTCGCTAAATCTCAATGCCACAGTCCACGGCTTTCCGTCTATGTTCACTAGAGTAGCCTCCTTGCATTGTTTGTTCAGAGCCTTACATCATGTTGCGTCCACAGGAAGAGCCTAAGACAAACCAAAGTCAACACACACACAAATTTCAAATCAAATGTTAGAAACTAAACACTCACCAGCTTGTCTTCTTGACATTAGTTTACGTGACCTCAACCGCGAGCTGTAGTCCCATGAGTAAGCGAAGCTGGGACATTGGGTGCTGTGTACTGAATGTCACAGCAACTAGGACCGAAGGGACTCACATGGAAGACCATCTCGCCTTCGAAGTTTGAAGATCACTATGTCTCCAACTCGAAGGTCATGCGCCCGTGAACTCTTTCCAACCGCGTGTGAGTCTCCTCTCCTCCGAAGCACTTCCCATGTTTTGTGCGTGGCGTCGATCAAAGTGTCCATCGTTTCGGTGGTGTTCCCGTGGATGTGCCTCGAAAAAAAGGCAATGGGTATGTTCTGCGACATACCAAATGCAAAACAAATATCAGTATCATCTAATTACCACACTATCATAAGACAAATAGGGACTGTGTGCTTACCAAGCCAGTCTGGAACCCGGGAAGGAGAGGCTGAAAGAAATGAGGTTGATGAGAGTGTGCCATCTGCAATAATGACAGAAATAAGATAATGGAGAATGAATGAGCTATGTCGATGGTTTAATAGCTAAATCTAATTAACTCAAATCACGAAGAACACATTAGGACTACTCTTGAATCGACCGCGATAACATCACATATATCAGTAAATGAAAAGAGAACATCATTCTACAATTGAAATCTCATAATCTATACGATAACTAAATAGCAAAGCAAGTAAAGCAAAGCAACGATTAAAACAGAACATTCCTTGCAAATAATAACACTCTCCTACCGAATCCAGACACAATACAAAGTCCTATCTATTGAGACAACCGAATCCAGACACAAGATTAACAATCATATCATCTCAATTGTTGTTTTCTTAACTTAACTATTTAATTAGGTAAACAACAAATAATAACCATAATCAAACGGATTACCAATCATATCATCTCAATTGACATCCTACGGATCTCGAATGGAAGAGGAACGCATACCTTTTGGTTCGAAAATGGAGGAGAATCCAAGGATGTCGACCGTGGAGACAACAGATCGGCCTCGTCTTGCGAACTAACCGAGACGACCTCCTTTGCGGCGAGAAATTGTCGGGATCGTTTTCACAAAAGCTTCGCCGTCGAGAGTGAATCGAGAGAGGAAGAGGCCGAAAAGATACCAAATGGCGACACAAACCCTAGACAACTACGACTCCGTTTCGCAAAAAATGCCAGCTGGCCCGTAAAGACGGAAAATAGATATCCCGTATTAAGGCCCGTCCTTCATTTTCTCTCATTTTTTCGATTTTTTTTAAGCCCAAAATATCTAAGGACGAGCCCAAGGACGGGCGATAATCATGCTCTTACATAGATGAAAACGTCCCAGAACAATGAAAAGACGATGAATAAAGCAGTTGCTCTCGGGTCTCTTAAGTCCATAGTATATATTGGGCATACATGTGAAAGTCAGGCCCATTTTTTAGCTTTTTCTCATTCTTCATTAACAAGCAAACGGTGCAGAATGCTGATGTTGGAGTTTACTGTCCTCGTAGGGAAGGATATGATCTGAATCCGACACGTGTACGTCCACGTGGTGACACGTGTTATATAAACAAGCTGACAAAACTGAAGGTTTGTTAACTTTAGATGCTTTATAGCCTGTAGGATCATAAGAAACAAGTATCAAACGAGTGAGCGACACGAAGCAAGAAAGTGAAAATGACAAAACTATTAGCCTTGCTGTGTCTTGTCGTGAGTGCGTTATTGACGGTGGGCCACTGCACAGAGTCAGAAGGTGAAGCCATCGTGAAAGACAGCCACCGTTTTGTTGTGGTGGAGTACGACGCAGACGGCAAAACCAACACTAGAGTCTTGATTTCACCGCCAGAAAGAGGACAAGAGAACAGAAGAGACGAACTAGAACTGTTTAGAAATGTGAAAAAGAAAGTGGAAGAAACGGCGTCGTCTCTTCCGGTAATCGGCCAAGTAGCGGAGGAGCGTCTTCCCCACGCGTCTCCAGGAGAGCTCATATGTGATGCCATCGGTAAGTGTAAGCACAAGATGACGAGTGTATTGGGGAGAGTTGAAGATCCAACGGCGCAAATTACGAAGGAGATGGTTGCGCGTGCGGCGCGTGACATGAAAGAAACTATGGCCCATGAGCCCCACTATGCTGAACAGAAGGCTCGTGAAACTAGGCGAACAATGAGTGAGACGGCAACAAAAAACGTTTTGGAGAAGGCAAAGTTGGCGGTGCGGCAGTTACGGACGGCAGTTACGGCGGCGCTGAAGCTGACTAAGATAGGGAGCGTGGTGAGTCTGATCGGGGTCGCGGCAGCGTATGGGATGTGCATGTGGGTGACAGTCGTGTCGAAGCACTTGTTGGCATCGGTGCTTGGGAGGCATCGATTCGGTGTGGCGCACAGCAAGGTGTATTCCGTGTACTTCAAGGCAATCTTCGTAGGGATTCTGGTTGGGTTGCTAGGACACGTCATCAGCCAACGCCGGAAGGTTCTTACCGATGCGATGGAGATGTGGCAGGCCGTTAACCTGTTGTATTCGTTATTCATGGTGGAACTTAATGCTTCATTTGTTGAGCCACGAGCCATAAAGGTTATTTAGCTTATGAAAGACGTTTATTTATAAATGTAAATAAAATTCAAGTTTATGCAGTGTGATAATGATTTTATGTGCTGGGCTCAACAGATAATGTTAGAGCGAATAAAAGTGGAAAAGGAAGAAGGAAGAGGACTTAACATGTTAGAGTCACATTCTAGAGAAGCAGCGGCTCGAACCTGTGTTAAAAAATTTAGAGACAAGATCGATGAGGATGCGGTGAACCGTAGGCTGATGAAGCTGAACGAGAGGTTAAGAAGGTTAAATTCGTACTCGTCACGACTAAATTTATTAACTCTAATGTCTCTCACTTGGCATTTTGTGTATCTCGGCCATCGACTTAGCCTCACTTATTGAGGGATCTGAGGCACCGGTGAGTTGGTTGTTTTTTGATTTTTGATTGGTTTAATGTTTGTGTTGCATACATGATTTCACATCACTGATTGAGTGGAAAATTGTAGAATTAATAATAAAAATAAATGATGCAAAAAGGGAGAAAATCTTCCTAAATATTAACCAAACTAGGATTTGGATCCCCACCGTTCGAAGAAACGTACTAATTTTGAATTTAGTTTAAAATACTCATTATATATATAAATATTTAGAATGTAAATGATGATATATAAACATGAAAATTTTAAATTTATAATATCTTTGAAATTGTGGCTAAGATTAATATATTCGTAGAATATGAAATATGTAATGTTTGGAAGTGATGCAGCAGAAGCTTTATAGATAGAACTAGAGATCCGTTGATTATGAGAATAACCGGAAAACTAGGATAATCACAAGGATTTTATTTAGACTAAGATCAATGTCTTCTTAAATTCGTTGAGATCACCAATGATCTACATAAAACAAGGAACAAAGAGAAAACTCTTAACTTTTATTTATCAAATCATCTGAATACAAATTTAAGTCTAGACGGCTATATATAAAAAAACTCTAAAAATCCTAAAACAATAAAGATAATTATCAAAATAATTAATAAAATAAATAATAAGATATTTGGAATATTTCCAAAATATCTATCTACATTATTCTCTCCGGGTTGGAGAAGATTCGTCCTCGAATCTTGATCGTAGTCTTTGAATCCAAAACGTTTCCCAAGAAAAACTCTTCCTCGGATCTTCAATAGCTTGTTTTGCACGATTTTTGCACGGATCTGTTTGTACCCTGAATCTTCACAATTCCGTTTTTGCACAAAGTTTCCACGCAACAGATTATTAAGATTTTGCACAAAATCTTCATTACTACGATTTCGCCATATTTTTGCACCGCTCCGATTTTCAAAGGATCCCTCTTTAAATACAAAGTCAATAACTTGAACATCATCTTCATACACGTCATAGATCGGATCTCCATAGATCTCTCGATAGATCTCATGGTTCTCTTCTCTCTCGATAAAAGGACATTCGTTCAGGATAGGATAGATGCTACTACTCACCATGACATCCAGAATCGTCTTCAATTAAGAAATCAAAGGAACATGGTTCTGATACCAACTGATGCAACAAAAGCTTTATAGATAGAACTAGAGATCCGTTGATTCTAAGAATACCCAGAAAACTAGGATAATCACAAGGATCTTATTTAGTCTAAGAATGCCTAAGATCAATGTCTTCTTAAATTCTTTGAGATCACCAATGATCTACCGATAACAAGGAACAAAGAGAAACTATTAAATTTTATTTATCAAATCATCTGAATACAAACTTAAGCCTAGACGACTATATATAAGAAAAACCTAAAACAATAAAGATAATTATCAAAATAATTAATAAAATAAATAATAAGATATTTGGAATATTTTCAAATATCTATCTACATCAGGAAGGAACTCTTTAGTAAAATGTTTTCAATATAAAATTCATAATTTTAATGGTTTTGTAACTTCTTGATGAATGAGCTGATATCACAGAGGAAAAATTACACAATTGATCTTTTGTACGTCAAAATAATGTTCCTTCGATTTCCTTGTACCACTCTTTATCTTTATAATAAATATATATACTCTATCTCTAAAAGAACTATGAATTTTACCATCAATTATAAAAATATTTTCATGATGACCTTTTACAAAAGTAATTAACATGCAATGTTTATATAACATGCCAAACATAAAATAAACGCAAATAAAACCTTCAATTTTATGTATTTTAAAATTGTTATAAATATGAACATGGATAATGACTGAATCGTATATAAACACATTTTTCTAAAAAGTATTATAGCATTGAAAAGTTTTAGGTTATACAAAATCTCTTAAAGAATGAAACATCGAAATTGTCTTCTTATTAAAAGTAAGGAAAATATAATATAAACGCAAATAAAATCTTCAATTTTATGTGTTTCACTAAATATATTTTAGAATAATTTAGAGTGATGAATAGCTCTCTGTTTTATTCTTTAATTTTTATTGTTTTGCTATTTTTATGTTAGAATTTGTCAATGCACACAATTTCTTACATACAATGAAAGGTTGTATTTCGTAAAATTTCTGCAATGGTTAATTGGATTGTAGTGGTTGATCATCAAATGTTTCAATGTTTGGTCATCATATGTTGCAATGGATAATTATCTCACAACAATTGAATATTTAAAAAATTTCATATAAAAGTACAATGGTCTGCTAAAATTATTTAAATGATGTAATTAAATTTTACATAAAAATTAAATGCTAATTTCAAACATATTTGTTAAAGAGTGAACATAAATCAGAACTTATCTTATAGATATTTATTTATTTGTAACCATCGAGTATATATTGTTTTTTTGAAGCTACACATTAGCAACAGGCGATTAAAAGTGTGACTAATACCTTTTCAATAATTTTATAAAAATATAAAGTAATTATGATAAAAAATTTCTTATAAGATGCTATACCAAAAAAATATAATGTATAAGAAAAGTATACCTTCTTTTTATTACAGCTAAGAAAAGTCACATCTTTAAAAATCGTTTATCAAAATTATATGACTATAAAAGATGTTATGATGAAAATTCTTATGTGTAAAAAGTATTTTTACATTTTTAATGGTTATTAAAGTAGTAACTGAGAAATTGTGTGATGGTTTAAAAGAAATGCTTATATAGATTTTGATTAATTAAAAATATCCCTTTTTGTGGCTAAAAGGATCTTTTTATATGGACTCATTAAATATTAATTTTCCTCTTTTCATTCTTTTTTGTGAAAATAATAAAGAATCTACTTGAAATATACTTTTCAACATAATTTAGTAAATTTCTGAATTCTAGCTCTACTAAGGCACTGAAATCTCCATATCATTAGTAAGTAACTTTTGCTTGAATTTTATCGACACCAGTTTTCTTTGTTTGTTATATATTTTAGATGACTTATAGCTTATTAATCAAAACTTCCCCATACACTAATTTTGACTTGTAATTATTTACTAAATAGACAAACTTATATGATGTATGATAAGATACCAATAATTTGACTTTCACCCCCTTCTCTCTACTCTTGGCCTTCTTCTTGGTTTCTCCGCTTAACAGCTTCGGTGGCTTCCTCAGCACCGGAGCTGATATCTTTCTTTCTTTTATGTTTATTGCTTTACCTATTTCGATCATAGCGGTGTTTTCAGTTGATTGTGGACAGTAGTTCTTTGAAATCTCTTTCTTGGATCGACTTTCAGTCTGATTCTGATGGGTTTCTCCTTTAACTGCGTCCGGTGGTGACGGATCTTCTCGATCGTCGTTGTGGCTTGTCCATTTACTCCGCCTCCCACTTTCTTTACTGATCGGTTGGTCTCAGATTTTGCATGCAAGTCACGATCTTCATCTCGGTGCTCTCCGTCTGGATTCTAGCCTCTTGTTGGCCTTGTTGTTCCTTTGGATCTGTTCTGGGTTCGATCCTGTTCTAGTCTCATTCTTGTGATTAGATCTGTCCGGATGTGGATCGACTCGCTCCTTGTCTTCTACCCTGAGGTTTGATCGATATCTCGCTCTCATATGTGGCTTCTTCTTGGCGTTACTTGTCACTTCTTGTCGACGTCGCCTTCGGCCGTGATTGCCGTTATCGAAGCTCTCTGCTCTGTAATCAGCATGTGCTATTCACTATAGGAGGAGTCAGTCATCTTAGATTTGGGTGACTTTCTATCAAAGGTTCTCAATGGTCCGTTGCTGGAATTCAGTTCGTCCACCTTCATGTAAGCTTTGTGTATTTGTATTAGTTTCAAATCCGCTTGTTTGTCTTAGGTGTTGTTGTAGTAAGTATCCCTTGTTAGGGCTTTATCTTTGGGAAAACTTTTTTTTTCGCCGGCAATGTTTCCGGAGTCATTTCGTTGTACGTCCGGCTTTGTGTCTCAATCTTGTATGATCAGATCGGTGAATGAATGAAGATCTTTCAGTGTGAAAAAAAAGATAAGATACCAATACAAATATATAAAGTGAATTTTTAATATAATATTTTCCTGAAATTTAGGCTAACAATTTTATATTTAATAATGAAAATTACAAAAACACTAAATAAAAGGAATTAGATTTTTGCTAATGGGATTTTTGGAAAGGAACTATGAATGTATTATGAATTTGGTTGCCAAAATTGTATTATGAATTTGGTCCCTCAAAATTTAAATACTAAGATTATTTCAGCATGAACACCACAACTGTAATTGTAACTTGGTAACAAATTAGTATCACTGAGAGAAAAAGTATACATAATTAATATGATGTTTTCAAAATTGTTATGTGTATATGAGATTGTTATGAAATATGAACTTGGACAATAATTAAATTGTGCATGAGTACACTTTTCTTCAAGAATATTTCAAACCTTCTCTCTTTTTTTTTTCTTCCTTATTTCACTGTTTTTATTTTAGTGATGGATTTCGCCAATGCACACATTTATTATAGTAATCAAAAATTACAATGATAAGTTCTTAATATTTCAGTGGTGTAGCGGTTGAAATGCCTGTTCACCAAATATTGTGTTACAATGATTGATCATCAAATGTTGCAATTGTTGATAATCAAAAGCATGACTATACGTTGTTACTGCTGTTTCTCACATGTTGTAATGGGTTGTTTGTGGATTTATGGTGGTATAAATTTCCGATTCCATCCCTTGAAAACGGGTGAAAGGATTTAGCGAGACAGTAGTGTTTCAATCTCTTCGGTGCACAAGCCAAACGGAGGAAAAACACCATTAACAGTGTTTCTTAAGTTTTTTTTTTTTGACTAAAATTGTTTCTTGACTTGTAAGCTATTAATTATTTAATTGTTAAGTTTTTTGAAAAATATTTCATTGTTAAGTTTTGGGAGGGATACAAAGCTTCTCACAACTTTAGCAAGAACCATGTCTATATCAATATTTAGTTCTGCATTTCACGGCCCTGAGTTTCATAGACAAAGACTGTAGAAAATGAAGCATTGTGACACAAAACATCAGAACCAAAACCTCATGTAAAATAAATAAGTTTTCAAAGACCTCACGTCATTGGAATATTTTTTTAGCACAAAGAACTTGCTGTTACAATCACTGAACGTAGTAACCTCTTGAATAAATCTCATCCTTTAACTGATCTTTTCACAGACAATCTTCTGGCAACAAACAAAAAAACAGCAAAAGTTCAAAAGACTAAGTGATTGACAGGAACTCAAAGAGCATATCCCAATATTCAAATGATATATCGATTAAGTAGTCATGCCCTTTCGGCAACTTTGACTATTAGAGGCCTGACCTCTTTTGCCCTCATGTGGATGTAATTTTCTTTAGTTATTTCTTCGCTATGTTAGCGCTCATTGTTCATCATCTATATACTCTGTTTTCTTGGAGTTTCTCAAAAGGATTCTTCCTGTTTAGAAAGAATAATTGTCTCAACACTAAAACCATAAAAATAACATCTGATAAGAATCAAACCTTTCACCTATTGCTACAGAAACATACCTTATTCCGTTGTGAGTCGACTACGGGTCTATAAAGAGGATGGTCCCTCAACCTATACCAAACAATTCATCAGAATCTGTCATCTCTTGTAAGCAAAATATGTTTCTCGGCACACATTATCAGTTGCATCAATTTAGTGGAAAGGAGAGCGGGCAAAAGAAAAAAGGGATCGACCAACGGCAACGAATATCCAGAGAAAAAAAGAATTGATCGAAGTTGGATGTGGGAGAACAGAGAGAAGAAAAATCTGAAGTGACAAGGCCAGAAAGTGAGAAACTGATGAATGAACTAAATCTACAAACATATACAATCTATTATATTAATAAGTTTTTGAAAAGAGATGACTCTTCGGAGAGATGATGACGGTTTTGCAATTTGGGTAAACGGCGCCTTTGAGAAGTTATGATTTGGTTGGTTGAAGTGAATCGCTGACATCATAATTTTATCGTAAACAAAATCTTATCCATCAGAATTATAAATTCATAACCAATTCTATCGTTAGATGTTAGTTTTTTTTTCTTATAAAAAATGATGACGTCAGCCGGTAAAAAATCAGGTTTGCTATCCCGAATAGAACACGTCGTCCATTCAATCTAGTCCGAGTGAAATACCAAGAAGGCCAAAGTGATTCATATCATTCTCTTAAGACGTTTAAAACAGATCAAACAACAATGCATGAACCTTAAACATCTTTTTTATTTGTAAACAATTAAAAATCCATGAAACAGAAAATAGAAGAAACTTTTGAAAGCCTATTCTTTCATGACCAAGGCTGTTCTTGATTCTAAAGCTTCAATCCTCTCTCTGATTACACTGATCCTCTTCTCAACCACATCGGCTGCTTTGATCAGATCTTCCGAGTAATCAGCATCATGTATATCCCTAAACGCAGCAATCATCCCAAGTTCCATCGCACGGCTATGCATCTGCTCTTTCTCCAACTTCTTCTTTGCGTCTTGGATCATCCTGGTCATGAGATCCTTCTGGTCCATCATGTATTTGGTCTGCTTCTCCTTGGGGAGTGCGTTGAACCGGTTTAGAAGAACACGAACCTCTTTGCGGTTGGGCCAAACCTCAGGACCATCCTTGTAATCGCTGTAGATGATGGCGCAAGCGCGTAGACCGCAAAGAACGGTTAGTTCATTGATCTTCTTCAGTATGCCTTCTTTGCGTTTTCTGAACGTGACTCGGCGAGTGGACTTGTCAGAAATCAATTGGTGTGTAACTTTTCTTCTTCCCATGGTGATGAAAAGAATGAGAAGGAGGTGAGTTTTGTGTGTTTTAGAGGCCAGATGGGTATAATGTTATATAGAGTTTCTAACTTTGATATTCTGGCTCGGTCTAAGTCCACAAAGAGGTTATACAACAAATTATAGAAAGGTTTTAAAGTAAAAGAATACATATAAAGGTTTAAGGTAAAATAGCTATAAAATCTTTCTAAATAAAGAAGATTTCAATCCAAAGATATACTTTCTCATTTTATTATGTGTGTTATGTTGCTTGGTCTAGAGAATCTGCAGGATAGGAAAGGTTATATTTGCCCCATAAATGCTATATTAAAAAGTTTGAACATTTTTCAAATAGTTAAACCAAGTAGAAGTACATATGATGTGTCGTAGAATCGTATATGCATACACAATATTACATATGTATATACAAGTAGTCAAGTATAACTATTAGGTCTGCGACTTCGGGTATTCGGAACGGTTCCGGATAAACCCATTCGGTACCAAGTATATTGGTTATTTAGGGTCTGACTGGTGTAACCGCAGCGGATGCGGGAGTTTGCGGATGCGGGTGGTTGCGATTTTAAGCGTTTTCTAGAGATTTGTACGACTGGTACAACAATTAGAAATTGATGCGTTTGCGAGACTTTTATGACTGGTAAACTACCAAACGCAACGGCTGTTAAATAATAACTTAACAATGTTTACATTTTATATAATTATAAAAGTATTAAAAATCATAATATTTTAATAAATATAAAAATTATATTTATAAAATCATAATTTTTAAATTTTTAGCTGGAACCAGCTTTTGATTTTAAGAGGTTCGGAGCGGTTTGAAGCGATTTGTAGCGTTTTCTGTGATTGTTTCAAAACGCCAACAACCGCTACCAACCGTAAAAGCTGTGTTTGCGGGTGGTAGCGGGGAAACCAGTCAAGCCCTTAGAAAATGTATTTAATGGGTATTTGGTCGATTTACGGTTCAGATTCGGATCGGTTCCGACTGGTTTCAGGTATACAATTTTAAACCTAAAATATTATATTTAATTTATTTTTCTATTTTTCTATTTTTTGAAAAGAAAAATAAATTGAAATCGTATATATTAATTATATGTAAATAAATACAACAAAACTGAAGTAGCCTAGTGGTATTGCACATGTTATTTTGCCTTTCAAACCCTCTTTTGACGCCCATGTAATACATTTCTATGTGTTTTTACATAGAATTTGGTTTAAATCGGGTACCCATTCGGTTTCAGATAAAAACCGAACCCGACATAATATCCATAGTTATTTATATAAATATCCATCGGATAAAACCGTATATACCAAAATTAAAACCGAATCGGTCCATTTTGGAGATATTCAGTGCCAGGTCAGTCGCAGGCCTAACTACTATTATTAGAGCAAGTGCATTGAAGATTCAAGGGAGAAGTTCACACGGTTACCGAGGAGAAAAAATATTAAAATAATCATTTATTTGTGAACCCGTATCGCTGCGCCTCTTCCGCATGAACCCGGGTCGTTACTGTTTCGCGGGCCCCATGCCATATGGCGGCCCGCGATTGATCAATTTATTTATTATTTAAAAAAAATCAAGTGAAAAATAAATAATAAATAATAAAAAAACTCAAATTATAAACCCCAACCGGCGGTTCATGTGCTTGCTCTTAGATCAGCAAAGGAAATGACATACGTCAGTCAAAATTTAAATTGGTAATAAAATTCTAATATACTCCAATAAAAAAATCCAACTTAAAAGAAAATTGGAGACTCTTATGTACAATTATATCCGAAGGTAGACATAAATTTATAAATGTTTAAATTTTTTTATTAACTTTGTGATTAGATATTTTAGCATAACTTTGTGATTTTATATTTTAACATAACTTTGTGCATGAACTAGTATCATAAGGGTCCCTTTTAGATAATTATTTGGTAATAAACTAATAATAGCTATGCATAACTAAATATGTGTGCAATTCACCAAATATATTATTTTCTAATTAATATATGTATCAACAAATCCAAACTATTTTAATATGGTAAAACATATATGAGGTGGCAAACAGTATTTAATTATATTTATTAAATTACAACAAAAATTTCGTACATAATTTTTCTACAAAATTATTCATAAGTATTCACATTATTAATTCGAAATCTCTTTTGGTCATGTATATTATTTTACCAACTAAAATTTTAACAAACATACATCATTGACTAAAGATAAAGCGAGAGATAAACGAGACAAGAGACTATAGAACATGTCCCTCCTCCTCCATTCTGTCCTCTATACTGATGACTAGATTTTATTTTCTTCTATAGACGTTTTGTCTTTGTTTATAAAGAATGTTTTTTTGAAAAAAAAAAGGAAAAAAAACACTTGATTATAACAAAAAGTAGTTAATTATTAATGTTCTGAACAAATAAGACAAAAACTATACATTACCTTAAGCAAAAAGAAAAACAAAAAGAAAAGAAAAGTTTTTTGAGAACTGTTTCTAGATATGTTGATGCTTAGGCCTTAGGGCATGGCATATAAGTAACACTCAACATATTGAATTTAAAACGACGAACGGACTGAACGTTATCAAGTCATGTCCATCATGTAGAGTCACTGACTCACTGTATTATAAAATTGGTTCATAACTCCATAATCAGAGGCAACGTGATGACTTGCTCCTAAGGCCATGTCCATCGATGATTCTAAAAGAGGTTTTTAAACTGTTTGTGGGACCCACTGACACGTGGGTTCCAAAAAAAAGTTAAAACCGATTCCAAAAGTAACAAAATTAGAATCGGTTTTCAACTTTGCGGGTCCCCATCGACATATACTATGATGTGGTTTATTTATTTTTTTTTTTTTTGAAAAAAAAAAAAATTAGAGAACCCCATTTTGGGCCTCCACCTATGGACATTGTCTAAGAACACCCTAATCATAGCTTCTTAGACAGTTTTTCATCTAAAAATAATAATAACTAGTTAATAAACCACGCCATATGCAGAATGATATTTTATAAAATATTTATTATATGTAAATATATTTTAATAATTTGATCAGACCAAAATTATAAAAATATCTATTTTTTATCAATTCATATATGATACATATTTTTATAAGTTTCAAAACCAAAATATTAATATAATTATGATATATAGTTTAATTTAAACGATATTAAAATATATCAGTTAAATGAAAGTTTCTACTCATATGATTTTACTATCATTTGTATTTTGTTATACAAAACTTTAAGCCATTGTTCAAAAAATTTAAATGTGAAATTTTTAACAGTTTTAGTCATTTATACTCGTTTCTTAAAATTCAGAATATAACATATGCAAAAAATCTAAAATTTTATTATATGATTAATGTGATTGTTTAAATTATTTTAAAAATAGAAGACTAAAAAAATGATAGAGGATATGAAATCTTAATTATTCAATTCATTAAATGTCATATATATTATAATCACATTAGGTAATTTTATAACTTTTTATTTAAGGAACAAAATAAGAATGAAGATTTTTTTTCTTCGGATTACTAATTAATTTAATGATTAGTTGAATGAGAAATATTAATATATGTTTTGATAGACAACTTTTTTTTATCAAGTTTTGATAGACCAACTTTTTTAAATAAAATTCTAAGAATCATTTTAATGATGACAATTATCATAAAAAAAATATGTGAGAGAAAAAGAAAAAGCGAGAGATGGTTTCTAATTTGAGACTCAAATAAAATTGAGAGAGACCAGCTCTAGACTTGTTATTAATTCAATAATTTAATCATTTTCTAAATATTAAAATTTAATTCAATAAATAAATAAATTTAAAATACTAATGTATTATACTTCAAAAACTGAGTTTGAGTATCTCAACATTGCTGATCCTCTAAGTTGATTACTTACGGTACATAATACACCCATAAAGAGATGACTGCCATGCATGCAGATTGATGAATATGGTCTGAAGCGTCATCATAAGTTGTGTGTTGGCGTCTTGTGTGATGAAAATTGAAGTTACAAACTGAGGAGAGACAGACAAGATCGTGCATATTTCAGCTTCCAGTTTTGCAATGATTTTGATGCATCCTGCTGCACATTTTGAAAGCACTTTGGGTGGGTGGGTGGGTGGGTTAAGACAATAAGACTCAAAAAAACCAGTTTCGGTTTTAAAATATGGTTTCAGACTTTCAGCAAAGGCGAGGTTTTTTCACCATCTCCATAATTTTTTTTTAACAATCGAGTCAAGTTTCTAGGAAATTAGGCCCACACTTCGGCTCATTTAATTTCTATATAGTCAACAAGAATCTTAATGTTAATAGCCCACAAGCGTCTTCAGACCTTGAGTGTGGTTAGGAACTTGAGAAACTAGAGAAACGTGAGTTGTTCACGTAACACGTTCATCATTAATGTTTTCATACAAGTACAAATTTAAAAATATGCCTTTGTACCTGTTGTGTCAAGTTTATAAAACAATATTAAAACCTAAATTTTCATTAAGAACCCGATCCCATAAAATGTTTATATACAAAACTAGTTAACTAGGATACTTAATGTTGAAATATAGGGTTTTTCAGCAACGTTGAAATATAGGTTTTCTTCTATTTTTTATGCAAAATCATTAAACTCATATAGTCTTTGTCTTTCAACTATAGTTGTCTCAACTGATGGCATAACCAACAAAAATAATGAATTAAAAATTTGAAACAACAAAAACTAAATTATATAGTTATGAGACAAAAAGACAAAGGAAAAATATGGGTAAAAAGAAAATGACATATGATGTGTAATGATAAATTGGAATAAGAGAAAAAAAAAACTATTTTGTGACTAACTTTTATTTAATGTTTTCACTTTTAACTATTATTTAAAGTAAAAATGTACTATTAGTTACTAATAATATAATTAACTTTAATAAATTTATAAGTATTGTTGAGAAGTCCATGAATGTAATTCTAACTAATAATACCCAATAAATAATATTTAGATTAAAAACCTTACAAATTTTATTTATTATAATTAAATACTAACAAAAGAAATTTTAAAAATATGAACTTTTAATTTGAATGCCTTAACTGATGGTTTGGGTGGCTTTCCCTCTAAACCGGTCCTGATATAACAAATCTTATAAAAACGAGAGACAAATCTACAATCAAGAAACAAAAGTAATCACAAAGTATATGTGTCAACATGAATTTATCATTCTCAAAATCGAAAATTGGTGGCAACAAATAGGTTTGCATAGTCAGGAATTTTTGGCTTGCATAGTCTGAAAGCCAAAGTAACAGTGAAAAGTGAAAACCCAACTCAGTGGTTGGCGGCTTGGCGCAATAAGCCTGTAACACAGCCGATAAGGTTTGCAACTCGAGAATAAAATAACAAATTGAGTATTTCAAAACTGAAATATGAAAATAAAAGATAAGCCCAAAAAATAGCGGGACCACACTTAAAACAAAAGGTTTAACCAATATTTTGTTGTCTGAACATGGACTATAATTTTGAGATGCACGTTTAAAATCCCTTCAAATATCTAATCTTGGCGTAAATGAAAAGAAGAAAATAAGGTGACTTCTAAACAGAAGATCGATATATGTTCGAAAACGCGGACTAGACGGCCGCCTGGCCAGCGAGTATACAACTATATGTTTGGCGGTTAGTTACCGCGGTGGATTGACCCTAATCGGTTATGAAATCGGAATTTTTCAAAAAAAGTTTTTTTTTTTTTTTCGTTTTGTCTTACAAACATGTTAATTTGAGTTAGATCTATGAAAATTTGATAGAATTGAGTTATAAAGTGAAGAAATCGCGTGTTAATGAGTGAAAAAACTGGAAAAAGATGGTTTATGAAGAAGATGATTGCAAAAATACCATTATGCCTTTCTTTAAATAAAAAAATAAAAAATAGATGAAAAACATTGATAAGAGTCGAACCCGGATACAATCAATCACTAGACAAGGCAATAATCAACTGAGCCAGCGCGGATTTTTGGTTATTAATCACATATTTTATATTTGTAAGTGAAAAATACGTAATATGTTTATAAACTATTCCCAAATTAGTCCCCAATATTTTGTCAACTCGCTAAGCCCGGACCGACCACCCGACTCACGCCTAACAAGATTTCGAACATGGATTTTCTTTGGTGATAACACAATAATTCTTCTACAACCAAGTCCCAACAAAGCTAAGGAGCATTGGTCTTCGCGCTTTGTTTGAGTGCCCTGTGTCATTCAAGCTTCATATGCAGCTTACTCATCACTGTGATTGATTGAACTACCGGAAGAAACGGTGGGGAAATCTGATTCAACACTAACATAAACTGAGCTCGTGCCCATAACTTTACTTGTTGCTCGCCGCTTTCAACTCCATTACTGTCATTACGTTCTTGTTCATCTCCAAGTTGTATGTGTATCGTCCGGTAGAAACCAAGTCTAAGAAATCACAATACAAATTTGTTGCCTTTTATATCATAAATCAATTTTAGCTTGTACTTTAACGTGTTTATAGTTTGATTTATTTTAGCTATAACTTTGATGCTGGTTATATTGCTGCCTTTTATATCATACCCGAAAACGGAAGAGTTGGGAATATCGCACCTGATGTTTGCTGATGATATAATGATCTTCTTTAATGGCGGAGAATCCTCTTTTCATGGTATCACATAAGTTCTAGAGCTCTTTGCCTCTTGGTCAGGCCTGAGGATGAACCAGTCAAAGACACAGCTCTTCTCTGCCAGTTTGACTCGAGAGGAATCCTCAGCAATATCGGTATGGCTTCACCAGTGGAGCACTACCGATAAGATACTTGGGCCTTCAGCTCATGTCAAGGAGACTAAAAATTTTTGAGTATGCAGACCTTCTTGACAAAATCACCAGGAGATTCAAGGTGTGGGGTACGGAGACCCTCACCTTCGCAGGACGTGTTGAGCTTATTCGTACCATCATCTCAGGACTGGTTAATTTCTAGATATGAACATTCATTCTCCCTAAAGGATGTTTAAGGCGCATCAAATCTCTCTGCTCTCGCTTCCTATGGACATGAGACGTTGACTCTGCTTATGGCATAAAGGTTTCTTGGACTGCTTGCTGCCTCCCTTAATCAGAAGGAGGATTAGGTCTGAGGCGTCTAACGACCTGGAACTCTGTTCTATGTCTTCGATATTACTGGCTACTGGTTTCAGAGGATCAATCAATGTTGGTGAAATGGCATAAACATCACCACATCAAAAACTAAAGCATTTGGCAGAAACCCACTAACCCGTGGACTTGGAATGCGTTGTTGGGTCTCAAGCACTTGCGGAGAGGTTTATCTCCCATAAGGTCAGAAATGGTGCTGGTACTAAGTTTTGGCTGGATTCTTGGACTCCCTACGGTAATCTATTGAAATTCATTGGAGTAGGTGGGCCTAGACAACTAAGAGTCCCAATTCAGACATCTGCGGCAGACGTCTGTTCGGATGGACACTGGAGACTTTCTACTCCCAGATCAGAAAATGCTTTGTCGCTCCATGTCTATCTCACAACCATTCCTCTCCCAGATCCGTTGACGGACAACGACTCAGTGGATTGGATAGTGAATGGGGCTCGCTATCCTGCCTTCTCTGCCAAACCTTAGGCTTCTTCGATTTGGTTCAAAGGAGCGATTCCAAAAATGTCATTTAATATGTGGGTTGCACTGCTCAATTGGCTTCTTACAAGAGCAAGGATTGCAAGGTGGTCGCCTCAACAATCACCTTTATGATGTTTCTGCAGTTCTCTCGAGGAGACCTGTGATCACCTACTTCTCACTTGTGCCTTTAGCGTTGAGTCCTGGTCCCAAGTTCTCATTAAGCTAAATCGCGCAAGCACCTTCCTCTCCAAGTCGGAACTGATGTCTTAGATTCAACACGCATCCTCTCTGGCCTCAGCCACCCTCAAGCAGCTTGCAGCCCAGGTCACAGTCTTCTATGGAAGCAGCGCAACAACGTTCTTCACAACGACACCTTCATCCCAGATAGTCTACCGTCTCATCGACAAAGAAATCCGCAACATCATTTCGCTTAGGAAGGATAGAAGGAACTTTCAGGATCTTATGCTTTTGTGGCTTGCTTGAATACTTGTTGTCTTCTTACAGGTTGCATCAATTTCACTGTCTTGTTTTTAATCTTTTTTTTGTCTTGACAGCCTACTCCCTTCAGATATATTAAGTGTATGTCCGGAACTTTCCTTTTGAATGATATTAACAAGTTAGCAAAAAAAAAATTGATTTGTTTTATTTGTGGTTCTAACCTATAGGTTCATGTGCTTATCATTTGAGTTGTCTTTTCTATTTTGTTTGTGGTACCAACACGTTTGGTTTTACTTTTGGTTAATGGTTAGACAACAACAACTTTTTTATATAAATAATCACAGCCTTTAAAAATTGTATGATAATCCAATTTTTGTCGTATATAACACGAGCGAAACCAGCAGTGATAACCTGTCGGTAAAAAAATGAGGCAAAGTGTAAAATCCACAAGCAGCAGTAATAACCTGGCGGTAAAAAAATTGAGGCAAGAATCCATCAAATCTAGTTGAATTGTGCCAAAAAAAAAACTAAATTACTTTTTGCATAGTCAGGCGACATAATTAATGCTTTAGAGTTTAGGCCTTATTTAAAAACTCACTCGGGATCGGATTATTCATGTATACTGTTTTTAAATTAGATTACTCGGAATTCGATCCAGGATCTCCTTGATTAAGTAAAGAAAACATACTCCAAAAAGGTAAATTTAAAAGACTACTGTATTTAATAATAAAAAAACCAATGTAATATATGGACAACTATACAAAATTACAAGGTAGACTTTCTTTTCCACAACGGATTAATATTCATCAAGAAGCGAATACATACAAAAGCTGAATGAAAAAGAAGATATCTTCGGAAGACAAGGCAGATACATAACTAATAATAAATTAATAAAAGATTAATTGTAAGTTGTAACAATGGAACAATTTAATAACATTTTCTTTTATTGATAAATTAACCCCAAAAAAAAAAGAGAAGGCAGACAAAATTGTATGGAACAAAACCCTCTTTGTGAAGACGTGTTCGGTTGAGAAAACTCGGACCTACCATGTGGAGATTGATATTTTCGCGGTTTGAGAGGATAACAGTGGTGGACTCGACGCAAACTTAGATTTGGTTTTGTTAAAAAAGATAATAGAATTGGCAAGTTGAGTAAGTGCCTGGATTTGATTTTGATCTCAGGGCAGAACCATCAACTTACTTAAGATGGGGTCTACATCATAGCAAATATTTAGATTAAAGGCAGTTATATAAATTATATATTAATTATTGAAGAAAAATACTTTGGTATATTACCCTGCGTCCGCCCTTGTAGCTTCTACTGATTGGTTTCACAGTTCCAAGTGGTCCATTGGTTTTAATATATTTCCAAAATATTCCATAATCATCTTCAGTTATGTTTTTGTCCAAATTGTGTATAATAGTGCCAATAAGTCTTATCTTCCTTGAAAGAGCTGAAGAATGGACCGACAGAATTGATGATTTCGTGGTAGGACGACCAACAAAACTGATGAACTGATTTAAAAATTCAATCATTACTACTCCGTCCACTTGGAGAACAACTGGCCCAGCCTTGGATCTTGTCGAAAATAACATGTATCAAACCTACGTGTGGTAGCACAAGAGTTGAAGCTATCGGGTTCAAGGCGTAACTCGTCAAGGCTCCGGATCCGATTCTTCCTGCAAACAGTAGCGCTGTGAGTGGACCACTTCGTGTGTCTAACATGGTGAGCTTGTATAAAGAAAGGGTTTGTTCATCTACTGATTAGTATATATGTATTTCAAAGCAAAGAGTAACATAGTAAATTAACGACAAAAGACGTGACCGATAAACAAAACAAAAAGGTATATCTTTGCATGGAATGGAACTCCATAACGAATTGAATCCATTTTTTGAAGAAATAGCCCAAGCGCCGGCCATTAAATTCTTTGATTACGATCGGTAAGGAGTAGTTGAGAATTTAGTGGAAGCAGTTGTACATATTAGACGTTCAGTTGCTACATAAAATGTAAAAAGAATAAGGACTTCGACATTATGTACTAAATAAAGCGGATAAATGTCAATAAATATTTAATTAAAAGAGATAAATATAAATGTTAGATAATTTGATACTAGACTTGAACCCGCACATCCGTGGTGCGGGTGTCGTATCAATTTAGTAATAAATTTAAATTTGTATGAAAATAAATAATTGTGTTATCTAAACTAAAATAATATTTAGATTTGAGTAACATAGAACCAAAAATTACTTTTAGAGCATTTTATTTTATATTTATATTTGCATAAAAATTTATAAATATTTTCATGTTTGCATGGTGATATAAACTTATTAGTTGATATTAATACCAATTAAAGATTATAATATTTAACGAGACTAAATAAAGATTTAGAGATATTTTTATTTTACTTTTATACATTTTACTTTAAGTTTAAAATGTAGTAAATGAATAAGCATATGAATCATATATATATATATATATATGTATGTATGTATAATAAATGAATATCAAATCTAGCCAATATATTTTAGAATCAAATTAAATAACATTTAGTAAACTTTCCATTAAATATGATCAATAGGGGGAATTGTTTAGATTTGTTAGCCACGTAAGAAGGCTTTATTGTTAATAGGAAGGATATGTTAATATTAATTCAGTTTATTAGGCTACTAATTAGATGGTCTAGCTATAACTTTTTTTATAGTATATAAAATTGTACTTCTTTTTTTTAATAGAGAATATATATACTCCTCGTTTCCATTTAGTTGTCATTAATGTAGATTAAAATTTTGTTTCAAAATAAATATTATTTTATATTTTTAATGAAAAAAAATTATTAATTTTATATGATATTCTATTTTTTATTGGTTGAAATATGGTTAGATACATAGATAATGATATTTTTGTTTAGAAAATATACAAATTAAAAAAAAAAATTCTATGTGCACAAACCTAAAACGACAACTAAAATAAAACAGAGAGAATAAAAAAGGTAATCATGAATATTACCGACCATTTGTTTATATGTGTTTCACTTGATTTTCATTACATTTTTTTTGTCTAGAATTCGTACATATTTTTGTTTATAAAGCTTCGTACATATTTTAATGTTCCAAGAGATCGTTATCTTTTTTTGTGTCCCCAAATGATTCCAATCCTTGAAACTATTATTATTTATAAATATCGATTACTACATTCTGCCACCGCAATCATATTATTTACCTATCCACGAAAAAATCGCAACTAATGAACCCACAAAATATGGATCAATAAACGGTATGCACAATTTGAATGTCATCTTAAATTACGCATGCAAGCTTCTAACCAGTCAAACTCTTTTTTTTTTTGTATATCAGGAGGTGGTCTAAATAATCCCTCCAGACCTGGGATCATCCGGCGCTAATACCATTTCTGGCGTAAAACACACCCCTCCTAATACAAGTCAAATCCGAGTGACAATAGTTACAGTTACAACTTTTTTTACCACCAGAACTAAGTCGTCCTGGTACCGGTCAAAATCATCACAACACATTATATGGTTATTGCTATAATCTGAATCTTTAATGACTGTTGTATTCCTAATTTCACATATGAAAGGCACTGTAAGAATACAAAATTGAAAATCATCTTTGTGACGCAAGCAATGACACAACTAACAATTTGTAACGTTTAGAATATAAACAAATAAATTAACATAACTAAAACAAAAACAGATTAATTCTGAAATGGACAAATATTAGAAAATAACATCCGGACAAAATATTAGCAGGACCAGAGATAAAGCAACAAAGGAAGAAAAAAAAAAGTTAGCAGGTTCGTCCCACTCCCACATGCATTTGTTGGTCTAAACGTAATATAGTATATACTTTTTCTCATGAACTTTGATCATCACCTTAAAAGTGTACAAAAGACGTGACAGCTAAATAGTAAGCAAGGACAACCAATAATTGAATCGTGAATACACTGAATGTTTTTTCCATTTAGTTTTTTTTTTTCTTATCTAAGAGGAGTTTGGACCTTGCAGCCTTGAACTTTGATCTCCTCTTGACTCGAACCAACTTTTGTTGATACCAAATGACAGGGCATAAAACATTTTTTCATTTAAGTTTCGAACCAGAACGCAACAACAGTAACGCCTACCAGAAACCAATTAAACTACCAAGCATGTGCTTAAATCAACTAGTGTACTACGTTGGTCATTTAATCCTTTTTAATAAAAGTATTTAGGACACTTATCTTAAAACGTATATTTTTAAGTTTTTGTCACAAAAGAGCTTCAAAGAGAAAAATAATCAAAAGAGATTTTTTTAAATAGGGAAAAGACTTCTTGATTTATAGATATAAAAATAAAAATAAATAACTAAAATAAATAAATAAAAATAAATAAAATAAAAATAAATAAAATAACTAAAAATAATTTTATATAGTTTTGAATTATATATTTTTAAATTCGAACTTTTCTATAATTTTTTCGATTTTTTCAAATTTTCTCTTTAAAATTCGTAAATATTTTTTAGAACTATTTTTAAATTTTTTTTTTTTATTTATTTTAAAAATATTTAAAAAAAATTTTTTTTATTTATTTTAAAAATATTTAAATCCCACTTCCAAAACGTCACACCTTGACTCTAAACCTAAGTCTAAGTTAATTAGCCCTAGTAGTATAAATGTATATTCACCCTCTAGTGAAATCTTTTTTTGTTATTTTCTTCTTTGAGGATTTTTTTGTGAAAATAAATTAAAACAGCTATCCTATGGAATTTCTCAAGTATTTATTTATAAATGTGATGCGAGGTAATTATCTAACAGAAGTACTGTTAAAAATGCATTCCAGAGTTGTCAAGTCAGTTATTACTTAGTACTGATTATACTGTATTTAATAAAACCTTTTAAAAAAATCTAAAAACTAAACTGACAAGTGGTAACAATTGATATTATACACCAAAAATCAATAACACAAAAATAAGTACAATACCTTCAATATGTATTCACATAAAAACTTAGGTTGTGTATGCATGAATCTTGATTTGATTTAATATCATGAATCATGATCCAACAACCACTGTTAGATATAAACTCCACTTTTGACATATAAAATGATAAATAAACAACATATCAGAGGATTAAAATATAGCTAGTGTTATTTAAAAAAATATATCAGAGGATTAAAATATTGTTAGTGTTGTTCAAAAAAAAAAAAAACTCGTGTTTTAGCAAAAAAGAAATGAATATAGCGCGTGAAACATCCGTCCATAAAATAATGGTAGATAGTCACAAAAAATAAATAATGGTAGACTGATATTTATTATACGCTCTGCGACGGTTAGGTGGACCAGGGATTACGTTCATCATATCGTCTCCAAAGAGATTCTTTATTTCACTGGCGACAAGAAATGGCCATAGAGGAAGAAGTCGCATTCCTCGAAGATTACGTTAACGATTCAGTAGACCACCGTGGAGTTCCCGCTGGAAAACTTTCCACCGGTGGATGGAGATCCGCTTGGTACATTATTGGTGAGAAGACATAACAAATACATCGAATCTTTTTCTGTTCTTGAAATTTCATTTACGAGTTTCTTTTTTTTCTTGAAAATTTTTTAGGTGTGGAGGTAGGAGAAAGATTTGCTTACTTTGGGATTGCCTCCAACTTAATTACTTACCTCACCGGACCTCTCGGGCAATCGACGGCGACCGCTGCCGTAAACGTGAACACGTGGTCGGGAACGGCGTCGATGCTTCCTGTTTTAGGAGCTTTTGTGGCAGACGCTTATCTTGGTCGTTACCGCACTATAGTGATAGCTTCTCTTATCTACATTCTCGTATGTTCCTTCTCCAGCTCCATATTATAATTTTAACCGATTTAAAAATTTTAATAAAAAGAATCTGATTCTTTCAAATTTTAATTATTTAATTCTTTTATTTCAAAATTTTATTTTGTTTATATCTTAGTTCAAAATTTTAAAGAACAGAAACACTTGACCTAAAGACGATTTTTTTTTTGGTTTTGTATAAATTTACATTGAATTAAAAAAAAAAAATTCTAAACAAAAACATGTGATCTTATTCGATCAGTAATGTACTTGTAGGTTTTTTTTTTCAAATTAGATTTTAAATATTAGTTTGATTTCAGGTTAAACTTGAAGTGCTTTTAAGTTAAAAATACAAATGTAAGTATATAACTAATAACACCTTATATATTTGGTGATTGTTATTACAGGGACTAGGACTATTGACCTTGTCGGCTTTCTTAATCCTAATAAGAATATCAGAGCAACGTAACGATGCAGTTAAAACGTTTTTCTTGGTGAATATACTTTTCTTCTGCTCTCTGTACATGGTGGCGATCGGACAAGGCGGCCACAAGCCTTGTGTTCAAGCGTTTGGTGCGGACCAGTTCGACTCTAGAGATTCAAAGGAGAGAGTATCTAGAGGATCGTTTTTCAACTGGTGGTTCATGACTTTATCTGCCGGAATCACTTTATCTTTTCTCGTGGTGGTTTACGTTCAAGACAATATTAGCTGGGCGCTTGGGTTTGGGATCCCTTGTCTGTTCATGGTTATGGCTCTTGCTCTCTTCTTGCTCGGTAGAAAAACTTACAGATACCCTAAAGAAGATTACAAGGAGAAGAACGCTTTCGCAAGAATCGGTAGAGTGTTCGTCACGGCATACAAGAATCGGAAACTGAACTTAGCTGATCCGGGTTTGGGTCAAGGTCTATTGGAGGATGGTTCGTCTCTGAAATGTAAAGGCTGGCTTGAGTAAGTTTCATAAATTTCTTGAATCTTTGTTTTAGAGTTTGATCTCTAACTTTGAGTGTGAATGACTTCATTTTGACCTAAAGGTGCCTAGGGAAAGCGTTACTGCCAGGAGAAGGAGGTACAGAGCCATGTAATAGAAAGGACGTGGAAGACGCAATGGCATTGGTAAGGCTTATACCAATATGGATCACATCGGTCGTGAGCACTATACCCTACGCTCAGTACTCTACCTTCTTCACCAAGCAAGGCGTTACGGTAGACAGAAAAATCTTGCCGGGCTTTGAAATCCCTCCAGCCTCTTTTCAGTCATTTATCGGTGTGTCGATTCTCATCTCAGTTCCAACTTACGAGCGTGTATTCCTCCCGTTAGCTAGATACATCACCAAAAAGCCTTTTGGGATCACGATGCTCCAGAGAATCGGAGCTGGAATGGTGCTCTCTAGCTTCAACATGGTGGTGGCCGCGTTGGTAGAGACCAAACGGCTTGAGGTGGCTAAAGAGTACGGACTTGTGGATAGACCGGAGGCGACCGTGCCAATGTCGATATGGTGGTTCGTTCCTCAGTATTTGTTGCTCGGGATGATCGATGTGTTCTCGCTTGTGGGTACGCAAGAGTTTTTCTACGACCAAGTTCCAACGGAGCTAAGGAGCATTGGCCTTGCGCTTTCTTTGAGTGCGATGGGTCTTTCGAGCTTCTTGAGTGGTTTTCTCATCACTGTGATTAATTGGGTTACTGGAAAAGATGGAGGTGATAGCTGGTTCAACACTAACTTAAACCGAGCCCATGTCGATTACTTCTACTGGTTGCTCGCCGCTTTCACCGCCGTTGGGTTCTTGGCGTTTTTGTTCTTCTCCAGGTTGTATGTGTACCGCCGTGTAGACCAAGTCTAAGAACAAGAAAAGTCTAGTTGTATCGGCCTCTGATATCATATTCATTGTTCACTACGCATTTGGAAATTTGAACTGATTACCGTAAATTTTGAAAAGTGAGCTCGGAACATACGCTCACGCTGGATCAGTTATACGATCATGAAAAGACTACCAACATGAGAAATTTTTTTTTGATATCCTATGACAGCATTATATGCTTAAGTGCATTAGAAGCTAAATGAGTAACGTATAATATAACCATAAGGATCCCAAAAAGGCACCTATATGACTAGTCCGATCATGAATCAAGATGGGAAAGTAATATTGGTGTGATGAAAGTGTATCTAAATAGTAGAGATAAAACTCCACACTCCTAAGCTCAATCCTCGTAGAAGAACTCTCGAAGACCCACCATTGCAAATACATCTCATTGGAACCGTAACTTCTGCTGAATTAAAAACCCCGTAAACCAAAGCAAGCTAACCAAATTTGAGCTAGCCTAAGCACTGATTTTTGCTTCTTCAAGTTCATCTGTACTACAAGAACCAAGAGCTTTGTTGAGAAACTACAGTTGCAAATTGCAATAAGAACCAATATGTGAATAAAATCAAAGGAGGCAGAGAGCAGCCTTGACTAAAAAACCTGTGAGGTTTTCATGACCAAGACTCTCTTCTGCGTCAGCTACTGCTAAAGCCGATACAATCCACATCTTTGCAGGCTGCCACATAAACATTAATGGATCTTGGATGTAAGTCATGACACATAAGAGTGATCAACGTCCCAAGGAACAAGCCAAGATACCACCAAGTAAAGAAGGGAACTCTTTGCTTTGCTCTCTTGAGTCTCCTTTTCATCAAACTGATCCGCTCAAAACGCCTGAACACACGTGTTTGTTTGTGCCCGCCTTGTGCTACTGCCACTAGACCAATCCACTACTGTTCATCAAATCACTAGACATCAGACTCATCATCTCTTAGCGTTCATAACAAGAAGACCAATAAGAATTATATATGTAAATTACTAAAATCGATGTGGCCCAATATACTGCACACTAAATAACATGAAGGGGCCATACTCTGGCCCAACCTTCTTTTCACACAAACAAGCCCTCGAGATCGGTCGGAAAAATCTGGAGAAGCGAATCTCGGAAGGAGGAAGGAGAAATCAAATCGGAGAAAATGGAAAAGAAGAGTAACGGCGAGTCCGATGTCAACGCCAAATGGGACGCGTGTCTCGATCTCACTGCTCGTCGCGTGGTCTACTCCTCCCTCAGCGGCGCGTTCGCCGGTCTCCTCTTCTTCAGTTCGGTGCTTTTTCGCTCTCTTCTTTACGATTCAATAGCGTTTATACATATCGTGGTTACAAAATGACGTTCTTCTGGCTGATGAATTAGAATAGTTTGTTGTTCAAGATTCGAACCATCTAGATTCTTCTGATCTATGATTAGCTTTTGCTTGTTTTCATGCCAGGGAGTCCTGTAACAAGATGGGCGTCGATTGCTTTTGGTGCTGGAATCGGTATTGGCTCTGCATACGCAGATTGTTCTCGTGTCTTTGATTCTTCATCGTCTGCCACTCTGCTACCTCCACCCAAGAGTTCAGAGACTTCTTATTCTCTATCTCAGGTTTGTCTCTTCTGCTTGCTTTACGCCCTTGACGGTGTGTGGGAATCCTTATACTTGGATCATTTTCTTTCTTCACATTTGGGAAACAATATTGGAAGTTGAAAATGGTGATGAAGTTTAGAGGGTAGCTTAAGAGATAAGTGATTTGAACAAATGCCAGCTTTCGTTTTTACCTATGCTTAGAGATTCTTGAGAAAGGAAGAACAGTAGTCTAGTTTCAAGAGAAAAACACTTAAAAGTAAATGGTCAAAGGCCCCTAACAAGTTCTCTTAATAGTAGTGTCTAATCCCTATCATAGTTACTGAGTTTTAAATTAGAGGTGAAATCAGTTCTAGTCATTTTTTCAACCGTTCACTGTGCAGTTTATACTAATTGACTATTCCAGTCGTGTTATTGTTTATAATCTAGAAAACTCTTACAAAGTAGAATCAAGTAAGTTGATTGTTTTTTTTTTCAATCTTATTGATTGACACCAGGCTGCGGAAGAGTAAGAGAAGGAAGAAGCGTGAGGATAAACCCAAACATTCGTGGGTTTCTAATACAAGAGTTGTTACCTTTTATATGAAACTGGTTGTTGATCTTGCATGACATGGCTTTTGAGATAATATGACCATTGTTGATAAACCTTTGCTTTTCAGTGGTTTTGTGCACACTGACTTATTTACTCATTCTGACTTGTTTTTGGATAAAAATTTTGCGTTCTTCTTATATCTTAAAAGAAAGAAACTCAACATCAATAATACCTCCGGTTTAATTTGCTTGCCTTTACGGTTCCTTTTACTCAATGCTCCTTGATCAAACCAATCGCCTGGTTTAAGAATTAATGATATGTTCTAACAGTTTGGTCCTTAGTTTAGCCTTTTTTCAAGTTGTATGCTCACAGTTGTGATCTCGTCTTCAATATTGATAGTCGGTTAACACATTGTTAGAGTCAAATTCAGTATTTTTGGAATAATGTAAAACTTACAAGCGTAGAATACCTATAACTAATTGGTTATAATGCAGTGTCTCACCAATCAACTTCTTTTACCCAAACTTGATGACGCAATACAATTTTAACGGCTTGGATTGGATCTCGCCATCCACTCTAGCTCATCAGTCGACACGTGTAATAAAACATATTCCTTTATTGTAACACTTAACTTTTTTTTTTGTCGGCTTACTGTAATACTTAACTGCTACGGAAAAAAACACAGTAAATATATAGCGAATTAGCGATCGAAGACGAACGAGTAGCCTAAGAAGTAGAGGAGGAGGAAGATGAATCAGGCTCCGGAGAACGATGTTTGTTCGATATGCCATGGCAATTTCAGTGCTCCTTGCCAAGCTAATTGCTCCCACTGGTTCTGCGGTGCGATCTCTTATACTTGTCTTGTATCGAACCTTAGGTCCTTAGCATCTCGATTATGTTATCTATCTCCCCTGAATCTTCGTCAGTGGAAATCGAGTATTGAGGGTCTTCGAATTGTTTACGTCTAGAATTGTGAACTCTAGTTTTGAGTAATCTGCTGGTTTTAGCTAACATCCATATGTTGATACTTAGTTCAGTCTAATGTGATTGTTAGTTGTATAGTTTCTAATTGAAGCCTTATGGGTCAATTTATATGATTGGCTTCGTCATATATTACTGTAGGAAATGGCATTATGCTTTTGTGGAGGCATGGATCTACATTACGCCCATGCAAATGTCCCTTGTGCCGTCGTCCGATTACTTTGTTGGTTCCTTCTGAGGATACATCGAGAGGTAGAGACGACCCTACAGTCTCCGAGGTTCTTCGCGATGTTCAGACTTACAACCGTGTCTTTGGTGGACAGTCAACTGGTCTGTTTCAGGTATGAGTTTTGGTCTTTCTCCACAATCTCTAAGATGTCGATATCAATATGGAGCAGATTATAACATTTTTTTGGTAATAAATAGTGTAGTTTTAAGCTTTTGAGTTCATCTTGATAGCCAGTTAGGGATTGATGGTTTTACTAGCTTGTTTTCTCTTTTGTTCAGATTTATAAGTTTGACTAGAAAGATTTTAGATTTGTACTGAAGCATTCTCACATGAAACTTCAATTATTGTTTGTGTAGAGGATTCAAGACCTTCCTTTCTTACTCCGAAGGCTGTCGAGAGAAATCATGGATCCACAAAGAACGCTTCCACTAGTTATCAAAGCACGTGTTTACATTGCGGTTAGTGTCATTTAACTATTCTGGACACCATGAAAAATTTATAACGTTTTCCTACTTCAAAAAAAAAAGCTCACAACTTTGAATACTTGATGACATCTGAAACTAAAAGAACTGCCGTTGATCTGATGCAGTTGATACTCAGTGCGATCTACATAATCAGCCCAATAGATATCATTCCGGAAGGTGATTCTTCGATATCATCCCTTGACTATAATCATATAATACATTCTTCTCTTCTGTGACTTGCTTTAGTTACTAATACTTTGTATCCATTTCTTTTCAGCATTCTTTGGGATTATTGGTTTGCTGGATGATCTACTCATAGCCCTGATTTGTTTCCTTCATGTTGCTGCTCTCTACCGATCCGTTCTCTACTTCCGTCATGGTGGTTCTGCATCTTGAATCTCTCTCAAGTGACATGATTACTTGTTTGGCCATTTTTGTTATGTTGATGGTTTTACTATTACAAAACTTAGATAAAACAAAAGCATTTATTTCATTTCAGCAGTAGAAGGTATTGAATTTCTTGAGTAAAAAAATAAACTATATACAGATTTTAATTTCTCAACAAAACCCCATTTTATTAAAACGGTCTACACCGGACTCGCATCACCGACATTATTCTTTCCAGTGAATAACCGATCAAACGGTGAACTTATTGCTTGAAGCAAACCTTTGTGTGGACCAGCAGGCTCCTAACCTCCGTGGATATCCGGAGACTGGATTGACCCGGTCCAGTATGGAGGAGTTATAGAAAACGGTCTTCGGTCGAACCGACCATCTTGATCGAACCGTTCAAAGTAAAAATAGTTTCTTTCACTCCCCAGGCTTCCGGCTCTGTACCCTCGTAACGCACTCCTCGCTTGAGGTAACGCGACCTGGTCTTTTAACCCTTGGTTCACGAGCTGATCGTGTATCTCCTGCGGTAACCTTAGCGTGAACCGGTCTTGATTCTCCTCCGGTTGACCAGTAGAACTCGACCGGCTAAACAATTCGGCTAACTTCCAACCAGTAGACATGGATTTACGTGGCGTGCTCTTGTTACCTGACCAAGCCACTGCGTCAATCAACCGCTTGTCCGGAGAACCCAAACCCCTTCTCCTGTCGTTAACATTCGACGTTCGAGGAGAGTTCTGACCGGATTCTCTAGCTAAACCGGATATCTCGAAAGAAACAGATTCCCCCGGTACAGGAACGAGATTGGCACGGCAGAGAGGACACGTGGCGTGAGAACGCAGCCATGCATCTATGCAACCAGTATGGAACACGTGACAACATCGAGGAATCAACCGCAGCGTTTCATCATCGTCCTTAAACCCGTTAAGACAAACGGGACACTCTAAGGCTGCTTCGCCAATTCTCAACGTCTTCACGGTGGAGTAACGAAACGTTGGAAACGTTTCTATGACAGACGCGTCGAGACCACACGCCGTCTGCCTCGCGTTAAGCCAGTTTCCCGTGTCGCCGGATCTTCCGTCGTCGATCCCTAGAGGTTGCGCGAGACACTTTCGCATGTAGAAGACGGAGACGCATCCAAGTGAGAAGAAAACGCTGACGAATACGATCATGACTATTGCCGTGGTTGGTTTAAACCCTGCTCCTCCTTCAGTTTCGGTGCTTTGAGCGGCAGCGAGCCGTAACAGTAGCAAGAAAGAAGAGTATAAGGTAAATCGTGACATGACAATTGAGTTATCGTTCCTGCCGGATGAACGAGCTTTTTATAAGAACAAAAGCCTCGTGTGATAAATTTTTTAAGGGGGCGGTTCGCTCAGCTTAATGACTACAAGATGTTGAGTTTTGAGATTGTATCAAACCAAAGGCACTACTAATTATATTATTATTTTAAGGAATATTAAGGAAGCAATTGATGGTCAAGAGACGGCACACTTGTTAGAGCATCATTATCGCACAAATCCTTAATGGTTTCTTATTTTTTTTTTCGTTTTTGTCTGATTAAAAAAAATATTAAAAAAGAATCAATCGCGGGCCGCCATGTGTCAGTGGAATCTGCGAACAGTTGAAAAAACCCACTGAAAATGTCTCTTATTTGGCGATTTGAGCATACGGTTTTTGTTATTTTGTGGACCCCCTGTACTTTTTGCTTAAGAGACCCTTCTTTTTGCAGGGATAAAGGTACTCTTATTGCTAACTACGAGACTATCAAAGCAATGCAATACACTTGTTTTTTCCGCTTTGCAAGGTCCGAGCATATCTCGCTTGCATTCCCTCTCAGCCTAGGTCCTTTATGCTCGGTTCAGTGTTCAGTAGTTGATTGTTCGTTTAGTTTGCGTTGTTGTTTTTAATTGTTTCTGCTACTAGTAATCATTGTAAAATCTGTTAAAAAACTAAAATTTAGAGAGCAACATTATTCGTAGTTTTGTAAAATAGAGGTTCTTAAGGGCAAAATATAAATATTTTAATTAAATAATTAAACTTTAATATAAATTAAATAACGAAATTATTAGATGAAGACAAATAGCATTGTGATGAATTTATGAATTTTAATGACGATATGTGGATAGAGAAGTTCTGACAGTTTCTCTCAGGTGAGCTTATTCCCTCTTTTTTTTCCTACAAATTGAAATCTATTGATCCGCAACATACCGATATTCATACAAAAGCTGGCTGGTAAACGAAACAATCCCAGAAACAAAAGTCCATAGAAAGCGGCAACTAGAACCCACACAGGGGTGACTTAAACCCACACCGGGGCAACTTAAGACAAACCATAGAAAATAAAAAGTACATCGACATTAAAACCATAAATGAATAACATCTACGCAAACGCCACATCATAACACCTAGCAGTCTTCAGAAAGGAGAAAATATCAATGATCGGGAGTTACCGCTGCTGCCTATAGCTCGGACACCCGGTACCTTCCACTTCTGCAACCAAACCACAATTATCGTTGCTGCCTCACCCACCAAAGGATAAAACCAAGACCCAGAGACCTCAAACCTCGAGTAGGGGAACACACTGTTCGGTCTATACTCTACGATCTAAGAAAGAAGCTCACCCAAGAACTAAGAAGATGAAGCCTTGCCAATCAAACTCTCCATGAACACACATAGAAGAAGAACCAACGGTAAGCAACCACAAGACAAATTACCCCTAAAAGAAAGACTGCTAAGATACCACCATCAAAACGCTTACTTCCTTGGCTCACTCTGATCAAGTCTCGTGAACCCAAAGATCCACAACCCTATCAACGTGCTAATTACCGTAACTGGAGATGCAACACCAAACACAAACATACCTCTTCGTCTCCTACAACACACACGGCCGTTAGACCGCTGAGAGCAGTGACAACACTACAACACCAAACTAGAGATTCCTCTTGCGCTAATCTAAAAACCAATTTTCAGATCTAAAAGCGAAACATGAAAAAAAACTAGAAGATATAAGTATCAGCAGAAGCAGAAAGACAAGGAGAATCCATCCCCGGTGACGGTGAGATAAATCGACCACCAAGGAAGGAGATCGGAGGCAAAGAAAATTAAGGGAAGAAGAAGAGGAGGAGAAAAAGACTCCGCTCAGAGGCTTTTTGGTTAATAATTGAGACACATTATTATATGTTATTCCCTCTCTTTTTCTATTTTTTTTTTAATTTTTAATTTTTCTTTTAATCCTAGATACGTATTTAGTATCCTCCATTGGACCTGTTCTAAGATAATTTAACATTTTATTTAAAAAAAAAGAATTTTTGTATTATGATGGAGTAAATTACTGTCGTGATGGGAACTCGGCTTAAAACGATACAAATCGGGTAAATTAACCAGTTTATGGCATTGGTTGTGTCTTAGATAGCTGAGGATAATATATATGTTGAAAAGAGGAAATCATATTCAGTCAACAAACAGTAAATGAGGGAGAGATAAATGAAACGTGAGTAAAATGACTGCCGGAGCAATATAGTGAAAATACAGAAAACGGGTTCTCGACCAGTTCGTGAAAATGTAGTCGATCTGAGTGAGAGTTAGAGCAATTATGGTGCATGATATTCTTTCAGTAATTACTCCTACTTTATGAGGGTAGATTCTGCATGTCTTAAGATAGAGTTGTTGGTGTAGGTCATCTTTCATGTTTACTTATGTTGATCTCGAAAGTTAAGCTACCAACTGTTTCATCACGGGTTTGTTAGAAGACCCCAACCGAGCTTCTGAGAAAATGAGTTTTTTTTTATGGGCTGAAACAACACAAATGGGTTTTGACTGTTTTCGGGCCACGCCAACTCGGAAGCTGGCTGACGAGCTCATCTTCAGTAATATATATAAGAAGTTTTTGTGTTGACATTTAAGATTTGTAGAGCAGAAGCTCCACATATCTTTCTAAAATGAGATCAAAATTATCCATAATATGTCAATTTCAACCTGAATATGGTTATAAGAAAAGCTTAATGTGGTCTTAGCATTGTAGGTCAATGCCACTACACAATGATAACGTCTTAAGTGTGAAGATTTTGAGCTGTAAATGTAACTATGGTAAGTAGTTATAGCTACAATCATATCTTTTTCACATCTTGGAAAATAAGGATTTAAAATTTATGTTTGCTACAGTTTTTGTAGTTTTAAAAATTAACTTAAAACGGCTATAAATTACTTAACTCATATGAGTAGAAAATTTGTGATCATCTTTTTTTTTAATTATAAAAAGATATAAATAATCGTAAACTCATATGAACAGGAAATCTCATTTAATAGATATTCAGATTAAAATACATATCTATTTTAATATCATTTGAATTAAACTATATACCATATAAAAATATTAAAATTTTGAAATTTTCATTTAACAAATCTTGAAAACTTATTTTAATCTCACAATTTGCAATTAATTTTTAACAATTGTATGATATACAGATTTAACAGAATTCCTATAAACTCAAGGATGGCTTCGATTTGCTTGAAGCGTTTTACAATGAACTGAGAGCCCAAGACCTTCGCAGGGCCATAACGACTTCTTCCAATATTGAGAAGAGGGTGTTTTTCAGTGCCAAACCTCCGGCGTGTCGCAAGGGAAATTCATGAGCCTTTGGAGATAACTTTCCCAAATGAAGTGAGATATGTAATCTAGCAATACAAAATAAGATCTTAATCCATGCACTAGAGGTGGGGTTCCAAGAATGAGAAGTATGGCTTCTCAGAAGAGTGTCCTTGCGGGAGAGCTTGTGCCGTCAAGCCATTTGATCGGAGGTTGAATAAAAAACGGCTCTTTGAGTTTCATGTCAGAGAAAAAGAGTCTTTTGACAATTTTAAGGTTTTATCAACTGATTTGGAAAAAAAAAAGAATGTATTAGGTCAACAGAGTACATTCGAAGGTTTTGAGAGATTGATGGGGGCAATGAACATAAGGTGGAACCTCATGCCACTGCACTCAGAATTTGAAGTATTTATTTGGGCTATGGAAAACATGATAACCATTCAACAATTACAAGTAAGATTTACGGCATATCTCTCTGATTTGGTAAAGTTGGTTTCTTGACAAAAAAGAATCACATATGCGTTTGCAATATATATGCAGGATTTTCGAAGATGCAAAGATAGATTGAACACATTTGTGATAATACATGTGCCCTGAATCAAAATTCAAAAGCAGATAGTTTTGCACGGAATGTTGAGTCTACTGTTCTATATCGTACACATAGATAAAGAGTTCCCAGTTTAGCTTACAAAATCTTCCTAGAGTATGTTTTGTTGATGACAAAAAAGAACATGACATATTGGAGGTGAAAAAATAACTACAAAAAAATAACATAACATATTGGAGGAAAAAAAACAACTCTAGCACCATCAAATTTTTTTTGTTTCGTTGGGATAGTCAACTTTATAATATGGAAACAAGATTAAAAAAAACAAATCTACAAAAACAACATAGTTTAATGATGGCGTCTTTCATTTTGAAATAAATTGAAGTTTATCGGGTAGAGTTTGTTTGCATCCAACTTTAAAAAGAGTTTTGGATTGTTTCTCATTTGTTTCTTTCTCAGCATTTATTTGTAAAGAAAACTTATCAACTAAGAAAAATTACATTACCAATTTTAGCAAAAAACGTCTTCGTGCAGTTACTCTTTGAGATCGTTAGGAGACGTTTTCAGAAAAGAAAATAAATATATTATATATTACCATAGACGAAATGGTTGAAGTTACTTGGGAGACCGATATGAATCATATAGTGCCAAAAATCTTCCCATAAAAAAGTTTGTTTGTGCCTTTTCCGATAGCTTTGGGGCTGTCCTGTACATTGAGATTACTCTTGTTTGATCGCGTGAGCATGAGCATGCATATACATGCGCATGATGTATATGTTCTGCTTATTCAATCTTATCCGTTTGATCGGTATGATACATTCCAAGAAAAGAACTTAGATCATTTTTCCGAAAAAAATGAAAAGATGACGTCCAGCCCTGTGATAGGATCATAGGAAGAAGGAATAAGTCGGTACAGAGGAAGACAAATCATAAAACTTACAATCCTATTTGATGGTTTAGGCCTTAATCCTATTTGATGGTTTAAGCCTTTGGGAATCGAAAAGGCTCGTTTACTTAAGAAGATCCTTAAATCCAAGCAAGCCCAAATTTTAATGTAGGCCTTAGTAACACTCCCTTATTAAGATTCCATAAGTTTTCATTTTGTTTTTATGACAGATCAAGAAAGATAAATCTGAATTATACGGCGAATGAGATTTCTTAAGTCAGTATTCTTTTCTTTTTTTTTTGCTAAAAAGTGAAATGGGAATTGTCAAAAGCAAATTTTAAGTTCATGAGAAAATATACGTGGACTTGAAAACCACTCAAGAAGATCTTATCATAAATGGAACTAAGATGGAGATGAATGTGGTCACGTTTTATAGTGCAATATAGTACGCATAGTATATAAATAATAAGTAAACTATTATGTAGAGTTACTGAATGATGTTCAGCTAAGAACATCAAACCCTATAAATCTATTTGCATAGTCACAAATGTACAATTTCTTCTTCTTTTTTTTTGGTGCACATACAATTTATATATACAAGATAGGTATATAGAATGAGGGTGTGTATAGTGTTGAAAGCCTAGCTATTTGAATACTAGAATATATAATATCCAATCATTCACTACTTGACCGAATCTTGTACTTCTTTTTCTCTACAAGAGGCACGTAAGATATATCCCATGCCTTTTTCAATGAGACAGCTATCTATTTATGAGAATTAACTTCATCTCTTAACTATATTTTTCCGATATGCGCTATATAATTTTTCTAGTCGTAATGACTAGTAACTGTAAAGAGATGTATAAATATTTTAACGTATAGGTTGCACCAAAAAGATCTTACAATTTTTCGTATATGTTCATGGCCGGATCTGAACACATGTCAATGAAACATTGTCTTTCATCTCCAAAACTATTGAAAATTATATATATGGATATAAATTCTCAAATTATAACCACAAAAAATATTTATCAAAGTTTTTAATAAATGTCTATCTTACCCAAAATCTCAGATCTGATTATATATATATATAGATATATATATACGTTTTAAAAAAAAATTATTGTCTGTTGAAGTCAAACTTGGAATATAAACAACTTAGTAAGAATTTATATTAAAATTATTTTCCAAATTTAAAGCCATATATATATGTAATTTCTTTAAAAAGTTTTGGAGGTTATAAGCTAATACTTTATCAGCCCGTGTTCAGGACCGGTTTTGAATATAACATGTTGATTAGTGATTTTTTATTGTATAATAGTTAATCAATTAGGTCAAATATTGAGGTGAAAATGGTAGGGTGTGACGTGGCAGAATGGAGAGTTAAAAAGGTAAATAATGAGAAGAAACGTAAAGGTTTGAAGCGAATCTTGAAGTCACCAAGTCACTCCAAACACATACTTTCAACATTTTCCCAGACTTTTAGGTACCAACATCCCCGGTTTTCTCGGGGAACTCAATTTCATTACGATTACTTTAATAAGCAAACAATTCGTTAAAAATAATTATATCCTCTATCGTACTACATAATAGACTAAAATGTTAAGTAATTATGTTCACGGTAGAATTAATTGGAAAATTGGTGGTTTATGATCATTTGCGTATACAAAACCATTAGCTGTATATGAGATATTTTTAAATAGGACCGGCACGAATGTCATTATCACCCTAATTATTGAATTAGGTTTGTTTGCTAGTATTAATATGAATGCAGCTTAGTTTTGCCACTTTTTCAAACTTCATCTTAATTTTGTCATATTTGTGCGTGTTGTCTTTTCTCTTTCATTAATGGCCACGAAAGGAGAAAATTCATTAATATTCAATTTTTTTTTTGTAAACTAATATTCAAATTTTTTCTTCCTAAAATACTACACCATAGCTTTTTAAAAAATTCCAAAATATCACCAATAAGTTTATAAAAGGTTTGTAAATAAGTACCACAGATGATCTTTGTTACGATTAGAGAGTTAAGAAGCTTACTATGGTATTTTCGAATTATGACATTTTATACTTTAATTATACTCTCAAAATCTCTATTAATTACAGTATAAAAAAATTAGTATTAAAAGTTTTTGTAAATCTAGTCACAGAAAACTGGAAATATGCGCCAGATATGATCCTCGTGGTCCTGGCCTCGTGGGGAACGCAAGGTGGGACTGACGATCTAATCTATCTCAATGTATTTAGTTGTTGTTATTATCAAAATTAAGTAGTAATATGAAAATCTGAAGAGAAATTTGGAATTGATCCGGACAAGGTACACGATCGCAACCGTAAATTTCGCTTTCTAAAATTCTTACGTGATAGTAATTAGTAGTTTATTTATAAATCACTAATCAAGGTTGTATTTTATTAGGGTGCTTAGTTGTAAAATATTTCTTTAGTTAATCACATTTAAGAAGATGAATCTATAAAACCCTAAATTTTCATCATTATTAGTTATTAACTGCAAACTGAAATTTTCAGAATTCAAGCTTTTACTGTTATTTGATATCAAATTTCAAACTTAGTGTTGGTAACTATGTAATGGTTCCAACTAAATTGTTTATGGTTATTGAGAGCAAAAGCTGCAATTGGAGCTCCAGACCAACACAACCATTTTGAACTGAGACGTTGAAAATGTGTAAATATTTTCATATGTAATCATGTTTGATCAAGAAAATGTTTATGAAAACGAATATAAGCAAAATAATTTATTTGGTCTCACAATTCAGTGAACCAAATTTTTCAATATAAACAGTTTTTCTTGAGATTATTTATAAAGTTTAGCTTGTTTGAATTATAGAAATACTCTATAGAATGTGATCCGGAAGCAGTGATTAAATCTTTGCGAATTTCTTGAAATACAAACTATGAACCAATAATAGAGAGAAATATGAGATCTACTGACAACAACAGTAATAAAAGAATCATGAATTTTTTACTAGACAATAAAAAGTTGTCACAATCCGATAAAGTTGTGGGCAGAACATCACGATTCACGAATCATTTCATTTACCAAACACAGTATTAAACTAACACAGTTTTCCTTTACAGAAAAATGAAATCACAGATGAGATTTTTTTTCTAAGAATTAAACAATGTTAAAATATATAGACATGCGCTATGCCCTTTTTCAAGAAAAAAATATATAGACATGAGTTGAGAACTATAAGACCATGTTTATTGGAAGTCTATTAGGTTAGGTCTCTTAGCGTAATATAAGATATTGTCTCTTAGCTTTTAACTAAAAAGGCTAAGAGACATCTCTTAGCATTTTTAGTTAAAATCTAAGAGACCGTATCTTATATTACGGTAAGAGATTCAACCTATAAGATTTCCAATAAACATGCTCTAAGAACGTGCGTCTGAATGCATACGACAGCCAAAACTCCTCAATTTTTTTTTTTGCCAACAATAACTAAAATAGAATTTTTGTAGAATAGTTTAATATCTGTATAGAATGAATTACACCTTGGATGTTTTTAATTAAGTTTGCATTTCAGCAAGCATTGAATCGTAGTTAGAATTCAGATCATATATAGTGAATTCCGATAATCTTCTGTTTTTTTTTTTGAACTAGATAATCCTCCGTAGTTAGTAATAAAATACAATCAATATCGACAAAAAATAGTTAAAATTTAGCAAACTAAAATAGTTTCATTTGTTATATCATAAATAAAGCGTATATATTTTGTCAGAGATCTATTCGAAGACGACATAGTTGTATTCAAAATATATTGGTTTTTGTCAACTATCAATTACATTAGAAAACAATTAAGTATAATGAATATCATACTCTTTTTATTTAATATTTATAAATGATGTCTGAAGATTCATCACGCGATTTAAAATATTGCAGTGTCTTTTATATTGTACTCTTTATGGAAGTTTAGCCTTGGGCTTTTTTTTTTTTTGGAATTTTAGTTCTTGTTAGTTTAAATTATATATATTTCGTATAAAGTTTTTTTACATCAGACCGTTTTTTTCAGAACTGACATAGAGCAATATTTTCTGTCAAGCGGAAAGAATATAAGATCATTTAACGTAGAAACCAAAATGATTGAATTAAATGATGATGGAGTACTAATTAAACAAAGAAACCTATATGCTATTTAAATTATTACGTAGGCAAAGCAAATATTACCAAACCAAAGATCCCGGAAATACATTGAACAATCAACAAAAGCCAGTAATATCTAATAAATAAACTTGACTCCTACCATTAATTAAAATACTCAAATGGGAGAAATAAAATAAAACAAAGTAGCAACAGCGATGATCTCATCAGATTAGAAATGAAAAGTATAATGGTTTAATATGTATATTAAATTAAACATAAATTTGAGCACGTTAGAATCGATACAGTAAGAAATCAATTAACATAGATGGTATAGAACAAAAATATACAATGGCTAATCTGTATATATAACTATGTCCACAGCGGATCTAGACAAGTTTTTAGTTGGAGGCACACTATTAAAAATAACAAAAATTATTTTGAATTGGAGGCACCTTTTATGCTTATTCATTAAACTGCAAACAACTTTTTCAAATTAATTTAAGGAAAATTAGATTGCATATACATATTAACACCAAAAATTAAGTTTATAACCATAACAATATTTTGGCTATGATATTCTTTGTATAATATGTATAATGACAAAAGTTACCCTTTATTCTCTGTTCATTTTTACTCTCACTTCCATCATTGATCTCCTTCTTCTGAAACAGTTTTTTTATTTTTCAAATTCTCTGTTTTATTCCATGATCATTCGCAAGTTTTATGAAATTTTTGGAAAATGAATTCTTCGGACACTGTATAATCATCATCAGATCCAACAACTGATCGGCTTATCACTTTTTCATAAATTTTTCTGGCTTTACAATTTTGCTACTTTTCAGTATATGTGGATTACGATACAGAGAACCGTCGAACTGTCGGAGAAGATAAACAATATAGGTTGCTTTGTACTATTCTATTTTATAAACATAGAATAGACATGGTTTCTCACTGGTTCAAAAAATATGAATTTGATGATTTGTTTGTTTAGTTGATGGTGCTTCAGTATAAAGTTTTCTGTAGCAAAACTTTATATCTAATGTAAACACATTTTTTTCATGAACACTACAGTTCAATAAAGATTGTACACAAAATGTTTCTATGTATCAAGTTCTCTATACTATTTCTTTTATAGATATAGTATAGTAAACTATGTTAGTTATGCAGAACACGTACGTTAAATACATAAGAATTAGGTTTAGTACAGAGGAAAGATGCACATGTGCTTTATATATTCGTGTTTGGTTCATCCTTTTTCTTCTCTTCATAGTCTTTTTAATCACTCTCTTCTTTCTCTTTCTCTTATTCTTCTTCCTAGTGATGTTCTATTAGTGTAAATAGATTGTTCATTAATATCAATTTGATAGATATAGTATAATTTAATATTACATTTTTAAGTTATCGCACTAACTGTGACCCCTCAATTAATTAGGCATTGTGGACATACATAGAAATGAAAACCTTGTGTTTGTGTCAAGTATTCTATACTATATCATAATCATGTATATTATAGTTACGTAATTGATGAAAACGAATCTTGTAACTAAATTAATCATTTGTATACCTATACTATATGATACATAGTATAGTATCATAGTTTTAGCATTGGAATATCAATATCACGCGCACGCGACGTAAATGAGAGATTGGTCATGTTTGTGTGCAAATTGTCCCATCCGCTAGTTTTTACTGTAGTATGGATATATTCTTAATTCTTTCCTCTGCTATGAATATAGAGCAAAATCACCTTTAATTTAACTTATTCAAGAAAAAAAAAATAAAAAGAGTAGGGGACCATACCCATATACATACATCCGCCCCCAGTCCACTAATAGAATACAGTCAATAGCCAGTCACAATATTTGCAGAAAAAGTGACAGAATACCTTAAATATATATCAAATATATTCGAAGAAAGTTACAAAACATCTATGTTAAGATTCTAAAAGCGGAGTCTAAAATATACTTATATTTTAGCAAATGGAATGACTTTATACCTTTGACAAAAAATAGGAATGACTTTATACATTATCTATAATTTTCATCGCGAAAATTTTATATTCTGCTGAGGGTTAAATATAAAAATATATTATACGCATATAATTAATTACTTTAATTTAGATAAAAAGAAATAAAAGCAAAGGTTAAGAAAAACAAAAAGGTATTAACGATGATAAGAGAAATTTTTGGAGGACGACCTAAGAAAACAAGCCCATTGGAAAATTGTAATCTGTGTTCTTAGGAAAGTACCTGAGAGACAATAAAAGAGAAACTTGTGAAGTCACATGGACTCTCCTGGACGTATGCTTATGGCTTCTCCTCTTATTTTTTATTTTAAAAAGAATGAAACTTCACTTCAAAAGTCTACAGTAAAAACAATACCCATATATGATTTAAAAATGGTGTTTAAAAAAAAGATGATATAAAAAAAATATCTCATTCGGTTGATTGAAAACTCTACGTAATTTATTCTAAACAGAAAGGAATGATTGAACAAATTTTCAGATACTTAGATGATAATTAACCAATAAAACATTTTGACAATTAGTACTTTTGATGATATATGTACAGCATTAGGTACATGGATTACTACAGCTTAATTTTATCATCATGAAATTTTGTCCTGAAGTTTCATGTTCACATTTGATTGTTGTTTGGGGGCCATATTGGTTCAGATTTTAAGATCCCGGTGTCCGACCAATTTGATTACAAAACAGCCCTAGTCACATCCATCTCATTCTTCAACCTTTCTATACATATTAAAATTAGAGTATAACTATTATTTATCTCCAGAGTGATTAGATAATAATAATCCAAAGATGCCACCTAATTTTCAATTAATTGTTGCTGATAATGAAGATTTTTATATACATTACTTGTTATATCATGTCAAGTGGACATATCGGTTAAAAATGCACATATGATATATCATCAGGAAATAATTTTGGTAAACCTGACATTAAGCGAAATCCACCGGCCAAATAAATCTTCTTTACGTTGATTATTTTTCTTATCTGATACAGTTTATTGGTTTAATAATTTTTGTTAAGTTTAACCAAATACAAAGCCATTGTTAGTGAGATACACTATTTTGTTTTAAAGTTAAATCGAGCATGAGTGTAACAAGACGACTCAAAGCCTGCAAACAGAATCTCTTATTTGGTTCTGTTGACCGGTCTACTGTCACACGTGCGAAGTTGTACGTTATATGTATACATGTGTATCTATATCCCTCTATATATGTATCTAATTAGTAATCATAGATTAATGGATTTAGTTTACGGAGTCGGACAGTTTATATAATTAGTAATCATAGATCAACGGCATGATCATCTTCCTTTATCTCCCATTTCGCCTCTGATTCTCCCCCACCGTTTCTCTCCTCCGTTATTGCTTAACTTTGGTTGCATCGACAGTACTCGGCAAGGCACCCCAAAGGTCTTCCGAGTAGGCTTCTGATCTTGAGCCTGATAACTAAGTTTTTCTATTTACTATCCATTTGGATTGGTTCTCCCAAACACTAGAGCCTTGAGCTTGTAACCTATTTTGCTTCTCTTGCAATTTTAATATGAAAGCCTCTTTACAAAAAAAAAAACATCATCTCCAAGAACAACCTTATTTTAAGGCTCGTTTTGAGATTTAGGAGCGTTTTCTTAAACTGTAAAACTTTAAATCTAACATTTAAAACTATTCACATTTTATTTTAGTCTTTAATATTGATTAAAAACTGATTATAAAAAAAAACTTTTACGAATAATAAAGCATACATCAAAAGGTATTTGATACAAAATTGATTAATGAAACATCGTAAAATAATAAATCATAGCTTGAAAAATTAAAATAAATCAAAAATTATAAATAAAATACTAAATTACTCAATAATGTTTTGGTAATTTTTATATATAATTAATTAATTAATTTTAAAGCAATATATTAATATATTTGGTTATACGTAAGTTACAAACTAAATTAGTAAATTTTTACATATGAAATATTAGCGAATACAAAATTATAGGGACAAAAATGATAAATACAAAAGTTAACAAGATTATTTAGAAGATAAATAATTTCAAAAAAAAAAATTAAAAATGAAATCTCAAAATATAAAATTTTGACCAGTGAAATCTTAAATATATAATTCAATATTTAAAATTTGAAATTTGAGGTTTTACGGTTGTTCTTGGAGCACATGATAAAACCTCATATTAGAGATTGTAAGGTTACTTTGAAGATGTTCTAACAATCTGTTTCAGTTTATGCCATCACCAGCGTTCGATCATCTTTAGATGTGGATTCTTAGTCTACTGTTGGTTTTATAAGTTTCCCTCGCGTGATGATTGATACATCATACATGAAAGATTTTAGTTATAATTACTAGGAGTTTTTCCTTACTCGCACATCACTGATGAAGATCTGTTCCAATACAAATTATTTAATAATTAAATAACTTTTATTCTTAAATTACTTTGGATTAAAAAAGAGTTATCTGCTAATGGTTTTAGGAATAGTTCAAAAATAACAAATCACAGCGTAATTATATGTTTACTATTTAACAAATCGTTTACAATAGAAATTTTAAGGACAAGTAGTTTCATATTGGATGATTACAGTTTAACTTTTATCTCCTTTTAATTTTTAGGGTCAACTGTGGGGAGCTTCTAAAAGTATAATTACAGTTAGCTTTATAGCCTCACAAAGCTTCTCTCCCTAGACCGAACCACAAGTCCCACAATAAACAAACACCACTTTGTATGATCCTCATACTTATTCCACTTTCACTCTCCTACCTTCCTCCATGCCAGTGAATTTTTTTGAGAGTTTGATATTTCTGGAATCAATCTAAAAGAGATCATTATATAATTAATAACAAGCTTAGTTTCCTTAAGCGGGTCCTAACCCTTTTGCCTTTATATCCCCCTCAAGACAAAAAAGAGAGCAACACACACTTTATGTCTTAATTTTGTTTCATCTCTCTTCATATTCCTGAGTTTATCTTTTAAAAATCTCAAGCTAAGAGAATGCCCTTGGAGGCTGTCGTAAACCCGCAAGATCCATTCGGATACCTTTCAAATTTTAAAGATTTCATGTTCCACGACTTTTACTATCAAGAAGAGGTAGTATCTCAAGATGCAAAGAACAACATTGATAAGTCAGGGAAAGAGCAGAGCTATGTGGAAAACGATAAGGAGGAAGAACTTCATTGGGAAGACCATCGTCATCGGTGCCCTTTAGTCCCTTCGTTGGAAGAAGAGCTTGGTCTTCCCGCCATTGATGTGGAAAATCCTCCTCCTGTGCAGCAGAGGAGGAAGAGGAGGAGAACAAGGAGCAATAAGAACAAGGAAGAGATCGAGAACCAGAGAATGACTCACATCGCCGTCGAGAGAAATCGCCGGAAACAGATGAACGAGTACCTCGCCGTGCTTCGTTCTCTAATGCCGTCGCCATATGCTCAAAGGGTAATTTAGTCTTTGACAACTCTCACACACATAGACGTATATGCTATTTATATCATTTGGTCACCATTTTTCATAGATCTTTCAGATATGTGTATTCGTTTTACTTCCTTGGCATAGTACTCAGTCTTTTTACGTATTTTGAGGTATCTTCAAACCAGAGAAATAGAACTCCTTTTCTTTTTCGAAATACATATTAACATTTAGCAACGAAAAATGTGCATGATATTATTGGGATGTTTATCATACAGTTGACTAACAAGAATCTACCATGTACACTTCTATGCAAGGGTGATGTTTTATATACATATATATATACATCCTCTATACTATATATTTGAATATAGAACAAAAAAAATTATGTGACAACAATTTGTTAGAATGAGTATATGTAGCATGATTATATACATGATTAAGAATAATGGGAATTTGTATATAATTTATTCCCAACAGAAAGATAACATAATTATATGCAATTAGCGTTACATGTGGTAATGTGAGTATGTAATCATCCCACGTTCAAAGATTTGTTCAAGTCTTGTATTAACCATCCACATACATATCTCATTTGAATGAGTATTTTTGGTGGTAAAGGGAGATCAAGCGTCGATAGTAGGAGGAGCCATTAACTACGTAAAGGAGTTAGAGCATATCTTACAGTCTATGGAGCCTAGGAGAACCACGACCACGAGCCATGAAGCCTACACAAGCACTAGCTCGTTGGTGTGTCCCTTCTCAGATTTCTTCACCTTCCCTCAGTACTCCACAAAGTCATCATCAGAAGTGGAAAGCTCATCTTCACCGGCCGAAATAGAAGTGACGGTGGCGGAAAGCCATGCGAACATCAAGATAATGGCGAAGAAGAAACCGAGGCAGCTGCTTAAGCTCGTAGCTTCCATACAGAGTTTAAGGCTCACTCTTCTTCATCTCAATGTGACCACTCTGGACAACTTGATTCTCTACTCCATCAGCGTCAAGGTGAGTATACATTTTCTAAGTTTTATTTTCTAATCAAATTTGTTAGATTGTAGAATAAAAGTGAGATTTAGAGTGATTAATTGCTGAGTTGTGCATATAGTGTCAATATGTTGATTTACTTTTATTTTTTTGTTTCTTATTGTTTGGGGGAAAAACTTAATTAGTACTAGTTATGGTTATGTCTGGGCAATAAAAAGGTTGCAAAGAAAAACTAAAATCATCCTCTTTGCTTTTTTCTTACTTCATTTGTTTACTTAGGACTGACCTCAATTGCTGTATCAAACTCATTAAAATCATTATTTTGATATATTTATTCAAAAGGAAATTGAGTATCATAATGGTACATGATATCTAGGAATCAAGTGACCAAACTAAAAACATAACACGAATGACGAATATGAGTCGATCCATATGCACGAGTTGTATATATGCATATGTATGTAGTATGGAGTGTGGACGTTTAGTCGTCATATATAGAAATACGTACGGCCAACCAAGTAAGGCCACCACTAGATTCATATTAAGCTCGTTTCCTAACAAAAATATATATATATATATATAATATTATTTTTATTATAAAATGTGCATTTATTTGGTCATCTTTAACCTTTTCAAGAATCGTTATATATACTTTTATTTTATTTTATGTTTTTGCTAAATTTTGACACTTTAATTTATTATAAAAATGGTTTGTTCAGGTTGAAGAAGGGAGCCAACTGACTACCGTGGAGGACATTGCAACAGCTTTGAATCAAATCATAAGGAGGATTCAAGAAGAGTCATAATAATCTAGCATATAAGAATGAGTCATTCAGTTTCAAAATGTGTATTTTCCTTTATATTTATCTGGAAATAATTGAAATACAAACTCATCTAATTTCTGTACTTCTTTTACTGCTTCTCTCCTCTTTTATGTAAGTTGCTGTTTGTCTCCTGTAATGCATACGTTGTTTTTGAACTCTTTTCTATGTCATAAAATTGTAGAAAGAAAGTTTTGATTTTTTTAATCAAATGGATTAAGTGTGTAGGAAGGCGTCTAGTGTTCTTTAGGTGGCATGTTGTTTTTAGGTGGCATGTTGTACAAAAATAATAATTTAACTTATGTATTTATTTTCTTCAAAAAAAGGTTTTCATCTTTTAGAGGAAATTTGAAATTATGTGAGTAGAAGTGTAGAACCTTTAACCCTTTAGTGGATTATTTAAAACATTCTCCTGTGATAGAGGACAATTTATACTTTTGGCCTTGAATACTAAAACCTAAACTAATTAAAGTAAAGCTACTCTTCTATATAAAACATCTTTTGGCTGACTATAACAAACATGCATAAACGTTGTTTTTAGGTGGCATGTTGTACAAAAATAATAATTTAATATTTATGTATTTATTTTCTTCAAAAAGCTTTTCATCTTTTAGAGGAAATTTGAAATTGTGTGAGTAAAGGTGTAGAACCTTTAATCCTTTAGTGGATTATTTAAAACATTCTCTTGGAATAAAGGACAATTTATACTTTTGGCCTTCAATACTAAAACCCAAAATAATCAAAGTAAAGCTAAGAACTCTTCTATATAAAACATCTTTTGGCTGACGATAACAAACATGCATAAATGATGGGAAAACCCTGCATATATGATGAAAAAAACAACATTCATAAACTATTCACCTCGAGATATGAACCACATGAATGGACAACCCTACCCTATGTACGAAGTTGGAACCCACTCAGCCTTCTTATAAGTGTCTGGCGATAGCGTAGCTTTCATAACTAAGCACTAAATAACCCAAACTCGCGTAATATACACTAAAAACCTCGACCAATATTTGTTTTACTTCGAGAGATATATAGCATATATGTCAAAAAGAAAAGAAACTTTCTTGTACAAATTTACAGTGATTATAATAGCAACACATGTTCTGGAGTTTTTATAGTTAAATTGGTACGTGGAAGAAGAGAGATGATGATCATTGTCTTATCATGAAGACCCATCAAAAAACATGGAACCTATATTACACTTCTAGGGTTAAAAACAAAACAAAAAGTAGAGCTACGTATTATTATAAAAAGGTAAAAAAAGTAAAGCCTATGGATATGATTCAAACTGCTTATGAGTATGTGAAAAGCTTTTCATTATATATAAGAAAAGACTTTAAAAGATATCCGACTGTTCTCACCAGCTTTGTATATATGTTTTGAGCTTAGATTCACTATCTTGCAGCTTTTTCTTTTATCTATTTGTTTGTTTATTGTATTTACAAATGTACTCTCTCTCTTTCTGAAAATAGCATCTGGGTTTATTAGAAAAAAAACTCAAATTAGGCTAAGATTAAAAAAAAAAGAAGTTGATTAGGAAAAAATTACATCTGGATTTCTCAGTACGTAATGACAATTTTGGAAACATTTTGGAAAAAAAAAAGTTAGCGAGAATGACTACAAGAGTTGTGATTTTGGAAACTCCATTACATCCGACAGCAGCAAAACCAGAACCATATATAGCTCTAAAAAACATTTGTCCTTGTTAGTGCCAATTATGGATACCGCCTAATAGAAAATTATAAAATGTAAAATACATTTCAAATAGTTTAAAAAGTTTTTTAATTAACATTTTCATTAAATGTTTTCAAACCTTCAAAATCTTAGGATTGATCCTGGTGTTCGCTATTGTGGAATCTATTTCCCGGCCATTGCATCGTAGTTATGTATGAAGTTTTCGGTCACCATCGCGTCAGACTTCTTAAACAGTGTAGGCGTGGCACTTCCTCACCGACCCTTTGACCGGAGGTGGTGTGGTTACGTCACTTACGTTCCCACGACCACACCCACACAGGCCATTCCGCGTTGTGGTTGGGCCGTGTCCTCACTATTATAGGCTTTGGTTACGACTTGGGCCGTTCTTTTTACGCTTTGAATGGGCCTTAGTTGAAATTTCTTAGCTTACAGCGTCATTACCAAAAATGAATCTTGAAAGACGTAGAATCAGAATATTGGTCTTTTAAAAAAAAAAAAAAAAAAGCTATATCGAATGTTGTAGAAAAAAAGCTATAATGAATTTGAACCAAACATAAAGAAAACTAGAAAAGTTTGTCATGTGTCAGCAGAATATGATAGCATCTTCTGAGAATGATACCTTAAGCATCATATCTACTGTCTCAGGTCTCACCTAATGACGTGGAGTCCCACTGGATCTCTTGGACATTTAAGCCGTCCATATAAATACATTGTAACCACTCCAGATCACTGTACGAACCGATGCAACAACGGAATAATATCGTTTGTTTTGTGTTTTCTAACCAAGTGATAATGACCACATGCGGGATTCGACCGGTTATGATTATATATACTCTTATGTGACTTTTTTAGGGATCATATTTTCGATTTAAGGTTCTCTACTTTGAGTTTTTTTTTTTTGACAGCAAGTATCTCTACTTTGACTTTAACTTCGCTATTGTTTAGGTTATGCATATGTAATATAACTATTTTCCTAAAATTATTGGAAATCAGTTTTGTGTTCGAACTCCAAAATAGTGTTTAAAATAAGAAATACTCCAGCTTCATTCCATTTTCAAGTCTATATAGAGTAAACAATTGGTTTACTCTATAAATATAAATGAGATAATGCTTTTATTTTTTGTTCATTATTTAATTTTTCACACTAAAATAGAATGGAGTTAGAATAAAACTCAGCTTTATTATGAAATTACTTTGTTTTGTAGGAAAATGAAGTTTGACATTGGATATACTCTAAAAAAGAGTTGTTTCTACGTATGATTGATTTGATAATTACATTTCACTAACATTGATATATTTTTTCCTTTGGTCGATAGTATGTAAGAGTGACCGTTTTCAATTAATTGTATTTTTTCTATTCGTTAAAAAGGAAAATGTATAAAATTATTTAGTTATATTATATGGTTAAATATCTTAACTCTTAATATATATAATTAATTAAATTAAATAAATACTTTGGTTCGGTTCGGTTGAAACCAAACCATTTGGATTGATAAAAGCTTTAATCAAAGAACTGATATATATATATATATATATATATTAGTTTGGTTTGAGTCAGTTTGGGCTCGACTGGGTTTATTTGCTTTGATTTAGTTTGGACTTATTACCACATGTTGTTTCTGCGTATGTTTTGATCAGATAACATACAATTCACTAACATATTTTTTCTGTTGGTCGATACTACTCCTTCCGTTTTCTTAATATTTGACGTTTTGGAATAATTTTGTTTTTTAAATTAGACGAAGTTTTCAATAATTTATATTTATGTAAAATTTATTAACAGTTAATACTATATGACCAAAATATTATACTTTTTATTTTATTATTGATAGAATTGTGGTTAGGTAAATAACTAACAATATTTTTATTTAGAAAATTAAATATTTTTTTAATCTATGTTAACAATTTTAAAACGTCATCAGTTAAAAATCTGAGAGAGGAGTATGTAAGAGTGAACCAATTTTTTTTATCTTAACTACTTCATAAGCTATATTATACAATTCGAATAATTATATGGTAAGTAAGAACCAGTGACCACTGATTTTTGGTGTTCCGGGAAAATATTAATGATAAAAGGAAAAGATATATGTCAGAAACATCGAATAGAGATCATAACCAGCTTGCAAGCCTATAAATAACGCAAACAAGACACAAGTTGGCAAGAAGAAGAAAAAATAAAAACATAAGCTAGGTCACCAACAGTAACAATGGCTAACGTCTTCCTCATCAGTAGCAGAAACAGAAGATCAATACGAATGACAACATATTCGAAACCCAAGAACACTACAAGAAAGAGGTCTCTATTCCGACGCTCAAGTTTGTCGGAACATTATGGGAAGACGTCATCTCCGACAGATTTTCCTAGAAACTTTAATCTGTCGGAGTTTGGGTTTCGGAAATGATACGTTGTCGGCGAGTTCTCGGAAATGGCCGAGAATATGAGTTCCCGGTAGTTAGCAACCTTATTCCGACAAATTTTAAAAAATTATTTAAAAAAATATATGCAAAAAACGAAATTATAAAATAAAATAGAAAATAATTTAAATCTATTACTCAATATTTATTACAGCCAAAAAATAAAACTGAATATACTTGTGCCGGTGGAAGGAGCTATGGCGGTGATGGCGGTGGTGAAAAAATGGCAATGGTGGTGGCAAGATGGCAATGGTGATGGCCGAAAGAAACGATAGTGTTCAACCAAACATCATCAATAAATCCTTGGTTGTCTTCTCCAAAATGTCAGATCTGAAACAAAGGGATGAGAAGAAAAGCATTAAACCAAATAATATAAATGCGGAGAGAAGAAAATTAAGGCGTAGGCAAGATAAAAAGAAGGCTGAGGACGCCAAAAAAAAAAAGGCTGAGATCTCAGAAGTTAACGCAAATATCAGATCTAAAAGGAAAAATCTATGAACGATGAAGGAAATGAAAAGAAATAGAATAGAAATTAAAGAAATATTGAAGTATAAGGAACGATTTGAAGAAGTTCATGTACGATTTGAAAAACTTAAGAAAAAAATTGCAGTATAAGAAAAGGAAAGGAAATAGAGAAAGTAAAAGAAGTAAAGGAAGAAGAAAGATTAATGAAAAATTGTATTACAAAACACCTTTATGACAGATTTTTTTGAAACAAATAAAAATTAATGGAATTTTGACAGAAATAATTAAAATTTTCAAATAAATTTGACATTAACTATTGAAAAAATTGAAAAAATTGATGGGAACTGTGCACCTAAGTTACTGAGAAAGCTCCGGTAAGATCTATATTCTTTTTTGACAGTTGACCGAGGATAAATACAATTGTCGGTAAATGTACTTTATCAAGAAATTTCCGACAAAAAGTTGAAAGACACTTCCGGAACAGATTTACATCGGAAATTTCTGAGTTGATTCCGACAACTTTCTTATGTTCTCGGAAATTTCTTGAAAATCTGTCGATACATTTCTGACAAAAACCATTCTCGGTAAAATTCATCGGTGTTGGCACACTTTTCTTGTAGTGGAACCTTACGGTGATGAAGAGATTTGAGTCTTCTTCAGACAGCAGTTACTCATGCAAGAAACATCCTAAACATAGACAATCTCCTGGAATATATTCCCTCTATCTTAACGAGAGTCTCTCCAAATTGTCTCTCGAATTCTACGACTACGGTTCAAGCAAAAGCTCGTCTTCTTAAAAAAAACGTGGCCAAAACGGTGTCATCTTGCTCATCAGCTTCTTCAGAATCCGAATATGATTATTCTTTGGGGGCGACCTCTTCTTGTTACTCTTCCGTCTCTTCTTGTCTGTCTCCTTTACAACATCGATACAGTGAGATCGTTGTTAATAAGAAAAAGAAGAAGCATCCGAAGAAACAAAATTTCCTCTCTAGATTATTTCTGTATTTATTATTTATCACATTTTATTTAATATTTCATTTTCATATATTTTCCACCCCGGAAATATAGAGTAATAATAGCATTAGGAAATATCAACAAATTTTGACCAAAAATATCTTAACAAATTTATATATGCCGATTACAAAGTGGAAAATGTACATCAAAACTACGCACATTTTGATTTCTAAATACTAAAAAATAAAATTTGATATAAATGTAGAAAAGATTCATGTTTTAGCATTTTCACATATATTGAGAAAACATCTTAAATTTTAATTATAAAAATATTATTTTATGTGTTTAACTATTTTCTATAAATGATAGCCAATCAAAATATAATAAACACAAATAATTTTCTTGAAATTTACTATTTATCATTATTACTTGCATTGAAAATGTTTAAAGTTGATCTTTTAAAAAAAAAATTTATTCTAAAATATGGATCATTTTGAAACAGAGGGAATATTGGAGTTTCTTAAATTTCACTGTATAAATTACAATGGCCTTTTGTGATTTAAGTATGTCAACCATGTCTTAAAAAAATAGAGAATGAAGATAAAGGCTGTGATTGGTTGGTACATGATATTACTAGGTGGCAGAGAGAACCTGTGTGTACGTTGAGAGGACAAAGACGTGTTGTGCTTCATTTATTCAGGTTTGGTAGTTTACAGCTGCTCAAATTTAATAACTAGTCTACTTATAACGGCTCAAATTGGGTATATGGTTTCCAAGAGAACCAGTTATGTGTAAAAGTCTTTTAACTTGGAACTCGAAAAGGTTTGATCACAGCTAACTACATGTACCTTGAAACTTGCTTGTTACGTGACTGAGCTGTGGTAATTATTATTAATAATCACTAGATTTTTTAACTGCGCTACCGCAGATAAGATATTATATGTATTTTTCAATTATAAAAGAATAATGTAAAATATTATATTACATTATTTAAAGAATATAAAATAAGATTACATAACATAAATATACTTTAAAATTTTTCTTTGTGGATATCATTATCTTGTTTGATTGTTGTACTTGATTCACATATTTGCATAGATATTTGTGATAGATGAACAATTATATTTTTATTATCAGTAAATAATATATATTTATTATATAATATAAAAACAGAAATTACTTACTTTTTAAACAAACTTGTCACATGTTGGGGACTCGATTATAAACATATCATATTCGAAGGAGATATTTTTACAGTTATCAATCTTCTTAACAATCAAGAAACAAATCTGAATATCAAAACAATATCTCATACGATCTCTTTGTGGAAGAACTACTTTGAATAATTTGAATTTAGGCATCAAAAAGGACTGGAAATGGATGTGCAAATGTATTATGCAAGTCAGCTTTACAAAGTACTACTCATAGTTCGATATATCATTTATGTCCATCCTTTTTTTTTGTCCATCCTTTCTTAAACATCTTGAAATAACTGATGCTAATTAATAATAAACTTTTAGCCGGCAAAAAAAAATCAAACTTGTGTAATTATCGCTTAAATATTTTATTAATATTTTCTAAGAAGCTTTCAAGTGATATCATAGTTTAATTTTTATTAGTTTTTTTGTTAATTTTTAGAGTTTTCTGTATTTAAGATTTTTTCTATATTAAGCTTCTATTTCTTTCACAGAGTTGATATATATAACCTGTAAGAAAAAAAACATATAAACTTCATAAGCAAAGAGAATTTGCATCAGATTTTATAAGAGCAACTTGATATCGTGACTTGAATGAGCTAAAGGTTTCTGTTTCAAGTATTTGAGAGAGAGAGGCAATACACACCATAAGCAAGATGAAAACCATTAGAATATGAAAGTGGTATAGTTCATTTTCTCAACGTAGTTATTGATCCACTGATTACACCACAAAGAGAAAGGTTAAGAGTAAACAAACAAACAAAAATATTTAAGTTAATTAATAGACCAAACTAATCGACATAGGATCAGACGAAACCTTAACTCGCCTTCTTGTTGTCCGAATTCAACATCTATGAAGAACAACACTTCATCGGCTTTGGCGGAGGAGTCGGAGTGGAGGACCGCCTTGCCGTTTGGTTTCTTCGATATAGGATCGCTGAAGACAGGGTTGGTGGAAGAGACTCCGGTTTTGCCGGTGTCTTTGATCGGTGGGGATTTTCCATCGGGTTTTATCGTGGGTTCGACTTCTTGAGAGGATTTTGGTTGGAACCAAAAAATGGTGAAGAGATTTATAAGAAATAGATAGAGAGGGAGTTGAAACGAAAGACATTAAAGATGGGAGTAAATAGGAGGTTTGATTGTTAGTGCCCCTGTTCGAAAATTCGGTAGGCTTATACTACGCTTCGGGTTGAGCTGGCGCTAGTATAAAAATCGGGGATTAAGCGGAGATTACTCGGGACCTAGTTTTAGGTTTATCTTGGATTTTTTAAATACGTACATATATAATTAGTGATTAATCTTGTATATGTGTCCAAGAAAGTTTCAATGGCTTACTGGTAACTGTCCTATATTTATGTCGTACTAACCCGGGTTCGGTCCTTTTTATCGCATTGTTTTTTTTTCTTGTCTCAAGCGGAGGTGACGTGGCAACTTCAGACTCTATGATTGGTTGATTTTTCTTGCCTACGTGGACAGGCTAAATGATGATCTTATTCTCCTTTTAATATAGTGTATGCTTAAATAAAAGTATAAGAAGACAAGAGATTGGGGGAGGAGCTGGCTGGCTAAGATCATCTCCAACCCATCTCTATTTCTATCTTTATACTTTCTTCTAAAATAGAGAAATTTTATTATAGAGGTGAATTTGTTCCAATGTATACCTCTATAATAGTGTTCTTTTATTTATAGGGGAAAATATAGAAAACTGTTATTTCTATCTCTAAATATAGAGGCTAAAAATATGATTCTTCTATATTTTCCTCTAAAATAGAGGAATTATATTATAAAGTCATACATTTGAACAAATCCACCTCTATAATAAAGATTTTTATTTTAGAGGAAAATATAGAGATGTACATTAGAGATACTCTAAATGTTAAAAGAGCGAGTAAGGAGGAAATGAGTGGGTGGGTTGTACAAACTGAAGTGGTCAGTTTATGTCTGAAGCAGTAATAGTGATGGGATCTATTCAGCCGTTTCCACGAACATTCTCTCTTTATCTCACACGTGGTGTCACAACTCTTCCATCCGTACTATCTCAATACAAAAAGATCATATACTGGCTATTCTGTAGTACATATGTATCCAGATATTTTTAATATTTCACGTTCATCTAAATTTGTAATGGCTACTGAAGAAAAAAAGAATCTAAATATCTTATGATTTGTATGATTCAGTTACATGATTACTGGCTAACTTGTATATAATCTTAATGTCAATGAAGTGATAGAAACCCGTTAATCCCATATATATATGATCTCTCTTTCTATTACTATTTAAAATCTGAAAACCCTAAAACTTTGATTGATAAATAGTTTAACGATGGAATGTACTTTTAATGTAGTTTGACAATTCTATACCAATTCTCTTGACAATTCTATAATACTAAGATATAATTTTGACAAATTATTTAAAACATCATGATAGTTTTCTTTAAACAGCTAGTAATTATCTTTGAACTGAAATATAAGTAACAAAACTATTGAAAATAGTTACTTTTCGGGACGGAGTGGAAGAAGGGAGGAGATTCGCGAACAATATTAAAACATGAACTCAAAAGAAATAACAAAGGAAGCCACTCAATATCAAAACTAAAACTATAGAAATTTATGGTGTCGAGGGAGTCTCGGGTAGCCAGTCTTCGCTTTTTGTTTCTTAATGTCAATGAGTAAGACCATCTCCAATATATTTTACTATTCTTATTTCTATAACAAAAGTGAAATATGTTCCAATGTATTTCTTTAAAATAACAAAATCTTAATGTAAAATTAAAATTAGAGGAATGCTATTTTTTCTTTATAGATAGAAAAAAATATCAATATCTATTATATAGGAAGAAATAAAGGTGAGTTCGAGCAATTTAACCTTTAAACATTATTATGAAAGTAAAAATATCAATTTGTCGGAGATGCTTAACCTTTACTACAAAGTTTCAAGCTTTTTGTTAGTTATTATTATTATCTAATGTGATCGAATTAAGACTGATTCTTTTTATTATAATGAAGCAAAATTTGGCAACAAAAGAAGAGCTAAAAGCCCTTTATGAACCCACTCAACCTAAATGGCTACTCTTGACTACATTATTTCCATTGAAAGCGATTTTATGATTCCATCATATAGCGGAAACATGGCGAGAGCTGCTGAAGCTCACCGCATCACCGGTGTCATGGTCACCGGAAAACCATCTCCGTGAACAGGTGACAATTGTGTGTGGTTTGAAGTCATGGAATCTTCACTTATTCCCATTTTGAGTGTATTTGGAATTCAGGAAAGTGTATGAAAGAATCATATAGATTCACAAAACTCGGTAAGCAAAATCCAACATTTTTCATAACAACAGTACTCATATCCATAAATGTGGCGACTCTTAAAGTGTTGTGGTTATAATACAAGACAAGGATCACCAAAGAGGAGAAAAAGACCCGGTTTCAGAAAATAAAAGGGTTTGGAGAGTCATCTTTCTGACACAGAGAGACCGAAGTAGAATGAGGTGATGTGAAATGAGAAGTGGATATACAGGCCTTGTGGGGTTTGTTTCTATGCTTATTATTGACATTGGGGATAAGCTTAATAGTTAGGGCATCTCCAACCCACACACCAAATTTGGTGTGAAAAAACGCCAAATTTGGTGTGAAAAAAACGCTAAATTTGGTGTTTTGGTGTTTCACTTTCTTTTACATCTCCAACCACAAACACCAAATTCTACACCAAAAAGAATATTTTCTATTATTATAATATTAAATTTAGTTTTCTGTTTATTTTTTAATAGTTTTAATAAATAATTATTGTTTATACAACTGATTAATTAATAAATAAAATATAAAATTACAATTGATAAAAATAAATATTAATCAATAATTTGAAAACTGAAGAAATTAATTGGAATAATTTATTTAGTTTTGGTAAATAATAATAGTTAAGTGATTAATTAAGAAAAATATAAGATTACAATCCGTTAAACAAAATTACAATGCATAAAATATAAATAACCAAAAATAAAATACATCATACTAATTTTCAGAATTAGTATATTGAGACCACAAGTGTTCAATTAAATCATTACGAAGTTCAATATGCGCTTCTCGGTCCTTAATTTTTCTATGTCGAGCTAAGAATTCTTGAAATCGAGCATCATCTTCACCCGTCATCTCAACTTCAGCAGCTGGGACTTCTGTTCGTTCTTCAATTGTTGCATCAACATCATGTTCATCCTCTATGATCATATTATGCATTATGATACAAGTTATCATTATATCATGTAACACTTTCTTACTCCAAAAGCGTGCTGGTCCAGCCACAATTGCAAATTGTGACTGTAATACTCCAAATGCACGTTCCACATCTTTTCTACAAGCTTCTTGCTTCTTTGCAAATAATTGTTTTTTGGGACCACGTGGATCGTGAATTGTTTGAACAAGAGTGGACCATTTTGGATATATACCATCAGCTAAATAATAACCCGTATTATAACTTTTCCCATTAATAACGTAATTAGCGGGTGGAGCAGTTCCTTCAGCTAAATTAGCAAAAAGATGAGACGCCTCTAACACATTAATATCATTGTTAGATTCTGGTAGACCAAAATATGCATGCCAAATCCAAAGATCATAATCAGCTACAGCTTCCAGAATAATAGTAGAAGATCCACTATGACCAGCATATTGTCCTCCCCAAGCTGTTGGGCAGTTTTTCCATTTCCAATGCATACAATCTAAACTACCCAACATACCTGGAAATCCTTGGCGTTCTCCAATCTGAAGTAGTCATTCAACATCATTAGCGTCAGGTGATCGAAGGTAACGACTTCCAAACACCTCGACAACAGCACGACAGAATCGCTTAATACTTTCTATAGCAGTGACTCTCCTATTTTGATGTACTCATCGGTGGAATCCGCCGGCAACCCATATGCCAACATACGAAATACAGCAATTATTTTTTGCAAACCAGACAACCCAAGTCTACCAACACCATCTCTTCGCTGGACAAAGTAATTGTCATGTCTTTGTATAGCATCATGAATATGCAGAAACAAAGGGCGGCTCATCCGAAATCTTAATTGAACATCATCTCAGAACAAAGGATTATCTGAAAAATAATCATTGAAGAGACTGCGAGAAGAAATTTCTCGGTCCGCGGTTGATAACTACATGACCAGAATAGATCCACCGTGGGAATCCTCCGAGTTAGATAGGTTATGAGTGATGAGAAAATTGTTGTTAGCAGTAATTTGAGCTACTACTTGCTTTTTTATATCCTCGTAATAATCATCATCTGAAGAAGAAGATGAAGAAGAAGAAGAAGAAGGTGGTATATAAGATGAACTTCCATAGTTGAAATTCATTTTTTGTAAGAATTAATAGAAGATGATGGTGGTATTCATCTTATTTTATGTGTGTTTAATTTTATTTATGCAATTTTATGTGTTTTTAGTTTTAATTATGTAATTTTATGTGTGTTTAATTTTAATTATGTAATTATATGTTTTTATTAATTTATTATTTTAGTTGATAGTATTTATTTGTATTTTTAATTAATTTGCTTATTAATATATGTTAAAAGTATAATTAGTTGATATATATTCATTTAATTATATTATTTTAAGGTAAAAATAAGAATAAAAAATTATTTTAAATTGGTGTAACACTATTCACAAAACACCAAAAAATTATTTATGCTATTGGACTTGCCGTTCAGTTGGAGAGTGAAGCACGTCATGAACGGTTGGAGAGTGAAGCACGTCAAATATGAAGTTTTGTCGTTCGATTGGAGTTGGTCTTAGTCTTTTAGGCATATTATATAGGTTATAGCATTATAGCTAAACCTCACATATGAATGAATCAGATGCAACTATTATAACTTTTCCAATATTTATTTTGACTGGATAATAAGACTGATAAGTGATAACTAATGAAACAGAAAAGACAAATGTCTCCAGTTCTACTGATTCAAACTCGCCATGGAAAAAGCATATAATCAGTCGGAACAACATATCTGAATCAGAATAGATCCTCAAAACTTGAGTTGAGCGTATAGATAAAAAAAGAAAAATTGAGATTTTATAGTTGTTAAATTCTCACATCTTATGATGGAAGAACCAGAAGTGCTGGTTCTGTAAAATCTTATTTAAACTCTGCAGTGTAATGGGAGCGACATCATGAAGGTAAAACATCAAAAGAGGATTCTTCTTGAGGCAGGAGTTGTCTTAAAGAGGACCAGGGAATGTTCCATTCTCTCTTTGCTCGTTCCACTTATCAACCTACAACACACACAGACAGAAAGATACATTTATTTACTGTATTAAGAAGCAGAGAGGGTCCCAAACAGAACTCGTTTCGTGGCAACTTGTAATCTCAAAATAGTGTCATCATCAATCTACCAAATTCGTGGAAGCATTAAAGGAGTGAAGGAAGTAAAGTATACCCATTCGCCGGGGCAAAGAGATCGGTAAAACTTTGAAAACTTATCACATTCTGGAGCGTCATCCCCCTTAGCAGCTACACATCTGGAGATTTCGATAAAAATCAGAAGATTCAGACATGGTGAGAGAGAGAGAGAGAGATCAGGATTAAGGAAAATTTACAGAAGGACATGTGTTTTCTCACCTGTGATATTCAATGTAACGTGTGAAACAATGCCTTGTTTGGTTTGTTGTCGGGAAACGGAAATCAGCAGGAGCTGTCTCAAGCTGCAAAGAAAAGACACCACATGATGAAACCAAACTCAAGACAGAACAAAGAGCAAAGACTCGGTGGATGGGTGTACTAGAAGATACCTTGATCTCATCAGGAGTCTCCTCTGCAACTTCTTCACTAGCGTTGTCGTCATTACTTTCCTCAACCGCAGCAGGAGTCTCATCAGCAGTGTCTTCCGCTGCCACAGCAGGAGCCTCTTCAGAAGCGGGAGGAGACTCAGACTTGTCCTCCTCGACAGCATAAACCGCTTCCTCAACAGCAGGAGATTCTTCACTGGCTTTGTCGGTGCTAATCTCTTCAGCTTGTGTAGTAGTAACCTCTGGTGCAACCTCGACAGGTTTAGCACTTGTGTCTTGCTTCACTTCCTTCTCCAAATGATATTGCTGCAACCAAATAATACCAAACATAACACTTTCATCATCTCATCTAAAAGATCTGTTCTTTGTCCCTAACTAAGCTAAGGTCATAGAGTCCAATCTTGTTTGACCAGTTTCAGAAACCAGATCTGACAGATGTGAAGTCAGATGAATAGAAAAACAACAACGGAAGAATCAAAACCTAAATCAATTGAGACTAAGCTGGTTCTTCAGTAGATCGAAACGAAGATCGGATGTAATAAGAGATTTTAAAACAGAGCATCGGCGAGAGATGAAATGAGAAATGAGTGAAGATGAAGAGAATACCTCGGAGAGCGATTGAGTTTGAGAAGCTGCAGATTCCGCCATTGAAGTGAGTGGTCTCGGAGATTCTCAGATCGATCGACGAGGATCGGTAGAGACAGAGAATCTTTTGATGATAAAACAAACACTTCGACCAGATTGTTTAGGTTTTTAGGTTCTCTCAGGAGACCTATCTGGCTGTTTCGTTACAGATTAGAACGACAGTGTTTTGTCATCATACAGTTTGGGCCTGAATTTCCTGTGACTGCTTTAGGCCCAGTATATCTATCTACTTATGATCCGGTAACCTTTTTAATGGAATTTTAAATCGTTTCCATTGTCATCATACAGTTTGGGCCTGAATTTCCTGTGACTGCTTTAGGCCCACTATATCTATCTACTTATGATCCGGTAACCTTTTTAATGGAATTTTAAATAGTTTAGGAAACGATAACACTGTCGTTATGAAGAAAAAGACCCAAAAGATATGCAATTATATTAGATCGTTTGAGCCAAATTAAGAGACAAATAACATACGAAAACAAAATCCAACAAATGAAACTACAGATGATAAATTGTGATATTTCAATAGAAACATATATTTTCCCAGACATATTCTGGAACATGGATGGATCAACAGATTCTCACAGAACCAATTATTTATTTATCCATCCATATAATGCAGCGTATAGAATTCCCTTCCACCAGTAAATCGAAAGCCTTGTTGATTTCTGCAAAGCTTATCTCGTGTGTGATAAAACCGTCCAAATTTAGCTCCTGAAATTTATTTAGAATAGAAAACAAAATCACACGTCCTATACACAACAAGAGTGACCTAGGTTACAAACAGTTAATTTTCAATAAAATATAGTTATTAACTCCTTTTTCCACTTATAAATGACCACAAACTATGATATAAACATCCTCTCTCTTATTTTTTTTATTAAAATTTTCTTAATTCAAAATAGATTAGTCTAATACCTTTTTTAAATAACGATCGACGAGAATGGGGATGTCAACTTTGGGTTTTAGACCACCAAACAAACTTCCGCAGACACTTCTACCTCTAAGAATAGCGTGACTACCTAAGCTTATTGGCGAAGCGTTCTTCTCCATCCCCAATATTACCGTCTTCCCCGAGCCCTACAAACAAATTAATAGCAAAACTGATTTACTTTGCTTTATCCATAGAATGCTGTATAACCAAATAGAAAAACCGGTATAAAGAAAATTACCGTGCGGGTGCTATTGAAAGCCTCCTCCATCAAGGAAGCTAAACCAATGCATTCGAAACTATAGTCAACTCCTCCTCCTGTCATTTCTGTAATAACCTTTTTCATAACAACAATAATGTTTTTAATTGCTGTCCGCACGTTTTTAAATTAATCTGAAAGCTTTATATATAAAAAAAGTTCTGTGGATCAACATACTTGGCTTATTGTCTTCTCCCCACATGAAGCTGTGTTGACGAAGTCCGTGATGCCAAATCTTTTACCTACTCGACATCATTAAAATAACTATAAGTAATATATAAAAAGTTAGAATGAAACCACTTACTGTTAATTAGTTTTAAATTTGAAATACATGATAATACCAAATTTAACATAATATCAGAATCTAGATCCTGAATCTGAATTTCAGATATTCAGATATTCGGTTCTGGATGACATTTGTATTTATAGTTGGGATATTTGGATGAACCGTTAAATATATACGTTAACTATTATTATTTTTTACTATAACGACATGCATGGACCATTTCAATTCAACTAGTGTTACCAAGATCTTATAAAAGAAAATCAGAAGAGACACTATAAAATTGCAAGAAGTAAATAAAACAAACCTATTTCAAATTTGTCAGGATTGAGATCCACACCGATGATCTTTGAGGCCCCATGCAGCCTGGCTCCTTCTGCAACCTATTTGCCAAATCGTTTTTTATCTTCAAACAAAGATAGTTATATTGTTTTATATTTTTTTTGGTCCGAATTAAATAGTTTTTTTTCTGAACAAAATTGTTGTTCATTTTAAAAATTGAACAATAGTCTCTATCTGTTACTCAGAAGAAAAAAAGCAAGGTACCGCAAGTCCAACAGCACCAAGGCCAAAAATGGCAACGGTGGAACCCTCCTCCACGCCAGCCACCTTCCAAGCCGCTCCAACTCCTGTTTACAACAATTAACTTTATTTTTATATTTAATAAAGATGTTTTTGTTTTGTAGTTATGGATCAAACACACATAACTGAACGATCATGTAAAGTGAGATGACAAAAATAAATAAATAATAAGAATGAAGATAAATTAACCTGTGGACACGCAACAGCTGAGCAAAGCCGCTTTGTGAACGGGGATCTCAGGGGAGATTTTGACGAGATGGGCGATATCTACAACGGTATACTCAGAGAAACTAGATACGTAGATATGGTGGTGGATAATTTCACCGGAGGAGTCTTTGAATCTAGAGCCTGTTCCATATCGTCTCGTGTTTGACAAAAAATCGTCGCAAAATCTCGCGCACCAGTTGCTCTTTGGAGATTTACAGTCTTTACATTCCTCACAGTTAGGGTAAAACACTGGCAAAACAACGTCGCCCTGCTTAAATCCGTCCACATTTTCTCCTATGCTCTCAACCACACTGGATTAAAAAACAAACAAATTCGAGTTATTACGCAAGTTGTACAAGAGTGAGATTTAAAAAAGCATTTGACGAGTGTTTCATTCACCCAATTGCTTCGTGTCCTAGAATCTTAGGGAACTTTGCACGAGGACCCTGGAAGAAAAATCAACGAGTATAGATATAGTTTTGGATATAGTCTTAAGGCGTTGATATAGTTTTGGATATGTAAATGATATATAATACTTACATGGGATAGCTTCCAGTAAGTGATATCGGTGTGACATAGAGATGTACATATGATTTTAATACGAACTTCGTAAGCTTGAGGTGGATCAACTTGGATCTCTTCTATCACCAATGCTTCTCCTGTTTTTCTACATATTGCTGCTTTGCATCTAATCGGCTTTCCTTTGTTGCAGCTCGAGAACGATGTCTTGTCCATGAGTGATGATGGATTGTGATGATGATAATGAACAATGATGGAGAGAGAGATAGAGAGAGAGCCTTCGAAGCAATGGAAATCTTATCCTGGTTGGTGGAATAGTAAGAGTTAAAAACAGAAAAAAAAAACGTTTTACATATCATGATCCTGTTCCAGTCAGATCAACAAACATTTTAATTAATATTATATGCATAACTTGGGCATCTCATGGTATTATTATCCTTTTATAATATTACTGTTTTTTTTTGGTAAAGTTATATTATTATTGTTAATACAACGATTTCCTGTATTTCTTCGTATTGTTTCTCCGGCAATCGATTTCAAGTTTTCAACCGTCTATGCCATGAGAGAGTCTCTTTTTTTTTGCATATCTTCTTCTTCGCCTTACATTGTAGCTCTCTTAAGAGTTTTGAATCCAAAAACGTTGGTTTATAGGATGAAGTACTTAAGGAGGAGGTGGTTTTATGGTTTTGGCTAGAACTCTACATATCTGAGGGGATCGACGGATTTAGCGCATTTATATCAATCTCTCCACGGATTTCTCCTCTAGATTCACAGTGTTAAAGTGTTCTCTGATAAAAAGGCGTGGTGGTTTGGGTATCGTTTAGGTGGTGGTTTGATGTTGAGGTGGCAGGTCTCTTAAGATCTGGAGTTGCGGTGGCTCGCCTATCAAGCTTGCGTGTCTGCATGCACTCGCCTATCAAACCGGTTATTGCATTTGTTCGGTTCTTTTTTTTTTTTTTTTTTAATTTTAATTTTTATTTTATTTTTTTAATTCCAGTAGTTGTATATTGCAAAAAAAAAAAACTTAATATGAAAGTCGTTAAACAAAATTAAAAATCTTTCACTAATAATAATATTATTCTTACAAGAAAAATTCTTAAGGTGTAGAAATTTGGACCGAAAAATTTAAATGACGTTTTAAACATATATCTTTCAAAATTTTAAGATATTTTTGTTAAATATTATTATCGTAAGAGATTTTACTTGATAGACTTTGGATGAAGATGACCTCGTTTTTTTTTTCTTTACCCTTGATGCAAAATATGTGTGGATGAACTAGATTGTTTGATATTAGGATTAACATTTTCTTAATTAACATGAAAACCGAACTGACAGCTGAGGAATCGATCTGAAATGTCGATGTTTAATGATAGTTTCAATGTTATAAAATAAGAGCTTTATAAAGACGAATTAACAATGGTAGAAAATAATCTCTAGGTTTCTTGTGGAAAGCGATTAGTAGGTTCATTCCAATTAAGATGTTGTCACAGTCAAAACTCAAAACGAAACTTATTAGACCATGATTAACGGCATTATCAGTGGGGCCTGCAAACAGTGTAGGAACCTAGCGAAAAACGGTCTTTATTCTGGCTATTCTGCAACCGGTTTTTTGCTTTTTGTGGGATCTCCCTTAAAAAACCCACTAAACACCCCTCTCCCCCGATAATCCTGTTCTTAGAGTATGTTCATTAACGTTCCTTAAGCATGGGTCCTTAATAAAAAAGGGATTAAAAATAAATGAAAAAGCTTAATTAAACGAAGGACCGCCCCTTAATAAGAGAGTTTAAGGAATGCTAAGGAACGGTGACATGGCCGACTCTCATTGGATCGCTCTTTATTTTGTCTCTCTCCTTCGTCGGGGTTTCGACGAAACCGAAGTCTTTCTTCTCTCTCGAACAATCTGAATTCTCTCTCACTCGATCTTTTCTGTCGACGACTCCGGCTTCTCTCTCACTCCATCTTCTCTCTCGATTAATCCGTCGTGTGTCTCACTCTGTCATCTCTTTCGATCGGTGCACCTTCTCCGTCCCTCCGTCTTCTCTCTCGCTCCGTCCCTCTGTCTTCTCTGTCAATCGGTGATCGGTTTCACTTCCACTTTCTCCCCGAAGCTTCTCCTCCGCCAGCTCTTCGAAAAAGAGTTTTCCCCTTTCACGTATCTTTTCGCTGACGTCTCTCATCCGTAAGTGTCTTTATTTCCCAGTTAAATTAAATTTTGCTATTTGGGTTTTTGTGAAATTGTTGTGATATCATAGTTTTGTTGGTAAAGGTGGAATCTTTATGAGAAGTGTATTTTTAATATGCTTTTATATCATTTTTAATAAAAAAGTTATTTATCTTTTTTTCTTTTTCTAATCACTCAACTTAAAATTTTTTTTTAAAAAAAATTATTAATTTTTAAGAATCTCAATGAAGTTCTGCCAATGGAGGATGAAAAAATTAAATAGATTAACAGGGGTTCTAAAACTTTCAAATCACAAAATTAAATACTAATTTAATTTTAAGTGCCTGAGATCCTAAGACCACCATTATCGGCGCATCTTGGGTTCGGTTCTTCCCTTTTTTCGGCCCAAAATTAAATGAAAAATACCTGAAAATAAGAGAAACGTTTATCCACGAAGAAGTTTTGGGCTCGGTTCTTGGGGGCACGTGTCCGCAGCTGATACGAAATGGAAGCGGTAGAGTAAACTCGAGTTTGGTCTCCGCCTCATTCTCTTCGGCTCCCTCTTTTAAAAAATGAATCAAATGTTTTTTAATTGCAATAGGTATTCATTTATATATGTTTTATCATATATTTCTTACAAGTTAGCAAAATAATTAATATATTAATCTAAGATACACCAAAAAAGTCCCACCAATAATCACTCATTTTCCAAAAGTTTCTTCAATTTGTCCCAAATCATAATTTTTTAATAAAAAATGATAAGAACCTTTAAAAAAGTCCCACCAATGTGGTTGTCTAAGACCATGATTATTGGAGTTTCTTAAGTGGGTTTTTAAACTAAATTGGTGATTTAATTAAATGAAAACTAAAATAAAGGCATGTAATCAATCCTTAAGCTGGGTTTTCGGTGATCGATTTTTAAGTGGGTTTCTTAGACACGTGTCGCACACAGATTTGCCATTTTTTTTTGTTTTTTTATTTTTCTTTCTTTCCTCGTCTTCTCCGTCTGCGAAGGAGCTCCGATCACCCACAAAAGAAGTATCAAGTTTGATGAAGAGAAGAATGACGAAGAAGAAGATGAGAAATCGATTGAATTCGGTAGACCCAGGTAAAACCGGGTCCCTACGAACCACTTATGCTATCATCAATCGGAGAAATTCCGATCATACAGGTTAATTCAATACTCGTACCATCAATTTTCAATCGAAAGTCTTAGCCTTTGCTCACGTCACGTATTAAGGAACCCAAGTTCTTCTTGAAATTATTTTGATTCTAAATTAAAGAATGTGTGAATTGGTGTAGGTACCTCCTTCAATCAACTGTATAGAAACAACCATGGAGGCATTCTTGTGAGTTCTTCTCTGCTGTGTATTGAAAAAAATGTTACAACTTTATGTACATTTATTTATGCTTATAGATTCAGAGGAAAGGGATGAAGTTTTGTGTGTCATCATTGTAAATGGCTCTTGTTTTAGTCTTCCTGAGAATTTAAAACCATTATACTGATAGATTCAGTTGAAAAGGATTGATTTTTTGCGTGTGTCACCAATAGGATCTTGTTTAGTCTTCTTGAGAACGTTCTTGTGTAGTTTTAAATCTATAGCTGTGAGCCTGTGACACAGGGGATTAGGCAAGACCATTCAGACAATTGCATTTCTTGCTGGAGTTTATGGAAAAGACAGTGACGCTGGTACTGATACGTCTGTTTCAGACACTGATCTCCACATCTTCAGAGGCATTCCTGCCGAGTCCAACAACATCGTGTTGATGCTCCTCAGGCTCTGCTCTTAAGAAAATGCAAGCTCTGTTCATCAGGTAAAAGCCATTGGAGGCGGTGGCCCTGAAGAGGAAGAGCTCATCGTTCAAGGCGTCCGATTCGCATTCCCTGTTCATCAGGTAAAAGCTAAAGACCATGATCATCTTCTGTTTTGGTATGCCTCTGTTACAATATTTGTTTGTCCAAACTCTAACAAGTGTGTATATGTGTGTTCAGTTCGCAGGAGGGTTTGATGCAGAGACAATGAGGGCATTTCAAGAGCTAAGAGATAAAGCGAGATCATGTCATATTAGTGCCAAAGCCAAACACATCAACATAAGCTTGTTTTCGATCTACCCTTTTGAAGCAACCTTAGCTTCATATTATATCCCACACACCTCATTGGTATTTGTCTTCATTCTCTTATTAAATTTGTTTTCTTTCTTCTTCTTTTCAAGATAGATTAATCATGTGAATATACGAAACTCAACTCTTGCTGAAAACAAAGGATCATCATTATTCAATCGCAAACCATCTTATTTTATGTACTGATCATAAAAAGAAAGCTTCACAAAAATGTCCACAGCCAAAAAAATTAATTTTGTGGTTGGCAGAACTTCAACATTGTCCACAACCACAAATTTTTTTTTTTTTTTAAGAACCTTAAACTAAGAAACTCCTATTGGAGCAAGAAAATTAGATGACTCTTAACTAATGGATTTCTAGGGATAATGGATGGAGGTGGTCTTATTGAAGATAGGGAGACACACAAGCACACAGGGAAGTTGACATGAGACATCAACCTAGGAACCCATGTAATCCGATTGTGATGTCTTTGGACAGATAATGGCCATGAGCTTGGGCATCTCATTATCCTGGATAATGGGCTTGTTTCACGTAATCCTAAACTAGCAACCCACGGATAATTGATTCACCGCAACATCAGGATAACGTTTAGAGATCGATCAAAAGTTTATGATTACCTTAGCTTGAGTCAAAAGATCTATTCGAATTTTTTTAAAACTTTCTAGTTTCCAGATTAAACATCAGTGTGGTATAGATAAGTGCACACTTATCTTAAACAGAGCCGGTCCTAGGAAATCCAGGACCAGAAGCAAATCAAATCAAAAAGAATTGGCCGCTATTGAAGAGAATCGAAGCCTGGTTGCGGTAACAAAGTCTGTAACCTTTAAATTTTACCACTAGGCTAAAGGAAATTTTGGAAAAATGTACCGAATTTTTTCAAAATAAAGCGGCCGAAACCCTTCTTCGATTGGCTTGGCCCACGGACCGGTTCTGATCTTAAATGTCAAAAATCCGGAAAGTAACATCAGTGTGATATAGATAAGTGCATACTGTTAGACAAAAAAAAAAGAAAGAAAGAGAGAAAAATGCATACATAATAAATTTTGTATGTCTGGCTACTCGTAGTGTTGCCACATTTTGAATTATCATGAAGTTAATTCACATAAATATTTGATTTTTGACTGAGCTTATAAAGTAAAATTCTATTACCGATTTGGTACAAAATTCTTTATTACGTTCTTATCAAACTTTAGATTCTCGTTTACTATATAGATTTGCTATATGTTTATTTGAGAATGCAATTAACGAAAATGCTGTGTGCCGATTTTTGTAGTCAATTTTTGAGCCTTTCCTTTTGGACGAGTATTTGATGAATATTATCTATTTCCGAATAATAAAGATCTACGTTCAGTGGGCAGTTTTCTCCTCTTCTCTTTTAAATTGTAACCAAACTAAATTTTATATAATCTTGACTAATGAACAAAGCCAAAATCCCATGAAATTAACTCTGACCCACTCATTTTAGTCTCTTCTGGACTCTCTAAAGTTGTGGTTGATACATTTTAATATATTTATTTAGAGATCTATATATTTCTGGCCGGATATTTATACTTACCTCAGAGGAATATATATAGAAAACCTTCGACACTGGAAAAATTGAAAAATACAGCTGAGGCTTCTAGCAGCCCGCCAGATGAGCTCATTTGGTCCATCCTTAAAGCTTGATGCAGCAAATGATTAATTACCATATAGGGTGGATGTTCGGTATTCATTCGATTTGGTTCGGTTTATTTAGGTTACGGATTTTCGGGTCAAAGATTTTAATCCCATTCAATATTCTAAACAGCAGTTTGGTTCGATCTTTATGGTTCGGTTCGATTCGATAACCCATTTAAATTTTTATAAAATTTTAAAATTCATTAAATACTTTAATTTTATCAAAAACTATAAATAAAATAATATATTACAGATAAATTTGAATAACACATGTCAAAATACCTAAACTTAACATATAAATTAGTTTGGTTTGAACATTTGGATAGAGAATCAATAGATTGTTTAATTATTTTTGGTGTTTTGAGTATACTTTAGCTATTTTAGACATTTACTTTTGACAATTTATATATATTTTCAAGTATTTTGGAAAACTTAAAAATATATTATATCTTTGGATGTTTTTAATATACATTAAATCTAAAATAATTATTATATTTAGGTATATAAATCTATTTCGGATGCATTCGGGTACCCGAAATATTTCGGGTTGGGTTTGGTTTCGGTTCTAAAGATACCAAAATTTTAAACCTATTTGGATATTTAATAAACTTCGGTTCGGGTTCGATACTACTTTTTCGGATCGTATTCGGTTCGTTTTTCGATCCGTGTTTTTGCCCAGTCCTACTTACCATCCACATAGTGCAGTGGAGAGACTTTCTTTCTTCTTTTAAATCGAAAGCTTTGTTAATTACCTCAGATATCAATACGTGTGTAATAAAACTATCTAGATTTGGCATATAAAATTTATGAATGTTAAATTTATTACAGAAGCCTTTGAGTGGCATACACACACCTTACACATTTTTCTTTTTCAAATCTTACCTTTTCTTTCATGTTTGGGGTCTCTTTGATATCTGGTGATTTATCGGTATTTGGAGATTTCTCACCCATCTGCTTTTATTGATATGTATTATCTATCTGAGACCATCTCTAATGATACACTATAATTTCCTCTATATTTCACTCTTAGAGTGAAATATAGAGGAAATTATAGTGTACCACTGGAGATGCTCTAAGTAGTCTTCGTTAAGTGGTTCAATGAAGGTATTCACTCCTCTTCCTCTGCGATTCAGACATGTTTCTTTGTAGGAATCTCGGCGGTTATGGTGGCTCGTCGGATTCCAAGGCTGACATACTCCGTTTGAGGTCAATGGAGAAAGAAGCCAGAGTCCTATTGTCGATGGAGAAGCAATCCACAAGTCAGTTATTGGGATTTTGGGTTTCACGTCGGAAGTTGTGAATAAATTCACAAACAAAAGGTTCGAAGGATGGTGGTTCCGCCAGATGCATGACCTTTCAATGTGGATTGCTCTCTAGCAGAGCAAAGATGGAACGGTGCACAATGTGCGGACTTGTGAGACGGCATCGTTGCGATTCATTTAGAAAAAGTTAAGGTTTCGAGAGTCGGTTCATTTTGAATCAGCCATATGGGGCCGTGGGGCTGCTTTAAGGGCGTTTTTTGCTTTGGCGGTGAACTACATACAGATTGACGGGCTGGACTTGGACACCCGATCTCCGTGAATTCGTGATACACCTGAAAAGTTTTATTTCTCTCGTATGTTTCTCCGAATCTCTATAACCTAGATCGCTGTTTCTCCAGTCACTGAAATCCTATCCTATGTACTGTTCAAGTTCTCCTTTTAAGAGTTGATAATTTTTTGTAAAAGTTAATTAATTAAAAATTTATCTAGATTAAGGTCCTGCAAGATTAGAAACTTAAAACATAGGTTGGAAATTAGTAAAACATTTTGTCCCTATTTTATTTTTCTATATATGGTTAAATGGCATTCGAAGTTGTAAAACTGAACCATAATTATAATGATGCTGAATCGATTGAGTGCTGATAGAAGCCACACTTAGTAAATATGCGAAGCCAGGCGCAGTGGAAACTGTATATTATTTATTTGTTGATTGGATACATGTTATATTATGGGGCGAAATGAACAAGTAAGATACTACGCACTTGATAATTTGTGTTTGTTTTACAAATTTAAACCAAATTATCTATTTTAATAGGATGGAAAACTGAAAAATATTTTTATGAAGAGAAATATAAAAAAAAAATAGAAGACGAGAGGCGAAATATATTTCAACAAGTTCAGAGAAGAGATAGAGAAAAAGGTTAATGATCTAATTAAGTCTATATATCTTTGCCGTACTGTTCACCAACTGGACACTGTCTAATTTTGTCTAATGATAGCTGTTAGCCTTCAACTTCAAAATCAGATCTGAGAATTTAATCTCTAAGGAATATTTAACGTTAACTTTTTGTTTTGTTTTTCAATTTTTTTTAGAGTTTGTGTTTTAGTTGTGCCTTGTGCGTACGTGTACTCGATTGGTCTAGTTCTCTTGGGCACGAACAAGGAACCCATGCAGACCTGTATGTACACTAACGAGCCACTTGCGACAAGCACAATGTGACATATATATTTAAGAAAATTTATCTTGTATTCTAAATATTACATGGACATTGTTAAAAATGACTTTTTCTAACGTGAATACAAAACTAACTGTGAATGTATAAATACTTTCAAAAATCTCGAGAGCCGTGAGATTACATCTATCTTATTAAAGTAGAACTAGATTTTTGATCCGCGCTTTTTAAGCGGGGTACTATTTTGTTGTTTTTCTATATAAAGATTACTAATTTTTCGTTTTGATTATATAAACTATGACATGATCAAGTTTCAATTATGCGGGTTTGTTATAGTATGTACAGTATGATGAAATTTACAATGCCTCATACAACCGTTTTATGTTTCTAAATAAGTTAAACAATGGTTGTACCTGAATTTCGTACTTGGGCAATCATTTATATTTAACAATTATAAATTCCCTAAAATATTTCTAAACATATAAAGTGGCCCAATAATTTTTTTGATTAAGTCGTGAAATCATTTAGTTACAAAATTTCAATCTCTAATATTACTTTTAAAAATTATTGTAGACTTAATTTTATAGTTATTATAAAAACGTTTATGGGATATGAAATGGATTATATAAAAACATAACTCATTTAATTAGTTAATAGATTTGCGTCATAGTCCATTTAAATGTATCATAGGCCCAAAAAACCGAAAGACAGTAATGCCATTAATGAATTTTTTTAGTTAGTCATACAATTAAGGATAATTTTGGAAAATTTTAAAATTTAATTAAGGGTAAAATTTGGGAATGATCCCCTTTTAATGGCATTGATTACCTTTTGACTTTGTTTTGCAATATGAATACCAGACTTTAAAAATAGGTTTGTTTGGAAATTTGGATAGCAGTTTAAAAAAAAAAATTGTTTGGGAACTTGGATATCGCTTTTTAAAAAGAGGTTTGTTTGGAAACATGAATAACAGTATATTAAAAAAATAACAATAGACTTATGTTATTAAGAAAATTTGGAAGTCTATTACCTTAAAATATCTTTTGTTTAAAATAATTATAAAACAAAATTTAAAGTTTATATACATATTTCAAATCAAATAATAATTAAAGTTGATTTATATAAAAATGATTCAAAACTATACATATATTCAAAAATTGAATTTTACTAAAATATTTTCCAATAACCATTATTAAAAAATGTTTTCAATATATATAAGAAAATACAATACAAAACCCAATTTCATATACCAACTTAAATTATGGTTTTATATTTCACATTAATTTTTAAAAATATAATATATGTGATTATTTATATGATGGTATGATAAAATATTTTTAATTATATAATTACTTATATGATAGTATGTATAAAACATGAATAATTATATGATGACACATATATGATATATAATAGTGACTAGGGTTGGACGCTCGTACTCATTCGGTTCGATTCGGTGTGTTTGGGTATCGGATTTCGAGTCAAAGATTTCAGTCATATTCTGATATTTCTAAAATTTTGGTTTGGGTCCGCTCGTTCGATTCGAATAACCCATTTAAATTATTTTAAATTTTTAAATTCATTATATACTTTAATTTTCTTAAAATCTGCTAACAAAATAATATATTACATATAAATTTGAATAACATATGTTAGAATACCTAAACTTATTATATAAATTGGTTAGGTTTAAATATTTGGATAGATAATCAGTAATTATTTTAAGTTTTTTGGTGTTTTGAGTATACTTTAACAATTTAAGATATTTATTTTTGACTATTTGTATATATTTTCAAGTATTAAACCAACTTAAAAATATCATATATATTGGGATGTTTTATATACAATAAATCTAAAAGTTAATTTATATAAGTATATCATATATATTTTGGATACATTCGGTACCCTAAATATTTCGGTTCGATCAGATTCGTTGTGGTTCTCTAAATACCAAAATTTTGAATAATTTGGATATTTATTCAATTTCGTTCAGGTTTGTTACTACTTTTTCGGATTGGGATTAGTTTGGTTCTTCGTATTCGGGTTTTTTTGCTCAACCTTAATATTAACATGAAAAATTAAATAGCAACATATTTTTGAAAAATACATCCGCGCAGATGCGAGGATCAAAATCTAGTTGATGTTAAACAAGCAATCAGTTTTCCTATGTATAAATGTAACTAAAACAAGAAATGTTGAATTTTAGTGATATGCCAAGAATGATTATATGTTTTTTTTAAGTAGAAAGTAGTCAACATTAAAGTTATTAACAAGTGATGCAAGGTTTAATGATATGCCAAATAATTGACTCCTAAGTTTGAACGAAATATTTAATAACACCTCATAATATTAGTTTCCGAATCTGAAAATTCAGTGGGTTTAATTTTTAGTCTGAATTCAAAAGATTTTGTAAAGTCAAAGTGAAAGACATAATTTAATCAGTTACTAAACTTAAAAGTACATCTCAATACCAAGTGTGGTTTGGAAATCTAATTAACTATAACATGAGTTAACATAAAAACATATGTTATATATATATGTATACCTCTCTCATGTTTTATGAAAGTAAAAGCTAAAAAGAAAGAAAATTAAATATATAAAAAGAAGAGAAAAAATGTCGAATGAGAAAAACAAGAGTTCATCAAGCTCTCCTCCTGCAAAACGACCCAGGATGTGTCACTATTGCCTTGGTGCAAGGATCTATACTTCAAGCAGAGATGAATACAAGTCGATGGTTCGTAATCTTACGAGCACCTTTGGACGCTCATTGGGACAAACCAGTCTTCGTGTTCCGACGCAGGCTCACGTTACCAATCCTCAGCCATTAAGGCTAAATGACGCTTCTATCCCTCCAGGCTCATGGGGACAAACCAGTGTTCGTGTTCGACGCAGGCTCAGGTTACCAACCCTCAGCTAATAAGGCGAAATGACGCTTTTATCCCTCCAGGCTCATCGAGACAAACCAGTCTCCTTTTTCCGACACAGGCTCACGTTAGCAATCCTCGGTCGGTGGGGCTATATGACGCTCTGCCTAATCGGTACTCGGCGCACAATGGTCATCAGCGCCGTCTTCACGGTCCATTCCGTATCCATTCCCAGCGGCTCCAGTGTGTCCCCGCACCTCAGAGGCTGGATCATCCGGCGCTCAAGCCTCCTCGTCACGTCCTTCTCTGCCGTCGCCTCCAGTGCCACCCTCGGTTCCGACAATGTTGCCGGAGAACCCACCTTCGTCGGCGGATCCGTGCCGAAGTCTCCTCCTCGAGAGCAAGAGGCGATGGAACCTTTGTTCGATGATATTGAGAACTTTCTGATCGATGACGATGATTTTGATTTCCTTGCGTGTTCTCCACTTCCTCAGGTAAATGGAATCAGTAACGGGGAGCAGCAACAGGAGAACGTGCCACCTCCGGTTCTGACGAACCAACCGTTGGGAAGTCTTAACGTGCCTGTTCCTCAGAATGGTGTCACGGTGCCACCGTTGGGGAATGACTCCAATTCTATGTATGAGAACGTTGCACCACAGGCTCATGCAACGTTGCCGTCGGTAAGTCTACCTATGTCCAATTTTAATATTATTCCACCTGTTCCTGTATCGTCACCGTCCATTGATCTACTTAATGGGACTAATTATCAGCACATGTTGTCACAGGGCAATGCACCACTCGTTCATGCAACGTTACCATTTGTGAATAATTTATCAACTTGGTCCAGTTCTCAGAATGGTGTAGGATCCAGCAATGTCGTCCCACCATCGGTTGCACCGTCCGGGCCTGATCGTTCGAATGATCAACAATGGGGACCATCTGGGAGTCAATTAGGTTGGTCTAATCCTCAGAACGGTCTACAACAAGGGACAGTTCCGACGAGTGTACCTTTTGGTACTTCAGATTTGTCAAATTTTTACAGCTATGAAGAAAAGCAGCGTTACCTTGCACAAATAGGTTTTGGAACTGTACCGTCATGGCATTTAGACTGGAACAGTTATCCAAGAACCGTTCTCCCATCCACAAACACTGATCCGTCATCTTCATCAGCTCCAGGGAATTTACCACCCGGTAATCTTCTAGGATAGTCCAGTGGTCTACTCTCGCCGAGCCCATCGTTTAGGTGGTGGTTTGATGTTGAGGTGGCAGATCTCTTCAGATCTGGAGTTGCGGTGGCTCGCCTATCAAGCTTGCGTGTCTGCATGCAGTACTCGTCTATCAAACCGGTTATTGCATTTGTTCAGTTCTTTTTTTTTTTTTTAATTTTTTTTTTAATTCCAGTAGTTGTATATTGCAAAAAAAAAAAAAACTTAATATGAAAGTCGATAAACAAAATTAAAAATCTTTCACTAATAATAATATTATTCTTACAAGAAAAATTCTTAAGATGTAGAAATTTGGACCAAAAAATTTAAATGACGTTTTAAACATATATCTTTCAAAATTTTAAGATATTTTTGTTAAATATTATTATCGTAAGAGATTTTACTTGATAGACTTTGGATGAAGATGACCTCGTTTTTTTTTCTTTACCCTTGATGAAAAATATGTGTGGATGAACTAGATTGTTTGATATTCATAACATTTTCTTAATTAACATGAAAACCGAACTGACAGCTGAGGAATCGATCTGAAATGTCGATGTTTAATGATAGTTTCAATGTTATAAAATAAGAGCTTTATAAAGACGAATTAACAATGGTAGAAAATAATCTCTAGGTTTCTTGTCGAAAGCGATTAGTAGGTTCATTCCAATTAAGATGTTGTCACAGTCAAAGCTCAAAACGAAACTTATTAGACCATGATTAACGGTATCGCGTACCGCGAAACGCTGTAGAACCCAAATAAAAGCGTCCTTATTCTGCTATTCGCAACCGGTATTTTGCTTTTGTGGGCCCTCCTTAAGAAACCCACTAAACACCCTCCCGATAATCCCGCTCTTAGAGCATGTTCATCAACGTTCCTTAAGCATGGGTCCTTAATAAAAAAGGGATTAAAAATAAATGAAAAAGCTTAATTAAACGAAGGATTAAACGAAGGATCGCCCCTTAATAAGAGAGTTTAAGGAATGCTAAGGAACGGTGATGTGGCCGATTCTCATTGGATGCTCTTTATTTTGTCTCTCCTTCGCCGGAGTTTCGGGCTTAGAATCTTTCTTCTCTCGAACAATCTGAATTCTCTCTCACTCGATCTTTTCGTCGGCGACTCGACTTCTCTCTCCCTCCATCGTCTCTCTCGATTAATCCGTCGTGTGTCTCACTCGTCTTCTCTCGCTCCGTCCCTCCGTCTTCTCTCTCGCTCCGTCCCTCCGTCTTCTCGTAATCGGTGATCGGTTTCACTTCCACTTCCTCCCGAAGCTTCTCCTCCGCCAGCTCTTGAAAAGAGTCTTCCCCTTTCACGCATCTTCTCGACGACGTCTCTCATCCGTAAGTGTCTTTATTTTTCAGTTAAATTAAATTTTGCGATTTGAGTTTTTGTGAAATTGTTGTGATATCATAGTTTTGTTGGCAAAGGTGAAATCTTTATGAGAAGTGTATTTTTAATATGCTTTTATGTCATTTTTAATAAAGATTTTATTTATCCTTTTCTTTTTAATCACTCAACTTAAAAAAAAAATTTAAAAAATTATTAATTTTTAAGAACCTCAATGAAGTTCTACCAAGAGAGGATGATAAAATTAAATAGATTAACAGGGGTTCTAAAGCTTTCAAATCATAAAATTAAATACTAATTTAATTTTAAGTGTCCATTAGAGATTCTAAAAGTATGATTATCCGGGGTTTCTTAGGGAGGGTTTCTTAGGGAAATATAAATACCTTAAGAAACAGTTTCTTAGTTTTTTAGTTAAAAATTAAAAAACAGTTTCTTATATTTCCCTAAAAAACCCGCCCTAAAAACCCCGGATAATCATGGTAGACCATGATTATCCGGAGTTTCTTAAGTGGGTTTTTAAACTAAATTGGTGATTTAATTAAATGAAAACTAAAATAAAGGCATGTAATCGATCCTTAAGCTGGGTTTTCGGTGATCGATTTTTAAGTGGGTTTCTTAGACACGTGTCGCACACAGATTTGCCTTTTTTTTGTTTTTGGTTTTCTTTCTTTCCTCGTCTTCTCCGGCTCTGAAGGAGCTCCGATCACCCACAAAAGAAGTATCAAGTTTGATGAAGAGAAGAATGACGAAGAAGAAGATGAGAAATCGATTGAATTCGGTAGACCTGTGTAAAACCGGTCCTTACGAACCACTTATGCTATCATCAATCGGAGAAATTCCGATCATACAGGTTAATTCAATACTCGTACCATCAATTTTCAATCGAAAGTCGTAGCCTTTGCTCAAGTATTAAGGAACCCAAGTTCTTCTTGAAATTATTTTGATTCTGAATTAAAGAATGTGTGAATTGGTGTAGGTACCTCCTTCAATCAACTGTAGATTGCTTGAGCACCAGCGAGAGGGAGTTAAGTTTCTGTATAATCTCTATAGAAACTGAACGCAGGAACAGAAAGGTGAAAACTTTAAACTTCCTTTCTTATTATTACTCTCTTGAAGTTTCAATTACAACATAAGCATTTGTTTTATAGGTAAACATCACTAGGGTTTTCTCTTCATTGGTCTTCGTCTTGTAGCGTTTGGTAACGGTTCTGAACTTTAACAGTCTGAGCACAGCTGTCTTGCTTTTGCTTTCCGTATACTCCGTCGTTGCTTATCTCTGTTTTGTTTTGTTTGCAGGTTGAAGACCGTTGAGGACAGAGTGCTGCGTTTTGAGGTTTGGGCTTCTGTCCAGAAAAGCTGTTGGGCTTCTCCAATATTGGGCTTTTGCCATTTGTGTTGATAGGCCCCTCAAACTTGGTGTATTGATCTCGCCGACACCCAGTTTGCTCAAGACTCTCGAAGCTGCATGTGGAGAGATTTGGTGAAGATATCTGCGATCTGATGTTGATTCGAGATATGCTTCACCTCAAGAGCTCCCAGTGCCACACGCCCCTTACATAGTGATAATCCGAGCAAAGTGTTTGGTTCGAGAGTGAAATGAGGGATTTGCAGAGAGAAGCACAGCTGAAAGGTTGTCGCAGCAGCAACGGAGTTGTGAGTAGAGGAAGACCAAGCTCTCGAAGATTGAGCAAAGCCGGTAATCTCAGATGCTGTTTCTGCTGTATTCTGCTTCCGTCGAGCTTCTAGACACTGTAGGTTGTTTCTTTGAAGACCAAGAAATCAAATTTTTGCCTAGAAATGTACTGTATCCACCAGTAGAACGCCTTGTAGTACTGCATCCTGCCCAATCACTGTCACTATAGGCAATCAGAGTAAAATCAGTGTCTTTGCGCAATGAAATGCCCATAGTGATTGTTCCCTTGACATATCGTATGATTCTTTGTAGCAGGTGAAAGTCATGAACCGTAGGCGAGTGCATCTTCTGGCAGACGTAATTGACAGCAAATTGCAAGTCAGGCCTTGTCAATGTCAAGTACTGAAGCTTCCCAGCAAGACTCCGAGTAAGTCGGATGTGCGAACTGTTCAGACTTGTCTTCCACTCTGTTAAGTTGCTGAGGAAGTGGAGTAGGCATTGGAGTGCAGTCTTTCATTGAGGCAACTGCAAGTAAGTCTTCGCATACTTTGCTGACACAGGAACAGTCCATTATCATGACTTTGAACTTGAATCCGAGAAAATAGTGTAGCTGTCCCATGTCCGTCATTCGGAACTCACTGTTTAGCTGCTTCAGTAGTCGAGCAAAACTCTCTGAGCTGTTTCCTGTTATAATCATGTCATCTACGTAGAGTAGTAATATGATGATATCCTTTTCCGCTTTGTAGACAAATAAAGACGGATCAGATTTGGAGCAGCTGAACCCAAAGTCAATCAAAAGGTGCTGAACCTGCCAAACCAAGCACGGAGCTTGTTTAAGCCCGTAGATAGCTTTGTTCAGTTTCCAAACATGCTTAGGCTTCTCCTGATCGACAAAACCAGCAGGCTGCTTCATGTAGACCGTTTCCGAAGATCACCATGTAAGAACGCATTTTTACGTCCATTTGTCGAATATCCCACTCTAATCAGCCATGTGCAAAATGGTTCTTACTGACGCCATTCTGACTACTGGACTGTAGGTTTCAAGATAATCAATTCCTTCCTCCTGTTCGCTTCCTTTGGCAACCAGACGACGAAGCTTCTTGAAGGAACCATCGGCATTCAGCTTTACTCGTGTATCGCTATTAGAGGAGATCTGTTGGGTGAAGCCTCGCCTCGAGTAGAGTAAGAGCCTCTACCCTTCCACGTCTACCACCACGTCCTCGAGAGGAGTAGTAGTTGCCTTGCTGGTCAGTGCGAACAGTCGCAAAGCTAGATGAGGAGTGACCTCTTGACCTCCGTTGTAGCTTTGAGTCTATCGTCAACGCCACTAATCGAGGTATGATGGATTCAAACATCGGAGGTGGAACAGTATCAATGGAGCCTTCGATGGAGGTCTTGATAGGCTCAGAGTCACGCCCCAAACCACGAAGAGCAGAGAAGATCTTCATGGCCTCGGTTAGAGGAGCTCCTATGGAGGCAAGTTGGTCACTTAGAGCTTTAACTTCTTGAAGAAAGTCAAACATCTTCTTATCTCCTTGTGATAAAGTCTGCATCTTGTGTTGTAGTTCAAACAGACGAGAGTTGGAGGGTCTGTTGAAATGATTCTCCAGCGTGGACCAGATCTCGCAGCTGTTGTGCAGTTCACCACCAAGGATTGAAGAGGATCTGTGATAGAGCCAAGGAGCCATGCCTGGACGACCTGATCAGTTTGAAACCAGAGCTGATGGTCTGGATTCGAACCGTGTAGTCGTGCGTGAATGGTAGGCCATGATAGTAGCAACTGGTTGAGGGAGGAACCCGTAATCGAACTCAAACAGGCGTTGCCCACTAAGAAAAGATTGGAACTGACGTTTCCAGAAAAGAAATTTTGCTCATTGAGCTTAACTGTGACACAGTGGATGATGTTTAGTCTAAGAGGAGAATAAGGCTCAAGATCCATGGTGGCACCATGTGCTCTGATACCATGAACGCAGGAACAGAAAGGTGAAAACTTTAAACTTCCTTTCTTATTATTACTCTCTTGAAGTTTCAATTACAACATAAGCATTTGTTTTATAGGTAAACATCACTAGGGTTTTCTCTTCATTGGTCTTCGTCTTGTAGCGTTTGGTAACGGTTCTGAACTTTAACAGTCTGAGCACAGCTGTCTTGCTTTTGCTTTCCGTATACTCGGTCGTTGCTTATCTCTGTTTTGTTTTGTTTGCAGGTTGAAGACCGTTGAGGACAGAGTGCTGCGTTTTGAGGTTTGGGCTTCTGTCCAGAAAAGCTGTTGGGCTTCTCCAATATTGGGCTTTTGCCATTTGTGTTGATAGAAACAACCATGGAGGCATTCTTGGCGATGACATGTGAGTTCTTCTCTGCTGTGTATTGAAAAAAATGTTACAACTTTATGTACATTTATGCTTATAGATTCAGAGGAAAAGGGATGAAGTTTTGTGTGTCATCATTGTAAATGGCTCTTGTTTTAGTCTTCCTGAGAATTTAAAACCATTATACTGATAGATTCAGTGGAAAAGGATTGATTTTTTGCGTGTGTCACCAATAGGATCTTGTTTAGTCTTCTTGAGAACGTTCTTGTGTAGTTTTAAATCTATAGCTGTGAGCCTGTGACACAGGGGATTAGGCAAGACCATTCAGACAATTGCATTTCTTGCTGGAGTTTATGGAAAAGACAGTGACGCTGGTACTGATACGTCTGTTTCAGACACTGATCTCCACATCTTCAGAAGCATTCTTGCCGAGTCCAACAACATCGTGTTGATGCTCCTCAGGCTCTGCTCTTAAGAAAATGCAAGCTCTGTTCATTAGGTAAAAGCCATTGGAGGCGGTGGCCCTGAAGAGGAAGAGCTCATCGTTCAAGGCGTCCGATTCGCATTCCCTGTTCATCAGGTAAAAGCTAAAGACCATGATCATCTTCTGTTTTGGTATGCCTCTGTTACAATATTTGTTTGTCCAAACTCTAACAAGTGTGTATATGTGTGTTCAGTTCGCAGGAGGGTTTGATGCAGAGACAATGAGGGCATTTCAAGAGCTAAGAGATAAAGCGAGATCATGTCATATTAGTGCCAAAGCCAAACACATCAACATAAGCTTGTTTTTCGATCTACCCCTTTTTGAAGCAACCTTAGCTTCATATTATATCCCACACACCTCATTGGTATTTGTCTTCATTCTCTTATTAAATTTGTTTTCTTTCTTCTTCTTTTCAAGATAGATTAATCATGTGAATATACGAAACTCAACTCTTGCTGAAAACAAAGGATCATCATTATTCAATCGCAAACCATCTTATTTTATGTACTGATCATAAAAGAAAGCTTCACAAAATGTCCACAGCCAAAAATTAATTTTGTGGTTGGCAGAACTTCAACATTGTCCACAACCACAAATTTTTTTTTTTTAAGAACCTTAAACTAAGAAACTCCTATTGGAGCAAGAAAATTAGATGACTCTTAACTAATGGATTTCTAGGGATAATGGATGGAGGTGGTCTTATTGAAGATAGGGAGACACACAAGCACACAGGAAGTTGACATGAGACATCAACCTAGGAACCCATGTAATCCGATTGTGATGTCTTTGGACAGATAATGGCCATGAGCTTGGGCATCTCATTATCCTGGATAATGGGCTTGTTTCACGTAATCCTAAACTAGCAACCCACGGATAATTGATTCACCGCAACATCAGGATAACGTTTAGAGATCGATCAAAAAGTTTATGATTACCTTAGCTTGAGTCAAAAGATCTATTCGAAATTTTTAAAACTTTCTAGTTTCCAGATTAAACATCAGTGTGGTATAGATAAGTGCACACTTATCTTAAACAGAGCCGGTCCTAGAACATCCAGGACCAGAAGCAAATCAAAAAGAATTGGCCACTATTGAGGAAAATCGAAGCCTGGTTATGTAACAAAGTCTTTAACCTTTAAATTTTACCACTAGGCTAAAGGAAATTTTGGAAAAATGTGGTCGAAATCTTTTCAAAATAAACGCCCCAAGCCACTGCTCGATTGGCTTGGCCCACGGGCCGGCTCTTGATTTTAAATGTCAAAAAATTCGGAAAGTAATATCAGTGTGATATAGATAAGTGCATACTGTTAGACAAAAAAAAAAAGAAAGAAAGAGAGAAAAATGCATACATAATAAATTTTGTATGTCTGGCTACTCGTAGTGTTGCCACATTTTGAATTATCACGAAGTTAATTCACATAAATATTTGATTTTTGACTGAGCTTATAAAGTAAAATTCTATTACCGATTTGGTACAAAATTCTTTATTACGTTCTTATCAAACTTTAGATTCTCGTTTACTATATAGATTTGCTATATGTTTATTTGAGAATGCAATTAACGAAAATGCTTTGTGCCGATTTTTGTAGTCAATTTTTGAGCCTTTCCTTTTGGACGAGTATTTGATGAATATTATCTATTTCCGAATAATAAAGATCTACGTTCAGTGGGCAGTTTTGTCCTCTTCTCTTTTAAATTGTAACCAAACTAAATTTTATATAATCTTGACTAATGAACAAAGCCAAAATCCCATGAAATTAACTCTGACCCACTCATTTTAGTCTCTTCTGGACTCTCTAAAGTTGTGGTTGATACATTTTAATATATTTATTTAGAGATCTATATATTTCTGGCCGGATATTTATACTTACCTCAGAGGATATATATATATATATATATATATATATATATATATATATATATATATATATATATATATATATATATATTAGTATACAGAAAACCTTCGACACTGGAAAAATTGAAAAATACAGCTGAAGCTTCTAGCAGCCCGCCAGATGAGCTCATTTGGTCCATCCTTAAAGCTTGATGTAGCAAATGATTACTTACCATTAGGGGTGGATATTCGGTACCCATTCAGATTTGGTTCTGATTTATTCAGTTCTGATTTTCTAGTCAAAGATTTTAACCCCATCCGATTATTCTAAATAGCAGTTCGGTTCGGATCTTTCTTGGTTCGGTTGGATTCGGATAACCCATTTAAATTATTTATAAAATTTTAAAATTCATTAAATACTTTAATTTTATCAAAAACTATAAATAAAATAATATATTACAGATAAATTTTGAATAACATATGTCAAAATACCTAAACTTAACATATAAATTAGTTTGGTTTGAACATTTAGATAGAGAATCAATAGATTGTTTAATTATTTTTGGTATTTTAAGTATACTTTAGCTATTTTAGACATTTAATTTTGACAACTTATATATATTTTCAAGTATTTTGGAAAACTTAAAAATATATTATATCTTTGGATGTTTTTAATATACATTAAATCTAAAAATAATTAATATATTTAGGTATATAAATCTATTTCGGATGCATTTGGGTACCCGAAATACTTCGGTTGGGTTTGGTTTCGGTTCTAAAATACCAAAATTTTAAACCTATTTGGATGTTTCATGAACTTCGTTCGAGTTCGATACTACTTTTTCGAATCGGATTTGGTTCGGTTTTTGGATCCGTGTTTTTTGCCCAGCCCTACTTACTATCCACATAGTGCAGTGGAGAGACTTTCTTTCTTCTTTTAAATCGAAAGCTTTGTTAATTACCTCAAATATCAATACGTGTGTAATAAAACTATCTAGATTTGGCATATAGAATTTATGAATGTTAAATTTATTACAGAAGCCTTTGAGTGGCATACACACACCTTACACATTTTTCTTTTTTAAATCTTACCTTTTCTTTCATGTTTGGGGGGAGTCTCTTTGATATCTGGTGATTTATCGGTATTTGGAGATTTCTCACCCATCCGCTTTTATTGATATGTATTATCTACCTGAGCAGTCTTGGTTAAGTGGTTCAATGAAGGTATTCACTCCTCTTCCTCTGCGATTCAGACATGTTTCTTTGTAGGAATCTCGGCGGTTATGGTGGCTCGTCGGATTCCAAGGCTGACATACTCCGTTTGAGGTCGATGGAGAAAGAAGCCAGAGTCCTATTGTCGATGGAGAAGCAATCCACAAGTCAGTTATTGGGATTTTGGGTTTCACGTCGGAAGTTGTGAATAAATTCACAAACAAAAGGTTCGAAGGATGGTGGTTCCGCCAGATGCATGACCTTTCCAATGTGGTTTGCTCTCTAGCAGAGCAAAGATGGAATGCAATGTTCGGACTTGTGAGACGGCAATGTTGCGATTCATTTAGAAGAAGTTAAGGTTTCGAGAGTTGGTTCATTTTGAATCAGCCATATGGGGCCGTGGGGCTGCTTTAAGGGCGTTTTTTTGCTTTGGCGGTGAACTACATACAGATTGACGGGCAGGACTTGGACACCCGATCTCCGTAAATTCGTGATACACCTGAAAAGTTGTATCGGAGGTGGATATTCATCCTTCAAGTTTTATTTCTCTCGTATGTTTCTTCTATTTCTTTTAGATTATATTGTGGTGGTTATACCGAATCTCTATAACCTAGATCGCTGTTTCTCTAGTCACTGAAATCCTATCCTATGTACTGTTCAAGTTCTCCTTTTTAAGAGTTGATAATTTTTTTGTGAAAGTTAATTAATTAAAAAATTTATCTAGATTAAGGTCCTGCAATATTAGAAACTTAAATCATAGGTTGGAGATTAGTAAAACATTTTGTCCCTATTTTATTTTTCTATATATGGTTAAATGGCATTCTAAGTTGTGAAACTGAACCATAATTATAATGATGCTGAATCGATTGAGTGCTGATAGAAGCCACACTTAGTAAATATGCGAAGCCAGGCGCAGTGGAAACTGTATATTATTTATTTGTTGGTTGGATACATGTTATATTATGGGGCGAAATGAACAAGTAAGATACTACGCACTTGATAATTTGTGTTTGTTTTACAAATTTAAACCAAATTATTTATTTTAATTGGATGGAAAACTGAATTTTATGAAGAGAAATATGAAAAAAAAAAATAGAAGACGAGAGGCAAAATATATTTCAACAAGTTCAGAGAAGAGATAGAGAAAAAGGTTAATGATCTAATTAAGTCTATCTTTGCCGTACTGTTCACCAACTGGACACTATCTAATTTTGTCTAATGATAGCTGTTAGCCGTCAACTTCAAAATCAGATCTGAGAATTAATCTCTAAGGAATATTTAACGTTAACTTTTGTTTTGTTTTTCAATTTTTTAGTTTGTGTTTTAGCTGTGCCTTGTGCGTACGTGTACTCGATTGGTCTAGTTCTCTTGGGCACGAACAATGAACCCATGCAGACCTGTATGTACACTAACGAGCCCCTTGCGACAAGCACAACGTGACACATATATTTAAGAAAATTTATCTTGTATTCTAAATATTACATGGACATTGTTAAAAATGCCTTACATTATGATAATTTCTAACGTGAATACAAAACTAACCGTGAATGTATAAATACTTTTAAAAATCTCAAGAGCCGTGAGATTGCATCTATCTTATTAAAATAAGTAAAATTACCTCTTGACTTTGTTTGGCAATATAAATATCAGACTTTAAAAATATGTTTGTTTGGAAATTTGGATAACAGTTTAAAAAAAAGGTTTGTTTGAAAACTTGGATATCAGTTTTTTAAAAGAGGTTTGTTTGGAAACATAAATAGTAGTATATTAAAAACAGCTTATGTTATTAATTAAGAAAATTTAGAAGTCTATTACTTCAAAATATCTTTTGTTTAAAATAATCATAAAAAATTTAAAATTTATATACATATTTCAAATCAAAATAATAATTTAAAGTTGATTTATATAAAAATGATTCAAAACTATACATATATTCATAAATTGAATTTTACTAAAATATTTTCCAATAACCATTATTAAAAAAATGTTTTCAATATATATAAAAAATACAATGCAAAACCCAATTTCATATACAAACTTAAATTATGATTTTATATTTCACATTAATTTTTAAAAATATAATATATGTGATTATTTATATGATGGTATGATAAAATATTTTAATTATATAATTACTTATATGATAGTATGTATAAAACATGAATAATTATATGATGACACATATATGATATATAATAGTGACTAGGGTTGGACGCTCTGTACTCATTCGGTTCGATTCGTGTGTTTGGGTATCGGATTCGAGTCAAAGATTTCAGTCATATTCTGATATTTCTAAAATTTTGGTTTGGGTTCGATTCGATCTTCGCTGGTTCGGTTGATTCGAATAACCCATTTAAATTATTTTTAAATTTTTAAATTCATTATATACTTTAATTTTCTTAAAATCTGCTAACAAAATAATATATTACATATAAATTTGAATAACATATGTTAGAATACCTAAACTTATTATATAAATTGGTTAGGTTTAAATATTTGGATAGATAATCAGTAATTATTTTAAGTATTTCGGTACCCTAAATATTTCGGTTCGATCAGATTCGTTGTGGTTCTCTAAATACCAAAATTTTGAATAATTTGGATATTTATTCAATTTCGTTCAGGTTTGTTACTACTTTTTCGATTGGGATTAGTTTGGTTCTTCAGATTGGTTTTTTGCTCAACCTTAATATTAACATGAAAAATTAAATAGCAACATATTTTGAAAAATACATCCGCCAAGCAGATGCGGGATCAAAATCTAGTTGATGTTAAACAAGCAATCAGTTTTCCTATGTATAAATGTAACTAAAACAAGAAATGTTGAATTTTAGTGATATGCCAAGAATGATTATATGTTTTTTAAGTAGAAAGTAGTCAACATTAAAGTTATTAACAAGTGATGCAAGGTTTAATGATATGCCAAATAATTGACTCCTAAGTTTGAACGAAATATTTAATAACACCTCATAATATTAGTTTCCGAATCTGAAAATTCAGTGGTTTAATTTTTAGTCTGAATTCAAAAGATTTTGTAAAGTCAAAGTGAAAGACATAATTTAATCAGTTACTAAACTTAAAAGTACATCTCAATACCAAGTGTGGTTTGGAAATCTAATTAACTATAACATGAGTTAACATAAAACATATGTTATATATATATGTATACCTCTCTCATGTTTTATGAAAGTAAAAGCTAAAAAGAAAGAAAATTAAATATATAAAAAAGAAGAGAAAAAATGTCGAATGAGAAAAACAAGAGTTCATCAAGCTCCTCCTGCAAAACGACCCAGGATGTGTCACTATTGCCTTGGTGCAAGGATCTATACTTCAAGCAGAGATGAATACAAGTCGATGGTTCGTAATCTTACGAGCACCTTTGGACGCTCATTGGGACAAACCAGTCTTCGTGTTCCGACGCAGGCTCACGTTACCAATCCTCAGCCATTAAGGCTAAATGACGCTTCTATCCCTCCAGGCTCATGGGGACAAACCAGTGTTCGTGTTCGACGCAGGCTCAGGTTACCAACCCTCAGCTAATAAGGCGAAATGACGCTTTTATCCCTCCAGGCTCATCGAGACAAACCAGTCTCCTTTTTCCGACACAGGCTCACGTTAGCAATCCTCGGTCGGTGGGGCTATATGACGCTCTGCCTAATCGGTACTCGGCGCACAATGGTCATCAGCGCCGTCTTCACGGTCCATTCCGTATCCATTCCCAGCGGCTCCAGTGTGTCCCCGCACCTCAGAGGCTGGATCATCCGGCGCTCAAGCCTCCTCGTCACGTCCTTCTCTGCCGTCGCCTCCAGTGCCACCCTCGGTTCCGACAATGTTGCCGGAGAACCCACCTTCGTTTCCGTCGGCGGATCCGGTGCCGAAGTCTCCTCCTCGAGAGCAAGGGGCGATGGAACCTTTGTTCGATGATATTGAGAACTTTCTGATCGATGACGATGATTTTGATTTCCTTGCGTGTTCTCCACTTCCTCAGTTAAATGGAACCAGTAACGGGGAGCAGCAACAGGAGAACGTGCCACCTCCGGTTCTGACGAACCAACCGTTGGGAAGTCTTAACGTGCCTGTTCCTCAGAATGGTGTCACGGTGCCACCGTTGGGGAATGGCTCCAATTCTATGTATGAGAACGTTGCACCACAGGCTCATGCAACGTTGCCGTCGGTAAGTCTACCTATGTCCAATTTTAATATTATTCCACCTGTTCCTGCATCGTCACCGTCCATTGATCTACTTAATGGGACTAATTATCAGCACATGTTGTCACAGGGCAATGCACCACTCGTTCATGCAACGTTACCATTTGTGAATAATTTATCAACTTGGTCCAGTTCTCAGAATGGTGTAGGATCCAGCAATGTCGTCCCACCATCGGTTGCACCGTCCGGGCCTGATCGTTCGAATGATCAACAATGGGGACCATCTGGGAGTCAATTAGGTTGGTCTAATCCTCAGAACGGTCTACAACAAGGGACAGTTCCGACGAGTGTACCTTTTGGTACTTCAGATTTGTCAAATTTTTACAGCTATGAAGAAAAGCAGCGTTACCTTGCACAAATAGGTTTTGGAACTGTACCGTCATGGCATTTAGACTGGAACAGTTATCCAAGAACCGTTCTCCCATCCACAAACACTGATCCGTCATCTTCATCAGCTCCAGGGAATTTACCACCCGGTAATCTTCTAGGATAGTCCAGTGGTCTACTCGCCGAGCCCATCGTTTAGGTGGTGGTTTGATGTTGAGGTGGCAGATCTCTTCAGATCTGGAGTTGCGGTGGCTCGCCTATCAAGCTTGCGTGTCTGCATGCAGTACTCGTCTATCAAACCGGTTATTGCATTTGTTCAGTTCTTTTTTTTTTTAATTTTTTTAATTCCAGTAGTTGTATATTGCAAAAAAAAAAAAAACTTAATATGAAAGTCGATAAACAAAATTAAAAATCTTTCACTAATAATAATATTATTCTTACAAGAAAAATTCTTAAGATGTAGAAATTTGGACCAAAAAATTTAAATGACGTTTTAAACATATATCTTTCAAAATTTTAAGATATTTTTGTTAAATATTATTATCGTAAGAGATTTTACTTGATAGACTTTGGATGAAGATGACCTCGTTTTTTTTTCTTTACCCTTGATGAAAAATATGTGTGGATGAACTAGATTGTTTGATATTCATAACATTTTCTTAATTAACATGAAAACCGAACTGACAGCTGAGGAATCGATCTGAAATGTCGATGTTTAATGATAGTTTCAATGTTATAAAATAAGAGCTTTATAAAGACGAATTAACAATGGTAGAAAATAATCTCTAGGTTTCTTGTCGAAAGCGATTAGTAGGTTCATTCCAATTAAGATGTTGTCACAGTCAAAGCTCAAAACGAAACTTATTAGACCATGATTAACGGTATCGCGTACCGCGAAACGCTGTAGAACCCAAATAAAAGCGTCCTTATTCTGCTATTCTCAAGCAACCGGTATTTTGCTTTTGGGCCCTCCTTAAGAAACCCACTAAACACCCTCGATAATCCCGCTTAGAGCATGTTCATCAACGCCTTAAGCATGGGTCCTTAATAAAAAGGGATTAAAATAAATGAAAAGCTTAATTAAACGAAGGATTAAGCGAAGGATCGCCCTTAATAAGAGAGTTTAAGGAATGCTAAGGAACGGTGATGCCGATTCTCATTGGATGCTCTTTATTTTGTCTCTCCTTCGCCGAGTTTCGATTTAAACCTTTCTTCTCTCTAACAATCTGAATTCTCTCACTCGATCTTTTCTCGACGATCGACTTCTCTCTCCTCCATCGTCTCTTCGATTAATCCGTCGGTGTCTCACTCGTTTCTCTCGCCCGTCTTCCTCTTCTCTCTCGCCCTCGTCTCTCAGTAATCGGTGATCGGTTTCACTTCCACTTCCTCCCGGCTTCCTCCGCCAGCTCTTTGAAAAGAGTCCCCTTTCACGATCTTCTCGTCTCATCCGTAGTGTCTTTATTTTTCAGTTAAATTAAATTTTATGATTTGAGTTTTTGTGAAATTGTTGTGATATCATAGTTTTGTTGGCAAAGGTGAAATCTTTATGAGAAGTGTATTTTAATATGCTTTTATGTCATTTTTAATAAAGATTTTATTTATCCTTTTCTTTTTAATCACTCAACTTAAAAAAATTTAAAAATTATTAATTTTAAGAACCTCAATGAAGTTCTACCAAGAGAGGATGATAAAATTAAATAGATTAACAGGGTTCTAAAGTTCAAATCATAAAATTAAATACTAATTTAATTTTAAGTGTCCATTAGAGATTCTAAAAGTATGATTATCCGGGTTTCTTAGGGAGGGTTTCTAGGGAAATATAAATACCTTAAGAAATTTCTTAGTTTTTAGTTAAAAATTAAAAAACAGTTTATTTCCTAAAAACTCGCCCGGATAATCATGGTAGACCATGATTATCCGGAGTTTCTTAAGTGGGTTTTAAACTAAATTGGTGATTTAATTAAATGAAAACTAAAATAAAGGCATGTAATCGATCCTTAAGCGGGTTTCTGGGATCGATTTTAAGTGGGTTTCTTAGAACGCACACAGATTTGCCTTTTTGTTTTTTGTTTTCTTTCTTTCCTCGTCTTCTCCGCCGCGAAGGAGCTCCGATCACCCACAAAAGAAGTATCAAGTTTGATGAAGAGAAGAATGACGAAGAAGAAGATGAGAAATCGATTGAATTCGTAGACCTGTGTAAAACCGGTCCTTACGAACCACTTATGCTATCATCAATCGGAGAAATTCGATCATACAGGTTAATTCAATACTGTACCATCAATTTTCAATCGAAAGTCGTAGCCTTTGCTCAAGTATTAAGGAACCCAAGTTCTTCTTGAAATTATTTTGATTCTGAATTAAAGAATGTGTGAATTGGTGTAGGTACCTCCTTCAATCAACTGTAGATTGCTTGAGCACCAGCGAGAGGGAGTTAAGTTTCTGTATAATCTCTATAGAAACTGAACGCAGGAACAGAAAGGTGAAAACTTTAAACTTCCTTTCTTATTATTACTCTCTTGAAGTTTCAATTACAACATAAGCATTTGTTTTATAGGTAAACATCACTAGGGTTTTCTCTTCATTGGTCTTCGCCTTGTAGCGTTTGGTAACGGTTCTGAACTTTAACAGTCTGAGCACAGCTGTCTTGCTTTTGCTTTCCGTGATATTCGCCGTTGCTTATCTCTGTTTTGTTTTGTTTGCAGGTTGAAGACCGTTGAGGACAGAGTGCTGCGTTTGAGGTTTGGGCTTCTGTCCAGAAAAGCTGTTGGGCTTCTCCAATATTGGGCTTTTGCCATTTGTGTTGATAGGCCCCTCAAACTTGGTGTATTGATCTCGCCGACACCCAGTTTGCTCAAGACTCTCGAAGCTGCATGTGGAGAGATTTGGTGAAGATATCTGATCTGATGTTGATTCGATATGCTTCACCTCAAGAGCTCCGCCACACGCCCCTTACATAGTGATAATCCAGAGCAAAGTGTTTGGTTCGAGAGTGAAATGAGGGATTTGCAGAGAGAAGCACAGCTGAAAGGTTGTCGCAGCAGCAACGGAGTTGTGAGTAGAGGAAGACCAAGCTCAAGATTGAGCAAAGCCGGTAATCTCAGATGCTGTTTCTGCTGTATTCTGCTCCGTCGAGCTTCTAGACACTGTAGGTTGTTTCTTTGAAGACCAAGAAATCAAATTTTTGCCTAGAAATGTACTGTATCCACCAGTAGAACGCCTTGTAGTACTGCATCCTGCCCAATCACTGTCACTATAGGCAATCAGAGTAAAATCAGTGTCTTTGCGCAATGAAATGCCCATAGTGATTGTTCCTTGACATATCGTATGATTCTTTGCAGGTGAAAGTCATGAACCGTAGGCGAGTGCATCTTCTGGCAGACGTAATTGACAGCAAATTGCAAGTCAGGCCTTGTCAATGTCAAGTACTGAAGCTTCCCAGCAAGACTCCTGGGAGTCGATGTGCGAACTGTTCAGACTTGTCTTCCACTCGTTAAGTTGCTGAGGAAGTGGAGTAGGCATTGGAGTGCAGTCTTTCATTGAGGCAACTGCAAGTAAGTCTTCGCATACTTTTGCTGACACAGGAACAGTCCATTATCATGACTTTGAACTTGAATCCGAGAAAATAGTGTAGCTGTCCCATGTCCGTCATTCGAACTCACTGTTTAGCTGCTTCAGTAGTCGAGCAAAACTCTCTGAGCTGTTTCCTGTTATAATCATGTCATCTACGTAGAGTAGTAATATGATGATATCCTTTTCCGCTTTGTAGACAAATAAAGACGGATCAGATTTGGAGCAGCTGAACCCAAAGTCAATCAAAAGGTGCTGAACCTGCCAAACCAAGCACGGAGCTTGTTTAAGCCCGTAGATAGCTTTGTTCAGTTTCCAAACATGCTTAGGCTTCTCCTGATCGACAAAACCAGCAGGCTGCTTCATGTAGACCGTTTCTCGAAGATCACCATGTAAGAACGCATTTTTTACGTCCATTTGTCGAATATCCCACTCTAATCAGCCATGTGCAAAATGGTTCTTACTGACGCCATTCTGACTACTGGACTGTAGGTTTCAAGATAATCAATTCCTTCCTCCTGTTCGCTTCCTTTGGCAACCAGACGACGAAGCTTCTTGAAGGAACCATCGGCATTCAGCTTTACTCGTATCGCTATTAGAGGAGATCTGTTGGGTGAAGCCTCTCGGTGAGAGTAAGAGCCTCTACCCTTCCACGTACCACCACGTCCTCGAGAGGAGTAGTAGTTTTGCTGGTCAGTGCGAACAGTCGCAAAGCTAGATGAGGAGTGACCTCTTGACCTCCTTGTAGCTTTTGAGTCTATCGTCAACGCCACTAATCGAGGTATGATGGATTCAAACATCGGAGGTGGAACAGTATCAATGGAGCCTTCGATGGAGGTCTTGATAGGCTCAGAGTCACGCCCCAAACCACGAAGAGCAGAGAAGATCTTCATGGCCTCGGTTAGAGGAGCTCCTATGGAGGCAAGTTGGTCACTTAGAGCTTTAACTTCTTGAAGAAAGTCAAACATCTTCTTATCTCCTTGTGATAAAGTCTGCATCTTGTGTTGTAGTTCAAACAGACGAGAGTTGGAGGGTCTGTTGAAATGATTCTCCAGCGGACCAGATCTCGCAGCTGTTGTGCAGTTCACCACCAAGGATTGAAGAGGATCTGTGATAGAGCCAAGGAGCCATGCCTGGACGACCTGATCAGTTTGAAACCAGAGCTGATGGTCTGGATTCGAACCGTGTAGTCGCGTGAATGGTAGGCCATGATAGTAGCAACTGGTTGAGGGAGGAACCCGTAATCGAACTCAAACAGGCGGCCCACTAAGAAAAGATTGGAACTGACGTTTCCAGAAAAGAAATTTTGCTCATTGAGCTTAACTGTGACACAGTGGATGATGTTTAGTCTAAGAGGAGAATAAGGCTCAAGATCCATGGTGGCACCATGTGCTCTGATACCATGAACGCAGGAACAGAAAGGTGAAAACTTTAAACTTCCTTTCTTATTATTACTCTCTTGAAGTTTCAATTACAACATAAGCATTTGTTTTATAGGTAAACATCACTAGGGTTTTCTCTTCATTGGTCTTCGTCTTGTAGCGTTTGGTAACGGTTCTGAACTTTAACAGTCTGAGCACAGCTGTCTTGCTTTTGCTTTCCGTATACTCGGTCGTTGCTTATCTCTGTTTTGTTTTGTTTGCAGGTTGAAGACCGTTGAGGACAGAGTGCTGCGTTTTGAGGTTTGGGCTTCTGTCCAGAAAAGCTGTTGGGCTTCTCCAATATTGGGCTTTTGCCATTTGTGTTGATAGAAACAACCATGGAGGCATTCTTGGCGATGACATGTGAGTTCTTCTCTGCTGTGTATTGAAAAAATGTTACAACTTTATGTACATTTATGCTTATAGATTCAGAGGAAAAGGGATGAAGTTTGTGTGTCATCATTGTAAATGGCTCTTGTTTTAGTCTTCCTGAGAATTTAAAACCATTATACTGATAGATTCAGTGGAAAAGGATTGATTTTTGCGTGTGTCACCAATAGGATCTTGTTTAGTCTTCTTGAGAACGTTCTTGTGTAGTTTTAAATCTATAGCTGTGAGCCTGTGACAGGGGATTAGGCAAGACCATTCAGACAATTGCATTTCTTGCTGGAGTTTATGGAAAGACAGTGACGCTGGTACTGATACGTCTGTTTCAGACACTGATCTCCACATCTTCAGAAGCATTCTTGCCGAGTCCAACAACATCGTGTTGATGCTCCTCAGGCTCTGCTCTTAAGAAAATGCAAGCTCTGTTCATTAGGTAAAAGCCATTGGAGGCGGTGGCCCTGAAGAGGAAGAGCTCATCGTTCAAGGCGTCCGATTCGCATTCCCTGTTCATCAGGTAAAAGCTAAAGACCATGATCATCTTCTGTTTTGGTATGCCTCTGTTACAATATTTGTTTGTCCAAACTCTAACAAGTGTGTATATGTGTGTTCAGTTCGCAGGAGGGTTTGATGCAGAGACAATGAGGGCATTTCAAGAGCTAAGAGATAAAGCGAGATCATGTCATATTAGTGCCAAAGCCAAACACATCAACATAAGCTTGTTTTTCGATCTACCCTTTTGAAGCAACCTTAGCTTCATATTATATCCCACACACCTCATTGGTATTTGTCTTCATTCTCTTATTAAATTTGTTTTCTTTCTTCTTCTTTTCAAGATAGATTAATCATGTGAATATACGAAACTCAACTCTTGCTGAAAACAAAGGATCATCATTATTCAATCGCAAACCATCTTATTTTATGTACTGATCATAAAAGAAAGCTTCACAAAATGTCCACAGCCAAAAATTAATTTTGTGGTTGGCAGAACTTCAACATTGTCCACAACCACAAATTTTTTTTTTTTAAGAACCTTAAACTAAGAAACTCCTATTGGAGCAAGAAAATTAGATGACTCTTAACTAATGGATTTCTAGGGATAATGGATGGAGGTGGTCTTATTGAAGATAGGAGACACACAAGCACACAGGAAGTTGACATGAGACATCAACCTAGGAACCCATGTAATCCGATTGTGATGTCTTTGGACAGATAATGGCCATGAGCTTGGGCATCTCATTATCCTGGATAATGGGCTTGTTTCACGTAATCCTAAACTAGCAACCCACGGATAATTGATTCACCGCAACATCAGGATAACGTTTAGAGATCGATCAAAAAGTTTATGATTACCTTAGCTTGAGTCAAAAGATCTATTCGAAATTTTTAAAACTTTCTAGTTTCCAGATTAAACATCAGTGTGGTATAGATAAGTGCACACTTATCTTAAACAGAGCCGGTCCTAGAACATCCAGGACCAGAAGCAAATCAAAAAGAATTGGCCACTATTGAGGAAAATCGAAGCCTGGTTATGTAACAAAGTCTTTAACCTTTAAATTTTACCACTAGGCTAAAGGAAATTTTTGGAAAAATGTGGTCGAAATCTTTTTCAAAATAAAACGGCCCCAAGCCACTGCTCGATTGGCTTGGCCCACGGGCCGGCTCTTGATTTTAAATGTCAAAAAATTCGGAAAGTAATATCAGTGTGATATAGATAAGTGCATACTGTTAGACAAAAAAAAGAAAGAAAGAGAGAAAATGCATACATAATAAATTTTGTATGTCTGGCTACTCGTAGTGTTGCCACATTTTGAATTATCACGTTAATTCACATAAATATTTGATTTTTGACTGAGCTTATAAAGTAAAATTCTATTACCGATTTGGTACAAAATTCTTTATTACGTTCTTATCAAACTTTAGATTCTCGTTTACTATATAGATTTGCTATATGTTTATTTGAGAATGCAATTAACGAAAATGCTTTGTGCCGATTTTTGTAGTCAATTTTGAGCCTTTCCTTTTGGACGAGTATTTGATGAATATTATCTATTTCCGAATAATAAAGATCTACGTTCAGTGGGCAGTTTTGTCCTCTTCTCTTTTAAATTGTAACCAAACTAAATTTTATATAATCTTGACTAATGAACAAAGCCAAAATCCCATGAAATTAACTCTGACCCACTCATTTTAGTCTCTTCTGGACTCTCTAAAGTTGTGGTTGATACATTTTAATATATTTATTTAGAGATCTATATATTTCTGGCCGGATATTTATACTTACCTCAGAGGATATATATATATATATATATATATATATATATATATATATATATATATATATATATATATATATATATATTAGTATACAGAAAACCTTCGACACTGGAAAAATTGAAAAATACAGCTGAAGCTTCTAGCCCGCCAGATGAGCTCATTTGGTCCATCCTTAAAGCTTGATGTAGCAAATGATTACTTACCATTAGGGGTGGATATTCGGTACCCATTCAGATTTGGTCTGATTTATTCAGTTCTGATTTTCTAGTCAAAGATTTTAACCCCATCCGATTATTCTAAATAGCAGGGTTCGATCTTTTATGGTTCGTCTGATTCGATAACCCATTTAAATTATTTATAAAATTTTAAATTCATTAAATACTTTAATTTTATCAAAAACTATAAATAAAATAATATATTACAGATAAATTTGAATAACATATGTCAAAATACCTAAACTTAACATATAAATTAGTTTGGTTTGAACATTTAGATAGAGAATCAATAGATTGTTTAATTATTTTTGGTATTTTAAGTATACTTTAGCTATTTTAGACATTTAATTTTGACAACTTATATATATTTTCAAGTATTTTGGAAAACTTAAAAATATATTATATCTTTGGATGTTTTAATATACATTAAATCTAAAAATAATTAATATATTTAGGTATATAAATCTATTTCGGATGCATTTGGTACCAAATACTTCGGGTTGGGTTTGGTTTCGGTTCTAAATACCAAAATTTTAAACCTATTTGGATGTTTCATGAACTTCGTTCGAGTTCGATACTACTTTTTCGAATCGGATTTGGTTGGTTTTGATCCGTGTTTTTGCCCAGCCCTACTTACTATCCACATAGTGCAGTGGAGAGACTTTCTTTCTTCTTTTAAATCGAAAGCTTTGTTAATTACCTCAAATATCAATACGTGTGTAATAAAACTATCTAGATTTGGCATATAGAATTTATGAATGTTAAATTTATTACAGAAGCCTTTGAGTGGCATACACACACCTTACACATTTTTCTTTTTAAATCTTACCTTTCTTTCATGTTTGGGGAGTCTCTTTGATATCTGGTGATTTATCGGTATTTGGAGATTTCTCACCCATCCGCTTTTATTGATATGTATTATCTACCTGAGCAGTCTTGGTTAAGTGGTTCAATGAAGGTATTCACTCCTCTTCCTCTGCGATTCAGACATGTTTCTTTGTAGGAATCTCGGCGGTTATGGTGGCTCGTCGGATTCCAAGGCTGACATACTCCGTTTGAGGTCGATGGAGAAAGAAGCCAGAGTCCTATTGTCGATGGAGAAGCAATCCACAAGTCAGTTATTGGGATTTTGGGTTTCACGTCGGAAGTTGTGAATAAATTCACAAACAAAAGGTTCGAAGGATGGTGGTTCCGCCAGATGCATGACCTTTCCAATGTGGTTTGCTCTCTAGCAGAGCAAAGATGGAATGCAATGTTCGGACTTGTGAGACGGCAATGTTGCGATTCATTTAGAAGAAGTTAAGGTTTCGAGAGTTGGTTCATTTTGAATCAGCCATATGGGGCCGTGGGGCTGCTTTAAGGGCTTTTTTTTGCTTTGGCGGTGAACTACATACAGATTGACGGGCAGGACTTGGACACCCGATCTCCGTAAATTCGTGATACACCTGAAAAGTTGTATCGGAGGTGGATATTCATCCTTCAAGTTTTATTTCTCTCGTATGTTTCTTCTATTTCTTTTAGATTATATTGTGGTGGTTATACCGAATCTCTATAACCTAGATCGCTGTTTCTCTAGTCACTGAAATCCTATCCTATGTACTGTTCAAGTTCTCCTTTTAAGAGTTGATAATTTTTGTGAAAGTTAATTAATTAAAAATTTATCTAGATTAAGGTCCTGCAATATTAGAAACTTAAATCATAGGTTGGAGATTAGTAAAACATTTTGTCCCTATTTTATTTTTCTATATATGGTTAAATGGCATTCTAAGTTGTGAAACTGAACCATAATTATAATGATGCTGAATCGATTGAGTGCTGATAGAAGCCACACTTAGTAAATATGCGAAGCCAGGCGCAGTGGAAACTGTATATTATTTATTTGTTGGTTGGATACATGTTATATTATGGGGCGAAATGAACAAGTAAGATACTACGCACTTGATAATTTGTGTTTGTTTTACAAATTTAAACCAAATTATTTATTTTAATTGGATGGAAAACTGAATTTTATGAAGAGAAATATGAAAAAAAAAATAGAAGACGAGAGGCAAAATATATTTCAACAAGTTCAGAGAAGAGATAGAGAAAAGGTTAATGATCTAATTAAGTCTATCTTTGCCGTACTGTTCACCAACTGGACACTATCTAATTTTGTCTAATGATAGCTGTTAGCCGTCAACTTCAAAATCAGATCTGAGAATTAATCTCTAAGGAATATTTAACGTTAACTTTTGTTTTGTTTTTCAATTTTTTAGTTTGTGTTTTAGCTGTGCCTTGTGCGTACGTGTACTCGATTGGTCTAGTTCTCTTGGGCACGAACAATGAACCCATGCAGACCTGTATGTACACTTGCCCCTTGCGACAAGCACAACGTGACACATATATTTAAGAAAATTTATCTTGTATTCTAAATATTACATGGACATTGTTAAAATGCCTTACATTATGATAATTTCTAACGTGAATACAAAACTAACCGTGAATGTATAAATACTTTTAAAAATCTCAAGAGCCGTGAGATTGCATCTATCTTATTAAAATAAGTAAAATTACCTCTTGACTTTGTTTGGCAATATAAATATCAGACTTTAAAAATATGTTTGTTTGGAAATTTGGATAATGCTTTAAAAAAGTGTTTGAAAACTTGGATATCGTTTTAAAAGAGGTTTGTTTGGAAACATAAATAGTAGTATATTAAAAAACAGCTTATGTTATTAATTAAGAAAATTTAGAAGTCTATTACTTCAAAATATCTTTTGTTTAAAATAATCATAAAAAATTTAAAATTTATATACATATTTCAAATCAAATAATAATTAAAGTTGATTTATATAAAAATGATTCAAAACTATACATATATTCATAAATTGAATTTTACTAAAATATTTTCCAATAACCATTATTAAAAAATGTTTTCAATATATATAAAAATACAATGCAAAACCCAATTTCATATACAAACTTAAATTATGATTTTATATTTCACATTAATTTTAAAAATATAATATATGTGATTATTTATATGATGATACTAAAATATTTTTAATTATATAATTACATATGATAGTATGTATAAAATATGACTAATTATATGATGACACATATATGATATATAATAGTGACTAGGGTTGGACGCTCAGGTACTCATTCGATTGATTTGAGTGTATTTGGGTATCGGGTTTCGGGTCAAAGATTTCAGTTATATTCGGATATTTCTAAAATTTTGGTTTGGGTTCGATTCTATCTTCGCGGGTTCGGTTCTGGATTAATAACCCATTTAAATTATTTTAAAAATTTTAAATTCATTTTATACTTTAATTTTCTAAAATCTATAAACAAAATAATATATTACATATAAATTTAAATAAAATATGTTAGAATACCTAAACTTATTATATAAATTGGTTTGGTTTAAATATTTGGATAGATAATCGAGAATTATTTTAAGTATTTGGTACCCTAAATATTTCGAGTGCGGATCAGATTCAGCTTTGGTTCTCTAAATACCAAAATTTTGAATAATTTGGACATTTAATCAATTTCGGTTCAGGTTTGTTACTACTTTTTGGATTGGGATTAGTTTGATTCTTAGATATTTTTGCTCAACCTTAATATTGACATGAAAAATTAAATAGCAATATATTTTTGAAAAATATCCATACATGTGCACAGATCAAAATCTAGTTGATGTTAAACAAGCAATCAATTTTCCTATGTATAAATGTAACTAAAACAAGAAATGTTGAATTTTAGTGATATGCCAAGAATGATTATATGTTTTTTTAAATAGAAAGTAGTCAACATTAAAGTTATTAACAAGTGATGCAAGGTTTAATGATATGCCAAATAATTGACTCCTAAGTTTGAACGAAATATTTAATAACACCTCATAATATTAGTTTCCGAATCTGAAAATTCAGTGGGTTTAATTTTTAGTCTGAATTCAAAAGATTTTGTAAAGTCAAAGTGAAAGACATAATTTAATCAGTTACTAAACTTAAAAGTACATCTCAATACCAAGTGTGGTTTGGAAATCTAATTAACTATAACATGAGTTAACATAAAAACATATGTTATATATATATGTATACCTCTCTCTCATGTTTTATGAAAGTAAAAGCTAAAAAGAAAGAAAATTAAATATATAAAAAAGAAGAGAAAAAAATGTCGAATGAGAAAAACAAGAGTTCATCAAGCTCTCCTCCTGCAAAACGACCCAGGATGTGTCACTATTGCCTTGGTGCAAGGATCTATACTTCAAGCAGAGATGAATACAAGTCGATGGTTCGTAATCTTACGAGCACCTTTGGACGCTCATTGGGACAAACCAGTCTTCGTGTTCCGACGCAGGCTCACGTTACCAATCCTCAGCCATTAAGGCTAAATGACGCTTCTATCCCTCCAGGCTCATGGGGACAAACCAGTGTTCGTGTTCGACGCAGGCTCAGGTTACCAACCCTCAGCTAATAAGGCGAAATGACGCTTTTATCCCTCCAGGCTCATCGAGACAAACCAGTCTCCTTTTTCCGACACAGGCTCACGTTAGCAATCCTCGGTCGGTGGGGCTATATGACGCTCTGCCTAATCGGTACTCGGCGGCACAATGGTCATCAGCGTCGTCTTCACGGTCCATTCCGTATCCATTCCCAGCGGCTCCAGTGTGTCCCCGCACCTCAGAGGCTGGATCATCCGGCGCTCAAGCCTCCTCGTCACGTCCTTCTCTGCCGTCGCCTCCAGTGCCACCCTCGGTTCCGACAATGTTGCCGGAGAACCCACCTTCGTCGGCGGATCCCGTGCCGAAGTCTCCTCCTCGAGAGCAAGAGGCGATGGAACCTTTGTTCGATGATATTGAGAACTTTCTGATCGATGACGATGATTTTGATTTCCTTGCGTGTTCTCCACTTCCTCAGGTAAATGGAATCAGTAACGGGGAGCAGCAACAGGAGAACGTGCCACCTCCGGTTCTGACGAACCAACCGTTGGGAAGTCTTAACGTGCCTGTTCCTCAGAATGGTGTCACGGTGCCACCGTTGGGGAATGACTCCAATTCTATGTATGAGAACGTTGCACCACAGGCTCATGCAACGTTGCCGTCGGTAAGTCTACCTATGTCCAATTTTAATATTATTCCACCTGTTCCTGTATCGTCACCGTCCATTGATCTACTTAATGGGACTAATTATCAGCACATGTTGTCACAGGGCAATGCACCACTCGTTCATGCAACGTTACCATTTGTGAATAATTTATCAACTTGGTCCAGTTCTCAGAATGGTGTAGGATCCAGCAATGTCGTCCCACCATCGGTTGCACCGTCCGGGCCTGATCGTTCGAATGATCAACAATGGGGACCATCTGGGAGTCAATTAGGTTGGTCTAATCCTCAGAACGGTCTACAACAAGGGACAGTTCCGACGAGTGTACCTTTTGGTACTTCAGATTTGTCAAATTTTTACAGCTATGAAGAAAAGCAGCGTTACCTTGCACAAATAGGTTTTGGAACTGTACCGTCATGGCATTTAGACTGGAACAGTTATCCAAGAACCGTTCTCCCATCCACAAACACTGATCCGTCATCTTCATCAGCTCCAGGAATTTACCACCCGGTAATCTTCTAGGATAGTCCAGTGGTCTACTCTCGCCGAGCCCATCGTTTAGGTGGTGGTTTGATGTTGAGGTGGCAGATCTCTTCAGATCTGGAGTTGCGGTGGCTCGCCTATCAAGCTTGCGTGTCTGCATGCAGTACTCGTCTATCAAACCGGTTATTGCATTTGTTCAGTTCTTTTTTTTTTAATTTTTTTAATTCCAGTAGTTGTATATTGCAAAAAAAACTTAATATGAAAGTCGATAAACAAAATTAAAATCTTTCACTAATAATAATATTATTCTTACAAGAAAAATTCTTAAGATGTAGAAATTTGGACCAAAAATTTAAATGACGTTTTAAACATATATCTTTCAAAATTTTAAGATATTTTTGTTAAATATTATTATCGTAAGAGATTTTACTTGATAGACTTTGGATGAAGATGACCTCGTTTTTTTCTTTACCCTTGATGAAAAATATGTGTGGATGAACTAGATTGTTTGATATTCATAACATTTTCTTAATTAACATGAAAACCGAACTGACAGCTGAGGAATCGATCTGAAATGTCGATGTTTAATGATAGTTTCAATGTTATAAAATAAGAGCTTTATAAAGACGAATTAACAATGGTAGAAAATAATCTCTAGGTTTCTTGTCGAAAGCGATTAGTAGGTTCATTCAATTAAGATGTTGTCACAGTCAAAGCTCAAAACGAAACTTATTAGACCATGATTAACGGTATTATCGGTGGGAACGCGCGAAGCGATTAGAGCCTGGCAGCGGTCCTTATTCTGGCTATTCTGCAACCGGTATTTTGCTTTTTGTGGGCCCTCCTTAAGAAACCCACTAAACACCCCCTCCCCCGATAATCCTGCTCTTAGAGCATGTTCATCAACGTTCCTTAAGCATGGGTCCTTAATAAAAAGGGATTAAAAATAAATGAAAAGCTTAATTAAGCGAAGGATTAAGCGAAGGATAAGCCCTTAATAAGAGAGTTTAAGGAATGCTAAGGAGCGGTGATGTGGCCGATTCTCATTGGACTGCTCTTTATTTTGTCTCTCTCCTTCGTCGGTTTCGTGGCAGAAATCTTTCTTCTCTCTCGAACAATCTGAATTCTCTCTCACTCGATCTTTTCTGTCGGCGACTCGACTTCTCTCTCCTCCATCGTCTCTCTCGATTAATCCGTCGTGTGTCTCACTCGTCTTCTCTCTCGCTCGTCCCTCCGTCTTCTCTCTCTCGCTCGTCCCTCGTCTCATCGATGGGTGATCGGTTTCACTTCCACTTCCTCCCGAGCTTCTCCTCCGCCAGCTCTTGAAAGAGTCTTCCCCTTTCACGATCTTCTCCCGGCGTCTCTCATCCGTAGTGTCTTTATTTTTCAGTTAAATTAAATTTTGCGATTTGAGTTTTTGTGAAATTGTTGTGATATCATAGTTTTGTTGGCAAGGTGAAATCTTTATGAGAAGTGTATTTTAATATGCTTTTATGTCATTTTTAATAAAGATTTTATTTATCCTTTTCTTTTAATCACTCAACTTAAAAAAATTTAAAAATTATTAATTTTAAGAACCTCAATGAAGTTCTACCAAGAGAGGATGATAAAATTAAATAGATTAACAGGGGTTCTAAAGTTCAAATCATAAAATTAAATACTAATTTAATTTTAAGTGTCCATTAGAGATTCTAAAAGTATGATTATCCGGGTTTCTTAGGGAGGGTTTCTTAGGAAATATAAATACCTTAAGAAACAGCTTTAGTTTTTAGTTAAAAATTAAAAACAGCTTATATTTCCTAAAACCATACAAAACTGGATAATCATGGTAGACCATGATTATCCGGAGTTTCTTAAGTGGGTTTTAAACTAAATTGGTGATTTAATTAAATGAAAACTAAAATAAAGGCATGTAATCGATCCTTAAGCTGGGTTTTGGTGATCGATTTTAAGTGGGTTTCTTAGACACGTGTTACACATTTGCCTTTTTGTTTTGTTTTCTTTCTTTCCTCGTCTTCTCCGGCTGCGAAGGAGCTCCGATCACCCACAAAAGAAGTATCAAGTTTGATGAAGAGAAGAATGACGAAGAAGAAGATGAGAAATCGATTGAATTCGTAGACCTGTGTAAAACCGGTCCTTACGAACCACTTATGCTATCATCAATCGGAGAAATTCGATCATACAGGTTAATTCAATACTGTACCATCAATTTTCAATCGAAAGTCGTAGCCTTTGCTCAAGTATTAAGGAACCCAAGTTCTTCTTGAAATTATTTTGATTCTGAATTAAAGAATGTGTGAATTGGTGTAGGTACCTCCTTCAATCAACTGTAGATTGCTTGAGCACCAGCGAGAGGGAGTTAAGTTTCTGTATAATCTCTATAGAAACTGAACGCAGGAACAGAAAGGTGAAAACTTTAAACTTCCTTTCTTATTATTACTCTTGAAGTTTCAATTACAACATAAGCATTTGTTTTATAGGTAAACATCACTAGGGTTTTCTCTTCATTGGTCTTCGCCTTGTAGCGTTTGGTAACGGTTCTGAACTTTAACAGTCTGAGCACAGCTGTCTTGCTTTTGCTTTCCGTGATACTCGCCGTTGCTTATCTCTGTTTTGTTTTGTTTGCAGGTTGAAGACCGTTGAGGACAGAGTGCTGCGTTTTGAGGTTTGGGCTTCTGTCCAGAAAAGCTGTTGGGCTTCTCCAATATTGGGCTTTTGCCATTTGTGTTGATAGGCCCCTCAAACTTGGTGTATTGATCTCGCCGACACCCAGTTTGCTCAAGACTCTCGAAGCTGCATGTGGGAGAGATTTGGTGAAGATATCTGCGATCTGATGTTGATTCGAGATATGCTTCACCTCAAGAGCTCCAGTGCCACACGCCCCTTACATAGTGATAATCCAGAGCAAAGTGTTTGGTTCGAGAGTGAAATGAGGGATTTGCAGAGAAGCACAGCTGAAAGGTTGTCGCAAAGCAGCAACGAGTTGTGAGTAGAGGAAGACCAAGCTCTCGAAGATTGAGCAAAGCCAGGTAATCTCGATGCTGTTTCTGCTGTATTCTGCTTCCGTCGAGCTTCTAGACACTGTAGGTTGTTTCTTTGAAGACCAAGAAATCAAATTTTTGCCTAGAAATGTACTGTATCCACCAGTAGAACGCCTTGTAGTACTGCATCCTGCCCAATCACTGTCACTATAGGCAATCAGAGTAAAATCAGTGTCTTTCGCAATGAAATGCCCATAGTGATTGTTCCCTTGACATATCGTGATGATTCTTTGTAGCAGGTGAAAGTCATGAACCGTAGGCGAGTGCATCTTCTGGCAGACGTAATTGACAGCAAATTGCAAGTCAGGCCTTGTCAATGTCAGTACTGAAGCTTCCCAGCAAGACTCCTGAAGTAAGTCGGATGTCGCGAACTGTTCAGACTTGTCTTCCACTCTGTTAAGTTGCTGAGGAAGTGGAGTAGGCATTGGAGTGCAGTCTTTCATTGAGGCAACTGCAAGTAAGTCTTCGGCATACTTTTGCTGACACAGGAACAGTCCATTATCATGACTTTGAACTTGAATCCCGAGAAAATAGTGTAGCTGTCCCATGTCCGTCATTCGAACTCACTGTTTAGCTGCTTCAGTAGTCGAGCAAAACTCTCGAGCTGTTTCCTGTTATAATCATGTCATCTACGTAGAGTAGTAATATGATGATATCCTTTTCCGTTTTGTAGACAAATAAAGACGGATCAGATTTGGAGCAGCTGAACCCAAAGTCAATCAAAAAGGTGCTGAACCTGTCAAACCAAGCACGTGGAGCTTGTTTAAGCCCGTAGATAGCTTTGTTCAGTTTCCAAACATGCTTAGGCTTCTCCTGATCGACAAAACCAGCAGGCTGCTTCATGTAGACCGTTTCCTGAAGATCACCATGTAAGAACGCATTTTTTACGTCCATTTGTCGAATATCCCACTCTAGAACTGTAGCCATGTGCAAAATGGTTCTTACTGACGCCATTCTGACTACTGGACTGTAGGTTTCAAGATAATCAATTCCTTCCTCCTGTTCGTTTCCTTTGGCAACCAGACGGGACCGAAGCTTCTTGAAGGAACCATCGGCATTCAGCTTTACTCTGTGTATCGCTATTAGAGGAGATCTGTTGGGTGAAGCCTCTGCCTCGAGTAGAGTAAGAGCCTCTACCCCTTCCACGTCTACCACCACGTCCTCGAGAGGAGTAGTAGTTGCCTTGCTGGTCAGTGCGAACAGTCGCAAAAGCTAGATGAGGAGTGACCTCTTGACCTCCGTTGTAGCTTTTGAGTCTATCGTCAACGCCACTAATCGAGGTATGATGGATTCAAACATCGGAGGTGGAACAGTATCAATGGAGCCTTCGATGGAGGTCTTGATAGGCTCAGTAGTCACGTCCCAAACCACGAAGAGCAGAGAAGATCTTCATGGCCTCGGTTAGAGGAGCTCCTATGGAGGCAAGTTGGTCACTTAGAGCTTTAACTTCTTGAAGAAAGTCAAACATCTTCTTATCTCCTTGTGATAAAGTCTGCATCTTGTGTTGTAGTTCAAACAGACGAGAGTTGGAGGGTCTGTTGAAATGATTCTCCAGCGTGGACCAGATCTCGCAGCTGTTGTGCAGTTCACCACCAAGGATTGAAGAGGATCTGTGATAGAGCCAAGGAGCCATGCCTGGACGACCTGATCAGTTTGAAACCAGAGCTGATGGTCTGGATTCGAACCGTGTAGTCGTGCGTGAATGGTAGGCGCCATGATAGTAGCAACTGGTTGAGGGAGGAACCCGTAATCTAACTCAAACAGGCGTTGCCCACTAAGAAAAGATTGGAACTGACGTTTCCAGAAAAGAAATTTTGCTCATTGAGCTTAACTGTGACACAGTGGATGATGTTTAGTCTAAGAGGAGAATAAGGCTCAAGATCCATGGTGGCACCATGTGCTCTGATACCATGAACGCAGGAACAGAAAGGTGAAAACTTTAAACTTCCTTTCTTATTATTACTCTCTTGAAGTTTCAATTACAACATAAGCATTTGTTTTATAGGTAAACATCACTAGGGTTTTCTCTTCATTGGTCTTCGTCTTGTAGCGTTTGGTAACGGTTCTGAACTTTAACAGTCTGAGCACAGCTGTCTTGCTTTTGCTTTCCGTATACTCGGTCGTTGCTTATCTCTGTTTTGTTTTGTTTGCAGGTTGAAGACCGTTGAGGACAGAGTGCTGCGTTTTGAGGTTTGGGCTTCTGTCCAGAAAAGCTGTTGGGCTTCTCCAATATTGGGCTTTTGCCATTTGTGTTGATAGAAACAACCATGGAGGCATTCTTGTGAGTTCTTCTCTGCTGTGTATTGAAAAAATGTTACAACTTTATGTACATTTATTTATGCTTATAGATTCAGAGGAAAGGGATGAAGTTTTGTGTGTCATCATTGTAAATGGCTCTTGTTTTAGTCTTCCTGAGAATTTAAAACCATTATACTGATAGATTCAGTTGAAAAGGATTGATTTTTGCGTGTGTCACCAATAGGATCTTGTTTAGTCTTCTTGAGAACGTTCTTGTGTAGTTTTAAATCTATAGCTGTGAGCCTGTGACACAGGGGATTAGGCAAGACCATTCAGACAATTGCATTTCTTGCTGGAGTTTATGGAAAAGACAGTGACGCTGGTACTGATACGTCTGTTTCAGACACTGATCTCCACATCTTCAGAGGCATTCCTGCCGAGTCCAACAACATCGTGTTGATGCTCCTCAGGCTCTGCTCTTAAGAAAATGCAAGCTCTGTTCATCAGGTAAAAGCCATTGGAGGCGGTGGCCCTGAAGAGGAAGAGCTCATCGTTCAAGGCGTCGATTCGCATTCCCTGTTCATCAGGTAAAAGCTAAAGACCATGATCATCTTCTGTTTTGGTATGCCTCTGTTACAATATTTGTTTGTCCAAACTCTAACAAGTGTGTATATGTGTGTTCAGTTCGCAGGAGGGTTTGATGCAGAGACAATGAGGGCATTTCAAGAGCTAAGAGATAAAGCGAGATCATGTCATATTAGTGCCAAAGCCAAACACATCAACATAAGCTTGTTTTTCGATCTACCCCTTTTTGAAGCAACCTTAGCTTCATATTATATCCCACACACCTCATTGGTATTTGTCTTCATTCTCTTATTAAATTTGTTTTCTTTCTTCTTCTTTTCAAGATAGATTAATCATGTGAATATACGAAACTCAACTCTTGCTGAAAACAAAGGATCATCATTATTCAATCGCAAACCATCTTATTTTATGTACTGATCATAAAAAGAAAGCTTCACAAAAATGTCCACAGCCAAAAAAATTAATTTTGTGGTTGGCAGAACTTCAACATTGTCCACAACCACAAATTTTTTTTTTTTTTTTAAGAACCTTAAACTAAGAAACTCCTATTGGAGCAAGAAAATTAGATGACTCTTAACTAATGGATTTCTAGGGATAATGGATGGAGGTGGTCTTATTGAAGATAGGGAGACACACAAGCACACAGGGAAGTTGACATGAGACATCAACCTAGGAACCCATGTAATCCGATTGTGATGTCTTTGGACAGATAATGGCCATGAGCTTGGGCATCTCATTATCCTGGATAATGGGCTTGTTTCACGTAATCCTAAACTAGCAACCCACGGATAATTGATTCACCGCAACATCAGGATAACGTTTAGAGATCGATCAAAAAGTTTATGATTACCTTAGCTTGAGTCAAAAGATCTATTCGAATTTTTTTTAAAACTTTCTAGTTTCCAGATTAAACATCAGTGTGGTATAGATAAGTGCACACTTATCTTAAACAGAGCCGGTCCTAGGAAATCCAGGACCAGAAGCAAATCAAATCAAAAAGAATTGGCCGCTATTGAAGAGAATCGAAGCCTGGTTGCGGTAACAAAGTCTGTAACCTTTAAATTTTACCACTAGGCTAAAGGAAATTTTGGAAAAATGTACCGAATTTTTTTTCAAAATAAAACGGCCGCAAGCCACTGCTCGATTGGCTTGGCCCACGGACCGGTTCTGATCTTAAATGTCAAAAAATCCGGAAAGTAACATCAGTGTGATATAGATAAGTGCATACTGTTAGACAAAAAAAAAAGAAAGAAAGAGAGAAAAATGCATACATAATAAATTTTGTATGTCTGGCTACTCGTAGTGTTGCCACATTTTGAATTATCATGAAGTTAATTCACATAAATATTTGATTTTTGACTGAGCTTATAAAGTAAAATTCTATTACCGATTTGGTACAAAATTCTTTATTACGTTCTTATCAAACTTTAGATTCTCGTTTACTATATAGATTTGCTATATGTTTATTTGAGAATGCAATTAACGAAAATGCTGTGTGCCGATTTTTGTAGTCAATTTTTGAGCCTTTCCTTTTGGACGAGTATTTGATGAATATTATCTATTTCCGAATAATAAAGATCTACGTTCAGTGGGCAGTTTTCTCCTCTTCTCTTTTAAATTGTAACCAAACTAAATTTTATATAATCTTGACTAATGAACAAAGCCAAAATCCCATGAAATTAACTCTGACCCACTCATTTTAGTCTCTTCTGGACTCTCTAAAGTTGTGGTTGATACATTTTAATATATTTATTTAGAGATCTATATATTTCTGGCCGGATATTTATACTTACCTCAGAGGAATATATATAGAAAACCTTCGACACTGGAAAAATTGAAAAATACAGCTGAGGCTTCTAGCAGCCCGCCAGATGAGCTCATTTGGTCCATCCTTAAAGCTTGATGCAGCAAATGATTAATTACCATATAGGGGTGGATGTTCGGGTATTCATTCGGATTTGGTTCGGGTTTATTTAGGTTACGGATTTTCGGGGTCAAAGATTTTAATCCCATTCGAATATTCTAAACAGCAGTTTGGTTCGGATCTTTGCGGGTTCGGTTCGGATTCGGATAACCCATTTAAATTTTTATAAAATTTTAAAATTCATTAAATACTTTAATTTTATCAAAAACTATAAATAAAATAATATATTACAGATAAATTTGAATAACACATGTCAAAATACCTAAACTTAACATATAAATTAGTTTGGTTTGAACATTTGGATAGAGAATCAATAGATTGTTTAATTATTTTTGGTGTTTTGAGTATACTTTAGCTATTTTAGACATTTACTTTTGACAATTTATATATATTTTCAAGTATTTTGGAAAACTTAAAAATATATTATATCTTTGGATGTTTTTAATATACATTAAATCTAAAATAATTATTATATTTAGGTATATAAATCTATTTCGATGCATTTGGGTCCGAAATACTTGGTTAGGTTTGGTTTCGGTTCTAAAGATACCAAAATTTTAAACCTATTTGGATATTTAATAAACTTCGGTTCGGGTTCGATACTACTTTTTCGGATCGTATTCGGTTCGTTTTTTCGGATCCGTGTTTTTTGCCCAGTCCTACTTACCATCCACATAGTGCAGTGGAGAGACTTTCTTTCTTCTTTTAAATCGAAAGCTTTGTTAATTACCTCAGATATCAATACGTGTGTAATAAAACTATCTAGATTTGGCATATAAAATTTATGAATGTTAAATTTATTACAGAAGCCTTTGAGTGGCATACACACACCTTACACATTTTTCTTTTTCAAATCTTACCTTTTCTTTCATGTTTGGGGTCTCTTTGATATCTGGTGATTTATCGGTATTTGGAGATTTCTCACCCATCTGCTTTTATTGATATGTATTATCTATCTGAGACCATCTCTAATGATACACTATAATTTCCTCTATATTTCACTCTTAGAGTGAAATATAGAGGAAATTATAGTGTACCACTGGAGATGCTCTAAGTAGTCTTCGTTAAGTGGTTCAATGAAGGTATTCACTCCTCTTCCTCTGCGATTCAGACATGTTTCTTTGTAGGAATCTCGGCGGTTATGGTGGCTCGTCGGATTCCAAGGCTGACATACTCCGTTTGAGGTCAATGGAGAAAGAAGCCAGAGTCCTATTGTCGATGGAGAAGCAATCCACAAGTCAGTTATTGGGATTTTGGGTTTCACGTCGGAAGTTGTGAATAAATTCACAAACAAAAGGTTCGAAGGATGGTGGTTCCGCCAGATGCATGACCTTTCCAATGTGGATTGCTCTCTAGCAGAGCAAAGATGGAACGGTGCACAATGTGCGGACTTGTGAGACGGCATCGTTGCGATTCATTTAGAAAAAGTTAAGGTTTCGAGAGTCGGTTCATTTTGAATCAGCCATATGGGGCCGTGGGGCTGCTTTAAGGGCGTTTTTTTTTGCTTTGGCGGTGAACTACATACAGATTGACGGGCTGGACTTGGACACCCGATCTCCGTGAATTCGTGATACACCTGAAAAGTTTTATTTCTCTCGTATGTTTCTCCGAATCTCTATAACCTAGATCGCTGTTTCTCCAGTCACTGAAATCCTATCCTATGTACTGTTCAAGTTCTCCTTTTTAAGAGTTGATAATTTTTTTGTAAAAGTTAATTAATTAAAAATTTATCTAGATTAAGGTCCTGCAAGATTAGAAACTTAAAACATAGGTTGGAAATTAGTAAAACATTTTGTCCCTATTTTATTTTTCTATATATGGTTAAATGGCATTCGAAGTTGTAAAACTGAACCATAATTATAATGATGCTGAATCGATTGAGTGCTGATAGAAGCCACACTTAGTAAATATGCGAAGCCAGGCGCAGTGGAAACTGTATATTATTTATTTGTTGATTGGATACATGTTATATTATGGGGCGAAATGAACAAGTAAGATACTACGCACTTGATAATTTGTGTTTGTTTTACAAATTTAAACCAAATTATCTATTTTAATAGGATGGAAAACTGAAAAATATTTTTATGAAGAGAAATATAAAAAAAATAGAAGACGAGAGGCGAAATATATTTCAACAAGTTCAGAGAAGAGATAGAGAAAAAGGTTAATGATCTAATTAAGTCTATATATCTTTGCCGTACTGTTCACCAACTGGACACTGTCTAATTTTGTCTAATGATAGCTGTTAGCCTTCAACTTCAAAATCAGATCTGAGAATTTAATCTCTAAGGAATATTTAACGTTAACTTTTTGTTTTGTTTTCAATTTTTTTTAGAGTTTGTGTTTTAGTTGTGCCTTGTGCGTACGTGTACTCGATTGGTCTAGTTCTCTTGGGCACGAACAAGGAACCCATGCAGACCTGTATGTACACTAACGAGCCACTTGCGACAAGCACAATGTGACATATATATTTAAGAAAATTTATCTTGTATTCTAAATATTACATGGACATTGTTAAAATGACTTTTCTAACGTGAATACAAAACTAACTGTGAATGTATAAATACTTTCAAAAATCTCGAGAGCCGTGAGATTACATCTATCTTATTAAAGTAGAACTAGATTTTTGATCCGCTTTTAAGCGGGGTACTATTTTGTTGTTTTTCTATATAAAGATTACTAATTTTTCGTTTTGATTATATAAACTATGACATGATCAAGTTTCAATTATGCGGGTTTGTTATAGTATGTACAGTATGATGAAATTTACAATGCCTCATACAACCGTTTTATGTTTCTAAATAAGTTAAACAATGGTTGTACCTGAATTTCGTACTTGGGCAATCATTTATATTTAACAATTATAAATTCCCTAAATATTTCTAAACATATAAAGTGGCCCAATAATTTTTGATTAAGTCGTGAAATCATTTAGTTACAAAATTTCAATCTCTAATATTACTTTTAAAAATTATTGTAGACTTAATTTTATAGTTATTATAAAAACGTTTATGGGATATGAAATGGATTATATAAAAACATAACTCATTTAATTAGTTAATAGATTTGCGTCATAGTCCATTTAAATGTATCATAGGCCCAAAAAACCGAAAGACAGTAATGCCATTAATGAATTTTTTTAGTTAGTCATACAATTAAGGATAATTTTGGAAAATTTTAAAATTTAATTAAGGGTAAAATTTGGGAATGATCCCCTTTTAATGGCATTGATTACCTTTTGACTTTGTTTTGCAATATGAATACCAGACTTTAAAAATAGGTTTGTTTGGAAATTTGGATAGCAGTTTAAAAAAAAAAATTGTTTGGGAACTTGGATATCAGTTTTTAAAAAGAGGTTTGTTTGGAAACATGAATAACAGTATATTAAAAAAATAACAATAGACTTATGTTATTAAGAAAATTTGGAAGTCTATTACCTTAAAATATCTTTTGTTTAAAATAATTATAAAACAAAATTTAAAGTTTATATACATATTTCAAATCAAATAATAATTAAAGTTGATTTATATAAAAATGATTCAAAACTATACATATATTCAAAAATTGAATTTTACTAAAATATTTTCCAATAACCATTATTAAAAAAATGTTTTCAATATATATAAGAAAAATACAATACAAAACCCAATTTCATATACCAACTTAAATTATGGTTTTATATTTCACATTAATTTTTAAAAATATAATATATGTGATTATTTATATGATGGTACGTATAAAATATTTTTAATTATATAATTACTTATATGATAGTATGTATAAAACATGAATAATTATATGATGACACATATATGATATATAATAGTGACTAGGGGTTGGACGTTCGGGTACTCATTCGGGTTCGATTCGGGTGTGTTTGGGTATCGGATTTCCGGAGTCAAAGATTTCAGTCATATTCTGATATTTCTAAAATTTTGGTTTGGGTCCGTTCGGTTCGGATTCGAATAACCCATTTAAATTATTTTTAAATTTTTTAAATTCATTATATACTTTAATTTTCTTAAAATCTGCTAACAAAATAATATATTACATATAAATTTGAATAACATATGTTAGAATACCTAAACTTATTATATAAATTGGTTAGGTTTAAATATTTGGATAGATAATCAGTAATTATTTTAAGTTTTTTGGTGTTTTGAGTATACTTTAACAATTTAAGATATTTATTTTTGACTATTTGTATATATTTTCAAGTATTAAACCAACTTAAAAATATCATATATATTGGGATGTTTTTATATACAATAAATCTAAAAAGTTAATTTATATAAGTATATCATATATATTTTGGATACATTCGGGTACCCTAAATATTTCGGTTCGGATCAGATTCGGTTGTGGTTCTCTAAATACCAAAATTTTGAATAATTTGGATATTTATTCAATTTCGGTTCAGGTTTGTTACTACTTTTTCGGATTGGGATTAGTTTGGTTCTTCGTATTCGGGTTTTTTTGCTCAACCTTAATATTAACATGAAAAATTAAATAGCAACATATTTTGAAAAATACATCCACATGTGCACAGATCAAAATCTAGTTGATGTTAAACAAGCAATCAGTTTTCCTATGTATAAATGTAACTAAAACAAGAAATGTTGAATTTTAGTGATATGCCAAGAATGATTATATGTTTTTTTTAAGTAGAAAGTAGTCAACATTAAAGTTATTAACAAGTGATGCAAGGTTTAATGATATGCCAAATAATTGACTCCTAAGTTTGAACGAAATATTTAATAACACCTCATAATATTAGTTTCCGAATCTGAAAATTCAGTGGGTTTAATTTTTAGTCTGAATTCAAAAGATTTTGTAAAGTCAAAGTGAAAGACATAATTTAATCAGTTACTAAACTTAAAAGTACATCTCAATACCAAGTGTGGTTTGGAAATCTAATTAACTATAACATGAGTTAACATAAAACATATGTTATATATATATGTATACCTCTCTCATGTTTTATGAAAGTAAAAGCTAAAAAGAAAGAAAATTAAATATATAAAAAAGAAGAGAAAAAAATGTCGAATGAGAAAAACAAGAGTTCATCAAGCTCTCCTCCTGCAAAACGACCCAGGATGTGTCACTATTGCCTTGGTGCAAGGATCTATACTTCAAGCAGAGATGAATACAAGTCGATGGTTCGTAATCTTACGAGCACCTTTGGACGCTCATTGGGACAAACCAGTCTTCGTGTTCCGACGCAGGCTCACGTTACCAATCCTCAGCCATTAAGGCTAAATGACGCTTCTATCCCTCCAGGCTCATGGGGACAAACCAGTGTTCGTGTTCCGACGCAGGCTCAGGTTACCAACCCTCAGCTAATAAGGCGAAATGACGCTTTTATCCCTCCAGGCTCATCGAGACAAACCAGTCTCCTTTTTCCGACACAGGCTCACGTTAGCAATCCTCGGTCGGTGGGGCTATATGACGCTCTGCCTAATCGGTACTCGGCGGCACAATGGTCATCAGCGTCGTCTTCACGGTCCATTCCGTATCCATTCCCAGCGGCTCCAGTGTGTCCCCGCACCTCAGAGGCTGGATCATCCGGCGCTCAAGCCTCCTCGTCACGTCCTTCTCTGCCGTCGCCTCCAGTGCCACCCTCGGTTCCGACAATGTTGCCGGAGAACCCACCTTCGTCGGCGGATCCCGTGCCGAAGTCTCCTCCTCGAGAGCAAGAGGCGATGGAACCTTTGTTCGATGATATTGAGAACTTTCTGATCGATGACGATGATTTTGATTTCCTTGCGTGTTCTCCACTTCCTCAGGTAAATGGAATCAGTAACGGGGAGCAGCAACAGGAGAACGTGCCACCTCCGGTTCTGACGAACCAACCGTTGGGAAGTCTTAACGTGCCTGTTCCTCAGAATGGTGTCACGGTGCCACCGTTGGGGAATGACTCCAATTCTATGTATGAGAACGTTGCACCACAGGCTCATGCAACGTTGCCGTCGGTAAGTCTACCTATGTCCAATTTTAATATTATTCCACCTGTTCCTGTATCGTCACCGTCCATTGATCTACTTAATGGGACTAATTATCAGCACATGTTGTCACAGGGCAATGCACCACTCGTTCATGCAACGTTACCATTTGTGAATAATTTATCAACTTGGTCCAGTTCTCAGAATGGTGTAGGATCCAGCAATGTCGTCCCACCATCGGTTGCACCGTCGGGCCTGATCGTTCGAATGATCAACAATGGGGACCATCTGGGAGTCAATTAGGTTGGTCTAATCCTCAGAACGGTCTACAACAAGGACAGTTCCGACGAGTGTACCTTTTGGTACTTCAGATTTGTCAAATTTTACAGCTATGAAGAAAAGCAGCGTTACCTTGCACAAATAGGTTTTGGAACTGTACCGTCATGGCATTTAGACTGGAACAGTTATCCAAGAACCGTTCTCCCATCCACAAACACTGATCCGTCATCTTCATCAGCTCCAGGAATTTACCACCCGGTAATCTTCTAGGATAGTCCAGTGGTCTACTCTCGCCGAGCCCATCGTTTAGGTGGTGGTTTGATGTTGAGGTGGCAGATCTCTTCAGATCTGGAGTTGCGGTGGCTCGCCTATCAAGCTTGCGTGTCTGCATGCAGTACTCGTCTATCAAACCGGTTATTGCATTTGTTCAGTTCTTTTTTTTTAATTTTTTTAATTCCAGTAGTTGTATATTGCAAAAAAACTTAATATGAAAGTCGATAAACAAAATTAAAATCTTTCACTAATAATAATATTATTCTTACAAGAAAAATTCTTAAGATGTAGAAATTTGGACCAAAAATTTAAATGACGTTTTAAACATATATCTTTCAAAATTTTAAGATATTTTTGTTAAATATTATTATCGTAAGAGATTTTACTTGATAGACTTTGGATGAAGATGACCTCGTTTTTTTCTTTACCCTTGATGAAAAATATGTGTGGATGAACTAGATTGTTTGATATTCATAACATTTTCTTAATTAACATGAAAACCGAACTGACAGCTGAGGAATCGATCTGAAATGTCGATGTTTAATGATAGTTTCAATGTTATAAAATAAGAGCTTTATAAAGACGAATTAACAATGGTAGAAAATAATCTCTAGGTTTCTTGTCGAAAGCGATTAGTAGGTTCATTCCAATTAAGATGTTGTCACAGTCAAAGCTCAAAACGAAACTTATTAGACCATGATTAACGGTATTATCATGGGGCTGCAAGCTGATTAATAGCAAAGCACAGCGGCGGTCCTATTCGATACGCAACGGTATTTTGCTTTTGTGGGCCCTCCTTAAGAAACCCACTAAACACCCCCTCCCCCGATAATCCTGCTCTTAGAGCATGTTCATCAACGTTCCTTAAGCATGGGTCCTTAATAAAAAAGGGATTAAAAATAAATGAAAAAGCTTAATTAAACGAAGGATTAAACGAAGGATCGCCCCTTAATAAGAGAGTTTAAGGAATGCTAAGGAACGGTGATGTGGCCGATTCTCATTGGACTGCTCTTTATTTTGTCTCTCTCCTTCGTCGGAGTTTCGACGAAACCGAAGTCTTTCTTCTCTCTCGAACAATCTGAATTCTCTCTCACTCGATCTTTTCTGTCGACGACTCCGACTTCTCTCTCCCTCCATCGTCTCTCTCGATTAATCCGTCGTGTGTCTCACTCCGTCTTCTCTCTCGCTCCGTCCCTCCGTCTTCTCTCTCGCTCCGTCCCTCTGTCTTCTCTGTCAATCGGTGATCGGTTTCACTTCCACTTCCTCCCCGAAGCTTCTCCTCCGCCAGCTCTTCGAAAAAGAGTCTTCCCCTTTCACGCATCTTCTCGCCGACGTCTCTCATCCGTAAGTGTCTTTATTTTTCAGTTAAATTAAATTTTGCGATTTGAGTTTTTGTGAAATTGTTGTGATATCATAGTTTTGTTGGCAAAGGTGAAATCTTTATGAGAAGTGTATTTTTAATATGCTTTTATGTCATTTTTAATAAAGATTTTATTTATCCTTTTCTTTTTAATCACTCAACTTAAAAAAAAAATTTAAAAAATTATTAATTTTTAAGAACCTCAATGAAGTTCTACCAAGAGAGGATGATAAAATTAAATAGATTAACAGGGGTTAAAGCTTTCAAATCATAAAATTAAATACTAATTTAATTTTAAGTGTCCATAGAGATTCTAAAAGTATGATTATCCGGGTTTCTTAGGGAGGGTTTCTTAGGAAATATAAATACCTTAAGAAGCAGTTTCTTAGTTTTTAGTTAAAAATTAAAACAGGTTTCTTATATTTCCTAAAACCATACAAAACCGGATAATCATGGTAGACCATGATTATCGGAGTTTCTTAAGTGGGTTTTAAACTAAATTGGTGATTTAATTAAATGAAAACTAAAATAAAGGCATGTAATCGATCCTTAAGCTGGGTTTTGGTGATCGATTTTTAAGTGGGTTTCTTAGACCGTGTCGCACAGATTTGCCTTTTTTGTTTTGTTTTCTTTCTTTCCTCGTCTTCTCCGGCTGCGAAGGAGCTCCGATCACCACAAAAGAAGTATCAAGTTTGATGAAGAGAAGAATGACGAAGAAGAAGATGAGAAATCGATTGAATTCGGTAGACCAGTAAAACCGGTCCTTACGAACCACTTATGCTATCATCAATCGGAGAAATTCGATCATACAGGTTAATTCAATACTGTACCATCAATTTTCAATCGAAAGTCGTAGCCTTTGCTCAAGTATTAAGGAACCCAAGTTCTTCTTGAAATTATTTTGATTCTGAATTAAAGAATGTGTGAATTGGTGTAGGTACCTCCTTCAATCAACTGTAGATTGCTTGAGCACCAGCGAGAGGGAGTTAAGTTTCTGTATAATCTCTATAGAAACTGAACGCAGGAACAGAAAGGTGAAAACTTTAAACTTCCTTTCTTATTATTACTCTCTTGAAGTTTCAATTACAACATAAGCATTTGTTTTATAGGTAAACATCACTAGGGTTTTCTCTTCATTGGTCTTCGTCTTGTAGCGTTTGGTAACGGTTCTGAACTTTAACAGTCTGAGCACAGCTGTCTTGCTTTTGCTTTCCGTGATACTCGCCGTTGCTTATCTCTGTTTTGTTTTGTTTGCAGGTTGAAGACCGTTGAGGACAGAGTGCTGCGTTTTGAGGTTTGGGCTTCTGTCCAGAAAAGCTGTTGGGCTTCTCCAATATTGGGCTTTTGCCATTTGTGTTGATAGGCCCCCTCAAACTTGGTGTATTGATCTCGTCGACACCCAGTTTGCTCCGAAGACTCTCGAAAGCTGCATGTGGGAGAGATTTGGTGAAGATATCTGCGATCTGATGTTGATTCGAGATATGCTTCACCTCAAGAGCTCCCAGTGCCACACGCTCCCTTACATAGTGATAATCCAGAGCAAAGTGTTTGGTTCGAGAGTGAAATGAGGGATTTGCAGAGAGAAGCACAGCTGAAAGGTTGTCGCAAAGCAGCAACGGAGTTGTGAGTAGAGGAAGACCAAGCTCTCTGAAGATTGAGCAAAGCCAGGTAATCTCAGATGCTGTTTCTGCTGTATTCTGCTTCCGTCGAGCTTCTAGACACTGTAGGTTGTTTCTTTGAAGACCAAGAAATCAAATTTTTGCCTAGAAATGTACTGTATCCACCAGTAGAACGCCTTGTAGTACTGCATCCTGCCCAATCACTGTCACTATAGGCAATCAGAGTAAAATCAGTGTCTTTGCGCAATGAAATGCCCATAGTGATTGTTCCCTTGACATATCGTATGATTCTTTGTAGCAGGTGAAAGTCATGAACCGTAGGCGAGTGCATCTTCTGGCAGACGTAATTGACAGCAAATTGCAAGTCAGGCCTTGTCAATGTCAAGTACTGAAGCTTCCCAGCAAGACTCCTGAAGTAAGTCGGATGTGCGAACTGTTCAGACTTGTCTTCCACTCTGTTAAGTTGCTGAGGAAGTGGAGTAGGCATTGGAGTGCAGTCTTTCATTGAGGCAACTGCAAGTAAGTCTTCGGCATACTTTTGCTGACACAGGAACAGTCCATTATCATGACTTTGAACTTGAATCCCGAGAAAATAGTGTAGCTGTCCCATGTCTGTCATTCGGAACTCACTGTTTAGCTGCTTCAGTAGTCGAGCAAAACTCTCTGAGCTGTTTCCTGTTATAATCATGTCATCTACGTAGAGTAGTAATATGATGATATCCTTTTCCGTTTTGTAGACAAATAAAGACGGATCAGATTTGGAGCAGCTGAACCCAAAGTCAATCAAAAAGGTGCTGAACCTGTCAAACCAAGCACGTGGAGCTTGTTTAAGCCCGTAGATAGCTTTGTTCAGTTTCCAAACATGCTTAGGCTTCTCCTGATCGACAAAACCAGCAGGCTGCTTCATGTAGACCGTTTCCTGAAGATCACCATGTAAGAACGCATTTTTTACGTCCATTTGTCGAATATCCCACTCTAGAACTGTAGCCATGTGCAAAATGGTTCTTACTGACGCCATTCTGACTACTGGACTGTAGGTTTCAAGATAATCAATTCCTTCCTCCTGTTCGTTTCCTTTGGCAACCAGACGGGACCGAAGCTTCTTGAAGGAACCATCGGCATTCAGCTTTACTCTGTGTATCGCTATTAGAGGAGATCTGTTGGGTGAAGCCTCTGCCTCGAGTAGAGTAAGAGCCTCTACCCCTTCCACGTCTACCACCACGTCCTCGAGAGGAGTAGTAGTTGCCTTGCTGGTCAGTGCGAACAGTCGCAAAAGCTAGATGAGGAGTGACCTCTTGACCTCCGTTGTAGCTTTTGAGTCTATCGTCGAACGCCACTAATCGAGGTATGATGGATTCAAACATCGGAGGTGGAACAGTATCAATGGAGCCTTCGATGGAGGTCTTGATAGGCTCGTAGTCACGTCCCAAACCACGAAGAGCAGAGAAGATCTTCATGGCCTCGGTTAGAGGAGCTCCTATGGAGGCAAGTTGGTCACTTAGAGCTTTAACTTCTTGAAGAAAGTCAAACATCTTCTTATCTCCTTGTGATAAAGTCTGCATCTTGTGTTGTAGTTCAAACAGACGAGAGTTGGAGGGTCTGTTGAAATGATTCTCCAGCGTGGACCAGATCTCGGCAGCTGTTGTGCAGTTCACCACCAAGGATTGAAGAGGATCTGTGATAGAGCCAAGGAGCCATGCCTGGACGACCTGATCAGTTTGAAACCAGAGCTGATGGTCTGGATTCGGAACCGGTGTAGTCGTGCCGTGAATGGTAGGCGCCATGATAGTAGCAACTGGTTGAGGGGAGGAACCCGTAACGAACTCAAACAGGCGTTGCCCACTAAGAAAAGATTGGAACTGACGTTTCCAGAAAAAGAAATTTTGCTCATTGAGCTTAACTGTGACACAGTGGATGATGTTTAGTCTAAGAGGAGAATAAGGCTCAAGATCCATGGTGGCACCATGTGCTCTGATACCATGAACGCAGGAACAGAAAGGTGAAAACTTTAAACTTCCTTTCTTATTATTACTCTCTTGAAGTTTCAATTACAACATAAGCATTTGTTTTATAGGTAAACATCACTAGGGTTTTCTCTTCATTGGTCTTCGTCTTGTAGCGTTTGGTAACGGTTCTGAACTTTAACAGTCTGAGCACAGCTGTCTTGCTTTTGCTTTCCGTATACTCGGTCGTTGCTTATCTCTGTTTTGTTTTGTTTGCAGGTTGAAGACCGTTGAGGACAGAGTGCTGCGTTTTGAGGTTTGGGCTTCTGTCCAGAAAAGCTGTTGGGCTTCTCCAATATTGGGCTTTTGCCATTTGTGTTGATAGAAACAACCATGGAGGCATTCTTGGCGATGACATGTGAGTTCTTCTCTGCTGTGTATTGAAAAAAATGTTACAACTTTATGTACATTTATGCTTATAGATTCAGAGGAAAAGGGATGAAGTTTTGTGTGTCATCATTGTAAATGGCTCTTGTTTTAGTCTTCCTGAGAATTTAAAACCATTATACTGATAGATTCAGTGGAAAAGGATTGATTTTTGCGTGTGTCACCAATAGGATCTTGTTTAGTCTTCTTGAGAACGTTCTTGTGTAGTTTTAAATCTATAGCTGTGAGCCTGTGACACAGGGGATTAGGCAAGACCATTCAGACAATTGCATTTCTTGCTGGAGTTTATGGAAAGACAGTGACGCTGGTACTGATACGTCTGTTTCAGACACTGATCTCCACATCTTCAGAAGCATTCTTGCCGAGTCCAACAACATCGTGTTGATGCTCCTCAGGCTCTGCTCTTAAGAAAATGCAAGCTCTGTTCATTAGGTAAAAGCCATTGGAGGCGGTGGCCCTGAAGAGGAAGAGCTCATCGTTCAAGGCGTCCGATTCGCATTCCCTGTTCATCAGGTAAAAGCTAAAGACCATGATCATCTTCTGTTTTGGTATGCCTCTGTTACAATATTTGTTTGTCCAAACTCTAACAAGTGTGTATATGTGTGTTCAGTTCGCAGGAGGGTTTGATGCAGAGACAATGAGGGCATTTCAAGAGCTAAGAGATAAAGCGAGATCATGTCATATTAGTGCCAAAGCCAAACACATCAACATAAGCTTGTTTTTCGATCTACCCCTTTTTGAAGCAACCTTAGCTTCATATTATATCCCACACACCTCATTGGTATTTGTCTTCATTCTCTTATTAAATTTGTTTTCTTTCTTCTTCTTTTCAAGATAGATTAATCATGTGAATATACGAAACTCAACTCTTGCTGAAAACAAAGGATCATCATTATTCAATCGCAAACCATCTTATTTTATGTACTGATCATAAAAAGAAAGCTTCACAAAAATGTCCACAGCCAAAAAAATTAATTTTGTGGTTGGCAGAACTTCAACATTGTCCACAACCACAAATTTTTTTTTTTAAGAACCTTAAACTAAGAAACTCCTATTGGAGCAAGAAAATTAGATGACTCTTAACTAATGGATTTCTAGGGATAATGGATGGAGGTGGTCTTATTGAAGATAGGGAGACACACAAGCACACAGGGAAGTTGACATGAGACATCAACCTAGGAACCCATGTAATCCGATTGTGATGTCTTTGGACAGATAATGGCCATGAGCTTGGGCATCTCATTATCCTGGATAATGGGCTTGTTTCACGTAATCCTAAACTAGCAACCCACGGATAATTGATTCACCGCAACATCAGGATAACGTTTAGAGATCGATCAAAAAGTTTATGATTACCTTAGCTTGAGTCAAAAGATCTATTCGAAATTTTTTTAAAACTTTCTAGTTTCCAGATTAAACATCAGTGTGGTATAGATAAGTGCACACTTATCTTAAACAGAGCCGGTCCTAGAACATCCAGGACCAGAAGCAAATCAAAAAGAATTGGCCACTATTGAGGAAAATCGAAGCCTGGTTGCGGTAACAAAGTCTTTAACCTTTAAATTTTACCACTAGGCTAAAGGAAATTTTTGGAAAAATGTGGTCGAAATCTTTTTCAAAATAAAACGGCCCCAAGCCACTGCTCGATTGGCAGCCTGAACCCGGTCTTGATTTTAAATGTCAAAAATTCGGAAAGTAATATCAGTGTGATATAGATAAGTGCATACTGTTAGACAAAAAAAGAAAGAAAGAGAAAAATGCATACATAATAAATTTTGTATGTCTGGCTACTCGTAGTGTTGCCACATTTTGAATTATCACGAAGTTAATTCACATAAATATTTGATTTTTGACTGAGCTTATAAAGTAAAATTCTATTACCGATTTGGTACAAAATTCTTTATTACGTTCTTATCAAACTTTAGATTCTCGTTTACTATATAGATTTGCTATATGTTTATTTGAGAATGCAATTAACGAAAATGCTTTGTGCCGATTTTTGTAGTCAATTTTGAGCCTTTCCTTTTGGACGAGTATTTGATGAATATTATCTATTTCCGAATAATAAAGATCTACGTTCAGTGGGCAGTTTTGTCCTCTTCTCTTTTAAATTGTAACCAAACTAAATTTTATATAATCTTGACTAATGAACAAAGCCAAAATCCCATGAAATTAACTCTGACCCACTCATTTTAGTCTCTTCTGGACTCTCTAAAGTTGTGGTTGATACATTTTAATATATTTATTTAGAGATCTATATATTTCTGGCCGGATATTTATACTTACCTCAGAGGAATATATATATATATATATATATATATATATATATATATATATATATATATATATATATATATATATATATATATTAGTATACAGAAAACCTTCGACACTGGAAAAATTGAAAAATACAGCTGAAGCTTCTAGCAGCCCGCCAGATGAGCTCATTTGGTCCATCCTTAAAGCTTGATGTAGCAAATGATTACTTACCATTAGGGGTGGATATTCGGGTACCCATTCAGATTTGGTTCTGATTTATTCAGGTTACGGATTTTCGGAGTCAAAGATTTTAACCCCATCCGATTATTCTAAATAGCAGTTCGGTTCGGATCTTTGCGGGTTCGGTTCGGATTCGGATAACCCATTTAAATTATTTATAAAATTTTAAAATTCATTAAATACTTTAATTTTATCAAAAACTATAAATAAAATAATATATTACAGATAAATTTTGAATAACATATGTCAAAATACCTAAACTTAACATATAAATTAGTTTGGTTTGAACATTTAGATAGAGAATCAATAGATTGTTTAATTATTTTTGGTATTTTAAGTATACTTTAGCTATTTTAGACATTTAATTTTGACAACTTATATATATTTTCAAGTATTTTGGAAAACTTAAAAATATATTATATCTTTGGATGTTTTTAATATACATTAAATCTAAAAATAATTAATATATTTAGGTATATAAATCTATTTCGGATGCATTTGGGTACCCGAAATACTTCGGGTTGGGTTTGGTTTCGGTTCTAAAAATACCAAAATTTTAAACCTATTTGGATGTTTCATGAACTTCGGTTCGAGTTCGATACTACTTTTTCGAATCGGATTTGGTTCGGTTTTTGGATCCGTGTTTTTTGCCCAGCCCTACTTACTATCCACATAGTGCAGTGGAGAGACTTTCTTTCTTCTTTTAAATCGAAAGCTTTGTTAATTACCTCAAATATCAATACGTGTGTAATAAAACTATCTAGATTTGGCATATAGAATTTATGAATGTTAAATTTATTACAGAAGCCTTTGAGTGGCATACACACACCTTACACATTTTTCTTTTTTAAATCTTACCTTTTCTTTCATGTTTGGGGGGAGTCTCTTTGATATCTGGTGATTTATCGGTATTTGGAGATTTCTCACCCATCCGCTTTTATTGATATGTATTATCTACCTGAGCAGTCTTGGTTAAGTGGTTCAATGAAGGTATTCACTCCTCTTCCTCTGCGATTCAGACATGTTTCTTTGTAGGAATCTCGGCGGTTATGGTGGCTCGTCGGATTCCAAGGCTGACATACTCCGTTTGAGGTCGATGGAGAAAGAAGCCAGAGTCCTATTGTCGATGGAGAAGCAATCCACAAGTCAGTTATTGGGATTTTGGGTTTCACGTCGGAAGTTGTGAATAAATTCACAAACAAAAGGTTCGAAGGATGGTGGTTCCGCCAGATGCATGACCTTTCCAATGTGGTTTGCTCTCTAGCAGAGCAAAGATGGAATGCAATGTTCGGACTTGTGAGACGGCAATGTTGCGATTCATTTAGAAGAAGTTAAGGTTTCGAGAGTTGGTTCATTTTGAATCAGCCATATGGGGCCGTGGGGCTGCTTTAAGGGCGTTTTTTTTTTTGCTTTGGCGGTGAACTACATACAGATTGACGGGCAGGACTTGGACACCCGATCTCCGTAAATTCGTGATACACCTGAAAAGTTGTATCGGAGGTGGATATTCATCCTTCAAGTTTTATTTCTCTCGTATGTTTCTTCTATTTCTTTTTAGATTATATTGTGGTGGTTATACCGAATCTCTATAACCTAGATCGCTGTTTCTCTAGTCACTGAAATCCTATCCTATGTACTGTTCAAGTTCTCCTTTTTAAGAGTTGATAATTTTTTTGTGAAAGTTAATTAATTAAAAAATTTATCTAGATTAAGGTCCTGCAATATTAGAAACTTAAATCATAGGTTGGAGATTAGTAAAACATTTTGTCCCTATTTTATTTTTCTATATATGGTTAAATGGCATTCTAAGTTGTGAAACTGAACCATAATTATAATGATGCTGAATCGATTGAGTGCTGATAGAAGCCACACTTAGTAAATATGCGAAGCCAGGCGCAGTGGAAACTGTATATTATTTATTTGTTGGTTGGATACATGTTATATTATGGGGCGAAATGAACAAGTAAGATACTACGCACTTGATAATTTGTGTTTGTTTTACAAATTTAAACCAAATTATTTATTTTAATTGGATGGAAAACTGAATTTTATGAAGAGAAATATGAAAAAAAAAAATAGAAGACGAGAGGCAAAATATATTTCAACAAGTTCAGAGAAGAGATAGAGAAAAAGGTTAATGATCTAATTAAGTCTATCTTTGCCGTACTGTTCACCAACTGGACACTATCTAATTTTGTCTAATGATAGCTGTTAGCCGTCAACTTCAAAATCAGATCTGAGAATTAATCTCTAAGGAATATTTAACGTTAACTTTTTGTTTTGTTTTTCAATTTTTTTTAGTTTGTGTTTTAGCTGTGCCTTGTGCGTACGTGTACTCGATTGGTCTAGTTCTCTTGGGCACGAACAATGAACCCATGCAGACCTGTATGTACACTAACGAGCCCCTTGCGACAAGCACAACGTGACACATATATTTAAGAAAATTTATCTTGTATTCTAAATATTACATGGACATTGTTAAAAATGCCTTACATTATGATAATTTCTAACGTGAATACAAAACTAACCGTGAATGTATAAATACTTTTAAAAATCTCAAGAGCCGTGAGATTGCATCTATCTTATTAAAATAAGTAAAATTACCTCTTGACTTTGTTTGGCAATATAAATATCAGACTTTAAAAATATGTTTGTTTGGAAATTTGGATAACAGTTTAAAAAAAAGGTTTGTTTGAAAACTTGGATATCAGTTTTTTAAAAGAGGTTTGTTTGGAAACATAAATAGTAGTATATTAAAAAAACAGGCTTATGTTATTAATTAAGAAAATTTAGAAGTCTATTACTTCAAAATATCTTTTGTTTAAAATAATCATAAAAAAATTTAAAATTTATATACATATTTCAAATCAAAATAATAATTTAAAGTTGATTTATATAAAAATGATTCAAAACTATACATATATTCATAAATTGAATTTTACTAAAATATTTTCCAATAACCATTATTAAAAAAATGTTTTCAATATATATAAAAAATACAATGCAAAACCCAATTTCATATACAAACTTAAATTATGATTTTATATTTCACATTAATTTTTAAAAATATAATATATGTGATTATTTATATGATGATACGTATAAAATATTTTTAATTATATAATTACATATGATAGTATGTATAAAATATGACTAATTATATGATGACACATATATGATATATAATAGTGACTAGGGGTTGGACGTTCAGGTACTCATTCGGATTCGATTTGAGTGTATTTGGGTATCGGGTTTCCGGGGTCAAAGATTTCAGTTATATTCGGATATTTCTAAAATTTTGGTTTGGGTTCGATTCGGATCTTCGCGGGTTCGGTTCGGATTCGAATAACCCATTTAAATTATTTTTAAAAATTTTAAATTCATTTTATACTTTAATTTTCTAAAAATCTATAAACAAAATAATATATTACATATAAATTTAAATAAAATATGTTAGAATACCTAAACTTATTATATAAATTGGTTTGGTTTAAATATTTGGATAGATAATCAGTAATTATTTTAAGTATTTCGGGTACCCTAAATATTTCGGTACGGATCAGATTCAGTTTTGGTTCTCTAAATACCAAAATTTTGAATAATTTGGACATTTAATCAATTTCGGTTCAGGTTTGTTACTACTTTTTCGGATTGGGATTAGTTTGATTCTTCGTATTCGGATTTTTTGCTCAACCTTAATATTGACATGAAAAATTAAATAGCAATATATTTTTGAAAAATACATCCGCACATGTGCACAGATCAAAATCTAGTTGATGTTAAACAAGCAATCAATTTTCCTATGTATAAATGTAACTAAAACAAGAAATGTTGAATTTTAGTGATATGCCAAGAATGATTATATGTTTTTTTTTTAAATAGAAAGTAGTCAACATTAAAGTTATTAACAAGTGATGCAAGGTTTAATGATATGCCAAATAATTGACTCCTAAGTTTGAACGAAATATTTAATAACACCTCATAATATTAGTTTCCGAATCTGAAAATTCAGTGGTTTAATTATTAGTCTGAATTCAAAAGATTTGGTAAAGTCAAAGTGAAAGACATAATTTAATTAGTTACTAAACTTAAAAGTACATCTCAATACCAAGTGTGGTTTGGAAATCTAATTAACTATAACATGAGTTACATAAAAACATATGTTATATATATGTATACCTCTCTCTCATGTTTTATGAAAGTAAAAGCTAAAAAGAAAGAAAATTAAATATATATAAAAAAGAAGAGAAAAAAAAAATGTCGAATGAGAAAAACAAGAGTTCATCAAGCTCTCCTCCTGCAAAACGACCCAGGATGTGTCACTATTGCCTTGGTGCAAGGGTCTATACTTCAAGCAGAGATGAATACAAGTCGATGGTTCGTAATCTTACGAGCACCTTTGGACGCTCATCGGGACAAACCAGTCTTCGTGTTCCGACGCAGGCTCACGTTACCAATCCTCAGCCATTAAGGCTAAATGACGCTTCTATCCCTCCAGGCTCATGGGGACAAACCAGTGTTCGTGTTCGGACGCAGGCTCAGATTACCAACCCTCAGCTAATAAGGCGAAATGACGCTTTTATCCCTCCAGGCTCATCGAGACAAACCAGTCTCCTTTTTCCGACACAGGCTCACGTTAGCAATCCTCGGTCGGTGGGGCTATATGACGCTCTGCCTAATCGGTACTCGGCGGCACAATGGTCATCAGCGTCGTCTTCACGGTCCCTTCCGTATCCATTCCCACCGGCTCCAGTGTGTCCCCGCACCTCAGAGGCTGGATCATCCGACGCTCAAGCGTCCTCGTCACGTCCTTCTCTGCCGTCGCCTCCAGTGCCACCCTCGGTTCCGACAATGTTGCCGGAGAACCCACCTTCGTTTCCGTCGGCGGATCCGGTGCCGAAGTCTCCTCCTCGAGAGCAAGGGGCGATGGAACCTTTGTTCGATGATATTGAGAACTTTCTGATCGATGACGATGATTTTGATTTCATTGCGTGTTCTCCACTTCCTCAGTTAAATGGAACCAGTAACGGGGAGCAGCAAGGGGAGAACGTGCCACCTCCGGTTCTGACGAACCAACCGTCGGGAAGTCTTAACGTGCCTGTTCCTCAGAATGGTTTCACGGTGCCACCGTTGGGGAATGGCTCCAATTCTATGTATGAGAACGTTGAATCACAGGCTCATGCAACATTGTCGTCGGTAAGTCTACCTATGTCCAATTTTAATATTATTCCACCTGTTCCTGCATCGTCACCGTCCATTGATCTATTTAATGGGACTAATTATATCAGCACATGTTATCGCAGGGTATTGCACCACCCGTTCATGCAACTTTACCATTTGAGAATAATTTATCAACTTGGTCCAGTTCTCAGAATGGTGTCACGGTGCCACCGTTGGGGAATGGCTCCAATTCTATGTATGAGAACGTTGCACCACAGGCTCATGCAACGTTGCCGTCGGTAAATCTACCTATGTCCAATTTTAATATTATTCCACCTGTTCCTGCATCGTCACCGTCCATTGATCTATTTAATGGGACTAATTATATCAGCACATGTTATCGCAGGGTATTGCACCACCCGTTCATGCAACTTTACCATTTGAGAATAATTTATCAACTTGGTCCAGTTCTCAGAATGGTGTCACGGTGCCACCGTTGGGGAATGGCTCCAATTCTATGTATGAGAACGTTGCACCACAGGCTCATGCAACGTTGCCGTCGGTAAATCTACCTATGTCCAATTTTAATATTATTCCACCTGTTCCTGCATCGTCACCATCCATTGATCTACTTAATGGGACTAATTATCAGCTTATGTTGTCGCAGGGCATTGCACCACCCGTTCATGCAACGTTACCATTTGAGAATAATTTATCAACTTGGTCCAGTTCTCAGAATGGTGTCACGGTGCCACCGTTGGGGAATGGCTCCAATTCTATGTATGAGAACGTTGCACCACAGGCTCATGCAACGTTGCCGTCGGTAAGTCTACCTATGTCCAATTTTAATATTATTCCACCTGTTCCTGCATCGTCACCGTCCATTGATCTACTTAATGGGAATAATTATCAGCTTATGTTGTCGCAGGGCATTGCACCACCCGTTCATGCAACGTTACCATTTGAGAATAATTTATCAACTTGGTCCAGTTCTCAGAATGGTGTCACGGTGCCACCGTTGGGGAATGGCTCCAATTCTATGTATGAGAACGTTGCACCACAGGCTCATGCAACGTTGCCGTCGGTAAGTCTACCTGTGTCCAATTTTAATATTATTCCACCTGTTCATGCATTGTCACCGTCCATTGATCTACTTAATGGGACTAATTATCAGCACATGTTGTCACAGGGCATTGCACCACCCGTTCATGCAACGTTACCATGTGAGAATAATTTATCAACTTGGTCCAGTTCTCAGAATGGTGTCACGGTGCCACCATTGGGGAATGGCTCAATTCTATGTATGAGAACGTTGCACCACAGGCCCATGCAACGTTGCCGCCGGTAAGTCTACCTATGTCCAATTTTAATATTATTCCACCTGTTCCTGCATCGTCACCGTCCATTGATCTACTTAATGGGAATAATTATCAGCTTATGTTGTCGCGAGGGCATTGCACCACCCGCTCATGCAACGCTACCATTTGAGAATAATTTATCAACTTGGTCCAGTTCTCAGAATGGTGTCACGGTGCCACCGTTGGGGAATGGCTCCAATTCTATGTATGAGAACGTTGCACCACAGGCTCATGCAACGTTGCCGTCGGTAAGTCTACCTGTGTCCAATTTTAATATTATTCCACCTGTTCATGCATTGTCACCGTCCATTGATCTACTTAATGGGACTAATTATCAGCACATGTTGTCACAGGGCATTGCACCACCCGTTCATGCAACGTTACCATGTGAGAATAATTTATCAACTTGGTCCAGTTCTCAGAATGGTGTCACGGTGCCACCATTGGGGAATGGCTCCAATTCTATGTATGAGAACGTTGCACCACAGGCCCATGCAACGTTGCCGTCGGTAAGTCTACCTATGTCCAATTTTAATATTATTCCACCTGTTCCTGCATTGTCACCGTCCATTGATCTACTTAATGGGACTAATTATCAGCACATGTTGTCACAGGGCAATGCACCACCCGCTCATGCAACGCTACCATTTGTGAATAATTTATCAACTTGGTCCAGTTCTCAGAATGGTGTCACGGTGCCACCATTGGGGAATGGCTCCAATTTATGTATGAGAACGTTGCACCACAGGCCCATGCAACGCTGCCGCCGGTAAGTCTACCTATGTCCAATTTTAATATTATTCCACCTGTTCCTGCATTGTCACCGTCCATTGATCTACTTAATGGGACTAATTATCAGCACATGTTGTCACAGGGCAATGCACCACCCGTTCATGCAACGTTACCATTTGTGAATAATTTATCAACTTGGTCCAGTTCTCAGAATGGTTTAGGATCCAGCAATGTCGTCCCACCATCGGTTGCACCGTCCGGGCCTGATCGTTCGAATGATCAACAATGGGGACCATCTGGGAGTCAATTAGGTTGGTCTAATCCTCAGAACGGTCTACAACAAGGGACTGTTCCGACGAGTGTACCTTTTGGTACTTCAGATTTGTTGAATGATTACAGCTATGAAGAAAAGCAGCGTTACCTTGCACAAATAGGTTTTGGAACTGTACCGTCATGGCATTTAGACTGGAACAGTTATCCAAGAACCGTTCTCCCATCTACAAACAATGATCCGCCATCTTCATCAGCTCCAGGGAATTTACCACCCGGTAATCTTCAAGGATAGTTCAGTGGTCTACTCTCGCCGAGCCTATTGGATGAGTTCAACCCTCTTCTAGGGTTCTTTTATCTTTCCATATATCGTTGTTGTTGTTTGTTTTCTTGAATTATACAAAGGAGTGAAGTTTTTGTAACTTTTGCTTCTTCTGTTTGCATTTGTCTTTGTTTCTGTTGTTGTGATCTCCAATGTTTCTGTTGTTGTGATCTCCATTGTTTCTGTTGTTATCAAATAGTAATCGCATTTGCTTCTTACCTTCTCTCGTGCTTCTTATGTCTCTTCTAAAAATGAAATTACCAGCAAAAGCCAAGTCTAAGATCATTGATTTCATAAGAGGTTAATCAAATCAACTTCAGATTATTTTCCCTTTTAACACAAAAAACGTCAAACATCGCTTCAAAAGGGTAACGCAAAAGGAGATAATAAGAGTAATAATGTACTTCAACATGGAAGAAAGAGAGAGAGACTCATCTCTTTGATTAGACACAATATGATTTATTGACGAAGAAGATGGTTTCAATCCCTAACACTAGCAGAGTACTATTTCACACCAAGATTCTTCACTTCTCCTCTTCTGTTGGCTTCGGAGCTGCTGCTGCTTCCTTAATCTCGTCTGCAGATTCGTCCTGATGCACACCAACGAAACAGTTCATCATCCATTACATTATGAAATGAAGCAACAGCTGTGCTCAGTGTGTAAAGAGAGAGAGAATTAAAAAAAAAACCTGCATGTCGGATGTCCAGAGAGTGAGGTTGTCACGGAGAAGCTGCATGATCAAAGTGCTATCCTTGTATGACTCTTCCCCTAGTGTGTCTAACTCAGCAATGGCCGCATCAAAAGCCTGATAATACACACACATATGGAGATAAGAACAACACTTACTTTCTGTCCATGAAAGCGCTAAAATAGAGTATAAAACATGAATAGACGCAAATGTATATAAAGTTTACTGCCATTAAGGGCAAGAGACGCTCATCAAACGTAAATCTATCCCTATCCACATTAGTTCTTACTGTCCATCATCTTTAATCATATCTATCCTTGTCGGACTCTTCACCTAATGTCTATAACTCAACAATAGAAGCATCAAAAGCCTGGTTATACACACACATGGAGACAAGAACAACACTTACTTTCTGGCAATGAAAGTGTTGAAAAGAAGGTAAAACATATAAAAGGAGCAAAGACATACTGCCATTAAGGGTAAGAGATGATCTTCAAACGTAAATTTAGTCCTCTTCATTTGCTAATCCTAACATGGTGATAGCTGATAGGCAATGGAGATATCAAAGATTAGGTTTACCGTTTTAGCGAGGTTGCAGGCACGGTCAGGAGACTCAAGGATCTCGTAATAGAACACAGAGAAGTTCAATGCCAATCCAAGACGGATAGGGTGAGTTGAAGCAAGCCCCTTGGCATTCTCCTGCATAAACCAAAAGCCATAAACACTTGAACACAGGCAAATGCAGAGACACAACAATCTACACGATGATTGAGAATCTAAGCCTAATAATCCAGATCCAGAAACTAATCTAGGTCCAATCCAAAACCAGAAACCTAATCTAGGTCAATCTCTCGAAATCCAGCACAAGATAACACATCCTGAATCCAAAACCTGAGCAGATTCGTAAGCGGCGAGGGTGTTATCGGCGGCGGCGTCTCTCTCTTTACCGGTTTTGAACTCGGCCAAGTACCTGTAGTAATCACCTTTCATCTTGAGGTAGAACACCTTGGATTCCTCGGAAGCAGCGGAAGGGACGAGCGTAGACTCCAGCAGCTTTAGGATTCCGTCGCAGATCCCCGAGAGCTCCGACTCGATCTTGGCCTTGTAGTCGCGGATCGTGTTGACGCGCTCGGCGTTGCCGCGGCTCTCCTCTTTCTGCTCGATCGAAGAGATGATCCTCCACGAGGCGCGGCGAGCGCCGATTACGTTCTTGTAAGCGACGGAGAGGAGGTTTCGCTCCTCGATCGTGAGCTCGGTGCCGTCTGTTGCGGCGGAGACTTTCTCCATGAATTCGACCATCTCTTCGTACCTCTCCGCCTGCTCCGATAGCTTAGCCATGTACACAAGATCCTCGCGCGACGGAACCGCCATTGTAACTGCTTCGAACGGTGGATCTCTAGAGACGGACGACGAGAGTTATCTCAGATCGGAGAACAGTTTGTTGTAGGTTAGTTAAAACGAGAAGAAAAAGATGGAATCTAGACCGTTGGATCTTTTTGTTCAAAACGCGTGAGGGTTGACACGTGCATTTTATTAGTTGAATGAAGATTTTAAAAATACTTTTGGTGATTTTTTTAAACATTTTTTTTAAAACATGCTTTGTAAGATTTGAAACTTGTTTGATGTACATACTATTACAATATCAAATTAGAAAACAGGAAAAAAATTAGAAAACAGTAGGTATTGAATTTTTTCAACTATAACCACTACTAGAGTAATCACAAGAGGTTTTTGTCATGGTTGACGTACCAATTTATAAACCAAACGAATAATTACACAATACAAACACATAGAAGCAACATTCAACCTTACCATAACAAACATGAGAGATTCTTCTTCTAGTGATCACCAGTTTCATATTATATTTGGGGTTTGAGCCAACGATTTCTCCTTTTCGTTAATTGACGGGAACTGGATTCAGTGGCAACAACCGTCGAGGTGGTGGGGGTCTACGAGGACGAGAACAACATATAAAACAAATAAGCCAACCTATAAATCGAACGAGTTGTGGACTAAGAGTATTAAAATAGGAAATACAATCCAAAAGACCAAATAAATCGTTACTTACATAAAAGATTATTTTATCGTCGGACTGAACCAGATCCATTGCAAAGAAGAATGCTGCCGAGATACAAAGAACTGCCGCTATCATGAACGTTACCAGAATAACCATCACCATATCATGTTCCTATAAATCAATATCTGTAACATCAGAAAGTTCAATTTTATAATTTACTTAAAACAAAAAGTTCCACTATTTATTCTGAGTGAATAAAGATAAAATAACTTGAATTATGGAAGTCCAGTTAACCAATTAAATACCGATTGAGTCAATATTTTTCACCAATCAAACGAATTTTGATGAATAAATCTTAGTGTATCCTAACCAAAGTCAATACATTAATCTCAAATTACATAAATGTCTAAAGAAGTAAGTAAGCTTGATTCATTCTTGGATAATATCTGATCAAATCACATATTTGCATAAAGTTTTCAAAATTAATATTCTAAACTTCTATTGTATGAAAACCTGCACATATAATTTATCAAACCTTAGACGTAAGCCGCTGATGATGAGAAGAAGTAAGCTCATAGAGGCAGAGAAGGATACCGTACTCCTAATAACCATTCCAAGATATAGCATACGCTTTGAGCTATCGTGCTCCAGTACTGCAGTTCCTGCTTTGGCCTTACAAATTGGTACGGCACTAGTTTGATTTCCAGGGGAGCACTCATCACTTTGCCAAACACCACCTGGAGGATTAACTATAACTTGAAAACTCATACCGGCTATAAACGTTGCTGCAACCATCAGATTGCTCTTGTTTTTTCTAACCAATCACCTTGACGGTTTAGGTATTTTACGAACCATTCCGATGGAGATGATCCTTCGGATTGATGATTTGCTTCTGTGTTAATTTCCATGATTAATTTGAAGCTATATAGATATCTCATATAGAAGATCTTCTTCGTAGCTTTTTATGCATGTAACTTATCTTTTCGTGGAGTTTATAAAAGAGAAAGAGAAGTGAGAATTGTGACGTAGATGAAAACTTTAGGTTTGATCAAGTCCACGATAGCTACATAAGGGAGAACTTTAGGTTTGATCAAGTCCTAGGTTTACAGGTTTAGAATATTAACTGGCAAAAAAAATTGTTTCATAATATAAGTAGTTTTAACATTTCAATGCAATTTTTGTGTTTATTGAATAATGTGTGACCAATTAAATCATATTGATTATTTTATAACTGATTGAAGTTATATATTAAATGATATTCTTTTAATAAATAACCACTTTCTTAATATTAATGTTTTTAACCAAAATTACCTACAATTTAAAATAGAGGGAGTATTATTTTTCTTACAAGTTCCAATCAGGAATAGACACACGTTGCATCTAGGGAGACGCCACTCAATATATTTTTGATTTTTGTGTAATAATAATTCTTCCGCTGTAATGTGTAAAATTTATCTTATCCTTTTGGATTACACCAGTGTTTTTAAACTCGGACCGAACCGGCGGTTGGACCGGGTTAAACCATGAACCAAAAATAATTTGGGTTGGGTTAATGTCATAACTCAACTAAAGTTGAACCGGCTAAAAATCCATATCGAACCGTCAAAAACCCGAAAACCGGTGATCCATTGAACCAGCCAAACTCCGGTTCGTACATAAACCAAAATTTTGTTAATAAAATAATTAACTTTTCTTCTTTTATACTAAATATAGGATTGAAATATTTTTTTTCATGGTCATTTGTGTGGAAGACTTTAATAATTGAAATATTTACGTTTTTGAAATTTGTATAATTTATAAAAGAACAACACTTGTTTTATTTCAAAATATAAAATTTTAACTAATGTATATAAAAATTTTAAAAGGTGATGAAGATTTATAGTGATAAAGATCTGGAGATAAAGTTTAATTATGCTCTTTGTATTAATTTTAGATTTGAACTTTTAAATTTATTACTTTTTGTTACATTTTAGTTGTTATTTTTTAAGTTTTTCTAAACATTATGGCTATTGAAATATTTTATTTAATATGATATATCTTTGTAAGAATATGCATATTATATACAAAATATCATTAATTCAGTTTAATCCGATCAAACCCGGTTCGAACCACAATGACCCATGACCCAAAATATTTTCGGTTCGCTAGCCGGTCCGATTTTAAAAATACTGGATTACATCCATGAGGTACAAAATACTTTTAAACTTAATTGTATAGGATAGTCACTTTTATATTATTTTAAAACTGATCTAACCTCTCTTTTTTAGTTGAATTGATTTTTTAAATTGATCTACCCTTTCAACTAGTGTTTTTAAATCCAAACTGTACATTAAACCAAATTAATTTTGGATCATCAGATCATTGGATCAACCATCGTTGAGCCACAGTGAATAGATTAATAAAGGCTAATATGTATATAGTTAAATATAATTATATTATTATTAACCATTGAAAAAGATAAGATAATATAAAAATTCATTTTATACTTACAAAAGAAATTACTTTTCACTTACTATGAAAAACAAACTATTTAGCTAATTTTTAATACCAAATTAATTAGGACTTTGGTTAAATATTAGGATAGAAAAGAATCAAATAACAATTATTATAAAAGTAACATTTAAGTCCAAAATAAACAAAATACAAACTAGATCATAAATAACAAAATAATTTAAACTGAATTATATCAATGAATTTTGATTTTCTCTACTACCATTCCCTTCATTTTTTTCAAATGACATAGTAGAAATTTCATCAAAATATAAAGAATCATAAATCAAATAGTTTCTTTAATTTTATGTGTTAATAAAAGTATATGGGAATTTTAATCAATTTTTAGACATATCATCAAGTTTTACAGATTTCTATTGGGCCAAACCGTATCAGATCGCGGGTTGATGGCCCATTTTGAAATTTTACCAGATTTTATCAAATTTTTAATAAATGGGTATTTCATTAAATTCGAACCGGATTATATATGAGTCTTCATGTTTATCGGTTCGACTGTGGATCCAGGCCGATATGAAACATTTCTTTCAACATAAACAAAATTCAGCAACTTCTTGGGGTATATATTTTGTAGGAACCACAATTCACATTGTCGATTTTAATAAACGGAGGAAAGCAAAGAAAACCCTACTTTCCTTGAGGTACGGATTCTCTGCGAGAGCCAACGATAAGTGACCAAATAAATACGGAAGAATACATAAATATAATAAAATGAATTTAGAAAACAATATATCTTTATTTTGAATTTGCGTATGAGCGTTCTAGAGACAAAAGCATACATGAAGCTCGTCTTAAAACATGATTACAAAGGAAATCGTATGACACATGCAGTAAAATGAGACTAAGCTTGTTAGCACTACCACCTATGTCGAGAAAAACCTATGTGGCCGCAACTCGCTTATCAATAGACGAAAAAGGTTTAAAAGATTTTGGAATGGAACTTATGAAAGGCTGCCCACATACCCCTTTCGAGGATAATCCAAACGTAGTTCAATTAGAAAGAATTGAAAAAGAGATCCTGCCTGGGAGAGTTCTTCTAGTATGAGTGCAAGTCACAGAAACCGAACTCGTCGAGAATAAAGTCTAAGGTTTCTAAGTGCAAAGAGTTCTAAGATCTAAAGATTGTCCCCTGCGCCTCTCGCCTTGGCATCCCTTATATACTCCTCCTAGGTCGGTTTGCCCTTTCCTTTTCTGCTCCCGGATCGATTTTATCGCTTTGCGGAAATATTTCATTTTTCTTCGATCTTCATGATTATCACTTGAAACTTGACATTAATCTCTGAAACTTGACATTTATCTTCTCCTGCGAGTAAAAGATAAACCGTCATAGTAGTCTTGTGCTCATTCTCGTCTAAAATCGCAAGTGGGCATTTAGCCGTATTTTGGACCTTTCGGGTCGTTTTCGACTTTAAGCGTTTTTACGATTTCTTTGAGAAAGCACCTTCTGTACGACGGCGGTTTTATGAAAGAGTTTAAATCAATCATATAGTCGGGGCAGATGGTGTTTTAAGTTAACTGTTGCCATTTTATACGATCCACTTGAACTTATACGAGAAAACAAGTCATCACGGTTTTTATCGTAAAGTTTCAACGGTAACTCTAATCGAGACGAAACAAGAGACAGTGCGGTCACGGTTCAAAGGAGGGAGCTACGAGGACGAGACGAAAGTGCATGATATTGGTATGATGCGGTCGTAGTCGCCATACGGTGAGTTGGACAGGACCAACCCAATTCACCATATGGTGAGCTGGTCGAAAAGGGCCGAGCTCACCTTATGGCGAGCTGGTTGAGAAGGACCGACCTCGCCATATGGCGAGCTGGTCGGGACGGACCGACCTCGTCATATGGCGAGCTGGTCGGGATGGACCGAGCTCGTCATGTGGCGAGCTGGTCGGGACAGGCCGAACTCGCCATATGGCGAGCTGGTCGGGACAGTCCGAGCTTTGGCCTTTCTCGGGTTGTTCAGACGGTTGGGAAGCGTTGGTAAGCCTTTTTTCCGTTTCGTCGTTTGTTTCCTGAGAGTTTTTTGTTGAAGAGATTGGATCTTCTAATTCTAGAACTTGTCGTATAATTTCTTTTAAAAATTATACGAGACTTTTTGTTCCGAAAAATATTTTACAGGGCCTTTCAAGTATTGAATCTGTCGTGACTTTGATCCAAACATATTTTCAGATATTTAAGCCATTACATTTTCACATTTTTCTGCAATTTATTATTTATACATGATTTAACTCGTTCTACTTTCCTAGAGATAATCTTATAATCATTCTTTACTCTAAATGTACAAATTTAGTTTATGTTGAATGTCTTTTACAATACAACAAAAGAGGTTCAAAGTATATACTTTTTAAGTTTTACTTAGTTATACACAGATAAAATAACATAGATAGATGTTTCTTTGCAATGAATGTAGTGAAGTCAATCTTACACAACTGAATTTGTAACTCTATTTTTTCTAAAGGTTGATGTGCCAAATTTCTTTGGAGTTTTGTTGTTTTTGATAAGCCGCTTCTCTCTGCAGATTACGGTTAGATGAATGTAAATGGGCCTCAGGCCCTTCTTGGATTTGTAAATTTTGGGGCCTCACGTTTACTGATATTCATACGCAAAATGTTAGTATAGTTACCGAAAACAATGTATTCTTTTAATAATTCAATTGTAAACATTCATTAGATTTTAATTCGCGCTTGAAAAACGCGGGATTTATTTTCAAAATTAAATAGGATTTTTAAATGAATTTTTATATAAAATATTGTATTGGTTTGGACAAATATCCGAACACGTGAACCTAACCGTATCAAAATGAAAAAAAAAAACTAAATTTGAACTAAATTTCATTAATAATCGAGAAGCAAATGAGTACCTAAATATTTAAAATACAAATTATATATTCTCAAATATTAATTATATTTAATTTCTAAATAACCAAATATCTTAGAATTATTTAATTAACCGAATTACCCAAATACATTTTTCAAAATATTAAAAATTATCGAAATTATTCAATATTTTTATCCGAACAACCCGAATTATCTAATATTTAAACTGAAAACCCCATAATTATCTAATATTTTTATTTAAAAAATCAAATTACCCAAGGAGAATGTGGAAAAAGTGTTATTAATATAAATTACTTTTGTTATAGAGTAACAGTAAAAAGGTCTGTTATGAGTACAACCTATACATTATAAATATATAACATAAATATTGCGTGTAAATATTATTTTAACCTCATAACGAATATTTACATTTTTAGAATATCATGAGATGAAGTAAAAATTACAAAATTCCATAATTTAGATTAGATTTCAGAAATATCATCTATGAAACAACCAATATTTGCATTTATGGTTCATTGTATAATAGGTAGATATTGTGTATCATTATTCAAAAGCTAATCTGATATATATGACCATACTAAATTTGTAATAAGTATATATGATGTTTGGTTATCTATGTCTATTGATGTTACAAAGCTGACTAAATTTGTGATGTAAAATATGTGCATTGTAATATTATATATGGTCTTTTATTAACATATGTGAACTGTCATATAATACATTAGATTGAAATGGTTTTCTATAAACGTAAGAAGGGCAATAATTTGACATTCTAATAGTATATAGTATAAAACACATAAGAAGGCCAATATTTCATAATTGTATAAAATGTATATTATAATATTTATAGTATAAACACATGATCCACTTTATATATACAAAAAGTGATTAAAATATGAATGTATGCTCAACCGGTCAATAAATTATGTTACATATATAAGGAACATAAATTGAATTATATGCTTTGTCTATTGCATATTTACGTGTTAGTAGTGAAATACATATATTTGACTGACATTTTCTCTTCCAAAATACATTTAATAATGTTTAGATAAATAAACAAATGAATGGGAGAAAATGTAATATTGAAATTAAATCAACGACATCAAAAAAATCTCAATCGGTTTGTTTATTGGGATAAATCAGCAACGTCTGGGTCGAGATTCAGATGTTATGGTAGTATAATGTATTTATATGAATTAGTATAATGGAGTTATGTATGTATAAAAATTTGGTATATACCAAAAAGATATCATATATATATATATAGATGTTAAAAACAATAAATGGTTCAAAAAAAAAATAAATATGGTAAAAGTAGTGTGTATGTATAGTTAGAAAGCATTAACTATTGTTAGTATATATAGTTAGAGAAATATTAGGAAATCCCAGGTAGAACCAAAATTTAATTGGTTAATGAAAGGATGCAATAACTTTGTATAGGTAGATTTTTTAGGATTCTTTCTATTTTAATTGTATGGATGTCTATTTTTATTTAATATTGTGGACTTACCATATTTTTACTGTTGAAAACTTCTTCTCTATACAGAATTTACATATATATATATATACATATATATATATAATTATATAATCCCACTAAATAAATATAACTTCTCCATTAGAAGTTCGTATAGTTTTCCTTCCATATAATAATTTTAAATCTGATATAACCAAAAAGAAATTATATTAATTTATCTTCTTATATTAAAAAGTTATTATTACGCCAATGTTACTATTTGTGTTATTATTTAAAATAAAATGAACTATTTTTGGCCACAAATACTAAAGGCACAGCACTAATAGGAAAATATATTAAAAAATTTAACTATAAATGTATTATCTTTGTAATTAATTATTTCTGTATTTTTTAGAAAACAAAAATTCAATATATAACTAAATTTTTTAAAGTTTACAATTTATCATTATTAAATAATAATAAAAACATATTGAAAGTGTAGAAAATATATATTTTGAAACAAATATTTTCTAAAACATAGATATCTTTAAAATGGAGAGAGTGTTATTTCGTCACACCACAAGAAAAATAATATACAATAAAAGGTATGAAATATTGATAAGGACTTTACTTAAATCCTAAGATCAAAGTAGTATAAAAGTGTCAATCCAATCCTAAGTGATCATGAATCATGAATCAATGCAATCAAGGTAGTGATGTGAACAAGTAACAAGTAACTAGCAAGGAAGAACAAAACTAAAACTTTTAATCAATAAGAGAAAATATGACTAATGAGATTAGGCACTTCACTTTAAGTAACTAAGATCCAATCTAGAGTGACAAGCTATCAATCAACATATTTCCTTAAGTCTAAACAAGAATCGTAAACAAGTTTTTTGTCAAGATAAATTTTCATTTGCTTTCATTAATCAAACATAAAATGTCTTTAGTTTAATTCACTTAAGCAATCATTTAGAACAAGTCTATGATATCTTATAAATTTGATGATTTTAAGTATCATTTTGTGTACATATTGATCATCTATATCATCATTTAGGCATATTTAGGTTGCATTATATTGCATGTCTATATCATGTCGTGGAGATACTTGTTGGTGAGTTCGAAGCATTGAAAGCTTGATTTGAGGCAAAATGAGTGAATTTGTTATTATCATTTTTAAATTTAATTTAATCATATTGAACAATGTAAATGTTTAAAGTGGACTACTTTCGAGTCAATGGATCATTGGACTGACTATTGCTTTAACCATGGATCCAAATTTAATATTTTTAAATATATGAATAGATACAAATTAAAAAAAAATATTTTTTATTTACAAACGATAATTAAATCTTAAAGTTTTTTTTAATTTTTAATTTTATTTAACATCATAATTTCAGAAGAAAAAATTATTTGACTATTTTTTTAATAAACTATGACTTAGATAAAATTAAGAAATAAGAAAATTAAGTAATGATATTTTAAATTTAAATTTTAAAATTAAGAATAAGTCAAATTCAAAACATTATGATTATAACAACTAACTATCGTTGTATATATTACTAATTTATTTAGGTGGAATAATAGTTTTTATCAAGATTTTAAAAAAATCATAAATCAAAAGTTTAGCTAGTATTATTACGATTAAAAATACAACAGAAGTTTAATCATTTAAAGAAAAATATTGCTAAAATTTTAGGTTTTTACCGGATCAAGTAATTGGGTCAATGCTAGATTGTGGGTTAATGGTGTTTTACGGTATTTTAATTAACAATTTTTTCATTAAATTTTAACTAGATTATACAGATTATGTGATTTACTCGTTCAGTCGCAGATCTAAGTCAGATGTGAAAAAGAAATTTGATCACATATACATAACAAACACCAAAATTAAGTTTCTACGCATAACAACTCTTGGGATATGATATTTATGTAATAATTACCATACTACCCTTATCACATACACTTGAACAATTTTTTTTCTTTTTTTTCTTCTTACAAATTTGTTTTCCTTTTCTATTTTAGTTGATACAAATTTCTGCTACAACAATTATTAAACTTTGTATTTTACATATTAAATACATATATTTTTCTACACATAAAATATTTTGAAACTTTTAAAACAAATATGTATTTTATAAATTTTATAAGATATTCTATTAATGCGATTTTAAATCTATACTATCTTAAACATATTTATAGTATATTTAGATTTTATTTTTAAATAAGATCCAATTTTATTGTGTTTCATTCTATTTAAAAACATATAATAGAAATGTAATATACCATATCTTCTCTCTCACGTGTACACTGCTCATCTATTCTATATACACATCAGAAACAGAATAATCTTATCATACAGTGTGTTGTATGTTCTTTGCTCACCGCTGAAAGGAGAAAAATGTCTACTTTTGCAATCAATTGACATAATTACTATTAGAGTTCCACGTCAAGACTTGAGAGATTTATGAATATAGTTTTTAGGTGTGAGTTAGACTTATTACTAATATAGTATCAGAGTCCATGGTTTCAATTTCTCTCGATGGAGATCCACCAATGGATGTCCAGTCCCACAAACTTCACGCTTCAGATATCTAATCATGAGTGAGGAGAGTGTATTAGAATCCCACATTGAAACTTAAGAGATTTATGGAGTTAGTTTTTGGTGTGAGTTAGACCATTACTAATAATTATCAAAAAATGACTATATTTTTAATTTTTTTCTCTGTAATGGTCATCTCCTAAATTCACCCTAGGTGAAAACATTAGTTTAATACTGTTAAAGGCGTATGGAAAATAATTAATAAACAAAAAGGAGACTAGAAACAAAGCCAAACATTTGAATTACGTACAAGAAATGGCAAACGTCTGAAAAACAAATTAAAAAAAAAAAAGATTTGATTTTCCCGGTTGCCTAAAGACAAAAACCTAACAGAGACAAGAAAGGAAAAAAGAGACAAGACCATCGAAGCTATCCGTAAGGCATCCGAAAAATTCCAAATGAAAATTAAGGCGGCAAGTGGTCCCCTTTGGACTAACTAATAAATTCAATGAAATATCAAATGGAAATAACCAAATCTATCCATCCTTTTTTTTTGAACTTGGCTTAAAATCTATCCATCTTAAGTGGCAAAATCTAAGTGAAATCGAAGGCAAGTGGTCCAGTCTTTCGTAACTCAAGCATTAAGTTTGTAAAGGCTTTGTCTTTCTTTTGAGAAAGATAAAAGCTTTGTTTGACAAAATGCTTTTTTTTTGTCTTTCATATGAAGATAGATACTGTATTTAATTGAAATCTAAAACACCTATTTCAACCTGAACTTTTCCGTCGTGTTTTTCCTATATGAATTTTGTAACAGTGTGTATTTTATCAAAAACTTAATATAATTTTAGAAAAATTATATGAACTTTTGAAATGTGTTTAAATACACATTGACCACAGTCAATTGGCTAAATGTGTGTCATCATTTAAAACGACATCGTTAAGCTATTAAAAAGGTTAGTTGTTTACGAAAACTAAATCCGTGCAAAACCTCAAGTTAAACCGCTTACTACCGAAAAATTTAATCATATTGATATTATAAAATAATATATATATATATATATATAATAAAATGAATTTCTGAAAAAATCGTTCTAGTTGAAACTCAAAACAAAAAAAACAAATCTAGTCAACAATAAATTTAACCACTTGAATAACCAAATATTTTGGTTATAATACCAATTGAATATTATTTTAACATATCATATATTCATAAAGTTGTTATCATTTAAATTATTAGCTTTCTTCCCTTTAAGATATACTAGGAATAAATCCGCCCTACGGACGGGTAAATAATTAATTTAAATATATTAAAATATTTAATTTATTTTTATCTGAAAATAAAATTAGTTTTTTATCACGTCAAATTTATCTATTTATTTTACAAATAATAAACTTAATTAACTGTTAAAATCATAAAAATATAACTTTTTTTAAAAAAAGTTTGTTTTAGTTTAGCTTATATCGATATGTCACATTGACTATTTAAAAAAAAAAGAAACATATAACTAATAGTTAAATATAATGTTAAATTTTCTAAATTCCCATTCACTTTTATACACAGTCACACACAAAAAGTAAAAATGTATTATCATAAACTAAGTTTGTCATCATTTTCTTTGTTATGAAAACTCGTCATCTGTTGATTCGAAAAAATCGTTTCTTTTCTCTAAGAACAAATCATTTTCTCTTCTCTTATGTGCGTTGCCTCTTGAAATTTTTCGCGAAAAAACTCCAATTTCACACAATCAGATTTTGAATTCTTAGTTGTGTCAAAAAACGATCTCTCTGAGTGATTTAGAGACTTAAGGATAAAAAAAATATTGGTTCAGAGAAGAGTAGTGAGTCGTTTCGAGCGGTTTCAGCGCATGTTTGCTCTTCTCCTTAACATTTCTTCTTACTCTCAAGCTTGATCGTGTTCTTTCTCAATCATGGTAGTGAGTTTCTTTATTTCTTTTTCGTATGTGCTGCCTTGACTTCTCTTTTGTATAGCCAAAATTGGGATAATTGTTTGAATCAGTTAATGTGTTTTTCTGATATTGAGTTTTGACTAAATTTAGTTTGGATACAAACTATAAAAATTGGATCCTTGCGTGTTTAGCGATTTCTAAAGTAGAAGCCTTTATCATCATTTGACTTTGTCTTGCAAATTTATGTTTACACCATCGTGGCCGTTCCTTATTGTGATTTCATCTCTTCTCATCTTCGCATTCTCTCTTTTTTTCATCTTTTTCATATCTTCTTCTCTTTTTGTATGTTTCTTCATTAGTGTGATTTTATTATTTTTAGCTAAAAATTACACGTCAAATTTATATATTTATTTATAAATCATAAACTTAGTTAGCTAAACAAAATCTAATTATTTGACAAATCAAATTACAAACCATAAAATATAATTCTTCTTTCAAGTTTGGTCTAACTTAGCTTCTAACGATGTCACCTCGATTATTTTTAGCAAAGAAACATTTAACTAATAGTTGTAGCTTTAATCTAAATCTAATGTTAAATTTTTAAAACTGTTCTTCCTTTTTATACACAGTCACACACAAAAAATAAAAGGATATTATCGTAATTAGGCTTATCATTTTCTGCTTTTATCGTGGAAACTCATCATCTTTCGACTAAAAAAACAGTTTTTTCTCCAAAAATAAATAATTTTTCTTCTTTTATGTATTTGCCTCTTGAAAATTTCCGCGAAAAGTCTCCAGTTCACATAATCAGTTTTTGAATCGCGAGCTGTGTCAAAAAGGGTCTCTCTGATTGATAATATGACGAACAAAATCATCATATGTTTTGACTCTAAAATTCATACTTTTAGCCCACATGCAGGTGAATAAACAATAAAAATTACTAATAACTAATAATATGAAATGTTGTTTAGTAATTGAGAAAAATGACATTAAACTAAAAAGATGCTATAACACAGACAAATAATGGAAACATTAATTTTTCTCGCTCTTAAATTCATATTATGTATATTTTTTTTCTATTATTGAATTTATGTGCTTTTATTTTTCTGACATTTAAATGATATTAACATGATATTATATACATTAAATATAATATAATTTTGAAATTTATATTATCTCCTCTTATAAAACATAAATTTAATGTTTTCCATTTTGTTGCGTCGTGTTAACGAAAATATTTTTTCATCCTAAATTGAAAATTCAAATATAAGAAGAATATACATTAATGTTTTTCATGTGAATTTTGAAATTTATATTTTTTTAACATAAATTTACTATTTTTATCTGTGTATATAATTTTGAGAGTTATTAAATAATTTATCAATAATTTTTATGTACTAAAAAATATTTATGAAAGATTAATTAAATTTATTAATAAATATATTCGAAATAATATGTTCTAGTAGATCAATATGTATATGTAACCAAAATATGTTTTATCCAAAGTTCAATTTTCCAAGTGATTTTTTTTAATGGATCACATGTTTCATATTAAAAACTTATTATTGGATATGTTTGATAAAAATTGTCATCAATTTTGAATATATTTTTATACTGTTCGTTCATGAATATGTTTAGGTGTTTTGATTTTCTTCCAGGTTGTATTTTTTTGTTTTCAGTTTCGTTCTGGTTCGGTTATGATTTTTGGTTGTCGATTCAAGAAATATAAAAATCGTTCATTTATTTATAAATTTTGATTTAATTTGGGTTTAGTTATTTTGATTTTTGGTTTGGTATAAACAACAATGATAGAAACCCGACAACATGTGTCACTTTCTTGTATTTATGCAATATGAACATGTCCTTTGCTTTATGAAATTGTAAGCCTTAAATTCACTATAACAGATACTCTGAATAAACTCAGATTTTGATCATTACATCCCAAACAACTATAGAAAAATATGCTAGAAGTAAGACTAATTCGGAAAATACCATCAAGCTTATCATGTATTTCACGGACTCACACTCTTCTAAACATCTGTCCCATGTACATGCAATTTATTTATATGAAAAAATTGTTTTTAGTAGGACCAAACATCCGTAATGTATCGAAGCGTATAAACATTGACATTTTTTACCTTTCAAACATAGTTAAAGTAGCTTGTGGATTAGTATGTGGAGAAATATGGAATGTTGATCCATTCACGGTTCTGAGAGAATCAATGCTGACACTATGGTAGTACCATATTGTGCTCACATTTCATAAGCAGAAGTATGCCATCGCTAGAACGAACATTTGATTGGTCCACTGGTAATGGAACTCCATCTAACCTGAACCTACAGCTCTCATACCATTCACTGAACATGAAATCCTACAAAGCTAGGCTCTTGAGTATTTCTCTAAACTTCCTAATCCCGTTTACACGTCTCTTTAGATCATGTGGATCTTTAAAGTAGTTGAATCTAACAATTAGCTTTATCCTCAAATTTAGGGAACCAGTAGACTGGACTTAGGATCTTCTCCATTATAATTGTCTGATAAAAATAGAACGTAACGGCAATGCAAAGGCGATCACACCAGAAATAGCCTCAAGACTGATGTTTTTGCACTCGTGAGAGAAATTCTTGCTCCAACATGAGATCAAAAGAATCTCAAGGAATCTTTTTAGAGAGGTTTCCCATGAGAACCTTTTACTTATCATTACCACCAACCTTCACAAAGATCTGAACAGTCTTATTCTCCAACTTTCTTTGCCTCGCTAATGCTTATTATGTAACACTGATGTAGTATTTCCATTTTTTTTTATTTACATTTTAAGATAGATGTTTAATGCTTAATGTGTTTTTTATTTTATATTATGTATTTACTTATTAATATTATTTTTGTATATTATATATTTACTTAATACCTATATTTTACATGTAAATAGATGTTTAACGCTTAATGTACTTTTTCTATTTTTATAAATTATATATTTTATATTTTAAGATAGATGTTTAATTCTTAATGCATTTTTTCCATTTTTTAATATTATATATTTACTTAGTAATATTATTTTACTTATTTATTATATACATATTATTTATTATTTTTGAAATTATATATTTGGTAATCTTACATATGTTTAATGTAGTATTTCCATTTCTAATGTTGTATATTTACATATTATTTATTATTTTCAAAGTTATATATATCAAGGTAATCTTATATATGTTTAATGTAGTATTTCCATTTATAATTTTGTATATTTACATATTATTTACTATTTTCGAAATTATATATATATATATGGTAATCTTACATATGTTTAATTTTCCATTTCTAATGTTGTATATTTACATATTATTTATTATTTTCAAAATTATATATATCATGGTAATCTTACATATATTTTATTTAGTATTCCATTTATAATTTTATATATTTAAATATTATTTACTATTTTCGAAATTATATTTACATTTTAAATTAGATGTTTAATGCTTAATGTATTTTTTCTATTTTTTATATTATGTATTTACTTATTAATATTATTTTTGTATATTATATATTTACTTAATATCTATATTTTACATTTTAAGATAGATGTTTAATGTTTAATGTACTTTTTCTATTTTTTTTTTTTAATTTTTAGTTTTATATTTTAAGATAGATGTTTAAGGCTTAATGTATTTTTCCATTTTTAATATTATATATTTACTTATTAATACTATTTTTACATATTATTTATTATATACATATTATTTATTATTTTCAAATTATATATATGGTAATCTTGCATATGTTTAATGTAGTATTTCTATTTCTAATGTTGTATATTTACATATTATTTATTATTTTCAAAATTATATATATCATGGTAATCTTACATATGTTTAATATAGTATTTCCATTTATAATTTTGTATATTTACATATTGTTTATTATTTTCGAAATTATATTTATTAGTAATATTAAAATGTAAAACTATACATTATATCAATATTTCGAAAAATGTAAAACTAAATATAATAAGATAATAATATTAGTCATGCCACGTGTCTTCTTTTCGAAGAGGATCTCTAAAACGATGTGGACGCTCTCTGGAGCCTCGATTAGTCCATTTTAATAGTGTAGATTTATATTTTAATATAGATGTTAAATTCTTAATGTATTTTTTCCATTTTTTAATATTATATATTTACTTATTAATATTATTTTACTTATTTATTATATACGTATTATTTATTATTTTTGAAATTATATATTTGGTAATCTTACAGATGTTTAATGTAGTATTTCCATTTCTAATGTTGTATATTTACATATTATTTATTATTTTCGAAATTATATATATATATGGTAATCTTACATATGTTTGATTTTCCATGTCTAATGTTGTATATTTACATATTATTTATTATTTTCAAAATTATATATATCATGGTAATCTTACATATGTTTAATTTAGTATTCCATTTATAATTTTGTATATTTAAATATTATTTATTATTTTCGAAATTATATTTACATTTTAAGATAGATGTTTAATGCTTAATGTATTTTTTCTATTTTTATATTATGTATTTACTTATTAATACTATTTTTATATTATATATTTACGTAATATCTATATTTTACATTTTAAGATAGATGTTTAATGTTTAGTGTACTTTTTCTATTTTTTTAGACTGTGTATTTTATATTTTAAGATAGATGTTTAAGGCTTAATGTATTTTTCCATTTTTAATATTATATATTTACTTATTAATATTATTTTTACATATTATTTAGTATATACATATTATTTATTATATACATATTATTTATTATTTTCAAATTATATATATATATATGGTAATCCTGCATATGTTTAATGTAGTATTTCCATTTCTAATGTTGTATATTTACATATTATTTATTATTTTCAAAATTATATATATCATGGTAATCTTACATATTTTTAATGTAGTATTTCCATTTATAATTTTGTATATTTTCATACTATTTATTATTTTCGACATTATATATATATGGTAATCTTACATATGTTTAATTTTTAATTTATAATGTTGTATATTTACATATTATTTATTATATATATCATGGTAATCTTACATATGTTTAATTTAGTATTTCCATTTATAATTTTGTGTATTTACATATTATTTATTATTTTCGAAATTATATTTATTAGTAATATTAAAATGTAAGACTATACATTATATCAATATTTAGAAAAATGTAAAACTAAATATAATAAGGTAATAATATTAGTCATGTCACATGGCTTCTTTTTGAAGAGTATCTCTAAAATGATGTGGACGTTCTTTGGAGCCTCGATTAGTCCCTTTTAATAGTATGGGTTTTTTTCTATTGAAACCTTCAAAACTTAATTGACAATACAGTAAAGTAAATTTTGTATTTAATACTGTAGGTCTTGATGGAAGAAAAATAATAAATTTTTCTACATTAAAAGAAAACTGATATTTTAATTAACAGGCTATAAAATATGGTAAAATACTAGTTAAGTAGGTTGGATGACATATGGGTCATAGGAGTACTCTGGGATATAAACCAGAGCAACAAATGTCGAGCATACAACGGTTTGCTTTGGTAAAGTAGTTTAGGTGGTTTGGTCTGAGCTTTCTGCGCGGATTCAGGTATCATAAATTACTAAATTAAATTTTGTGTTTATAAATAAATAAACGCTGTTGTTTAAAATGATGACACCAAATCAGATGTATAGTTAGTCAATTGGCTACATGTATATTTAAGCACAATCCTTTTACAAAAAAAAAATATCTAAGCACAATTTCAAAAGTTTGTATAGAATTTTAAAATTTATATTAAATTCATAAAAATATGCATTGTTATATAATTCGTGAAGATAAAGAAAGAGACGACAGAAAAAATTGTGGTTGGAATAAACTCTTTCCCAGTAATATAGAGCATGTGATGCATATTTTGAGTACGACTCAACTTCAGAAATCTCTATAATATTATTTGTGAAATCACTTTCTTATGTGTCGCACTCACGTTTATTTTTACGGTGGTTAATTACTATGATACCCTTAATGAATTAAAAAATTACATTAAACAATATTATTTCATTTTTAAAATTTTCCAAATAACAATATAAAATAAAAAGGAAACATTTATAAAGTTTAAAAACTAATTTAAAAACAAAAATATATGTATATATAATATAATTTAATAAAAAAAAAATTCACAAAATAGTAACATTTCATTTAAAATATATTTTTCACTAACATAAAATATACTTTTCAAGTAATAAAATATTTTCCTGGTATCTATATCTTCTTAGATGAAAACAATATTTGTATATAATATGGTTTCATAAAAAACATTCACAATACAAATAAATATATTTTCAAAGTAATATAATTTGTTTATCTGTCTATTTTCTTAGATTATTACATAAAATAATTAAGTAACATAAACTGATATATGTTTAATTGACAAAAAATAATTTATAATTAGTATTATTGAAATGTTTTTTTTTTAATTTTTCATATATTTAGTTGACTATAATATCTTACAAATACAGCAAAAATATAAATTATATTTTACTTATATAATATAATTTCTCAAAAACAATCACATTTTTACTCATATTTTAAGAGATTAAAAAAACTAAAAATAAATTTTAACAATAAACATCTTTTGATCAAATAACTACAACATTAGTGACTCGACTAATCCAACTTATATCTAAAATCATAGATTTAACAAAAATTAGAATATATATAATTTATTTATTTTATAAGAATATATAATTAATAATATATTTATTTTATCAAAATTAAAATTATAGGATGACTTAAAACATATTAACAAATAAAAAATAAAATATTAACTCACTGTAACAATTTAGTTCTTATGTAAAATTTACATATATGCATGGGATTTTAGAATATTATCATTATATTAATTTATGTAATTTGGAATCAGACAACTTAGTTTATTTTTTTTTCATTCTAAGCACAATATATCTTAAGTTATACACAATCTTACTAAATTATACTTACATATCTAAGACAACAATCAACCTAAATGCAAATAAGAAAAATTAATTAAAAATAATAATATATTTGGAATAAAAAATATTATAATTGAATTCAAAGAAATAGATGGAATCCAATATGTCCAAATGATAACTAAATCAACTTTAAAAACCACAAAACCGATTAGATGTAAAATATCTAAAATCATATGTATAATTAAAGTAATATAATATTATTAATATGAATTATACATACAAATTATAAATTAATTTAAGACTAAAAGTAAATATCAATCAATTATTATAATATATTTATTTTATAAATATTTATGTCCGTGCATGAGCACCTCCGGAAAGGCGGGAACATAATGTTTGGTCAGTAAAATAAATACGCTGATCTGGACACGGTAATTTTGAACTTCTGGTAGCATAATTGCACTGTCCCAAAACAGTTGTATACGAATTAAATAGAGAAACCGATACTTTTGAGAGGCTGCATTGCTACTGAAAAGTTGTATTAAGATTTATCAGGACGAATTAACCCTGATAGTAAAAGATGTGGTTACAATTACCGTCACATTGATTCCATTCATGCTGGGAGAAATGTTTTACGCCAGAAATGATATTAAAATCGTCTGGTCCCGTGCCTGGAGTATTATTTTAACCTTTAATCGTTACAATAATTTTTTATAACAAAAACCAAAACCCAACCCCCTCAAAAGTTACTAATCCCTAAAAGATTATATGCCCACTCGTAACAAGTCCGACTTAATTTTTTTCTGCAACACGTTCAGCTTGTAGATAGCATTATCTTATGGTAGCTGTGGTCCTGTTGATAACATTCACACGTGAGGTAGATTTTTCTACGGCCAACACGTGCTAGAAATACAGTCTCAACCTTTCCTCTATATAATGGGCGTACGTCAAAGCTTAATTAAGCCAACGAAATCACATCTGCCCATTACCAAAAAAGAAAGCCATCTCCATTTGTCTTTGCGGGGTAGAGAAAGAAAATGGCATCTCATGTCGTTTACAACGGAGAAAAACCACACGTAGTTTGCGTGCCGTATCCGGCTCAAGGCCACATCACTCCGATGATGAAAGTGGCTGAACTCCTCCACGCCAGAGGTTTTCACGTCACTTTCGTCAACACTGTCTACAATCACAACCGTCTCATTCGGTCCCGTGGACCCCATGCTGTTGAGGGGCTCCCTTCTTTCCGGTTTGAGTCCATCCCTGACGGTCTACCGGAAACCGACGTGGACGTCACGCAGGACATCACTGCTCTTTGTGATTCCACCATGAAGAACTGTCTTACTCCATTCAAGGAGCTTCTCCAGCGGATTAACGCCGGAGATGATGTTCCTCCGGTGAGTTGTATTGTAGCGGACGGTTGTATGAGCTTTACTCTTGATGCAGCGGAGGAGCTTGGAGTCCCGGAAGTCCTTTTTTGGACCACTAGTGCTTGTGCCTTCTTGGTTTATCTACATTTCTATCTCTTCATCGAAAAGGGTTTAGCTCCTATAAAAGGTACGTATTCTTACATTAATTAATCATTCAGCTGACTTACAATAATATATTTGACCTAGAGAGAACCCACGAGGTGGTGATGTTTATGATTTGAGATCGTAATATTGAAGTAATAGACCACTGAATTTGAGTTTATATCATTATGAATTTGTAAAACCGGCATATTCTAGGAGCTGTATCATTCACATGGTAAATGAGTAAATGGTAAACAAATCCCCAAAGTATATTCTAGGAGCTGTATCAATTAAATCTAGTAATAAACTTTCATCATATTTTGTGAACAATTTTTCTATCCATTTATAGAAATGACATATTAATTTCTATCCATCATATTTGGTGGTTTACATCATTGTTTCTGTTGAGTTATCTTTAACTTATATTTCCACATATATATATATGTACATATAATTTTTCTATATTTTATTATTTAGTTTCACAAGAGCCAGAAAAATTCGCTATTTTGAAAATACATTTATTATCTGCAAAATCATTGGCCGTGGCACTTTGTCTATCGGTCATATTCACAACCACATCTGGTTATGAAATTACACTACCAATGTCCATACATTGAGTCGTAAAGACGTGCACGCTTATGTTTTATTACCTAATATTGAGAGACTAATTTAACTAATCAATGATGATGAATTTGGCAGCTGAGGATTACTTAACGAACGAGTACTTAGACACGGTTATAGATTTCATACCGTCGATGAAAAATCTAAAATTCAAGAACATCCCTAGCTTCATCCGTACCACTAATCATGATGATATTATGCTTAACTTTGCCCTACGTGAGACCGAGCGATCCAAACGCGCTTCTGCTATCATTCTCAACACTTTCGATGATCTCGATCATGATGTCATCCAGTCCATGAATTCCATTCTACCTCCGGTTTATCCAGTTGGACCGCTTCATCTCTTAGCTAACCGGGAGATTGAAGAAGGCAGTGAACTTGGAAAGATAGGATCGAGCTTATGGAAAGAGGAGATGGAATGTTTGGACTGGCTCGATTCTAAGACTCCAAACAGCGTTGTTTACGTTAACTTTGGGAGCATAACGGTTATAACTGTCGAGCAGCTTGCTGAGTTTGCATGGGGGTTGGCGAGAAGTGGGAAGGAGTTTTTATGGGTGATACGGCCGGACTTAGTAGCTGGAGAGGAGGCCATGGTTCCGCCGGAATTTTTGACGGAGACGGCAGACCGGAGGATGTTGGCGGGTTGGTGTCCTCAGGAGAAAGTTATTAACCACCCGGCAATAGGAGGTTTCTTGACGCACTGCGGGTGGAACTCGATGGTCGAGAGTCTATGTGCGGGTGTACCAATGATATGTTGGCCGTTCTTTGCCGACCAGCAAACGAATTGTAAGTACTGTTGTGATGAGTGGCAGGTGGGGATGGAGATTGGTGGAGATGTGAGGAGGGAGGAGATTGAGAGGGTGATTAGAGAGTTGATGGATGGTGAAAAGGGAAAGAAAATGAGAGAGAAGGCCGACGAATGGGGGCGCTTGGCGGAGGCGGCCACTGAGCATGAGCGTGGTTCGTCGGTTGTGAATTTTGAGAAGGTTGTTAAGGTTCTTTTGGACAGGGATCAGAGGATTAAATAAAACATAAGATGATCACTGAAATGTGTGTTATAAATATAGTGATTTACAATATGTATTGTTTTTTTCTTCTATCGTGTGTCTTTGATGCTTGGTCATTGGATTGATAAATTTCAGACATTCGTAATGAAAATATTGATTTGTATGTGGTAATTTCTTGTGTTCTACAGTAATAACTTTTGCTAACAAAAACATTAAATAACCAAAAAAGAAGAATAGGTTTGCTGATACATACAAATCTGATAACACCCATAGGAACCTATATATTTTGTTGCGTAAAGTATGACGTTCAGCTTGTAGATAAACTTTAGGACAGTTTGAGAAATACTATGTAATTTGAGAAATACATTTTAAAACTATTCATTATGTGGTAAGACATTTGAATCCAGATAAATCGAGAAGTTTATGACAGGTGTAGACAATATTGTTTTTGATAAGAATGTGAATTTTATTCATGAGAATGTATATCTGATAAAATAACTGAATCAAAAGTTGCATAGATAATCGTTACCTAAAAGTCCCAAAACATTAAGAAGATTATTTGGCACAAGAGTTTAGTTCCTCCAATCCTAAAATGAAACATGGAGGAAGATAAACAAAGAAAAGAAAATGGAATCCAAAGAGGTGTAGTAGAAAATATTGGCACGTTACGTTGTTTTTTTGACAACCGACACATTGTGTCGTCCAGAAAACACATCGTGTCGCCTTAGTTTTTATAAAATGGCGTTTGTCAAAGCGAACGAAAAATCACACTAACCTTGTCGGACGAGGAAGAGAAAATGGAATCTCATGCAATTGATAACAGACAAAAACCACATGTAGCTTGCGTGCCTTACCCAGCCCAAGGCCACATCAATCCCATGCTGAAACTGGCTAAACTCCTCCACGCCAAAGGCATCCACGTTACCTTCGTCAACACCGTCTACAACCACAATCGCCTCCTTCGGTCCCGTGGACCCAACGCTCTTGATGGACTTCCTTCGTTCCGGTTCGAGGCCATCCCTGACGGTCTACCGGAGACCGACGTGGACGCCACGCAGGACGTCACTGCCCTTTGCGAGTCCACCATGAAAAACTGTCTAGCTCCGTTCGAGGAGCTTCTCTGGCGGAATAACGCCAGAGATGACGTCCCTCCGGTGAGCTGTATAATATCGGATGATTGTATGAGTTTCACTCTTGATGCTGCAGAGAAGCTTTGCATCCCGCATGTTCTTTTTTGGAGCACAAGTGCTTGTGGCCTCATGGCTTATTTACATTTTGATCACTTCATTGAAAAGGGTTTATGTCCAGTAAAAGGTACGCGCTTTTACATTAGTTAAAATCATTTATTGATTTCATCAAATCGTATGAATATACTAATAAATACTGGTGATGAATATGGCAGATGAGAGTTACATGACGAAGGAGTACTTGGACACCGTTATAGATTGGATACCGTCGATGAAAAATCTAAAACTAAAGGATATTCCGAGCTTCATCCGTACCACTGATCGTGATGATATAATGCTTAAGTTTACCCTCAACGAGGTCGAGCGAGCCAAACGAACTTCTGCTATCATTCTCAACACATTTGATGACCTAGAGCATGATGTCATCCGGTCTATACAACACATATTTTCTCCGGTTTATTCAATTGGACCGCTTCATCTTTTAGCTAACCGGGAGAATGAAGATAGTAGTGAGGTAGGAAGGATGGGTTCGAATTTATGGAAAGAGGAGACAGAATGTTTGGCCTGGCTTGATACCAAGACTCCAGACAGTGTAGTCTATGTTAACTTCGGGAGCATAACTGTCACGAGCGCGGATCAGCTTGCTGAGTTTGCTTGCGGATTGGCAGGAAGTGGGAAGGAGTTTTTATGGGTGATCCGGCCAGATTTAGTGGCTGGAGAGGCGGCGGTGGTTCCACAGGAGTTTTTAGTGAAGACAAGGGACCGGGGCATGGTGGCCAGTTGGTGTCCTCAAGAGAAGGTCCTTTCCCACCCAGCAGTGGGAGGTTTCTTAACGCATTGCGGGTGGAACTCAATGTTAGAGAGTCTATGTGGCGGTGTACCGATGATATGTTGGCCTTTCTTTGCAGAACAGCCAACGAATTGTAAATTTTGTTGTGATGAGTGGGGAGTAGGGATGGAGATCAGCGAAAATGTAAAGAGGGAGGAGATTGAGACGATGGTAAAAGAGCTGATGGATGGAGAGAAGGGAAGGAAAATGAGAGAGAAGGCGAGGGAATGGCGGTGCCTGGCCGAGAAAGCGACAGAACATAAGTATGGTTCCTCGGTTATAAGCTTTGAGACAGTTGTTAGCAAGGTTCTTTTGAGACAGAGATCAGAGGATTAACTAAGACATAAGATGGATCATAGAAATGTTAAGTATAATGATTGTCATGTAAGTGTTTTTTGTGTTTCTATCATGTGTCATAAATATATCCAAGGCTAGTAAGCTGGATTGATAAATAAATAAGTATTGGTCAAAAACTAAAATTGAGTGATTTAGTGTTTGTTAATATGTATTAACTATTTTGTTGAAATATGTTTTCAGACCTTTGTAGTCATAACTAGACATATCAATATTATTAAAATAGAATCATTTTTATCAACTTACAGATAATGTAGGTTGCACCATTATAATTAACTAACATTTCTATTATTTCCACTTATAGATAGTTCAATTATTATTAAATATACATCAGGATTAAAATTTAAAAAAAACTAAATAACTAATCTATTATTTTATGAAACTAATTAATTCAATTTATATTAATATTCAACTAATCAATTATATTTTATTTATTATATAATAAATAATGATTTATGCCTACTAATTTGTATATATACAATTGTACATTAATCCAAATGCAAGAAACAAATTATTCAAAACCCTCACCAGTAACATAAAATATAGTTCTTATAGTTAGAGTATTAAACTTGATATATATATATATATATATATATTTGATAAATAAATATTAATAATTAGCTACTATTAATATTTAATATATGATGGAACAGATTATTGTTTATATTTTTATGAGTATAGTTTTCACGGGTTATTCAAAAAACATGTAATATGTTTATCAATTATAAACTAATTAAAAAATATATTAACAAAATTATATCATAAAAAATTACGTTTAGATAAACTGATGCAAGAGTGTTTAAAAATAAAATATCCTATTTCAATTTAAGATCATAAATATAAAAAGAAAATAAAAACAAAACAAGTTATATATACATATAGTTACATACTTGGATTAGAGTATAAAATAACTAAAATTAATTATGTATAAAATTTAAAATATATAATTTATAAAAATATAATATCAATTATTTAAAATTTTTCAACTTAAATTGGTAATCCCTATACCCTATATTTGTATATCACTCTAAAACATTTTTGACATTATTCTCTTACAAAACCATAACTAACTTTAATACATAAATATATTCATATTTATTTATAAAACCATAGATATTTGGTATTGGTACTCGATTATCCATTCAGATACATATCAATTCTTTGGGTATCGATTTTTGGATTTTGGAAAATGTCAGATTCATGTATTATTAAAAACATGTCAGTTTTGAGTTCTCCTGAGTTTGGTGGGTAAAGTTCTCTTATAAAAAACCAAAAATTTATGTATATTTGTTATATCCAGTTCTGGTTTGCAAATTTTCACCGAAATAACTAAACTATCTGATTCGGTTTGGGTATTTTATATCCAAATAGACAACTTATCCAAAATAAAAATAATCAAAATATACTCATTATATATAGTTAAAATCGTTTATTTTATCTGAAAATAACTATGGATACAGTTTGATTTGAGTATTTTGTGTCAAAACATCTATTTTATCCATAAATATCCAAAAGAACTAATATATTTGAATTAAATTTTAATTTTTAGATATTAATATTAGTATAAGCATAATTATATGTGATTATGTATAAGCAAAATTATATATGTTCGGATACTCATTTGGTTCTCGGTGTAAGTTCGGTTTGGAACCAATTTTTGGATATAACAATGTAAGACCCGTTCGAGTATATAGGTCGGGTCTAATGAGATTCGAAACCCTGTTTTCGGATCAAAAGTTCCTGATTGGTTCTTTTGGTGTGGACATTATTAAATGATTACATTACTAATTCAAAATGCTAATAAATGTAATAGAATATACCATGGTTTTATTCAAATCTGATTACATATTTTAAAACCATATAGCCTATATATGCTTATCATTCTAAAAAATAATTACATATTCCATAATCAAGATTATTTCCGTTAGAACATTAAATATAATTAATTGCACAAATATAAAGCTTCATTTGTGACATTTAAATATATACACACCATCAAAAATGCTTCGAAAATAATCTCCCGCTTTGAAAGAGCAGATCAAAATCTAGTCAATACTACATATATTTATAAGATATGCTAACCTCAAATTTAATATAAACTATGTGGATACCCGTAATTATTACACTTTCTCTAATTTTGAAAAATATCTACTATAAATTATTATTTGTAATATCATTCATGTTATCTGGCAAATGATAATAATTAGTTTTACCTTTTATTTTCAGAATGTTTGGCTTCACTCAGTATATTCTTATATTCTTTTATAAGAATATACAACCATTATATTTATTTCTATAAAAATATATTAAAGTATTTTATATAATTGTAAATAAATAATTGATTAAAATAAACAAATTGATGAAACGTTTTATATTCTTTTTAAAATTAGTAACCATAAATCATTATTTGAAATATTAATTGTATTATTTGGTAACTTGCATTAATGGATTCAAGAGTTACCTTTAATTTTTAGATCCGATTAAAATAAATAATTAATAAAAATCATCGATCAATCAAATTATAATGTTTTTTTTTTTGAAATTTCACCTATGAACGACACATAAGTAAAAGTCAATTAAATGACTTCTCAATTAATATATAGTAAGATATTCTAACTTTGAATATTGGACCTACATATATTATGAACCTTAAATAAATGAACAAACATATTATTTTTAAACCTATGTATCAATATTGAAATATATCATTGAATGTTATGCATATTTTAAATACAAACCAAAATCTATATCGTACACCATCTATCATATACATATTTGAATATCATTTTTCATATATAATATTATTTAACAATAAAAATGATTATATACACAATTTTTTTAAAATAAATTATTTAATATGTCATTTTATATATAATATTGATATGATAATTTTTTTTCAAAAAAAAATTAATATGACAATTATGAGTGTTAAAGAATATTTTTAAAATTACCATAAAATAAAATTTTAAATCTAATATCTAAAAAACAAACTTATAATAGGTTATTAATAAAAAAACTAAGCTAATATTTTCATATTAATAAGTTTTTTATTATCATTTTTATTTGGATGACATGATAAAATTTTCATCAAAGTCTAAGGAATCATAAGTTTATGTAATACTAAAAAGTAAATGAGTAATTTAACAAATATTTTTTAAAATTATCATATATTTTGGGTTTTTATCGGATCAATAGTATCAAATCACAGGTTAATTGCGAGTTTATGATTTTTAAACGGGTTCTATCGTATTTTTAATTAAATAAGAACCGGATTATATACAAAGAATCAGGTTTACCGGTTCATCAAGGGATCTATGTAATTATAAACTATTATATATCTTTTATAAAACATTAGATATGAATCAATATAAATGACTTTGAATATTTTACAAAATATATATTAATCACCATAGATTATTTTAAATAATATAAATAATTTATAAACTCTTTATATGATGTATTAATAGTTATTATATTTTTTTATTAAAATGATATGTTTCATATATGTACATTATGACATATAGAAAATAATTTTTTTTGACTACTGTTCATAATAGAAAAATAAAGCTAGTATTTTAGTTTTATTAAATACTTTTTAACAACATACTTCATATAATTTATAAATAGATTTTTAGTGAAAAAATAAATGATGAAGTATTATATAGAATTTCCATAATTGCTATCATTAGATACTATAAATTATTATGCATAAGATTATATAAATTATTTGGTAATTAGCATTAATTGGTTCTATGATTGTCTTTTCTAGATTTGATTAAAATAATTAAAAACCAAAAGTCATTGACCAATAAAATTATAAAGATTTTCTTCAAATTGCCTGTATGAGTGACATGTAAGCAGAAGTCACTAAAGTGACTTCTCAATTAATATATAAGAGGATTGGTCAATAACTAAAATTGAACGATTTACTGTTTAATATGTATTAAATATTTTGTTGAAATATGTTTTCAGACCTTTCAAATCATAACTAGGCATATCAATACTATCAAATTAGAATCAATTTTTATCAACTTACAAATAGTCTAAGTTGGACCATTACATCTAACTAATATTTCTATTATGTCTACTTATACCTAATTTAATTATTATTAAATGTACATCGTGACTAAAATTAAAAAAAAAGTAACCAATCTCCTTTTACCTAATCTTTAATTTTCTAAAACTAATGAATTCAATTAAATATTCAACTAATCAATTATATTTTATTTCTTAATATAATAAATAATGATTTATGCCTACTCAATTGTGTATTTACAATTGTACATTAATCTAAATGCAAGATTTGTTTTTTCAAAACCCTCAACAAATAAATAAAATAGAGTTTTTTTATAGTTAGAGTATTAAAATTTTGATATATATTCGATAAAATAAATATTAATAGTTAGCTACTATTAATATTTAATATATGATGAAATAGGTTATTGTTTAAATTTTATTGAGTATAGTTTTCACGGGTTATTCGAAAAACCATGTAATATATTTATCAATTATAAACTGATTGAAAACATATTAACACAATTATATCATAAAACATTACATTTACATAAACTGATGCAAGAGTTTTAAAAAAAAAATACCATATTTCTATTTAAAATAAAAAAAATGAGAGGAGTTATGTAAATATAAATTTAGTGTATAATACGGATTATAGTTTAAAATAAATAAAATTAATTATGTACAAAATATTAAAAATAGATAATTTAAAAATAATATAATTTCCTTTAAATAAAATTTTTGTCAACTTAAATTGTAAATCCATATAGCCTATATTTGTATATCGCTCTAAAACATATTTGGCATATATTCTCTTACAAAAACATAAATAACTTTAATACATAAATATATTCGTATTTATTTATAAAACTATAGATTTGTATGTGTACTCGGGTATCCATTCAAATATATATCAATTCCTTTGGGTATTGATTTTTGTATTCGTGTAGTCAGTTTCGAGTTGCGTTCTCCTGAGTCTAGCGGGTACATTTCTCATGTAAAAATCCAAAAAAATTATGAATATTCGTTATATCCAGTTCGAGTTTGGATATTTTCACCTAAATAACTATACTATATGATTCGGTTTGGGTATTTTGTATCCAACTAGACAACTTATCCAAAATAACTAAAAACTACTCATTATATATAGTTAAAATCGGTTATTTTATCTGAAAGTAACTACAGATACAGTTTGATTTGGGCATTTTGTGTCCAAACATCCATTTTATCCATAAATATCCAAAAGAACTAATATATTTGAATTATAATATAATTTTAGGTATTAATATTAGTATAAGCATAGTTATATATTATTATTATAAGCATAATTATATATGTTCAAATACTCATTTGATTCTCGGTTTAGGTTCGGTTTGACACCAATTCTTTGAATATAGCAATTTAAGACCCGTTCGAGTTTATAGGTCGGATCTAATGAGGTTTAGAACCCTGGTTTTCGGATCAGTTCCAGATCATTTTTTGGTGTGGAAATTAACAATTAATTACATTAATAATTTAAAATGCTAACAAATGTAATAAAATATATCATGGTTTTATTCAAACCTGATTAAATATTTTAAAACCATATAGCCTATATATGTGTATCATTCTAAAACATTATTACATATTCTATACTCAAGATTATTTCCGTTAGAACATTAAACAAATACTAATTTGCATAAATATAACGCTCTGTTTGTAACATTTAAATAGAGATACACAATCAAAAATACAAATTTATCAAATAAAACAGGATCATTCCTAATTTTTACCCTTAATGAAAATTGCAATTTTGCCAAAAATAAGAAATACTAGAATTCATCAATAGCTTTTAAATCTTTTGGTTTTGGGCCTACATATATTTTATAAGATATGCTAACCTTAAATTTAATATAAATATTCCAACTTTGAATAATGAACCTACATATATTATAAACATTATATAAACTAAAAAACATAATGTCATCAAAATATTATTTTCTTAATTATGTGTATCGGTATTCAAAATTAATCATTCGAATACTATGCATATTTTAAATACAAACCAAAAATCAATATCGTACATCATATATCATATACATATTTGAATATTATTTTTCATGTATAATATTATTTAAAGATCAAAATGAGTATATACACAAAATTTTTTAAAAATATATATATTTACTACGTCATTTTGTACATAATATTGATATGAAAATTACAAGTGTTAAAGAATAATTTTTAAATTATCATAAAATTAAATTTTAAATCTAAAATACAAAATTATAATAGGTAATTAATAACAAAACCAAACTAATATTTTCATATCAATACATTTCTTATTATCATTTTTATTTGGATGCATAATAACATTTTCAGCAAAGTCTAAGGAATCATAAGTTTATGTAATACTAAAAAGTATATGAGTAATTTAATTAATTTTTTTTATAAAAATTATCATATTTTTTTTTGTTTTTATCAGATCAATAGTATCAGACCGAAGGTTAATAGCGAGTTTTTGGTTTTTAAACAGGCTCTATTGTATTTTAATTAAATACGAACTGAATTATATATAAGGAATCGAGATTACCGGTTCAACCAGGGATCTATGTCGGTTATGTAAAAATAATTAAAACTCAAACATTGTTATAGAACAACTTTTAAATTATTATTTTTTCTAATAAAAAGCTATAAATTCAAATAAATTTTATCAAAATGGTTCAAACAAAAAATATGCGCTCTCAAAAAAGATAATAGTTGCTTCTATATCGAAGAAGGGAAAAAGTAGTGTAGATTGATGGTTAGAATTATGATACAAATATATGACAAGAACAATTCATTTTCTTTTTAAAATCGACATTTCATATCATTATTACATTTCAATAATGAGAATACATTGGTCTTTAATATAGAAAATCTATACTATTAAATCATACATATCATATTTAAATCTATTTCGAACATATACCATATTTTAAAGAGAAAACAAATAAATGATAAAAAAACATTAAAACTTAACTGTCATGATTTTAAACAAAAATATTATAGTTTGTAAATCAATTCTAGATCAATAAAAATAAAAATAAAATGAGCTTTCTTAATGTCGATCAAAATCTAGTAAAAAGTTATATCTTATACATTTTAAACGATTAAACCAAAGAAGCATAAACAAAAAACCTAACTATATGGTTCTTATGATTGACGTGTTTCCAACACCACAGTAGCCCAAACAGATTTCTGATTCAGTCTAATCTCTGTTAACAGCATTTCCTATTCACTAATCATAAATCTGTAACATCCCGAGTTGTGATATATAGAAAGGTTTAAGAGAATAGATTTGGCTACCTATGTCACCAAAGTTAATTTACCTTTTCTAGAGTACATCCAAAAAGAACTTTAGAGTTAAGCGTGCTTGAACTGGAGTAGTGCAAGGATGGGTGACCTATCGGGAAATTATTCGCGATAGCGTGCGAATAGGTCGGATGAGGCCAAAACATGGGCAAAAGGTCGGATGATAATTGCAGGGCTAGTAAACAATGATTTCAAGACTTTCAGAATAATTAACGATCGACCGTCGGATGGGATGGAGCCCACGAGCCGAATGAGCAGACGTGGGTGGCCCATTAGCCGTGGACGATCGGGGTGTTACAAAATCATTACGTCTTGAACAATCCTTTGCTCTTCTTTTTCATATCACAAAAACAGAGACTGACACATACATAAATACTAGGTTATTACCTATGGGCCTCCCACGGTACTAGAACGTTTAGCATGAGGAGCTTTTAGCTACTGTTCGACACTGGCATTTGTCACGGATTTTGTCCTTATTTTGTGTCTGCTTTTCTTCTTTTGTCCTTCTCTTTTTAATTTTTACTCATTTTTTCCTTCTTTAAATCAGCAAAATCTCCAAACCAGATAATAAATTTTGAAATTATTTTTCGGCAGAAGCAAATATAGAGACGTATATGCTGTGCACTGGCACATGCCTAGGGCTGGGACTTCGGATATTCGGGTCGGGTTCGGATAGGATCCGATCGGGTCCGGTTCTTTCGGATAAATGAATTCTATATCCAATGGATATTTAATAGATTTCGGTTCGGGTTTCGGTTCGGGTTTCGGTTCGGATACCACCGGTTTCGGGTCGGATTCGGGTACCCGTTTATTATGTGAATCATATATAAATTTACAAAATAAAATAATTTATAAAGTAAAAAATATATTTTTTAAGAAAAAGTGAATCGGAATCGTATATATATCAATAATATGTAGTTAATAGCAAAGAAGTTGAAGTAGCCTAGTGGTATTACACATGTCACTTCACCTATCCAACCTGGGTTCGATCTTTGAGAGATACAAATTTGTGTATTTTTAAGCATACAATCGGGTTTAAACGGGTACCCGATCGGTTTCGGGTAAAAACCGAAACCGACCCGATACCCATGGATAATCAACACTGATACCCATCGGATAAATTGACTAGGACCGAAACCGAACCGGTCTATTTCGGGTCGGATCCGGTTCGGGTAAACGGTTCCGGTTAAATGTCCCAGCCCTACACATGCCTTGTCGTCGTCACAATGATGTAGACTCATAATTGAAAACCTAAAGTTCGGTTAGAAAGACAAGAATCATTATTTCATAGTATGTCAGATCATTATTTTCCTCTTAATGGGGGATGTCGCCAAGAATCTAACGTTATTTTTTTTTCACTGGTTTTTAATATTTAAAAGCAAAGGCCAAGCCCAGAAAAATTACAAAACCCAGTCCAAACCAACCGGGCCAAAGAAACTACTCAGTTGGGCCTAGACCTACGGCCCAACTTGAGAAAACCCTAGACTCATCGCACCAAGATTGCTGCCGCCTCGCAAATCTATCTGATCGTTGCGGAGACACGTGTTGCCATCCTCACCGTCGAGGGTACACGTGTCGCGAGGCCATCACGACGCCAATCTTCTAGTCTCTTCTTCGCCGGAGACCCAGACTTCGGATCACCGGACCACATCGGAGCATCATTTCTCCGTCTATCTTCACCGCGAGCATCTTTACAGCCATGGGTCTCTGAAACCGGTACGGATCAATCGCCGACGTGACGAGATATCCTCCACCAACGTTTACCGCACACACCCAGGAAATAGCTCCGCATGCAACATCACCCTTACCGCCGGATAGCTTCCTCCTCCTCCGACGATAACACAAACCAAGGAACCAAATCACAAACTAAGCAATTAACAAGAGATAATACTAAACCCTAAAGAGATAGGGGCCATAAGCCGGCGACGTAAGGTTGTGTAAACCTTCACCTCCCGGAAACTAGAAACGACCACGGCGGAACTGAAGGAACTTCCCCGTCACTGCGACAAAAGACCGGCGGCGACGGAGCTGTGGGAGCCTCTGTCTCCCGGAGATGAAACTCAATCTAGTAACATCTTCACCGCGTCATCCTTCTCGCAAACGCGTCGTGACTCCACGAACAGAACCACCTCGCTTGGTGACTGACCAGAGCTCCGACAGGTGGAAACCGGAGGAGACGGAGAGGAGACAAGGGCCGATGATTTTACTGCAAGAAAGGCAAGTTCCGGCGACGGCACGGACGCTCACTCGCCGGCCTATCGCCGGAACCAAACTTCGATCTACTTTCTCTCTCTAGTGAAATACTCTCTCTTATCCGCTGTTCGGCCAACTTTTTTTTTCTTTTTTTGTTAACTTTTTGTTAACGATTTGTTAACGATTTTTGCTTTTAATGTTTTGTTTCTCTAGGTATAATATATATACTGACTAGGTTTAATATATATTTATGTGTTTGTTAGATAGAGATGCCTTTTCTGTTTTGAAAAAGTCATTTTGGCATATAATCTTAGTAGTAATAATTACAGTTTTCTGAGGTCATCGAACAAAATCAAACTATATATATTGGACGATTTATCATGTTTATTTGACTGCTAATGGAGTTATGAATTTTCTATCTAGACATCTAACTTATCAGATGATGCATACGGTTCACTTATCTAAATGTTGAATTCATACATTGTTGTGTTATGTTTCTATATAGACGACATCTATTTGCTTTATAGTTTAGGCTTTGAATGGTGACCAGGGAATGAAGAGGAACATTCATTCCTTATCTTTCCTAAAAATTCACCATTCACAAGGAATGTTTTTCCTATCATTCATTTTCATTCCTTTTTTTAAAGGAACAAAGAACAAAATCATTCCTTGAAAATTTTGAGAGGGAATAACCATTCCTTTTTATTCCTGCAATTTTGTTCCTATACATTCCTTTTCTCGTCGTTCCTTTTGTTCCCAATAAGATTACCAGTCGGAGCCTTTAATGTGTTATACAATATTATGCAAAAGTAAATTCTTTGAAGTTTTCTTTTTTGCACTAGTCACTAAATTATTAGGTCTTCGGAAATAAATTCTACACATATATAGATAGGACTGGAATTATTATCCGAGATCGGATCCGATCGGATCGCTCAAAATAGGATATTGATGCGGATCGGATCCGGATAGTAAAATGTCGGATCCGTCGAATCGAATCGGATCGGATATCACGGAATTTTAGGTCGGATATCCGGATCGGATCCGTTTTTTAATATATATAAATTTAAATTTTTATTAATAATTATAGTTGATTTATTAATATTTATACATAAAATTAGTCTTATAATATTAAATTTTAATTTTAATAATATTATATGCATAAATCATTTATAAATTTTGTAAAAATATTTAATTTATGTAATATTTATAGATTTTTTTTGTATTTAAAAAATCTTTTATTATTTTTAATTATTTTGACGGATCCGAATCCGAATCCGGATACTCGCGGATATCATGATATCTAGATGGGTATCCGGAACCCGGATATCTGGAAGGCACGGATCCAGATCCGGATATTAAAATCATGGATTCGACGGATCCGGATCCGGGTACCCTGAATATTCCGGATATCCAGATCCGTACCAGTCCTATATATAGATAGACATATTCGGGCCTCGGATGGCTCAATGCACATGACGCAGAATTTTCTACAATAGCCACGTGCGATATATAAACACATGGCCGCGCCTATAATATGGCAGCCTCCCGTACCCAATTTAATCACTATCTTGTCTTTGGCATTAGGAGAGATAGAAAATGGGATCTCATGTCGACTGTAGCGAACAAAAACCACACGTTGTTTAAAATGATGACACCAAATCAGATGTATAATTAGTCAATTGACTACATGTATATTTAAGCACAATCCTTTTACAAAAAAAAAATATTTAAGCACAATTTCAAAAGTTTGTATAGAATTTTAAAATTTATATTAAATTCATAATAATATGCATTGTTATATAATTCGTGAAGATAAAGAAAGAGACGACAAAAAAAAAAATTGTGGTTGGAATAAACTCTTTCCTAGTAATATAGAGCACGTGATGCATATTTTGAGCATGACTCAACTTCAGAAATCTCTATAATATTATTTGAGAAGTCACTTTCTTAGATGTCGCGTTCACGTTTATTTTCACAGTGGTTGATTACTATGATATCCTTAATGAATTAAAAAATTACATTAAAATAATATTATTTCTTTTTAAAAAATTTCCAAATAACAATATAAAATAAAAAGGAAACATTTATAAAGTTTAAAAACTAATTTAAAAACGAAAATATATGTATATATAATATGATTTCATAAAAAAAGTTCACAAAATAGTAATATTTCATTTAAAATATATTTTTCACTAACATAAAATATATTTTTGAAGTAAAAAATATTTTCCTGGTATCTATATCTTCTTAGATGAAAACAATATTTGTATATAATATGGTTTCATAAAAAAACATTCACAGTACAAATAAATATATTTTCAAAGTAATAGAATTTGTTTATCTGTCTATTTTCTTAGATTATTACATAAAATAATTAAGTAACATAAACTGATATATGTTTAATTGACAAAAAATAATTTATAATTAGTATTATTGAAATGTTTTTTATTTTTTTCATATATTTAGTTGACTATAATATCTTACAAATACAACAAAAAATATAAATTATATTTTAATTATATAATATAATTTCTCAAAACAATCACATTTTTACTCATATTGATGAGCTTAAAACTAAAAATAAATTTTAACAATAAACATCTTTTGATCAAATAACTACAACATGAGTGACACGACTAATCCAACTTATATCTAAAATCATAGATTTAACTAAAATTAGAATATATATATAACTTATTTATTTTATAAGAATATATAATTAATAATATATTTATTTTATAAATTAAAATTATAGGATGACTTAAAACATATTAACAAATAAAAATAAAATATTAATTCACTGTAACAATTTAGTTCTTATGTAAAATTTACATATATGCATGGGACTTTAGAATATTATCATTATATTAATTTATGTAATTTAGAATCAGACACCTTAGTTTATTTTTTTTCATTCTAAGCACAATATATCTTAAGTTATACATAATCTTACTAAATTATACTTACATATCTAAGACAACAATCAACCTAAATGCAAATAAGAAAAATTAATAAAAATAATAATATATTTAGAATTAAAAATATTATAATTAAATTCAAAGAAATAGATGGAATTCAATATGTCCAAATGATAATTAAATCGACTGTAAGAACAACAAAACCGATTAGATATAAAATATCTAAAATCATATGTATAATTAAAGTAAGATAATATTATTAATATAAATTATACATACAAATTATAAATTAATTTAAAACTAAAAATAAATATCAATCAATTATTATAATATATTTATTTTATAAATATTTATGTCCGTACATGAGCACAGAAAAATCACCTAGTTATACGTATATTTGACCACCTCCGGTAAGGCAGGAACATAATGTTTGGTCAGTAAAATAAATACGCTGATCTGGACACGGTAATTTTGAACTTCTGGTAGCATAATTGCACTGTCCCAAAACAGTTGTGTACGAATTAAATAGAGAAACCGATACTTTTGAGGCTGCATTGCTACTGAAAAGTTGTATTAAGATTTATATTTCGAGTGTGCAAAAAATATTAATTTGTAAGTTGTGTATACAGATTAGATATGTCACACGGGCCAACCAGCGCAAAATAGTCTAACTCGTAGTAGATTCAACTTTTTAACAGGCTGTGTGGGTTGATCCCGCTGCCGATTGCGAGTTGACCATGTCGATAAAATACGTCAATTTTATCATATATCAAGTCCGTTTTAGTACGACAACAAAAGAGACGTAGAATTAATAAGAAAATAAGTATATGATTTGGTGCCTACAATTATTTTATAAAATTATAACACCATATTGAATATATCTTAATACAAACTTGAACGTAACCCTACAAGTAATTTGAAACAGATGTGACAAATATTTATGTGATCTTTTATAACAAAAAAAATTATTTTTCTTTTATCAGGACGAATTAACCCTGATAGTAAAAGATGTGGTTCACATTGATTCCATTCATGCTGGGAGAAATGTTTTACGCCAGAAATGATATTAAAATCGTCTGGTCCCGTGCCTGGAGTATTATTTTAACCTTTTTTCGTTACAATAATTTTTTATAACAAAAACCAAAACCCAACCCCCCTCAAAAGTTACTAATCCCTAAAAGATTATATGCCCACTCGTAACAAGTCCGACTTAATTTTTTTCTGCAACACGTTCATCTTGTACATAGCATTATCTTATGGTAGCTGTGGTCCTGTTGATAACATTCACACGTGAGGTAGATTTTTCTACGGCCAACACGTGCTAGAAATACAGTCTCAACCTTTCCTCTATAAAATGGGCGTACGTCAAAGCTTAATTAAGCCAACGAGATCACATCAGCCCATTACAAAAAGCCATCTCCATTTGTCTTTGCGGGGTAGAGAAAGAAAATGGCATCTCATGTCGTTTACAACGGAGAAAACCACACGTAGTTTGCGTGCCGTATCCGGCTCAAGGCCACATCACTCCGATGAAGAAAGTGGCTGAACTCCTCCACGCCAGAGGCTTTCACGTCACTTTCGTCAACACTGTCTACAATCACAACCGTCTCATTCGGTCCCGTGGACCCCATGCTGTTGAGGGCTCCCTTCTTTCCGGTTTGAGTCCATTCCTGACGGTCTACCGGAAACCGACGTGGACGTCACGCAGGACATCACTGCTCTTTGTGATTCCACCATGAAGAACTGTCTTACTCCATTCAAGGAGCTTCTCCAGCGGATTAACGCCGGAGATTATGTTCCTCCGGTGAGTTGTATTGTAGCGGACGGCTGTATGAGCTTTACTCTTGATGCAGCGGAGGAGCTTGGAGTACCGGAAGTCCTTTTGGACCACTAGTGCTTGTGCCTTCTTGGTTTATCTACATTTCTATCTCTTCATCGAAAGGGTTTAGCTCCTATAAAAGGTAAGTATTCTTACATTAATTAATCATTCAGCTGACTTACAATAATATATTTGACCTAGAGAGAACCCACGAGGTGGTGATGTTTATGATTTGAGATCGTAATACTGAAGTAGCAACCCTTTTGATTAAGCGAATAGACGATTGAAGAATTTATATCATTATGAATTTGTAAAAACGGCATATTCTAGGAGCTGTATCATTCACATGGTAAATGAGTAAATGATGAACAAATCCCCAAAGTATATTCTAGGAGCTGTATCAATTAAATCTAGTAATAAACTTTCATCATATTTTGTGAACAATTTTTCTATCCATTTATAGAAATGACGTATTAATTTCTATCCATCATATTTGGTGGTTTACATCATTGTTTCTGTTGAGTTATCTTTAACTTATATTTCCATATATATATATATATATATATGTACATATAATTTTTCTATATTTTATTATTTAGTTTCACAAGAGCCAGAAAAATTCGCTATTTTGAAAATACATTTATTATCTGCAAAATCATTGGCCATGGCACTTTGTCTATCGGTCATATTCACAACCACATCTGGTTATGAAATTACACTACCAATGTCCATACATTGAGTCGTAAAGACGTGCACGCTTATGTTTTATTACCTAATATTGAGAGACTAATTTAACTAATCAATGATGATGAATTTGGCAGCTGAGGATTACTTAACGAACGAGTACTTAGACACGGTTATAGATTTCATACCGTCGATGAAAAATCTAAAATTCAAGGACATTCCTAGCTTCATCCGTACCACTAATCATGATGATATTATGCTTAACTTTGCCCTACGCGAAACCGAGCGATCCAAACGCGCTTCTGCTATCATTCTCAACACTTTCGATGATCTCGATCATGATGTCATCCAGTCCATGAATTCCATTCTACCTCCGGTTTATCCAGTTGGACCGCTTCATCTCTTAGCTAACCGGGAGATTGAAGAAGGCAGTGAACTTGGAAAGATAGGATCGAGCTTATGGAAAGAGGAGATGGAATGTTTGGACTGGCTCGATTCTAAGACTCCAAACAGCGTTGTTTACGTTAACTTTGGGAGCATAACGGTTATAACTGTCGAGCAGCTTGCTGAGTTTGCATGGGGTTGGCGAGAAGTGGGAAGGAGTTTTATGGGTGATACGGCCGGACTTAGTAGCTGGAGAGGAGGCCATGGTTCCGCCGGAATTTTGACGGAGACGGCAGACCGGAGGATGTTGGCGGGTTGGTGTCCTCAGGAGAAAGTTATTAACCACCCGGCAATAGGAGGTTTCTTGACGCACTGCGGGTGGAACTCGATGGTCGAGAGTCTATGTGCGGGTGTACCAATGATATGTTGGCCGTTCTTTGCCGACCAGCAAACGAATTGTAAGTACTGTTGTGATGAGTGGCAGGTGGGGATGGAGATTGGTGGAGATGTGAGGAGGGAGGAGATTGAGAGGGTGATTAGAGTTGATGGATGGTGAAAAGGGAAAGAAAATGAGAGAAGGCCGACGAATGGGGGCGCTTGGCGGAGGCGGCCACTGAGCACGAGCGTGGTTCGTCGGTAGTGAATTTTGAGAAGGTTGTTAAGGTTCTTTTGGACAGGGATCAGAGGATTAAATAAAACATAAGATGATCAATGAAATGTGTGTTATAAATATAGTGATTTCCAATATGTATTATTTTTCTTCTATCGTGTGTCTTTGATGCTTGGTCATTGGATTGATATATTTCAGACATTCGTAATGAAAATTTTGATTTGTATGTGGTAATTTCTTGTGTTCTACAGTAATAAGTTTTGCTAACAAAAACATTAAATAACCAAAAAAGAAGAATAGGTTTGCTGATACATACAAATCTGATAACACCCATAGGAACCTATATATTTTGTTGCGTAAAGTATGACGTAGCTTGTAGATAAACTTTAGGACAGTTTGAGAAATACTATGTAATTTGAGAAATACATTTTAAGACTATTCATTATGTGGTAAGGCATTTGAATCCAGATAAATCGTGAAGTTTATGACAGGTGTAGACAATATTGTTTTTGATAAGAATGTGAATTTTATTCATGAGAATGTATATCTGATAAAATAACTGAATCAAAATTGCATAGATAATCGTTACCTAAAAGTCCCAAAAATTAAGGAGATTATTTGGCACAAGAGTTTAGTTCCTCCAATCCTAAAATGAAACATGGAGGAAGTTAAACAAAGAAAAGAAAATGGAATCCAAAGAGGTGTAGTAGAAAATATTGGCACGTTACGTTGTTTTGACAACCGACACATTGTGTCGTCCAGAAAACACATCGTGTCGCCTTAGTTTTTATAAAATGGCGTTTGTCAAAGCGAACGAAAAATCACACTAACCTTGTCGGACGAGGAAGAAAATGGAATCTCATGCAATTGATAACAGACAAAACCACATGTAGCTTGCGTGCCTTACCCAGCCCAAGGCCACATCAATCCCATGCTGAAACTGGCTAAACTCCTCCACGCCAAAGGCATCCACGTTACCTTCGTCAACACCGTCTACAACCACAATCGCCTCCTTCGGTCCCGTGGACCCAACGCTCTTGATGGACTTCCTTCGTTCCGGTTCGAGGCCATCCCTGACGGTCTACCGGAGACCGACGTGGACGCCACGCAGGACGTCACTGCCCTTTGCGAGTCCACCATGAAAAACTGTCTAGCTCCGTTCGAGGAGCTTCTCTGGCGGAATAACGCCAGAGATGACGTCCCTCCGGTGAGCTGTATAATATCGGATGATTGTATGAGTTTCACTCTTGATGCTGCAGAGCTTTGCATCCCGCATGTTCTTTTGGAGCACAAGTGCTTGTGGCCTCATGGCTTATTTACATTTTGATCACTTCATTGAAAAGGGTTTATGTCCAGTAAAAGGTACGCGCTTTTACATTAGTTAAAATCATTTATTGATTTCATCAAATCGTATGAATATACTAATAAATACTGGTGATGAATATGGCAGATGAGAGTTACATGACGAAGGAGTACTTGGACACCGTTATAGATTGGATACCGTCGATGAAAAATCTAAAACTAAAGGATATTCCGAGCTTCATCCGTACCACTGATCGTGATGATATAATGCTTAAGTTTACCCTCAACGAGGTCGAGCGAGCCAAACGAACTTCTGCTATCATTCTCAACACATTTGATGACCTAGAGCATGATGTCATCCGGTCTATACAACACATATTTTCTCCGGTTTATTCAATTGGACCGCTTCATCTTTTAGCTAACCGGGAGAATGAAGATAGTAGTGAGGTAGGAAGGATGGGTTCGAATTTATGGAAAGAGGAGACAGAATGTTTGGCCTGGCTTGATACCAAGACTCCAGACAGTGTAGTCTATGTTAACTTCGGGAGCATAACTGTCACGAGCGGATCAGCTTGCTGAGTTTGCTTCGGATTGGCAGGAAGTGGGAAGGAGTTTTTATGGGTGATCCGGCCAGATTTAGTGGCTGGAGAGGCGGCGGTGGTTCCACAGGAGTTTTTAGTGAAGACAAGGGACCGGGGCATGGTGGCCAGTTGGTGTCCTCAAGAGAAGGTCCTTTCCCACCCAGCAGTGGGAGGTTTCTTAACGCATTGCGGGTGGAACTCAATGTTAGAGAGTCTATGTGGCGGTGTACCGATGATATGTTGGCCTTTCTTTGCAGAACAGCCAACGAATTGTAAATTTTGTTGTGATGAGTGGGGAGTAGGGATGGAGATCAGCGAAAATGTAAAGAGGGAGGAGATTGAGACGATGGTAAAAGAGCTGATGGATGGAGAGAAGGGAAGGAAAATGAGAGAGAAGGCGAGGGAATGGCGGTGCCTGGCCGAGAAAGCGACAGAACATAAGTATGGTTCCTCGGTTATAAGCTTTGAGACAGTTGTTAGCAAGGTTCTTTTGAGACAGAGATCAGAGGATTAACTAAGACATAAGATGGATCATAGAAATGTTAAGTATAATGATTGTCATGTAAGTGTTTTTTGTGTTTCTATCATGTGTCATAAATATATCCAAGGCTAGTAAGCTGGATTGATAAATAAATAAGTATTGGTCAAAAACTAAAATTGAGTGATTTAGTGTTTGTTAATATGTATTAACTATTTTGTTGAAATATGTTTTCAGACCTTTGTAGTCATAACTAGACATATCAATATTATTAAAATAGAATCATTTTTATCAACTTACAGATAATGTAGGTTGCACCATTATAATTAACTAACATTTCTATTATTTCCACTTATAGATAGTTCAATTATTATTAAATATACATCAGGATTAAAATTTAAAAAAAACTAAATAACTAATCTATTATTTTATGAAACTAATTAATTCAATTTATATTAATATTCAACTAATCAATTATATTTTATTTATTATATAATAAATAATGATTTATGCCTACTAATTTGTATATATACAATTGTACATTAATCCAAATGCAAGAAACAAATTATTCAAAACCCTCACCAGTAACATAAAATATAGTTCTTATAGTTAGAGTATTAAACTTGATATATATATATATATATATATATTTGATAAAATAAATATTAATAATTAGCTACTATTAATATTTAATATATGATGGAACAGATTATTGTTTATATTTTTATGAGTATAGTTTTCACGGGTTATTCAAAAAACATGTAATATGTTTATCAATTATAAACTAATTAAAAAATATATTAACAAAATTATATCATAAAAAATTACGTTTAGATAAACTGATGCAAGAGTGTTTAAAAATAAAATATCCTATTTCAATTTAAGATCATAAATATAAAAAGAAAATAAAAACAAAACAAGTTATATATACATATAGTTACCGCATAACGCGGATTAGAGTATAAAAATAACTAAAATTAATTATGTATAAAATTTAAAAATATATAATTTATAAAAAATATAATATCAATTATTTAAAATTTTTTCAACTTAAATTGGTAATCCCTATACCCTATATTTGTATATCACTCTAAAACATTTTTGACATTATTCTCTTACAAAACCATAACTAACTTTAATACATAAATATATTCATATTTATTTATAAAACCATAGATATTTGGTATTGGTACTCGATTATCCATTCAGATACATATCAATTCTTTGGGTATCGATTTTTGGATTTTGGAAAATGTCGTATTCATGTATTATTAAAAACATGTCAGTTTTGAGTTCTCCTGAGTTTGGTGGGTAAAGTTCTCTTATAAAAAACCAAAAATTTATGTATATTTGTTATATCCAGTTCTGGTTTGCAAATTTTCACCGAAATAACTAAACTATCTGATTCGGTTTGGGTATTTTATATCCAAATAGACAACTTATCCAAAATAAAAATAATCAAAATATACTCATTATATATAGTTAAAATCGTTTATTTTATCTGAAAATAACTATGGATACAGTTTGATTTGAGTATTTTGTGTCAAAACATCTATTTTATCCATAAATATCCAAAAGAACTAATATATTTGAATTAAATTTTTAATTTTTTAGATATTAATATTAGTATAAGCATAATTATATGTGATTATGTATAAGCAAAATTATATATGTTCGGATACTCATTTGGTTCTCGGTGTAAGTTCGGTTTGGAACCAATTTTTGGATATAACAATGTAAGACCCGTTCAGTATATAGGTGGGTCTAATGAGATTCGAAACCCTGTTTTCGGATCAAAAGTTCCTGATTGGTTCTTTTGGTGTGGACATTATTAAATGATTACATTACTAATTCAAAATGCTAATAAATGTAATAGAATATACCATGGTTTTATTCAAATCTGATTACATATTTTAAAACCATATAGCCTATATATGCTTATCATTCTAAAAAATAATTACATATTCCATAATCAAGATTATTTCCGTTAGAACATTAAATATAATTAATTGCACAAATATAAAGCTTCATTTGTGACATTTAAATATATACACACCATCAAAAATGCTTCGAAAATAATCTCCCGCTTTGAAAGAGCAGATCAAAATCTAGTCAATACTACATATATTTATAAGATATGCTAACCTCAAATTTAATATAAACTATGTGGATACCCGTAATTATTACACTTTCTCTAATTTTGAAAAATATCTACTATAAATTATTATTTGTAATATCATTCATGTTATCGGCAAATGATAATAATTATTTTACCTTTTATTTTCAGAATGTTTGGCTTCACTCAGTATATTCTTATATTCTTTTATAAGAATATACAACCATTATATTTATTTCTATAAAATATATTAAAGTATTTTATATAATTGTAAATAAATAATTGATTAAAATAAACAAATTGATGAAACGTTTTATATTCTTTTTAAAATTAGTAACCATAAATCATTATTTGAAATATTAATTGTATTATTTGGTAACTTGCATTAATGGATTCAAGAGTTACCTTTAATTTTTAGATCCGATTAAAATAAATAATTAATAAAAATCATCGATCAATCAAATTATAATGTTTTTTTTTTTGAAATTTCACCTATGAACGACACATAAGTAAAAGTCAATTAAATGACTTCTCAATTAATATATAGTAAGATATTCTAACTTTGAATATTGGACCTACATATATTATGAACCTTAAATAAATGAACAAACATATTATTTTTAAACCTATGTATCAATATTCGAAATATATCATTCGAATGTTATGCATATTTTAAATACAAACCAAAAATCTATATCGTACACCATCTATCATATACATATTTGAATATCATTTTTCATATATAATATTATTTAACAATAAAAATGATTATATACACAATTTTTTTAAAATAAATTATTTAATATGTCATTTTATATATAATATTGATATGATAATTTTTTTTTCAAAAAAAAAAAATTAATATGACAATTATGAGTGTTAAAGAATATTTTTAAAATTACCATAAAATAAAATTTTAAATCTAATATCTAAAAAACAAACTTATAATAGGTTATTAATAAAAAAACTAAGCTAATATTTTCATATTAATAAGTTTTTTATTATCATTTTTATTTGGATGACATGATAAAATTTTCATCAAAGTCTAAGGAATCATAAGTTTATGTAATACTAAAAAGTAAATGAGTAATTTAACAAATATTTTTTAAAATTATCATATATTTTGGGTTTTTATCGGATCAATAGTATCAAATCACAGGTTAATTGCGAGTTTATGATTTTTAAGCGGGTTCTATCGTATTTTTAATTAAATAAGAACCGGATTATATACAAAGAATCAGGTTTACCGGTTCATCAAGGGATCTATGTAATTATAAACTATTATATATCTTTTATAAAACATTAGATATGAATCAATATAAATGACTTTGAATATTTTACAAAATATATATTAATCACCATAGATTATTTTAAATAATATAAATAATTTATAAACTCTTTATATGATGTATTAATAGTTATTATATTTTTTATTAAAATTATATGTTTCATATATGTATATTATGACATATAGAAAATAATTTTTTGACTACTGTTCATAATAGAAAAATAAAGCTAGTATTTTAGTTTTATTAAATACTTTTAACAACATACTTCATATAATTTATAAATAGATTTTTAGTGAAAAATAAATGATGAAGTATTATATAGAATTTCCATAATTGCTATCATTAGATACTATAAATTATTATGCATAAGATTATATAAATTATTTGGTAATTAGCATTAATTGGTTCTATGATTGTCTTTTCTAGATTTGATTAAAATAATTAAAACCAAAAGTCATTGACCAATAAAATTATAAAGATTTTCTTCAAATTGCCTGTATGAGTGACATGTAGCGAAGTCACTAAAGTGACTTCTCAATTAATATATAAGAGGATTGGTCAATAACTAAAATTGAGCGATTTACTGTTTAATATGTATTAAATATTTTGTTGAAATATGTTTTCAGACCTTTCAAATCATAACTAGGCATATCAATACTATCAAATTAGAATCAATTTTTATCAACTTACAAATAGTCTAAGTTGGACCATTACATCTAACTAATATTTCTATTATGTCTACTTATACCTAATTTAATTATTATTAAATGTACATCGTGACTAAAATTAAAAAAAAAGTAACCAATCTCCTTTTACCTAATCTTTAATTTTCTAAAACTAATGAATTCAATTAAATATTCAACTAATCAATTATATTTTATTTCTTAATATAATAAATAATGATTTATGCCTACTCAATTGTGTATTTACAATTGTACATTAATCTAAATGCAAGATTTGTTTTTCAAAACCCTCAACAAATAAATAAAATAGAGTTTTTTTATAGTTAGAGTATTAAAATTTTGATATATATTCGATAAAATAAATATTAATAGTTAGCTACTATTAATATTTAATATATGATGAAATAGGTTATTGTTTAAATTTTATTGAGTATAGTTTTCACGGGTTATTAGAAAACCATGTAATATATTTATCAATTATAAACTGATTGAAAACATATTAACACAATTATATCATAAAACATTACATTTACATAAACTGATGCAAGAGTTTTAAAAAAAATACCATATTTCTATTTAAAATAAAAAATGAGAGGAGTTATGTAAATATAAATTTAGTGTATAATACAGTTATAGTTTAAAATAAATAAAATTAATTATGTACAAAATATTAAAATAGATAATTTAAAAATAATATAATTTCCTTTAAATAAAATTTTGTCAACTTAAATTGTAAATCCATATAGCCTATATTTGTATATCGCTCTAAAACATATTTGGCATATATTCTCTTACAAAAACATAAATAACTTTAATACATAAATATATTCGTATTTATTTATAAAACTATAGATTTGTATGTGTACTCGGGTATCCATTCAAATATATATCAATTCCTTTGGGTATTGATTTTTGTATTCGTGTAGTCAGTTTAGAGTTCGTTCTCCTGAGTCTAGTGGGTACATTTCTCATGTAAAATCCAAAAAATTATGAATATTAGTTATATCCAGTTCGAGTTTGGATATTTTCACCTAAATAACTATACTATATGATTAGGTTTGGGTATTTTGTATCCAACTAGACAACTTATCCAAAATAACTAAAACTACTCATTATATATAGTTAAAATCGGTTATTTTATCTGAAAGTAACTACAGATACAGTTTGATTTGGGCATTTTGTGTCCAAACATCCATTTTATCCATAAATATCCAAAAGAACTAATATATTTGAATTATAATATAATTTTAGGTATTAATATTAGTATAAGCATAGTTATATATTATTATTATAAGCATAATTATATATGTTCAAATACTCATTTGATTCTCGGTTTAGGTTCGGTTTGACACCAATTCTTTGAATATAGCAATTTAAGACCCGTTCGAGTTTATAGGTCGGATCTAATGAGGTTTAGAACCCTGGTTTTGGATCAGTTCCAGATCATTTTTGGTGTGGAAATTAACAATTAATTACATTAATAATTTAAAATGCTAACAAATGTAATAAAATATATCATGGTTTTATTCAAACCTGATTAAATATTTTAAAACCATATAGCCTATATATGTGTATCATTCTAAAACATTATTACATATTCTATACTCAAGATTATTTCCGTTAGAACATTAAACAAATACTAATTTGCATAAATATAACGCTCTGTTTGTAACATTTAAATAGAGATACACAATCAAAAATACAAATTTATCAAATAAAACAGGATCATTCCTAATTTTTACCCTTAATGAAAATTGCAATTTTGCCAAAAATAAGAAATACTAGAATTCATCAATAGCTTTTAAATCTTTTGGTTTTGGGCCTACATATATTTTATAAGATATGCTAACCTTAAATTTAATATAAATATTCCAACTTTGAATAATGAACCTACATATATTATAAACATTATATAAACTAAAAAACATAATGTCATCAAAATATTATTTTCTTAATTATGTGTATCGGTATTCAAAATTAATCATTCGAATACTATGCATATTTTAAATACAAACCAAAAATCAATATCGTACATCATATATCATATACATATTTGAATATTATTTTTCATGTATAATATTATTTAAAGATCAAAATGAGTATATACACAAAATTTTTAAAAATATATATATTTACTACGTCATTTTGTACATAATATTGATATGAAAATTACAAGTGTTAAAGAATAATTTTTAAATTATCATAAAATTAAATTTTAAATCTAAAATACAAAATTATAATAGGTAATTAATAACAAAACCAAACTAATATTTTCATATCAATACATTTCTTATTATCATTTTTTATTTGGATGCATAATAACATTTTCAGCAAAGTCTAAGGAATCATAAGTTTATGTAATACTAAAAAGTATATGAGTAATTTAATTAATTTTTTTTATAAAAATTATCATATTTTTTTTTGTTTTTATCAGATCAATAGTATCAGACCGAAGGTTAATAGCGAGTTTTTGGTTTTTAAACAGGCTCTATTGTATTTTAATTAAATACGAACTGAATTATATATAAGGAATCGAGATTACCGGTTCAACCAGGGATCTATGTCGGTTATGTAAAAATAATTAAAACTCAAACATTGTTATAGAACAACTTTTAAATTATTATTTTTTCTAATAAAAAGCTATAAATTCAAATAAATTTTATCAAAATGGTTCAAACAAAAATATGCTCTCAAAAAGATAATAGTTGCTTCATATCGAAGAAGGAAAAAGTAGTGTAGATTGATGGTTAGAATTATGATACAAATATATGACAAGAACAATTCATTTTCTTTTTAAAATCGACATTTCATATCATTATTACATTTCAATAATGAGAATACATTGGTCTTTAATATAGAAAATCTATACTATTAAATCATACATATCATATTTAAATCTATTTCGAACATATACCATATTTTAAAGAGAAAACAAATAAATGATAAAAAAACATTAAAACTTAACTGTCATGATTTTAAACAAAAATATTATAGTTTGTAAATCAATTCTAGATCAATAAAAATAAAAATAAAATGAGCTTTCTTAATGTCGATCAAAATCTAGTAAAAAGTTATATCTTATACATTTTAAACGATTAAACCAAAGAAGCATAAACAAAAAACCTAACTATATGGTTCTTATGATTGACGTGTTTCCAACACCACAGTAGCCCAAACAGATTTCTGATTCAGTCTAATCTCTGTTAACAGCATTTCCTATTCACTAATCATAAATCAGCATATCCAGAGTTGTGATATATAGAAAGGTTTAAGAGAATAGATTTGGCTACCTATGTCACCAAAGTTAATTTACCTTTCTAGAGTACATCCAAAAGAACTTTAGAGTTAAGCGTGCTTGAACTGGAGTAGTGCAAGGATGGGTGACCTATCGGGAAATTATTCGCGATAGCGTGCGAATAGGTCGGATGAGGCCAAAACATGGGCAAAAGGTCGGATGATAATTGCAGGGCTAGTAAACAATGATTTCAAGACTTTGAATAATTAACGATCGACCGTCGGATGGGATGGAGCCCACGAGCGAATGAGCAGGCGTGGGTGGCCCATTAGCGTGGACGATCGGGTGTTACAAAATCATTACGTCTTGAACAATCCTTTGCTCTTCTTTTCATATCACAAAACAGAGACTGACACATACATAAATACTAGGTTATTACCTATGGGCCTCCACGGTACTAGAACGTTTAGCATGAGGAGCTTTTAGCTACTGTTCGACACTGGCATTTGTCACGGATTTTGTCCTTATTTTGTGTCTGCTTTTCTTCTTTTGTCCTTCTCTTTTAATTTTTACTCATTTTTCCTTCTTTAAATCAGCAAAATCTCCAAACCAGATAATAAATTTTGAAATTATTTTTCGGCAGAAGCAAATATAGAGACGTATATGCTGTGCACTGGCACATGCCTAGGGCTGGGACTTGGATATTCGGTCGGGTTGGATAGGATCGATCGGGTCAGTTCTTTCGGATAAATGAATTCTATATCCAATGGATATTTAATAGATTTCGGTTCGGGTTTCGGTTCGGGTTTGGTTCGGATACCACCGGTTTGGTCGGATTCGTACCGTTTATTATGTGAATCATATATAAATTTACAAAATAAAATAATTTATAAAGTAAAAATATATTTTTAAGAAAAAGTGAATCGGAATCGTATATATATCAATAATATGTAGTTAATAGCAAAGAAGTTGAAGTAGCCTAGTGGTATTACACATGTCACTTCACCTATCCAACCTGGGTTCGATCTTTGAGAGATACAAATTTGTGTATTTTAAGCATACAATCGGGTTTAAGCGGGTACCCGATCGGTTTGAGTAAAAGCGAAACCGACCGATACCCATGGATAATCAACACGATACCCATCGGATAAATTGACTAGGACCGAAACCGAACGGTTATTTGGTCGGATCGGTTCGGGTAGCGGTTCGGTTAAATGTCCCAGCCACACATGCCTTGTCGTCGTCACAATGATGTAGACTCATAATTGAAAACCTAAAGTTCGGTTAGAAAGACAAGAATCATTATTTCATAGTATGTCAGATCATTATTTTCCTCTTAATGGGGGATGTCGCCAAGAATCTAACGTTATTTTTTCACTGGTTTTAATATTTAAAAGCAAAGGCCAAGCCGAGAAAATTACAAAACCAGTCCAAACCAACGGGCCAAAGAAACTACTCAATTGGGCCTAGACCTACGGCCCAACTTGAGAAAACCCTAGACTCATCGCACCAAGATTGCTGCCGCCTGCAAATCTATCTGATCGTTGCGGAACCGCGTGTTGCCATCCTCACCGTCGAGGGTACCGTGTCGCGAGGCCATCACGACGCCAATCTTCTAGTCTCTTCTTCGCGGAGACCGGACTTGGATCACCGGACCACATCGGAGCATCATTTCTCCGTCTATCTTCACCGCGAGCATCTTTACAGCCATGGGTCTCTGAGCAGTGCGGATCAATCGCCGGCGTGGCGAGATATCCTCCACCAACGTTTACCGCACACCCGGAAATAGCTCATGCAACATCACCCTTACCGCCGGATAGCTTCCTCCTCCTCCGGCGATAACACAAACCAAGGAACCAAATCACAAACTAAGCAATTAACAAGAGATAATACTAAACCCTAAAGAGATAGGGGCCATAAGCGGCGGCGTAAGGTTGTGTAAACCTTCACCTCCGGAAACTAAGCGACCCAGCGGGCCTGAAGGAACTTCCCGTCACTGCGACAAAAGACCGGCGGCGGAGCTGTGGGAGCCTCTGTCTCCGGAGATGAAACTCAATCTAGTAACATCTTCACCGCGTCATCCTTCATAAGCGGCGTCGTGACTCCACGAACAGAACCACCTCGCTTGGTGACTGACCAGAGCTCCGACAGGTGGAAACCGGAGGAGACGGAGGAGACAAGGGCCGATGATTTTACTGCAAGAAAGGCAAGTTCGGCGACGCGGGGAGCTCACTCGCCGACTATCGCGGAACCAAACTTCGATCTACTTTCTCTCTAGTGAAATACTCTCTCTTATCCGTTGACCATTAACTTTTTCTTTTTGTTAACTTTTGTTAACGATTTGTTAACGATTTTGCTTTTAATGTTTTGTTTCTCTAGGTATAATATATATACTGACTAGGTTTAATATATATTTATGTGTTTGTTAGATAGAGATGCCTTTTCTGTTTTGAAAAAGTCATTTTGGCATATAATCTTAGTAGTAATAATTACAGTTTTCTGAGGTCATCGAACAAAATCAAACTATATATATTGGACGATTTATCATGTTTATTTGACTGCTAATGGAGTTATGAATTTTCTATCTAGACATCTAACTTATCAGATGATGCATACGGTTCACTTATCTAAATGTTGAATTCATACATTGTTGTGTTATGTTTCTATATAGACGACATCTATTTGCTTTATAGTTTAGGCTTTGAATGGTGACCAGGGAATGAAGAGGAACATTCATTCCTTATCTTTCCTAAAAATTCACCATTCACAAGGAATGTTTTTTCCCTATCATTCATTTTCATTCCTTTTTTTTTTAAAGGAACAAAGAACAAAATCATTCCTTGAAAATTTTGAGAGGGAATAACCATTCCTTTTTATTCCTGCAATTTTGTTCCTATACATTCCTTTTCTCGTCGTTCCTTTTGTTCCCAATAAGATTACCGGTCGGGCCTTTAATGTGTTATACAATATTATGCAAAAGTAAATTCTTTGAAGTTTTCTTTTTGCACTAGTCACTAAATTATTAGGTCTTCAGGAAATAAATTCTACACATATATAGATAGGACTGGAATTATTATCGAGATCGGATCCGATCCGATCCGCTCAAAATAGGATATTAGAATGCGGATCGGATCCGGATAGTAAAATGTCGGATCCGTCGAATCGAATCGAATCCGGATATCACGGAATTTTAGGTCGGATATCCGGATCGGATCCGTTTTAATATATATAAATTTAAATTTTATTAATAATTATAGTTGATTTATTAATATTTATACATAAAATTAGTCTTATAATATTAAATTTTAATTTTAATAATATTATATGCATAAATCATTTATAAATTTTGTAAAATATTTAATTTATGTAATATTTATAGATTTTTTGTATTTAAAAATCTTTTATTATTTTAATTATTTTGGCGGATCGAATCGAATCCGGATACTTCGCGGATATCATGATATCTAGATGGGTATCGGAACCGGATATCTGGAAGCGCGGATCAGATCCGGATATTAAAATCATGGATTGACGGATCGGATCGAATCTGCGAATATTCGGATATCAGATCCGTACCAGTCCTATATATAGATAGACATATTCGGGCCTCGGATGGCTCAATGCACATGACGCAGAATTTTCTACAATAGCCACGTGCGATATATAAACACATGGCCGCGCCTATAATATGGCAGCCTCCCGTACCCAATTTAATCACTATCTTGTCTTTGGCATTAGGAGAGATAGAAAATGGGATCTCATGTCGACTGTAGCGAACAAAACCACACGTTGTTTAAAATGATGACACCAAATCAGATGTATAATTAGTCAATTGACTACATGTATATTTAAGCACAATCCTTTTACAAAAAAAAAATATTTAAGCACAATTTCAAAAGTTTGTATAGAATTTTAAAATTTATATTAAATTCATAATAATATGCATTGTTATATAATTCGTGAAGATAAAGAAAGAGACGACAAAAAAAAAAATTGTGGTTGGAATAAACTCTTTCCTAGTAATATAGAGCACGTGATGCATATTTTGAGCATGACTCAACTTCAGAAATCTCTATAATATTATTTGAGAAGTCACTTTCTTAGATGTCGCGTTAGTTTATTTTCAGATGGTTGATTCTTATGATATCCTAATGAATTAAAAATTACATTAAAATAATATTATTTCTTTTTAAAAATTTCCAAATAACAATATAAAATAAAAAGGAAACATTTATAAAGTTTAAAAACTAATTTAAAAACGAAAATATATGTATATATAATATGATTTCATAAAAAAAGTTCACAAAATAGTAATATTTCATTTAAAATATATTTTTCACTAACATAAAATATATTTTTGAAGTAAAAATATTTTCCGGTATCTATATCTTCTTAGATGAAAACAATATTTGTATATAATATGGTTTCATAAAAAACATTCACAGTACAAATAAATATATTTTCAAAGTAATAGAATTTGTTTATCTGTCTATTTTCTTAGATTATTACATAAAATAATTAAGTAACATAAACTGATATATGTTTAATTGACAAAAAATAATTTATAATTAGTATTATTGAAATGTTTTTTTATTTTTTCATATATTTAGTTGACTATAATATCTTACAAATACAACAAAAATATAAATTATATTTTAATTATATAATATAATTTCTCAAAACAATCACATTTTTACTCATATTGATGAGCTTAAAAACTAAAAATAAATTTTAACAATAAACATCTTTTGATCAAATAACTACAACATGAGTGACACGACTAATCCAACTTATATCTAAAATCATAGATTTAACTAAAATTAGAATATATATATAACTTATTTATTTTATAAGAATATATAATTAATAATATATTTATTTTATAAATTAAAATTATAGGATGACTTAAAACATATTAACAAATAAAAAATAAAATATTAATTCACTGTAACAATTTAGTTCTTATGTAAAATTTACATATATGCATGGGACTTTAGAATATTATCATTATATTAATTTATGTAATTTAGAATCAGACACCTTAGTTTATTTTTTTTCATTCTAAGCACAATATATCTTAAGTTATACATAATCTTACTAAATTATACTTACATATCTAAGACAACAATCAACCTAAATGCAAATAAGAAAAATTAATAAAAATAATAATATATTTAGAATTAAAAATATTATAATTAAATTCAAAGAAATAGATGGAATTCAATATGTCCAAATGATAATTAAATCGACTGTAAGAACAACAAAACCGATTAGATATAAAATATCTAAAATCATATGTATAATTAAAGTAAGATAATATTATTAATATAAATTATACATACAAATTATAAATTAATTTAAAACTAAAAATAAATATCAATCAATTATTATAATATATTTATTTTATAAATATTTATGTCGATACGTGGCCTTGGAAAAATCACCTAGTTATCATTATATTTGACCACCTCCGGTAAGGCAGGAACATAATGTTTGGTCAGTAAAATAAATACGCTGATCTGGACACGGTAATTTTGAACTTCTGGTAGCATAATTGCACTGTCCCAAAACAGTTGTGTACGAATTAAATAGAGAAACCGATACTTTTGAGGCTGCATTGCTACTGAAAAGTTGTATTAAGATTTATATTTCGAGTGTGCAAAAAATATTAATTTGTAAGTTGTGTATACAGATTAGATATGTCACACGGGCCAACCAGCGCAAAATAGTCTAACTCGTAGTAGATTCAACTTTTAACAGGCTGTGTGGGTTGATCCCGCTGCCGATTGCGAGTTGACCATGTCGATAAAATACGTCAATTTTATCATATATCAAGTCCGTTTTAGTACGACAACAAAAGAGACGTAGAATTAATAAGAAAATAAGTATATGATTTGGTGCCTACAATTATTTTATAAAATTATAACACCATATTGAATATATCTTAATACAAACTTGAACGTAACCCTACAAGTAATTTGAAACAGATGTGACAAATATTTATGTGATCTTTTATAACAAAAAAAAAATTATTTTTTCTTTTATCAGGACGAATTAACCCTGATAGTAAAAGATGTGGTTCACATTGATTCCATTCATGCTGGGAGAAATGTTTTACGCCAGAAATGATATTAAAATCGTCTGGTCCCGTGCCTGGAGTATTATTTTAACCTTTTTTCGTTACAATAATTTTTTATAACAAAAACCAAAACCCAACCCCCCTCAAAAGTTACTAATCCCTAAAAGATTATATGCCCACTCGTAACAAGTCCGACTTAATTTTTTTCTGCAACACGTTCATCTTGTACATAGCATTATCTTATGGTAGCTGTGGTCCTGTTGATAACATTCACACGTGAGGTAGATTTTTCTACGGCCAACACGTGCTAGAAATACAGTCTCAACCTTTCCTCTATAAAATGGGCGTACGTCAAAGCTTAATTAAGCCAACGAGATCACATCAGCCCATTACAAAAAAAAAGCCATCTCCATTTGTCTTTGCGGGGTAGAGAAAGAAAATGGCATCTCATGTCGTTTACAACGGAGAAAAACCACACGTAGTTTGCGTGCCGTATCCGGCTCAAGGCCACATCACTCCGATGAAGAAAGTGGCTGAACTCCTCCACGCCAGAGGCTTTCACGTCACTTTCGTCAACACTGTCTACAATCACAACCGTCTCATTCGGTCCCGTGGACCCCATGCTGTTGAGGGGCTCCCTTCTTTCCGGTTTGAGTCCATTCCTGACGGTCTACCGGAAACCGACGTGGACGTCACGCAGGACATCACTGCTCTTTGTGATTCCACCATGAAGAACTGTCTTACTCCATTCAAGGAGCTTCTCCAGCGGATTAACGCCGGAGATTATGTTCCTCCGGTGAGTTGTATTGTAGCGGACGGCTGTATGAGCTTTACTCTTGATGCAGCGGAGGAGCTTGGAGTACCGGAAGTCCTTTTGGACCACTAGTGCTTGTGCCTTCTTGGTTTATCTACATTTCTATCTCTTCATCGAAAAGGGTTTAGCTCCTATAAAAGGTAAGTATTCTTACATTAATTAATCATTCAGCTGACTTACAATAATATATTTGACCTAGAGAGAACCCACGAGGTGGTGATGTTTATGATTTGAGATCGTAATACTGAAGTAGCAACCCTTTTGATTAAGCGAATAGACGATTGAAGAATTTATATCATTATGAATTTGTAAAACGGCATATTCTAGGAGCTGTATCATTCACATGGTAAATGAGTAAATGATGAACAAATCCCCAAAGTATATTCTAGGAGCTGTATCAATTAAATCTAGTAATAAACTTTCATCATATTTTGTGAACAATTTTTCTATCCATTTATAGAAATGACGTATTAATTTCTATCCATCATATTTGGTGGTTTACATCATTGTTTCTGTTGAGTTATCTTTAACTTATATTTCCATATATATATATATATATATATGTACATATAATTTTTCTATATTTTATTATTTAGTTTCACAAGAGCCAGAAAAATTCGCTATTTTGAAAATACATTTATTATCTGCAAAATCATTGGCCATGGCACTTTGTCTATCGGTCATATTCACAACCACATCTGGTTATGAAATTACACTACCAATGTCCATACATTGAGTCGTAAAGACGTGCACGCTTATGTTTTATTACCTAATATTGAGAGACTAATTTAACTAATCAATGATGATGAATTTGGCAGCTGAGGATTACTTAACGAACGAGTACTTAGACACGGTTATAGATTTCATACCGTCGATGAAAAATCTAAAATTCAAGGACATTCCTAGCTTCATCCGTACCACTAATCATGATGATATTATGCTTAACTTTGCCCTACGCGAAACCGAGCGATCCAAACGCGCTTCTGCTATCATTCTCAACACTTTCGATGATCTCGATCATGATGTCATCCAGTCCATGAATTCCATTCTACCTCCGGTTTATCCAGTTGGACCGCTTCATCTCTTAGCTAACCGGGAGATTGAAGAAGGCAGTGAACTTGGAAAGATAGGATCGAGCTTATGGAAAGAGGAGATGGAATGTTTGGACTGGCTCGATTCTAAGACTCCAAACAGCGTTGTTTACGTTAACTTTGGGAGCATAACGGTTATAACTGTCGAGCAGCTTGCTGAGTTTGCATGGGGTTGGCGAGAAGTGGGAAGGAGTTTTATGGGTGATACGGCCGGACTTAGTAGCTGGAGAGGAGGCCATGGTTCCGCCGGAATTTTGACGGAGACGGCAGACCGGAGGATGTTGGCGGGTTGGTGTCCTCAGGAGAAAGTTATTAACCACCCGGCAATAGGAGGTTTCTTGACGCACTGCGGGTGGAACTCGATGGTCGAGAGTCTATGTGCGGGTGTACCAATGATATGTTGGCCGTTCTTTGCCGACCAGCAAACGAATTGTAAGTACTGTTGTGATGAGTGGCAGGTGGGGATGGAGATTGGTGGAGATGTGAGGAGGGAGGAGATTGAGAGGGTGATTAGAGAGTTGATGGATGGTGAAAAGGGAAAGAAAATGAGAGAAGGCCGACGAATGGGGCGCTTGGCGGAGGCGGCCACTGAGCACGAGCGTGGTTCGTCGGTAGTGAATTTTGAGAAGGTTGTTAAGGTTCTTTTGGACAGGGATCAGAGGATTAAATAAAACATAAGATGATCAATGAAATGTGTGTTATAAATATAGTGATTTCCAATATGTATTATTTTTTTCTTCTATCGTGTGTCTTTGATGCTTGGTCATTGGATTGATATATTTCAGACATTCGTAATGAAAATTTTGATTTGTATGTGGTAATTTCTTGTGTTCTACAGTAATAAGTTTTGCTAACAAAACATTAAATAACCAAAAAGAAGAATAGGTTTGCTGATACATACAAATCTGATAACACCCATAGGAACCTATATATTTTGTTGCGTAAAGTATGACGTAGCTTGTAGATAAACTTTAGGACAGTTTGAGAAATACTATGTAATTTGAGAAATACATTTTAAGACTATTCATTATGTGGTAAGGCATTTGAATCCAGATAAATCGTGAAGTTTATGACAGGTGTAGACAATATTGTTTTTGATAAGAATGTGAATTTTATTCATGAGAATGTATATCTGATAAAATAACTGAATCAAAAATTGCATAGATAATCGTTACCTAAAAGTCCCAAAAAATTAAGGAGATTATTTGGCACAAGAGTTTAGTTCCTCCAATCCTAAAATGAAACATGGAGGAAGTTAAACAAAGAAAAGAAAATGGAATCCAAAGAGGTGTAGTAGAAAATATTGGCACGTTACGTTGTTTTTTTGACAACCGACACATTGTGTCGTCCAGAAAACACATCGTGTCACAATAAACCGATGCAATTAACACAATTATATCACAATGATTAACACAATTATATCATAAAAATTACGTTAACATAAACCGATGCAAGAGTATTTAAAAATAAAATATCCTATTTCAATTTTAGATCATAAATATAAAAATAAAATAAAAATAAAACGAGTTATATATATACATATAGTTAGCGCATAACGCGGATTAGAGTATAAAAATAACAAAAATTAATTATGTATAAAATTTAAAAATGTTATAAAAAATATAATTTCAGTCAAATAAAATTTTTTCAACTTAAATTGGTAATCCCTATACCCTATATTTGTATATCACTCTAAAACATATTTGGCATTATTCTCTTACAAAACTATAAATATTTTTAATACATAAATATATTCGTATTTATATATAAAACCATAGATATTTGGTATTGGTACTCGGGTATCCATTCAGATACATATCAATTCTTTGGGTATCAATTTTTGGATTTTGGAAAATGTCGTATTCGTGTATTATTAAAAACATGTCAGTTTTGAGTTCTCCTGAGTTTGGTGGGTAAAGTTCTCATATAAAAAACCAAAAAATTATGTATATTTGTTATATCCAGTTCTGGTTTGGAAATTTTCACCGAAATAACTAAACTATCTGATTCGGTTTGGGTATTTTATATACAAATAGACAACTTATCCAAAATAAAATAACCAAAAATACTCATTATATATAGTTAAAATCATTTATTTTATCTGAATGTAACTATGGATACAGTTTGATTTGAGTATTTTGTGCCAAAACATCTATTTTATCCATAAATATCCAAAAGAACTAATACATTTGAATTAAACCTTTAATTTTAGATATTAATATTAGTATAAGCATAATTATATGTGATTATATATAAGCAAAATTATATATGTTAGGATACTCATTTGGTTCTCGTTGTAAGTTCGGTTTGTAACCAATTTTGGATATAACAATTTAAGACCCGTTCGAGTATATAGGTCGGGTCTAATGAGATTCGAAACCCTGTTTTCAGATCAAAAGTTCTGGATTGGTTCTTTTGGTGTGGACATTATTAAATGATTACATTAATAATTCAAAATGCTAATAAATGTAATAAAATATACCATGGTTTTATTCAAATCTGATTACATATTTTAAAACCATATAGCCTATATATACTTCTCATTCTAAAAATAATTACATATTCCATAATCAAGATTATTTCCGTTAGAACATTAAATATAATTAATTGCACAAATATAACGCTTCATTTGTGACATTTTAAATATATATACACCATCAAAAATGCTTGAAAATAATCTAGCACTTTGAAAGAGCAGATCAAAATCTAGTCAATGTTACATATATTTATAAGATATGCTAACCTCAAATTTAATATAAACTAGGTGGATGTCCATGATGTGGATATAAAAATTGTATAGAAATATATATTATGTTTAGAAATTAGCTAAGTTTTCATAAATGTTTGATGTAAAATAAATGATGAATATTTAGTAATAACAAATACTTGTGGAATTACATATGTAATTATCACATTAACTTTTCAACATTGCATATTTTTGCTAATGTTTTCCTAACTTTTACATATTTTCAGTCAAATATTTATTTCTCTCTCTCTCTGAAAAGTAATACAAACTACAATCAATGAACCAAAAATCCATCTTAGAATTCTTTTCAATCATAACACAACCGTAATCACTATATTATTTGACTTAAATGCAAAACATTTTTAAATCAAAGTTCTCACATGTTCCGCTAAACATAATCTGTCCAATCTTCAAATCCTAATTATTATGAAGAATATATATAGACATTATAAGAGATTAATAGTTATTATAGATACGACTATTTTTTACATGAAATGAAATCATTATATCGGTTTCTATAAATTGTTTTCTATTCATTATTTTATGTAGTGTATAAATATAAAAGAACTGATCAAAATTATTACACTTTCTATAATTTTGAAAAATATCTACCATAAATTATTATTTGTAATATCATTTATGTTATTTGGCAAATGATAATAATTAGTTTTACCTTTTATTTTCAGAATGTTTGGCTTCACTCAGTATATTTTTATATTCTTTTATAAGAATATACAACCATTATATTTATTTCCAAAAAAAATTATTAAAGTATTTTATATAATTGTAAATAAATAATTGGTTAAAATAAACAAATTGATGAAACATTATATATTCTTTCTAAAATTTTAAAATTAGTTACCATAAATCATTATTTGAAATAATACTTGTATTATTCAGTAATTTGTATTAATGGATTCAAGAGTTACCTTTAATTTTTAGATCCGATTAAAATAAATAATTAATAAAAATCATCGATCAATCAAATTATAAAATCTTTTTTGAAATTTCACCTATGAGCGACACATAAGCAAGAGTCACTTAAATGACTTCTCAATTAATATATAGTAGGATATTCTAACTTTGAATATTGGACCTACATATATTATGAACCTTAAATAAATGAACAAACATAATGCCATCAAAATATTATTTTTCAACCTATGTATCAATATTCAAAATATATCATTCGAATGTTATGCATATTTTCAATACAAACCAAAAATCTATATCGTACACCATCTATCATATACATATTTGAATATCATTTTTCATATATAATATTATTTAACAATAAAAAATGAGTATATACACATTTTAAAATAAATAAATTATTTACTGTGTCATTTTATATATAATACTGATATGACAAATTTTTTTCAAAAAAATAAAATTGATATGACAATTATGAGTGTTAAAGAATATTTTTAAAATTACCATAAAATAAAATTTTAAATCTAATATCTAAAAAACAAACTTATAATAGGTTATTAATAAAAAAACTAAGCTAATATTTTCATATCAATAAGTTTTTTTTATTATTATTTTTATTTGGATGACATAATAAAATTTTAATCAAAGTCTAAGGAATCGTAAGTTTATGTAATACTAAAAAGTATATGAGTAATGTAATCAATTTTTTTTTAAAATTATCATATATTTTGGTTTTTATCAGATCAATAGTATCAAATCACGGGTTATTTGCGAGTTTATGAACTTTAAACGGGTTCTATCGTATTTTTAATTAAATACGAACCGGATTATATACAAAGAATCGGGTTTACCGGTTCAACCAGGGATCTATGTAATTATAAACTATTATATATCTTTATAAACCATTAGATATAAATCAATATAAATGACTCTAAATATTTTACAAAATATATATTAATCACCATAGATGATTTTAAATAATATAAATAATTTATAAACCCTTTATATGATGTATTAATAGTTATTATAATTTGTTTTTATTAAAATTATATGTTTCATATATGTATATTATGACTTATATAGAACATAAAATTTTTGACTACTGTTCATAATAGAAAAATAAAGCTAGTATTTTAGTTTTATTAACTACTTTTTAACAACATACTTCATATAATTTATAAATAGATTTTTAGTGAAAAATAAATGATGAAGTATTATATAGAATTTCCATAATTGCTATCATTAAATACTATAAATGATTATGCATAAGATTATATAAATTGTTTGGTAATTAACATTAATTGGTTCTATGATTGTCTTTTCTAGATTTGATTAAAATAATTAAAAACCAAAAGTCATTGACCAATAAAATTATAAGGATTTTCTTCAAACAGCTTGTATAAGTGACATGTCACAAGAAGTCACTAAAGTGACTTCTCAATTAATACATAGGAGGATCGATCAATAACTAAAATTGAATGATTTCTGTTTATTAATTTGTATTAAATATTTTGTTGAAATATGTTTTCAGACCTTTCAAATCATAACTAGGCATATCAATACTATTAAAACAGAATCAATTTTTATCAACTTACAGATAGTCTAAGTTGGACCATTACATTTAACTAATATTTCTATTATGTCTACTTATACCTAATTTAATTATTATTAAATTCACGTCATGACATAAATTAAAAAAAAGTAACTAATCTTTTTTTAACTAATCTTTATTTTCTAAAATTAATGAATTCAATTTATATTAATATTCAACTAATCAATTATATTTTATTTCTTAATATAATAAATAATGATTTATGCCTACTAATTTGTGTATATACAACTGTACATTAATCTAAATGCAAGATTTGTTTTTTCAAAACCCTCACCAAATAAATAAAATAGAGTTTTTTATAGTTAGAGTATTATAATTTTGACATATATTCGATAAAATAAATATTAATAGTTAGCTACTATTAATATTTAATATATGATAAAATAAAATAGTATAGTTTTCACGGGTTATTCAAAAACCATGTAATATATTTATCAATTATAAACTGATTGAAAATATACTACCACAATTATATCATAAAACATTACATTTACATAAACCGATGCAAGAGATTTTAAAATAAAATACCATATTTCTATTTAAAATCACAAAAAATAAATACAAATAAAAATGAGATGAGTTATGTACATATAAACTTAGTTCATAATACGGATTATAGTTTAAAATAAATAAAATTAATTATGTACAAAATTTTAAAAATAGATAATTTTAAAAATAATATAATTTCCATTAAATAAAATTTTTGTCAACTTAAATTGTAAATCCATATAGCCTGTATTTGTATATTGCTATATAACATATTTGGCATATATTGTCTTACAAAAACATAAATAACTTTAATACATAAATATATTCGTATTTATTTATAAAACTATAGATTTGTATGGGTACTCGGGTATCCATTCAGATATATATCAGTTCTTTTGGGTATTGATTTTTGTATTCGTGTATGATTAAAAACATGTCAGTTTCGAGTTGCGTCCTCCTGAGTCTAGTGGGTACATTTCTCATGTAAAACCCAAAATTATGAATATTAGTTATATCCAGTTCGAGTTTGGATATTTTCATCAAATAACTAAACTATATGATTCGGTTTGGGTATTTTGTATCCAAATAGACAACTTATCCAAAATAATTAAAATAACCAAAAATACTCATTATATATAGTTAAAATCGGTTATTTTATCTGAAAGTAACTACAGATACAGTTTGATTTGGGCATTTTGTGTCCAAACATCCATTTTATCCATAAATATCCAAAATAACTAATATATTAGAATTATAATATAATTTTAGGTATTAATATTAGTATAATCATAATTATATATTATTATTATAAGCATAATTATATATGTTCAGATACTCATTTGATTCTCGATTTAGGTTCGGTTTGACACCAATTCTTTGAATATAGCAATTTAAGACCCGTTCGAGTTTATAGGTTGGGTCTAATGAGGTTTAGAACCCTGGTTTCCGGATCAGTTCCAGATCGTTTTTTGGTGTGGACATTATCAATTAATTACGTTAATAATTCAAAATGCTAACAAATGTAATAAAATATATCATGGTTTTATTCAAACCTGATTAAATATTTTAAAACCATATAGCTTATATATGCGTATCATTCTAAAACATTATTACATATTCTATACTCAAGATTATTTCCGTTAGAACATTAAACAAATAATAATTTACATAAAATATAACGCTCTGTTTGTAACATTTAAATAGAGATACACAATCAAAAATACGAATTTATCAAATAAAACATGATCATTGCTAATTTATACCCTTAATGAAAATTGCAGTTTTGCCAAAAATAAGAAATACTAGAATTCATCAATAGCATTTAAATCTTTTGGTTTTGGGCCTACATATATTTTATAAGATATGATAACCTTAAATTTAATATAAATATTCCAATTGAATAATGGACCTACATATATTATAAACATTATATAAATTAACAAACATAATGTCATCAAAATATTATTTCCTTAATTCTATGTATCAGTATTCAAAATTGATCGAATACTATGCATATTTTAAATACAAACCAAAAATCTATATCGTACACCATATATCATATACATATTTGAATATAATTTTTTCATGTATAATATTATTTAACGTCAAAATGAGTATATACACAAAAAAAAAAATATTTACTACGTCATTTTGTACATAATACTGATATGAAAATTACAAGTGTTAAAGAATATTTTTTAAATTATCATAAAATTAAATTTTAAATCTAAAATACAAACTTATAATAGGTTATTAATAACAAAACCAAACTAATATTTTCATATCAATACGTTTTATATTATCATTTTTTATTTGAATGGATAATAAAATTTCCAGCAAAGTCTAAGGAATCATAAGTTTATGTAATACTAAAAAGTATATGAGTAATTTAATCAAATTGTTTAGAAAAATTATCATATATTTTGTGTTTTTATCATATCAAAGGTTAATAGCAAGTTTTGGTTTTAAACGGCTCTATTGTATTTTAATTAAATACGAACTGAATTATATATAAGGAATCGAGATTACGGTTCAACCAAGGATCTATGTCGGTTATGTAAAAACAATTAAAACTCAAACATTATTATAGAAAAACTTTTAAATTATTATTTTTTCTAATAAAAAGCTATAAATTCAAATAAATTTTATCAAAATGGTTCAACAAAAATTATGCGCACTCAAAAAGATAATAGTTGCTTCTAAATCGAATAAGGGAAAAAGTGGTATAGATTGATGGTTAGAATTATGATACAAATATATGACAAGAAAAATTCATTTTCTTTTTAAAATCATTATTTCATATCATTATTACATTTCAATAATGAGAACACATTGTTCTTTAATATAGAAAATCAATACTATTAAATCACACATATCATATTTAAATCTATTTGAATAAATACCACATTTTGAAGAGAAAAAATAAATGATAAAAAACATTAAAACTCAACTGTTATGATTTTAAACAAAAATAATATAGTTTGTAAATCAGTTCTAGATCAATTAAAATAAAAATAAAATGGACTTTCTAAATGTCGATCAAAATCTAGTAAACAATTATATCTTATACATTTTAAGCGATTAAACCAAAGAAGCATAAACAAAAAAACTAACTATATGGTTCTTATGATTGACGTGTTTCCAACACCACAGTAGCCCAAACAGATTTCTGATTCAGTCTAATCTCTGTTAACAGCATTTCCTCCTCACTAATCATAAATCTGTAACATCCCGAGTTGTGATATGTGGAAAGGCTTAAGAGAATTGATTTGGCTACCTATGTCACCAAAGTTAATTTACCTTTTCTAGAGTACATCCAAAAGAACTTTAGAGTTAAGCGTCTTGAGCGGAGTAGTGCAAGGATGGGTGACCTATCGGAAGTGATTAGCGATCTTGCGAGTGAGGCCAAAGCACGGAAAAAGGTCGGGTGGTGATTGCGAGTCGGTAAACAATGATTTCAAGACTTTCGAATAATTAACGACCGACCGTCGGATGAGATGGGGCCCACAGGCCGAGTGAGCAGGCGTGGATGGCCAATTAGCCGTGGGCGGTCGGGGTGTTAGAAGTGGTATCAGAACTGGTTAGCCGTCTCGGTTCTGACCCGAGAGGCGTCTTGAGATCTGTCGTGGAGCATAGCGGGGCGTTGCATTCTTTGAGAGGGATGAATTGTAACATCCCGAGTTGTGATATGTGGAAAGGTTTAAGAGAATCGATTTGGCTACCTATGTCACCAAAGTTAATTTACCTTTTCTAGAGTACATCCAAAAGAACTTTAGAGTTAAGCGTGCTTGGTGGAGTAGTGGAAGGATGGGTGACCTATCGGAAATTATTCGCGATAGCGTGCAAGTGAGGCCAAAGCACGGAAAAAGGTCGGGTGGTGATTGCAGAGTCAGTAAACAATGATTTCGAACCTTTCAGAATTATTAACGACCGACCGTCGGATGGGATGGATCCACGGGCGAGTGGCGGGCGTAGGTGATCCATTAGCCGTGGGCCGGGTGTTACAAAATCATTACGTCTTGAACAATCCTTTGCTCTTCTTTTCATATCACAAAACAGAGACTGACACATACATAAATACTAGGTTATTACCTATGGGCCTCACACGGTACTAGAACGTTTAGACATGAGGAGCTTTTAGCTACTGTTCGACACTGGCATTTGTCACGGATTTTGTCCATATTTTGTGTCTGCTTTTCTTCTTTTGTCCTTCTCTTTTTAATTTTTACTCATTTTTTTCCTTCTTTAAATCAGCAAAATCTCCAAACCAGATAATAAATTTTGAATTTATTTTTCGGCAGAAGCAAATATAGAGACGTACATGCTGTGCACTGGCACATGCCTAGGGCTGGGACTTGGATATTCGTCGGGTTGGATAGGATCGATCGGGTCAGTTCTTCGGATAAATGAATTCTATATCCAATGGATATTTAATAGATTTCGGTTCGGGTTTCGGTTCGGGTTTGGTTCGGATACCACCGGTTTGGTCGGATTAAGTACCGTTTATTATGTGAATCATATATAAATTTACAAAATAAAATAATTTATAAAGTAAAAATATATTTTTAAGAAAAAGTGAATCGAATCGTATATATATCAATAATATGTAGTTAATAGCAAAGAAGTTGAAGTAGCCTAGTGGTATTACACATGTCACTTCACCTATCCAACCTGGGTTCGATCTTTGAGAGATACAAATTTGTGTATTTTAAGCATACTGTCGGGTTTAAGCGGGTACCGTCGGTTTGAGGTAACCGAAACGACCGATACTATGGATAATCAACACGATACCCATCGGATAAATTGACTAGGACCGAAACCGAACCGGTCATTTGGTCGGATCGGTTCGAATTAACGGTTCGGTTAAATGTCCCAGCCACACATGCCTTGTCGTCGTCACAATGATGTAGACTCATAATTGAAAACCTAAAGTTCGGTTAGAAAGACAGGAATCATTATTTCATAGTATTTCAGATCATTATTTTCCTCTTAATGGGGATGACACCATGAATCTAACGTTTTGTTAACGATTTTCCCTTTTAATGTTTTGTTTCTCTATGTATAATATATATATTGACTAGGTTTAATATATATTGATGTGTTTGTTAGATAGAGATGCCTTTTCTGTTTTGAAAAGTCATTTTGGCGTATAATCTTAGTAGTAATAATTAGACAGTTTTCTGAGGTCATCGAACAAAATCAAACTATATATATTGGACGATTTATCATGTTTATTTGACTGCTAATGGAGTAATGATTTTTCTATGTAGACATCTAACTTATCAGATGATGCATACGGTTCACTTATCTAAATGTTGAATTCATACATTGTTATGTGTTATGTTTCTATATAGACGACATCTATTTGCTTTATAGTTTTAATGTGTTATACAATATTATGCAAAAGTAAATTCTTTGAAGTTTTCTTTTTGCACTAGTCACTAAATTATTAGGTCTTCAGGAAATAAATTCTACACATATATAGATAGACATATTCGGGCCTCGGATGGCTCAATGCACATGACGCAGAATTTTCTACAATAGCCACGTGCGATATATAAACACATGGCCTCGCCTATAATATGGCAGCCTCCCGTACCCAATTTAATCACTATCTTGTCTTTGGCATTAGGAGAGATAGAAAATGGGATCTCATGTCGACTGTAGCGAACAAAACCACACGTAGTTTGCATCCCTTACCCAGCTCAAGGCCACATCAACCCGATGCTGAAAGTGGCTAAACTCCTCCACGCAAAGGCTTTCACGTCACCTTCGTCAACACCATCTACAACCACAAACGCCTTGTCGTCGTCACAATGATGTAGACTCATAATTGAAAACCTAAAGTTCGGTTAGAAAGACAAGAATCATTATTTCATAGTATGTCGATCATTATTTTCCTCTTAATGGGGATGTCGCCAAGAATCTAACGTTATTTTTTTCACTGGTTTTAATATTTAAAAGCAAAGGCCAAGCCGAGAAAAATTACAAAACCCAGTCCAAACCAACGGGCCAAAGAAACTACTCAATTGGGCCTAGACCTACGGCCCAACTTGAGAAAACCCTAGACTCATCGCGCAAGATTGCTGCCGCCTGCAAATCTATCTGATCGTTCGCGAGACCGCGTGTTGCCATCCTCACCGTCGAGGGTACACGTGTCGAGGCCATCCACGCCAATCTTCTAGTCTCTTCTTAGCGGAGACCGGACTTGGATCACCGGACCACATCGGAGCATCATTTCTCCGTCTATCTTCACCGCGAGCATCTTTACAGCCATGGGTCTCTGAAAGCGATGGATCAATCGCCGACGTGAGATATCCTCCACCAACGTTTACCGCACACCCGGAAATAGCTCATGCAACATCACCCTTACGCCGGATAGCTTCCTCCTCCTCCGGCGATAACACAAACCAAGGAACCAAATCACAAACTAAGCAATTAACAAGAGATAATACTAAACCCTAAAGAGATAGGGGCCATAAGCCGCGGCGTAAGGTTGTGTAAACCTTCACCTCCGGAAACTAGAAAGCGACCACGGCGGAACTGAAGGAACTTCCCGTCACTGCGACAAAAGACCGGGCGCGGAGCTGTAGAATCTGTCTCCGGAGATGAAACTCAATCTAGTAACATCTTCACCGCGTCATCCTTCACAAGCGGCGTCGTGACTCCACGAACAGAACCACCTCGCGGTGACTGACCAGAGCTCCGACAGGTGGAAACCGGAGGAGGCGGAGAGACAAGGGCGATGATTTTACTGCAAGAAAGGCAAGTTCCGCGGCCGGGGACTCACTCATGGACTATCGCGGAACCAAACTTCGATCTACTTTCTCTCTAGTGAAATACTCTCTCTTATCCGCTGTTCGGCCAACTTTTTTTTTCTTTTTTTGTTAACTTTTTGTTAACGATTTGTTAACGATTTTTGCTTTTAATGTTTTGTTTCTCTAGGTATAATATATATACTGACTAGGTTTAATATATATTTATGTGTTTGTTAGATAGAGATGCCTTTTCTGTTTTGAAAAAGTCATTTTGGCATATAATCTTAGTAGTAATAATTACAGTTTTCTGAGGTCATCGAACAAAATCAAACTATATATATTGGACGATTTATCATGTTTATTTGACTGCTAATGGAGTTATGAATTTTCTATCTAGACATCTAACTTATCAGATGATGCATACGGTTCACTTATCTAAATGTTGAATTCATACATTGTTGTGTTATGTTTCTATATAGACGACATCTATTTGCTTTATAGTTTAGGCTTTGAATGGTGACCAGGGAATGAAGAGGAACATTCAATTCCTTATCTTTCCTAAAAAAATTCACCATTCACAAGGAATGTTTTTTCCCTATCATTCATTTTCATTCCTTTTTTTTTTAAAGGAACAAAGAACAAAATCATTCCTTGAAAATTTTGAGAGAATAACCATTCCTTTTATTCTGCAATTTTGTTCCTATACATTCCTTTTCTAATCGTTCCTTTTGTTCCCAATAAGATTACCGGTCAGACCTTTAATGTGTTATACAATATTATGCAAAAGTAAATTCTTTGAAGTTTTCTTTTTGCACTAGTCACTAAATTATTAGGTCTTCAGGAAATAAATTCTACACATATATAGATAGGACTGGAATTATTATCCGAGATCCGGATCCGATCCGGATCCGCTCCGAAAATAGGATATTCGGGGCGTACGGATCCGGATCCGGATAGTAAAATGTCGGATCCGAATCAGAATCAGATCGGATATCACGGAATTTTAGGTCGGATATCCGGATCGGATCCGTTTTTTAATATATATAAATTTAAATTTTATTAATAATTATAGTTGATTTATTAATATTTATACATAAAATTAGTCTTATAATATTAAATTTTAATTTTAATAATATTATATGCATAAATCATTTATAAATTTTGTAAAAATATTTAATTTATGTAATATTTATAGATTTTTTGTATTTAAAAATCTTTTATTATTTTAATTATTTTGGCGGATCGAATCGAATCGGATACTAGCGGATATCATGATATCAGATGGGTATCCGAACCGGATATTCTGAAAGCGGATCAGATCCGGATATTAAAATCATGGATTGACGGATCCGGATCCGAGATCTGCAATATTCGGATATCCAGATCCGTACCAGTCCTATATATAGATAGACATATTCGGGCCTCGGATGGCTCAATGCACATGACGCAGAATTTTCTACAATAGCCACGTGCGATATATAAACACATGGCCGCGCCTATAATATGGCAGCCTCCCGTACCCAATTTAATCACTATCTTGTCTTTGGCATTAGGAGAGATAGAAAATGGGATCTCATGTCGACTGTAGCGAACAAAACCACACGTTGTTTAAAATGATGACACCAAATCAGATGTATAATTAGTCAATTGACTACATGTATATTTAAGCACAATCCTTTTACAAAAAAAATATTTAAGCACAATTTCAAAAGTTTGTATAGAATTTTAAAATTTATATTAAATTCATAATAATATGCATTGTTATATAATTCGTGAAGATAAAGAAAGAGACGACAAAAAAATTGTGGTTGGAATAAACTCTTTCCTAGTAATATAGAGCACGTGATGCATATTTTGAGCATGACTCAACTTCAGAAATCTCTATAATATTATTTGAAGTCACTTTCTTAGATGTCGGCGTTAGTTTATTTTCAGATGGTTGATTCTTATGATATCCTAATGAATTAAAAATTACATTAAAATAATATTATTTCTTTTTAAAAATTTCCAAATAACAATATAAAATAAAAAGGAAACATTTATAAAGTTTAAAAACTAATTTAAAACGAAAATATATGTATATATAATATGATTTCATAAAAAGTTCACAAAATAGTAATATTTCATTTAAAATATATTTTTCACTAACATAAAATATATTTTTGAAGTAAAAAATATTTTCCTGGTATCTATATCTTCTTAGATGAAAACAATATTTGTATATAATATGGTTTCATAAAAAACATTCACAATACAAATAAATATATTTTCAAAGTAATAGAATTTGTTTATCTGTCTATTTTCTTAGATTATTACATAAAATAATTAAGTAACATAAACTGATATATGTTTAATTGACAAAAAATAATTTATAATTAGTATTATTGAAATGTTTTTTTTTATTTTTTCATATATTTAGTTGACTATAATATCTTACAAATACAACAAAAAAATATAAATTATATTTTAATTATATAATATAATTTCTCAAAAACAATCACATTTTTACTCATATTGATGAGCTTAAAAACTAAAAATAAATTTTAACAATAAACATCTTTTGATCAAATAACTACAACATGAGTGACGACTAATCCAACTTATATCTAAAATCATAGATTTAACTAAAATTAGAATATATATATAACTTATTTATTTTATAAGAATATATAATTAATAATATATTTATTTTATAAATTAAAATTATAGGATGACTTAAAACATATTAACAAATAAAAAATAAAATATTAATTCACTGTAACAATTTAGTTCTTATGTAAAATTTACATATATGCATGGGACTTTAGAATATTATCATTATATTAATTTATGTAATTTAGAATCAGACACCTTAGTTTATTTTTTTCATTCTAAGCACAATATATCTTAAGTTATACATAATCTTACTAAATTATACTTACATATCTAAGACAACAATCAACCTAAATGCAAATAAGAAAAATTAATAAAAATAATAATATATTTAGAATTAAAAATATTATAATTAAATTCAAAGAAATAGATGGAATTCAATATGTCCAAATGATAATTAAATCATTTGTAAGAACAACAAAACCGATTAGATATAAAATATCTAAAATCATATGTATAATTAAAGTAAGATAATATTATTAATATAAATTATACATACAAATTATAAATTAATTTAAAACTAAAAATAAATATCAATCAATTATTATAATATATTTATTTTATAAATATTTATCCGTACATGAACCTGGAAAAATCACCTAGTTATACGTATATTTGACCACCTCCGGTAAGGCAGGAACATAATGTTTGGTCAGTAAAATAAATACGCTGATCTGGACACGGTAATTTTGAACTTCTGGTAGCATAATTGCACTGTCCCAAAACAGTTGTGTACGAATTAAATAGAGAAACCGATACTTTTGAGGCTGCATTGCTACTGAAAAGTTGTATTAAGATTTATATTTCGAGTGTGCAAAAAATATTAATTTGTAAGTTGTGTATACAGATTAGATATGTCACACGGGCCAACCAGCGCAAAATAGTCTAACTCGTAGTAGATTCAACTTTTTAACAGGCTGTGTGGGTTGATCCCGCTGCCGATTGCGAGTTGACCATGTCGATAAAATACGTCAATTTTATCATATATCAAGTCCGTTTTTAGTACGACAACAAAAAGAGACGTAGAATTAATAAGAAAATAAGTATATGATTTGGTGCCTACAATTATTTTATAAAATTATAACACCATATTGAATATATCTTAATACAAACTTGAACGTAACCCTACAAGTAATTTGAAACAGATGTGACAAATATTTATGTGATCTTTTATAACAAAAAAAAAATTATTTTTTCTTTTATCAGGACGAATTAACCCTGATAGTAAAAGATGTGGTTCACATTGATTCCATTCATGCTGGGAGAAATGTTTTACGCCAGAAATGATATTAAAATCGTCTGGTCCCGTGCCTGGAGTATTATTTTAACCTTTTTTCGTTACAATAATTTTTTATAACAAAAACCAAAACCCAACCCCCCTCAAAAGTTACTAATCCCTAAAAGATTATATGCCCACTCGTAACAAGTCCGACTTAATTTTTTTCTGCAACACGTTCATCTTGTACATAGCATTATCTTATGGTAGCTGTGGTCCTGTTGATAACATTCACACGTGAGGTAGATTTTTCTACGGCCAACACGTGCTAGAAATACAGTCTCAACCTTTCCTCTATAAAATGGGCGTACGTCAAAGCTTAATTAAGCCAACGAGATCACATCAGCCCATTACAAAAAAGCCATCTCCATTTGTCTTTGCGGGGTAGAGAAAAATGGCATCTCATGTCGTTTACAACGGAGAAAACCACACGTAGTTTGCGTGCCGTATCCGGCTCAAGGCCACATCACTCCGATGAAGAAAGTGGCTGAACTCCTCCACGCCAGAGGCTTTCACGTCACTTTCGTCAACACTGTCTACAATCACAACCGTCTCATTCGGTCCCGTGGACCCCATGCTGTTGAGGGGCTCCCTTCTTTCCGGTTTGAGTCCATTCCTGACGGTCTACCGGAAACCGACGTGGACGTCACGCAGGACATCACTGCTCTTTGTGATTCCACCATGAAGAACTGTCTTACTCCATTCAAGGAGCTTCTCCAGCGGATTAACGCCGGAGATTATGTTCCTCCGGTGAGTTGTATTGTAGCGGACGGCTGTATGAGCTTTACTCTTGATGCAGCGGAGGAGCTTGGAGTACCGGAAGTCCTTTTTTGGACCACTAGTGCTTGTGCCTTCTTGGTTTATCTACATTTCTATCTCTTCATCGAAAAGGGTTTAGCTCCTATAAAAGGTAAGTATTCTTACATTAATTAATCATTCAGCTGACTTACAATAATATATTTGACCTAGAGAGAACCCACGAGGTGGTGATGTTTATGATTTGAGATCGTAATACTGAAGTAGCAACCCTTTTGATTAAGCGAATAGACGATTGAAGAATTTATATCATTATGAATTTGTAAAAACGGCATATTCTAGGAGCTGTATCATTCACATGGTAAATGAGTAAATGATGAACAAATCCCCAAAGTATATTCTAGGAGCTGTATCAATTAAATCTAGTAATAAACTTTCATCATATTTTGTGAACAATTTTTCTATCCATTTATAGAAATGACGTATTAATTTCTATCCATCATATTTGGTGGTTTACATCATTGTTTCTGTTGAGTTATCTTTAACTTATATTTCCATATATATATATATATATATATGTACATATAATTTTTCTATATTTTATTATTTAGTTTCACAAGAGCCAGAAAAATTCGCTATTTTGAAAATACATTTATTATCTGCAAAATCATTGGCCATGGCACTTTGTCTATCGGTCATATTCACAACCACATCTGGTTATGAAATTACACTACCAATGTCCATACATTGAGTCGTAAAGACGTGCACGCTTATGTTTTATTACCTAATATTGAGAGACTAATTTAACTAATCAATGATGATGAATTTGGCAGCTGAGGATTACTTAACGAACGAGTACTTAGACACGGTTATAGATTTCATACCGTCGATGAAAAATCTAAAATTCAAGGACATTCCTAGCTTCATCCGTACCACTAATCATGATGATATTATGCTTAACTTTGCCCTACGCGAAACCGAGCGATCCAAACGCGCTTCTGCTATCATTCTCAACACTTTCGATGATCTCGATCATGATGTCATCCAGTCCATGAATTCCATTCTACCTCCGGTTTATCCAGTTGGACCGCTTCATCTCTTAGCTAACCGGGAGATTGAAGAAGGCAGTGAACTTGGAAAGATAGGATCGAGCTTATGGAAAGAGGAGATGGAATGTTTGGACTGGCTCGATTCTAAGACTCCAAACAGCGTTGTTTACGTTAACTTTGGGAGCATAACGGTTATAACTGTCGAGCAGCTTGCTGAGTTTGCATGGGGGTTGGCGAGAAGTGGGAAGGAGTTTTTATGGGTGATACGGCCGGACTTAGTAGCTGGAGAGGAGGCCATGGTTCCGCCGGAATTTTTGACGGAGACGGCAGACCGGAGGATGTTGGCGGGTTGGTGTCCTCAGGAGAAAGTTATTAACCACCCGGCAATAGGAGGTTTCTTGACGCACTGCGGGTGGAACTCGATGGTCGAGAGTCTATGTGCGGGTGTACCAATGATATGTTGGCCGTTCTTTGCCGACCAGCAAACGAATTGTAAGTACTGTTGTGATGAGTGGCAGGTGGGGATGGAGATTGGTGGAGATGTGAGGAGGGAGGAGATTGAGAGGGTGATTAGAGAGTTGATGGATGGTGAAAAGGGAAAGAAAATGAGAGAGAAGGCCGACGAATGGGGGCGCTTGGCGGAGGCGGCCACTGAGCACGAGCGTGGTTCGTCGGTAGTGAATTTTGAGAAGGTTGTTAAGGTTCTTTTGGACAGGGATCAGAGGATTAAATAAAACATAAGATGATCAATGAAATGTGTGTTATAAATATAGTGATTTCCAATATGTATTATTTTTTTCTTCTATCGTGTGTCTTTGATGCTTGGTCATTGGATTGATATATTTCAGACATTCGTAATGAAAATTTTGATTTGTATGTGGTAATTTCTTGTGTTCTACAGTAATAAGTTTTGCTAACAAAAACATTAAATAACCAAAAAAGAAGAATAGGTTTGCTGATACATACAAATCTGATAACACCCATAGGAACCTATATATTTTGTTGCGTAAAGTATGACGTAGCTTGTAGATAAACTTTAGGACAGTTTGAGAAATACTATGTAATTTGAGAAATACATTTTAAGACTATTCATTATGTGGTAAGGCATTTGAATCCAGATAAATCGTGAAGTTTATGACAGGTGTAGACAATATTGTTTTTGATAAGAATGTGAATTTTATTCATGAGAATGTATATCTGATAAAATAACTGAATCAAAAATTGCATAGATAATCGTTACCTAAAAGTCCCAAAAAATTAAGGAGATTATTTGGCACAAGAGTTTAGTTCCTCCAATCCTAAAATGAAACATGGAGGAAGTTAAACAAAGAAAAGAAAATGGAATCCAAAGAGGTGTAGTAGAAAATATTGGCACGTTACGTTGTTTTTTTGACAACCGACACATTGTGTCGTCCAGAAAACACATCGTGTCACAATAAACCGATGCAATTAACACAATTATATCACAATGATTAACACAATTATATCATAAAATTACGTTAACATAAACCGATGCAAGAGTATTTAAAAATAAAATATCCTATTTCAATTTTAGATCATAAATATAAAAATAAAAATAAAAATAAAGCGAGTTATATATATACATATAGTTAGCATACGCGGATTAGAGTATAAAAATAACAAAAATTAATTATGTATAAAATTTAAAAATGTTATAAAAAATATAATTTCAGTCAAATAAAATTTTTTCAACTTAAATTGGTAATCCCTATACCCTATATTTGTATATCACTCTAAAACATATTTGGCATTATTCTCTTACAAAACTATAAATATTTTTAATACATAAATATATTAAGTATTTATATATAAAACCATAGATATTTGGTATTGGTACTTTCGGGTATCCATTCAGATACATATCAATTCTTTGGGTATCAATTTTGGATTTTGGAAAATGTCGTATTCGTGTATTATTAAAAACATGTCAGTTTTGAGTTCTCCTGAGTTTGGTGGGTAAAGTTCTCATATAAAAAACCAAAAAATTATGTATATTTGTTATATCCAGTTCTGGTTTGGAAATTTTCACCGAAATAACTAAACTATCTGATTCGGTTTGGGTATTTTATATACAAATAGACAACTTATCCAAAATAAAATAACCAAAAATACTCATTATATATAGTTAAAATCATTTATTTTATCTGAATGTAACTATGGATACAGTTTGATTTGAGTATTTTGTGCCAAAACATCTATTTTATCCATAAATATCCAAAAGAACTAATACATTTGAATTAAACCTTTAATTTTAGATATTAATATTAGTATAAGCATAATTATATGTGATTATATATAAGCAAAATTATATATGTTCGGATACTCATTTGGTTCTCGTTGTAAGTTCGGTTTGTAACCAATTTTTGGATATAACAATTTAAGACCCGTTCGAGTATATAGGTCGGGTCTAATGAGATTCGAAACCCTGTTTTCAGATCAAAAGTTCTGGATTGGTTCTTTTGGTGTGGACATTATTAAATGATTACATTAATAATTCAAAATGCTAATAAATGTAATAAAAATATACCATGGTTTTATTCAAATCTGATTACATATTTTAAAACCATATAGCCTATATATACTTCTCATTCTAAAAAATAATTACATATTCCATAATCAAGATTATTTCCGTTAGAACATTAAATATAATTAATTGCACAAATATAACGCTTCATTTGTGACATTTTAAATATATATACACCATCAAAAATGCTTCGAAAATAATCTCGCACTTTGAAAGAGCAGATCAAAATCTAGTCAATGTTACATATATTTATAAGATATGCTAACCTCAAATTTAATATAAACTAGGTGGATGTCCGCGAATTCGCGGATATAAAAATTGTATAGAAATATATATTATGTTTAGAAATTCGCTAAGTTTTCATAAATGTTTGATGTAAAAATAAATGATGAATATTTAGTAATAACAAATACTTGTGGAATTACATATGTAATTATCACATTAACTTTTCCAACATTGCATATTTTTGCTAATGTTTTCCTAACTTTTTACATATTTTCAGTCAAATATTTATTTCTCTCTCTCTCTCTGAAAAGTAATACAAACTACAATCAATGAACCAAAAATCCATCTTAGAATTCTTTTCAATCATAACACAACCGTAATCACTATATTATTTGACTTAAATGCAAAACATTTTTTTAAATCAAAGTTCTCACATGTTCCGCTAAACATAATCTGTCCAATCTTCAAATCCTAATTATTATGAAGAATATATATAGACATTATAAGAGATTAATAGTTATTATAGATACGACTATTTTTTACATGAAATGAAATCATTATATCGGTTTCTATAAATTGTTTTCTATTCATTATTTTATGTAGTGTATAAATATAAAAGAACTGATCAAAAATTATTACACTTTCTATAATTTTGAAAAATATCTACCATAAATTATTATTTGTAATATCATTTATGTTATTTGGCAAATGATAATAATTAGTTTTACCTTTTATTTTCAGAATGTTTGGCTTCACTCAGTATATTTTTATATTCTTTTATAAGAATATACAACCATTATATTTATTTCCAAAAAAAATTATTAAAGTATTTTATATAATTGTAAATAAATAATTGGTTAAAATAAACAAATTGATGAAACATTATATATTCTTTCTAAAATTTTAAAATTAGTTACCATAAATCATTATTTGAAATAATACTTGTATTATTCAGTAATTTGTATTAATGGATTCAAGAGTTACCTTTAATTTTTAGATCCGATTAAAATAAATAATTAATAAAAATCATCGATCAATCAAATTATAAAATCTTTTTTGAAATTTCACCTATGAGCGACACATAAGCAAGAGTCACTTAAATGACTTCTCAATTAATATATAGTAGGATATTCTAACTTTGAATATTGGACCTACATATATTATGAACCTTAAATAAATGAACAAACATAATGCCATCAAAATATTATTTTTCAACCTATGTATCAATATTCAAAATATATCATTCGAATGTTATGCATATTTTCAATACAAACCAAAAATCTATATCGTACACCATCTATCATATACATATTTGAATATCATTTTTCATATATAATATTATTTAACAATAAAAAATGAGTATATACACATTTTAAAATAAATAAATTATTTACTGTGTCATTTTATATATAATACTGATATGACAAATTTTTTTCCAAAAAATAAAATTGATATGACAATTATGAGTGTTAAAGAATATTTTAAAATTACCATAAAATAAAATTTTAAATCTAATATCTAAAAACAAACTTATAATAGGTTATTAATAAAAAAACTAAGCTAATATTTTCATATCAATAAGTTTTTTTTATTATTATTTTTATTTGGATGACATAATAAAATTTTAATCAAAGTCTAAGGAATCGTAAGTTTATGTAATACTAAAAAGTATATGAGTAATGTAATCAATTTTTTTTTAAAATTATCATATATTTTGGTTTTTATCAGATCAATAGTATCAAATCACGGGTTATTTGCGAGTTTATGAACTTTAAACGGGTTCTATCGTATTTTTAATTAAATACGAACCGGATTATATACAAAGAATCGGGTTTACCGGTTCAACCAGGGATCTATGTAATTATAAACTATTATATATCTTTATAAACCATTAGATATAAATCAATATAAATGACTCTAAATATTTTACAAAATATATATTAATCACCATAGATGATTTTAAATAATATAAATAATTTATAAACCCTTTATATGATGTATTAATAGTTATTATAATTTGTTTTATTAAAATTATATGTTTCATATATGTATATTATGACTTATATAGAACATAAAATTTTTGACTACTGTTCATAATAGAAAAATAAAGCTAGTATTTTAGTTTTATTAACTACTTTTTAACAACATACTTCATATAATTTATAAATAGATTTTTAGTGAAAAAATAAATGATGAAGTATTATATAGAATTTCCATAATTGCTATCATTAAATACTATAAATGATTATGCATAAGATTATATAAATTGTTTGGTAATTAACATTAATTGGTTCTATGATTGTCTTTTCTAGATTTGATTAAAATAATTAAAAACCAAAAGTCATTGACCAATAAAATTATAAGGATTTTCTTCAAACAGCTTGTATAAGTGACATGTCACAAGAAGTCACTAAAGTGACTTCTCAATTAATACATAGGAGGATCGATCAATAACTAAAATTGAATGATTTACTGTTTATTAATTTGTATTAAATATTTTGTTGAAATATGTTTTCAGACCTTTCAAATCATAACTAGGCATATCAATACTATTAAAACAGAATCAATTTTTATCAACTTACAGATAGTCTAAGTTGGACCATTACATTTAACTAATATTTCTATTATGTCTACTTATACCTAATTTAATTATTATTAAATTCACGTCATGACATAAATTAAAAAAAAGTAACTAATCTTTTTTTAACTAATCTTTTATTTTCTAAAATTAATGAATTCAATTTATATTAATATTCAACTAATCAATTATATTTTATTTCTTAATATAATAAATAATGATTTATGCCTACTAATTTGTGTATATACAACTGTACATTAATCTAAATGCAAGATTTGTTTTTTCAAAACCCTCACCAAATAAATAAAATAGAGTTTTTTATAGTTAGAGTATTATAATTTTGACATATATTCGATAAAATAAATATTAATAGTTAGCTACTATTAATATTTAATATATGATAAAATAAAATAGTATAGTTTTCACGGGTTATTCAAAAACCATGTAATATATTTATCAATTATAAACTGATTGAAAATATACTACCACAATTATATCATAAAACATTACATTTACATAAACCGATGCAAGAGATTTTAAAATAAAATACCATATTTCTATTTAAAATCACAAAAAATAAATACAAATAAAAATGAGATGAGTTATGTACATATAAACTTAGTTCATAATACGGATTATAGTTTAAAATAAATAAAATTAATTATGTACAAAATTTTAAAAATAGATAATTTTAAAAATAATATAATTTCCATTAAATAAAATTTTTGTCAACTTAAATTGTAAATCCATATAGCCTGTATTTGTATATTGCTATATAACATATTTGGCATATATTGTCTTACAAAAACATAAATAACTTTAATACATAAATATATTCGTATTTATTTATAAAACTATAGATTTGTATGGGTACTCGGGTATCCATTCAGATATATATCAGTTCTTTTGGGTATTGATTTTTGTATTCGTGTATGATTAAAAACATGTCAGTTTCGAGTTGCGTCCTCCTGAGTCTAGTGGGTACATTTCTCATGTAAAAACCCAAAAAATTATGAATATTCGTTATATCCAGTTCGAGTTTGGATATTTTCATCGAAATAACTAAACTATATGATTCGGTTTGGGTATTTTGTATCCAAATAGACAACTTATCCAAAATAATTAAAATAACCAAAAATACTCATTATATATAGTTAAAATCGGTTATTTTATCTGAAAGTAACTACAGATACAGTTTGATTTGGGCATTTTGTGTCCAAACATCCATTTTATCCATAAATATCCAAAATAACTAATATATTAGAATTATAATATAATTTTAGGTATTAATATTAGTATAATCATAATTATATATTATTATTATAAGCATAATTATATATGTTCAGATACTCATTTGATTCTCGATTTAGGTTCGGTTTGACACCAATTCTTTGAATATAGCAATTTAAGACCCGTTCGAGTTTATAGGTTGGGTCTAATGAGGTTTAGAACCCTGGTTTCCGGATCAGTTCCAGATCGTTTTTTGGTGTGGACATTATCAATTAATTACGTTAATAATTCAAAATGCTAACAAATGTAATAAAATATATCATGGTTTTATTCAAACCTGATTAAATATTTTAAAACCATATAGCTTATATATGCGTATCATTCTAAAACATTATTACATATTCTATACTCAAGATTATTTCCGTTAGAACATTAAACAAATAATAATTTACATAAAATATAGCTCTGTTTGTAACATTTAAATAGAGATACACAATCAAAAATACGAATTTATCAAATAAAACATGATCATTGCTAATTTATACCCTTAATGAAAATTGCAGTTTTGCCAAAAATAAGAAATACTAGAATTCATCAATAGCATTTAAATCTTTTGGTTTTGGGCCTACATATATTTTATAAGATATGATAACCTTAAATTTAATATAAATATTCCAATTGAATAATGGACCTACATATATTATAAACATTATATAAATTAACAAACATAATGTCATCAAAATATTATTTCCTTAATTCTATGTATCAGTATTCAAAATTGATCGAATACTATGCATATTTTAAATACAAACCAAAAATCTATATCGTACACCATATATCATATACATATTTGAATATAATTTTTTCATGTATAATATTATTTAACGTCAAAATGAGTATATACACAAAAAAAAAAATATTTACTACGTCATTTTGTACATAATACTGATATGAAAATTACAAGTGTTAAAGAATATTTTTTAAATTATCATAAAATTAAATTTTAAATCTAAAATACAAACTTATAATAGGTTATTAATAACAAAACCAAACTAATATTTTCATATCAATACGTTTTATATTATCATTTTTTATTTGAATGGATAATAAAATTTCCAGCAAAGTCTAAGGAATCATAAGTTTATGTAATACTAAAAAGTATATGAGTAATTTAATCAAATTGTTTAGAAAAATTATCATATATTTTGTGTTTTTATCATATCAAAGGTTAATAGCAAGTTTTTGGTTTTTAAACGGGCTCTATTGTATTTTTAATTAAATACGAACCGGATTATATACAAGGAATCGAGATTACCGGTTCAACCAAGGATCTATGTCGGTTATGTAAAAACAATTAAAACTCAAACATTATTATAGAAAAACTTTTAAATTATTATTTTTTCTAATAAAAAGCTATAAATTCAAATAAATTTTATCAAAATGGTTCAACAAAAATTATGCGCACTCAAAAAGATAATAGTTGCTTCTAAATCGAATAAGGGAAAAAGTGGTATAGATTGATGGTTAGAATTATGATACAAATATATGACAAGAAAAATTCATTTTCTTTTTAAAATCATTATTTCATATCATTATTACATTTCAATAATGAGAACACATTGTTCTTTAATATAGAAAATCAATACTATTAAATCACACATATCATATTTAAATCTATTTCGAATAAATACCACATTTTGAAGAGAAAAAAAAATAAATGATAAAAAACATTAAAACTCAACTGTTATGATTTTAAACAAAAATAATATAGTTTGTAAATCAGTTCTAGATCAATTAAAATAAAAATAAAATGGACTTTCTAAATGTCGATCAAAATCTAGTAAACAATTATATCTTATACGTTTTAAACGATTAAACCAAAGAAGCATAAACAAAAAAAAACTAACTATATGGTTCTTATGATTGACGTGTTTCCAACACCACAGTAGCCCAAACAGATTTCTGATTCAGTCTAATCTCTGTTAACAGCATTTCCTCCTCACTAATCATAAATCTGTAACATCCCGAGTTGTGATATGTGGAAAGGCTTAAGAGAATTGATTTGGCTACCTATGTCACCAAAATTGACTTACCTTTTCCGGAGTACATCCAGAAAGAATTCCAGAGTTAAGCGTGTTTGAGATGGAGTAGTGGAAGGATGGGTGACCTATCGGGAAGTGATTCGCGATACTGTGCGAGTGAGGCCAAAGCACGGGAAAAGGTCGGGTGGTGATTGCGAGTCGGTAAACAATGATTTCGAGCCTTCGAATTGTTAACGACCGACCGTCGGATGAGATGGGGCCCACAGGCGAGTGAGCGGCGTGGATGGCCAATGGCCGTGGTCGGGTGTTAGAAGTGGTATCGAAGCGGTTAGCCGTCTGGTTCTGACCAGTCTTGAGATCGTAGGTGAGCGCGGGCGTTGCATTCTTTGAGAGGGGATGAATTGTAACATCCTGAGTTGTGATATGTGGAAAGGTTTAAGAGAATCGATTTGGCTACCTATGCCACCAAAGTTGACTTACCTTTTCCGGAGTACATCCAGAAAGAACTCCAGAATTAAGCGTGCTTGAGCTGGAGTAGTGGAAGGATGAGTGATCTATCGGGAACTGATTCGCGATAGCGTGCAAGTGAGGCCAAAGCACGGAAAAAGGTCGGGTGGTGATTGCAGAGTCAGTAAACAATGATTTCGAACCTTTCAGAATTATTAACGACCGACCGTCGGATGGGATGGATCCACGGGCCGAGTGAGCGGGCGTAGGTGATCCATTAGCCGTGGGCGCTCGGGGTGTTACAAAATCATTACGTCTTGAACAATCCTTTGCTCTTCTTTTTCATATCACAAAAACAGAGACTGACACATACATAAATACTAGGTTATTACCTATGGGCCTCACACGGTACTAGAACGTTTAGACATGAGGAGCTTTTAGCTACTGTTCGACACTGGCATTTGTCACGGATTTTGTCCATATTTTGTGTCTGCTTTTCTTCTTTTGTCCTTCTCTTTTTAATTTTTACTCATTTTTTTTCCTTCTTTAAATCAGCAAAATCTCCAAACCAGATAATAAATTTTGAATTTATTTTTCGGCAGAAGCAAATATAGAGACGTACATGCTGTGCACTGGCACATGCCTTGTCGTCGTCACAATGATGTAGACTCATAATTGAAAACCTAAAGTTCGGTTAGAAAGACAGGAATCATTATTTCATAGTATTTCAGATCATTATTTTCCTCTTAATGGGGATGACACCATGAATCTAACGTTTTGTTAACGATTTTCCCTTTTAATGTTTTGTTTCTCTATGTATAATATATATATTGACTAGGTTTAATATATATTGATGTGTTTGTTAGATAGAGATGCCTTTTCTGTTTTGAAAAAGTCATTTTGGCGTATAATCTTAGTAGTAATAATTAGACAGTTTTCTGAGGTCATCGAACAAAATCAAACTATATATATTGGACGATTTATCATGTTTATTTGACTGCTAATGGAGTAATGATTTTTCTATGTAGACATCTAACTTATCAGATGATGCATACGGTTCACTTATCTAAATGTTGAATTCATACATTGTTATGTGTTATGTTTCTATATAGACGACATCTATTTGCTTTATAGTTTTAATGTGTTATACAATATTATGCAAAAGTAAATTCTTTGAAGTTTTCTTTTTTGCACTAGTCACTAAATTATTAGGTCTTCAGGAAATAAATTCTACACATATATAGATAGACATATTCGGGCCTCGGATGGCTCAATGCACATGACGCAGAATTTTCTACAATAGCCACGTGCGATATATAAACACATGGCCTCGCCTATAATATGGCAGCCTCCCGTACCCAATTTAATCACTATCTTGTCTTTGGCATTAGGAGAGATAGAAAATGGGATCTCATGTCGACTGTAGCGAACAAAAACCACACGTAGTTTGCATCCCTTACCCAGCTCAAGGCCACATCAACCCGATGCTGAAAGTGGCTAAACTCCTCCACGCAAAAGGCTTTCACGTCACCTTCGTCAACACCATCTACAACCACAAACGCCTACTCCGTTCCCGTGGTCCCAACGACCTCGACGGACTTCCTTCCTTTCAGTTTGAAGCTATACCAGACGGCTTACCGGAGACTGAGGTGGATGCCACGCAGGACATCCCTTCCCTTTCCGAGTCCACCATGAAGAACTGTCTAGCTCCTTTCAAGGAACTTCTCCGGCAGATCAACGCCAGAGATGATGTTCCTCCGCTCAGTTGTATTGTATCGGACGGTGCGATGAGCTTTACACTTGACGCTGCCGAGGAGCTCGGTGTCCCCGAGGTTCTTTTCTGGACCCCGAGTGCACCTGGCGTCATGGGTTATTTACACTACTATCTCTTCATCGAGAAAGGTTTATCTCCTTTTAAAGGTACTTTTTCTTACATAGATTATTAATTTATTAGACGTTATTATATTAAATTTTACGCGGAAAACCGTTAAAAAAATTACGTAGAAAAACTTCAAATCGGCTAGTGGATCCACTTTCTCATCTAAAGGATTTCGACTCCCCTCAGCTGAACTGGATTAAATGGCTCGTAGATGGGACCGAGCAAAAAAAAAAAACATCAAGAACCTAGTGAATTCATTACTTGCTTATATTGTCTGTTGATATTCTTAACATGAAAATCATAAAACATAAAAAATCTAATGAGATAGAAACTGTAATTAACTTTGAACCAAAATTAACTAGCAATAAAAAAATTATTAGTACATAAATGATCGTTTTAACTCTTTTTCTTTTTTTTGGCATCCGGAAAAATTGATGATGATGACCGTTAAGAATGGAGGTGCTTAAAAGTAGATAACAACATAGTAGCAAAATGCACAAAACTAGCATTTATGTTGACAGTGTGTTGTTGTTGAAAAATAACGACACAGCAATATTTAAACTAGCATTATGTCCGTACCACTAACCCCAACGACATAATGCTCAACTTCCTTGTCCGCGAGACAGACCGATCCAAACGCGCCTCTGCCATCATTCTCAACACGTTCGATGACCTCGATCATGACATCATCCAAGCTATGCAGTCCATTTTACCACCGGTTTATTCTATTGGACCGCTTCACCTCCTAGGGAACCGGGAGATTGAAGAAGGTAGTGAGACAGAAAGGCTAGGATCGAATCTTTGGAGAGAGGAGACGGTGTGTTTGGATTGGCTCGATACCAAGGCTCGAAACAGCGTCGTTTACGTTAACTTTGGGAGCATAACGGTAATGACAGCGAAGCAGCTCGTGGAGTTCGCTTGGGGGTTGGCAGCATCAAGAAAAGAATTTTTATGGGTGATCCGGCCAGACTTGGTAGCTGGAGAGGAAGCGGTGATTCCGACAGAGTTCTTAAAGGAGACAGAAGGTCGGAGAATGCTGTTGAGTTGGTGTCCTCAGGAGAAAGTCCTGTCTCATCCGGCGGTCGGAGGATTTTTAACACATAATGGATGGAACTCGACGTTAGAGAGTATATCTGCTGGAGTTCCGATGGTGTGTTGGCCCTTTTTTGCGGAGCAGCAAACGAACGCGAAGTTCTGTTGCGACGAGTGGGGAGTGGGAATGGAGATCGGTGAGGATGTGAAAAGAGAGGAGATTGAGGCGGTGGTGAGAGAGCTGATGGATGGAGAAAAGGGAAAGAAGTTAAGAGAGAAGGCGGAAGAGTGGCGGCGCTTGGCGGAGAAAGCGACAGAGGATCCGTGTGGTTCGTCGGTCGTGAATTTTGAGACGGTTGTTATTCTCTTAGGGAAAAAACTAAGGGATGCTCTATAAGTAGGTTGTGGGAAATTAGAACAATATGGTGATCCTTAAAGTGTTATTTTATATATAACATCAATAAGTTATTGTTTTGGTTCCTGTCATGGTGTGTTATAATTTATAGGCAAGTAAAGTTATAACAAATTAGAGGATTTCTTGTTTAGCCATAGTTTTTTTAGAAGCAATTCTGTTTGTTTATTTGGTAGTCATTGGGGACTGCAATTAGTGTTAGGTTGTTGGTCGCATGCAGCAATTAACAAATCGCTTATTCATTGCTGCACAAAAAAAAAAAAAATCGAAGTTTGCATTTGTACGGTTAGTTGGAAAGATCGTTTTGGATCGGAACCAGCCCAATATGTTACGTGCAGCCCATCTTCTCTTAATATTTTGGCTCAAAATGACAAGAGCTTTTAGACTCTACCTTTCTAACGGGAATTTCTTATGATAAGGTTTTTAGCGGAATATAAAAAGCCTTCTCTTAACTTTTAATTAAAAAAACTAAGAACTGATTTTTAAATAAGAGATTTAAGAATCGGTTCTTAATTTTTTTAGTTAAAAATTAAGAGACGGTTTCTTATATTCCACTAAGAACCCCACCCTAAAAATTCTAAAGATACTTGATAATCATATGTTCATAACCATGTTTGAAGGAAAATTGAAATAGCAAAGAAAACAGGTAATCTAAAATTGATTAACAACTACTCAAAATTATAATTATTTTATTCTTGCAGGATTCCGTTCCTAATAATATATTTATCTTTGATTCTAATATGTGCTTTTTAATTTTTTATTAATCTGATTCTAACTAAAATATAATTTAATTAGACTATAGTCCGAGATAATACACATATAGTCTAATTAAATGATTTGTAATATTTATTACGTTAGAAATAGAAGAAACAAACAGAAACACTTGAGTTTTTTTTTTTAAATTACTAAACACTTGACTTTAATTTTTTTAGTAATTTAATTAGTTATTTAACAAAATAAAATATCTCGACAGTTACACATAAAGCTACACATATGCGTAGATTTAAGTTCATGACAGTTGATTTGAATATCCGGAGAAAGTGCCATATGTAGATTATACTTTTCTTTGAAGAATTTGAATAGCAAAGAAAACAGGTAATCTAAAATTGATTTAGTTACAAATCGTGATTATACATGTGTATATATAAAGTTTTGGAATCTGATTGGTCAGTAGATTCTTGTCTTTTTAATAAAATCTATTGCTATTAGTTTGATAAAAAATTCTATGAAAACTATAGTATTATTTTATAAATATTATTAACAATAGTTTTATTAAATAAACTGTTATGGGATTAAATTTTATAAATTTGTATTAATAAATTACCATGCATTTTCATAATATTTTTAAATTGATATAATTATTTTAGTTACAAGAAAAAGGCGATTAGTATCACTTATATTTGATATTTGCATCATCACTTAATAAATTTTACATACTAGAAAATTTTATACTATTAAAACAAAAATATTGTTTTAACGATAACATTGAGTTTACGTGTAAAAAAAGGTTTAAGTGTAATATTATGAAAAATGCATTGCACTTTTGTAGTTTGCTAATCAGTTTGTTAAATATATTTTTGAAATATAAATTACACTTATTCGATGACACTTAACAACTACTCAAAATTATTATTATTTTATTCTTGCAGGATTTCGTTCCTAATAATATGTTTCTCTTTGACTTTTTAATATGTGCTTTTTCATTTTTTATTGATCTGTTTCTATCTAAAATATAATTTAATTAGACTATAGTCCGAGATAGCACACATATAGTATAATCAAATGACTTGTAATATTTATTACGTTAGAATGAGAAGAAAAAAAAACACTTGAGTTTTTTTTTTAAATTACTAAACACTTGACTTTAATTTCTTATTAATTTAATTAATTATTTAACAAAAATAAACTATCTCGTCAGTTACACATAAATCTACATATATGTAGATTTAAGTTCATGACAGTTGATTTGAATATCCGGAGAAAGTGCCATATGTAGATTATACTTTTCTTTGAAGAATTTGAATAGCAAAGAAAACAGGTAATCTAAAATTGATTTAGTTACAAATCGTGATTATACATGTGTATATATAAAGTTTTGGAATCTGATTGGTCAGTAGATTCTTGTCTTTTTAATAAAATCTATTGCTATTAGTTTGATAAAAAATTCTATGAAAACTATAGTATTATTTTATAAATATTATTAACAATAGTTTTATTAAATAAACTGTTATGGGATTAAATTTTATAAATTTGTATTAATAAATTACCATGCATTTTCATAATATTTTTAAATTGATATAATTTATTTTAGTTACAAGAAAAAGGCGATTAGTATCACTTATATTTGATATTTGCATCATCACTTAATAAATTTTACATACTAGAAAATTTTATACTATTAAAACAAAAATATTGTTTTAACGATAACATTGAGTTTACGTGTAAAAAAAGGTTTAAGTGTAATATTATGAAAAATGCATTGCACTTTTGTAGTTTGCTAATCAGTTTGTTAAATATATTTTTGAAATATAAATTACACTTATTCGATGACACTTAACAACTACTCAAAATTATTATTATTTTATTCTTGCAGGATTTCGTTCCTAATAATATGTTTCTCTTTGACTTTTTAATATGTGCTTTTTCATTTTTTTATTGATCTGTTTCTATCTAAAATATAATTTAATTAGACTATAGTCCGAGATAGCACACATATAGTATAATCAAATGACTTGTAATATTTATTACGTTAGAATGAGAAGAAAAAAAAACACTTGAGTTTTTTTTTTAAATTACTAAACACTTGACTTTAATTTCTTATTAATTTAATTAATTATTTAACAAAAATAAACTATCTCGTCAGTTACACATAAATCTACATATATGCGTAGATTTAAGTTAATTGCTGACAGTTGATTTGAATATCCGGAAAAAGTGTCCATTTGTAGATTATACTTTTCTTTGAAGAATTTAAATAGCGAAGAAAACAGGTGATCTAAAATTTATTTAGCTATTAACAAAATAATTAATTACAAATTGTTATTATACATGTGTATATATAAAGTTTTGGGATCCGATTGGTCAGTAGATTCTTGTCTTTTTAATAAAATCCATTGCTATTAGGTTGATCAAAAATCCTATTAAAACTATATTATTATTTTATGAATATTATTAACAATAATTTTATTAAATAAGCTGTTATGGGAATTAAAATTTTATAAATTTGTATTAATAAATTACCATGCATTTTCATAATATTTTTTAGATTGATATAATTTATATTAGTTACAAGAAAAAGGCACTTAGTATCACTTATATTTGATATTTGCATCATCACTTAATAAATTTTACATCGCTTGAAAATTTTATACTATTAAAACAGAAATATTGTTTTAACGATAACATTGAGTTTACGTGTTAAAAAAGTGAGTTTACGTGTAATATTATGAAAAATTTTGTTGCACTTCTGTAGTTTGTTAATCAGTTCGTTAAATATATTTTGAAATATAAATTACACTTATTCGATGACACTTAACAACTACTCAAAATTATTATTATTTTCTTCTTGCAGGATTCTGGTCCTAATAATATGTTTCTCTTTGACTTTAATATGTGCTTTTTCATTTTTTATTAATCTGATTCTAACTAAAATATAAGTCAATTAGACTATAGTCCAAGATAGCAAATATATAGTCTAATTAAGTGACTTGTAATATTTATTACGTTAGAAAGAGAAGAAAAAAACACTTGAGTTTTTTTTAAATTACTAAACACTTGACTTTAATTTCTTATTAATTTAATTAATTATTTAACAAAAATAAACTATCTCGTCAGTTACACATAAATCTACATATATGCGTAGATTTAAGTTAATTGCTGACAGTTGATTTGAATATCCGGAAAAAGTGTCCATTTGTAGATTATACTTTTCTTTGAAGAATTTAAATAGCGAAGAAAACAGGTGATCTAAAATTTATTTAGCTATTAACAAAATAATTAATTACAAATTGTTATTATACATGTGTATATATAAAGTTTTGGGATCCGATTGGTCAGTAGATTCTTGTCTTTTTAATAAAATCCATTGCTATTAGGTTGATCAAAAATCCTATTAAAACTATATTATTATTTTATGAATATTATTAACAATAATTTTATTAAATAAGCTGTTATGGGAATTAAAATTTTATAAATTTGTATTAATAAATTACCATGCATTTTCATAATATTTTTTAGATTGATATAATTTATATTAGTTACAAGAAAAAGGCACTTAGTATCACTTATATTTGATATTTGCATCATCACTTAATAAATTTTACATCGCTTGAAAATTTTATACTATTAAAACAGAAATATTGTTTTAACGATAACATTGAGTTTACGTGTTAAAAAAGTGAGTTTACGTGTAATATTATGAAAAATTTTGTTGCACTTCTGTAGTTTGTTAATCAGTTCGTTAAATATATTTTGAAATATAAATTACACTTATTCGATGACACTTAACAACTACTCAAAATTATTATTATTTTCTTCTTGCAGGATTCTGGTCCTAATAATATGTTTCTCTTTGACTTTAATATGTGCTTTTTCATTTTTTTATTAATCTGATTCTAACTAAAATATAAGTCAATTAGACTATAGTCCAAGATAGCAAATATATAGTCTAATTAAGTGACTTGTAATATTTATTACGTTAGAAAGAGAAGAAACAAAAAGAAAACAGAAACACTTGAGTTTTTTAAAAATTACTAAACACTTGACTTTAATTTTTATTAATGTAATTAGTTATTTAACAAAATAAACTATCTCATCAGTTACACATTAAGTTACACATATGCGTAAATTTAAGTTCATTGCTGACAGTTGATTTGAATATCCGGAGAAAATGTCCATCTCTAGATTATACCTTTCTTTGAGAATTATTCCAAACTCTTTCATATCTCCGAGATATCTTCGGATTAATCAAAAAATAAAAAAAAAACTTTTTTAAAAGAAAAGTTTATTCTAAAATAACAATTCTAAGAATATCAAAGTCGACTTGTAATAATTATTCTGTTAGGGAAAAAAATGAATAGATAGAACCATCTTTATTTTGGCAGTCATGGTAAGTCATACATGGATTTGGCTGAGAAAATAAACGATTCAGCTTTTTTTCCCTTTGTTGGATGAAGAGAAAGAGAGCGTAAAAAAGGTCAAAAGATTGTACAAGTTGGAGACGCAGTTGATCAAGAAGATGATGTCTACTCTCTGTTGTCCGTTGTTGTACTTTCAGGTGCATCCGTTACATCGAGTTCTCCTCCTCCAGAGACTTGATGTGGTGCTTGTGATTCTGATGAAAACAAAAAACCACAACACAAAACCTTTTTCAACCAATTTTTAAATAAATAATCAATCAATTCTTCATATAGAATTTTTATTTTTGGTCGACCCTCTGCAAACAAGTTTGGATAATTGCTTAAATAGAGAGTGGTCCCTTCTCCCTTGTGAGTTGTGACTAGATCTTGAGAATCAATAAAATAAAAAGGGTGGCAGAAATTCACATGCAATACTATTGGTTTATGCATATTGCATACACATACTCGTGTATATATAAACATGTATGACCCATGATGGACGGTAGACAGATGTGAGGGAACAAAAAAAAATATAGACAGCTCAGTTCACATGACATTACGCAATTACATATATATCCCATGTGCCGAATCATTCACTCTCTTTTTGTGATATTCCATTTAATCTTCCGTACTCTTAAATATGCATGATCTCATAAGCAATTTCGTTTTTATGTTCTTACAATACGATTTAGTACTTAGTGGACTTGGATCATGGTTCGATGATGAAAGCATTTTCACACAGGACATGCATTGTGATATATATTGGACTACTTAATGACGTACCGGTTGAAGAAGATATTGGCTCATGCGAATGAGGGGCATTAGCGAAAGTAGTAGAAACCCCGAAATTGGATGGGTAGATTAGGTAAGAAGAGGCAGAAGTTAAGCGTTGTTGCTGTTGCTGCTGATGGTTAATACGATGACCATAATGGTGATGAGGATATGGTCTAGGGCTTGGAGCTTGGAGGTAATAATAAGGAGAATGCATGATGTTGGATGATGATGGTGATGTTGCTCCCCCGCCGTACATTTGTTGTTGGTAGTATTGTGCTTGTGCTTGTTGGAGTTGTGTGTTGTATAATGCCTGCATGTAATAGTTCAGTCCCAAAATTATTGTTTGCTAACATAAACAACACAATCACATTCATGATTTATGATTAACTTACACTTCTATAATTATCATTAATCTACATATTTCCGTACACAATTATAACCAATCTTTAAATTTTGTTTCTAGATACTTAGTTCTGGGGGATGAAGGATAAACTTATTTAAACAATAACAGATGGAAACAATATATAAGATGTATATATCATTGCATGTTTGTTATTGTACGTATATGTGTGTCATATAGAGAGATAAAGATAGAGAAAGAGAGACTGACTTGGTGGTACCCATATTCAGAATTGTAGGTGTACCTGAAAACAAAAATTTAATGACGCTAAACCAATTGGTATAAAGCACCAAAAGACCCCAACTTAACTATTTCACCTTGACAAATTTAGTTCACGCAAGACTTGCATATACTTTACATACACATGACATATTTCACTATTATTGTTCTATTGCGATGTTGGTCTGGCTAATCTACAATACAGTATGCTTTTTATTAGACAACTAGGTAGTCTGCTATAGCCATTTATATTATGAATATGATATTTACAGGCTGACTCCAACTTGTCCAAATTGAAGCATTAAACTCATCTTCTGTCTTTTACCATTTCCATAGCATTGGACCATTTCATTGTCTACTCAAAATTTATAAACTTCTGTACACCCTTTTGGGTTTAAATAAAGAAAATAAATCTATCAATTCTTAGTTTTTAAAGCATACCCGTACGAAGGATACATGAGCTGGGCAGTCGCAGCCTGTTGCAGCGGACCAGCCATTCCGGAATAGCCTGATTGTCCTCCGCCTTGATACTGACTAGGGCTTCCTCCTTGTCCTCTCCCTGTGCCATCAAAGAGTAATCATAATAATTTTACATTATTGAAAATGTAGCATTTTTTCCTTGTGAGCATCACAGAAATTTCAATTACAAAAATATGAAAATCTTATAAACTGATTAGTATCATCATCAACGATTATGAATGCTGATCATTTTGGCAAAAAATGATGAAATTACATTATGAAAACATTATAGTATTATACTATTGACAATCGCATGAATGTTTGTTAACTTTCGAAAACTAAATATAGATTATATAATCCAGCCAAAATGGATTAAAAAGAAAAAAAAATAGACCGATGAGATAACGATCGACACATTCAAGATATAAAATGAGTACACGAACCTCGAGGCGTCGATGGTCGGGGCTGTCCAAAAGACGCAATATTACAATTTGCCTTTCTTCCATCAATCACGGGATTTGGATCGGCTACTGCCCTCGTCGCTGACTCCGGCTCTCGAAACGTGACCTAGACCACCAAGATGATGACGTCGCATGCTTTGAGATACAATTATAATAGTTGAGATAAAAATGAAACAAGAAAAATGGATTAACTTACGAAACCATAGCCTTTAGATTTGCAGGTGATCTTATCGGTGATGATGACTGCTTCAAGAATCTCACCGAACTGCTCGAAGTAACGACGCATTTCCTCGGTCGGAGTCTCCCATGCTAAGCCTCCGACGAACACTTTTGTGAAGGTCGTGTCTCCGAACGGCGATCGGTAGTAGCTCGTATTTGAAGACATCTATTATACTATATGATATATAACTAACTGTTTTGATTGTTGATGATGATGGTTTGTGATGATATATACCAATAACAAAAAATGATAAATAAAGTTAAATGAATGAATATATGAAAATGGGGTCTGTCTAATTAAAACATCAGCCAAGAAATGAAAATAAGAAAAGATTGTATATGAGGGAAAGCTAGCTTCTTTTATATCATCAAATGCCAACGACTTTTACATTTTCTCTCTTTATTTTTTACAACTCGTAAACAAAACGCTGCCGTATTGCCTCTCTGACCCTACACTTGCGAGGAGAAAGAGAGAGAGAATCGTCACTTGGTTTTAGTTTTTTTCTTTGGGGTTTTGTAGAAGAGTGACAAGACAAGCACTGAGTATGTCTTCGCTGTCTATAATTTTTTGCCAGGTTTTAACATTATAACTCTTCCACAACTTTTATCTCATCATCCATTAAAATATCGGAAATATCTTAGATGATGTCTTTTTAATTAATTAGATAATGGCTCTGGTAGATAATCAGTAACTTGAGAGATGATACAGAGTTCCAGGATTTTTACTTCGCAATGTTAGAGTCAACAATAAATATTATTAAACTATTTTGCAGTTTTCAAAACTATATATATTTTAATGAAAAAAATATCATTAAATCATGAACTTTCAAATTTGGTTGAAATAAAACATCAACTTTCCGGTAAACCAAAAAAACACTCAATTTTTATTGACGAGCCATTTTAATCATAAACTTTCGTTGACCATATCACTTTAGGCATATCGTTAGTCAACGGTTATAGTTGACTAACAATATGCCTAAAATGGCTTTTAAAGTTGATGTCTTTTTTGGCACAAATATAAATCAACAATTTTTTTCAAAAAAATTAGAAATTTGATTTTAGAATAAATTATTTAGTAACAATTAATTCTTATACATAAAATTATTGAATAAATAAAAATAAATGTTTTTCATTATTTTCTTCAAAATAGTATGTAAATAATTTCTATTTATATTCTAAAATAGTTAGTTAACATATCATTAGTTAATATTTTATTAAATATTTATAATAAATTTTGTAATTATTTACGATATTTATATCACTTTTGTAACTATTCATATAGTCCTAATTGGATTATGATTCATAATTTTTTATTGTTTGTAAAATATTAATATATTCTTTATTCTCACAAGAATAAAACTAATGGTATTCTAATTATGTAGCAATATTTTGGATCTTAATAATTTTTGGTGAAATTTATTTTTAATTAAAATGCAGAAGGAATCTTGTATCACATTTATAGGAATTTTATAAAAATTGGATAATTCTTTTGTTTGAGCATAAAAGTTGAATTAACACTTCTCTAACAAATTTTTTACCGTACTATTATAAAACATAATCACAATAAGATTATATGAAAATTACGAAAAATTGATTGTAGAATAAATTATTTAGTAACAATTAATTCTTATACATAAAATTATTGAATAAATAAAAATAAATGTTTTTCATTATTTTCTTCAAAATAGTATGTAAATAATTTCTATTTATATTCTAAAATAGTTAGTTAACATATCATTAGTTAATATTTTATTAAATATTTATAATAAATTTTGTAATTATTTACGATATTTATATCACTTTTGTAACTATTCATATAGTCCTAATTGGATTATGATTCATAATTTTTTATTGTTTGTAAAATATTAATATATTCTTTATTCTCACAAGAATAAAACTAATGGTATTCTAATTATGTAGCAATATTTTGGATCTTAATAATTTTTGGTGAAATTTATTTTTAATTAAAATGCAGAAGGAATCTTGTATCACATTTATAGGAATTTTATAAAAAATTCGGATAATTCTTTTTGTTTGAGCATAAAAAGTTGAATTAACACTTCTCTAACAAATTTTTTTACCGTACTATTATAAAACATAATCACAATAAGATTATATGAAAAATTACGAAAAATTGATTGTAGATAATTATAAAAGTTCTTGATAATTATTTATAACTAAATTCTTAATTAGTCATAAGTTAAATAATTATTTTAAAATATAAATGAAAATTATATAAATGTTTACTTTGATAAAATGAAAAAATTTATATTTTTGGTTTGTTATTTCTTATTTTATTATTAGTGTTATAGTTGTTAAATATATATTTTCAATATTTAAAATTTAAGATTTTGAAAAAAAATTGTTGATTTATATTTGTGCCAAAAAATATCAATTTTAAAAGCATTTTAGGCATACTGTTAGTCAACTATAACCGTTGACTAACAATATGCCTAAAATGATATGATCAACGGAAGTTTATGATTAAAATGACTTGTCAATAAAAGTTGAGTATTTTTTGCTTACGGAAAGTTGATGCTTATTTCAACCAAATTTGAAAATTGATGATTTAAATGACATTTTTTCTATATTTTAATGAAAAAATATCATTAAATCATGAACTTTCAAATTTGGTTGAAATAAAACATCAACTTTCGGTAAACCAAAAACACTCAATTTTTATTGACGAGCCATTTTAATCATAAACTTTCGTTGACCATATCACTTTAGGCATATCGTTAGTCAACGGTTATAGTTGACTAACAATATGCCTAAAATGGCTTTTAAAGTTGATGTCTTTTTGGCACAAATATAAATCAACAATTTTTTTCCAAAAAATTAGAAATTTGATTTTAGAATAAATTATTTAGTAACAATTAATTCTTATACATAAAATTATTGAATAAATAAAAATAAATGTTTTTCATTATTTTCTTCAAAATAGTATGTAAATAATTTCTATTTATATTCTAAAATAGTTAGTTAACATATCATTAGTTAATATTTTATTAAATATTTATAATAAATTTTGTAATTATTTACGATATTTATATCACTTTTGTAACTATTCATATAGTCCTAATTGGATTATGATTCATAATTTTTTATTGTTTGTAAAATATTAATATATTCTTTATTCTCACAAGAATAAAACTAATGGTATTCTAATTATGTAGCAATATTTTGGATCTTAATAATTTTTGGTGAAATTTATTTTTAATTAAAATGCAGAAGGAATCTTGTATCACATTTATAGGAATTTTATAAAAAATTCGGATAATTCTTTTTGTTTGAGCATAAAAAGTTGAATTAACACTTCTCTAACAAATTTTTTTACCGTACTATTATAAAACATAATCACAATAAGATTATATGAAAAATTACGAAAAATTGATTGTAGATAATTATAAAAGTTCTTGATAATTATTTATAACTAAATTCTTAATTAGTCATAAGTTAAATAATTATTTTAAAATATAAATGAAAATTATATAAATGTTTACTTTGATAAAATGAAAAAATTTATATTTTTGGTTTGTTATTTCTTATTTTATTATTAGTGTTATAGTTGTTAAATATATATTTTCAATATTTAAAATTTAAGATTTTGAAAAAAAATTGTTGATTTATATTTGTGCCAAAAAATATCAATTTTAAAAGCATTTTAGGCATACTGTTAGTCAACTATAACCGTTGACTAACAATATGCCTAAAATGATATGATCAACGGAAGTTTATGATTAAAATGACTTGTCAATAAAAGTTGAGTATTTTTTTGCTTACCGGAAAGTTGATGCTTATTTCAACCAAATTTGAAAATTGATGATTTAAATGACATTTTTTTCTATATTTTAATGATTTTGTCTTATTATTTGGCATATTCTTTGGCGAGGTTACCATATAGTGTTAGAATAATACATGTTTAAGTCAAAATCCATATAACAAACATTTATATTATCTATTCTATATACAGACAAATTCTATGTACAGATACAGTATTACTAAAAGTCTACAATGCTATTTTTAAATAGATTAACCGTTATAATACGATATTATCGTTCATAACCATGTTCTCTGTTGGGTTGGTTGATCCCTTGTTTCTCTTACTTGTGTTGGGATCTGTATAACTCTACTCCCTTTGTTGGATTGGTTCAGTAATCCAATTTATTTATTTTCGTGAAGGATATATATATATATATATATATATATATGTGTGTCCAAAATTCTAAATGTCTTACACCTTGAATAATGAAAACTCATATTCCCTTATTAGATCCAGGCTAAGCACTACTCATCTCCAATATACTTTATTATTTCCTCTTCTAAAATAGAGGAACTCTATAATAGAAATGTAATTTGTTTCAATGTATTTCCTTAAAATAGCAATATCCAATTATAGATTAAAAATAGAGAAATGTTGTTTCTTTCTCTGTTAATAGAGGGAAAAATAGAAATTTCTGTTACAAAAGAAAAAAATAGAAATGAATTAAAACAATATTTCATCTTTAAATGCTAGAGGTGAAGACTGAAGATATCAATAGGTTACAGATGTTCTTAAGTGTTAAAAACATTTGGACAATTTCATTAAGTAATTATGTAAATCCCAATCATATACCAAGAAAATGTAAAGCAAGTACTGTGTGTATCGAATTTTAGATAAGTACTCGTGATGATTACGCCGATCGGATTAATTAGTTATAACAATTCATGATTAGTGGTGGAAGTCCATGTCCATCTGATGCAGAGATTTCTCATCTCTCGTTTTCACTATTTGACTAAATAATATTTTTTTTAAAAAAATAGTATGCTATAAAGATCCCATAAAAATATGGATATAGAGTCATAGACAATATAAAAAAATCTTCTACATCAACCACTTTGTTTTATTAGTGCCAGGCGTAACATTAATTCTAGAGTTTGATACGAATCAGCTATTAGCATATACGCTGTATCATAGATTTGATTACGTAAATCTCGTCAGTTTCCATATTCTCTCGTTGTATTGATTTGAGTATATCTTGATGACTTGCTCATCACTCCATTGTACCTGTATATAAGCGATTGCTTATTGTTAATAAAACTCAAGCTGAATACAAAACCTACATGGTATCAGAGCCCGATCCGAACAATCCAACCCGACCCATTATCGATCCAGCCCAAAGTCAGTCCATCTACCGTCATGATGTGACTATTTAATTATGGCGGATTTGAATTCTGATTTACGTAAACTGAATAATCTACGTTTTATCGATACATGATCATGATTTCAAACTGTTTATTTTTCCTATATAAATTCTGATCTAATGATTTACTTTGTGCTTTCCTTTCCTTATTTCTATCATCTCCATTATCCATTTTCATATCAACGGGTAGGGTTCATCATATTCTTTTTGCAGCAATTCAAAGCTTTTATTATTTATCACATGGATTAATATTTAGAAATCCATTATCGACAAGATTTTAGATCGATACAGTGGAATTATGGCAAGATACGGGTACATTGATTTTGAAGAGATTCTATTTTTGATTATTACAATATAACTTAGAAACTTTCTCAATCTAATGATTTACATAATCAAAAAAATTCTCTTGAAAAGTCCATGACTACACTCACACGCAGTGAATTTTCAGTCCGTCAAAGGGGACAAATGGAAGCATCAGGTTTTGGCATGGCAGAAAAGGTTTTACCTATTTTTTACTCCTTAGTATTTGTTGCTTAATTAATGTTTCTTTTGTTGAATCAATTACTTTTCAGTAATCACCACTTCAATTGAGTTTGACCATAAAACTATGACGGACGTATCATGGAGCTTTTTCTTTCTAAATACAAAGGTGAATTTACTTTAAGTAGCTGGAATTTAATCAATTAGTACTGGATAATTCATTATAGCTCAGTAAAAATCAAAGAAATGTTGTAATTTTGATTTTATAAATTCAACAAACTATTAAAATAAAAATTATGAGTTAATTATGTTCAAATGTTTGCTTTATAAAAATATATGTTAGGTAAATTAACATAAAATGTCGATGATCTCTTATTGAATAATAAATATTTAAACTACAAACATGTATCATTTTATAATAATATGTTAATTTTTTACCACTTCTTTTTTTTGTTGAAATGTTAACCTTATAACAACAAAAAGGTTTGTACAAACTCATGATCCTAAACTAGGGGATCAGAAGAAGTAAGAACAATGGAAGGATTTCCGAGCACAAGAATGCTCTGCTTTTGTTTGGGAAAAAGAAACATAAGTGACATGACAGAAGCCCAAGCTCATCCTCCTCTCTTTCGCTGATGCTGATGCAGTGATGCTAAGGCAACACTGTCTTAGTATTCCATCTACTCAATCCTTCATTTGTAGCCCCATCTTGGCGTCCAACTGCAGTCTGCAACAAGCGGTTCGCATTTCGCGATGAACAGTCGGCGATGTGCAGTAGTGTGGAGAATGAAGATGGCGCTGTCCATTTCTTTCACGCCAGTACCAATAAATATCCATTTCTTTCACACCAGCACGATAAATTGAGCCTTGGAAAGTCATCTTTACTAGGCGTGCATCCAACTTAGAAAGTCATTGCTCACGATACTTGAAGCGTCTGAGTCGGTCGGGATTTATGCGACTAACAGGAATGGATTCATCGGTGTTGTCCAAGCGGTATAGGTGAAAGGGCGGTGAAAAGGTGATCGCGAGTTTCATCCAGCTCTACCTGATAAAAAATCTGCGTTTGACCCCATATCTCATTCTATCTCCGTGTCGGTCTATTCCTACAAGCTAGCCAGTGATGAGCGCCTCACGAGGAGAGCTTGAGGAAACCAGCGATTTTGAACCACTTTACTACAGCATGATTTGATCGGCTGCTCCGGTATCTTTGATGCAAATTTCTCTTCATATTGTCCACCTTTGGAGAATACGATCACAGCCAGCCTCAGTGCGGGAGGGGTACACATTGAATTTTCTCGATGATCTCTTGCATAACTTCGACCACGACACCTCCGAAGTTTCCACCACGAGCATCGTAGCATCTGCTACTTTAGTTTGGTTAATTCGACCATTTGACATTCTCATGAATGAATGGTTGGAAATCACACCATATATCATCGAAGTAAGTGCTAGCTCCATCCTTTAAGTCAATCTTGAAGAAAGTAGCGCGACATCCCTCAACTTCAAAAGCTTTAACCACATCCAAGAGCCACATGTTGTTGTTGGTGAGATATCCGAAAAGAAGATCCCGATGAGATCTTGATAAACCCAAGATACCCAAAGAAATTTTTCCTTGAAAGAATCATCCATATAAGCTTAAGTAGAAAACCATTGATGTATCCCTCGGTTTCGAATACGATCCTCCTTCCTTTTAGGCACACAAATAGTAAAAAGAATTATATTAACAAGGTTATATAAATGTTAATGTAGTTGTAATGCCTATATATGTGCAGTGAAGAGAAAAGAATTGAGAAATATGAAAATATCACATGAAATGAGCAGAGAAACAGCTTTTACATAGTCCCCCGCACGCATGCACGCACCCAATAACTACATCCTTCTTTTTAACCCCTTTTGGCTTTTGCTCTTCTTTTCTTTATATGCAAACTAGGAGTATTATTAAACCCCACAATCTTTAATCTATATCACTCCCCTAGGCATTTTAAAATTATTGCTTCTATTAAGAAGTACCATACTATTATATAAATAACCTAATGTTTTCATTAGTCTTGGATGGTTTTAATAATCAAATTAATTATTTGAAAATGGCCGATGAATGAGTTAAATTTACATGAAAATGTTGGTTGATGACAACATTTGTTTGGTCAGCCAATAGATATATTTAAAAGAAAGTGGGGCCATTTTGCCAGCATGGTAAAGAGGAGATAGCTGGAGTAGAGTTTAAAGAAGAAACAGAAGAGAATCCGTGAACTGGCAGATCCCTCCACGTTGATCGATCCTCCTGTCATTCTTCACAAGATAAGAGAAAAAAGAAAATGAAAATATACCCGTAACGCAGAGTAGTTTATGTTAGAACCGTTGATGTGTTAATACATATTGGTGTAGTGTATGCTATTGATAGAAAAATAATGTGCACGCGTATTCTTTTTTTTGGTTGATCGTACAAAAGTTACTCCAAGCAATCGGATCTCTTCAGTCCCGTGGTCTACGTAGCTTAACACTTGCAAATTTGCAATCCATCGTAATATAAAACCTTGCTGTTTGAACAATTTATTAACAAAAAGAAAAATATTAAGTCACAAAAACGCTAAACGAAAAGTAACAACAAAGGGGTGGTGGCGCAGTTGGCTAGCGCGTAGGTCTCATAGCTACTGAGTGATCCTGAGGTCGAGAGTAATATCTTTTGTCCGTTGTAGTCCAAAATTGAGTGCTAAAGATTTCCACAATAAGGCCATTGACGTTACGTGGGACGGAAACCATCATTAATGCATCATTTATATACTAAAGCACAAGTCACATGACCAACAAAATTTTGACACATAGAATATATTTAAATTTTTTTACAAAAATCACAAATGTCAAAAAAAATATGAATACAGTTTCGTCTTTTAACAGATTTCTATGTATTGTTTTTGTTATTTTTATATAAAATCTCCCTAATATTTCTCGGCAACTATGCCCACGATCTCACTGAAACCGTTACAATAAATTCAACCTGATCTCTTATTGCACATAAATTCCTAAGTTCTGTGCAGAGGCTCCAATGACTCTCTCCGAAAGTGTGATAACATTTCAATTTCTAACTAGATAGATCAAAACTTTCAACGTTACACTGCCGAGATCAGCATAGTCTCTTGCTATGGCTGACGGAGACAAATTGCACAGGATAATTGGCTGATGGAAGTTAGTGAGACTTGAGATGTCCAAACTCTTTATGTTCTAAACATAATTTTCTTTATGTTGATTTTTGTTTTTTCACAATTCTTTTTCTTCTAATCTTCTTATAACCTTTTTCCTTTTTCAGATGTTGGCAGAAGCTACATGTTTCAAAATGAAAAAAGTGACGCGAACAAATTAGGTCAATAACATTTTTTTTAACAACGCTCAATAACATTTCAAAATGGACTAAATCTATTATCGATTTGCTGGAATATATATACTTTATTTATTGTGCTTGTGATAATCAGGGAACGAGAGTTAGAGAGACTCCTATGGGGGAGCACAAGCACAAGGCCCCTAACTTTAGAAGCACCACAAGAAACGAAAAAAAAAGAGAGTAAAATTTGTTGATACGTAGAACGTAACAAATGGGATAAAGAAACTCGGATGGTAGGGAAACGAGAAAGATTCATGTCTACTCTCTAGAGCTGTAGAGCAAGACCTAATCTGATGAGGTTAGTCTTCCTTTTTTTATTTGCATGTTTATTTTCTTATAGAAATGTGGTGAAATTATTTTTGTTTACTCTCGGATCAAAATATATAGTTATATACATTTTGTTGTTATTTTTATATAATGTTAACAAAATTTGTAGATTCTCACTAAACAAAAAAGGTGGAATAAGTATTCACTGAGAATGATACAAAAGAAATGACGAAAGAAAACAAAAGCAGATTTGGAAGAAGAAAAGAAAAACAACAAAGATTGGTATTTTAGTTTTCTCTGTACAAGAGAATGCTTTCTCTCAATTTTTTTTCATTCGTTATGATTATTTTGTTTTGAAAATACGATCAATAATTTACAGTTTGAGTTCATATTGAATTGTTGTAAGATATAAACATAAAATTTATTCCCGTGCAATGCACGGGAGACAATACTAGTCATCATTAAATGGGAAATTTTTGGTCATTTTGACGCCTAAGAGAATGTCTATTGGTAAAACTCACTTAAAATTCTTAGTGTATTTATAACTCTTAAAAATATCACCATTTTAGTTGTCCAAGAAAAAGAGAAGAAAGAAAGAAAGAAAGAAAGAAAAAAGAGAAAGAAACGAGATGAAGGAGATCACTTCTCCTCTCTCCAATGTTTTTGTGACACCTAGGCATAAGAGTATCCGCAATGCTTAAGGAGGAGTACTTGGGGAAAAAATAATTAAATAATCAACCGACCCCACCAAAAGTTAATGATTCATTTCCGAAAATCCTTAAATAAGGATTCATTCTTAGTGAATACTTACACTATTTGCGGGTCCACACGAGACGTGGTGACCTGCGATTGGTTCATTTTTAATTTTTTATTTTTTTATTTTATAAATCTAAAAAAGAAAAAAAATAATAATTAAAAAATTAAATTCTAAAGATTCCAATGGATAACACCATTGCGGATGCTATAAGAGCCGTGTCTTTATGTGCTTAGTTAAGGTACGTATTTTACTTTAGTGGCTGTTTTGTTCTTTTTTTTTTAAATCAAAATTAAGCAAAGATCTTGCTCTAAGAGCTGGCGATAAACGTGCTCTAAGAGCAGCCACATTAGAGTATCAATTGGGGTTCATGGGTGTGGTTTCCTAGGCCCGATAAGCAAAAATAAATAAGAAAATGGGCTAATATTGGTGATCCGGTATCACGGAAGTGAACCCGTTTGATACCGGTTCAAGCCACGCGTCAAGCAGCCATTTGTATCGCCTGGGTTGACGACGACGAAACACGGGTTGCTCGTGTGTGAAATCATTTTCCCCTCTTTCCGAATAAACTAGGGTTTCAGAGTGTCTGAGGCGATTCGCGTGGACGACGATCGCCTCCACGATTCTCCATCAAATCGACGACGACCTGTCTCCTCGGCGAACCCAGGTGAGTTTCAAGACGATTGAACGGTTTAAATAAAGCGATTTTGGTGTTTCAAATCGATTTGGGGTTTCGAAATCGATTTGGGGTTTCAAATCGCCGGGGCTTTCTTTGTAGGGTTCTTAAATCGATTAGGGGTTCCGTTTAATTGTTCTTAATCTCATGAGGATCGATTTAGGGTTTCGATCTCCACTGGGGTTTTGTAAATATGTTTCAAATCGTTATGTTCTAATCAATAGTCGGTTCTGGTACAGATGGATCCCTCGGAAGAGAGAAGAGATATGAAGAGGCATAAGGAGTCCATAGAGATGCTAAGATACGTATGCGATTCAGAATACGGGATTCCTAAAGGGTGTCTGTGTGGGGGGAGAATCATTCACGAGGTTTGGGAGAAGGATGATTACGACACTCAGCCTGGGAAGCGTTATTTCACATGCAAAAACTACGAGGTAAGTGTCAATCGAACTCATATCTAGGTACTAATGTCGCAGTTTGTTGATTCTGAGTTTTGCTTTGTTTTACCCAAGGCTGATGGGTTCCATTATCGTCAGCCTTGGGTGGTTGGTGTCCAGGAGGAAATCGAACTGCTGACTAACCGGGTGGTGGAGGCTGAGCAGGGGATGAAGGCTTTATCAAATCTCAATAATCGATGCGCATTAATCGGAGGTAAGTGTATTTTACTTTTCATTGTCTCATACGATCTTTTATGTCACTAACACATTTCATTTCTATGTGCGGGGACAGGTTAAATTACTGAGCAGGTTCATAACCTCATTCGCAGTCGGTCACCGGAGAACGTCTGCTTTGATTGAAAACCAAAGGTATTACTTGAACCTGTATTTCTAAATGTTGTAGCTAGTAACTTATGAATTGTCTGTGTGAATGTATCCGTGTGAATGGGGTTAACTACATTGATCTAGAACTGGTAGAGAACAAGTAGCCGTAGACAACACTTGACTAGAACTAGTACAACTAGTTATGACTTAGTTATAGATATTAGACTAAAGTTAACTAAATTTCATTAATTATGTTGGTTGGTTGCTGTGATTCTTGTCCGTCTTAAATCTACGGTTTGATGGGTAATGAATGCTATTAAACTTTAAGTTGTTGTGAAATTAACTATTGCTAGTGAATGCTTCTATGAAAACTAGTTTAAAACAAATCAAGATCCAGTTAAAATAAACACAAACACTTCGAAAACACAAACGAAAACCACAATGAATCCTCTCTCTCAAAACCAGCCTGGTTACGTTAACATGTTAACTTCCCGACCCGCAAGCTGAAGACTTAGGGTCTTGAGGTTACACTCTCCCAAAACCCTGCGGATGCGTTAACATGTTAGGGTCTGCGAGAGGTTCCTCTGTCCCAAAACTTTAACGCTTATGTTCCTCTGTCCCAAAACCAACCCGGTCTCCCGAGGTTCCTCTCCCAAAACCAACCCGGTCTTCTCGAAACCTAAACCCTAGAAAGGAGAAAGTGGTCTCCAAAAGAAGACATTGTCTGATCGTGCTTGGTTAAACACCAGCAAGGATCCCATAGTGAGTAACGAAGCGAAGCGAGGGCCTTTGGAAGAGGATCGAGGAATATTACAATTCAAGCCCTCGTTAAGCGGCTTTGCTACTAGAGATTTCAGTCGGTGTAAGCAGAGGTGGGGAGAATAAATGCCGAGGTCGGAAGTTTGTGGGAAGCTATGAGGCTGCTTTGAAGGAGCAATCTAGTGGACAAAATGAGAATGATGTCATGAAGGCTGCCCATGACATCTACTTAAATGACCAAGGGTGCAAGTTCACTGCGAGAACATGCCCGGAGAGAACTCGAGGTTTGATCAGAAATGGAAATCACACTCGTCTCGGTGCAAAGGAGAAAGGGAAGGAAGCTGCGGACAAGGTGCCTGACTCGGAAGAGGTAAGGCCTCCAGTGTGAAGGCTTGCAAAGCAGCCAAACGCAAGAAGCATGGTAAAGAAGCAGCGTATGATCAATTGGAGAGCATGCTAGAGGTGAAAGAGAAGATCTCAAACGAGACTTCTTGGCGTCTCCTTGCCCACAAAGAACCATTGTCTGATTTAGAAGTCTCTAAAGAACAAACTAGTGTCTGAAATGCTCTAATCTGGTCCGTGGGTTAAGTTGATTTGATCGATCTTGGCTGCTTTACTTGATATATTTATGATTTCTAGTTTCTTGATATATTAACTTACTTGTTCTCAATTTTTTGTGCAGGTCACGGGTTGTACTTGTCTACTAGCTTCTCGGTTGTACTTGTCTACTAGCTGTTTGTGTCACGGATTGTATGTTTTATCCACGGCCAAGTGCATTATTTTGTTTGTTTGTGCACTTGTTTTATCAGTCACGGGAAAGTGTAGTGTCATGGTTGTCATGGTACTATCTACACTTGTTTTTTCAGTCCGCGGTAGTCATGGTTGTAATCTCTTGAACTTTATAAATATTGTATCTCTTGAATGCTTTCTGATATGTTTGATATATTTGTCTCTCTATTTCTCTGGTTTAAATTGTATATCAAAGACAACCTCTATCTCTCAACTTCTATGTTATGAAGATAAAATGAAACTGTCTTCTTCTTCACTTCTTCTTCTTCTTCAACTGCTTCATGTGAAGCATCTAAAGTTTGATCGACAGCCTGCTTCTTCTTCACAGAAACTTCTTCTTCACTTCATTTCACTTCTGCTTCCCAATAGAATTGTCTTCCAAATACTTCACTTCCTCATCACAGGTCTATTCTTCCTCCTCAAATGACTTAAGAAACACAATCAAATTTTTACAAAACAAACTTATCAAATTGTCTTCAATTTTTTTTTTAAAAACAAACTTATCAAATTTGTTTGGATTTATTTACTTTAAAAAGACTTATCAAATAGTCTTGAAATTATTTTGAAAAACAAACTTATCAGATTTGTTTGGATTTATTTATTTTAAAAAGACTTATCAAATTGTCTTGAATTTATTTATTTTAAAAAGACTTATCAAATTGTCTTGAATTTTTTTTTAAAAAACAAACTTATCAAATTTGTCTTGAATTTAATTATTTTAAAAAGACTTATCAAATAGTCTTGAATTTATTTTGAAAAACAAACTTATCAGATTTGTTTGGATTTATTTATTTTAAAAAGACTTATCAAATTGTCTTGAATTTATTTATTTTAAACAAAATTATCAAATTGTATGTTTTTATTTATTTTAAACAAACTTATCAATGTTGCAGATAACTAGATTCAATGTCTTCCTCATCCTCTAGTGGCATAGATGAAGCTCTTGAAGAAATGGTCGAGGAACAATTTGAGGAAACCTTCGAGTCAATAGTTAATGGTCAAGAAAACAACTCGAACAGACGAGCTTATATCGAAAGATTTCGGGAAGATGGCCACACTCAACTTTGGAACGACTATTTCAGGGAACATGCTACATACTTACCGGCCATGTTTAGGCGACGTTTTCGAATGAACAAGCCATTGTTCCTTTCCATTGTCGATCGCCTAAGAAATGAAATTACGTACTTTCAGCAAAGAAGAAATGCTCACGGAAGGTACGGGCTATCTACACTTCGAAGTGTACAGCAGCTATCATTATCTTGGCGTATGGTCAATCCGGAGATCACGTGAATGAATATCTCCGACTTGGTGAAAGTCTTGCACTTTTATGTTTGGATAATTTCACTACAGCGATAATACAATTGTTTGGAGATGAGTATCTAAGAAGACCTACGGCTGATGATCTTCAACGATTACTCGATATGGGTGAGGTACGCGGGTTTCCAGGGATGGTAGGCAGCATCGACTGTATGCATTGGGAGTGGAAAAGCCCAACTGACTTGGAGAGGACGGTACACCGTGGTTCGTGAAAGCCCACAATTATCTTAGAAGCGGTGGCATCACAGGATCTATGGATATGGCACGCATTTTTCGGACTTCCAGGTACCCTCAACGATATTAATGTTCTTGAACGGTCACCAGTTTTTGATGACATTGTACAAGGTCGAGCTCCGAAAGTTAATTTCAAGGTCAACAACCACAATTATCGTATGGCGTACTACCTTAGCGATGGAATTTATCCGAAATGGTCAACATTTATCCAATCAATCTCACTTCCTCAAGGTCCTAAAGCGGAGCTATTTGCTCAACATCAAGAAGCCGAAAAGATGTCGAACGTGCTTTGGAGTTTTGCAATCGAGGTTTGCAATAGTTAAAAATCCAGCTACTATGGGACAAGGAAAAGTTAGGAAGGATTATGAGAACTTGTGTCATCTTGCACAACATAATAGTCGAGGACTAACGACATGGATACACTCATGTGATACACATGAATTCGATTCGGAGAGTCAGCGAAGTTCGGGTTGATGATATCACCGCCACGAAAGCCTTTCTAATATCGGTCAAATCGTGGCATTCGAATCAAATTCGGGATCAACAATTACATAATCGTTTGAAAGCCGATTTAGTTGAAAATATATGACAAAAATTTGGTAATGTACAAGAATAATCTTTGTATGTTTATGATTTCTTAATGTATTAAATAGTTAAAAAAAAATTTAAAAATTTTAAGAACCTCATGTTCGGGTTCACTAATGGAAGAGCAAACTAAATAGAGGTTTATAACTATTCACGGTCCCACCTAAAATATATTAAAAAAATTCTATGAACCCCATGTGGGGGTTCTCTAATGTGGGTACTCTAAGTAGAGTCGGAAAAACTCATTACATATTGAGTAATTGACCCAACGAGATGGGCCTCTTCCTAGCCCATAATAACTATTTCGAGTGTCGCGATTTGCATTGGTATAACCGGTTTAATCAATAATTGGATAAAGCGAACCGGAAAGCGAGTCAGAACGAGCAATTAAAATTAAATGCTGTGTTGATCCGTCGTTTGCGGACGTGTTCACGGTGGTTACCTCCATGGACGGCGGAAACCTAGGGAACAACAACCGTGACCTCAACGGTGGCTCCGGAGACCGTCTATCCGCCGAATCCCTACCGTTAATCGATACACGGCTCTTATCCCAGTCAGAACTTCGCGCTCTCTCTCACTGCTCCTCCCTCTCCCCGTCTTCTTCGTCCTCTCTCGCTGGTTCCGCCGGCGGAGACGACGATTTGACGCCGAAAATCGATCGCTCCGTCTTCAACGAGTCCGCCGGGAGTCGGAAACAGACGTTCCTCCGCCTCCGCCTCGCGCGCCACCCTCCACCACCTCGGCCTCCTTCGCCGCAGCAACGCCAGAGCGACGATTTCTCCCGCGAAGAAGTAGCGTCGCTTCTCGGATCTCTGTTCTCCGTCGATCCGGCTCAGACGAAAGAAGAGGAAGAAGACGAAGGAGAGGATGAAGTCGAAGGTCAGCCGCTGATCTCGTTTCCGATCCGTAGTAACGGCATTGTGTATCAGAATCCGTATTTTGATTCTGTTCAGGGAATCTCCGGTGGCGAGATGAGAAAGAGGCCAGGGCGGCCGAGAAAGATTCTGAACCCTAGCGATGTAGGAATCAATCCAGGGAAGAGGAAGAGAGGTCGTCCTCCAAAGAATAGAGATGGTATCAACCAGGCGGTAGTGGAGGAGTTCAAGATCGAGGATAAGGAAGAGAGTGTGAACTTGGAGAATAGAGAAGGTACAGTGGTTGATCTGAATGCATTGGCTTGTGTTGGAGAAGATCCATATGGAGAGGAGCTGAGGAGGATCACGATGGGGTTGGTGACCAATGAAGAGTTGTTTGGTTTCTTGGAGGAGTTGAGTGGTGAATGGGTGAATGCTGGGAAAGTTGTGAAAGCTTGTGATTTTGGAGGATACTTGCCCGTAGGATGGAAACTTATACTCTGCATCAAAAAGCAAGTTAGCAGTGCCAGTGTGTGGCTGGCTTGTCACAGATACATCAGGTATAACAAATGCTGTTCAGCCTTTAGTTGTCTTCCCTGGGAACGAGTAGGTTTCTAGTTATGATTTGAACCTGAAGTTAGCTCTGAGATCTTTATAGTTATAGCAAAGAATAGCATTAGCTTTACCTTAAAGTATAGTCAGGAAACGTATATGATGGTGTGTTTCGGATTCTGCTACTAGACTTTTGACTGTTCTGTTTGTTGTCTTCTTGAACAATATGTTTAACAGTTTCTTATAACGAGTTTCTGTCTTCTTTGATGTTTTAGTGGTGATCACTTTTAGTTGATGATTATGAATATTCTCTTACTTTTTGGGTTTATTTTTGTTCACTGTATATACAGTCCTGATGGACAGGAGTTTGCAACCTGCAAGGCAGTATCCACATATCTGCAGTCTCTTCTCGAGTCCCGAAGCAATAACCAGCTCCATTCATTGCAATCTGACAGCAAGACTAGAGAACAACCAGTGATGGCTACTAGTGAATCTTTAGTAGGTAATTCTGATTCAATGGACTTTCCTGTAACGAACCAGAACCTTTTGAGTAAAAGAACCAGCAGCGAGGAGGTGTCTGATGAAGCGAGAAGCGCAGATAATGGAGACAACAATGAAGACGATATTAAGACAAGAGATGATAACATGGAGAATGTGGCGGTTCTATTGAACTCAGAAGCTCAATTTGGCCGTTCATCTTAACCGAGAAGCTTCAACAAAACCCGAGTTCATATGAACTAATTGATTTTCTCATTGTAGTTAAAAAAAAAAGATTTTGCGTTACATGCTTGGCGAAAGCATGTTTTAGCTGACAACAGGATAATCAAATTTGAAAGGTACATTGTACAAAACAATTGATAAAACCAGATTTTTTTCTTCATGTTGAAACAACAACTCAGCGAGTCCATTCAGTTAATGTTTCCGATTGTGGTTTAGGAAAGAACAAACCTGCTTGTCTTTCTCCCTTTGAGATTTGATGGGGTTTAATTGAACCATTATCTTTATTTGAGGTGCCTTATACATAAACGTGAAAGTTCTGAGGTTGTTTTTATAATTCTAAAAAGTTTAAGTTTTATGAGTTAGTTTGACTAAAGAAAAGTAGATCCGACGGGGCCCCGTATATTAGCAGTAGCAGCATCAGAGCCTTCCTAGGGTTACCCACTAATCTCCAAATCAGAATCGAGAGCATCCATTGTTTGTTTCAGAGAAGAAAGTAAGGCATGGAGACAGAGAGGGAAAAGCAGGTTTACTCGGCGAAGCTCTCCGAGCAAACCGAACGATACGATGGTATACTTTTTTTTTTCAAACGCTTCAGGAAACTCAGATCTTTCCAATGAATGTTTTGGTTCTGTATAGATCTACATAGAAAATCTGATTTTAACCCCCTCTTACCGATGTGACTGTTTCATGTTACTCTGATCTTCTTTGTGTTTAGAAAATTTTATCTTCTTACATAACTGAATCTCTTGAAAATGTTATAGATCTATGTTTTTCACTTTCTGTCTGAAACTTTTTCGAAACTGATTGATTTTCTTGAATCAGTTTTTCTTTGTTTAAATTTTTCTTTTTTCGATTTCTTGCTAAAAATTTTCAACCTTTGATGTAAAAAAGAATGAAACTTTCTTACCTGCATTTAGTTCTAGACTTCTAGTCATTGGATATGTCAAGATCTGATTGTTTGTTGTTGCAGAAATGGTTGAGGCGATGAAGAAAGTTGCTCAGATGGACGTGGAGCTCACCGTGGAAGAGAGAAACCTCGTATCCGTGGGTTACAAGAACGTGATTGGCGCGAGGAGAGCTTCGTGGAGGATACTGTCCTCCATCGAGCAGAAGGAAGAGTCCAAGGGGAACGAGGAGAATGTCAAGAGGATCCAGAATTACCGAAAGAGGGTTGAAGACGAGCTTGCCAAAGTTTGTAACGACATCTTGTCTGTCATTGACAAGCACCTCATTCCTTCCTCTACCGCTGTGGAGTCCTCTGTCTTTTTCTACAAGATGTGAGTCATCATCCTCTCTCCTCTAGCTTGTTTTAAGTAGAGAATGTGAGTAAGAGTGAAAGCTTCTGAGGTTAATCATGTTCTTTATTTGTGTAGGAAAGGAGATTACTATCGCTATCTTGCAGAGTTCAGTTCTGGTGCTGAACGTAAGGAAGCTGCAGATCAGTCTCTTGAAGCATACAAGGTTCCTTGATCATGTTTCTGTCTTTTGTTTTTTGTGTGTGATTTCTTCTTATATGGGAGAAAAAAACTGAACAATATGTTTGTGATTGCAGTCTGCTGTTGCTGCTGCAGAGGCTGGTTTGGCACCCACACATCCGGTTAGACTTGGCTTGGCACTGAACTTTTCGGTTTTCTACTATGAGATCTTAAACTCTCCTGAAAGGTTTGGTTTTCTTCACTTTATACAATTGAATCGGTGGTGTCTTTTCTTTAGCAGTCTGAAACTTATTTGTTGTTACAGTGCATGCCAATTGGCTAAGCAAGCATTCGACGATGCAATCGCTGAACTTGACAGCCTCAACGAGGAGTCATACAAGGACAGCACTCTTATCATGCAGCTGCTCAGAGACAATCTCACTTTGTGGACTTCAGACCTCCCCGAGGAAGGAGGTATGTCTTGATTGATAGAACGTTTCCACGGAATCAAATGAGCTTTTTGAATCTTGTTTGTTTCTTTAGCACTCACCCTCTTCTTTTTTTTTTGTTCTCTTAGAAGAGAAATCCAAAGGTGATGAGACTAAAGAAGAGGTATGAAAAGTCAGCTCTACTAAAAAAATCAAGCTACTTACATATTTTTTCATCATTTGGATTGAAAACTAGACACTCATGGAAACTACTTTGTTCATTGCAGAACTGAATCCTGTGTGTGAAGAGAAACGACGCTTGATGCATCCGAAGACAGCAAGTGTCGTTGCTCAGGAAAAATGTGTAATTTTTTATTTTATTTTATTGTCGTTCTTGATGATGTTTTCAGATACTTGACGTTCCACAACATACTACTGCGTGACTTCAAATGCTTGGTAGTTTGCTTCGTTGTTGTTGAATTGAGACCATGCATTTTGGGTTTTGCACACTTTTAACGAATTAAGAACCTTGATTGTTCAAATCAAATAAGTTCATTATTAAAAGTTTGAAGTAGTCATCTGTATGTAATAACTTTATACCTTTGTCACCGACCTTGTTTGAGTTCTTTCTCTTTATTATATCACGTCTTGCCTCAAAAGATTGTGTTCAATGAATCTATGAATACAGTATCAGTTATTTTTTCCTTTTTTCTTACAAAATATCAACTCGATTTCAAAAAGTTGACTTTTTCTAGGACCAACCCATCGATTCCAAAGAGTTGATCTTTTCTAGGACCAACCCGCTTGGAACCTGAAAGTGTACATTGAAGAATACAATTACGAGATCAAAAAGAGTTTAAAGTAGAAGGAATAAAACTAATGGAGCAAGAACTTAGAACGAATTTCTACTGTATTTGGAACATTTTTCGTTTGTAAAATCATGTGCATTAAAGCATATATACAAGAGGAACAATCAATCAACTGAGAGTTGCACACAACAATGACGAGCAATGTAAATAAAAAAGCAAATATATGTTTTAACATATGCAAACCTAATCCAAAGTACTTTCACATATTTAAATAAGAATCAATACTAATATTATATCCCGAAGATTTTGTAAATAACAAATCAACCAATAATAATAACAACCCCCACCAGTCACCAGTGTCCACCAACTAACTCTTTTTTTGTTCCGTCTTCTTAAACACACAATTTACACAACAGCGAACGTACATAAGCTATAGCCACAAGAAGCTGTGTCAGAAGTCGAAACTTTAGACCGGTTCAAACCGAACCACAATCACCAGAGTCGAAATCCAGTGAAACAAGCTTTGTGCAGTAATGAATCTTGATTGAAAATGGGGATTTTATTATATTAGGAACGAACCATCTCCCTCTAAATTCCAGAGTTTGTCATCTGAAACGGACTACGACACAAGATATGTCGTCTTTACTCTCTCTTCTCAATGCTTCAGCTGTTAGTTCCTTGGCCGCCTTCTGTGGATCTTTCACCCTTCTAACTATCTCCATTGCCTCTTCATTTGTCATCACCTGTTTTACATACATTCTCACAATCAGTATCACTCGAAAGCAAATAGTAATATCTATACAGAAGAATAAGAAGATGCCAGTAGAGTTACCTTCCAAATGCCATCACTTGCCAGGACAAGAATATCTGTCTGGCTATCTACATTAGCTTGTTTAATGTCAGGTTCTGAACTCAGATGTGTCTTAAGTCCCTTGTCTCCAAAGGCACGTGACACGGCTAACTGACCATTCACCCTAGGAACATCACCTATTAAAAAAATCACAACTCATTAGATAATGATCAAGAACGGTTAAAGCTAGTGTTTATCAAATTACTAGTATTTTACCTGGTAGATTGGATACAAATCCACCTCTATCCTCAATACTCGACCTTTCGGCACGAGGCTCATGATCTGTGCTCATCTGCATTGTCGTACCTCCTCGATAAAGAACAGCTCGTGAATCACCAACATTAGCTATCCACAACTTCCTCCCGTTGATCAGTATAGCAGTAACAGCCGTCGACCCGCCACGGCCCAAGTCAGAACTATTTGAAAGAATGGCCTGGTCTGTCTTCTCATAAGCTTTCAATATAGACCTCCGAGGATCCACCCAAAACTCTCCCTAAATAAACATATAATGATCAATACCATTAAACACAATCAGTTCCATGAGAAAAGACTCTTTTACTGAAAATGATCCTGGCCATTGTATCAGAGATCTCCAGTTTGAGTGACCACTGGAACGAACTAACTAGGATGAAACTAATATTAGGGCGGGGCCCGAACCCCCCTGTATTAAAAAAAATAAAATAATAATAATAATAATAAAAGATCTTTTACCTCCTTTAAGATGTTGGAGAAGAGGTGCTTCTGCAAGTAAGCAGGGACAGTATCACCCATATGACCATCATAAATAGCGAATAGCCCTAGTTCATGGTCTTGGATGTTGATGAAGTTAGCTACATGGTAATCCTCCATGGGATGGTTAGCTTTGCCTTTCACTAGACTAAACCCAAACTTGATCAAACCTTCATCACTTCTTCCTTTGCCTGATCTAGATGATGATTGTCCTCCCACAACCTTAAACCCACACAACAAACCAAGAAGATAAGAAACAGACAAAGGAGGAGCTATATCTTTTGATCTACTTCAAGAGGGTAAGACAAGATAAAAGTATATTATTACAGGAACACATGTCTCAAAAGGAAGAAGCTTTTTTACCTCGGAATCGGAAGTGAAGCAACAAAATTTTCCCATTATTTTTTTCTTCGATTAGATTGTAATGAACAAACAATCTGCAAAATTCACGAATTCAAAATCAAATAAAGGGTTTAATAATTGTTAAGTAAGATTGAAAAGAGGGGATTTTTTAACCTGGAGATGAAACCCTAATTTGTGTGTGTTTCAATCGGAGGTAGCAACGATATAATCCACGAAAGCCCTCTCTCTTCCGACAAAAGTCTTTGCTTCTCTTTCGTTTATGTCTTTTTCCCACGCGGAAAATTTTCTTTTTATTCAGTGAAGAAACAAATAAAGTTGGAGCTATCTGTATTTTCTTGACATTGCATTGGCGTGCTTCACAAATATTAAATCTCTGATTTATGCCCCATATTATGAAATTTTTATTTGTGACCCACAAAGACTTCCTTCTTGGCGTTAATTATTTATAAATCATTTAAGTATACACTACTAAACACATCTTTGAATTGTCTTTTTTTTTTTTTTTTCTTGCTTTGGTAATGATTTTATTAAGAAAAATTATGGAGCAAAAGAGTGGTCTGGTCAAAGAAAATTAAAAGGCTGCCATTTTAAATTGGTCTCATTGGCTATTTGGCAAGTTGAATACCTCAGCTTTCTCATTTATTTTGTCAATTTCTTAAAAATCCAAAAATCAGAATGTTACATGCCTTTTCACTATTCAGACATTGGTAATGTTCAAAACAGTATATCCATATTCCTAAGCTTTTTTTTTGTAACACTCCATATTCCTAAGCTAAAACTGGATAATAAGTACCAAATGAGATGGGATTTGGATAAAAGTAAATGTATGTTCTAGAGAAGAAGATATGATATGAACAAGTTTATTGGATTTGATGGCTTAAACGATTGCATTAAAGTTACATTTTGGTTCCGACTGGTAACCATCGCTTAATGGCGGAATGGCGGAAAAAATAATTAAGTTGTGGAAAAAATTAATTAAGCTGCGGAAAAATTTAAAATTTGCGCAACCGCAGAATACATATTAAATTGATTAAAGTAGTTTATATGGTATTTTCTTTATTATTACAAATAAATATCAGTAACTAAACTAATTATTATAAATATTAAAATGACTAAAATTTATTAAAAATACTTTACTTCTTGTTATAAATATTTAACTTATTTTCCAATACATTTTTAATAATAGATTGGTATTTTATAATACTATAAAAGATTGTAGTATAGTTTTATAATATTATAAAACAAATTATATTTTGTTTAAAATGATGTTATCATATAATTTAATATTATGAAAGTGTTGATTTTGTAAACAAGCAACTAAACCTCACTTTTCCACTTAATGTTAATTGTTTTTATATTTTTGTCCGCGAAAATGCAAACTTGTATTTTGACGTTTTTTTTGTCATTCCACAAATTTTGATGATTGGCAAAATACTTGTGGAATTACGTTTGAAACGTCATTCCACAATTTCGAAAGGTTACCAATCAAAACCTTTGCCTAAATGAACTGTGACGAATTAATATTTTAGAAATTTAAGGTATTAAAATGAGAAAATATATAATATGAGGTCTCTTGTCTCATTACCACAATCTCAACAAGTGAGACAATAAAGGCTTTGAAAGGGTCAAAGGCTTGGACGCGCTTACTAGCCATCTTTTTGTTGGTTCATTTAATGTGATTCGTACACATTTCCTGACTTTTGACCCTTTAAATTAGGTTTTTTAATTAGACACATCATTACTAGCTTAGGTAGTTACGTGATTCATACATTTATTAATAATAATAGTGGTAAGTTTTGTAGATTCGATTACCAAAACAAGAGATTTATTGCCGGAAACAATGAATCTATTGATCTCGTATCCCTGATACGTTCCTCTAAACTAGGTTTATAGGTCAGTAGTGATGTATTTATGTGCCCAACCCATTTTTAAAATAAAACTTAAAGCCAAGTTTGTTTTATTCGTTATTTTTTTTCTTTGTATGGTAGCAAATTTAAGTTTAGATGATGATACAATGACGACAAAAAAAAAAAAAAAAATCCCTAAATATGCGACGAGCAACAGGATTCATAATGGGCCGGGTTATCAGATATTACGAACGGTAATATTAAATAGTTTGGGCCGAGTAATATCTAAATAAAGGTTCAAAGTAAAACTAGTCGTAAGGGGCACTTTCGACTTTTTTGATAAAAACCCTCGGGGGGCGCATAAGCGTCGTCGTCTTCTTCACGAGTTCCTCTTTGCTTTTCTAGGCTAACCAGTAACCAGAGACGACAGCGAGAGAGAGAGAGAGAGATGAGGCTAATAACGCACAACATGCTCTCCTGCAACATCAAAGGAGTCACAAACGGATTTCCCCTAAAGATCGAAGCTGAGAAAGTGATCGAGAAGGAAGTCGATTTCAACCCCGATTTTCTCAGACACATGTTCGCCAAGATCGAGTGGAAGGCTCTCGTAGAAGCCGCCCGTTCCATGGGATACGCCGAGCTACCGGAAGATTCGCCTGACGCGGCGGCGATCGATTCCGCCGACGAGACCTTCCTCAGGAAACTCCACCACGCGTTGCTCGAGCTCCACTTGGAGGAAGGCGCGCTTGTCTGCCCCGAGACTGGTCGCAAGTTTCCTGTCAACAAGGGTATCCCCAACATGCTTCTCCACGAAGACGAGGTTTAAATCGGACAGATCATGTTTTGCTTAAGATGTCTTGTTAGGGTTTTGATGCTGAATGATGATGATGATATGCGTTCTTGAATTGAGTAAACCGATTGGATGTTTTCAATATTCTAATTCTCTGTTAAACCGGTTTAGTTAGATTTGGTTATCAGATAACAAATCAATCGCAGTGGTTCACTCTGAATCACAAATCATATACTCTCGACAAAAGCGTTGTGTAAAGTATGTTGGAGAGGGATTTGGCATCCCTCCACAAGGCCCATCGAATAACAGGATTCGGTCCACTAACCGAATCGGGCCAAAGATCAGTCCAAGAACCGGTCGACGTGAGAAGACCGATCTTAACGGCTTGGTCTTACGGTCGATCGACTTCTTGGTTAGCGTCGGCTCAACGAATCATCGTTCGGCTCCAAGCCCATCGAGCGCAAAAGATTGGGCCTGGGCCTCTAAGGCAAACTACTCTTAGGGCAAACAAAGACATACCCACGAAGGCTATAAAAGGCGGTGAAGAGCAAGAGAAGGGATCGAAAATAGACACCAAGACGGCGGCAAGATCTAGGGTTTCCGACCAATCGAGCAGCTTAGTGTTTTCGTTGGAGTCTTTCAACAAAGCTCCAACCTTTCTCTCCTTTATTAATCTCTTTGTAAACTTCTTCATTATCATACACTGATCAATAAACGCCTTTGTAAGACCCACAAAACCGAAGTTTATTTCACTATCAATTGATCGACCAAACTCGTATTCAACATTTGGCCCACCGTGGGGCCTTACGAATAACGTTGACAACGCCAGATGATTCCTCGATTACCGCCGACGGCTATCGACCGCCGCCTTTCGTTACGCCGCCTCCTCCGACGCCTTCTTCCGCCCCGCCCGCCACGAGATGCTACGGGCCATCATGGCGCTTCATTCAACAAGAAGACCGTTCGCCACCACCGAGGCGCAGGCGAACCAACAAACAAACGGCACAGCGACCGATGGCTCGACCTCTTCAACCGGTCGCCGGATCGCGGATCTGCAACTTTTCTGCGAGACATCCACGCTAAGATCCATCACGTCAAGGCGTCCGTGCGGCGATCGAGCAGCGTTCTAGCCTCTACACGGCGAAACCCTTCACCAAGAGGATAGCGAAGGTTAGGATCAAACAGTGAGAGAAACTCCGTATCCCTCCATACACAAGTTCTGATCCGGCCGACCACATAACCGCCTTCAACATCGCCATGGGTCGAAACCACTTCGCCGACGAAGAAAGAGATGCGAGTCTCTGCCAACTCTTCGTCGAGAGTCTCTCCGGACCGGCCCTAAGTTGGTTCTCCCACCGCAGAAGGTTCGATCGGCGGCTTCCACGACTATCCGCGTCCTTCCTCAAAACTACATCATGTGGTCCCGTCAAGGCGCGTCTATGGCGACTGTGGAAGCTATCCCAATCCGCGAGCAAAAGCCTCAAGGACTTCATGGAAAGATTCAAGAACGTCTTGTCCAGCATCCCAACCCGGATAACACCACCATTGAAGTCACGGCCAGCGTTATGGATCAACTCCAAATTCGGGATTACCTTTATGAGAACCCGGCGATTACCATCGAAGGCGCTACATGATTCAAAGAATTTCATTAAGAGGGAAGACGATCGATGAGCTTTCAACGCCAAGCAACAAGCCCAAAAAATCGACGTCAACCAAGGCGACAGACGCCCGTGAACCACGGCAACACGCTCCTTACACAAAGAAGGCAACCGCCTACGCGGTCACCGAGAATGACCAATCGGGCACAACTGCAGCAGTACGCGAACCAGGCTGGAACGTGTGGGAGCGAGATGCCGAAGAGAAAGCGCAGAAGAGAAAGCGTAGACATTTATACGAAGCATGGCTCGCATCCACTAGCGACGGTCGCACGAAGGTCCAACTCCCGAAATCGTTATGAAAGTTGATGGTGCACCAGTTGGGATCGGTCGCCCCGTAAGAAGGCTCAATGACTCCGATGCTCAACACATCTTGGATGCCAGGCGAAAGGAGTCCTCCCACCCTCAGAACGAGCTTCAATGGGAACTACGGTCAGATGGTCAATCCGATGAGGTGGAGACGACCGATCTTCAGGACGAGCTTAACAAGAAAATCCCAGATCTTCGCGCAAAGCTCAAGCGACGCAAGACCAACAGTCCAGTAGACGAGCTGGAGCCGATCATTCTGTACCAACGCAAAATCCAGACTTGCGTACACGTCTCAACTTTCTCAGAGCCGAGCGAACGGCACGACCAAAAGAGCAACCACAACCTTTAAACGTGATCATGGGAGGATCCCCCTTTGCGACGATTCTGTCAGGTCCGTGAAATAATTCCGTCGGAAGGCAGTTTCAGCCAAGAGCTGGTCCACCGCCCAAAGCAAATGACTTGATTGTCACTTTCACTCGGCGAGCGAATGATAACACGTCGGTTTCGTCCAGCCTTGGCCGGATGACACCCGTCATTTCTGCCCACATACCAAATGAGCATGTTCTTTTCACTTTTGCTTTCATTATAGCAAATGAAAAAACCGCCATTTGGTCAAATCGAACTACGATTGGCTTGATCTCCTTACTAGGGTACGTTGGCAGCCTGCCATCAGGTTCAGCCATACTCCAAACAAAAAAAATAAATAAACCTACGTCCCCATCATGTGGGAAGGAGTACTCACGAAGGCACCGTCGCGGCGCTTATATGTCACTTTCGACCGGCTAAGAATGAATATAGATCGCGTGGTCCAGATCGACCGGCGTTCTCTACACCAGGGTTCGTTCGAGCGGCGAATCGTGTCGCCGCGAGAGAATCATGTGAGCGCATGTACATCACTTTCACTCTACCCCCGAATGGTGACGCATCACATGACTCAAGCACGTTCTTCATGGGAAGAATCTTCTCCAAAAGCAGGCATTAGATACAATTGATCGGCCAACATCAACCGTCAAACAATCACCTGGTCGATCGATCGACGGAGTTTCAAGCCACGCTTTGCAGAACAAACTCAAAGTCATATATTCGCTTGCTTCGGTACCGGCTCCATTCTCGACAGTCATCCCATTCGTCGCTCTTTTGCAAGTTCGCCAAGGAGGTGCCACGATGCTCTTTATGCTCAGCTCATGATCATCTACACAAAGAAAAATCCTCATCTCCAACAACCAGCAACGGCTTATCATCAAAAAGATTCAGTCACTTGTTTGCAAAAGGCAGAGAGCCCCAAGCTGCAGCAGCTTCAACATCAAGGCATGGTCGATTGATAACATGGCTTCCGTCTATCAAGTGATCGATCGATTGATGGAGCTTCAAGTTGGCCACTCCACTTGTTTGACGCACCTCACCGGCACTCCGCTCGAACGGCTACGCTTCACACGGATCAAGCATAAACTGACGCATCCCTTCTGACCGATCGACCAACAACGCACTTCTTCCATCAAAGAGTAGAGGACACGAGTTCAACTTCCCCTCTATCAAGTGATCAATCGATCGACGGAGATTCAAGTTAGCCACCCCACTTGATCGACGCATCACTTCAAGCACAACCACTGGTTCATTAGCCAGGGTTTAAGCAAGCGTTTGAATGAACGGTCCGCATACATATTCCCAAAGGCATTTTATGAACGCATGTATGTCACTTTTAAACCATCCGAATGACTACACGTCACATAGCCTGGGTACAAGCAAGTACTTCGCCTCTGCATAGAGCGAAAGAGTTCTCCCTGGCATCGGTCGTATCCCCTTGCTAGTCAACTGACCGAAAGAGGCGAATGTCAAGCAATAAATCGATGGGTCAAGGTTTACTGATAACTCCTACAAATGAAGAATCAGCCGGATGATCGATCGATTGGTCAAGGATAAATATCAAATGACAGAAGCAAAGTGATTATAGGAGTTCAAAATCAACAACAGATCCAGAGGAGACATCCAAAGAAAAATAGCACAGAAGCGTAAGTGATAAAACAACAACATGCGGCCGACCAGCCGCCACTAACCTTCAGCGTTCGGATCAAAGAGGTCGCACGGCGCCTCGTCGGGCCTTACTCCCTCAAGTCCGCAACCATAAGCTCCGGTTTTCGTCGGGGCTCCTTAGGATGCAGGAAGCTCGCTAGTCGGGCAGAAGATCGAAGAGCGACGCGGCGATCGGTCGGCGTTCCGAGCTTGAGTCGGTGATGCAAACTCGGGATGCCTCGAGACCGGGGAAGCGGGGAAGAATGAGGTCCAGCTCTAAGATAACCTCGACAATGACTTCCTCCATCTCTCTCTGAATTTTGCCTTGTTAGCAAACAAGGTATCGATCAACTCCTTTGGGATAGGCATACCGGGTCTTTGGAACATCCATTGAGGCGAGTCGGAAGCCTCGCTGTGAAGAATAAGTTTCTCCTTGCGTTTTGTCCCAATCGAACGACCACGCTTCACACGGCTCAATCGATCAACAACACACTTCTTCCATTGACGAGCAGAGTACCCGAGTCCAACTTCAGCTCGGCGAATGATTGATCGCTCGGTATACTTGCTTCTAGAAACAAAATCAGTAGCCTGCAGAACTTTCTCATTCTCGGTGAACCTGCAATCATAACCGTTCACTGCTTGAGTAAAGCTTGGCGAGTGAGGTAGTAGGATTTGGATTAGATTGAAGTTAGCATCCATCGTCAACAACAAAGGCAAGGAAATCCGACTCAGACGATGGAAGCAAACACAACGCCAAGTAGATATAATGATTGCACATCCCACAGTTCGTATTTGGAACATATGTTTTCAAAGGCGTCGAGTGAACGCTTGTACGTTTCTTTCGGTCAGTCCGAATGACTACACATCACAATACCATTAACTTGGTCACGAAGGCGTCATGTGAACGCTTGTACATCACTTTCGAATAGATCGAATGATTGCACATCACACAGCCCACATACGCCATTAACGAACGTTTTCAAAGGCGTCGAGTGAATGCTTGTAAGTCACTTTCGGTCAGTCCGAATGACTACACATCACAATACCATTAACTTGGTCACGGAGGTATCATGTGAACGCTTGTACATCACTTTCGAATAGATCGATTGATTGCACATCACAAAGCCCACATACGCCATTAGCGGATATTTTTAAAGGCGTCGAGTGAATGCTTGTAAGTCACTTTCGGTTAATTCGAATGACTACACATCACAATACCATTAACTTGGTCACGAAGGCGTCATATGAACGCTTGTACATCACTTTCGAATAGATCGAATGATTGCACATCACACAGCCCACATACGCCATTAACGAACGTTTTCAAAGGCGTCGAGTGAACGCTTGTACGTCACTTTCGGTCAGTCCGAATGACTACACATCACAATACCATTAACTTGGTCACGGAGGCATCATGTGAACACTTGTACATCACTTTCGAATAGATCGAATGATTGCACATCACACGTTTACATCTGCGTCCGCACGAGCTGATTCGGAAAACTTGTCCGGAAACATAAGTTTGGAGATATCTGGCGTCCCGCTTACGGCCTGGCGAGTCGCCACACTCGGCGGGCGAAGTTCTCCTCCCGATGATCCCTTGCCAGACAGGCCTTTGGAATTCTCTACATGGATGTCCTCTCGATTGTCTTCCATCTCGTCATCGTCTCTCGGCTCACGCGGCGTTTGAGCGACCTCCCTTTCATCCTTAGAAGGATCAGCCCTTACCTCTTTCAAAGATTTAGCTCTTTTTCTCTTCTTCTTTGGCGGAAGATTGTCAATGGACCCCTTCGCGATGGGATCTGCGGTAACATTCGCCAGCGCCGACGTCCGACTGATCGACACGACCGCGAAAAGAAATAAGAGGTGATTAAACGGAGGATCAGAAACCACAACTTTGAATCTTCCCCAAAAATGACTCATAAACACCGCAATATCCAACCGATGGATTCCATGGACGCTGGTCGGATCTCGGGATCATAAAGGTCATACCGGACGCTCGACTTTTCTCCATCAGCGAAGAAATCCCTTCTAAAGTAGAGTGAGTAGGATCAACATCGTCCCAATCCTGCTCATCGACCGATCAAGCTCGAGCAAGATCGGGAATCTCTCAAACGTCCCATCGCGATGATAACGAAATGGAGTCAATCGAGTCATCAAAGACCCGGACCTCCGGCGATCGCCTGCAACTTGGATTGCTCAAAACCCATCCGTCGGACTCAACCCAAAATCGCAGCGCTTTCATGCGGCGACCGTCGATTGCAAGATCATCTAAAACAAGGATCGCCCATAGTCCGTATGATCGTTTGGAGCGAGATCGTCTAGCCAACCGATCAACCCCAACTGACCGACCGATCGATCGATCAGTGCAATCGCCAAGCCGACCGATCAACAGGCATGCACCAACCAATCAATTGACGCGAAAACCATAGGAGACAAGCGGCGACCCATCGATTGCAAGATCATCTAAAACAAGGATCGCCCATATGCGTATGATCGTTTGGAGCGAGATCGTCTAGCCAACCGATCAACCCCAACTGACCGACCGATCGATCGGTAGACTCACCAACGTAGCGAGCGACCAGGAACTACTCAAGGAACATGATCGATTGGGAATCGATCGACCAACGACTAACGAACCATGAGCGGTGCTTTTGGGCGATCGGCGAGAAGACTGATCTTAACGGCTTGGTCTTACGATTCGATCGACTTCTGGTTAGCGTCGGCTCAGCGAATCATCGTTCGGCTCCAAGCCCATCGAGCGCAAAGATGGGCCTGGGCCTCTAAGGCAAACTACTCTTAGGGCAAACAAAGACATACCCACGAAGGCTATAAAAGGCGGTGAAGAGCAAGAGAAGGGATCGAAAATAGACACCAAGACACGGCGGCAAGATCTAGGGTTTCCGACCAATCGAGCAGCTTAGTGTTTTCGTTGGAGTCTTTCAACAAAGCTCAACCTTTCTCTCCTTTATTAATCTCTTTGTAAACTTCTTCATTATCATACAGCGATCAATAAGCGTCTTTGTAAGACCCACAAAACCGAGTTTATTTCACTATCAATTGATCGACCAAACTCGTATTCAACAAAGTATAAACGATCCAGTGGAGGCGAAACATGTAAAGATCTGAACATTTAGACCAGAGTCAACTACAAAGGCAAGGAAATCCGACTCGAGGCGATGGAAGCAAACCAACGCCAAGTAGATATAATGATTGCACATCCGGTTAGTATTTGGAACATATGTTTTCAAAGGCGTCGAGTGAAGCGCTTATGCGTTTCTTTGGTCAGTCCGAATGACTACATCACAATACCATTAACTTGGTCGCGTCATGTGAGCGGCTTGTACATCACTTCGAATAGATCGAATGATTGCACATCACAGCCCACATACGCCATTAGCAGCGTTTTCAAAGGCGTCGAGTGAGCGGCATGCGTCACTTTCGGTCGAATGACTACACATCACAATACCATTAACTTGGTCGCGGAGGTATCATGTGAGCAGCTTGTACATCACTTTGAATAGATCGATTGATTGCACATCACAAAGCCCACATACGCCATTAGCGGATATTTTTAAAGGCGTCAGTGAATGCTTGTAAGTCACTTCGGTTAATTCGAATGACTACACATCCATTAACTTGGTCACGAAGGCGTCATATGAGCGGCTTGTACATCACTTCGAATAGATCGAATGATTGCACATCACACAGCCCACATCGCCATTATGAGCGTTTTCAAAGCGTCAGTGAGCGGCTTGCGTCACTTTCGGTCAGTCGAATGACTACATCACAATACCATTAACTTGGTCACGGAGACATCATGTGAACACTTGTACATCACTTTGAATAGATCGAATGATTGCACATCACTGCGTTTACATCTGCGTCCGCACGAGCTGATTCGGAAAACTTGTCAGAAACATAAGTTTGGAGATATCCCGTCCCGCTACTGACTTTGGCGAGTCGCCACACTCGGCGAAGTTCTCCTCCGATGATCCCTTGCCGGGCAGGCCTTTGGAATTCTACATGGATGTCCTCTCGATTGTCTTCCATCTCGTCATCGTCTCGGCTCCGCGGCGTTTGGCGACCTCCTTTCATCCTTAGAAGGATCAGCCTTACCTCTTTCAAAGATTTAGCTCTTTTCTCTTCTTCTTTGGCGGAAGATTGTCAATGGACCCTCAGCGATGGGATCTCGGTAACATTCGCGGTAGCCGGCGTCCGACGATCGACACGGTAAGAAAATAAGAGGTGATTAAGCGGAGGATCAGAAACCACAACTTTGAATCTTCCCCAAAATGACTCATAAACACCGCAATATCCAACCGATGGATTCCATGGGCTGGTGGGATCTCGGGATCATAAAGGTCATACCGACGCCGACTTTTCTCCATCAGCGAAGAAATCCTTCTAAAGTAGAGTGAGTAGGATCAACATCGTCCCAATCCTGCTCATCGACCGATCAAGCTCGAGACAAGATCGGGAATCTCCAAACGCCCCATCGCGATGATAACGAAATGGAGTCAATCGAGTCATCAAAGACCCGGACCTCCGCAGCGATCGCCTCGCAACTTCAGGATTGCTCAAAACCCATCCGTCGGACTCAACCCAAAATCGCAACGCTCTTTAACGACGCGACCGCCGACAGCAAGATCATCTAAAACAAGGATCGCCCATAGTGCGTATGATCGTTTGGAGCAGATCGTCTAGCCAACCGATCAACCCCAACTGACCGACCGATCGATCGATCGGGCAGTAATCGCCGAACCGATCAACAGGCATGCACCAACCAATCAATTGACCGCGAAAACCATAGGAGACAAGCGGCGACCCATCGATTGCAAGATTACCAAACAAGGGTCGCTCGTCGCTCGCAGGATCGTTTGGAGCAGATCGTCTAGCCAACCGATCAACCCCAACTGACCGACCGATCGATCGGTAGACTCACCAACGTAGCGAGCGACCAGGAACTACTCAAGGAACATGATCGATTGGGAATCGATCGACCAACGACTAACGAACCATGAGCGGTGCTTTTGGCGATCGGCGACGGATCACGTATCTCCCGCAAGTATGCAACTGACAAAATCAAGTCGACTTGACCTCACACATCGACCAGCGATCGATCGGTCGGCAAGCCACAGCATTGCCAAAACCAGTTTAGTTCGAGGCAAAACAGTCTCACACCTACACACTACTTGACAACTACTTACTCGGCGATCAACGCATTACCATCCATCGTGATCATTCAAACAACAGTTATCTCGTCGGCGGTCGATTAACAACATCGTGAGCAACACAAGCATACCGCTACCGATCGACTGTCGCCTAACGACCGAATGAATCCGTTATTCTCGAACCAACTCTTGCTACCCCATTGCGAAGAACGCGATCCTTCACAAGTGGACTGGGGGCTTCTGTTGAGAGGGATTTGGCATCCTCCACAAGGCCCATCGAATAACGGATTCGGTCCACGAACGAATCGGGCCAAAGATCAGTCCAAGAACTGGTCGATCGGCGAGAAGACTGATCTTAACGGCTTGGTCTTCGATTCGATCGACTTCTGGTTAGCGTCGGCTCAACGAATCATCGTTCGGCTCCAAGCCCATCGAGCGCAAAGATGGGCCTGGGCCTCTAAGGCAAACTACTCTTAGAACAAACAAAGACATACCCACGAAGGCTATAAAAGGCGACGAAGAGCAAGAAGGGATCGAAAATAGACACCAAGACAGCGGCGGCAAGATCTAGGGTTTCCGACCAATCGAGCCGCTTAGTGTTTTCGTTGGAGTCTTTCAACAAAGCTCCAACCTTTCTCTCCTTTATTAATCTCTTTGTAAACTTCTTCATTATCATACACTGATCAATAAACGTCTTTGTAAGACCCACAAAACCGAGTTTATTTCACTATCAATTGATCGACCAAACTCGTATTCAACAAAGTATAAACGATCCAGTGGAGACGAAACATGTAAAGATCTGAACATTTAGACCAGAGTCAACTAAAACGAATAATAATCAAACGGTTGCATTGCTCTTAGCAACTTGTTGGCCCGCTTAGCCGAAAGAACCAACCTGCATACAAAAGTCCAATAGACACAGACCCTTGTTCATACTGATATGATTTTACATTATTACAAGTCCCCTGCAGTAGCAAAATGTTAATGTTGTTTTCATGCTGGGTTTCTACAACCTGACAGCTACATTCTGGACTCATATAGACTCTGTGGACCAAAGTGGAGGATCCGCATCCATGTGGACAACATAAGACGATTGATTCCTTGCACTGCGTGCTAGACTATCCGTCTGTTTATTTTGTGTCCTTGATACATAGATAATCTCCGAGGATGTGAAACTTTCTTTTAGACTCCTGATGTCTTGTAGATAACTTGCAAAGGCAGGCCACTCTTCTGGTTCCGAAACCATCTTTACCAACTGAGAACTATCCGTTGCAAAAGTAACAATATACTGCCGTAGATTCCTCATACACTCCATAGCCCAGATCAGGGCTTCAATCTCCGAATGTAATGGGGACTGAGCCGCTCTTGTATTTCTTGCTCCCATCAAACCCTGGAAACCTTCCAAAGTACTATACCATCCTTGTCCAGAGAATAAGTGCTTATCTTTCCATGATCCATCTGAGAAACACCATCTACCTGGAATGACCGGGGCTGGATCTATAATGTCTGCCCTATTTTGAACGCCAGTCTGGGGGATAGAGACATGTGCCTCCATCCAAAGTCGTGACTCTGTTTCAGCCAGTTGAAGAGTATCTCGAGGATCAACCTCCAAATTACTAAATACTTTATTATTCTCAGGCCTTCCAAATATACCATAAGATCCATGCGTATTGATGATCCTCCATGGTTGGGACTACACGCCAAAACAGATGATCCATGTTCACAAATAAGGATCTAGTAGGGAAAATATTCGGATTCGAGGGGATCTTAGCTAGTGCCCATACTTGCACAGCTGGTGGACATTCGAAAAATACATGGTTGATGGATTCCTCATGCTCACCACATCTAGCACAGATAGTATCTCCCTGAATTCCTCTTGCTCTCAAATTTTTCTTAACCGCAATACAGCCAGAAATCATTTGCCATAAGAAATGTTTCATCTTAGGTGGGCATCGTACTTTCCAGAAAAGCCTTCAAAGGGCCCATTGTAGGGCCAAAACTGTTGTAGTTCTTTCCCTATCTGGGTACACCCTTTCAATTTGGTAGCGGATTTTACCGTGTACTTCCGTTATTAGTAAAATGCCACCCTTCACGATCCGCTAATAAGGTTTTACTCAAAGGGATTCTTAGGATAATATCCACATCCTCCGGTCTACCAGACTTTGGATTCTTTGAATATTCCATGTTCTTGAATTTTCATTGATGAGTGAGTCCACCGTTAGTTCCGAAAATAGTTGTGTTGATTTTTGTTTGCTGGTTCGGTGGTGGATGGGGCCAAGGATCATTCCATACCGAGATAGATGATCCTGATCCCACCCTTTGATTAGTCCTTTGCTAACCAGAGATCTAGCAGATACAATACTTGCCAACCATAGGATGACGAATATGAACAATTGGTTCCAGAGGGGATGCACTGAAGTATCTTCCCTTGAAAACCCGAGAATAAAGTTTGATTAGTCTCCAAAATTGCTTGCCGAGCATAGCCAGATTAAAACTGCGGAGATCTTTAAAACCTAGACCTCCATCATCCTTTGTCCTACATACTTTGTCCCACGACCGCCAATGCATTCCCTAGTGGATCCCCGTGCTCCACCGAACCTTGCCACCGCACTCGTAAGTTTTTATAACCGTTTGGGAATGCAAAAGTAGCCATAACATGGTTTGGTAAAGCCGTCACTACCGATTTAATTACTTCCTTTCCTCACTTAGAGAAGAACTTGAAAGTCCAACCGTTAACCCTATTGTTGAGTCTCTCTTGGAGGAACCAAAACTTGAACTTTGAGCCCCTAGATTTTCAGGGATCCCTAGGTAAAAGCCCATTCCACCTTGATTTTGTATCCCTAGTATGTCCCGTAATACCTGCCTATTTGACTCCTCAATTTTGTGTCCAAATTGGATTGAAGACTTATCAAAGTTTATTTGTTGTCCCAGCTTCCTCGTGATTCCTTAAGGATTCTAAGAATTGTCAAGCATTCCTCTTTTGTGCTTTGCAAAAGAAAAGACTATCATCTTAAACAGTAAGTGTGAAATTGCGGACATGCCGTGCCACCTTTATTCCCTAGTTGTTTTTCCCGCTCAGCCCGTCGAATATTCACAATCAAAGCCTGCATTACTGTAATAAATAAATAAGGAGATAACGGATCTCCTTGTCTAAGCCCTCTCTGGGAATTATGTGTCCTTTTGGTTGGCCATTTAATAGTACCCTATATTGCAATGAAGAAATGCATTCCATCATGAGTTTGATCCAATGTTGGTCAAATCCCATCTTTGAAAGTACTTCTTGGATAAAAATCCACTCTACTCTATCATAAGCCTTACTCATACCGCTTTTTGATAGCCATGAAGTTGTTCGCATGATTTGTTTGTTCTCGGACCGTGAAACATTTCGGCAATGAGAATGTTATCAGAGATCGCGGCCCGCACGAAGGCCGATTGGGTTTCAAATCATGATGGAAGATGTCTTTAATCTCGACACAAGACCTTTGAAATAATCTTATACCCACATTGCAAAGACTAATAGGTCTTAACTCCTTCATTCTTGTAGGCCTCCGCTTTTAGGGATTAAGCAGCTCTTGTATTTCTTGCTCCCATCAAACCACGGAAACCTTCCAAAGTACTATACCATCCTTGTCCGGAGAATAAGTGCTTATCTTTCCATGATCCATCGAGAAACACCATCTACCTGGAATGACCGGGCTGGATCTATAATGTCGCCCTATTTTGAGCGCCAGTCACGGGGATAGAGACATGTGCCTCCATCCAAAGTCGTGACTCTGTTTCAGCCAGGTTGAAGAGTATCTCGAGGATCAACCTCCAAATTACTAAATACTTTATTATTACATTGCCTTCCAAATATACCATAAGATCCATGCGTATTGATGATCCTCCATGGTTGGGACTACACGCCAAAACAGATGATCCATGTTCACAAATAAGGATCTAGTAGGGAAAATATTCGGATTCGAGGGGATCTTAGCTAGTGCCCATACTTGCACAGCTGGTGGACATTCGAAAAATACATGGTTGATGGATTCCTCATGCTCACCACATCTAGCACAGATAGTATCTCCCTGAATTCCTCTTGCTCTCAAATTTTTCTTAACCGCAATACAGCCAGAAATCATTTGCCATAAGAAATGTTTCATCTTAGGTGGGCATCGTACTTTCCAGCAAAAAGCCTTCAAAGGGCCCATTGTAGGGCCAAAAACTGTTGTAGTTCTTTCCCTATCTGGGTACACCCTTTCAATTTGGTAGGCGGATTTTACCGTGTACTTCCCGTTATTAGTAAAATGCCACCCTTCACGATCCGCTAATAAGGTTTTACTCAAAGGGATTCTTAGGATAATATCCACATCCTCCGGGTCTACCAGACTTTGGATTCTTTGAATATTCCATGTTCTTGAATTTTCATTGATGAGTGAGTCCACCGTTAGTTCCGGAAAATAGTTGTGTTGATTTTTGTTTGCTGGTCTCGGGCGGGTGGATGGGAGCCAAGGATCATTCCATACTGAGATAGATGATCCTGATCCCACCCTTTTGATTAGTCCTTTGCTAACCAGAGATCTAGCAGATACAATACTTCGCCAACCATAGGATGACGAATATGAACGAATTGGTTCCAGAGGGGATGCATTTCTGAAGTATCTTCCCTTGAAAACCCGGGAGAATAAAGTTTGAGGTTTCTCTATTAGTCTCCAAAATTGCTTGCCGAGCATAGCCGTATTAAAATCCGTGAGATCTTTAAAACCTAGACCTCCATCATCCTTTGTCCTACATACTTTGTCCCACGACTGCCAATGCATTCCCCTAGTGGATCCCCCTGTGCTCCACCAGAACCTTGCCACTGCACTCGTAAGTTTTTTTATAACCGTTTTGGGAATGCGAAAAGTAGCCATAACATGGTTTGGTAAAGCCGTCACTACCGATTTAATAATTACTTCCTTTCCTCACTTAGAGAAGAACTTGAAAGTCCACCCGTTAACCCTATTGTTGAGTCTCTCTTGGAGGAATCCGAAAACTTGAACTTTTGAGCCCCCTAGATTTTCAGGGATCCCTAGGTAAAAGCCCATTCCACCTTGATTTTGTATCCCTAGTATGTCCCGTAATACCTGCCTATTTGACTCCTCAATTTTGTGTCCAAATTGGATTGAAGACTTATCAAAGTTTATTTGTTGTCCCGAAGCTTCCTCGTATTCCTTAAGGATTCTAAGAATTGTCAAGCATTCCTCTTTTTGTGCTTTGCAAAAGAAAAGACTATCATCTGCAAACAGTAAGTGTGAAATTGCCGGACATGCCCGTGCCACCTTTATTCCTGTTAGTTGTTTTTCCCGTTCAGCCCGTCGAATATTCACAATCAAAGCTTCCGTACACAGAATAAATAAATAAGGAGATAACGGATCTCCTTGTCTAAGCCCTCTCTGGGGAATTATGTGTCCTTTTGGTTGGCCATTTAATAGTACCCTATATTGCACTGAAGAAATGCATTCCATCATGAGTTTGATCCAATGTTGGTCAAATCCCATCTTTGAAAGTACTTCTTGGATAAAAATCCACTCTACTCTATCATAAGCCTTACTCATGTCTGTTTTGATAGCCATGAAGTTGTTCTGGCATGATTTGTTTGTTCTCAGACCGTGAAACATTTCCTGGGCAATGAGAATGTTATCAGAGATCAGTCGGCCCGGTACGAAGGCCGATTGGGTTTCTGAAATCAGTGATGGAAGACAGGTCTTTAATCTCTGACACAAGACCTTTGAAATAATCTTATACCCGACATTGCAAAGACTAATAGGTCTTAACTCCTTCATTCTTGTAGGCCTCTCCGTTTTAGGGATTAAGCAAATGTTAGTAATGTTCAACCTCGCATCCAAAGTTCCTGTCGTAATGAAACCATTCACCATCTCCAACAACTCTTTTTTGATTAGGTGCCAAGAATGTTGGAAAAATAAAGCTGTCATCCCGTCCGGTCCAGGAGCTTTCTCGGGATGCATCATAAAAAGTGCCTGGCGAACCTCTTCCTCAGTAGCTGTTCTCAGCAGCCTCTGATTCATTAAAGGGGTTATGGTCGATCCGATCTCGTCCAAAAAACCTTCAAACTCTGAAGGAGAAGTTGTTTGAAATAAATCCTCAAAATAGTCAACTGCGACTTTTTCCAAACCTTGTTCCTTAATTATCCAATTTCCATTTTCATCGTAAAGCCCTACAATCCTGTTTCGAGCTCGACGTTGTTTTGTCAAGCTATGATAAAACTTTGTGTTGAGATCCCCCGCTGTGTTCCATAAATTTCGACTTTTTTGGTGCCAGTATTCCTCTTCGTCCTTGTATGCGTCTTGCAACTTTCTTGATATATCCAAAATATCTTCCTGAGTTCTATTGTCATCGGTTTGTACTTCCTCCAGGGCCTTCTGTAACTCATTAATCTTCTCCTTGCCAAATGGAGGATTATTTTTTCGCCATGTTGAAATCGCATGCCTACAATTAACGATTTTCGAAACAAAATCATTCGAATTATCCTCTGTCCTTCCGCTTGTTATGTCTCCCCATCCCCTCTCGATAGATTCCATCAGCCCTTCCTGACCTATCCATCGTTTATCAAATCGAAATTGTCCCCTGCGTTTCTGAACTTTATCCTCCAAATAAGCCACTACTGGCCTATGATCAGAACCCTCCATTCCTAAATATTCGGTATAAGAACATGGAAAGAGAGTATGCCAATCTTCATTGGCTAATGCTCGGTCTAGCCGGCACCTGACCATTACTTTATTCCTTCTTCCTTGCCAGGACATCTTGTTTCCTTGTGCTGGAAATTCTAGTAAACCAGAATTCCTAATCATATCATTGAAAGGGATGAAAGATTCTGCACTTCGTACAGTTCCCCCTTCTTTTTCATGATTTCCAGTGATTTCATTTAAATCTCCAATAATAAACCATGGTTCCGATCGGGCCAGTCCATATCTCGTCAAGCGTTCCCAGACTTGGTCTCTTAAATTTTGGACCGGCTCTCCATAAACAAATGTCATAAAAACATGTTTCCCAAGTATCATAGCTTCCACATCAATCATACGGTTACTAGTGTAAAGAACTTTCACCTGATGCTCATTATTATAAAAAAGAGCTAATCCACCACTTGCTCCATTTGGATCCACCGTAACCAGATTGTCAAAGCCAAAATGGGCTTGAAATCCTTGTACAAAAGCAAATTCTTGTTTCGTTTCTGATAAGAATAGAAAATCAGGTTTATGTTTATGCCATATCTGTCTGAGATAACTGATTGTCCATTTACTTCCCATTCCTCTACAATTCCAACTAAGTACTCTCATAAATCAAATAATATCAGGGGTGCTCTTGAGAGCCTGGCAACTGGGTATAAAGAGACCCAGCAAAAACCGAACCACCAGATTCCACTCGGATAAATAGTAATCCAACTCACTATTCCATAAGATAAGTCATAGGAAACTCTCAAAACCATATTCCATCTGATTTGTATATAAGTAAGAAACCATATACGAACCATATAGGGTTTTGTTTCCGCTAATCCATTCCTTACCAAACAATGCAGAGACTTCAAAAAAACCTCTGTTCTTCTTATGTCTACTCTGTTCTGTGATTGGTGTGATGAGACCAAACAGATAACCCTGCGAGTCATCCACTCAAACACCATTAACATAAGCCCATCCTGAGTAGCAACTCTTGGTTCAACCCAGTCACACTTAGCCAAATTCTCATCCAGCATAAGTAGAGAAAATTCCTTAGTAACACATAACCTCTTCTCCCAAAGTAAATAAACCAGTTTATTCCAGTAAGACATGAAGAAAGTAAACCAAGTCCACAAATAAATTAATAAGAAAACAGCCAAAGCCAATTTATTACCAATCATAAACTTTAAAACAATGCTCATAGAGCTTATTAAAATAAAACCAGCACCAAAATAAAAAACCACATAGCAGCCAACGAAATACTCAGTCAATCCTTGCTTCATAAAATTCTTTAGTGATTTGCAGGACCTTGTTTCGGGTTCGAAGCACCCTTCTCCTCCTCCTGTTTGGATTGATCTCCATGACGGATACCAGGTTTGGCCACCGGACGTTTATAAGTCCTTATTTGGGCCATCTTCAGCTTGTTGGAAGCGCTTGTGCCTAGGGGCGCCTTGGGAGCCTTTTTACGGGTACCCTGCTTCTTGTTCACCTCCCCTGTTACCTGTTCTTTCCCTTCCCCTTCTTCTAACTCATTACCTTCCACCAGAACCACATTCATCGCATCCAACATGCGTACGTCCTCCTCGGCCTCGTCATCCGTAAGCGACTGGAGATCATCTTCCATATTCTCCTTAGTCCCATGATTCACTATAACAGATTTAGTGTGGTCCACCATTGAATCATTTCCTACCAAAGCACCCTCCTCTAATCCACCTAAAGATAAAGTAAGCTCCTGGCCCTCTACAATAGAATTCAACAAAACCTTATGTACCTCATCTTGTGTCTCCAACAGCTCAGCCATGAAAGTATTAGAAGGTTCGGCCTCCTTTGTCTTAGTCTCTCTGATCTCTCCTGCCTCCGTAACTTCCTTCCGGGTCTCCACACGCGAATCCCTCTCTTCTCTCTGACCTCCAGTAGCTCGTATCCTGGACTCCTGATGATGGTTCCAATGACCCTCTCTCTTATTGCTACGGTGCCTAGAACCTTCTTCCTCACCACGATGCTCGCTACGTGAACTGCGGTGTCTCTTCTGGTCTTTCTCTGCCTTCCGTGTCCATTTTGGGTCCACCTCCTCCAGCATCTTCCCTTTACCCTTGCCATTATACTCTCTTGATTCCTTTTTCCTATCTTGTTGCCCCCCATTTTCGTTGATCAGCACTCCCTTGTAGCTACGAGCTCGGTCATCGTGACGTCCCTCCATAACATTCCGTGGCTCCATCTTCCTCTCAGAGCTCGTCGTTGTCAGGGGACATTTCTCCATCTTGTGACAGAGACTAAAGCATGTTTTGCAATAGCCAAACAGCTTTTCATACCTCAGCGAGACAGGAAATTCTTGTCCCTCGTAGTACTCCCCGCCCGTGAAGTCGACGGCCGTCTCAAATATCATTTCCTTGAACCCATCGAGCACTACCTGAATCCTTCCATTGTCCAAATCCACTTCCTTTGTTTCCCCTATTGCGTCTCCAATGCTTCGGAAGGTAGGCTCTTCCCAAAACTGCAATGGGACTCCCAGGACTTTGATCCAAAAAGTAATCTCAAAAGGATAGTTCTTGTTCGTCCTTGGTTGCCACCGGACCAGTGAGAGCATCCAATAATCGAAGTGGAAAGGCTGCATCTTCAAAACCGATTCGATGTCAGCTTCGTCATCAAAGTCGAACTGAAATCTTCCCAGCCCCAGGTCAGTGCCAACAACCTTATCCTCCAGGTTCCATATTTTAGGTAGAGTCACAAGCAGGTACTTGATGTTCTGTTCCTCTGGATTCATGCGTCTTCCAATTAAAGTTTTGGAGTAGCCTTTGATGAGAGCAGAATTGTTGAAATGAGGGACCGAGATCTTCAGACGTTTACGAGCTCCTTCTCCGTTCTTCGTCTCGCCAGAGCTTCCGATTAGCTGACTCTGAGACATATTTATCCAAACAAATATCAACCAAACCAGAAAATTAAAAGTGAGAAAGAAGAGAAGTTGATCCGTGATATGAAAAAAGTCGTCAAGCAGATTCCTTTTATAGAGATTCCGAGTCGATGAATCTTCTATTACGTGATTAAAACCATAAATACCAGATCTTCCATTCTCAAACTTTGTGATCATCTCAATCAAGCCCCGATCTTCAATCAGATCGTTAGACAGCTTCTTAGTCTCCTTTGAAAGATCGAGAAGCGTCACCAATTGGATTTTATAGGATCCCATAGCAATCACTCTCCCCAACGATTCTGTTTTAAAGATAACAAGAATCTCACCTTCGATTTGTAAAGCCCTTGCCGTATCAATGATAAGCATCGCAATCCACCTTCCTTGTTGTGATGATCTCCTCATATCTCCATGATTGGATATTGACGAAGAGATATCCCACCTCGGATTCGATCGCGGTCTGTTTTTCCTTTTCTTCCCATGAATCCCTGTCTTGCAATTAAACCATACAGAGCGATGCTCTATCCTTTGCAGAAAGCCCCAAAAGATTCCGGGCTTCCACCGTCTCGGAATCATGAACCCTAATTTGTCGCCATTTCAATCGCCGTCGTCTTTGGTCTCTAATAAATAACTTTAATTTTCACCCCTGAGTTTTCTAAATGACTATTTGCTTTGCTATCTTAAATTTTATAAAATAACTTAAAATAAACTATTAATAATTAAGATGGAACATTTTTAACTCTATATTTTACATTTAAAACTTTATATTACTTAAAAATGTTACAAAAATAATAACAAAGATTGTTAATAAAATATATTTTAAAGTTTTTTAAGTCGGGTTTGAATCGGTTCTTATCGGGTCGGATCTATTCGGGTTCTGTTCTTTTCAGGTCCGGGTCTATTCGAGTAGAAAAATTTTGGACCCAATGGTACTTGTAAATTTTCGGTTCGGTTTGGGTCGGGTATTTTCGGATCGATTCCGGTTCGGGTTTTCGGATCTAGGTTAAAATGCCCAGGTCTACTAGTAACTTTCTCATTCTCATTTTCGGTATATCTAGTAACAATGCCGATTTGTGTCAAAAAGAAAAATACTTGTTTACTTAGGTAAGACCGTAAGAAAGCTAATCAGGATTCTGTTTTTGATATCGTGAAGATCTATCGACAAAAGTTACACAAGTACGTAGAAAATATTATTCAACTTTTTTCCTCCAAATTCAAGAAATTATTCAGTTTTTACCCAATGGATTTTTAGCAAGAAAAATAAATTTAGTTTTATAATTTGCTGAACTAGTAGCTATTAATAATTCTCCCTATGTGTATCTTGTGGTATCCGTTGGGGCTAGTAGTGGTTCAGTTACTGTTGGTGGTAAGAAATAAGTTGAAAGAAGCACAATTATGCTAAAACAAATTCATATATAAGCTTATAATAAAACTTAGCAGTACTTGTAGTAGTTGTATATACATATCTAGTTTCACATTTATTATTAGACCCATTAGCTAGAATCAACATACATACCCTGAAACGGTAAAGCCTACCATAAAAGCTTAAACAAACTCAAAGGCTTAAATTTTTTTGTGGAGCTGTGATCATCAGGGTGCATGAACCTGCAGTTGGGACACACAAGAGTTGATTTGCAGAGCATAACCAGCATGTGACACTTCATGCACACCGTTGTTACCATCTCTTGTTTCTTTTGATCATCGTTATCATCATCACCTTCAAACAATAGCCAAGACGGGGATCGACTTAGCCCTATATCACCTGGTTTTCCTTTATTACTTGAGGTCATGATCAAAGTTTTTCCTTTTGAACACTCGTCTTTCTTCATGATTGCTTTTACTGTGGAACTTGCTGATAAAGAAAGATTTAGCTCAAGGTCCAAGTAAGTCCTACGATCTTCAAATGACTCTGAATGACCCTGCAAAAGAGAATTAAAACATTTTTGTTTATTCTTTTTATACACATATATTTATGGATATGCTTTGATTTTTATACATATATACCTCAGTGTCTAGATGAAGCTGAACATCAGGCTTTATCAACCTGGCGTTCTCTAGCTTTGATCTTTGATATGACATAGTAGTGTTTTTCTCAAGTTGGGCCTGTGTCTGATCTCCTTGCTTGATCCGTTTGAAGGAACCATGAAACGATTCTCCATTGACTTTCATCTGATCTCTTTTTAGAACAGAGGGTTCCATCACGTAGAGAATACATTGGACCTTCGCTTCTTTATGCTTAAGAAACTCTTAGTTTGCTTTTGTGTTATAACGAATGATCAGGTAGAGGATCATGAAAGTCGTATATATATAAATAAGATGAACCACCCATGGGAGTTATTATCTCTACCGGTTCATGTAGAATAGTTGACAATAGTAAATGAGTTAGATATACCAAAATAAATATCTTAGGTAATAAAAAAATATAGGATTCAAACTGGGACTAATTTTCATAGGACAAATAATTCATATCTTTGATATTGCTACTCAATAAATATTTACTATAGATCAATGACCCAGATTAGTTCTGATATCTATCTAAACATGGTAATAAAATATTTTAATTAGTGTTTTATACTCAGTTTTGTTCTAAATACTTGATTTGGTGCATATAAAATTTCTTAATATATACTTTCTGAAAGGTATATGAGTCTCTAAAGTGTTTTGTTTTGGACTAAATCGAGTTTTATTAGTATTCAAAAGATAAACTAACCTGAAAAAATGATGATGTACGAGTCCCAAGTTGGGTGTGTTCAATAACTGAGGGTATTGCTCCAAGGAGCCTCATTGAAATGTGTAGATTTGTAGTTCAATTGAATTCCTCTTTCTAGTTTTTCGTTTTTTTTGTTGAAAAACTCTTTCTAGTTTTTCCCTTTCTATTTTTTTCCTTTTCTTCCCATGAATCCCTGTCTTGCAATTAAACCATACAGAGCGATGCTCTATCCTTTGCAGAAAGCCCCAAAGATTCCGGGCTTCCACCGTCTCGGAATCATGAACCCTAATTTGTCGCCATTTCAATCGCCGTCGTCTTTGGTCTCTAATAAATAACTTTAATTTTCACCCCTGAGTTTTCTAAATGACTATTTGCTTTGCTATCTTAAATTTTATAAAATAACTTAAAATAAACTATTAATAATTAAGATGGAACATTTTTAACTCTATATTTTACATTTAAAACTTTATATTACTTAAAAATGTTACAAAAATAATAACAAAGATTGTTAATAAAATATATTTTAAAGTTTTTTAAGTCGGGTTTGAATCGGTTCTATCGGATTGGATCTATTAGTTCTGTTCTTCAGTCGAGATCATTCGAGTAGAAAAATTTTGGACCCAATGGTACTTGTAAATTTTCGGTTCGGTTTGGGTCGGGTATTTTGGATCGATTCGGTTCGGGTTTTCGGATCTAGGTTAAAATGCCCAGGTCTACTAGTAACTTTCTCATTCTCATTTTCGGTATATCTAGTAACAATGCCGATTTGTGTCAAAAAGAAAAATACTTGTTTACTTAGGTAAGACCGTAAGAAAGCTAATCAGGATTCTGTTTTTGATATCGTGAAGATCTATCGACAAAAGTTACACAAGTACGTAGAAAATATTATTCAACTTTTTTCCTCCAAATTCAAGAAATTATTCAGTTTTTACCCAATGGATTTTTAGCAAGAAAAATAAATTTAGTTTTATAATTTGCTGAACTAGTAGCTATTAATAATTCTCCCTATGTGTATCTTGTGGTATCCGTTGGGGCTAGTAGTGGTTCAGTTACTGTTGGTGGTAAGAAATAAGTTGAAAGAAGCACAATTATGCTAAAACAAATTCATATATAAGCTTATAATAAAACTTAGCAGTACTTGTAGTAGTTGTATATACATATCTAGTTTCACATTTATTATTAGACCCATTAGCTAGAATCAACATACATACCCTGAAACGGTAAAGCCTACCATAAAAGCTTAAACAAACTCAAAGGCTTAAATTTTTTTGTGGAGCTGTGATCATCAGGGTGCATGAACCTGCAGTTGGGACACACAAGAGTTGATTTGCAGAGCATAACCAGCATGTGACACTTCATGCACACCGTTGTTACCATCTCTTGTTTCTTTTGATCATCGTTATCATCATCACCTTCAAACAATAGCCAAGACGGGGATCGACTTAGCCCTATATCACCTGGTTTTCCTTTATTACTTGAGGTCATGATCAAAGTTTTTCCTTTTGAACACTCGTCTTTCTTCATGATTGCTTTTACTGTGGAACTTGCTGATAAAGAAAGATTTAGCTCAAGGTCCAAGTAAGTCCTACGATCTTCAAATGACTCTGAATGACCCTGCAAAAAGAGAATTAAAACATTTTTTGTTTATTCTTTTTATACACATATATTTATGGATATGCTTTGATTTTTATACATATATACCTCAGTGTCTAGATGAAGCTGAACATCAGGCTTTATCAACCTGGCGTTCTCTAGCTTTGATCTTTGATATGACATAGTAGTGTTTTTCTCAAGTTGGGCCTGTGTCTGATCTCCTTGCTTGATCCGTTTGAAGGAACCATGAAACGATTCTCCATTGACTTTCATCTGATCTCTCTTTTTAGAACAGAGGGTTCCATCACGTAGAGAATACATTGGACCTTCGCTTCTTTATGCTTAAGAAACTCTTAGTTTGCTTTTGTGTTATAACGAATGATCAGGTAGAGGATCATGAAAGTCGTATATATATAAATAAGATGAACCACCCATGGGAGTTATTATCTCTACCGGTTCATGTAGAATAGTTGACAATAGTAAATGAGTTAGATATACCAAAATAAATATCTTAGGTAATAAAAAAATATAGGATTCAAACTGGGACTAATTTTCATAGGACAAATAATTCATATCTTTGATATTGCTACTCAATAAATATTTACTATAGATCAATGACCCAGATTAGTTCTGATATCTATCTAAACATGGTAATAAAATATTTTAATTAGTGTTTTATACTCAGTTTTGTTCTAAATACTTGATTTGGTGCATATAAAATTTCTTAATATATACTTTCTGAAAGGTATATGAGTCTCTAAAGTGTTTTGTTTTGGACTAAATCGAGTTTTATTAGTATTCAAAAGATAAACTAACCTGAAAAAATGATGATGTACGAGTCCCAAGTTGGGTGTGTTCAATAACTGAGGGTATTGCTCCAAGGAGCCTCATTGAAATGTGTAGATTTGTAGTTCAATTGAATTCCTCTTTCTAGTTTTTCGTTTTTTTTGTTGAAAAACTCTTTCTAGTTTTTCCCTTTCTATTTTTTTCCCTTTTTCTGTTTTCTCTTCCACCAATATTATCATCATGATGATATCATCAACCGTTATCTGGACGTATGATGATGCATGCATGCATATACGAGTTGTGTGTATTCTTGTTGGTCATGAAGTTGTCTACATGTATGTCTATGTGCGTATGGTCTGTTATGTGATCCGAGAGGTCGATAAATATTAAATAGGAGAGAAACTAAATACCGTTCAAGGGGGAAGGTTCATGACTTCATGAATGCCGATGCAACTTTAATACCACAATAACTCTCACTCCCATTTTTCAATATATAACACCAAAAAATACACACATCTATTAATTAACCCTTATTGTTATTATCTTAGTATTGAAAATATTTATAGCAAATTATTCAAATAGTTTGGAACCTCCTCAACGGCCTACCATGCCACGACCTTCGTCCTCGTTTATTTGTAGGACTCTTTTGGTCAGCTTCCTCATAAATTCCCTTTCTATTTTTTCCCTCTATATATTAAATTTCAACGGATGCATTTATGCATGGATATATCATATATATGTGTTTGTAATTTTTTTCGTTAATATTATCGAATTAAAGTCGACCTAAGATATGGAATTTTAGTATTCTACGAGGATGATCTAACTAAGAAACTTCAATACTCATTAGATTTTATAACCAGCTGTAACTAAAATGTTTCTAACTAAGTTTAAAGCATAAGCTAGGATGGAAATGGCGTTTAAAAAAAACTTCTTCTTTTTTTTGAACTGGGACGTTAAAAAAACTTGGATGAAAACATATCAAAGCATCTCTAACTAAGAAAACATAACCATCTTATACCAAGATTCGTATATGATTATAAAATTTTAAAAATAATTAAATAACCGTTTGTGTTGCTGAGTCTTACTACTTAGACACGACCTTGCGGCAATTCACCATTATTTTATTGTTAGAAACGTACCATAATTAGTTCGTGTGCTTTAGAAAGTAGGCATAATATCAAGTGAATGGGACAACATCATGCCATATATATATATAACCTCTAAGTAAACTACAAATATGCATAACCGGAGCTACATTTCATTTATCACTAATCAGAGAAAATGAAAGAATATAGTTTTCTCAGATAGTAACAAATTGCAAAGTAATAAATGGGAATAATGTGATGGAAAATGCTTTAAATCTCACAACAGCGGCTTCTTCATGCATGCAGTTACAATTAAGATTCATGTCTCATCATTTTATAGCTAGCGTCAGAAGCTTATAATTTTGTAAATTGAAATATACAAGAAATAGGACAACATTGTACTCCAATGAAAGCTCCAAGTAAAATGTAAAAAGAGTTCGTTAAAAAGAGTTGATTTACATTAAATGGTGATCTCAACAAATGTAAAAAGAGTTGTATGCAATGAAAGCTCCAAGTAAAATAAAATTGTTCGCGGGTAAAATAGTTAATATTTCCTGTGGAAGAATTACTTGGTTAAACGGAGAACCATAATGGTGAAGTAGTTATTATTTCCTGTGGAAGAATTAAAGATTCAGGACTTGTCTACCCGTTCCCATTAAATATATTGAACAAGTATAAATGCATAGTAACAGTTAACACACACTTTTATTTCAATGATAATTTTGCAAAACAAATACAGTGTAGAGATAGTATGTGATTAACACTTAACAGAACGTGACTTTTTTTTTAAAGGCCTTTTAAGTTTTAACAGAACGTGACTTGCGTCTGCATGTTTCGCTATAGACTGCGTCTGCATGTTTCGCTATAGACTGCCTCTGCATGTAATTTAGTCATTTAGAAGAAACCTGCATCTGCAATGCATAATTTTGACTTCTATAGAAAAGATGGTAAGTTATCAAGATTTTAACGTTGAATTTATTTGTAGGTTTAAAAACGTTTACATAATATCTGCCTTCATATTTGATTATTGTCAATTGGCCAAAAAAAGTTGTCAATACGCCATCAATGATATAGGCTTTGTGTATATATGTTTCACTGACCATTTCTGATTCGTCCAACCTTTCTTTAGGGTAGGAGTTGGGCCAAAACCAAGCCTACAAAAAACTTTTAGATAGAAGAACTCACTACAAAAACTAGCTTATAAATGAGGTTTGTCATTATCTGATGAAACATTGTCTAAGGATAACCACAACGCTTACAAACTTACTATTAATTTTATTTAGGAAAGTAAATTGGTCAATAAAAAAGACATTGTGAAAAAGGGCTCTAATGTCAGAGGTTGATTGGAAAATGTTCTACATGCCGTGGACAACTATTTTATATTTTAAAGCTATTTTGTAAATCAATCATGCTTTAACATTAAAACATAACTTCAGAGCAGAGAAGTAAAAAAAAAGAAAATATGTTAGCTATATAATCAATTTTTCTACAATTTTATTTTGACGCTTTCAAAGTTTTTAGACATATTTTTACAGCAAAAAAAATTAAAGTCATAGCCAAAAAATCTAAAACTACAGCATCAACCAATCACCGCCAAAATATCTTAAAAAGATATTGAATCTCTTTTTCTTCATCTTTTTAATATTTTATAATTTTTAATTCTAAAATACTTAGTAAGAGACTAGTCTACCTGATTATTTGACACCATCCTATTTTAGCTAAAATATATTTTAGATTCTGGCTCTTACAAACGAAAAATTAGGTCAGCCTTTAGAGAGAAACAAGGAGATTTTTGTGACTATGCACCGGTGGCTTTTTGAGCATTGGCGCTGAGATTTCCTTTCTAACAGTCTTTTCTTCTTTATTATCTAGTATTACGCTTTTATTCTGGGTTTTTTCCTAAATTTCAAAAGATATTTTTGTTTTTTCATTGGCTTTTGTAATCAAAGATATGTTCGTTTTGCTTTGTTTATGTGGTAATGATTCTCGCAGGTTGTTCGATGGTTTCTAGAGTATATTTTTCACAAGGGATCTCCTCCGGAATATCTTTAACCAAAAGAAAAGATCTATTTTTATCTAGAAAACAATTTTCGTGTAGACAACGCAAGTGATTGCATTCCATTGTGATGCGGGAAAGCACTTCGATTGTTAACAAGCACGAAACAAGATCAGCTTGATATCAATGTATTGTCATCATCCAACCAAATTCAGTCTGGACTTCATTACTAACTTTTCTTGTAATCGTAACCATCGGGTCAGATTGTTTTCTCGAGAGCTTGTTTTGGCTTTCTTGATGCGATGTACCATATCATCTGTTAGTTTGTCTTTAATAGATAATATTGAATAAAAGAATGCTTAGAAGAAGAAAGTAAGAAACTACTCTTTTGAGATGGCCTAATTCAGTTTCCTATATATCGAATGTGATATGTTCTTTTTAATTAAATATTTTTATTAAATCGATTCTAACTGAACAACTGGTTTATGATTACAAAAACTGAACCAAATAAAATCGAAACTTGAACTAACCGGCTTCAGTAATAAACCTAGTACACCGGAGCTTCATGGTTCCTAAAATCCACCGTCGAACTCACGAGGGGTTTGCTCTCCGCCTTCAGGAACGGACACCTCAAACTCTCTCCAGCCAGTTGACAGAACTCCGGCGACAGCCACAAGAAGGCGTTGGGGAACACGACCCGTAGAAGCCTCTTGTGCACATCATGCTGTGGAAGATGTTAGGGAAAACGTACTCCACGGACCAATCCTGATACACCGTGCAACCGACCAAACCGGTCAAACCGGACCACGATACTTGACACTGTCACCACCAAGAGAGATCAGATCTAGGTTTTCAAACTCACCTTCATCATCGTCCAAGCAACCGCGAGACTGTCGAGATCTATTGAACATCCATACCATGCACGGCCAGAGAAGGAGAATGAGTTTCAGTTCAAACATGTAACTACAACCGCTTTAAACACCGGTTTTAAACAACGTAAAAAAGGAGCCCTCTCTCATTGCCGGCAAACGAGCCAATGATGGAGAAGCAAACAGAAATTGGAGTTTAAAGAATACTTTGTAGAGAGATATGAGATGTATTTCATATATCCACATTCTTTTCTCCGGCAAAATAATAATTTCAGTATGTACGGATGTATGCTTCTTAATGACCCAACATGAAACTCAAATTGTATAGTACATAAACCATAATCATATTATTTAAATAATCTGCTATTCATATGTTTTGATTTTTGGCTTTTGTTTAGGATTATAAACAAGTTAGAATTTGATCCCCAAAACTAGACATGAGCATTCGGGGCTTCGGGTTTGTTTCGGGTTATTTCTTTTTGAATCTGGGTCCTTAGAGTCCTAGACATTTGGATCCAATTAAGTATTTAAAAAAAGTGTGCATATAGATTTGAATCTATAATCTTAAACATGAAAACAAAAACAATTATCAATAGAAATATAGAATTACTAGATATGGACCCGTGCGTTGCACGGGTTCTATTTGATGTTTTAATTTCAAGAACATATAAAAAGAATGAAAATATTTTTTTCACATGAGTTCTTGGATTTTCAGTATATATTGGTGACATTTTAATAACAATAATCTGTTTATAAATTTTGATTTCTATTTCTATTTCAATATTCATGGTGTTTTAAATAGTATATTGATATTTTCATTTTTAATAAATACTTCACTTTTAATTATTTTTCAAAATAATGTTATTTATAGTTAATTGAAACATATAGAACTGTGAACGCTCTATATTGTTTATATTGTGTTAGACAAATTAAAAACAACACAATTCAAAATATTAATGTTACAAAACACCAATCAATATGTTTTATTGATAGTCAGTTAAATATCGAATATATTGCTAGATAAAACATCAAATTTGTTTACTTTACCATTCATGGTGTGACTTTAACCTCTATATAATATTTTGTAAAATATTATTGTCGCTATGTTTTAAAAATCTGAAGCTCTTTAGTTGTAGTGACTCTTGATAGTGCGACTTATAATTGTAAGACTGGACTTGGCAAATAGACTAACCTTTTAAGCTTGACCTTAACTCTTGTTGATAGTCATTATATAGCTCTTATAGGAAATTGAAGTCTTTTCAGTTTGAAAGATCTTCTTGCATCTGTTGGTATGAGATTTATTCTAGGAATAAAAATCCGTTTTTCCACATAACTTCCGGTTAGGATTTCGACTTCAATAATCATGTTGCCTAAGCGAGTTATCGGTACTATTGTTCTATTGTAAAGTCTTTCTCTTTGATTTAAATTCCTTAATAGCATGACCTGCAACATTCTATTGCATAATCGTTATCTTTGATTTAAATTCTATAATAGTATGATCTATAACAGCATAACCAATTTTATATGTCGATAAGAACAAACACACATAAGTATAATTGTCACATTAACTTAGTCACAACAACATAACATCTATATAAGGCTGGACAAAAATAACCGTAAATTTTGATTCGATTCATTATCAGTTTCGATTTGAACTGAAATTCTGAATATCCGTAACTCTACGAAGCAAAGTAAATATTTATAAACAGTATATGTAAGAAACAAAGCAAATCACAAATACTAATACTTTTAAGAATGTATATCTGATCCGATACATTATATGCATATATATGAGTTATATAAGTTAATATAAATATTATATTTTATATAAGTTTTATACTATTTTTATTTACTAAATTTGTTAAGTTGTTTATTAGAATTTTAAAAATTAATAAATTTTTATTTTTTAATAAAATATTATTATTGTTTTATCTTATTTTGGAATTTTTATTTATTTTTTAATTTATTTTTACGGATCGAATCGGATATCCGGTCAAAAATCTAAAATTTTTGGATATTCGGGACACAATATCTGGGTGGCTACGGATCAATCAGATCGAATACTTGAGCATTATGACAAAATGGATCAAATCAAAATATGTCTAAAAACCTGGATATTTGATTCATGTACACCCCTACATCTATATGTATAAACACCTAAGTATAACTGTAACAATAACTAACGTACGACATCATGAAAATTATATTATTTAAAAAATTCGACATCAATTTAATGTGAAGATCAGAACATCTAGTTATTTCCTCAAGATGTGACACCCAAAAAAAAATAACATGCGAAGATGTGAAAGAACATGCAGAAAAATTCACCTATATTTTTCTTATATCTCTTGACAATATATGAGAGAGTTTAATCACAAATATTGATCAATATATGAATAATTATAATTTCTTTTGGTTTATTATTTTCAAAAAGAAAATTAGAGAGTTTAATAACATATATAGATGTGAATATTTATTGTTTCTTTTGGTTTATGATTTTTTAAATAGGAAATTAATTATTCATAAAAAATATTTGAAATAATCATTCTACAAATAGTTTTGATTGGGATTTGAAGAAATGAAAATAACTGTTAAACATTCTCTTACAATTTTCTTTTCTTATGTCTAAGATTTTAGAAAAGTACAATTACTAAAAAATAATTACTATCAATTTTTTTACAATATATTTCCTTTAAAAATTTAGAAAACTAAAATTGTAATTTAATAAATTATTGACAATTTTTTGTTAAAAGTTTTTAAAAATGAAAAAGTAGAGAAAATATCATTAAGTAATTCTAAAATTACTTTAAAAATATTTTTATTATCTTGTTATATATTTTATTAATTATGAGATATTTTAACTAATGTCAAAAATGTAAAAGGAAAATTAATATCAAATAATGTTTTACAATTATCTTTTGTTTTGGATATTAGAAAAACAAAATTAGTATTAAATAAGTTATTTTACAAATCTATTTTTTCTTTAGGATTTTAAAAAGGAACTTTTCTAGAAAATTACTATTGAATAATTTTTTTAATTAAATTTACTATTAAATAGTTTTGAAATTTACCTTTTCAAAATTCGTTTATTATTTTCTTAGTATATATATTTTTAATCATGAGATATTCTAACACTTGTTACAATATTAAAAAAAAATTACTATCAAATAATATTTTGCAATTATATTTCTAAAAGATTTTAAAATGGAAAATTACTATATAATTGTTTTTTAATAAAAATTGTTTTTATTATCTTAGTATATTTATTTTAATTTATGAGATAGTTTACCACATATCACAGTTTTATATATATAACTGCCATGTGTCACAATCATGTTAATTAACAACTTTGAAGAACCAATTTTAATATAGTCTTTTACAAAAATTTTTATTCAGGATTTTAAAGGAAAATTTCTAAAAGAATATTGTTAAATCATTTTTAAAATTTCTTTTTTTTACTATTAAATAAATTTCAAAATTCGTTTTTTTGTTATCTCTTTATATATATATATATATTTATATCATTATAAATTTTAACCTATTTCATAATATTAAAAGGAAAGTTACTATCAAATAATCCTTTTCAATGATTTTTTGTTTAGGATTTTAAAATAGAAAATCACTATTAGATAATACTTACAATTACTTTTTAACAAAATTTGTTTTTGTTATTATCTTAGTATATATATTTTTAATTATAAGATAGATTAACACATGTTGCAATCTTAAAAATTTATTGACACATGTCACGATCATGTTAGTTAGTAACTTTGAAGAACCAAACTTTATATAATAAGAAGAGAACCAAAATCATTTATTATTCTTGTAGTATATATATATATATATATATATATTTTTTTAATTATGAGATAGTTTAATACATATCACAATTTTAAATATATAATTTCCATGTGTCACAATCATGTTAATTAACAACTTTGAAGAACCAATTTTAATATAGTCTTTTACAAAAATTTTTATTCAGGATTTTAAAGGAAAATTTCTAAAAGAATATTGTTAAATCATTTTTAAAATTTCTTTTTTTTACTATTAAATAAATTTCAAAATTCGTTTTTTTGTTATCTCTTTATATATATATATATATTTATATCATTATAAATTTTAACCTATTTCATAATATTAAAAGGAAAGTTACTATCAAATAATCCTTTTCAATGATTTTTTGTTTAGGATTTTAAAATAGAAAATCACTATTAGATAATACTTACAATTACTTTTTAACAAAATTTGTTTTTGTTATTATCTTAGTATATATATTTTTAATTATAAGATAGATTAACACATGTTGCAATCTTAAAAATTTATTGACACATGTCACGATCATGTTAGTTAGTAACTTTGAAGAACCAAACTTTATATAATAAGAAGAGAACCAAAATCATTTATTATTCTTGTAGTATATATATATATATATATATATATTTTTTTTTTTTTTTAATTATGAGATAGTTTAATACATATCACAATTTTAAATATATAATTTCCATGTGTCACAATCATGTTAATTAACTATTTTGAAAAACCAAACTCTATATAATCTTAATTGTAAATAATTCTTTTGTTTAGGATTCTCAAAAAGGAAAAATTCTGAAAAAATTATATTAAATAATTTTTTACTATTAAATAATTTTTACAATTAGATTATTCAAAATTCGTTTTTACTATATAATTACATATATTTTTAATGATTATATTTAAATACATGTAAAAATATTAGAAGAAAAATTACTATCAAATAATCTTTTACAATTATCTTTTGTTTAAATTTTTCTTAAATGGAAAATTACTTTTAATAATATTTATAATAAGATTTTTAATTATGAGATAGATTAACACATGTCACAATCTTAAGTTTTAATTGCCATGTGTCGCGATCATATTAATTAGTAACTTTGAAGAACCAAGATTTATATAATAAGATAAGCGTTTATATTTATATACTATTTATTAGGCCGCTTAAAATATTATAAGATAGCAATTTTGGCCCCAAACACAGTTAACTAGTTTTTAGTCCGGCCCGGCCTTCACAAGAAAACATATCAGTTTTACAAAGGATTTACCAATGATCAAGAACAAAGATTATCTCTTCCCGCTTTGACTTCGGAACAGATGATCTTGAGTTCCACTTACAACACATGCTTCCTTGGAGATATCTGCATAGAGTTTGTGTCGTAATTCATCACTACCATATTCACATTCTTCTCTTCCTCCATCAATGATACAGATCCTTCTTCATCACTGTTTCTTTCTCGTCTTCTCCTCTCTCTTTCTCAGTGTTTTCACATTCTATGTAAACTTCCTCTCTTTCTATTTTGTTTTCCTCTTCTAACTCTAACCAACTTTTATCCGACGCAGATCTGCACCGCATCAGCAACAACGCGTTTGGCGGCGGAACCGCAGTTTCTATGTGGGAAAACGCTTTTTCACTTTGGTGTAAAACCCTAAACGCTTTATCCCTTTGATACCCTGTTTTCAACAACCTAGAGTAAAAGAATGCGTACTGAAAACTACATTAGGATGAGCCGTATTGTCCACATGTTTGATATTGTTTTGATTTCTTATTTTACAAACTCTAAACTGTTTTTGGTTAGCTTATGATAGTTTTCAAGATTGTTTTGTTTGTTTTTAATTATTGAGAGAGATATAATTAAATTTTATATTAGATTTTTAAATTTTAAGTATTACATCGTGGTCATTTAATTACATAGACATTAATAGTAATATGGTTTTAATAACTTGGATCATGTATTATCTAATGAGTGTAATGAGTAAACCGACAATAATAGTAATCTGAAGCATATATTATAAAAACTTTCACATTTTTTTCAAGATATTGATGATGTTATAAGTCGTAAACAAAAAGGAAAACTAGACTAACATGTGATAGATCTGTAGACTGTAAAATGGCAGTTCAAAAACACCAAAATAGTATCAATATTCTTTAACTAAAAAACAATTTTGCGCTAAGCGCAGGTCGGAATCTTGTGACTGGTTATAGCTTTTTCATGTTATTGCCTGGTTATGATGCTGAATACGAATAGATGCTGGCCGTAGTGCTAGGTTGTTTGTCGGTCTTCAAATGTATTCAGATCATATATCGACTGGTACAAGAGTATTTATTTGTGGTGCTTGTGGAACCAATGAATCCTCCCTTCTCACTCAGTTGCAGGACTCACTTCCTCCTTGCTCTTTGGAGGAGGTTATTAATCAAAAACTTTCTAAAGCAAAAAAAAAAAATTAGTTGTTACCAAAGTAATTTGGTTTTGAACTTCTACGATACGTGGCTGCTTCGTATGTACATTATTTCTTCAATCAAGATCCTACATGTTTAAAGTCTTGCCACTAAATCATAATGCAAATCGATATGCAAATTGTATAAACAAATACAATAATGAACAATACAAATTTATAACACTGATCCAGAGATTCATCACTATACCATATAAGAATTATAACACCACGTGTCACATGTCTGATATATCTCCATTAAGATAAGAAAAACAAAATTAAATTGTTGTTGAAGCATCTACTCTATTTAATTAGGATTTTAAATCGTTTTCAATGGCGTTTACATTCTATAACAAATACTCAGACGTCATTGAATCAAATTTTCTTAGTAAATTTCTAAAGTTTTCCAGCACAATTCATGCCATATTATTTTATCTTTTTGGTCACCAGAGAATCAAAATCCGTATATACTTTCGAATGTTGACCTAATGATACGCAAGTCAAGTGTCAAAGCCAGCTTTTTGTATAGTATAATCCTGTAATACATGTAAATGCGCACACGGCACACGACACACCGGAAGAAAAAAAGACATTTCCTACCAGAAAGCCCCAGAAGCCCATTACAAGGCCCAATCAAAGCTTAAAATGAGTTGATTTCTAAAGTATTCTTCTTACGTTTTAACAACGCCACGACCGCTTCACCATACATACAATTCCCGGCGAAAGCCTCGGTCGCTAACTCATCGTCTCCGGCGTCGGAATATTCTTCGCTCGGCCTTACGATCACGAGCGTTGCTGATTCTAAAGTTATACCGCTCTTGAGCTTAAGCGACGGCGCGTGTCTCATACTCATCCTCACGTTCGGGACCACACTCCTCCGGTTTTTCATCACGCGTTCCTCTGCTTCTTCCACACGCGCCTCCTCCCTCTTTCGAAACTCTCCCAGCCCCTCCGGGCCCATCACCACCGTCCCTTCTCCTCCTACGTCATGCATCACCAAACTCTCCATCTCTTTGTGCTCCTTCACGACTTCGCTCATCAAGAAATGACGAGTCGACGCGGCCATCAAAGCGCCTATCGTCCACACCACGCGCGTTTTCAGTCCACTCACGAACTCGGCGTCTGACTCGCCGTCGAGAGAAGAAGGAGAAGAGGACACGGTGGAGGCGGAGCGAAACGCGACGACGACGCAGGTTTTAAGAGTTTTACCAAACTCTGCTTTCCACTTAACGGCGGCGCCTTTCTCGAGGCTTACGTCGGCGCCGGGAAGCTCGACTTCGAGATTCTTGATCCGGTCAAAGCGTGATAGAATCTTGGAAGGAACAATCGGTGAAAGATTCGTGTACCGGGTCGGTTTAGCCGGTTTAGAGAATAAAGAGAGCAAAAAACCTTGGAAAGGCTTGACTAGTGTTTGGAAAATTTTGCTGACGGGAGAATCGGGTCGTGACTCGGTGTCGGTGGTTGCCAACTGATTGAGTCGGAGGAAGAGTGACTCAGACTGAGGTACAAGCGAGTTGAATCGCTTGGAGAGGGTACTGCAACGATGTAAGGTTTTAACGTCACCGACTTTGTTCAAGATATCGACAACGATCGCATCTGGAAGTCCATCAAACACGTCCATGTTTTGTCTTAAACCTTCGGGACGAGAAAGAGAGTTTCTGTTTTAGTCTCTCTCTCTCTATATGTCTTTGTATGATTATCCTTGGAGTTAGGAGAGAGAGTTTATATAAAGGCAAGAAGGACGAGAACCAAAAACAAAGGAAGATATCGTTTTAATGCTATTTTAGTGCTTGCCGTCTTTTAATGCTATTTTTGTATTGGTTGGTTTTGAAATTTTCAAAAATGATTACATCGGACTCCACGCTTGTTTAACATTTATTTACCATTATCTTGCTCAGGACAGGAAAAATAATCATAAGAATAATAATAGAACCTTCTTTTATGGGTTCATATCTATTCTAAACATTAATAATTTAATACTCACTCCGTTCCTAAAAAAGATCTATGTACAAATTAAAATTCATTTATTAAATTTCAAAAAACACAATTTCATTTATTAAAATTCTATTGGTGAAAATTTATGGAAAATAGTTGGTTACGGAAAATAATGTATTGATAACTAAAATTTGATTTATTTTTTTAATAAGTATAAAAAATCATAAAATATGGATATTTTCTTAATGTATTGATACCAAAAATTGTTTTTTTTTGAATCCCCAATGAAAATTGATGTTGATTCTAACGGGAAACGGCCAATCCTATTTTAAACACTGGACCACCGTCCGGATCCAGATCTTAGTTCACTATTTTATACATCTGCATTATTTTCTATATATACATATATATTCATTTTCAAAGAAATGTAGATATCTTAGTTCTTTTTTTTTACATCAAATATCTTAGTTCTTAAAATTAGCCACATCACACACACATACATATATACATATTATTTCTGCCATGGCTGTGATAACTTATATCATTTTATTGTATTTAATAATAATAATCTGTAATTTTATTATTAGCTTTAGTTGTAGTGTATTTGATGATATAACAAAGTTGACATAACGAAGCTGAATGAGGCAAGCATCTTCTGCAATATGGGTCAAAGTGGATGTCTTTCTTTCTTGTTGTATCCTCTTCCATCTTCAAGAGGATCGGTTAAGTTGAATTCCTTTTGAGTCCGACGATGATAGAAAATTTGAAGACAGGGATTTCTTCAAAGATGAAGAACAATTCTCTTCACATTTATCCACATGTGTCAACATTTTTCTTAGATATGGATAGTATAAACTAAGATGCGCAAGGATTTAATCTATGAAATCCACTAAAAACATTAGTAAAGCACCTGGAAGTCACATATTTGGATTTATACACCAAAATTTCCATGCCCAATTATCTGTTTGTCCAAACACAAGGCACAAAGTCACAAACATGACCTTAATATCAATGAGAAAACAATACAAGTTTGCATTACGCACAATCTGGCCATGACTTCAGATATGAGGTTCGCCTTCCTAACTTAATTAGTGTAATATAACTTCTGTAACTAACGTCGGCCAATGGTAAAGGGAGTACTAGTAGCTTTTCGCTGTTCCGGTTCAATTCGTATTTGGATGAACTATTTACAATGTTAGGATTTCCAGCAAAAATAAGAAATCACTTTTTGACAGAAGAAAATAAAAACAAATAATTTTTCTAGTTGGTTATTGCAAACTCTTCACTTGTTTCAGTTTCCTATTTATCATATCCTATATAAATTAGTTCCCAAAGACTTCTAAACATTTAGTTCGTCCGTTGATGTAAGATTTTAGCTTTTTGGCATCCTGAAGGGTCACATTCTGTATTCTATCATATAAATATACATATTAGTAATAACAATAAGGACATTAGTGGGGTTTTAAAGAAGGTAATTATCAACATTAAAATTTGCAATGTTCTGGAGTCACACGTTGAATATATATTAAAAACATGTATTAAAATTAGTATATTTAGTTTTATTGTTTTAAATTGAAAATTCATGATCGCCGATGGATGATTGATCATTAACAATGTCCAAAATATATAGAATTATTATACCACTATTTTTAAATGACTCATCAGACGGTGGTGGTCTAATGATGACGTATTTATAATAAGAAAATTCAGTATATTTATACTCCCTCTGTTTCTTAAAGTTACATATTCCAGAGAAAAATTTTGTTTCAAAAAGATCTATTTTTACATATTTAATACATATTTTATTATCTAATTGCAAATTTTAAAAAACTTAATTGCACTTATTGAATTTTTATTGGTTTAAAATTATGGAAAAAAGATAAACACAAAAAATTATGCAAATTTCATGTATTTTATTAAAATCTATGAAAAATCTAGAATATGTAACTTGAAAAAACTGAGGGAGCAATATTTATCTATAAAGGAATGATATACTCGAAGGTATACTAATAAAAAGATTCTTTCAATCGAGAATAATATTCCAAGCGGAATATTAATATCAGAAGAGTTCGTTGAATTTCAAGTTTTCTAACTGTTTTGAAACGTAAGCAATGGAATATGCTTTACTAGAAAATGGCTTCATTCTGTCGACACTAGTTTTAATTTGTTGATGTTTAGATAGAATACATTATATGAATAAATAACCCTAATATTTTTAAATGCAACGTCAGTAATTTATAGAAAGTGGATATGAATTATACTATTTTATTCGGGTACAGTTCACACTTGACAACGCCTAAACTATTAGACCAAGACGATTTTAGTAATTACTTATTGAGTAACCAGGAAAAATACCATTTAAGAAAATAACCACGAAAAATCATTAACCTAACTACAGATATAGCTTGGTAAATGTATTACCTTCAGAACTTTTAAACGTTTATAAATGCTAGGAAAATAAAATTCAAATGTTGAACCCGACTATATGTATAAATATTTGTATGAGAATGCGTCCGTTTCGTGAATATTTTCTTATTCCAGTGGAAACAAAATATTTAACAAAAGTATAATATAAAAACAATTTTAGAATGAAGAGAATATATATCTTGTAGTGTTTATTAACTGTGACGAGGTTGATTAGGACGTAAATAATCTATAGTAGATTTTTCTCTTTTTGTGACATGTGGAAGGGTTATTTATTGACATGTGTCCTCTTTCATTCTTATTTTTACACTACAGATCATTCTTCTTTTAGATTATCTTTTGAATTTTTATAATCTATTTTATTGGTCAGAAAAATGAAAGATGAATAAAAAAAGTAAATATAATATAAATATATTTTAAATACTTAGTTTATTCACGATTAAAATAACATAATTTTTCACTGTTTTGTTATTTTTATTATTTTTTATTATTTCATTTACAAATTATATATTTATTTTATTAGTAGCCAAACTAAGAAAAATAAACTAGAGCACAACTACAATAATCTAAACATAAAACCTCCATAATCATAGAGAAAATTAAAATGCCAAAGTAACACTAACTCAATAAAATTTTAGAATTGAAAAAAGATATAAAAAAAAAACAAAGATTTGGGCTAGTTTATTAAATGTCTTCGGGCGCACCAGGTTTGGGCACTCTCACATATACCATCAAATTCAATTATTTTTTCCACTGGTTCCCTTTTCACAAATATGGATCATCTATTTTGGAAAGTTCAACCAAAAATGAACGATCATCAATTTGCATAGATTTTATGGTACATTTGGAAAGGAAAGAATAATAAGGTCTTTAGTAATCTAGACATTGATCCCAGGGAAACACTCAAATTTGCGAAAACATAATCAACACTTTGGGCTAAGCACAAGTGTTGACCGCACAAAGGAAAGTACAACATGTAGAGGTTTTAAATCTACCATCAATCCCAGGGCAGTGGTGTTTTATAGATGGTTCTTGGAAAGATAATGAGTTTTTCTCCGGACAAGGTTAGTATTTCACTTTAGAAGGTTTTGATGGTTTGATGGGGACAAGGAATGTCAGGGCGAGTCTCTCCCCTCTTCACTCAGAGGTGGAGGCACTACTTTGGACAATGAAGTGTATAAGGAATTTGCGTCAGTTTCGGGTCACGTTTGCAACAGATTGTTCTCAATTGGTGAAGATTGTTTCCGAACCAGAAGAATAACCCGCGTTTGCAAGTTATTTGGAAGACATCAAGACCTTGCAAGAAAGTTTCCTCAGCTCAGAGATCATTCATGTACCACGAACACAGAATTTTAGGGCGAATAGTCTAGCACGAAGTGTCAGAAATCAACCATCTTTTGTCGTTCACATGGATGTGGAGTTACCGGTGTGGTTTACAGAGTCAGTATGAGTCTGTTTTTAAGTTGATGATAAAAAAAAGATTAAACCTCACTTTATAGTAGAGTGTCTTGACAATAACAAACAGAGCTTAGAAAAGGGTAGAAAAGACAAACTCTGAGATAAAACAATCCCTCGAACACAAAGGAGCGCGATCAAAGACCAATGAAAAGAAAACCAAGAAAGCGGGTTAGAGGAAGAATAATCAACAGAAGGTCAAAATTGCCACGAAGCAGAAAGACACATGCCTAACGCACCAAAAACACAACCACCAACTAAGAGGTAAGAAGCACCTCACAAACTAAACAAACACAAACAAGACGCCTATGCTAGTGAAGAACCACAAAGCTCTGGATAAAAGAGACCAAAATTCCAAGAGACTAACTCCGCACACTTATACTGAGGGAAGTTGGAGAAGAAGAGGAACAACCCGAAAGAGGAAGAATAAAGCCAACCACCGAAAAACCATAGCCCAAACTTGAGACCAGAAATAACATTCCAAACCTATGAACATACACGGAGGAAACACTATCCAAACCTGGAGTGGCAAATATGGCGAAAGGGAGAGCCACCAGAGACGCGAGCAGTGATGAGAGCTGCAACAAGATGAGATAACAAAGATGGAAGGGTAGAGGAAAAGAAATCAGCAAACCGTGGAATCGTCCTCGAGCTATGGAAGAGAGCACATAAAAGTCAGATCACCAAAAATCAGATCTTGAAAACTAAGACAAACATGAACTATCAACGTAAGCCAATGACGAGAAAACACAATATCAAAGACGACTAAACTCTGACCCAACACAAGGAGATGCACTTCCTAACATCAGCCAAAATCTAAGGAAGAACAGGAGCAGCCAATATTAATAGGAACAGCCTACAATGCCGTGAGAAATAACTGCACAACTGGAAACTTAAAAACAGAGATCTATAACAAATACCAGATAATCTCACATGAGAAGAAGGTGAGGAGAACAAAAGCATGGATCCTTTTCTGGGTGATTGTGAGAGGCACATCACCGCCGGAAAAATAAACGACGTACGTAGATTGTGACGGCTCAATGTCAAAATATAGGGAAAGGGTACAAAATATCATAAAATAATAATGTTTAAATAATGAAACAAAAATAAAATACAATTTTTAACGCTGAAACTCTAAATCTTAAATTAACAAATGCCTAAATGCAAAATTATTGAAATTTAATATGTTTTCAATCAGAGGTTTACTTCACCACTAATAAGTACTATTATACATACAACACATTATTGATAAACAAACACAAAATCTATTAACATATCTTCTATTACTATATAACACAATAAAACACCAAATAATGATCTTAACAAATAAAGATGACCACATAATCCAAAAATCATATTGAACAACAATAAAGTAATATTTCACGCGAAGCGCGGACGCACCCTTAGTTTAATATATTAAACAGTTGGGCTATATGGCCAGTGAGATATAAGATTTCAACTACGATGTATAATAAGCAGAGAGCTATAGTTCATTAGCTATGTCAGGCCCATAAATACTATGCCTATTATTCTACTACATAATTGGAGGTGATAAAGATGTTGCAATATGTATCCTAGCTTTCGAGATATCTTTTATCACGAGGGTACATAATGGAGTTTCAGATTCTCTAGTTAAGATTGCAAGATCTTTTCATATAGAGAATTTTTCTACATTCATTATTCTATTATGGTCTGATTACCTAGACCACCTCAAGTTTGAATAATAAAATAGTTGTTCGTTGTAAAAAAACAATGCTATGCCAATTATTTTTAAAATAAATATTTACTTTATTAATCATTCTAAAAACGGGCTTAAAGCATCGAAAATACAACAGTGTTTGAATAAAATCCGTACTACCTAAATTACCGGTTACACTTTCGCCGGACACACACTTCGCAAGCTCCGTACTCAAGCCGCTTATCATGACTTTGGACCTAATTTCCATGTCACTGGCTGATCGGTTAATCGGGGCGGGAGAGCGATGTCTCCACTTTCTCCTTGCCGTCATATCATCAATGAAGCTCGAACTTACCAAATAGCGGGTTCGAGAAAACAGCAGCTTTGGTGACAAAAGGCTCGAAACCTGAAAAATAGAAAAGGAATAGCTCCACCAACACGATCAAGTAATCACATTGGCACTAGGATAAGCTTCACCAAGCATGAGGAGTCACTACGGACACCGGAGGCGGAGAACAACCCAACCCAAGATGCCAACGCCAAATTCCTGTCATTGAGAACCAATGAACAGTTCTAAGATGAGATCGTGGGTACTTTCCGGTGACAACGGCAAGTACTTTCCTCCGTTTTGTGCTTGCCGCCATGCCTATCTTTATGCACTGCAGAAATCGTGATATATATTATAAAATACTCCATTGCATGTATTTCGCCTCTGCTGATGTAAATACATTAGAATATACATTATTTATTGCTAGATGACCAAACGTGAGTTGGTTATCTTATAAATAAATTAAAATTTCCATTTTTGCTTCTCGAAGAGTATCACAAATCTTTTTCAGGATAAAACTGTTAAGCTAGATGGACTTCAAACCTAAAACCAATTGGTGATAAGAGGAGTGTTCCATCTATCTTATATATTGCTTAAGATCCCTTCCAACTATCGATGTGGGATACTTTGTATCTAATATGCCCCCTTGAGATGATGGCTCTCTGAACGTCAATCTCAGAATGTTCGGGCAAGGATCGATGGTCAACTTTGGGCCAGATAGATGAGGATCGGGCTCTGATACCATGTTAAGCTAGATGAGATTCCAACCTAAAACCAATTGGTGATAAGAAGAGTGGTCCGTCTATCTTATATATTGGTTAGGAAGCCTTCCAACTACCGATGTGGGACACTTTGTGTCTAATATGCTTCTTCGAGATGATGGCTCTTTGAGTATCAATCTCGGAATGCTTGGGAAAGGATCGATGGGCCAACTTTGGGCTGGATCGGGTTGGATTGTTCAGATCGGGCTCTGATACCATGTTAAGCTAGATGAGATTCCAACTTAAAACCAATTGGTGATAAAAAGGAATGGCTCATTTATCTTATATATTGGTTAGGATGCCTTTCAACTACCGATGTGGGACACTTTGTGTCTGATAGAAACTCCATTGATCTATTCATCACTTTTCTTCTCCAAGTGTTTGTTTCTTCCACTTGACCGGACGCTTTAGAAATTCTTTAACCTGCATCATAATTCATAGATTATATTGTTATTCGTTGTAGTTAAGTAACTAGCTAGTAGATAATGATCACACTATAATATCAAGTCAATATACAATTTAAATTGATTTCTTGATCTTTTGTTTTACCTGAGATGGGTCATTACTTCAATGTTTATTAGGAAGGGGGGGGGGGGGAACCTGCATCCTTGATTCAGTATATTGTTATCAGGGTTCAAGTCAAGCGTACCTTAAATGCATCTTCATCGGTAAAGTCATCCCCAATGTAAACCGGTAAAACATCTTTAGATTCTGCTATTTCTATTGAGAAAATTACCTACAATAACCTATCATTTTACAGAAATTGTTTGAATAACTCATCAAATTTCTTATTACTCAGATAACCTACTAATCATCTAAGTAACTTCGTAATTCCTAAACTGCCATTTTGTAACTTATGCATAATATTGTTTTAATCAAATAATTCGTTTAATATTCTCTATTAATTATCTCATTAATCATTTATTGTATAATAAGAAAAGTTAGAATATACAAGAATATTGACCCCAAAACAAATAAATTTCAGCGACAAAATTCTAGCACTACACCAATTTCATCGACAAAATCTCTTTTCTTTTTCTCCTCTTGCTGCACCAATTCTATCGGCAAACATACTTTGTAACCAGTGAATCTCAGATCGTGGTTTTAAAACCAGGTTAGTAACATCAGTCTCCAATTTTCCTTGACTCTCAGGCAATGACTTTGTTGTACTCTTCCTATATCGTTATCTTTGAGCATGTGTACAAGATTGTTTTCTTTGATTATCTTGGGAGAGCCTTTAGTTAAAATTGAATAACTTTTTGCTATAGAGTTTTTTTTCATTTAACTATTATACTCATATTTTTTTACAGGATGTCAATTCAAACAAATGTGGATTTAGGATTTCCATTACGATTGTTTTCAGTTGGTAGTGAGCCAAAACCCAAGAAAAGTATCAATCACCATAGTAAAACTGAGTTTTTAGAAGATGTGGAAAATGCTGTTGGAGAAGAAGTGTGGAACATTGTCCGTGGTTCGCCTCTTGGAGTAATTATACGGTTCGTAGAAAATAAATTCACTTGGTCGTCTAAAGTCGTTGAGCATCTTCTTGTGAACCAACTTGCTTGCAAGAAAAAGCATGAGATGTGGTGCTTGTTTGGAAATACACCAGCTCGGTTCTCTTTGTCGGAGTTCAAAAACATAACTGCTTTGAACTGTGCACCTTTTGTTGAGAATGAAGATGTCGTTGAAACAAAGGTGCATAAAGGATTGTGGAAGAAGTTAAAACTAATGAGGAAAAGCCCTTGCAAGAAAGAGTTGAGAGGGGCATTGGAAGATGTTTTTTCTTGGCCAACAGAAGACAAAATCCGTTTTACGTATTTGTCTATTTTAGCAACTATCATCATAGGTGAAGATGATAAAAAGGAGCTTCCCCTTGAACTTTCGCGAATGGTTTTTGACTTGCCAAAATTTGAGAAATATCCTTGGGGAAGAGAGGCTTTCAAGCGGTTGATTTCTTCAGTGAAGCGTGTAAACTTGAATGCTAATTCATACACATTAGATGGGTTTGTTCAAGCTCTTCAAGTATGGGCATACAGTGTCGTCCCAAGCCTCGGAGCAAAGATTGGTCGTCCAGCAAACATTGATGGGCCTCCTATTCTAAAGTTTAGAGGTTTAAAAGGGACAAAGAAAGTCGATATTCATAGCGTCTCATCCGCTGATAAGGTATCTGAAATATTTCCTAACTTTTTGTGTTGGTGTTGACTCAACTTAGTTTTTCTTAAGAAAAAGTAAGTATGATTTTAGCTTGAATCTGTAGAAAAATATCAGGAATGTTATTATCAATCAAGCAGCACCTATTGTATGGGAGGATAAAGTTGTTGACAAAAAGGTTGATGCTCTTCTAGAAGCCATACACAAAGAAGGAGGTTTGGGACTTGTTACTTGGGTGGATCATGGAACAAACATCTTTCAAACTGAGAAGAACATAGAAAAGAATGATGGAGAACAATCTGAAGATAAAAATGAGAAAAGTGATAGTAAGGAGACGTCACGGAAACGCAAAACAGAAGTGGTGATAGCTAGCACGAAGAAAATCAAAGCATTAGATTCAAGCGTTTCTGTTTCTTCTACTGAGTCCACTGAAGTAATACGCATGAAAATCGAACTTGAGCAACAAGCCAAAAAGGTGGAAACATTGGAGTGTAAATTAGAAGAGATGGGAAAACAACTTAAAAGCTATGAAACAATGAGACTAAGGATTGAACTTTTGGAGACGGAGGTGATGCTACTGACAGAGAAGTCAAAGACTAATGAGGTAGTTCCATATATTCTCTACAACCTACAACTAATTTTTATGAGCTACGTATAATAGTTAACTTGTTTCTTTTTCCAATATAGATGTTTAAGGTACCACATCTGAAAGATGAAGACATATCTACTGATGAGTTGTTTGCTAACGTGAAAGCTGAAAGAGGCAAAATGGCTGAATCCGATGATGAGAGCACAGTAGACGGAAGATACCCAGCGTTAAACATTCGAAGTATACAACCTCAAAAATCATCTGCTGTCAAGATAATTCAGCCCACTGCTTCTGTTGCAGCAAAATTTACTCAGAAAAAAATTGGCTAAACATTAAAGGTTATGGGAGTTGACCAAGCAAAAGTTGCAAGAGAGAAGAGCACAAGGTTAAAGAAACCAGGGCCGGCTCTACAGACCCCGTTGCGGTGTATCATACCGAATGTAGGTAACAAGAAACAAGAAAATGAGCTTAATGTGATGAGGGGACGTGGATATGATCCTTTCGCACCAGTGGAAACACAAAAAGTTAAAATCCTGGATGATTGGTTGCAACTAGATGAGTAAGTTATTTTTTTCCTTTACTTTTATTGTACTAGTGCAATAATTACTTTTATAGCTAATCGTATATCACCTTTTTTTGTTTCATGCAGGGAATATCCAATAGGATCTCAAAACAATGGTGTAGAGTTCTTTAAAGTACTCCGAACTCCTCAGGATTGGCTAAATGAAGAGGTTATTGTTGCATTCTTTAATAATTTATCTTCATGTTCAGCCACCATTTTAATATCGTATAAAACTTGTTCTTAAATGGCACTTTTTTGTAACAGCATATAAACAGCGCTCTAAACTTGCTGCGTTTGAGATTCATGAAGAATCAAAATACATTCAGAAGTGATAGAATCGCTTTTGTAGATACTTATTTCACTACCGGGGTGGACCCTGAGTTATGACGAGTTTTTAAAGGCGCAAGATCTGCCTATTTTTCCTAATGGAGCACATGAATATTGTTCTGGTAAACTACCAGCATTTGCAGGGACAGGAAAAAAGTGGATGGTCGACGTCGATTATATATACAGTGTTCTCTTTGTCAATAAAAGCCATTGGGTAGCGCTATTTATATCTATTCCCAACCGTTGTATTGAAATCTTCGACTGTGGGCTTAAAGGTAGTTCAAACGGGCAGATCGTCAAAGCTGTGAAACCAATAGCTCATATGCTTCCACACTTGCTTCGAGCTTCAGCTCCATCATCAGAAAGGCCAAAGATGAGTGTGGAACAATATAAGGTTCGAAGACCAAGACAAGGGATTCTCAAATGCTGAAAACAGGTGACTGTGGAATTTATGCAATAAAATTCATTGAGTGTCATGCGCTAGGTGCTGAGTTTACCACACCTATATCTGATGAGAATATAAAGATGGTTAAAGAAAATCTTGCAGCAGAAATATTTGATGAGACTGAACAACATGGCCGCATAGTTTCTAACCCGCTTCCGTCCCGACCGAGTGATCATGAGTTGCTATATCCCTACTGAAGTTGCATTTTTTATTAATTTTATTTTCTTGGTATGATTATACGACTTTGCAGTGTTTAAACAGTTCCATTTTATTGTTATGATTGATATGGTTATTACTTTAAGACTTTACATATGGTTAAACAGTTCTGAAAAGCAAAGAAGACTTCAAATAACGTGTTGAACTCATAAACTCTGTACACTCTTGCAGCTTTTTTAACCAACTTTAGTGTGCTACTCTCTTTGAATTTTTTCAGAAGGTTCTGATGCATATGATAGATGCATATTCCATGATGAGATAGTGGGAATACATTTCTAACAGCTTTTCTTATGGATTTGTGTCGATCAGAAATTATCGCCAACTCTCGGTGGTCACCGTAAACCAAACGCAACTGAATAAGGAACCACTTCCATGAAGAATAACTTTCAGAATCTACAATCCCAGAAGCTAGAGGAATTATCTCACCATTTCCATCTTGTGAAGCCGCAGCTAGCATAACACCTTTGAATTTTCCTTTCAAATGAGCTCCATCCACTACAATCACGTTTCTTATGAACTGGAAACCTCTGATGCATGCATCAAATGCAATGAACAAGTACTTAAACCTATCTTTCTCGTCGCTAACAAGTTTAGTAATTGTACCTGGATTAGCCGCCTCAATCTTCTGTAAATATAAAGGCAAATCCTCATACCCACTCTCCCATGTACCTCTTACTAGCTCACGGGCATGAACTAACGCTTTGTATGACTTCCAGTAATCAATATCAATACCATACATAGCCTTCATCACGTCCATGATGTGAACCGGTCTAATCCCTAAACCGATTTTCCCAAATTTTCCCAAATACAACTCTCCAATACATTTCGATGTAGCTTGTCGATGACGAGAACATCTTTCTGTAGCAGAACATGTATGAATGTCTATGTATTTTCTCACTTTAAACTCCAAAGATGATTTAATTGTTGATGCCCGAATCTTCCAAGAACAACCAGCAACAAAGCATTTAAGCACCAATAATGATTTTGTCGATTTATAAGTTGTATAATCAAAATTTTGAAAAATCGTGATCATATACGCAACTTATGTTGTAACTCCTTCTTTGTGCTATATACTTGCCCCACAGTTACACGCTCTAAAATCTGCACAATATTTTGTGTACCTATGGAGTCACCAACCATTTCATCTTCAGTCTTTCCATCTAAAGACATCCATGAATCAAATCCGGAACTACCACTTTTAGAGCCAAAACAATCTCAATCTTCACTAATTTCATCAAACATATCACTTTGGACCTCTTCTTCATCGTATCCATCTGGTGCACCACTTTGTGCCTCGTCTTCACCAAATCCTTGAAATGCAACACTGTTCTCTTTATCGTCAATGCCTTCGTCAATAGTACCACTTTTTCTGTATCATTGGTACCTTCGTCAAGAGTTCCACTTTTTTCTGTTTCATCGGTACCTTCGTCAAGAGTTCCACTTTTTTCTTCATCTTCACAACTTTTATATAGATTGCCACTCATTCCTTCAACTACGATGTTACCTGCAAAATCAGTGTACTATATAATTAGAAACAGAGTAATATAGAGAATAGTAATCAAATAATGTTCAAAAAATGAATGTAATGTGGTAAACACAAAGGTTTCATTTATCAGCAAGTCTGCCGAGAACATGTAGACTTTATGCTAGTCCACTATTATTTCGCAGACTAGTTGAAAGCCTGCCAAGAAAAGGTCTGCCGTTTTTCAGCAGATTACAAACTAGTCTACAAGTTTAGATTGTCATGTCTGCAAAAAAATGTAGACATTAAGCGATTCCACCAAAAGTCAACCAGAAAATATAAGTCTATCATATTGGCATTTGAAGTCTACTAATATGTTGCAGACAAAACAAAAGTCTACCAAATCACAGTTTGGAATCTCCTGTTCTGTGTAGACTTTACTCTAATCTGCCAATTATTATCAGAAAACAAACCAATCTACCAATTTGAACTGTCATGTCTACGAAGATGTGTAGACATTATGAAAGTCTACCTAATGTTCGTAGACAAAATATAAGTCCACCGGTATGGGAGTTGTTGTCTACCATAATATGTAGATTACACCCAACTCTGTGAGTGCCCATAGCCGATCTATATGTCTTCCATGTTGTCATTTTAAGTCTACTATAAACATGTAGACTTTACAACGACCTGCCAACTATCAGTCTACAAAATGTATGTCTACCAACTTAAATTTCTACTCTCACCAATATTGGACAGATTTTATGTTGTCTTCATCTACTTTGTAAACTGGTTTCAGTTACCTAGATTTTAAATATGCTGAATCATGAAGTTCCTTTGGTAAAATTAATTAAATATGTCTACAAGTCAAAAGAAATCAAACGGAATATTAAGAACAGAACATACATAACCTATTTAGATACCGATTGTATATAATTCTGTAAAAGATAAAACGAAAAGACTATATAACTTACCAGTTTCACAATAATGATGACAAAATTGTATGATCTTGAAAAGTTTGATGTTAAATTTTGAACTTCTCTGGAATAAGATGGATGCGTCAACAATGTCGTTTTTTTTCATAAACTAATGTTTACTTTTTTAAAAATCCCCCTTTTCCTTTTGTTTAATTATTATTGTTTAATTTTTTATATTAATGATTTCTTTCCTTTTTTAAAACGATTTTTAAAATCCTGATTTTTTTTTCCAATTATGTGATCATGGGTAATATAGTAATTGTATATTTCAAAAATCCTAACAAAGATTGTATAGGTTATTTTAGAAATTTTATATATTTTGAAGGTTATGGTGGCAAATGTCCCATTTCTATTTCATAATTAGACAAGAATATTGCCAAATCAAGGAGAAGGAAGATCTGACACGTGACGCGGACAAGTCCCTCAATGAATCGACCAAAGTCTCAATCTTTCCGGCAGCTTCCATAATCTTCAACCTGAGAGAGTAACTCGGTGGTGGCGGAAATAGCTTTCTGGCAACTTCCTATCTATTTGTTAGTGGTTGCATAAACTTTTTGGGTTCATACAAACGTATCTCTTTTGAACAACTATAATCGTAATCCTAATTATATAGGTGGTGGCATGCGCATGGGATGATTTCATTAATATAAAATCCAAATTAAGTAGAGAATCTTATAGTATAATGTGATAGATATGTAAAATAAATTCATATACTGGGAAATATTTGTGAAAGCATAATCTATGAGATAAAATAGAAACCTCACATTCCAGTTGTGTTACTCTTGAAAGATTCTTGCTAGGGATTATTTTCATCCCCCTTTTGGTAGAAGCTTCATTGGAAAAAAAATCAACACATTTTACTTTACTTATATATACACATATTTTCACTATTTTTACAAAATTCTAAAGAATATACAGTGTTGATGACAAAATAAATAAATAACACAGTGTTATATTGAAGTTTGAATGAACATGATCAAATGAAGTGTACCACAAACATTTGGCATTTATCTAGGTTTTACAGGAGCCTATCTAACATATTACAAACTCATCTTTTAAAATATAAAGTGCATTTTCAAAGAAATATTAAACTTTTTTAGATATGTTAAAGAAATAACATGAAAAATAGATGAAATGAAAATGAAGAAAGAGAAATAATATGTATATATCACACATCAAATCTAGATTAGATATGATAAAGAGACTAAAACAATTGACAATCACTTTACGAATTAATTATTGTATATTATCTACAAAGCTTAAGGTTTTCTTAGTCATTGTTCCCTAAATTAAATTGAAATCTTAGCATTTGGTATTGTATTGTATGTCGTTTAGTATTATTATGTTTTGTTTTCATATTAATCTCTTATAAATTACAAAACTTTTTACATCAATGATTTTATAACTGATAACTCTCTATCATATGATGATCTATATCTCACAGTTTTATTTATACTAGTTTGCGAAAAAAAATTACACAAATAACAATATATCTAATCAGTAATCTATTAATTTATGGTCCTAATTTTTATCTACTGTACAAAGGTTGTCATTTAAATTTGGATCTATTCTAGAATCTATCATTTAAGTTACACGGTCCATATTTACATTCCTGATATATTAACCCAATAATTTAATCTAAACCTTCACAATAACCTTTAATTACATTCCATCTATCGTGATTACTACTTTTGCTACTACATTTTATTGAATATATCTAGAGAACACGATTAATACATTAGTAATATTTAAAATTAGTCAAACTATATGTACAACTATAAAACGACTTTCGTAATATTATTTTACATTTCACGTGCTGCATTAGAATCATCATCCAATTATATGGTAAAAGACTCCAAACCGACTATATTAACATTCATATGATCATTTTTCTCAAAAAGAAAACATCCATACGTATTTATAAACTAGGGTTTGGCCCGCCCTACGGGCGGGTTGCATCTGAAAAAATTACATAAATATATATATCATTAAGTTTAGTGTATAATTTAAAATGTTTAGCTTACTTTAGTTTAAATTGATCTTAATTTTCAGTATGTAATTTTAGTTATTTTATCATAGATTATGTTTATCTTAATACTTAAAGGGATCAATTACAATTTTGTTACGAAATGCTATTTGTTTGACACAAAGTGAATGTATAAACGTATACAAATAGTTATTGTTGTGGACAGATAATGTACTTTGTTGGTTCTCTTTCTTTGAGTATTTTATTGTATAATATAGATAAAGAGACCCGCTTATTGATGCATCATTTGAAGATATAAAATTATGGACGTCGTTCAAACTAATCTTTTTTCATTTGCAAAGTAATAGCAGTAGTCGCATCTATTAAGAAATTAGAAGAGTTTATAAAGTTTTTATAAAGAGTCTAGACAATTTATGAATTGATTGAAGCTTGAGAAACGATATATAAAATCCTATGGGTTAGAAGTTGTGAGCATTGGGTCTTTCCCACTTCATAAGCTGAGAAGCTAAGCTTGGTGTGGTTATTTTCCAGTGTGTCCTTCCTCCTCAATTTGTGCACCCTCAGAAGTGAATCCACCAGACACATGTTCATGATGCATGTCAGAGGAGGTTACGCAGTCTGGAACTCCACAGCCACCTATCCCAACGGAGGTAGTAGGGGGTTTTTAGACACATTATTGGAGGGATTTGATGAAACAGTTCCTGCTCCAGGCATATCATCGCCAATATTATTATCACCCTCTGCGCATGATCCATAGCACAGTGTAAACAGTTAAAAACAAAGAAGAGAACAAATCTAGCTTTTGGTCCATGAAATGCGACAAAGAGAGCTGATTCTGAGCCATCTGAGATTGAGAACTGGACACGGTGCCTGCATAAGGAACAACATTGACATTGTTCAGTGGTGGTTGGTAAAACACTGCTGCGCATAGACATTTTAAATACGTGATAACTGTTTCAAAGGATCAATTACTTCAGGACCCTACTACGTTTTCGTTATGGCATGTTGTACATGTAAATAATGAGAATCCACGTTAAAGCTTTCTTGAACATTTCGATCAAGAGCTGTAGCTCTACCCGCTTGTGGTTACAATACTATCAACTTCCCCAGTGCAAAGAAACTCAATAATCTGTTGACATAAGATATTGATAAGCATTTCAGTAAACATAGATGATTCAGTGATAGAGTAGGACATAAGTTTTAGATTGAACTTGTGTGTCAGAGTTGAGGACATATGACTTAAGCTCTGTTTCCGTAACGTATGGCCTACGGCAGAGTCATTGTCGGAACAGAAATGTGTTCTAGACTTAGCTTTTAGGAAGAGCCGGCCTGTAAAGAGTATTAATAAGTGGAGTTAATTAAAAGATCAGAGGCAATCGGAAAAACAGGATCTCCGACCAAACTTAGGATTTACGTTTGTGACTACATCACCTTAGGCTCAACAACTGCAATAACCAATTTCTCATGACAGAGGGTGGCAAGTTAATCAAAAATACTGACACAGATGTTTAGTCCTCTCCAAAATGGCTAAGGTGAGTTATTAGAAAGTTAAGAGAACTAACATAAGAGTTACTGATGAGAGACAAAGTTTTACAGAGTAACTTTCTCTCCTTCTCTCAGCAGGTGTTCAGTCGGTGGATATTGATGGATTGCTAGATCAGCATGGACTGCATCCAGCAGAAGACAATCAGACGTGTGCAATCAAACTTCTATACAAATAATCTCTAACATAAAATTTTAAAAAAAATCAGTCGTACCTTCCCGTCTACCAGAACCATTACACCGTCCAACATTCAACTCAGCCAGAAGCAATTGAGGATTCGCCATGATTGTCGACGCTCTGAAAGATAATATGATATGGAAATAGGAGGGTGAAACGATAAGATGTGCAGTGACCTCTCGATCGGCTTCATATATGTAATGAAAGAAAGGAAGCTGGAAGGATGAGAACGTGGTGAATTCCTTTGATTCAGTGCCATCATTAAAAGTATTTAAAATTAAACGATAATCTCTTGGTTGCGGAGGCCAAACCGTTTTGTAAGTAATTGCCGAAGACAGAGAGGAACTGGGCCTGTTGCCCTAGTTTAGATGGTGAAGAAGATAATGTCACTAACCTTAAAATATAACGGCCTCTGTAACTTGTATGAGACAGTGGGCTTAAGTTAAAACTAAATATCAGCCCAAATCGATAACTTTGGCGCAGGGGAAGAAATCAGAACGCGTGGAAACACAGCACCAGACACATACGCGCGAGAAAGACATAATAATGCTTAAGAAACAACGCTCCACTACCGACTCGACACGTGTCATCATTCCCCCCACTCTAAAAAAGGACGTGGACGCCTAAGGAGGTAGATAGTTTAACTTTATTGTTATAGATAGATACGTGATTAATGACACCAATGACACTGAGTATAACCAACACAATCATCATTCAATTATATTAACATTCATTCATAAGCCTATATTAAACAATAGATGTATATAAAATCTTGTGGTGAATTATGAAACATTATCATTACGAAAATAAACCTATACTAACTTTTTTTTTGGTCAAAATAAACCTATACTAACTATACTATGTAATTGGACATACAACCGTGTATAAAATTTTCAAATATTAGATAGTCAGTTATTTGTATAGTAGTTTTATGGTGCATCAGTTTTGGGATAAAACATATATTTGTATCATTAGATTATATGGGAATCGCACTATATAATTTGTGATATCTGTATAGTTGATTTTAAAATGATAGGTCAAATGTTACGATCGTTGTCTACATAAAAGTTTGTGTAGTTTAAGACAATTTTAATGCTAATATAATTAAAAATTATATATGTTTATGTTAAATATTTTAGATAATAAGAAATTTAGTTTAATTTGAAAGAAATATATTTAGATGTGGTAACTAACAATTGTAGATTTTCTTATTTTGAAACTACTTACGGCACTAAAAAAAAATCTAATCTATTAATTTAGAGTCTTATTTTTTATGATCAAAATTTTGATTTAAATTTTGGACCTATACATTTTTTTATTAATAATATATTAGATATATATAAATCTGAAAATTCTGTTACATTACTACAACTTACTTACCAACTATTTTGGAAATCACTAAACATAACAGAAGTTTACCTAATGACATTCAATTTCGACATACAAAATATCTATATATCTGACATACACAATACAATGCAATATATCTGAAATCATTTCATCCGTGTTACATATCTTTACATTTTCTATTAACGCATCATCTAACCTTTCACCGTGAACACAATATAATCATTAAAAAATCTTTTATAGTTTTCAAAAAAAAAATTCGTTTATAGTATAATACTGTTACGTGACACTAATTTGGAAATTTATCAATATTTTAATGTTTGTGATGATAATAACCGATGCTACAATGAATTGGTTTAACTAAGCCATTGTCCATTTTTTGGTACAGATAAATTGTCAAATAATTAGAGCAGTTAGACCAAATGGGCTAATTATGAATTTTCTATATTGTACTGAATAATATTATAATCTATCATGTATTTAAATAATATATTACCCTCACATGTTATTTCTAACCTAACATATAATCCATATATTGTTACTAAAACTTATAAAAGCCACAAAATATGGTCACTATTTTTACTGTGTGATTTTCTTTTCTTGTTTTCCATATTAAAGACTTATAAAAATAAAACTAATCACATAGAAATCCTAACAAACCAATTTCTCGGTAGCTTATAAAGTTAAATACCCTTTCAAATCATTCAATATTTCGAGAATGAAATATTTAAATTATGTTTTTGAGATAGATTTAACAGAACAAACTCATCCCAATATTTATATAAGAAACAAATATGATTTACTAACAAAACAAATAAGTATCCGAACTAAAACCACACATTCTAGATTGAAATCAAGTTTAATAAATTTGGAAAAACATTTCTCAGACTATTTTATAATTAATTAATTCCACGTTTTAACGCGGGTTAGAATCTAGTCATATTTTTAAGATTAGGATTTCAAATTTTTGACAACGTTATTATATTTTGTTAAATCTTTTTGTTTTTAATATAGATGGGCCTTAATAATACAATCAAAGCCCAAACATAATACGACAGCGTAGTAAAAGCGTAGCGTCTACAGATTCTCTCTTGCTTAATTAGGAAGCAGAGAAAAGTCCGAGAGATCCTCGTTGACGCATCTACTAAGAGAGAGGTCAAAGGAGGCGAAGGTGATTGATTACCCGTTGAATTGAATCATCTCCTTCTCCCTCCCGTTGAATCCGTCAGCTAAAAAGTCGAAACCCTCTAGACGCGCGCGAGGAAGGTGGGCGGGGCGTGATGAACAGATTGAGGAATCTGGACGCTTACCCCAAAATCAATGAAGATTTCTACAAGCGTACACTTTCCGGCGGTGTCATCACCCTCGTTTCTTCCCTCTTCATGCTAATTCTCTTCTTCTCCGAGCTTCGTAAGTCCCCCATTCAATTTAGCTTCAAAAGCTCGATGCTTTCTAGTGTTGGAGCTCCAAAGTTTTGTTCTTTTCTTTGTGGGCAATTCTCATGATCCCAAATTTGATAATGTTTTGATGTTTTTTTTTCTTTGTGGGCTTAATAGGGCTTTACATGCATCCTGTTACGGAGACTCAGCTCCGTGTTGATACATCAAGGGGAGAGAAGCTACGTATCAATGTAAAAGCTTTGTTCCTTTTGCTACTAGTTTGAGTTTGTAGTTCAAGAAATTGGTTTTTTTTAAAAAATGAATTTTGCTATGTGCGATTTGTAGTTTGATGTTACGTTTCCTGCGCTTCAATGCTCTATTATTAGTATTGATACGATGGATATTAGCGGAGAGAGGCACCTTGATGTGGTATGTGCTCTGCTGGATTGTTCTTTTCTTTTTTCAATTCGATTGACTTGATGATGCTTTGTTTGATTTTTTTTTTTATTACTCTGACCGTTCAGCGACATGATATTATTAAAAGAAGATTAGACTCTCATGGCAATGTCATCGAGTCCAAACAAGATGGAATTGGTCATACTAAGGTTAGTTTTCCAAAGACTCTTCTGGCCCTTTGCATTTTCAGGTGCCGTCTTAAGAAACTGAAAGTGTTATTACTCTTTATCCCCAGATTGAGAAACCTTTGCAGAAACATGGTGGAAGGTTGGAGCACAATGAAACATATTGTGGCTCCTGCTTTGGAGCCGAAGCGGTAAAACAGAGTTCTTTAGTGTTCGATTCATTTATTTTGCACTTTTAAGTTATGTTTTGATCCTCTTTACATGTTGTGGTTGTTATTTTCTTACACTTCATAGACGGATGATGCTTGCTGTAATTCATGCGAGGAAGTTCGTGAAGCTTATCGAAAGAAAGGTTGGGCCCTCTCTGACCCTGAATATATCGACCAGGTATACTGACAATCACATACCTATTAATAACACCGAGTTGATCTTTTTACTTAGTTTCTTGTCTTCACATCTAGTTTTATGTATGATATTCTTACTGATTCCACCTCAGTGTAAAAGAGAAGGGTATGTGCAAAAGGTGAAAGACGAAGAAGGTGAAGGTTGCAACGTTCACGGTTTCTTGGAAGTTAATAAAGTCGCTGGGAATTTTCATTTCATTCCAGGACAAAGCTTTCATCAATCCGGTTTTCAGTTTGGTGATCTGATATTCTTCCAGCAAGGCAACTACAACGTAAGAGAAGCTCTTGTTCGTGTTTCAGCTTCTCTTTTATATAGCTCTGGGTTTGACTCCGTTGTATCTCTATACAGATTAGCCACAAGGTTAACAGGCTGGCCTTTGGAGACTTTTTCCCTGGTGTAGTGAACCCTCTAGATGGGTAAAAAACTTCTTCCTTCTCTCTCCCAGTCTATTACACATGCCTTTTATCTTCCCTACCTCTGAATTATTCTCTTGGTTCTCTCAGTGTGCAGTGGAATCAGGAGAAACAGAATGGCGTGTATCAATATTTCATCAAGGTTTCCCCCCATTACAAACTTCTGTCTCCATCGAGTTTATCTTCTGCATACTATAGAGAATATTGGGTATAGTGATAAAGTGATGGGATTATGTGATGTGGTATTGCAGGTGGTACCAAGCATATACACTGATGTTCATGGCCATACTATTCAGTCAAACCAGGTGAATCTACGTTACCAAATCTCTGCTTAAGCATCTTTAACATTTTCATTTTCTTGTTAAAAAAACATGTAACAGCTGTGTTTCTTTAGTTCTCTGTGACAGAACATTTCCAGAAAACGGAAGCAGGTCGAATGCAATCCCCTCCCGGTGTTTTCTTCTACTATGATCTTTCGCCAATTAAGGTCCGTTTTGGAGTTTGGTTTCTTGTGTTAATAAATCAAAGACATTCTAACTTTTGATTGGTTGTGTTGTTTTAGGTGATATTTGAGGAGCAGCATGTGGAGTTTTTGCACTTCCTAACAAACGTTTGTGCTATAGTAGGAGGTATCTTCACGGTATCAGGAATAGTGGATTCATTCGTATACCATGGACAACGAGCAATTAAGAAGAAAATGGAGATTGGTAAATTCAACTGAGTTTGTTTGTTTTATATATAAGATATTCTTCACACTTTCTTGATCAGAGACTGGTTAATCTTGAACGGGGTTTTACGGTTAGAGATTAGGTTTTGATAAAGGGATCTGAGAAATTTGTACTTTACTTTTTTTTTTAATTATGTATCTTTTCCTTTTTCAATACACAAAATCTTATACTTGTGTTTTCAACTCTGTAAACATACATAATGTTCAAAATCACACAAAGCTTGAATGAAGAGATGAGAGTTTCATATGAACAATTTGGACTTGTTCGGCCGTTCACTTAGTTTGATGCTTTTGTTTGCAGAATATTTTAGTTCATAGTTGAAATTAATAAAAAATAAAAGAGTCATTATTATGAATCTAAGCATTTGCTGACAGGAATTGAAATACATACCTAAGAGAAACTCAAATATCACAAAGCTCTGCCATTAAACTGACAGCTAAAAGTTGAGAATTTTACATTAAACAGAACGTTGAAGTAATCATTCCAACACAAGGTCACATGAGGTTGACGCTCTGACCACACTAGCCAACTCGTTGAGAATGTTACTTCTCTTTTCCAACTCTTCCAGCAACAAAGTAGCTTTCTTCAACCGTCTAGCGTTCTGGAGGATGTATGTGGCCACTTGTTTCTCATCTTCCCGTTCCCATTCGTATTCTGTCCACACCAATGTTTCAAGATGGTCCAACAAACATTCTGGTACACGTTTCGGCTGATTCAATTCCCAATCCACCGGACAAGATTCACAAAATGTCTGAAAACAACGCAATAATTAATATGATATTATATAGATCATCAGTATATATGAAATAACCTGTGGCAATTGCTTACGCTGATGAGCTTGAGGTTTTGCAGTTTAGGAGAATTATCGAGCATTAACCAAAGATTCCCCACATTTAGTTCATTTACAAGTAGCTCCAAAGACACCAGCTGATAGAAGATAGGATACTTGATCTGTGGACGGTTAAAAGAACATTAATAAACAATGTGGCAGATTAAAAAAAAAAAGATTGGTAAAATTTTTTTACCGTTAAGGGTAAATCTAAGGAAAGACGCTTGGCTGAAGTTAGAGATGCAAGAATGTTCTCATTTTCCATATGAGGAACGTCAAAGATCTTTGCTTCCACCAGCTCTGGCGCATTCTCCATCAGACAGAAGTCACCAGAAACAATGCAATCCATGTTCAAGTATTTCAAAGATGGTGCATTTATCACATAGCCTCCATCATCTGAGCCACCGCCAAAATGATCCTCTTCTATGGTTAGCCTCTGTAACGATGGCACGGCAATAGTGTAGGTCACCACGTCATAGTTCATAATTCGTGTCACGAACAAATCTTGAAGCCTAGGACATCCAGAGAAAAGGTTGGTAACAGATGCTTCATCTGTGAATATTACGTCGTGAAGATGCAGCTCTCTAAGTGCATTCAAACAGACCGGAGAAGGAAACTCTAAATGAACGTCATGCATGAGCTTCAGTGTATGGAGTGTATTGTTATAGCTACACAACATACTTGGAAACCTAAATGCATCCTCTGGATCACGACGGAGGTGACACAACGCCAGTTTACGCACGTGGCGTGAAAATGCAACTCCAATCAAAATTTCAATATCCGAAGGACCAGTTGTATCGTCTATGCTCAAATACAGACTTTCCAGAAAGGGAGCTTTATGTGAAATAAGCGACCTATAAACATCCTCTGTAGACACGTAACACATTATACAATCAAAGTCGAGATTTGGCACCATCTTCCAAAGAGATCTCCACCGTTTAGACAAAATACTCGTGGCTATGAGCTCTTTTGTTCGAAGTGATGACAATATATGCACAAGCAGAACTTCAGGTAACTCACTGATCCTGTCCTCGTTTTCATTTCTCAAACTATCAAAAACCAACAACAAAATATATCAGTTTTAGGGTTCTAATGAAATTAGCTTTGAACATAGAAAGGTATTCAGACAACAATAACAACAACAAAAAAATGAAACAGAGAAACATACCATTCTTGTTGTTCCATTGTCGTTGAGACAACAGTGCAGTTATGAGATTCTACTTGAGATTTAAGACTTCCCAGTGCAATCGCACGAATACGGGTAATGCTTAAATAATGATAATGCTAACGATTCAGCCTCATGACTATTTCATTGTGTTGATAGTAACAAACTGCATAGAATCTCGAGAAGAAAGAAAGAAGACGAGAAGTCTACAAAATCAAACATATTAATGGGTTTATTTGGTCTCAGGTCTCAGCCAAGTCCCAATGTAATAATGAGATTGCTTTCAATATGTATCTTTTTTTGGAAAAAGACGACGAAATATATTGAAAAACTATTAATTTATTATTTAATTAGTTTTAACTTATTGAAACTGTTTCTGATACATAATCTCATAATTTTTTAAATAAAATGACGCAAATATTAAGCAATTAAAATATTTTATTAGGAGCCATTTAGGCATTTACACTATGGTGGGATAGTTTTACTATTTATTCTTTTAGAATAAATATTTTGTGCTATTAGCACATTTTAGACACTTAATATATTAACCTGAAAATACTATTGCTTCTCTGTGTTTAAGTGAATAAAAAAGATTGTTCGTGCGAACTGCGAACATTCACCTACTTCGAATCAGTATTGATGTTCGAAATGATCCAAAAATTGCTAATCCGATGGGTGTTTAGGATGTACGAAGATAATCTTTAATTGATAATAGATTCTTACCCGCGCAGATGCGCGGATATGAATTTTAATTTTATTCTAAAATTTAGACTAATAATAATGTAATTATATTTATTTGTAATTAGATATAAACGTGAAACACACATAGATTGGGTTGGAAAAATGTTACAGTACTTAAAAATTAATAAATTTATGTAGATAAAATAAGATTTAAAATATTTGATCATTCAAAATTATTACTATCTCTGTTTCATATAATCTATCTTTAAAGGAGATTATTTCAAAAAGATATATATATTTTCATTTCCAATATATTTTTAATCGTGTTATAATGGTAAATTGTAAAATTGTAAGAAATTAATTGTGTTTATTGAATTTTGATTGGTCAAAAATTATGAGAAATAATTAATAAAATAATATATTTATAGTTAAAATTTAAAATAATTTCTTAATATGTTTGAAACTCTAAAACTTAATATTTTGGGAAACATAGTATCAGATAAATAAAATGCGTAACGAATCCAATAAGTGTTCCCTTTTTGGGTTTAGTGGAGTTGGTGGTGGCATATGACTTATCAGAAATAAGGTTGGTAATTAGGTAGGGGGCTTGTTAGACCGTCGCATTCACAATCTAGCCAAAGTTCAAATCAAGAAGTCAAACCAGGTTTAAGTTCACATCAAGAAGTCAAACCAGGTTTATTTCCCGGTCCGATTCACTGGTCCACTTATATCAAATACAAAACAGAATCTGCTTTGAACCACACAAAAAAACTGAAGAAAAGGTGTCTGTGTCTTCCCTCAACCGCGCGTCACGTGTCTTAAAGCTCTTCTCAACACACTGTTCGAACGTAAACCCCTTCTTCTTGAACTACTTTTCTTACAGTTAAGTCTTTGACACTTTTAGACCGTAACTTAACCACTTCTCGGTCTCAATATTATGCTCTTCAATTTCTATGTTTGAGTTTGACTTATCGACTCGATCTCATCGCTGATCGCTTCAGTTCATTTATTTCTAAGGTGAGTTCATGTTCTTTAAGTTTTTGATTTCTGAATTTATCTTGATTGTAGTAACCCAGGAGTAAGATCAAAGGGCGTATTGTTAGTTAGTTGTCTTGATTTTTAAAACTGTTATATGGATAACTTTCTGTCTTGTGTTTCTAATTATCAAAGTTACATTTGTATCTAATTAACATCGTATTAGCTAACGTCTATTTTATGCATTGGTTCTTCTGTTATATCTTCCTGTTTTTGTCTAGTAATAAAATTGTGATTATGAATCTCTGTAGTTTGATCTCTGTAGCCGACAAAAAAAAAGAAAAGAAAAGAATATCTGTAGTTGGATCCTTTTCATTTCTCTCTCTAATCACTTTTGGTTTCTCCTTTGATCCTCAATTTTCAGCAAGATGAGTCTTGGCACCAAAAGTTCATCTTCCAGTGGGTTTGAGAATACATCGCCACCAGAGGACTATCTAAACAAGGTATAATGACAATGATTATGATAATGATGATGATTAACTGCTTTGTGATGATGATGATTTGATCTGTGAATCAACTATTATATTATTGTCTGTTGATATAATTATAGACAAATGAAGTGAGGACATTACTAGGGCCATTGACTGAGAAGTCATCTGAGTATTGTTCAGATGCTGCCATTACCCGTTATCTAGCTGCACGTAGCGGCCATGTCAAGAAAGCAACTAAAATGCTTAAAGAAACCTTGAAATGGAGGATTCAGTACAAACCCGAGGAGATCCGATGGGTATGTATGTATGTATTCTTGAATATGTAAACATTCTTTAAAACCGTAAAATGATTGTTAAACATGTGAAATGGTTATAGGAGGAGATTGCACGAGAAGCTGAGACCGGGAAGATATACCGATCTAATTGTACCGACAAGTATGGAAGACCAGTTTTGGTTATGAGACCAAGTTGTCAGGTTAGCTTCTTTCAAATCTTTCACTCTCTATGCAAATTGTCATTTATTTGTTGTATTTTTTTCGTTATTATTACAGAATACGAAATCTTCTAAAGGGCAGATTAGATTCTTGGTATACTGCATGGAGAATGCAATCATGAATCTACCGGATAACCAAGAACAAATGGTTTGGCTAATTGATTTTCACGGTTTCAACATGTCGCATTTATCCATAAAAGTGTCTCGAGACACCGCTCATGTGTTACAAGAACATTACCCTGAACGCTTAGGCTTGGCCATACTATACAACCCACCAAAGATTTTCGAACCGTTTTGGAAGGTATATTTTCAAGAATCTCTCATGCAAAATCTTTATGTATCAGGAAAATTTTGTTGACGTGAGGTGTATTTGTATAAACCTGGAAGATGGTGAAACCGTTTCTTGAGCCAAAGACATGCAACAAGGTGAAGTTTGTGTACTCAGATGATAATGTGAGCAAGAAGATTCTTGAGGATATTTTTGATATGGAGCAACTCGAGGTTGCGTTTGGTGGGAAAAACAGTGATTCGAGTTTCAATTTTGATAGGTATGCTGAGAGAATGAGAGAGGATGATTTGAAGTTCTATGGAAACACACCAGTGTCTTCAAACCTCAGCTCATTTGACCAACTCAGATTCTGAGGTTTCAGACTCTGAAATGAAGCATTTGGAGGAAAAACAAGATGAGAAGATCAAGAATGGAACCTCTTAACAAGATTCTAGGCATGAAGCCTAGAATAAAAGAAGCTTCTAGTTTTCATCAACTTTAATTTTATCATCTTCTTCTTAACCATTCTTACTAATAAGCTGGAGATACAGACTTTTACATTTAACGGTGGATATATGCCACATATATATGAACTCTTATATTCTCTCTTGATTCTAGAAGTGATTTAAATATTAATACCCCAAAGAAAAGCACAAGGAAAATTGACTCAATATCAAGATTGATATTTGGGGGCGCAGGGTGTCCGAAGATCCCCGTGGTAAGGTATATTTTTTATGATCAAGAAAAACCGATTTTAATAGATAAATAAGTTTTTCTTAACGGAAAAAGAATATCAAGTTTTAAAGCTGTATAAATAAAAACTGTAAGTTATTCATTCACATAATCAATATACAAAATCTAAAAGTATTTGTCCACATCGTGTTTTTCTGTGTTTTTGATTTCTGGTTGATTCAGTGTTTATTCACAACACTTTATAAACAGATATAACGTCCTTAGCTTGAGGGAGTAGAGCTACGTAGATGAACAACCAATTGCTTCAGGAACAAAGTACTTCACTGTTATCGTCCAGCTTCTGCCTGTATTGAGCCAATCTCTGTAAGCAAAAAGAACCATTTGAGGCAGATAATTAAATCAAAGAAGATGAAGATGGTAGAACCGTAGTAACCATGCCTAACCTTGGTATAAGCATAGACACCAGCTTCTGTAGGACCAACAGGGCTTCCCCTTTTCATGAACTTGCCGTCTTTAAAGATGTAGAGAAGTGGTATACCAGTCGATAGCTCTAGACTTATCACCTAAGAACCAAAACCACAGAGTAAATCTCCATCATTCACCACAAAAAAAAAAAAAAAACATAGTACTCAATTTGTCTTTCATGTCACACCTCCTTGCAAGTCAATTTGTCAAGATACATTATGATAGACCGCAGAGAGTTCCCATGAGCAGCTATCATTACGTTCTTGCCAGCTGCAAGCTTTGGTTCTATCTGCAAATTGGTTTCACATTAGTAGAGAAACTCAAGAAGAAGTTAGAATGTGAATGAAACAAGAATCATCTCATTACATTGTCCTCAAAATAAGCCACTGCTCTCTCAGCACACATCTCTAAACTCTCTCCTTTGGGAGGAGGAATGTCATAACTCCTACGCCATTCATGAACTTGCTGCTTCCCATATCTTTCCGCTGTTTCTTGCTTGTTCAGACCTTGCAACTCTCCATACCTATAGCCAAAATTTGATAAGCTGCATGCTTTTCTATCTGTTCAAGCGCAGAGCCAAGAAACTTTACATTCTTTCGTTCAGCTGCCATGCAGGTATGACAGGAACTGATTGATCTTTAGTTTCTTCACTGAACACTTGACTCCAAGATTTGGCTTGGTCGCTTTCGTTGTGTAATATGATGGGAACCTAGTTTGGTTTAAATTCATTTATCAGAAAATGAAAAGATCAAATTAGAAGGCTGAGCTTGGTTTTGACATACTTTCTTACGACGGTGCTGAATCATGGCAAGCATTGCAGTCATCTGAGCACGGATTAGAGACGATGTGAAGATGATATCGATAGGTATATTGCTGATCCTCTTCCCTGCTTCAATTGCCTCTTCAACACCTTTCTCTGTCAATGGCACATCAACACAACCCGTGAAAAGATTCTTGGCGTTCCATAAAGACTCTCCATGCCTAATCAATATCAGAGCTGCTTCATCTAGAAGAACATAGAACAAAAGAGTAAGGACACAAAACTTGTTTATATAAATGATCCAACAATGTTTCTTATATGAGCATAATACTTGATTTTTTGTGGGAGTTGTCAGGAATGATGTTCTTGGAAGGAGACAAGAGAGTGTTGTAAGGAACTGATGTCTGAGAAGCAATTGCTTCAATCTTGGAGAAGTTTATTTTTCTTCTTGAGGTATAATAAGAAAGTGATAAATTGATCTTGAAACCTTTTGTTGGCAGAAGCAGAGGCTGTCTTGAAGATTGAGAGATTGTAGAAGACTGGTGAGAGACAAAGGAACTGATTGATTGGTAAGCAATAGCCGTAGACATTTTGGAGGAAAGAAATCGAATTTGTGATTAGTTCTTGAACTTAGGATGAGAAATAAAATGGAAGAGAAGGGTTTTTTGAGTGTCTTATAGAGTTTGGCGCTTTCAAATGATCGGCTTCCTCATGTAGTGACAAAAAATGACAAGTGAGACAACATGGAGCAAACTGTTTTCCGCAATTATACATTAGTTTTATATAGTTTTTAACATCATATCGTTAATTATTTTTGTATTAAAAATTATAGTTATGATGTTAAATAATAGGTTAATGAGATATAAATGTTTGGAATGAAATTGTGGCAAAAAATAAACAACTTCTCAAACCCTTTCTCGAAAAAGAATGATAAAAAAAAAACCTCTCGTGAGGTTGTAGAGACCATTACTTGGGTAATTAAACTTATCAAAGTTTAATTAAATATGAAGAAAATACTAAAATAAACCACGAAAGACAGCAAAGTAAGCAGCTCTTCAAAGCCTTCAATGAGCACCCCAACTCATTGCCTTTTTCTTGATCTAGAGGGTTCGACTTCGATTGCAGAAAAAATAATGGACTTCTTTTGCTACAGTTATATCATTTGTTATTTGCTAGAATTTAAATTTTTACAAAACTCACAAGGTCTTCTTGTTCCCTATTCCACCCAAAAGAATTATCACCAAATTCAAATTTCATTTCCACGTTATTGTTTTTGCTCATCTCATTTTCCGTTTAAAATTTGTGATATGGAATATACGATCTGAATATTCTTTTGCCATTGAATTGTCCAAAACTCCAAAAGAAAAAATGTATTCACTAAGGAAACAGTTGATCAACGAATATACCAAGGTTAGAGGTGGGCATGGAGCGGATATCCGGATTTTCAAGGATATCCGTGATCCGATCCGTCCCGTACGAATATTCAATTTTTTTATTCGATTCGATCCGTGATTTTCCGGATATTCGGTGTTACGGATATCCGGAAAAATCAGTATATTATACCGGATATCCGTTCCGATCCGTCAATCCGGTAAAAAATGATAAAAAATTCATTTTTTGAAAAAAAAAATTTAAAGAAATTTTTAGTATAAAAGAATAATATTTTCATTACAAAATATTTAAAACTACATATTTTTAAAAATTTAATGACCAAATTATTAATTTAGTGGATAAAATAATTAAAAATATATATAGAGATATAAAATTATATATAATTTATATATATATATGTATATGCATATGTACATTACGGATCGGATCGGATATCTGTTTTCTAAAAAATGAGTATTTGTGATTTGCTCCTAATTTGATGGATATTAAAATTTAGTATTTGCTTCGATTTGTAAAATTACGGATATTCGAATTTTTCGGATCGAATCGAAACGAATAACGGATCGAATCCAATTTTACGGATATTTTGCCCACACCCCTAACCAAAGTCATATTTCATACGCAATACATAAACAGTTGTCCAGAGCATTGGATTTACGTGCCTCCAAGTGTGCGGTTGCGTTGGTCAACGATCTAGATCCATCATGTGTGGGTTTACAAAAGTTGATAAGCTTCAAAGCCCATTTATAAAGTTTAAAGCCCATTTATAAAGTTATCGGAATTAATTAAAGGGCATGCTCAGTTGCTCAGGAAGAATCAAACTTAAAGAGGATTTTTCCACTTGTTCACTATTTTTTTCTTTTTTTTTTTTATATCTTATAAGTAGTAGGGGGAGACTGAGAAAGAAATAGATCCCCCAACCCTCACAGGAAATATCAAGACTATACAAAGTAAAAGTCTTGTAATACCAAATCCAGAACTGGAATGAATTCTATCCCCCAACCCTCACATGAGTTGTTCCCTCCCTTATCTTTGTTTAATTTGGATGGGACACAACTCAGTCAGCAATTAAAGAATTGGATCAACAATACAAATGAATAAAGAAAATATAATTAAAGCAAGGATAGAAGAAATTCACAAGTTTGGCTTATGTAGAAAGGGTAAAGACCCAAATAATATGAGACTTCTGATTTTTTTCTTATGTGATACTTCTGATTATAAAATATTATATGATTAGTTTTATTGATATACATCATTATAAATAAGATGTGTGCATGTACTATAATGTAAATTAAAGGTTAAATCCCATGCATAAGCTAACCTGATACTAAGAGGGTTAAGCATTAAGATCATACAGTTAGTAGATAAACTATTTTTTCAACATCCATACATAAACCATTTTCTTCTCTCAATTGTACATAAACAATAGTAATATATAAATATTATTTTGCCGAGGCATGAGGCTCGAAGAAAATGAGAGAAATAAGAAATTGGAGAAAGTGGATACCTATGAAGATAAGTTAACGGAGGGCATATATGCACATGTACACACCCTTATCCTGGTTCACATACATTGTAGGGACAAATTGTCACAAATGGAATCGAGCCAAAGGGCATCCGTGCATCTTCTTTCAACTCTTGTCTCTTCTATATATAAATCACAACCATAATATACTTCTACTATCATGTATTCATGTTGTGTCAGTTTATAATCCAAGTTGGCTTTTACTCAGCTAGATTTCACAAGTATATTTCATATTCTTCTACTACCTAAACGTACATGTAATCTTTCTTTTAAAGATAAGAATCTGTCGAAATATTTACTAGGGACCCGTCAATGAGATTCTTTTGCTTTACCAACATCTTTAAATAAGATTTTATTTGCATGAAGAAAAAAAAGACAAAATTCAATTGGATCTTCCATATGAACAAATTTGGAAGCACACTGTAAAAACAGTACGATAATTGTTATCTTTTTGGCGGTATATTGTACATGATGTTTACAGTACATACAAAAGGTACAATCATTATCACCTGCATGTTGTAATTAATTTAACCTAATTAATAGACAATAATGTTTTCGTAACTAAGGCAAATACGATTTTCGCTCCCTCTTTACCTCTGACCTATTTCTTGATACTATTGGTGTTTTGATAATAATGTAAACGTCCTCAGATATTAGGACGGCAGAGTACTAGTCGGTAGGACTAGGAAGATAAGTTAATCTAATATGCAAAACACCAATACGTACCATATATAGTCTTTACTTTTGAGTAAGTTAAAAAAAAAAGCAAGGCTTAAGATGATTAACAAAGGGTAATCACGGTTAACAATGCTCAATGCTTTTAGTTTTAGGTACATATAATAATAGCAACCATACACAATACATTAATCATTGTAAAGGAGACCTACACGGCGGTGGTAACTCTCTCTCCTTTGCCGGATCCAGCGCCAATGACGACGGTAGACCTCACCAAACTCTTCTCTTTCTTCTCGTCCACCGTAATCTGCTGTTGCCTGCACTCTAAGCTACAAAACGCCCTATCTCCTCTGTTTAAAATTTTAAACCATTTCCTTATTAAATCCATGTAAAACCATTAGGTTAAGCTTAGTGAATGATTAACTCGAAAGGTAGTTTCACGTAAATATGTAACAGAAATAAATACCTATACATATAGATGTCTCGGTTGGGAACAAGAAGGCGTTTACAGAGTGAGCAAGATCTCAGAAACTCTACTCCGGCGTGAGTGGAGTAATCTGCTGAGTGTCTCCTCTGTGTACCTGTCGGTGAGACCCTCGCTAAGAGCCGTTGATCTACTAATCCATGATGAACCTGACGGTGTTCATCAACGGTCAGTGGCGGACCTATGTTGTCCAATGGGGTGTCACTTGACACCCCTTAAATCTGTATAAATATTATTTTGTTCTTTAAAACAATGGAAATCAGTAGCTCTCTTGGTAAAGTTCCTCGCATGACAACCCTAAACCATGGATCAAACCCCCATGATGACACCTTTTACTTGTTTTTTTTTTTTATACATAGTCTGACCCAGGTTAAATTTAACCCTGGGTCCGCCACTGTCAACGGTCACGAACTTTCCTTTCTGAGTACTCAACATCTGAACCTGATGATCAGACGGCTCCTCTGGTTGGCTAGGTAAGTTCAAGTCAAATTTTATCTCCGACAGACTCGTGGTTCTCTTTATCTGTGGTCTCTGTCTCTTCCCTAACAACATCGTATTCTTGGTTTTTGATTTCTTGTTCCTCTCTTTTTTTAGGGTTTATGCTCTGAGTGAACAGAGCAAAAGCGAAAGAGAAGAAAGTGGGGGAGGAAGTGAAAGAGAAGAGACTAATTAAAGAAGAGCCATATACTGAGGAGTAAATCTGAACCGTTGATTTTTCGATCTTGATTCTTTTCCCATCATGTTGACGACACGTCATGATTTTTCGGATTCTTATTCGTTATTATTAAATTTGTCGTGTTTCACAAATTATTTTGCTTTTTCTCAATTATTTTGTATAATTTCTATTATAATTTCGAAAAGAGAAAGTCCAAAATGTTGGTTTTAGTTACTAAGAGCATGATTAACCCTGTAACTCCTTATGGTTTTCTTATTTTTTTTTTTTTTTTTTTGTCATTAAATAAAAGAGAGAAAATGCGGATCACCGTATCGATTGGGACCTTGAGCAGATCTGAAACACCCTAAAACCATTTCTTATTTCATCTTAGGGTCGTCCCTACTGACTGGGATATAATTTACTTGTAATCAAGATTATTATTTTTATATGATTTGTGGTTTGTGTTTTAGTTTTACATTTGCAGAGATGTATATGAGATATATTATTTTCTTAAATTTTAAATTAACCAAAAAACTAATTTTACTATTAGCATAATCTCTCTCTCTCTATATATATATATTTGAAACTATTGTTTTCATATCATTATTAGTTCTAGTTGTTTTTATCCAAAATTGGAGGTGCGGTTGGGCGAATTTTCTTTCAAATGTGTCAATGTGTGATTGTCTTTTATTAGGTTAGCATGTGTCATTTGTGAGAAGAGTACATATGTTATGGGAAGTGAGTGTTCTAAATAAGGCATAAGTTAGTGTTTGGACAAAACTAGCGTTTCAATTTCATGTAAGAACATGTTTAGTATTCCACACTCACTCATTCGTCCAGTCCTCATTTTATTGCGATATATCGGACTCAAACTTGGAAGTATAATAAGAAAAATGCATTCTATTTATATATCAAAACTCAGCCAATTTTGGAGATACAGAAGCAACCAAGTTAAATAGAATTCACAATCCAGTAGCCGGTACGGAAAATATGTAATTGAAATATACTCACAAATCACAATCATGCATACTCACACAAGATTATATATCCATAAGTGTCTGCTTATTGCTGTTGTATCTTTGAGATCGGGCTAACACCCTTTTAGGGAGCCACGGTAATGAAAAATCAACACCAAAATGTTGAAAATTATTATGAGCTAAAGATAAATAGATCTTTTAAGAAAAGTTCACTAAAAAGTTATCTTTCTTCTATATTCTTCCTCTTTTCTCTTCTTCTCTGTTTATTCGTTTCTCATCTCATTTTTATGTTTCTTATCACTTTTCTTTCACAATCCGTCAAGTACAACGATGGGCTTAACAAATCTTTTTCATCACCTTTTTGTGTTGTTTATTAAGAGAAATGAACTGATGATTTTCTTGGAAGAAAACCTTCATATTTATAATGGAGGATTAACATAAAGAAATGAATGAGGAGATTCATTGAATCTTGATTGTGTGAGAAGTAGAGAGTAGGTATTAATGTGAATGTTAATGAAGATGCATGAACCAAGTTAATTTCCATGATGGCTCCAGATTAAAGAAGCTGATTCGAACTGGTGACATTGATCGAATCGTTAGATCACCGGTGAAACCGTTGGATTTCTATTGACAGTTGGTGAGCGAAATTGTTGCTTCGACAGCTTTCCACTAAGTTTCATATACCGTTTTATTTTTATTTTAGAGAATATGTATTTGGACCGTAGTAAACACATAAAACCCATTAAATTCAAGAATTAATGAAACATTGACTTTTGATTGACCGTGACCGCGTGTCGGCTTCTCAAGACTTCGAATTAGTGATGTGTCCTTTATGTGGACAGCTCCGAGTGAAGGAAACCTTTCTTTATATATATAGTATAGTATACTCACAAATCACAATCATGCATACTCACACAAGATTATATATCCATAAGTGTTTGCCTAAGCTTTGTATCCTTGAGATCAAGGCCAACAACCTTTTAGGGAGCCCAAGGTAATGAAAAATCAACACCAAGATGTTGGAAATTATTATGAGCTAAAGATAAATAGATCTTTTAAGAAAAGTTCACTAAAAAGTTATCTCCTTTCTTATCTTTTTCCTCTTTTCTCTTTTTATTACGTTTCTCATCTCATTTTTATGTTTCTTATCACTTTTCTTTCACAATCCGTCAAGTACAACGATGGGCTTAACAAATCTTTTTCATCACCTTTTTGTGTTGTTTATTAAGAGAAATGAACTGATGATTTTCTTGGAAGAAAACCTTCATATTTATAATGGAGGATTAACACAAAGAAATGAATGAAGAGATTCATTGAATGTCAAATCGTGTGAGAAGTAGAGAGTAGGTATTAATGTGAATGTTAATGAAGATGCATGAACCAAGTTAATTTCCGTAGCGGCTCCAGATTAAAGAAGTTATTCGGCTTCCGTGACATTGATCGAATCGTTAGATCACCGGTGAAACCGTTGGATTTATTGACAGTTGACTTAACGGGGAATTTGTTCGACGGTCACTTTCCTAAATTTCAGTATCCGCTTTTTGTTTTTAGAAGATGTATTTGGACCGTAGTAAACACATAAAACCCATTAAATTCAAGAATTAATGAAACATTGACTTCGATTGAGTGACACGTAGAACTATCAAGACTCGAATTAGTGGCTGTCCTTTATGTGAACGATCCAGGAATGAAGGCCCTTCTTTATATATATAGATAGATAGATATATCTTTGGAAATCGTTTCTTGTGTTTTTGGTAGGATCCACCCGCAAAATATGGCTAAGAAACCTCTCTGTATCTGGGCTACCTGGGTCCACTATACGTGACTGATATGTCTCTTTGCAATAGTATATAGGCCTCCAACGTTTCACCACTCCCCAAGCCAGTTTCAATATAAATATAAATTGACTTATTTATAAATAATAACATTTAAAATTTATGAGCTAATAAAACTAATATTTGAATATGATAGAAATAAAAAGTTAAACACAGAAAAACGTGAACCAACAATCTTCTTTTGATTGGTGCATTGGGGCACTAGTTTGCAGTACAAACAGAGTGGAACATTGTACAAAAGTGGTCGGTCTCAACGTCCATGATGATTTTAAGACGCCAACCAAATACTAGATGACTACTAGATGACTCAACCAAAATAAAAATAACATAAAAAGTTCGTTAATTAAAATAAGGACACCAAAATCATACAATAATACCTTAATCATATATACCAAATTTGTCAACACTGTTTTGAGGTTTAATAGTTTAGAAAGAAAACACACACACAACGATTGCCAAACCTATCTAATTGGTACATAAACCACCAAACTAGTTCCTATTGTCTAGAAATGATTAAAGAAAACTGATATATAGTCAAGGATGGTGTGAGCCTCCCCTTCTCTTTCTTCTCTCTCTCGAACAAAACTCTTATCCTCGATCTGTTTTCAACCTCCAGCTTGCGGTCATTCTAACGTTCGGGAGGGTCCCCTTCTTCTCTTTCTTCTCGTCCACCGTAATCTGCTGTTGCCTGCACTCTAAGCTACAAAACGCCCTATCTCCTCTGTTTAAAATTTTAAACCATTTCCTTATTAAATCCATGTAAAACCATTAGGTTAAGCTTAGTGAATGATTAACTCGAAAGGTAGTTTCACGTAAATATGTAACAGAAATAAATACCTATACATATAGATGTCTCGGTTGGGAACAAGAAGGCGTTTACAGAGTGAGCAAGATCTCAGAAACTCTACTCCGGCGTGAGTGGAGTAATCTGCTGAGTGTCTCCTCTGTGTACCTGTCGGTGAGACCCTCGCTAAGAGCCGTTGATCTACTAATCCATGATGAACCTGACGGTGTTCATCAACGGTCAGTGGCGGACCTATGTTGTCCAATGGGGTGTCACTTGACACCCCTTAAATCTGTATAAATATTATTTTGTTCTTTAAAACAATGGAAATCAGTAGCTCTCTTGGTAAAGTTCCTCGCATGACAACCCTAAACCATGGATCAAACCCCCATGATGACACCTTTTACTTGTTTTTTTTTTTTATACATAGTCTGACCCAGGTTAAATTTAACCCTGGGTCCGCCACTGTCAACGGTCACGAACTTTCCTTTCTGAGTACTCAACATCTGAACCTGATGATCAGACGGCTCCTCTGGTTGGCTAGGTAAGTTCAAGTCAAATTTTATCTCCGACAGACTCGTGGTTCTCTTTATCTGTGGTCTCTGTCTCTTCCCTAACAACATCGTATTCTTGGTTTTTGATTTCTTGTTCCTCTCTTTTTTTAGGGTTTATGCTCTGAGTGAACAGAGCAAAAGCGAAAGAGAAGAAAGTGGGGGAGGAAGTGAAAGAGAAGAGACTAATTAAAGAAGAGCCATATACTGAGGAGTAAATCTGAACCGTTGATTTTTCCGATCTTGATTCTTTTCCCATCATGTTGACGACACGTCATGATTTTTCGGATTCTTATTCGTTATTATTAAATTTGTCGTGTTTCACAAATTATTTTGCTTTTTTCTCAATTATTTTGTATAATTTCTATTATAATTTCGAAAAAGAGAAAGTCCAAAATGTTGGTTTTTAGTTACTAAGAGCAACCTCAACGGTGGACTCGTGGTTAGAGTCCTTAGGATTAAAGTTAATTTTTTTTTTAATAGTTAAGGATTCTAATCAAAAATGTTTGTGCAATTGTATTTCCCAATTAAAAGTTCTTAGGAATAAAAAATAATATTTTTTTTTAAAAAGTGAAATTAAAATTTTATTTATTACATGATTAAATATAAAGATATAATAATTATTAATCTTCATCACCAAATTTGTTTCAAATATACTCAATTAAACCATTTTTCAATTGTTCATGTATACGCCTATCCCAAACATCATTCCGAATGCCAACCATATTATTGAGATTTGTAGGCCTATCGGTTTCCACCCGTGAACTTCTGGTGACGTCTCCTTCTTCAAATTCAGATATATCGTAACGAATGTATCCATCTCGTTCATTTTCGACTATCATATTGTGTAGTATAATACATGCTCTCATAATCTTCCCTATCTTTTCTTTGTCCAATGAAAGAGACGGGTTTCTCACAATCGCAAATCGAGCTTGCAATACTCCAAAAGCCCGCTCCACATCTTTTCGGGTTGCTTCTTGAACTTTAGCAAATAACTCTGTTTTAGGAGATTGAGGGAGTGTGATAGATTGGATAAATGTTGACCATTTTGGATATATACCGTTTGTGAGGTAGTACGCCAACTTATACATGTGTCCGTTGACCACGTACTCTAACCTGGGAGCTCGACCTTGTAAAATGTCATCAAAAACAGGAGGCCGATCGAGGACATTAATATCGTTTAAGGTACCTGGAGGACCAAAAAAAAAGTGCCATATCCAAAGATCCTGTGAAGCTACAGCCTCTAAGACAATTGTCGGTTTTCCTGATCCACGTGTGTACTGTCCTGCCCAAGCGGTTTGGAAATTTTTCCACTCCAATGCATACTGTCAATGCTCCCTACCATCCCAGGAAACCCGCGTTTCTCTCCAATATCGAGTAGTCGTTGAAGATCCTCTGGTGTGGGTCTCCGTAGATACTCATCTCCAAATAATTGTATTATTCCGTCAGTGAAATTATGTAAACACAAAAGTGCCGTGCTCTCACCAAGTCGGAGATATTCGTCAACCGCAGAACCATAAGCAAGCATATGAATTGCTGCCGTACATTTTTGTAGTGGAGAAATACCAAACCTCCTGGTAGCATCTCTTCTTTGTCGAAAGAATGGAACGTTCACTGAGAGGCCTTGGACAATACGCATGAATAATTCCCTGTTCATACGGAAACGGCGTCTGAATAAATGTGCCTCAAATGTCGGATCTTCGCTGAAGTAGTCATTCCATAAATGGTTGTGTCCTGCTTCACGGTTTCATTCAATATAAGCACGTCTCTTTTGCTTATTGGTTTGGGCCTCCACTATGTTGTTGTATGTATCTTCGAAGATTTCGTCAAAAGTTCGTCCAATCTTTCTTCGAGTCCATCGGATGAAGATGATGACATTTTAGGTATCCCTCCTTTAAACAAAAAATATTAAGTTTAAATTTTTCAATCATATATTTCTAACATTAATAAATATTGTCAAACAAGTGATCAAGTTTGGGTACTTCATATCAGATTTATATACTTTGTAGATTGATCACTCTATAGTGGAGATTTATGGTGGAGGAGGCAAAGTATAAGGGAAAAGTTTGGGTACTTCAAATCATAGAAAAGTTTGGTACTTCAAATCATAGAAAGGTTTCCATACGACACAAGTTATATACTTTTTCATACGACACAAGTTATATACTTCAAATCATAGAAAAGTTGCAATACCTAAACATAAGTGGTACTTGTGATATAAAGTAGAGCAAGAGAAGCAAGAGACGCAAGAGAAGCAACTTCTTCTGGTAGTAGGGTGCTCTTACAAGTACATGGTACCAAAATATTACAACCTCTCCGAGAAACAGAAGATCTTGAGGCAAAAGGAAACAAGAGGATACAAGTTTTGATGAAGGAGATACATAGCTAAAACACGCATGACTACTACTTATAGTACATAAAGTGAAACAGAAGAACCCGTGACAATCTTCACATGCGCTAAAGACCAAAAGACTTTCACAACTCCAAATGCACCCGTGACTTGGTTCACATGCCTACTGCTGAACCTGAAACAAAGACAAGAGTTAGTATGGTTTTAAAGTAATAAGAACTAGTTGTAACAACTCAACACAACTCCAATACGAACAAGATAGCTAACTACTCAACACATAAGACGATATAGCTAACAACACAATAGAAACGACATGTAACTACTCAACATCTCTGCTTACGCAATAGAAACGAGATAGCTAACTACGCAAATATCACAATACCTAAACTCATAACATCTCAGACATAAGTTTGAGTTTAAGAAATGTTTCCATCTCAGTGAGTGGCTCTTTTTTGGCAAGTAGACGTTCAAGCAGTTTCTGTTTAGAGACTTTTTCTTTCATTTCCATGATCGTGTGTATCTGTGACAACGACTCTTCATTACCACTCTTCTTTTTCTTAGTAGCAGCTTTAGCAGCCTTTACCCCCACAGGTCTACCCTCTGGTTCTCCCACTTCCTCGTCTGTCTCAACCTCCAACACTTGTTTCCGCTTTTTCTTCCCACCGTCCTTAGCCAGATAGGTGGAGGACCATTTCTGGTCATGCCTCAGCTCCCTCCAGGCATGTTCCATGCTAAACTTGACCGTGTAATGAGTGTAGAAGAAGTCTAGGGCCGCTTTCATCACATCATCATTATTTTGACCACTTTTCTGCTCTCTCAGATCCGCGTCATAGCATCCAACGAACTTGCAGACTTGCTCGTTAATCCTAGCCCACCTCTGCTTGCACTGACCAAGCTCTCTAGGTGGTGTTCCCACCAGTTGAGGGTTTGCGTTGTAGTAGTCTACAATCCTCTTCCAGAACGCACCAGCTTTCTGCTCATTGCTCACCACCGCATCTTTACTGGTGTTAAGCCAAGCACCAATAAGGATTTTATCCTCCTTCGGAGACCATTTCCTCCTCTCCTTGACACCAGACTCGACACCAGACTCGACAACAGACTCATCAGGACCTTGGCTACCAAACCAAAAAGGTTCGGGTGAATCAAGGTCCACTGGAGACTGAGATTGACTAAACAGTAGGTTAACATAACTAGTGTTCTTATCCATGTTTTGAGATTGGTCTGTGTCACTCTAATAGCAACACAGAGACTTAAGTAGGCGAGCTTAAACTAAGAAACATTTAAAGCCAATAAAAACCGAGCAGTTAGGAAGGTAGAAAGCTAACTAGTTGCATTAAACACCAATCAAATCAGACTAACACCCATTTCTAAAGTTCTAAAACATTTAAAACAATCAAATCTGAGGCGGTAGGAAGGTAGAAACAACACAACTAGCATTTACCACCAATACAGAGAAAAGTTGTAGCTTTTATAAACAATTTTCTACTCAGCTAACCTTTACCACCAAACAATTTTCTACTCAATAGTATAAACACTTATGACGTTATATTTTTTATTATACAAAGAAAAAACACTACTATATGTTTTTGATTATTCAAAGAAAAAAAGAGTAGGAAGTTGTAGTATCGTACCTAATTATACAGACACTCTCGAGCTTTTGAACACTCTGGTTTACTTCTTTGAAGCTCTTTCTGCAAAAACATGAGATCAAACAGTCAAAAGTTTTACTAAAATGCATGAAGAACAACCAAAAACACAAGAGAGATACTTACCAGTCAGAAACATAACCGCCAAACCTATAAAAACTAATACGGAGACCATTAGACAAACTTCCAATGCGAAGCCATTTGTAGTCTCTGATTTCTTCTTTAGCTCACAGACGGTCTTCTGTAGCTTAAGCAGCTTCTGCTCACACTCAAAACCTTGATCCTTAAGCTGCCTAAGTTGTCTCTGAAGCTCACTCATCTCCTCCGTAGCAGCCACATCCCACCATTTCCAAATGTGGCAGTCCCCATCATCGACATTGTCGCACGTGAAGTACCTTCTCCCTGGATCTTTAGGCATATAAGATGTTGCAACAACAGGCTCACCACCACAGTAGCATGTCGTCGGGATTCCATCATCAGCCTCAGGGTTGAGGTGGGTAGTGAACCGGCTCTGCAATATAGAAGCTACGCTCAGCTTCATCCGCGTACAGTTCAGCTTTTGCTTGAAGAAGGGACGTCATGTCAAACTCGTCTGATGAAGAAGGATGGATGTACGAATAATCTTGTCCCATGATTCGTTAACCTAAAAGAAATCATGTAAGCCCAATCATGTAAAGCCAAGAAGATAATAATGTACACGAATAAGATAACATTAAGACAAAGCAAAGAAGATATAAACAACAACAATCACAGAGCATTAGAGAAACGAGCACCGATTGAACAAAACAGAGGGATCGAGTTAACATGAATCACATATAAACCGTAAGCAAACAGGAATCACATATAAACAGGAATCACATATAAACCGTAAGCAAACACTTGGGTGCTCTAATCGATTGAAACGACAATGGATTTTGAAACCGTAATAAGAACAAGAAAGAAGATTGTAACTCGATTGTAACTCGGTTAATCGATTGTAAGAACAAACGAGAATATCCACAACTCGTTTGAAACCAAAATCGTTTTCAAACCCTAAATCCCAAACGACCTAAACCCCAAATCGATTGAAAACCGAGATAGTTTGAAACCCTAATTTTGAAAAGATAAATCGATTGAAAAGACCTAAACCCCAAATCGATTGAAAACCCAGAGAAAAACAACTAGGAACCTAATCTAAACCCATAAATCTGCAACATAAGGCTTCGATTTACCTTGGTCTCTGGATGGATCGAAATCGCCTTCGAAATCCCCTTTCCTCGAGAGCTTTTTTTTTTCTCGGCTTCGTTCGAAAATGAAATCTTTTTTTTTTTTGCCAATACGAAAGACGAAAGGCGCCGAACGAACCAGAAGCTGCCACGTCTCTAAGGATCAAGTCCTTAAAATCCTTATTTACAGATTGATCCTTAGATTATTTAGCTAAAATATTATTATTCTATTCCGATAACCATCGGATTAAGCACTAAGGATTTTGGTCGTTCCCGAATTCCTTTTAGAGCACTTTCAATGGGGGTTCTTCCCGTTGAGTTTCTTAATATATGTGTTATGTATTATGTATATGTATGTATATATTATATATGTATAAATAATTGTAGAGTCCACAATTTTTGTGGAATCCCATAGATAAAGGTTCTTAAAAGAGGGTTTTAAGAATCCTTATTTATGGGGTTCCACAATAATTGTGGACTCCACAATTATTTACTCATATATCTCTATAATATTATTTGAGAAGTCAGTTTTCTATGTGTCGCTCTCAAGTCAATTCTCATGACGGTTTATTACTTAGTTACCCTTGAATAAAATAAAAATATTATATTTGATTGTCATTATTGACAACTATCTTTTTCCTTAATAAAACTTAAATAAATTTTTTATTTAAATTTTCTTTTTTATATAAGTCCATAAATAATAAAATGAATATTCTAAAATAAAGATTTTTATATGAAAATAAGTTTAAAGAAGTCAGTTTCCTATGTGTCGCTTTCACGTCAATTCTCATGACGGTTTATTACTTAGCTACCCTTGATGAAATAAAAATATTATATTTGATTGCCATTATTAACAACTATCTTTTTCCTTAATAAAACTTAAATAAACTTTTTATTTAAATTTTTTTTTATATAAGCCCATAAATAATAAAAGGAATATTCTAAAATAAAGATTTTTATATGAAAACAAGTTTAAATGGTATTACCTTTCATCTTTTCTCAAAGAACATAAAAATCTAGAAATTTTTTAAAATATATTTACTTTATTTTGTCATCCAAAAAAAGATATCTACTAATGTATATAATTATCAACAATGGTATTTAGGTATAAATTTTAGTTCATTAAGATTATCTATATACATGCAGTTAAAATTTGTGAAACATATGATATTAGATGATGAGTTTATGTTTTTAAATCATATTCTTATTAATAATTTGATAAAATACATTAATAACTTTAACTTTCTTTTTAAATAAAACTACCTTTTAAAAAAATAAAAACTTAAATTTCCTTTTTATGATAGCACGTTAAAATACAAGTAACAATTTATAGAATATAAAAGATAGATTATAAATAATCGAAATTTATTTGTATTTTCTTCATATTTGTCCAAAAAAATAAACAAAAAACAGAAATATCTATCAGTTTTCGAAATATAGACTTATATATTTTATCAAAAACATATATAAAGTTATGCATAAATATATTTATCTACCTAAGAAAACAAAATCTAATTAATAAGATTATTTTACTTTAATATAATTATAACCAAAACATTATGATTAGAAAATAATATAACCCAATATACGAAAATATAAATAGTAAAACCAATACAAATATGAAAAATTAAATCAACTAATTATTATGACTTATATATATATATTCATATATGTGAATGAATTTTCAAAATATTACCAGTTATGTTTATTAATGCAAATCTGATTTAGTAATTATTGTTTTCTATTTTTTTAAAAACAAGATACATCAAATTATACAAAAATTCATGCAATATATTAACAAATATAAGAGGATAAACTGAACTACCTACTAATAATAAAACTTTAACCTGATTTAAAAATCATCATCAATTTAACAGAATATATACAACTCAACCTACCAAAATGAATAGTTAAAATAATACAAAATATTATATTTTAAATCACATATTTAGTTAATATATGAACATAGAGATACTTAATACAATTATTTATACATACAAATAACAAAATTACTTAAAATTTATAAACAAACAAAGTAAAATACTTATTTGTAAATATTTATTTCCGTGCATGAACCAGGAGAATCATCTAGTATAATATATACATAATATATATATTAAGAACTCCCAATGGAGAGAACCAATTGGAAGTGGTCTAACGTCTAGGCTACATGGGTCCACTTTACGGGACCGATATGTCTCTTTGCAATAGTATATAAGCCTCCAACGTTTCACCACTTCCCAAGCCAGTTTTTTATAAATAATACTAACATTTTACAGAACTCTGAGCAAACAAAATTAATATTTGAATCTGATAGAAAGATTGATTGATTGTCTCTCCTTTTAAACTAAAAGTTAAACACGAAAAACGAGAACCAACAATCTTCTTTTGATTGGTGCATTGGGGGCACTAGTCTACAATACAAACAGAGTGGCACATAGTACAAAAATGGTCGGTCTCAACGTTCTTGACGATTTTTTGTATAGCATTAGCATGAGCATGATCATTATACTTCTTATGTAATTTTTACCAAAGCATTTAGGATAACATTTAGAAGATGCAAATACTCTCTAAATGCTCTTTGTCCAATGCTCTATAAATGATCTTTGTCCAATGCTCTCATATGAAGCTTTTGAGAGATCATTTGCATTTAATATATATAAAATTAAAAATTAATTAATTTATTTTGTTTAATAATATCAAAAAATTATATTAGGCTTCAAAAATATATTTATCATTAAAATTAATTTATTATTAAAAATAAAAAATATTTTCTTTGAAAATAAATTAATTTATTTTTATTTTCTTTAAAAATAAATTATTATTTAAAAAAAATAAAATTTATTTTTAGAAAAAAATGTATTCTTTAATTTTTTTTAGTTTAAAATTAATCTCTATATTATTTTTAAAAGTATATTTTATTTTTAAGAATAATTAAAAAAAATATTTATTTTTTCAAAAAAAAAGAAATTTTATTTTAAAATTTATATTTGTTTTTAAAATTATATTTTTATTTTTTTAGAAAATTAATTTTTAATTTTTCAAAAAAAAAAAAAAAAATATTTTTAAATTATTAGAAAAATAATATTTACATTTAAAATATGAAATATATATAAAATATGATTTATTATTGTGAATAAAATTATAAAATTAATATATATCATAAATATACCTATATTATTTAGAAATGAATAAATTATATATATTACTAATTTTAAAAATAGTTTTATATATGAATCATGTTTGCTGTAACTGCTATACCAATCACCATTTTAACTAGATTTATGAGAGTATACTGCTTTTACAGCATACAGCTTATATACCATACTGCTACTGCTTCGTTATCTGCTGTGCCAATCAAGGCCAAGACGCCAACCAAATACTACCAAGTTCAAACTACTAGATGACTCGACCAAAATAAAAATAACATAAAAGTATGTCAATTAAAATAAGGACACCAGAATCATACAATCAATACCTTAATCATATAATACCAAATTTGTCAACATTGCTTTGAGGTATAATAGTTTAGAAAGAAAACACACACACACAACGATTGCCAAACCTATCTAATTGGTACATAAACCACCAAACTAGTTCCTATCATCTAGACATGATTAACAAAACAAAATTGATATATAGACAAGGATCGTCTAACTAACACCTAGATGCATAAACCATTATTAAAAAAAATACAGGTCTTAATCATTCACATATACCAGATGAAGAGTGTATTGTGGACCCTCTTTTCGTTCACAAGTGGGCATATCAACTTCTGTTTCACACATAATTTTGTAGGAAGAAGTGTTTTTATATATTTTAACATCATTAGTGTTTTGTCAATGTTCGATTCTTGAATCAAAATGTTTTGTCAGTGTTTCCCCACCAATAATCATGGCCAGAAAGTCTATATATAGTCGTCTCCCATTGCATTACGTTGGTCTGATGTTAATGTTTGGATTCCGATTTTACTTGACTAGATCAACATTATATATTAAAATTATTTTGATCTGATGTGCATATTCAGTGTCATTGAAAAGAATACTAAAACTAATTCATGTTTATAAGAAAAAAACATTAACAAGTTAATCAGTTCATAATTTATCGATATAGAAGTTACACGAAAATGTAAAAGCGATTTTTGATTGGAGCGACCACTAATGCAACCTTTCTCACTAATTCAATCATGTAAAATATTCTTTATTAACTCAACCATGTTAAATGTTTTTCCCCGTTTCAAACGATGAGTAGTTTTAAAAATTATTCTAAAATATAAATTTTAAAGCTTTTAATTTATTCAGACGTGATCAAAAGCAATCCGTGAATCCAACTCCCTCCTTCTATTGTTGTATTTATTTTAGTTTATGTGCGCATCTCTGTCTTAGTGTTAATCAGAAACTAGTTGGGATGTTGTGACTGTTTATTAGATATTTGATCATATTCTCATTTAAGGTTGCTAACAAATATGGACATACTAATATAAACTTGAATTAGTACCTTGTGACTTCATTGTGATAAGATACTTGAAAAGGCATACTTCAGCGTTCAAGAAAGCATGATAATTACTAATGTAAAAAGCCCTGTCTTGTGTTACAAAAAAAAAAAAAAAGAAGAAGCCCTGTCTTTTATCCAACTATATTTTAAAGAAAAAAGAAGTAAGCTTAAGAAATCTCCAAATGATTAGTTCCTCCGGAATAGCCTAATTCTACGTACCTTCTAAGTGATATAAGAGCACTTACATTAGAGGTTTTAGATAGGGGATTACACGTTTTCCAACACCAAAAATGGTGAAACCGTGTTGTGGAGTATCGCTGCGACGATACAGGTTTATCACTATTTCGTGGGCTCCACGACACGTGGCGGCCCACGATTGGTTCATTAATTATAATTTTTTTTTTTTTAGAAAAAGTAAACAAAAAAAAAAAAGTTATGAACCCCAAAGAGGGGTTCACTAATGTGGTTGCCCTTAGGCTTAAGGATTTACAACCAAACAAAGGCACGAGAGGGAAACTTAGTCAAACATTCTATATTTAGTTCCTCCGGAATAGCCTAATTCTACGTACCTTCTCCCACCTTCCGTATATTAACACTATCCTCTGCCAACAAGTTTTTTTTTGGTGATTGCTGATCATCATTACAACCAATTCGATTTGCATGAAGAGAAATCTCTTTCTTGCTTCGTCAATATGGGTCGTGTGAAATTGGAGATCAAGAGAATCGAGAACACAACGAACCGGCAAGTTACGTTCTCAAAACGTAGAAATGGTTTGATTAAGAAAGCTTATGAATTGTCGATTCTCTGTGACATTGACATTGCTCTTATCATGTTCTCTCCTTCTGATCGTCTTAGCCTCTTTTCCGGCAAAACTAGGTATTATCATTTACACCTTTTTGATCTTAGCATTTTCAATTGCTAGCTTTAAACTATACCATATTGCATATGATCATATCTTTTAATTATCTATTCAGGATCGAAGATGTTTTCGCAAGGTTTATTAATCTTCCTAACCAAGAACGAGAGAAGTAAGCTAACACTAGTTTCCTTTCATTTTCTTTTTTAATTCCCGATTTTTCATATATTTGATTGCTATTAGGTTTTGCTTATGTTATTATTATTATTATTATTATTTTCTTCAGTGCAGTCTTTCCGGACCAGGGTAGACGCCCGTATGTATCATTTTCTTGTTGCATTACATAATCATTTGTGCATAATTTTATATATAAAAATAAATTATTTTCGCATATTGACCTCTTTCTCTTTTTCCTTTCGCAGGGATATTCAAAGCAAAGAGGTTCGACTGATCCTACTGATTAGTTTTTTCTTCGAAATGTGATATAGCGTGTTAACTATCTATTGATTTAGAACAATGTTGTTGCATGACAGTATTTACTGAGGATTTTGCAGCAACTCAAGACCGAAAATGACATCGCTCTTCAAATTACAAAGTCTGAAACTTCCTTTCTGCTTTGTCTTTACAGTCGATTTATAGTTTCTATAGTTCACCAACATACACACTTTTCGATAAAAATCTAACTTTTCAATTAACTTTATTTTGTTTCCATATTTGAAAAAGCCCGGCAGCCATTAAGTCCGACGTAGAGGTGATTAATTTTTATTAACTAGAACATATAGATATACATTGATATACTATGCATAGTTACTTAACCGCTTAATCTCTCTTGTTAACGGAAAATCTAGGAACTTGAGCAAGAAGTTTGTAGGTTACAACAACAACTCCAAATGGCAGAAGAAGAGCTAAGGTTTTAGTTCGGAAAAACAAGTTCTATGTTAATGATTTATAAACGATGTTAACTAACTAAAATAACGATCCCTTTGTATAACCTAATTTGAGCAGGAGATACGAACCGGATCCAATAAGATTCACTAGCATGGAGGATTATGATGTTTGTGAGAAGCAACTTCTCGACACGTTAACACATGTTGTCCAACGACGAGAGCATCTCATAAGAGGCCATTTACCTTCATATGAAGCATCTACTATGCAACAAAGCATTGTAGGTCCTTTCTTAAACGGAGTCGTAGAAGGTTGGTTGCCTGAAAACGGACCCAACCAAACCCATTTATATGATTCATCAGCCCATTCCAATCAGCTCAGGTATTTCATAGTTTTATAAGTTTCTTATAAGTATTTCCTGTCCTTCAAATCAAAATATTTACATTAGTACAGTTTCTTCATAATAAATATGGTTTTAATTACTTTTGGGTTAAAAAAAATGGCAGAGAATTGTCATCGGCTATGTATGAACCATTGTTGCAAGGGAGTAGCTCAAGTTCTAACCAAAACAATATGAGCGAATGCCAGGTGACAAATAATAACGGTGAAATGTTCCCTGAGTGGCCTCAAGGGTACACATCCTCGGCGTTATTCGCTTCTATCAACCAGGTATTTTAACGTTAACCAATTACATAAGTATTAGTAGCAATATAAATAAAATAAAATAAAAAAATCAACGTTATGATCAATGGCAGCATGGGAATGTGGGACCTAATATGGAGGAGATGATGCCAGTTCAACAAGGTGAAATCCCGGCGGCGGTGATGACGGAGGCACAACAGGCTGAGCATGAAGTCGTCGCTGACTATAAGACAAGGGTTCCTCAGCTCAGTAGCCAATAATGTCAAAACATGATTCAATGAATTATTTATTTACGAGGGTGTTATTGGTTTATATATTTTAATGGATTTGACAATACAAATCAAATCAAGTGTTATTGGTTCTCTGATTTTAGAATCTATATTTAAATTCATTGTTATTGGTTCCATGATTTTAAAATCTATATTCAAATCCATTGTTATTGGTTTTGTGATTTCAAAATAGATTTTAAAATCAGGTGTTATTCAATAATAATGATTTGTGTAAGGATTTGATTTAAAATTGGATTTGAATGGATTTATTAGTGATTTTAAGTTAAAAATACAAAGGAGCAAATATTGTCTTGAACCCTGTTATTTTGATAGATTTGTATTATTTGGTTCTCCTAATATCTTTTCGGCACCAATTCGCATATGTTATAACAAGCACTCACAAAGCTATGAGACTTTTGTTAAACGGTAGTGCTTGAAAGTTTTCCGTTTAAAAACATCAAGCACTTGCGTGTGCTGGTTTACATAATTTTCTCCGTCGAACCGATACTTTTTCACAAGAAAAAAATTCTGATGGCGTAGAAGAACTTGAAGAAATAAATAACAATGGTGAAGAGATTCTTGGAATTCAAGGTCAACAAAGAGAACATGCTAATTAAGTGAGAGCGACAATAGCTACAGATATGTGAACAGATTTTATGTTATCATGATATACAAAATACTAAAACAAATATTGTAGTTTTTATATTTCTTTTATTACAAAACTGAACTTACTGCAAATCTATTTGACTGATTTATGATAATCTAATTATTTTAATTTACAATCTATAACATTGATTCTGAAATCTGCTTAGCTGATTTAAAATCAAAGGATTTATCAAAAAAATCTAAATCCAAAAAAGAATCCTAGATTCATTTAAATACTACAACCAATATGAGACGTTGATGAAAAGACAATCGTGTGCTTTGTAAACCATTTGATTGTCAGCTAAAAAAACTATAGAAGATAAACATTATCATAAGACGACAAAAAAACTCGAAAATTACCATGGCGTTTTAGAGTTTTTTTTTTGTAAGGGTTTGGCGTTTTAGAGTTACTCGGAGAGTTAATAAGAAAAGTGAAACAACGCATCGCTTTTGTAAATTTTAAGCTTAAAATGATATGTGTGTTTTAGATTTATTATATTTTGATGAAAATTTATAAAAATAACAAGAAAAATCATAAAGTTGCAAGTGGCTGGATTTGAAAATAAATAATTTTATTTGGATTTATTAAAATGAACTGTTTCAAAGCAGAAATTATATAACAATGCTACTTTAGCGTAAAATTCAAAAATAAATTACTAGATTTGAAAAGTAATGATAATTTTAAAAACAAAATCTCTCAAAGTCATTTTCGAATTTTTCAAAATAATAAGTTTATTATTAAGAAAACAGTTTGCTGACACGAAATGATTTATAGAAATCTAGTGAAAGACTGACGTCAGACCAAATTTTGGACTGTCGATGAAGTACATTTGAAGGTTCTGAAGTCTGTAATAAGTTCCACTTTAACAAAGTCAAAGGAAAATGCCTATTTTGGACAAGAGGACACGTACAGTTATAAGTGTTTTCATTCTGATGTTTCTTGTTTTTCTCACTTCCATCGAGTTTCCCTAAGATTTTGCCATTTTATTTGACACCTTGATGGTATGTATCCTAATTAAAGAACACGAAACCGAGGGGGATGAGTTTGAAGTCTTTAGGCCTCATACACTAATATCCTTTTACTCCGATATTATGGCGCACTAGAGAAACAGGCTTAAGCTACGTCCATAACTGACTATTGCAGCAGAATAAATTATGTGTGGTTCTAAGTGGTTACGCTACGTTCTGGTGAGGATTTTAGCCGAATTTTTTTTGACTGTGACAGTCTGTGAGGCGTTCTTGTGGATTGGTATGCATTACTACATAAGTCAAATTTTTATTCAAAGCGGTTGTTGAGTGACCGTTGCTGGTAAATCGATTAGATATGATCAGGACTGGATCTGGACACAGCTGCATAACACATTGGTTCTGGCATCCAAAATTTTAGAAGATTTTTACATAAAAATAGACTTCCAAAATACAAATCTTTTTTTATTAAAGTTCTTTAAAAAATATTTATACCTTCAAAATCTCAAATCCGCCTCTGGATTTAACTAGCCATTGCATGTTTTATTTGGAACTTGGTACGCATCCATTGATACCACTTTGCTATGGACTGACACCTACTGTTGTGTGCGGGAAAGAGTCTTGAAGATGAAAATGGCAGTGTAGGTTAGATGGTCGTGAGCATGCATGATTTGGTTGTGGGAATGTCTGAATGCTTTCTTACAACTTGGTATACTTCAAGCTGACGTGATAAAAGGTAATATTGGATCTCATCCTAAGACTTAGGCTTAGGATCTACCATCCGGGATTCAGATTTGATTCGAGATACACTCTGAAAATAGGATATCTAGAGTGTACAAATCTAGATTCGGATAATAAAATCTCGGATACGTCAAAACCAAATCTGAATCCTGGATATCTTGATTTTTAGGTCCGGATATCCAGATCCGTATTTCTAAAATATATTAAATTTTTATAATTATTAGTAACTATATTTGATATATTAATATTTATACATAAATTAATTTTATAATAATATATTTTACTTTTGTAATATTATATATATATATTTATAAATCTTGTATAAATATTTAATTTATATATTATTTTAAAAAATTTAGTATTTTAAAAAAAAAATTAACGAATCCGGATCCGAATACCTGCAGATAGTACGATATTTTGACAGATATCCGAAAACTACATATCCGGATCCAAATACTAAATCCACGGATCCGGATACTTTGAATTTTCTGAATTTTCGGATCCATCCACCCCTGCTGAGACTAACTTATAATCAGGGGGGCCTATTCTCAAGTGCTAAGGAACCTGATTCTGCCATTTGGTTAATGTCAATTCTGTTCACGTCACCCTAAAGTAAAATGTAAAAGGTTGTGGTCTACCCTCGGAACTGGTACTGGTGTTAAAGGTTGAGAAATAGTGGGGTTTAGAGAAAATTCCTCTTGTACTATTTAAACATAAGTGTAGGTTATAGGCAAAAAAAAAGCGGTAGTTTAGAACATCACGATTTTATGTGACAATTTTAGTTGTATGTATGATACTATAATAAATGAAGAATAAATACAAATTTTTTTATTTGAACGTAAGGCATTATGATCTCTTTAAAAAGATGTTAGATCAGCCCTGGATAGGTGATGGGTCAAACATGTCTGACAAATTCATTGTCATCTACTTTTGTTTTGTTAGTGTCAGTTGATTGATAAATGAATCCCAAGATATGCCAGAGTAGGGCTGGGCATTTTATTCGTTAAATTTGATTTGATTCGTTATTCGTTTTGATTCAGTCCGAAAATTCTGAATATCCGTAAATCTTCGAAGCAAAGCAAATACTAAAACTCAATATCAGTTAAAATCGAAGCAAATCACAAATAATTAAATTTTGGGATGCGAATATCCGATCTGATCCGGTAATATATAATTACATGTATATCTTGATTATATTTAAAGTTTTAAATGTATAAAATTTTATAATTATTATTCTAACATATGATTTGACAAATTCTATTCACATTATTACTTATATAAAAGTATTACATAAAAAGAAGAGAAAAAATTTATGATAATTATAATTTTTTCTTAAGTTTTGTGTTATTATAATTGTTAACTAAGTTTAAAATTTTTACAAAATATGTAGATTCGCTACTTTTTAAAATTTTATCTTTTATATCATGCAAAAAAATATTTTACAAAACAAATTTGTATCAAATTTATAAGATTATTTGTATTAATCCAAACAGACGAGATATTCGTAAGTATTCGTAAATATCCGCAAATATCCATTTATTTTCCGAATATCCGTTTTTCCGAATATCCGAATTTTACCGAAGCAAAACAAATCGAAAAATTAGATATCCGTGACATACGAATCAAATCACAAATACTTTCGAAAACTCGGATATCCGATGCGTGCCCAGACCTATGCGAGAGTGAAGACAAATATTTGCATAGTCCGTATACATGAATCAGTAACAATGATAAATATGTATTTTGAATAAATTCAATATTTTTTTCAGAAATACCACAAATATTTAGAAAATAAATCAGTTGGAAGGTTTAATATAATAATTCAGAAAATAATCCCAAAACAATAGTTTGCGTATTTAAAAAGGCAAAGTTTCTTCTTCTTCTTTTTATTGTGTTTTTTTTTGAAAAATAAAAAGAGTACTGGTTTTAATTTTTTAAAAGGTTAACAATATTTTGATTTTTTAGAAACTCATTCTTAAAATTAGAGAATTGTCATTACTATGAAAACTCACATGTACATATCCACGTGTCATTTTTGAATGCATACATTATCTCAACTATAAAGTAAAAGGAAAGTTTCCTAAGAAAATTTTAGTAAAAGATCTTAAGATAAATGAGAGAATCTACAATCCTATATATAGGGTATTTTATTTAAAATCTAGATTTTGCACCAATAAATGAAAGTAGGCAATTATCTAAGTTAAGCTATTTTTAGTTTTTCTTATCAAAAGTATGACTTTCAAAATGCATCGTCTGTGTCAAAATACATGGGCTGTTTCAGAAACCAGACAATCACACATGTATAAATATATGTTTCTCACTATATATACAGCCACCCCTCTCAAGTTCTGTTATATGTTTTTTTTTTTTTAGCAGTCCCTTGCTTCCCATTTGAACATATATACCGCATTCTTTTGAAGAAAAGGTATAGACAATTTGTCTCACATGTAAAACGCATGCTTCTTAAAGATCATTTATTGTTCTAATTTAAAACTTATCATCATTTCTTACAGAACTAATTAAGCTTCACTATACCATATTCATAAAAGCTTTTCTTGTAAGATATTGATGCAAAGATTTTGTTATATTGTTATCTCATATGACATAAACGTAACTTGTTTAAGATTTTGGTTTTGTTATTACCATATCTGAAAGTTGATGTTTTTTTAAATGTCTTCTGTTTTGTTTAGGCTCATAGATTCGTGCTACTGTATCTCCGGTTTGGAACTTAGCTTTTACCAAAATAATTATTTTATATATTTAATATGCTTTTTTCATAATACCGTATTTCGGTCTAAAATTTATTTTGAAACTATTTTTTTTAATAAGCATAGCCACACAAAAAATGCTTCTGCATAAACAATTTGTGGTAAATTTACAATATGTTCTTTTACAAAAAAAATATATTACAATATGTTGATCTGATTGTGAAATTGCAGTGTTGTTAAACATGACTTCAAGCGATGATCTTCAATTTCCGTTGGACACCAACTTCTCTTTGTTATCGGACCCGCCAGAAACTTGTAATGCCCTCACGGTATACTTTTTCATCTCTTACCTTTTTTTCTTTTAGAATTAACTGTCGTTCTTAGTGTAAATAACGTTATGGATATAATTTGTTTAAAAAGATAAAGGTTCAATATGTTTGATTTTTGATATATATTCAAAGTGCTTCTATATCATTTTGAGTTTTACATTAGTTGAATGAAATCGAGAGTCCATTCTACTAACTTTTATTTTACTCCCGAATCTAGTTTATATACTCATTTCATCATACAGGAGTGTCCGAAAAATCCTTCGTTGCTGGCTTTAGAAAATGGAAACAATGAGATTGTTGGATCTGTCTCTATCTCTGCCGCCACAATTGGTGTATATCCCTCAGCACTGATAGAAAATCCTCGCACTGATCAAGAGACATTAACAACAAATTCAAGCGTTGGTCCAGAGATGGTACCACAACATCAAAGCTTCCATCACCAGGATGATTATTCCAGATCTTTCAACGCAGTAGAAAACTTTCCTGGCATGGTATGGACGCTACTTATCTATTCAGTAATATGCATTTGATTTTTTGTATTTTCTAGAAAAACTTACAACATAAAAAAAAATTTAATATTGAAGGATCGCAGATCAAAATGTAGACTAATCTCATAAATATGCAGGTGAAGCCATCATGTACATTCCGCAATGGCCAAAGAGAAACCGATGATGTACATCCCTCAACATTAATAGAAAATCAGCACACTGATCAGGAGACATTAACAAGAAATTCAAGCTTTGATCCAGAGATGGTACCACAACATCAAAGCTTCCATCACCAGGACGATTATTCTAGATCATTCAACGCAGTAGGAAACATCTCTAGCATGGTATAAAGTTACTTAACTATGAAACTTCTTTCACTAATATGCATTTAATTTATTTGTATTTTCTAGAAAAACTTACAACATAAACACTTTTGTAATATTGGAGGATCGCGGATCAAAATGTAGAGTAATCTCATAAATATGCAGGTGCAGCCATCATTTACATTTCGTAATGGCCAAAGAGAAGGTGTCTACAGTGAAAACTGCTTGCTAACCTCGACCAATAAGGTGATGACAGCTGGATTCCAATCAAATGGTGTACAACATGGATTTGTAAATCAAAGCTATCAACAGCCTTCATTGTCGCAAACAATTCCTAATCTCTCTAAAGAGCCTTATGTTTCAACATTAATGATATGAATCTTCTATAACTTTTATTATTTAAATGTCTCTCTATGTACTCAAGTTGTTCAATATTCTGATGGCTCAGATGGGGACTAATGTACAACAAGTTGGGAGAACTAATGGATCAACAAATCTCAATCCTAATTTTCAAGATCATTACATTCATCCTTCTTTGTACTCATCAACTTATAACATCATTTTGCCTCTTTAAATATATATAAAGGTTTAGAATTAATATTAATACAATTATCAGTCCATGCAGGTTTCAGGAAGAACGATATGATGACGACTTACTACTAGAAAAACTAAAGCATATTCATGAATATGATCAGATGCACCGACCTGAACCGTCCAACATTCCTATACCACCGTATGTGTAAGAAAACAACTTAGTATTTTTCTAAAATTAGATTATCTACATTTTTGTTAAACGTAGCTGGCTTGATAAAACTTTGTCCAAATATTTTAGGGGGGCTAGGTTAAGCAATCAACACCAGATTCCTTGTGCCTCGTCTAGAAACACTAAACCGAACCCAGAGAATCGTACTCCCATGCTTTCATATACTCATACCCCCAAAACGTAGCTATAATAATTTTTCACTATTTGATTTTTGTATATACGCTTAAATTAGATTATCTTACAATCGTTGAGTTTCTTGAATGAACCGCAGGTCAGAGAGCTATTCACCATTTGCGCAGACGTCATATCAGTCTGACCCATATGCTTTTAATTTCCAAAACTCAAGCTCATTACAAACTACTACTCGTCGCCCCCGTGGAAGGTAACATCATGGTCTTACAAAACATATGATGCTTCAGTATTTTTATGATCTAATGTTTGAAAGAAGATATATTATTCAAATTTTTATTGTAGGCCAAGGAAAAATCTAATTCCGATGCCTTTGGTACTTACAACTCAAACGCCCTTAACCTCTCACAGGTACTAAGTTTCCATTACCATCACAATATAATATATCACAGTTAGAGCTCGATGCAATCTATTTGTTAACATTGCATTTATCATACCTTTGTTTATTTAGACATTATGGCACACAAGATAAGGGAAAACAACATATTACAGCAATGCCGTCTATGAACCCAACTCTGTACGATCAGTATCAGAATTCATACACAAACATAATGACTCAACAGGTGAAGATTTTTTTTAATCCTTTTCTGATGACTATAAAGTTTTGAGCCGATGTTTGTACATCTCCTCTGACCCGGGTTCAGAGCATGACATTTTATACTTTGTCTTTTAATCTTATCGTTGGACAAAATGCAATTTGTTTTCTTGTTAACAAATGAATAATACAATTTCACCTTGAACAATGCGTTTATTTCTAATATCAAATATAATTATGGTGTCTAATATTTCGCAGAGTGGAGTTTTAAGACAACGCAGTTGTAATGACCAACTTGAAAATGAAAGCTCATCGTCTAAGAGAAGAGTATAAACATGCGTTCTCTTATACATTATATATAATTCGTTTCTTTAAAGCAGGAAAAATTTTATGAGTGCGGATTAATTAAATAATGAATATTGCAGAGGATCATGGGAACTTTCCAAGAAAAATCTATAGCAGATTCTTCAACGGTTTCTTTCTGGCAAAATGAAAATATGCGCTCAAGTGCAGGCTATGCAGCTAATTACCATGACGAGAGGTTTGTGTATGCCAAGTTTCCGACTATAAATTTATCAAGCAATTAAAAATTAGTTGGTACATGATCTTAAGAACTCATACGGAATATAAAATGGTCTAGTATTGTAAAGTACGGTTAGGTTTGTTAATTAGAATCTCAAATTCAAATCATAAAGGAAAAAAAAAACAAAATTTTAGGAACACTACTTACACAGTTTTACGTAATACTTCAGGTCTATACAAAATGCAGTATACGATCCATTATACACAGCTCATGGATTACCCCTTGATCCTCACTTAAGGTTCGTTTGATTAGATTTATTCGAATGGTAACTCTCTCTCTTTTATTTACTCATGTAACTTAGGATCAGTATATAAATATTTTTCTGTATATAAGAACTAATCACAAATATTACATTGTAATCTTTTGTATCTTTTTTTCTCTGTTTGCAGGGCCATATAATTTGCATGTTTGAAGAGCCAATAAACATTGATGCGAAAAATATTTCAAGACAATCACCCTGAATCGTATAACCAACTAAAGATGCATTCGATATACTATATAATCTAGCTGCTCGTAATAATAGTATTGTCTCCGTCACTAAGCAAGTTCACTTTCGGTAGTGCGGTTGCCCGTATGTGCGAGCTGTAGAACAAAAAAAACATGCATGTATTTTAAGATTATTATTGATCCTAATTTGATTTGACCAAAATTCCCAGGCTGTGCATGAGTTATGTTGTATATTTGTGGTATTCAGTATGCCATACTGGCATACTCTAATTTCTCCAGAAATATGACTAAACGAAAAGAAGAAATTTTTAGCCTTTAAAGGCAGAAAGGGCCGGAGCAACAATAATGGACTAATAAAGAGACAACTAATATTATAATGGATCGTCCTTGTTAGAGTATTTTGGTTCTAAGTAAAATTCATCATTCTCCTTGCTAGTGTATATTGGTACTAAGTAAAATTCATCATTCTCCTGACGTGGCTCTTCGTCGTCGTAGCAAGTATTGAAGACAAAATATTGACGTTTAGGGTGATTTATAATGTGAAAAGAACCTGCGACATTGCCTATCTCGCACGTTAAGTCCAATGATAGATATTTAGGTCTGATTTCAGCAATTTCTCACATTTTACTCTAATAACTAATAAGTAGAACAGGATATGTATCGTGGAGCTCAAGTAAGATGACCTTCTTTTTTGGACAGCTCAAGTAAGATGACCTAAAACCTCGAATCAAATGAAAATCATGAAGCCAGCATATTTATGCTCTAAATATCCCCTCCTAATATTTTCAGTTTCCTATTCAAATATATTCATTAGCCTTTATATATTATTTTTCTCATGCGTCAGTAGTTGATTACGTTCACCCTACGAGAGGCTTTTTGCTTGTTTTTTTAATGAACCTAGTAAATCTATGAGGAAAACCGAAAACCTAAAGGAAATCTCAATCCTTTTTGAAATTTAAGATTTCTAGTAGTATTCAATGGATTTCACTCGTCCTTATTCCAAATCTGGCAAGTTTGATGATTGTATACATTTATTATTTCTTCTGTTTTTGTGTACTTGATCTCTTAACTTTTGACTAATGATAATATTAAGCTGCTTTGTGAATCATTAAAACAAAAATGCTTATTCTATTAAAGGACCTTCTATTATACGACAAGAAAATATATCCAGAGCTGATCTCATCACATTTGACATTATTCTCAAAAATTTAAAATTGCTTCACTTTCAGATAACGTTGAGCATGTGGGTTAAGCTTGTTACAAATACTTCCTTGTGTATGTGTTGATCAGTGGAAGTAAACTATTTAATACACTATAATTCCATCAATTAATTTTACATTTAGGTGTGACTATCATAAAATTATCCAAATGTGAATAGCTATTAGGAGCAAAGATTAAGCTAAAAAACATTTATGAACTATATTTTTGAAACTATGAAAACCTAGTTTAAGATATATCACATTTTGTATAAAATCATCGATCGAAAATATCCGTTTTGTATATTTTAATTTATATCATTCTGACTATGAGTTATAGTCATTATCCTTCGGATGAGAAAATAGCGAATAATTAATTCCCAAAATTTTGATACCATCAAAATGCTCTAAAATAGTTAAACGCGTAATCATTAACCTCAAAGATTACGAAAGGTTAAGGATTTACATCGGGCGAGAGAAGAATACCCGACTTCGCCTTATTTAAAGCATTTTCTTCTTCCTTTTAAATATTTCTTGATTATCTTCCCTTAATCCCAAAAGATTAGAAAATCAAATTAAGTGATATCTTAATCTTATCGATTCCGTTTTGCTGTGAGTGTATGTATAAGAGAACAAAACATCGCGCACGTTTCATCCTTTAACCGCAGAAAGAAAGTTACATGCTTACAGGTAATTTATTCAATTTGATTCTTTTAGATTATTGAATCTTCATTGCTTGATTGATGATTCACGCTATTTAAATCTGATTAGGGTTAATTTAGAAATTAATTCCAATCTCACTGAACGTATCCTATATAAACATAAAAACCTTCGTGAATATTTTAGTTTTCTTTTCCCGTAGAATTTGGGTTTAAATCGTTGTTTGAATTCTGGAAAGAAAAAAAATCCTGAAACATCTTCGTGGAAGTCGGCTTCGATTTTTTTTTTATTTTGTTACACATTAAAGGTACGCGTAGCTTGTTCAATTTGACCAATGCGTGTATGAATTAATCATTAAATTAAATAATAAGTCAACAACTTGTTTATTTCGTGAATTGTTGGAGTTGCTTTTTGCGTTCAAGAACGGACGGAATCTGGTTAATTCCAAGGGGGAAATAGTAAATAGCAATAGACAAACTTTTTTTGTTTGTTAAAATTTATAAAACTTTTGGCAACAGAATTTGGCTGTTTTTAGTCTCCCTGTTATTTTATATCAATGCTTAATCCATACACGTTCCTTGTTAGTGATTTCTATTTGTCCATTTTTTTTCATTTGTCGGTCTTTCAATAATATGAACGAAACGGTAACTAATTGGTTCAATAGATAGACTAGGGGTATATGTCCAAATCCACTATATATGGACTAACAGTATGTATTTAATCACATCTTGATTCTTACATCTACCAACTTATTTTAGGCAATCTTTTGTAGTTGTACTTGTATATTTTTTGTGGTTCAAATTCTTTTTGTAGTTGTCCTTGTATATTTTGTGTGGTTCAAAATACCTTAACTTCTGTATCATCTATAAATTTATTTATAATTATTGCTTTCAGTTTTCTTTTTTTTTTTTAAATAGAAATTGGTTAAAGTGCTAGGCTTTTAGCTAGTTGTAGATGTCTGATTATAGTTTAAAGTTGTAGATTGCAGTAAAAATTTGAGGTTGTGGTTTTATTTTAAAAAATTTGATCTTGTGTTTCAAATAAAAATTTGAGGATCCATTTTAGCTGTGAAATCTACTCATTGTTATAAGTAATTTTAAAGTTTTACAGACTTAATATTTTGTTAATATATAGTTTTATATTTGAAACCCATCGAGAAAAATACACTTTTTTCCTATAATGTAGTACTGGATGCATTTTTGGGTTAAGATAAGAGAAGAATTCCATTCATTGGATAAAAGAAAGGCGTGAGGGATGGACACAGTATAGAATTTCTAAGAAACTTTTATCGGATAGGGACTGGTTTTAATTATGTGGTTATGATGACATATTCAACCCTGTTGCAAAAAAGTATAATTTGGGTCTATTTCTGGTCTAATATACATTTCCTTATTTTTTTCATTCACAGGAAAAAAATATTAAATGTCACAGATTCTCAGTAAATATCACAGAGACCATCCCTTCAATGACGTCAACACCTTCTCTTAGCTGTCTCCCTATATAAATTCTCTCCATGCAAACATCCCATTAAATAAAAATAAAAGAAAAACAAAACCCACAAAAAATCAACATTTTCAGGGTTTTGTTATTTATTTATTAAAATCAAGAATATGGAGAGCGCCTCTTCTTCCTCCTCCAAGTCATCATCATCAACCATGGCTTCTTCTTCTCCTGATCAGTCACTTTCCATCAGTTCCGATCAAACCTCTTCTTTTCTGTCGCCATCCATGCTTTCCCGCACGTCATCATCATCTTCCTCCGCCGTGGGAGACTACATCGGGACAGAGAGCTGCTTCGACGTCCTCTCCGCCGACGAAGAAAACGACCTAATATCCTCCTCCGAGTCTATGAGCCGGTATCGCTACGGAGGAAGGAGGAGAGAGGAAAGAGAAGCTAGAGCCGCGGCCGCGCGTGAGTTTCCTCCGCCGATACCTTTGCTTGCTCAGACAGAGAATCTTCTCCCCCACATGCCGTGGATTCTCAAGAGGGTTGTGACGAGCGACGGGAGGCTTATCCTGAGAGAAGAGAAGGTTCGTCATCACGAGTACTTCCGTGCGCATAGATCCAACGGCCGTCTCACTCTCCACCTTGTTCCTTTGGACGACGACGTTTTTGAACTTCCTCAAGAAACCTCTCATTACCAATCTGATGATGGTGATGATGCTGATGATTATGATCACGAGGATGATGAGTATAATCAGTGTGATGATCATCATCATCACGAGGTGAGTGGTGATTTGGATGATCTGGCGGATAATGTCGATAAGAGTGTCGTTATTACTGCCCCTCACGATAAAGATGGTGTTATCCATAATTGTGATAATGGTAAGGGCAATGTGCATGGTGGTAGTGAAGATGGATATAGGAAAGCTATATTAGCGGCGGTGGCGGATGAGGTGGTGGAGAGCGGAGGAGGAGGATCGCCGAGAGGGAAGTGTTTGAAGTCATGTTTTGTTGGTATGATAGTTCGAGAGATCAGACCAGTTCTTAGTTAATTATTATTGTTAATTAGTACCCAATTAGCTTATTCGTTTCTTTGTGAAAAACAAATATTACTATTGCTGAGAGTTTAAAGTATTACCGGCTTAATTTATATGAATAATTGAGGTTTTTCTTTTCAGTAAGGATTTGTTGTTTTTGTATTTTGCAGCGTAATTTTCTTCTTTGAGGGTTTTGTAAGATATTTAAAAAAATAAAATTAGTGTGTTAATAGTTTTGTTGATACGTGAGTGATGCTATCTTAGAGCATGATTAACCCCAGTCTCTTATCCGGGGTTCTTAACTCATGATTTGACACTTTTTTTTACATTTTTCGGTTAAGTGACGACTCTTATATCTATTTTTTAAGAGACGGTTCTTAACTTTTCGTAGTTAAAATCTAAGAAAAGTTAAGAACTGTCTCTTAGCCAAAACTAAGAATCCCAGTTAAGAGACCGGAGTTAATCATGGTCTTATATATCTAATACTTTATTGGTATCATCACACTTTAATCCAGATAAGTATTTCCAAATATCTTATTATTTATTTTGTTAATTATATTAAATTAGATAATTAATTGTATATATATTTTTTATATTTTAATAGTTATTCTATTTTAGTTAACATTAGGATTTTCTAGATTTATTATAAATAGAAATTTAAACTTAAAATTATATTCAAACTTTGATAATTAATAATAGAGCTTTTGATTATTTCTTTTGTGAAATTTACCAAAAAACTAAATAAATTATTCCTTGTGTGAAATTTACCAAAAAAAAAAATAATTATTCCTTATTATGTGTAAAGTTGGAAAAGATGATGAGAATGCAGAAAATGCCAAATGATGTGAAAGGAGACACAAGTGAAAACGGTTTAACAAGTCATGAAAAGCTCATTTGGGGAGATTTATATGAACTGGTGTCTCGCCAGAACAAGGAAATTTTGGAGTTTTTGTTTGTAAACATGTCATGAGACCTCTCTTGGGCCATAAGCATGTCAATCCTGGAGTATGTTTACTCTTCAATTCCTTTCTCTTTCTTGCATTTGAGATATTCTAAAGAGCTTTTGCTTTTGTTTGCAGATGCGTCTTCTTGTAGCAAAGAACATTGTAACACCTCAACGACTTTCTTGGTAAGCTGATGCAGCCAGCGTGGATACTAACCGGATGATTTGACACTTTTCGGACAAGGTAAGTCAATTTGTATATTTATTTCGATTTAAGCTATGCTTTTGGTTACTAGACCATGTCACATTGATTTAAGCTATGTTCTTTGCTTTCAGGTCGTGTTGAGGATAAACCATTCTTAACTATTGACATAAAGGTGTTATTGATTATAATCACATGCACTTCTTCCTTTTTTCGCAAGTGATCGAATGCTTCAGCTATGTACATTGCTTTGTTTGATCTGATAAAGTAAGCCAAAATGTGAATTTGTTCTGTCATCAAGTTTCATAGCTGAGGAGAATGTTATCAAGAAGAGTATCTCTCGTTTCAAGATGCACCAAGTTCTGAAGCTTTAAGAATGTGAGGTACTTTGAATCTATTTAGATTGATCACAATCGAACTTCCAAACCTTACACCTTATAAACTCGTGTTACATATCTCAGAAACAAGTGAAATATGATCCTTTGGACCTTTTCTATGGATAAGAAGATAGAATAACACAAAGCAATAAGAGCTCTCTACGCGACTCCTCAGAACAACTTCCGCGTTTTCTTGTTTTTAGAGGCTTGGGTGGTGGTACTCTTCCAAAGCGAGCAAGCCCCAAGTAGCTTCTCTGATCGTCAAGATCTTATTCATTTGCTGCAGAACCTCATGCCTCAGATCATCCGCCTTTTCCATATAAAGACAAGAGATATTACACTTATAAGAAATACATCTTGAATGCTTAAATCAAGTTTCGTATGTTCGAATTCTCCCCAGTTCAGATGTTCAAAAAGCATTATGAAAACTGATGATAATAAAGAAACTGTAGATGCACACATCAAATACTGAGATTTTACCTGGTTCACATTACACTCCACTGCTTGAAGATTCTCCATAGTTGCAGCCATCCGAGCCTCATGATTCGTGGAGCTAACAAATGTTATATCAAATGCTATTCTTTCAGCCGAAACCTTCTTCAATTTATCAATCCCTTGAGAGAGAGAATCCTGTGCTTGTTGAGATGACTGTTTGAGGTTTCCAACGTCCAAGAGTTGTTGCTCAGTTAGTGGCAGAAGGTAGGACAACACAACCTGAAACAACAATAAGAAAGATCTTTAAAAACATTTCTTGAGATGTGTTCTGAAGACTGAAGACTGTAACATATAAAGACTGGGGGTTTACATTTAACTACTCGGATGGGCGAAAACCTCCAATCCACTGGAATAAACGTTCAGTTGAAGTTAGCCACGCCCCTGATACCAAGTAGCATGCATCAGCCCTCGCAGCATCAGCTTTGATCCTGAAGAGATTGGTGTAGTGGTTCAAGCAAGAATCTACTAGTAATTGGAGCTCAGTGTCACTTATAAGATCTTGGAGCGCTGTTTGAATTTTATTAACTCTCATGTGCTACTCTTCTAGCCAGAGCCTGTACTCCCTCTCAAATGCAACAATCCCGGAAAATAATCCTCATTGAGAATTATTTGATATTGAAAATTATATATTCCAACATATATTCACTTTTGTATAAAGTTACCAAGCTGTGTTCATGGTCCTAGATAACTATAGATCTGGTTCTTACAATCACTGAACAGAAAATATATGAATAATGAGTTAGCATGAACACAAAAACAAAGAACTAATACAAAGGGAAAAAAAGAAATAACCTTCACTGATAAGCACCAGAGAAAATCATCATCACCACATAAGAATAATGAAACTTTAAGGGAAGGAGGAAAAGTGGATACATTATTGTTTCCTTTTTTTTCTTTTTTTTTTCTTTTTTTTCTTTTCTTTTATTCATTAGTGAAGAAAATGGGTCATAGAAACAAGGAAAATTGCACTCTATATCACAAAAAAATATAATCAACTACATGACGTTTTAACATAAAATGCTAAGATACAAGGTGTATATTATGTAATAATGCATTTATACTCCCACAGAAAACCAGTTGAACAATTTACAGCTAAAATAATTAAAATATATAATTATTACTTTTTCTTGTTTTACTTCGTGTTATTTCATCTACCTTTCATTTTCAGAGAAAGGTAAAGTTACCTTATCGAAGATCAGATTCAGCGATTCTCTGAGATCTGCGGGTAAAGTCGCTGATAATCACTCCGGTAATAGTGAAGGGCTTCGGTAATTGCTTCGTATAAGGCTATCGGGACAGGGAGGCTTTATTTTCAGTATCTTCGTTGTTCGATTGCACATCTGCAAGGGAGACAGAAAGTCGAGGTTGAAAGTTGAACATTGTTAGCTCTTTGTGCTCTCTTATACTTTCGTTTTATGGTTTCTAATGTCATTACATGTCGCAATTGGGTTCTGTAATTAACTAGATCTGAAGTTTTCTAGGTTTATGGTCTATGTCGTGGATGTGTCTTTTAATTGTCCGTTCCATTCTATATGAGGAAGACTGCTCATAGAATAGGATTATGTAAATTTTTTATTTGGCATCGAATTGTTCATTGTGTTATGTTATAATCTTCATTCAGATGTTGTTGCATGTCGGGATGGAGTATTGAATTAACTGACTGGTATGGGTGTTGGGGTTATGGGCATAGTGTTGTTCTTTCTCGTATTCACTTACTATGCCTTTCCATATGCATGAGAATACATATTGATTGGCCATGCTATTCCATATTAGTTCATCTTTGAAATAGAATAGGCTTTTACAAAATAGTACAGTCTGCTGCAGATATAGTGTGGATCGGTGCATATTTTCAGATAGAATAGTGTTAATGTTTTTTTTTTGTATGTGTGTTTTCTGGTTGGTTCTATTCCATTTTATAGGTAAGCCAACAGAATATACATGGGTATACATCTTAATTCAACCATTCACGTACATTTTCTGGTTTGCCTTTTTAATATCAATGAATACTGACAATGTAACATATTTTGTTTTCTCAGGATCGTAATGGAGGAGTTGGAACTGCCAAGCAGATTGTTTGAGACTAGATGGAAAAGGGTTAATAATTACTTCAACCCCCATTGGCTAGAGCTGATCAAAATTGCTTTAGATGAGGAGGATTTAGAGATGTTACATGGAACAAAATTTGCCCGTCCTCTGAAGATCCGTTGGTTAGAGCTGATCAAGGTACCTTATCGAAGATCCGTGCTAGAGCTGATCAAGATTGCGTTGGATGAGGAGGATTCGGTAGTTCATTATTTACGTCTATTCTATATTTGCATGCTCTATATGATTCTGTTCTATTTGAAGTTACTTACTATACTGTATACTTGTTTTCTATTCTACTTGACTAGTGTGTTGCATTTTCCTGCATATGGTAAATAAGTTGGTGACGTTGCACTTTGTCTCTGATGTGATGCTAAATAGTTTAAAGGTTAATTGTGTCCATACCATTGGAAATAAACGATGACGACAAAAACACTTTGTGACAAAAAATAAACAAATGAAAGTATTGCATCCAAATTTACGTTTTCTTTTTCATTCATTATCTGAAGAATTTATTTAGAAACACCAAACCATCAATGAGGAAGATGATGCTCCTGTAATGGAGAATTAATCACTCTGCATCTCCAACTACTTTCTCTCTCACATATAAACAAGTCCCTAGCTAACATCACCCGAGAAGGTTGACTCTTCTTTTTTTTGTGCTTCTCTTCTCTTTATTCTCTTCTCTTAGAGCATGGTGGAAGTACTCTCCTAAAGCAAGCAAGCCTCGAGCAGCCTGTGTTGTCGTCAAGATCTTACTCATTTGCTTCAAAGACTGCTTTTCGCATGGTCCCATAGAGAGACTTGTGAAATAGATAATTGCAATGTTTATATGCAGACAGAGAAAAAGACATAACCTGGTCTTGCCATGATTTTTATGAAAACGAAATATTAGGATAGGTTATGCATTAAAGTGTTTTGTATAAACTTATAAAAACACCTAATATAAGATGAAAAATCTGTCACAAAATTGATGTTTGTAGCATGTTCTAACCTTCAAATTTGTGTACTAATAATCTGTATGTCTGGAGAATTAAAACCATATATAGGTCTGCTGTTTATAGAATATATATATGTTGCAGGTCCCCGCGGTACAGTACACCTTTTCAGTTAGGAAACTTTACCTTTTCTAGATAAATAAGTATTATTATAGGGAAAAGAAAATCGGGTTTTGAAGCTGCTATAAATACGGGTTTAAAAGTTTATAAGATTATTCATTCACATAATAATAAGAAATCCTAAATGGGTATTTGCTTCGGTACATTTTTACCATTTGTTCACAACAATATACATATACCATATTAAATCCAGGCTATCCAGCTAATCATCACTTTTTCAGTTATTTTAACCAATCTGATATTTTATTCTAAAGTTAGCAAAATATTATTTTCGGCCACATTTAGCCATTACATCATATTATGATGTTATCAGTGGATAGATTAGATATTAAGCTTGTCTTAACTTCTTTTTTTTTTGTTTAAAAGCTTGTCTTAACTTAAAACAGCTAACTACGTGAACATCTGGATTTGCTACGGGAAGGAGAGATGGTGGTCTGAGAATAAATTTGCATGCGTATGTGTAATTTTGGTCTTAAGCCTTATCATGTGTGAAAACAACTTCAGGTTATATAGTCCGTAGATATATTTTGTTTGTTATTCATTTGCTACATGAAATATATACTTTTTTAAAAAAACTATGAAATATATACTTCTGGAGAGATTTTTTCTTCTGGAGATAGTTAGTCTAATCTTCTCACATACTTTCTTACCCAAATAATTTTGAAGATTTTTCAGAGTTTCTTTTCACAGTTGTATTTGAGAATATGAGTGCATGTTTTTTTTGTTTCATCATAAAAACAAAACTTGGCAACGAGTTATAGAAATTAAAGTAATTCTCATAGGTCTACAAACATTTTTTTTACCAATAAACTCGTAAATAAATATGACATGATAGACATTATCAAACATAAATCAGAAATTTAAGCAAAACAAAAAGATATATAAAAGCGTAGTTTTTTATTCCTTAATTTTTGATGTAGCTAGCTTAGCTTATTATTCTGTAGTTATAAGATCACACACTTTAGCCGAGTTTTTCTTGGTGTTTAGCTTTCCGAAGAACCAGCGGGTATATCCTCCACCATTCTCTTCGTTTCCACCACCAACGGTTGTGGTCGCCGTCAAAATCTTCATGTTCTCTCTATGAAACTTCCTCTCCGTGTAAGCCATAGCCATCCCGCCTGATCCATCTAGCGACATGTTCAACGGATCTAGAAAATCACAGTGAAGACCTTTCGACAAAATATAACTTGAATATGAAGAAAATATAGAAAACAAAAGATGATCAAAGTAAAAGAATGTGGTGAAAGATGAGTGTTGTTTAATTTAGATATAAGGGGGAAGCGTTGGGATGAATATATAGATAAATGTGTGGGTCCGTTTATGTTGGATTTTATTTTCTCTGTTTCCCACTTGTTATATATACGTACTGCGGTGGCGAACTGATTTTATCAGATGTATTGTCTCCAGTATAATTCCGTTATATATCGCTAGCAGAAAGATTATGTTAACTCTTTTAAGTGTTTTATATATCTGTTTTTCTTGAATTCAAAAGGTTTTGGCTTAGAGCTGTAATCTCTTTGGATCAGGGACAAGAGCCGACCGCTCAATTCCCTCCCCGCAATTGCTGATTTTAAATCTCTTTGCACCGCTAACATTCATTGGGTTGACATTTGGAGTGTGAAGGATTTTTAGGCCCATGCGATAAAGTAAGTTATTTTGTGATTAGAAAAAATATTTTAGTGATATGAGGGCATTTCCAACCCTACTCCATTTTCTTTTCCAAATATTATTTTGGAATAAAATCTTCTCCAATCCCACTCCATTTTCAACTCCAAAATGGAGTAATGGCTAGGGTTACTCTATTTATGGAGTAATCTTACCCATTACTCCATTTTGGAGTTGAACTTTTTATATTTATGAAATGGTCCTTTAAATCTTTAATGTTTTTATTTCTTACTTAAATAATATTTTTATGTTAAAAATTATACAATAACATGAAAAACAAGATAATCTATTATTTAATAAATTTAGATAAAAATGTATAACATTATTAAAAAAATATAAATAATATAAAATAAAGATAACATAAAACAAATGATTTAATAATCCGGCAAATCTTTTCCGCGGATCCCCTAAGACCGGTAGAGTATTGCCCAAATAGAGAAGACTAAGAAAGAGCTTTTTGATCGTGTGAATCAGCATTTCTCTTTGATATTATTTGCACTTGCTGAGCTTGAATATATGCACAGACATTTGGATCTTGTATGAAATTCAAATCATAAAACAAAACTTTGTTTTCTTCTTTCCGTGCATGATTATGTTTTTGAATCTCCATATGAGCGTGAACTCGATGCACCAATTGAATTTGGAAGAGAAGCTCCACCTCCAGATATCGAAATTGCAGACGATGAAAATGTCCGATTTCGAAATTTTCTTGCTCGATTTAGGAATATCAAAGATAAAGAAGCTCATTTTTCCTTACGAAATACATTACTTGATCATTTGTGGGAAAATATTCTAATGTCCATTAATGAACCAAGTTATATATTGTCTTTTATTTTATGTTTATGATTTCTGTATTTTTTAATAAAAAAGTTTAATTCAAATAAATTATATTTTAAGAAATTTTTGTAACCATGAAATAGTTGGGGTTAATTAGTAAATTTTTTTGAAGTATAAGGTGTAAAACTTTAAAAAATATTATTTTTGGATTAAAAAATTGAGTAATACATTGGAGTAAAATCCTACACCATTTTGGAGTAAATTATAGAGTAATACATTGGAGATGCTCTAAGGATGTTTTTTTCTGAAAAAAGATGATCATAAATACAAATCTAAATGATTGTAAATTAAATACATTCACATAACTAATATATGAACTTAAAAAAGATATTTATATCAATCGTGCTTTGCTCTTTTAAATTTTTTACCTTTTTCGAGATTATTTCGAGTTTGTTCGCAAATTACAATACATCTTCGATTTTCTTAATTCAAGCAAAATGGAATTATGGATGACCTCCAAAATTTATATACGATAGCCTTCTGTATAAAAAAAAAGAAACTTAAGACGTCACATGAGATGAATTTGATGCAAATCCCACGATAAACAAAAGAGAAACAAGGATTTGATGCAAATCCATGATAGATCCGGATATGATTACATCCACTTTGTACCACATATATTCAACAGAAGTAGACGAATTAGTGTATAAAAAAAACCAAAAAGTAGACTTTATAAATATAAGCTACAGAGACTTTTATAATTAATTAACGTCACAAAGTCGAAGTATTAAGCCCTTTGTCAAAAAAAACAAAAAAGTCGAAGTATTAAGCATCGCAGTTGTATAGTTATAATATTACAGCTGGCGGGATTGTTGAAGTAATGATCATAGTCCGTCTCATCGCCACAGAGCCGCCGGCTCAACATCATCATAAGTCCTTTCGCAAAAAAAAACAGTTTTGACCATATAGCTATTATTTTAATATTTTTAATACTATTAAAATTATTTCTAGAAAAATTAACAGTAAATTATTTGTTCTTGATTAAAATATTTTATAGATTACATTTTATAACACGATTTAAATTTAAAACAACATATATATATTAACAAAATCAAAAATCAAAAAAAAAAATTAAAATTGGAATGGATCCTAGAGTGGTCTCACTGATTGCCCCATATACTAAGCCGATGGCCATTGTTCGTAGTCCATATAGAGTCACCATACAATGGCCATTGTCAAAATGAGCTATATGTCATAAGTTAGCTCAGCTCAGCTCAATTTTCCATGAGCACGATCTATATATTTTAAGTTCATTTAATAAATGAGTTTATTGATCGAATTTAAATTAGATCACGAGTTATATGAACGATCTTTAATGAACATGAGCTGGCTCATGAGCTTATTAATTTTTATACTTACAATATTATATATATATATATATATCATCTGTTTTTTCTTATGTAAAAAAGATAATTTCTATATTTATCATATTTATCTTCTAAAATTAAAATGTAGAATATACATAAGTAATATAGAAATTAAACTTTCAAAAGTTATTTATAAAATTTAATTTATTTTAGGTGTTGGATTTTTTATTTTGTCATGTATTAGTTTTTATTTAGTATTTAATATTTATGTTTTGGATTATTCAATATTTAAATTATGAGTAATATTATAGAAGTTATTTTATCACTATTTTATTTTTTTATTATTATTTTATATTAGATCACGAGGTAACTCATTTAACTCATGATTTAGATGATCTGAGTTCGAGTTTATATATTAAAGCTCTTATAATAAATGAGCTGAGCTGAGTTAGTTCATGAAAGATTCGAGCTCGTCATGAACTGAGATGAGTTGAGCGAACTAGCTCATTTTGACATCCATAGGAGAAACACAATACACTAGTAATATTACTAGTGATTAGCGATATAATTAGTTCAGACATTAAATGGGTCGTGTTAAAGATGTAACCACTAGTTTTTTTTGGAACACAGATGTAATTGCTAGTTATAATAGGAAAAAAACAAGGAAACAAACTAGGCACGAGACAGATCTGGATATTCAGGATATTTGAGTACCCAGATCCGAATCCGTATCCGTACACAGATCCGAATTCGTATCCATCGGATATGTGAGTTTAGTATCTGGATTCGGATCCGTGCTTTCCGGATATCCGGATTTCGGATATTCGTCTAGATATCATGATACCCGCGAATATCCGGATCCGTAAAAATAATTAAAAAAAAAAATTAAAATACAATAAAAAAAATTTAAATATATTACATAAGTTAAATATTTTTAAAAATTTTATGAATGTATTTATGCATATAATATTATTAAAATTAAAATGTAATATTATAAAACTAATTTAATGTATTTTTACTAATAAATCAACTATCATTATTAATAAAATTTTAAATTTAATATATTTAAAAGATGTATTATTTTCCTTATAAAAAATTTATATTTTTAGGTAATGTTCTTTTAATATGGTAATGACTATTAACTCATATGTTACTATAAATATTATTTCTTATAAGGATTTATTTTGACAGAACTATTTAAATAGAGTAATAATTAATAACTCACTTATCCCATTAAATTAATGTATATAAAGTTCGAAAAAGTAATGTATCACATTGAAAACTATATAAAATTATAAATATAATTTTTACATCAATTTATATAACATATTTAGTATATATATAATCAAAATTAGTTGTAAGTGTACATCAACAAATACAAAATTAAATTAACTCTAATCAAATTGTTGATAGTTAAACCCAATCAAAAGGAATAAAACTATGAAAATACATTTATGATTTTACTTTTTTTTTTCCAAATATATAAAATAAAATAGAAAATAATAATATCCTATTGTAAGCTAATTTTTTTTTTAAAAAAATATTATATCTAAAATTATTATTTCTGCGCATGGTGCACGAAAACTCCTAGTTATTAATAAAATTTTAAATTTAATATATTTAAAAGATCGGATCCGGATATCCGGACCTAAAAATCTAGATATCCGGATTCGGATCCAGACACTCCGAATATCCTATTTTTATAGCGGATTCGGATTGGATCTCGGATCGGATCCGGATCTCGGATATTAAGTCTCAGCCATAAAACAAACACCAATATAGTTCCTAAGAGAATAGTAAATATATATAGGCATGTTCATTTGCATGTCGCAGTGACCTGCGACTGTGATATAGACTTGCAACCAGAATATTGTTTTTGCTTTTTTGTCATCAACTAGAATAGACTCAAACTAACTCTGTAAACACCAAAATATTGTTTGTTTTGTTGTATGTAATAAATCACAAGTTACAAATAAAAAATTAATCATTATTTTTTTTTGACTAAAACATGATTTGTGACCGGTAACACAACATCAAAACAAACAATAATCTATGACCTACGACCTAGTCGCAGGTTCAATGGCGCAATAGCAAACTAACAACTAAAAACCTACGACAAACAACTGATCGAAAATTGCAAGTCACAACACATGTAAACGAACAAGGCAATAGTTAGGCCTGGGCGTTCGGTGGCCCGTTCGGTATCGGTCCGGTGATTCCGATTTTCGGATTTCCAGTTTTATACTCAGAAGTCACATTCGGGTTTTACTAATTATCGGATCGGATGTGGTTTGGTTCCTTCCGGGTTCGGTTCAAATCGGATGTAACCAAAATTTAAAATCGTCCAAAAAATATTATATAAACTTCAAAAATTGACAAAAAAATTTCAAAATATATAATTATTTACAAATTGAATTAAATATTAGTTAAACTATCTAAATTAGCTTTAAAAATATTCAAAATAACAAATAAAACAAACTACAAAATTACTTTGTATTCTCTAAAATATCTAAATCACCTTAAATATATAAAAACATTAACATATTTAACTAATTTCGGATATTTTCAGATCCTAGTTCGGATTCGGTTCGATTCGGATTATAACCAAACTCCGAAGTAATAAGCTCATAAGTCCCATTCGGATATTTTTATATAACAGTTTGGATTCGGTTCGGTTTTTTCGATTCGGATTTAGGTAGGTACTTCGGGTTGAGGTAAAAACGCCTTGCTTAGCAATAGTAATACAGAGAGCAACACTAAATATAACTAGTTCAACTTAACCAGCCATAGAGAAAGTCTTGTTTTAGAGTTAATTAATGAATTTGAGTTCAAACAATAAACACGATAGATCAAAGTTTCAAAAAAAAAAACAATAAACACAATATTTTTTTTTAACACATCTTACTTTTATTTAAATCAAGTTCAAAAACTACAATTGCACGAGTGAATCTAGCATAAGATAGAATAGCAAGAGAGTTTGCCCAAAAAAAAAAAAAAAGAATAGCAAGAGAGTTAAACATGACAATTATTAATAAGAAGTTGACAGCAATTTCGAAAGAATGCGTTGAAATTAAACAGATGTTTCTTATTTATATACAGCCATTCCCTATGTGGCAGTCTGAGTGTGAGTGGGTCGGTATCAATAAACTTAATCAAGATGGTCTGTAAGAAAGTTATATAAATATCTATCGATGGCCATTACACATACTTTATACGTAAGTGCTTCAGAAAATCTGGATAAGAATGACCATGAGAGCATCTCTAACGGGGATTTTTCCCATTGGGGCTCTTAAAATATGTATTGTGTAAATATCTATCGGGTTAATACATATATTCGACCTAGGCAAAAAAACCGGAACCGAAAAACCGAACCGGAATCGAATCAAAATACCTGAATCGGAACCGAACCGAAGATCTTCAAATACCCAAATAGTTTATATATTTCTATATCCGAAATAACCGAACCGAACCGGAACCAAATAGAGAATCGAACGGATACCCGAATATATAAAAATATTAATTATATATACATATAACATAACTAAATATATCTTTATAACTTAAAAATTTATTAAAGAAACAAAAAATATTTGAAGATAACTAAATTATTATGAAATATCTGAAACTACCCGAACTATCCAAAAGTATCCGGTTAATTTTATCCAAAATATCCAAAATAATTCAAAATATCCAATTTTTTTATCTAAATCATCCTAATTATTTGATGTTTTATCCTAAATAACCGATATTTTACCCGAACTATCCGAACTACCCAAACTACCCAAACTATCTGAACTGGAACCGGAACCAAATGAGAACCGATTTTTTTCCGGGTATTTTCCGGTTCCTAGTTTACTATCTGAACCGAACCGAACCCGAAACTATCCGAACCGAACCGATATTTTGTAAAGTAGTAAATGGATCCTCTAACTCCTACCGGAACTACCCGAAACCCGAAATACCCGAACCGAACCGATACCCGAAATGTCCAGGTCTAACATATATATACAATACACAATACATATTTTAAGAGCTCCAATTGAGGTTAATGCACTTGTTCTTTTGATTCGTAGAATTTGAAGCATTTTTTTTATTTAGCGTCTTTGGTCCCATAATAAATGTAATACAAAATACACAAGAAGCAATAAATATTTAGAAAATTTTATTATATACTTGCAAACTGTTGTTTTCATAAAAGAAACAAATGGGGGAGTTTATATTATAAAACGGTATCAAAGATTAGTTAATCCAAAAACTTAAAGTGCCTAAACCAAACAAGTCGTTTATTGCTTCTTTTTTTAAAATGGTGTCAAAGATTCATAGTTTATTCTGAATTTAAAGAATAAATTACTAACTACGGTACATGTTAATACTTAAATTTTAACAATTAAATCTGCTTTTAATCAAAAATAAGAAACAAGATTCAGTAATCTGAATATCAATCTGTATAATCTAGAAACTCAGCTAAATTTGGGTATAGGCCAGCAATGTTAATGCTTAAGCAAGTTCTTAAACAGAAGAGTTCAAGAGCTTGTCCATCCATTTGAAAGAGCTTAAGGACATTGCTGAAGCTGAATGCACTCGTGCCCCGTGAACAGAAGGACTATTAATCCCCGCCAACTTCACAACAGGAGTCCTTAATATTGTTTTCATCAAAGAACAACCAAGCTGCATCAACTTAACATCAACTGACCATGTCCAAGAACATGTGTATTGAACCACTGAGCTTATGCCTTTTCGCCTGCAATTGCAGCTCTTTCTTGAAGCAACACACCAATGATGAAGCAATCTTCCAGAGTTTCAGAGACTTAAACGATCTAGTCGAGGAAATGCTGGAGACCAAAGACTGGTATGCATCTGTTGAGACAGAGCTTAAGGAGATGCATGACCGTTACTCTCAGCTAAGCCTCACGTTTGGAGAGGTTGAAGGAGAGAGACAAAAGCTGATGATGACTCTGAAGAACGTAAGAGCATCCAAAAAACCAATGCTACTAAACCGTTCATCATCAGCAACTCTTGGTGAACATTAATGCACAGATGTTGACTTAAGTCCAAGTTATATATATATATAATAGACCCTAAGAAAAATCCTTCAAAAAACATAGTACATGATCTCGACCCCTTTTTGATAAAACAATTTAAGTAAGAATGAAAAATAAATTATCAAACACACAAATGAAAACCAAACTCTGCAATGAAGATCTTTTGTCTTCATGTCTATGCCAATCGTCTTGTTACAGAATGGAACTTCTCAAAGCTTGTTTGAGGCTATGTAAGCTGTCCCATGGAGCATCACCCAGTGCTATATATTATCATGAAGTATAAAAATCTCAATGATCCAACTTACTTGCAGCTACAAAATGGTACATACGCAGCGGTTCTTCACGGGAGGATCAACTTGAAGTTTTTCTGTGAAACAGGGAGAAATTCATACAATGAGATGATTATGACCCATCATGATCTATTGATCTCAAAACTTTAAAACATGGAAGTTTGGAATCTGAAAACCATAAACAGTATACCAAAGGTATTGAAAAGTTTACCGCTCTTTTTGTGTAAAGTAGGAGGGGGAAGAAGAAGATGCATGGTGCTGATCACTCCAACGGGAAGCCTGGATTCAGCAAGTGTCCTATTGTTGTCCAGTATTTTACCGGCAGTGATGAGCTTCAAATCATTAACACTCAGTGGAATGTATTCTGAGTCTGTCAAAAACAGAGAGAAACACTTGAAAATTTGCAAGTTCTAAACAACCTAAAGTAGTAGTATCATTCAAAGCAAACATGGTTAGCAAACATTTAACCATGAAAATCAGTATACAATTGCAGTATCATTAATCTGTTAAAAGTCTCAAACTTTACAAAGCTCAGTACCTAAACTTAGCCCATTAAAGAGTCCCTTATATATTAAATCATTGCAGAAAATTTAAACTAAGGAACCCATCAAGCAACCAAATCAAATGAGACTGAACCATCACTCAGCTGTGAGAAAGAAGAAAAGAACCTTTAGGCCATTGAGAAATGATCTTCTCTTTGAGAGAAGAGACAGTCATAGATGGACTGTACTCACTGGGACCTATGTCGGTGCCATCTGCGAGTCTGAACTTGAGTTCTATCCAATCTTCACCTCCCATCTTTCTATTTGGACTCCTCAGAAACAAGAATCTTCTGAGAATGAAGAAGAATAGAGAGACACTTTGGTTGAAAGGTTGTGTCTTTGAGCAGCAGAATTAAATTTATCTAAAGTGAGATTCTTCTTCTTCCAATCACACTACTATCTAAATCCTTCGTTTGACTTTTCTGCCCCTCGTTAATCTCCCAAAGTCACAATTAAGCTGGCTTTTCTGTTTTGACTACGGGTAACAAGATGTAATTATAAACTTGTGCATTAACAATAGAAGAATTTATTCGTTATATCTATGATGCAAATAATACTATGAGTCTAAACTCTGGCCATGTTGTTGTACAGTATCAAAAATGATTTCTTATTTAATTTGAAAGAAAAATGATTTCTTAATTTGTGGAAGTTATTTATAGCATTTTGTTTCTTTAATACAAATTTAAATGTGATTTGAAACCAGAGGGGTAGGGGTGAGACAGACTGGCTATCCGGGAAATTTCAAGGTATCCGGATCCGGATCCTTATCCGGCGGACACTTGATTTTACTATTCTTATCCGTAGGCTTGAGAATTATTATCCGAGATCCGGATTCAATCCGAGATCCGATCCGGATCCGCTCCGAAAATTCAAATATCCAGAGGGATCGAATCCGAATCCGGATAATAAAATGTTGGATCCGTCAAAACCGGATCCGGATCCGGATATTTTAAATTTTTAGTCCGGATATTCGGATACGTAACTTTTATTAATATTTTTTAAAAATAGTAATATCTATATATAAAAACTAATTTTATTTATTATATTTTCATTTTTATAATAGTATATATAACTTTTAAATAAAATTTGTAATAGCATACATAAAAATAGTTAAAACAATATATACATTTTTATTTTTAAAATTTTGTTAATGTTTTATGTATTTAAATATTATTTTTTATTTATTTTAAGGTTTCAAATCCGGATATCCTCCGGATATTACAATTTTTTTACCCGGATCCGAATAAGGATAGTAAAATTATGGATCCATCGGATAAGGATCCGGATCCGGATATCTCGAAATTCCCCTGATACCCGATCCGTCCCACCTTTACTTATCCGAATCCGGGGTTCCCAGATATCTGAGTGTCGGATATCCTTCTAAAAATTTTAATATCCGGCGGATATTCGGATCCAGATTTGGAACTTTAAAATAAACAAAAAATAATATTAAATATATAAATATTAACAATAATTTAAAAATAAAAATGTATATAATGTTTTTAATTATTTTTATGTATGCTATTACAAATTTTATTAATTATAAATAAAAATTACGGATCCGGATATCCGGACTAAAAAATTTGGATATCTGGATCCGGATCCGGTTTTGACGGATCCAACATTTTAGTATACGAATCCGGATTCGGCCCCTCCGGATATCTGGATTTTCGGAGCGGATCCGGATCGAAACTCGGATTGAATCCGGATCTCGGATAATAAGTTCCAGGTCTACAGAGGGGAGAAAAAAATTAAAAAAAAAAGAGATGAGCAACATATTCTAGTTCCGAATGGTTGGAAAATGGCAGCCACCAACAATAGTCTATAGAAGCCTAACAACTTTAACTAATTGAAAGATGGGAGTAATTTAATAACATCATACCCTCCTACCTCATATAACATAGCAACAGAAGACTATAGTTTTCTATATTTGTGGAGTTTTGACTTCTATAAAAAATAAAAATAGACAGTTCTTCTACTCAATTTGAGTAGTGATTCTTCTGATAATTGGAATCTATACTTTTGGCATTATAGACAAAGAACCTTTTTTGTTCAAAAAAAAAGAGACAAAGAACCTTTTTAAGTTCCAGTGATATATGAAACTAAAAGGTATTTTAATGTTTTTTTGATTAAATGCTTTTAACCTTTGGTTGGAAAAAAATGTTACCCGTTGAACTAAACTACTCATTGATTTTGTAAAAAATTATTCGCAAGCAATGAAACCAAATGTAAACCAACCTAGGGATAATAAATTCAAAATAAAATGTTGTTGTGAAGGAAAAGTCGTTATGAAATTTAGTCGTGCATTCCACAAAACACCAATATATCTTTTGAATGAAATAAATAACGACCTAGTAGTGATATGCATGCATTCAGAAAAAAGAAGAAGACTGTTTCCTTCACATCATATTAAACTAAAACAATAGGAAAATTAATCACATAACAGATTCGTTGAAATAATACCCAAATAATTCACCCAACTTTCACTATAAAAGAAAAGGGAAGACAAAAAGAGAGCGTGATGTGTTAAAATGAGATCCAGAGCTGTTTAGCTTTTATGAGTGAGCATATGAATATAATACGACGTTTCATGATTCCAAGGCATCAAGCATATTAACGTTCTTTCTTTTAACCTTTTTTCTTGTTCTTATGCCTGCAACATCCATATAGTATTGGGTTAGGTCCACCGTTATAGAAGAACCAGACAAATAATCGAACGATATTCTTAACTGGACCGACAGTTCCGGTTAAGCAAAAATGATCAAGAAACTGTGTAAGAATTGAGATGGGATCAACCAAATAAAAGGGGAGGAGGTTCAATAGAAAGAAACTATGCAATTGAATCACTATGTCTCACAAAGAAAGACATTTCTTTTTAACTTCCAAGGACTGATAGGCCAATGTAATGTACATATATTGTTACATAACAATTTATTGCTCAAGCTTACATGCAAGCCAAAGCGAGAAGAAGAATGACATCATCAAAGAATTAGACTTCTATAAATCTTTGGGAAGAACATATCATAAAGTTTTGAACTTTTTGCTTTTCGCTGTACACAGACTCTCAATGTGCATGGATTCTTGCTTTTCATATATCTATAACCTGGCAGCTAACAAGTTCAGCAGCACCTAATTCCTTGCTTGCAATGACTTTCCAAATAACACTTTCATTTGACTTGTTATCTACATTGCCCTTTTCCTTTAAAGAGCATGCACCCAAAACAGGCTTGGAGCTAGACAGTGATGATGATGAAGAGCCAGTGATCTCAGCGACATCGGCCCTTAACACTGTAACGTTACAATTAGAATCTCTAGTAATGAAATGAAGCTTCCCATGAAACCCAGCAAGCAAATAAGAAGATTCTGAATCTTTTGCATCATAAACAGGGACTTCACCTATAACAACTTTCCAAGTATCTTCCTTTTGATCATAAACCTTTATCTTCCCATTATCCACCGAAGAAGAAGAAGGGTCAAAACCATATAACTCACAACCCACCACAACGCTCAGCTTCGTACCCGCTTGCCTCGCAGGCCAACCTTCACCCATACCAGACGGCATATCACCCCAGAGATTCGTCTCCGGATCATAAACCCTTCCTCCAGCGTCAAAAAAGAAAGGACAAGAGTATAAACTCTGAGTAACACATAACCTACCGTTGTAACAAGCCACCCCCGTTGCTATAGGCTTCAACATGTCAGCCAAGAACTCGTCAGCCGACACTTGCGCCTTTGAGAAAGGCATGCTCGGAACCTCTGACCAAACATCAGTGTCTGGATCGTAGACCTCGGCTGTCTGAAGCGGACATAAACTTCCACGTCGACTCTCAACACCTCCAACGACATAGAGCTTCTTGTCCAACACTCCTGTTTTGGAATAAGCACGGTTCGCCAACATGGAACTCACTTCGCTCCAAGAGTTAAGAACCGGATCAAACCGCCAAACGGAGCTCACAGTTTTAGACTTAGAGAGCCCTCCAAGGACATAGAGACACCCATTAACAGAACCAACTGCACAGCCACAGAAATGCATTTGCTCGGGTTCAGAGACCTCTTTTCTACCGAGAAAGCTTCTCAAGATCTCAGCGAGTTTGTTACCTGTAGTAGGTTCCTCTTCGTGGACAATAACAGGCATTGGAGGCAACCTCTGCCATGTAGTGGAAACTGGATCTAAAGCGTACCACGAAAGGTTATCCTCTTGGCCTTTAGTCAACACATAGAGCCATTCCTCTGTTCTTCCAAGCTCTTTCCTTAGAGTAAACAGCTCAGAGGTCGATAGAGCTGATCTCCACCTCCGTGAAACTAACCGAACATTCGAGTAGCAGATTCTTGGGAGCCTAGCAAGAATCTGTATAGATAGCTCATCAGGAAGATTTGGAATCAATCTGTTGTATGACTCTTGATCGTTAGATGAACATGTCTTTAGTATTTTGAAAGATTCGTTTGAGAAGTCCTCGTCCTGAGTAGTTGATTTCTTCTTGGAACAGGTCAAGCTCATTACAGAACCCATGAGAGCGTAGCTCTAAAAAAAATCAAGAGTCGCTGCAGAAAAAAAAAACAAAGCAGTAAAATCAAGAAAGTCCACGATATTACAATCAAGAAAACATGTTCAAGAAACTCAGATCAAGGAGACAAATTAATAAAGTTCCAACATACATGAGGATCTCTTACCAATGCAGCAAAATAATGGACATGATCTAAGAGATAGATTGAATTGTCTTTTTGGTTCCAAGTTTGAGTTTTTTGTCGTTGAATCAGTTGACGCAAGATGTTCTTTTTTAATTATTTTATTTTGGTTGTTAAATTTAATAGTGAACGTTGGATTAATGATGACTCGACGTGAATTTAGGTAAACCGGTCTTCTCTTTTCCCAAGTCAACTGAAGTTCACATCAAACATTATTTTTGTTGTTGATTATTAGTATTATTGTTGCGTGAAATAACAAACTGTTTAGAAAATCGTACTCTTGAATAATTCATTCATCTCTGCTTTAATATATTCATAATGCACTAATTACTTCAAAACCAAAAATTATGAACCGGTTTGGTGTTTGGTTTGCTCTCGAGCCTCCTCGACCGCTATTCTTTGCTTATGAACCGGTTGGTATTTTATAAATTTATGCTTCTTGTATAACTTACAAAAGCTCTTTTGTTATTTGAAGACATTGTTTTTCTTCTCTTACATTGTAACTCCATTTCCTTGTAGCAATATTTAATTTTAATATTAAATATTTTATTATTTATTGTCAATTGCAAAAGTAATCTATGTAGATTTCTTGCTAGACTTTAGAGAGTTCATGTAAGAAGAAATAAGTCATATGGTTGGAAAAGTCAATTTCTGCAAAATTTAGTCAATGGTAAAACTAATCTGATTATCAGAAATTTGTTTTAAAGAAATCTACTCAATTTTTTTGTTACAAAGAAAAAGTAGAAGACTTATAGAGAAATCTTCTATGAAAAATACTCAAAATAATCCATTGTAAAACTTACATATACATTGACCAGAATGTGTAGAAGAGTTTTAGAGATTTTCTTCGCGAAATAGATCTGAAAAAATTTAAATATCATTCTTAGATCCGGTCGGTGAAATTCATGTTTAGATTCTCCTTTAAGAGAAGAAACAGTCATAGATGGATTGTACTTGTTGGGACCTATGTCGGTGCCATCTGCGAGTCTGAACTTGAATTCCATCCAATCTTCACCTCCCATCTTTCCCTTTTTCTCCTCAGAAGAACAAGAATTCTTTTAAGAATGAAGAAGAAAAGGAAGAGAGACACTTTGGTTGAAAGATTGTGTCTTTGAGCAGGCAGAAGTGAGATTCTTCTTCTACTCACACTAGGGGTGGGCACGGATCGAATATTACTGTATTTTTCAGTATTTGTGATTTGCTTCGGATTTCACAGATATCTGATTTTCCGATTTGCTTTGCTTCGGAAAAACACGGATATTCGGTTTTTCGGATATCCGGAAAATTTATGGATATTTGCGAATATTCACGGATATTTACAGATACCTTTTCGACTATGTTTAATACAAGGTTATCTGAAAATATTATAAATTTGTTCTATAAAAGATTAAAAAAAACATTAATAAAACTGTTTATTTATAAATTCTTAAAATTTCATAAAAAATTCTTATAAATCAAATGTTTTAAGAAGAATTGTAGTTTTTTATAAAGATCTTATAATTCTTTTCTTCATATTATATTTTTTATAAGTAATTTTATAAATAAAATTATATAAGATTATACATTAAAAACTCTATTTAACTATAGATATATAACTATTTATATAAAAATCGGAGCGGATCGGATATTCGTCTCTAATTTTTTTAGTATTTGTGATTTGCTTTGTTTTTAACGGATAGTGATTTTTAATATTTGTTTTGCTTCGAAAACTTACGGATATCCGGATTTCTTGGATCGAATCGAAATGAATAACGAATCGAATCAAATTTAACGAATAAAATGCCCAGCCTTAACTCACACTACTACTTGAATCCTTTGTTTTACTTTTCTACCCCTCATTAATCTCACAATTAAGCTGACTTTTCTGTTTTAATTTAACTACTGGTAATTTGTAAATAAGATGTATGAATTAATTCAAGACTCTGGCCATGTTTGTACAATATCAAAACGTACAAGTGGATTTCAATTATTTGATGTATATTTAAATGAGTATTGACACTCTTCACATTTATTTATATTTAAAAGAGAATTGATTTGTGTTTCACAAAAAAAAAAAGAGAATTGATTTGTTATTTGTGGGTTCCCTCTCCCCAAATTTCATCTCAATAATTTATAGCATTTTGTTTCTATACATAAGTTTTATTATCTAATTCCTAATGGTTACAAAATGGCAGCCACAAGCCTAACTACTTTAACTAATTGAAAGCTGGGAGTATTTAATAACATAATGCCCTCCACCTCATAACATAGCAACATAAGAGTATAGTTTCTCCATTCTATGGATTTTTTACGTTTAAAGATAGTTCTTATACTCAACTTGATTAGTGATTCTACTGAAAATTAGATTCTTTACATTTGGCCTTGTAGACTAAGAACTTCTAAAGTCCCAGTGATCTAGATATGAAATTAAAGTGGTATTTTTAATGATTTTTTTTGGTTAAATGCTTTTAACATTTAGCTCCAAGAAACACAAACCAAACGTAAAGCAACCTACGATTAATAAGTTTAAAATAAATGTTGTTGTGAAGGAAAAAAATTATTTGTGCATTCCACAAAACACCAATACATCTTCTGAATGAGATAAACAACGGCCTGGTGAAATATATGCATTCAGAAAAAGAAGAATGTTTCCTTCACATCATCTTACAGTAATACGATAATTAATGACATAACATATTCGTCGGGAAAATTATCTTTTTTGTTAAAGGGTTTACGTCGAAATAATTCAAAAGACAACTTTTCACTATAAACGAAAGAAAATGGAAGATACAAAGAGAGGATGAAGTGTGAAATGAGAATCCAGAGGTAAGATGTTCTTGATTCCAAGGCATCAACATCCATTCTGTTAGGTCCTTAGAACATCTTCAATGGAACTCTATAATTATCCTCTATATTTTTTCTAAAATAGAATAATTCGTTTATAGAGTCAGATTTGTTCTAATGTAATTACTTTGTAATAGAGTAGAAATGTTCTTAGAGCATAAAATATTACAAGTCATAAAAAATAAAAAGAGAGAAAAGAGGCAAGTTCTCAAATAAGAGCTTTCAAAAAATCCATTAGAAACTTATGTGACACTAGTCATTTTATGATTGATGTAATTATGTTTTTCTAATCAAAATTTAACTAAACAGCTAATTTGTATCAAAATATTAATTTATTTTTTTGTTTAAGAACTCTTCAAGTATTCTGACATTGTGATTGGTCTTAGGGTCCATCATTATAGAAGAACCACACAAATAATCAAAAATAGATTTTTAACCGAACCAGAACAGACAGTTCCAGTTAAGCAAAATAATCAGGAACAAATGCTGCAATGGGACAAAGAGGGTCAAAAAAATCTGCAATAGACCTCCACTATTTTTAATTAAAAAATAAATTAAAAATAAATCAAAATTAGAGATAAAAGACCATAAGATCTAAGGACTTAAACATATTTACTAATTTATGCTATTACTATCCTACCCAGATCCAACTCGAATCCAGACCCAAAACCCGACCCAATTTAAACCCTAATCTTCTTCTTCTTCTTCTTCTTCCTCTTTTCTTCTCCATTAATATTCTTCAACCTTAAAACAAAATCAAAAATTTTCTTTAACCATCTACCAAATTTCTCTTTCTTGTCTCAAATCGATCAATCCATAATCATGTTTAATCAATTATATCTTATCTAGAATCAAATTTCATCTTTTACTTACGAAATTCAAGATAAAGATTAACGCAGAGTATTACTAATACAACTAGTACAACTCCAACTAGTACAACTCGTACAACTATAATGAGTATAACTAGTATAAATAGATTAAGTATAACCATTATAACTGATACAAGTAAAACGTGTATAACTAGTACAACTTTGCACTTAATACGGTAATTTTTATTTTTTTGTTTTCAGCGTATGAAGATGATAGAAAAGAGGATGATGTGAAACCAAGAAGAAATGTTAGTCTAATCTTCCCCACCTTCATGTATCGAATACATGAATAGTATATTTCTAATAGTATTTGATTTGGATAATGATTAATTTGTTTACGAGTTGTACTAGTTATACAAGTTGTACTATTTTCAAAAAAAAAATCATCTTCATCTTTTTGCTCTCGAGGCCAAAAAGGTAGATGCAGAGCCTGAAAAAAATTCAACCATGGTTCCAAAAAACAAAAGTCACCTGAAAAAAGAAGGAGGGAGCTTGGCGATGAGTAAGAGTGACTCACCAGCGATGAACAAAAAAGACTATACTGTGAAGAGAGGTCTCACAACGAAGAAGAAGAAATACACAGTGTAGAAGAAGAGAGATGCGGCAAAGAAGAGTGAAGTCGTGGCGAAGAAGAGGAAGCTTGATGGTGGTGTCCACAGTGGTCCTCGTCAAAACCAACCAAGCAGGCTCGAACCGCGAGAGTGAAACCGCATTTCCATTTAGTAAATAAAACAAAATGTTGAAAACTCTCAACTAAAATAGATGACATTTTGTCACCATTAACCAATTAAGATATTTGTTTGTTTATTTCATATGGAAAACATGATTTATTAACCATGTCAGTTGTATATTATATTATATGTGAATTATATAATTTATATACCAATTATATCAGTTATACTAGTTATATCATTTGTTAGCATGTTTAGTTGTACCCGTTATACACATCCAAATAAGAGAAATCGTGTGGCCATGATCAAACAAGGGAAAAATGATTTAGGATTGAGAGAAAGAGGAAGTGGGTCCCAGCCAAAAGAGAGAAGAAGAGAAGAAAGATCGTGTGGCTCGGATTAAAGGAGAGGTGAGATGATATAATGGTTTAGAATGCAGTTTTCATTAAGGGTAGTATAGTCAATTACATTAAATAAAATAACAAGTAGTTGTACCAGTTTTCTAGTTGTACAGACTGTACATAGTTGTACTAGTTTTTGAGATGTACCAGTTTGTGCATAGTTGTACTTTGCCAGTGAAATCGAAAAATATTAGTTGTACCACATAATAAATGCAATTACCTCAGTTGTACCACTTATTTATGTTTACATGTCTTTGCCCGGTAACAATGCAATCATCAATTTCGTAAAAATACATTTCATGTATGTTTTCCAAAAATTAAGTGGACAAACAAGTTAACAAACCTTAAAAGTATAAGGTAGATCATGTAAATTTGTGGAGTTCTGTAATAATTTTCAAATAAATTTCCAAAACTTCAAATAAACTAAGAGAAACTTTATGAGTACCTACCAATTGAGATATTTGTTTGGTTTGTTTTCATATGGAATACCAAATTAGTTTTGTCAAATTTTTGAAATGTGAAAGTTGTACTAGTTATACCAGTAATATTCGTCTAATATATAATAAAAATTATATCAATTGTTTATATGTCTAAATTTAGGGATTGTACCAATATTTTCACTTTATAGCTTTGTAAAAATATGCTTGATGTTTGTTTATCATAATAATATGACTAATATAGTTAATAAACCTCAAATATAATATATGAAATTTTGTCGTTTTATACTAATTAGGATATTTGTTTTCATAAATAAAACATGATTTATTGGTCGTGTTAATTATAGTAGCTACATATTATACATAGATTATAACATTTATATATCAGTTATAAAATTTATTAACATGTTCAGTTGTACGAGTTATACTAGTTGTACCCCGCCGAATGAAAGAATGAGATAAGGAAAATCGTGTGGCTGTAATTAAATAAGGAAGAAATGATCATATGGTTGAGATTAAGAGGGAAGAGAGAGAAGGAAAGATTGATATAATCGTATGGTTAAGATTAAATCTTAGACAGATGATCTAACGGCTATGGTTGATGTTTCATTAATGGCATTTTTGTAAATATCATATTCTCTTCCTTCCTTATAATCTGACGGTTCTGATTTAAAGAGACAAAAGAGAATCTAATGGTTTATATTGCTCTTTCATTAAGGATAATATGGTAATTTTCTAGTTATTGTCCCATATAGATTAAAATAGGTGGTTGTAGATTTTTTTTAGCCATTTGTCCCATTTGAGATTAAAGTCCAAATAATCAAGAAACCATGTAAAAGTCGAGATGCATTAACTAAAATAAAAAGGGAGGAGGTTCAATAGCTGAACTTTTGCAATTGAATCACTAGGACACAAAAAAACACATTTCCAGGAACTGATGGATACGCATTGTAATGTATAACATTTTGTTACATAGCTAGAGCAATAAAGGTTGAGATTTAAGAGAATCTCCTCTTTGAGAAAGCTACCAGGAAACAAATATGAGAAGGCAATGGAGATATGGTTTGGGAGTAGATAATCCTTCCTTTCCTTCTCAAAATTTTGATAGAATTTTTTCCTTTATGCACAAAATAGCATTAGGTTGTAAAACTATTTTTTGAAGTGAATAAAATTTAAAATTCTTTCATAAAAAAAAAAAATAAAGGTTGAGATTTTAATGCTCTAGCTTACATGCCAGCCAAAGCCAAAAGTAGAATAGACTTTCTATAAACCATTGGGAAGAACATATCATAAAGCTCCCAAAGACTCTCAATGTCACACAAGATTCTTGGTTTTCATATATTTGTAACTTGGCAGCTAACAAGTTCAGCAGCAAAGTACTTACTTGCAATGACTTTCCAAACAACAGTATCTGACTTGTTAGCTGCATTGCCCTTCTCCTTCAAAGAGCATGCACCCAAAACAGACTTGGAACCTGGGATCTCAGTGACATCAGCCCTAAACACTGAAACGTTACAATTAGATTCTCTAGTAATAAAATGAAGCTTCCCATGAAACCCAGCAAGCAAATAAGAAGATTCTGAATCTTTTGCATCATAAAGAGGGACTTCACCAATAACAACGTTCCAAGTATCTTCCTTTTGATCATAAACCTTAATCTTCCCACTCTCCACCGAAGAAGAAGAAGAAGGATCAAAACCATATAACTCACCACCCACCACAACATTCAGCTTCGTACCCTCTTGCCTCGCAGGCCAACCTTCACCCATACCAGACGGCATATCACCCCAGAGACTCGACTCCGGATCATAAACCTTTCCCCCAGCATCATAAAAGAAAGGCCGAGAGTATAAACTCTGAGTAACACATAACCTACCATCGTGACAAGTCATCCCCGTGGCTATAGGCTTCAACATGTCGGCCAAGAACTCGTCAGGACCCATTTGCGCCTTTGAGAAAGGCATGCTCGGAACTTCCGACCAAACATCCGTGTCTGGATCTAAACCTCGGCTGTCTGAAGCGGGCATAAACTTCCACGTTGACTCTCAACATCTCCAACGACATAGAGTTTCTTGTCCAACACTCCTGTTTTTGAATAAGCACGGTGAGCCAGCATGGAGCTCACTTCCCTCCATGAGTTAAGAACCGGATAAAACCGCCAAACGGAGCTCACGGTTTTAGACCTAGAGAGCCCTCCAAGAACATAGAGGCACCCATTGATGGAACCAACACCACAGCCACAGAAAGGCATTTGCTCGGGCTCAGGTTCAGAGACCTCTTTTCTACCGAGCAAGCTCCTCGCTATCTCAGCGAGTTTGTTACTTGTATTAGCTTCCTCTTCGTGGACAATAACAGGCATAGGAGGCAACCTCTGCCATCTCGTGGACACTGGATCTAACGCGTACCACAGAAGCTTATCATCTTGGCCTTTAGTCAACACATAGAGCCATTCCTCTGTTCTTCCAAGCTCTTTCCTTAGAGTAAACAGCTCAGAGGTCGATAGAGCTGATCTCCACCTCCGTGAAACCAACCGAACATCCGAGTAGCAGATTCTTGGGAGCCTAGCAAGAATCTGTATAGATAGCTCATCAGGAAGATTTGGAATCAATCTGTAGTACAACTCTTCATCATTCGACAGGGCCGGCTCAGTGACTAATTTAACCCGGTGCTATCACTCAAAGAAAGGCCCCAAAATAAACCTTTGACTAATAAAATCAGATACAAAAAGTTTACATCCATATTTTTGTCTAAGTTCAAATACAGGAACAAATAAACCATAAGTATTACATTTTAGAAAAACAAACAAAACAAGTCTTTATTCTTGAAAACTTTTCTCCTAATCACTCAACCAAATAAAGCCATTCTATTTACATGCTTTGAAGCAAAATCATCAATCAAAGATTCAACATCTAATTCTTCCAAAAAATTGTTCTCAATTGCTATTAAAGCTAATCCACTTAATCTTTTTTGTGACATTGATGCTCTTAGATATGACTTTAAAAGCTTCAGTTTGGAGAAACTCCTTTCTGCAGAAACAACAGTAATAGGAACAGTCAGTAAAATTCTATATGCAGTTATAGTATTAGGAAAATTATCAAATTCTATAAGGAAATTCAAAACATCACATGCACCTATCTTTTTGTTTGGTAAAAGTTCTTTAAGAAACTTAAGCTCAAGAAAAAGTTCATCTCCATCTATATCTATCAAATCTTCAGTTTTTAAACTATTTTCTAAAAAACTACAACAAGATTTTAAACTATTATCATCATACATTTTCAACTTAACAGAGTCAAATAAAAAACCAAATATATTTTCATACTGTTTGTATTGTTCAAATCTCTTATCAAGAGAATTAATGGCATGATCTATTATATACAAAAAATATTGAATCCTAAAAGTTTCTTCTACAGACAATATAGTTTCATTATTACTAGTTTCATCAAACTGTTTTTTTTCTACGGATGACACGTTTCTGAATAAAAACCGGTTCAATACCAATTTCATTAGCAATTTCTTTTGCTTTCATCATAGCATCAACAAAACCAGTTTCTCTGTACTTTCTAAAATAAGAGATCAGTCCACTTACCTCGGTCATGGCAATGTCAATTTGCATGTCTTTTAACTGTAATTTTTTGCTAACCATATTCACCACATGCAATATTTCAAACCAAATAACACTAGATAATATAAATTCAAAACTACTAAATTCGTTTATTGCTAAAGACTTTGATTCAATTTGAATCAAAGGATCATTATCATTTTCACTCACTTCAAATAAAGCTTCTCTTATATCTAAAATCTGATATCTAATAGCTTTAATACTTTCAATACGACTTTCTCATCAGGTTATTGATAATTGCTTAAGAGTAAAATTTTTCACATTTGCTTTCAAAATATCCCATCTTTTTACAGAAAAAATTATATACCGAAAAAAAAAATTACATACTAAAATATAGTTTAATAAATCAACACGGGCAACATAGGGCAAACTGCCACTGGTGCTATATCTATCATTAGCTATCATAGTGGGCCGGGTTCAAAATCCTGCGCCTAGCCTGTGTACGTCGGCCCGGCGCATATCTTCTGAGTTTTGTTTATGATATGTTTTGGGCCTAGGCCCAGTAATCTCGAAAGGAAATTTAACTTTTTTCAAATCGTCATATATAGAATCGGAGCAGAGTGGGTGTTTGATATAATCGTATTAGATTCTCGATCTATATCGGAGCTTAAGAAAAACCCTAACAACAGGAAAGTGCGAGAGCGATGGATATCGAGCAGAAGCAGGCGGAGATCATCGATCAGCTCGTTCGCCGAGCTTCTACCTGCAACGGCGAGTCTCTCGGGCCGATCATCGTCGATGCTACATCGCATCCTTCGCTTTTCGCCTTCTCCGAGATTTTGGCTCTACCCAATGTTTCCCAGGTTTTGAATCCTTTGCTGTTGAACCTAATAATCGACGATCTAGGGTTTTTCCTGCTTGATTTAAGAATATGTCTTTGTTTTATTTATTCCGATTTGGTGCTTTCGGAGGCCCACTAAAGGCCCATCTGAGGACTTATCATATATCAACTATGGATTGCAGCTTGAAGGAACCTCAAATTCTGTGTACCTGGATGTTCTACGGTTGTTTGCTCATGGCACCTGGGGTGACTACAAATGTAAGCAACCTCTAGAACCACCTTTTGAATGTTTCAATACAAGTGCCAAAGTTTCTTACTTTTTTAATTTTATTTTATCAATTAGGTAATGCTAGCCGTATCCCTCAGTTGTCTCCTGAGCAAATTCTGAAGCTTAAACAGCTCACTGTGCTTACCCTTGCCGAGTCAAACAAGGTACCTAGCTTGCTCTGTTTTGTTTCCACGTCTTTTATCTGACTTTGCTTGTGAATGATAGGTACTGCCTTATGACACACTGATGGTGGAGCTAGATGTCACCAATGTTCGTGAGCTCGAGGACTTTCTTATCAATGACTGTATGTACGCGGTGAGTTTTCTCTAAACCAAAATATCTCTTCTTTTTTTTCATTGCGGAAGCATGATACTGACTTTGGCTATACAATCTTACAGGGTATAGTTAGAGGAAAACTGGACCAGTTGAAAAGATGCTTCGAGGTGTGTTGCCTCGTTAAACCCATGTGTTTTTTTTTTGTTTAACTTAAGGATGTCTCTTGAGTGTCTTATATCTTGGATATATGCAGGTTCCATTTGCAGCTGGTAGGGATCTAAGGCCAGGGCAACTTGGGAATATGTTACACACCTTGTCAGACTGGTAGTTCCTTTTGACCTACCTTTCTTCTTCCCTTGGTTGCCAGGGTTTCTAATTTCTATTTATAAGGGATTACACATGATGTTAGTGTCCTTTTTCTCATTGAACAGTCTGTGCCTTGCTCAATTTTGTAAACTGTTTTTGTGTAGGTTGAACACATCAGAAAATCTTCTCGTTTCAATTCAAGAGAAGATCAAATGGGCGGACAATATGAGTGAGATGGACAAAAAACATCGCAAGGAAGCAGAAGAAGGAGTGGAAGAATTGAAGAAGTCTCTGTCCATGAAGGTCAGTGAAAGGCTTTGGAGGCCTAAGGGCTTCTCTATTCCCTACTAAATATATAGTGTAACTAATTTATTATGGTTTAGTTACAAAACAAAGCAACGTTGTGTTACAAATAGAGGAAGTGAAGTGCTTGGACTCGGTGCAATTATCCTTCTTGTGGAATCTACTAATATATTTTGTGATTTGATTTGAATAATGAAATGTTGGTGAGATGTGAATGTAGAACGAAACTTATAGACTATTATGAAATGTGATTGGGAAGAGTGGTGGTCAATGTAGTCTTACTTACATTGTGGGCAGGGGGATATTGGCAGCAGAGGGCATAATGACATGTTTGGGGAACCAACTGGAATGATGAACTACCAAGAAGATAAAATGCGATCAAAAAGGTAACATACCAAATAATTGTTTCTCTGGTATATAATACAAGTATTAGATGATCTAGTACAAACTAGAATAAAAGATGATAAAACAAACACACACACAAACTCACTCACCTTTGGATCGCAGGAGAAGGCATCCGGCGAGAAGGTAGAGAGAGTAATGGTGTTGATTGTCCATTTGCTTTTGGTGGCAGTTTTTTTTATTTGTTCGCATTTTATTACGACTTGTATAATGAAGGATCTCGTCTCGTCTTTTTCTCAATGCAACAACAAACTTAGCGGGTTGTTTAGCACCAAAATGATATGAATAGAGAAGCAAAAGTTGGTGTTCAAAAAACAAAAAAAAAAAGAGGCAAAAGTTGGTTGGATTGATGGGTACATAAAATTTGATGCCTTAGCGAACCGATGTTGAAACCGAGAATTTAATAATCAAAATAACGAGCAAAACTAGGTGGCATAGTCAATATTGTAGAAATAATGGGAAGCAAGGCAAGGAAACTCTTAGCAGTCAGGTTCATAATGTCGGAGTTCCGTCTTCTAGGCACAGGCGAAGATGATGTGGATTAGATGGCGCTTGGTGATCCTTGAGGGTGCCGATGCGGTGGCCGAGCATATTGAAAGTGGTTCGGGGCAGCTGTTTCCTCGGCCGACTGTTTGTTGGGGTCTCTTATCTCTGCAGCGGATTTTCCCCAATGCCTTCCCTTCACTTCTTTGAAGTTGCCTCCTCTTCTGCTGGTGGATTTCATATCTGGTGGACTACTGCTAGAGAAAGAAGATAGACTCTCTGAGTCATCCTCCAGCAGATGTAGGCGAATCGAATTCTTTTGGTGATTTTGAACTTTCAAAATATTGGGAGGCCTTTGAACTTTGGTGTTGTGTTAAGAACTCTGTTGCAAATTGTATATCTTCTGAAGAAATCCATTCCGGAGCCGTCCAATCACCTCAGCAAGCTCAGACTCCATCATGATACCGTTTTACTTTACTGGAAACGATATAAAACTCTCACACTATTAATGGTGAAAAAAAGTCAGTGGGTCTGATAATGAATATTGGTTGTAGATAATGGCTGTAACTGTGAGATCTATTCAGAAGGACGCAGATGATTAAGATTCCCGCTTTCAGGTTATGACACAAGCTGTTTCTCGTAATGCTTTTATTCAAACTAGAATTTGGGCGAAGTTCCTCGAATGATTCATGTGGTTGACATACGCCTCTTCCTTTCTTTGATTGAACAATTGTGTTATACTTTCTTTTTGCACTATAAAATTTCCAGCTCTGCATGGCTAGAGCTGCTCAGCCACATAATTCTAGTTGTTTATCAAACATTTATTTGTTTGCCAGTTTATAGAATAAACAGTAACAATTCTGGTTATATTGGTTAGTTCAAATGTTTCCACATCAGCTATCAATCAACAAATGATTATTTTCACCAATGATCTTATTTTCTTCGTCTAAACAAGTCATATATAATATATAATTCAACTGACTATTTAACTTTATTGACTTATTTTACTTTGTTTGTTGGTGGTCATATTTCATTTCCTTGCACATCTTATTGATTTATAACTAGAAGTAAATCACTTAACATATGAGATTGTTTGAATTAAATAGTCAAACTTGCAATAAATAAGTTTTGTTACATAAATTTCTAATGACTTTATTAACTTGCCTTGCCGTTGATGTTATAAGACTTGAAGTTTTATTATGGTCCTCTCATTTGTGTCACATTCTCTTGTCTCCTCACACCAATGAAGCCCAAAGTGTCGAAGAGAATATCAATGACATGGGTTTCGCTTCTCTGCATTTCCTGCTTTTTCCTCGGAGCAATTTTTACCTCCAGGTTTCTTGATCTTTTTGAGTTATGAGTTTTTAGTTAATCTTTACCGTTACAAAATCATGTCTTCCTTGCTTTTGATATGCATCCTAGTAGTTTTTGTTTTATCCTGTATTTTTTCAGATTGCGTTGGTCGGATTCCGGTAGCCAATTGATTTTACAGCACCGCGGTGATCAGGAAGTTAACGTAGTTACGGACTTGCATGCTCATGAGAAAGTATTCTTTCAAAACCTCATTCTCATTGTCTGAATCTTGAATCTCTTTATTGTAGGAAATGTTTTAAATGTTATTTTGGTTTCTTAAAAGCTAATATTTTTAATTGTTTAATCTCACCAAATGCAGAAAAAACCACAAGAAAAACATGAAATTGAGAACGTTCTGAGAACCCATAAAGCAATAGAGTGAGTGTACTAATAAAATAAAATTATAATTTTTTTTTTGGTAAATCTTACACTTGCATTTAGAGAATAGTATATTGATGATCGTATATCTTGTGGCCATAGATCACTGGATAAGTCAGTGTCGATGCTTCAGAATCAGCTCTCTGTTAGACAGAGCTCTCATCAGATTGTCGATGTCTCAACAACAAATACATCAACAAAAGGAAACCAAAGGAAGAAAGTTTTCATGGTGATTGGTATCAATACTGCATTTAGCAGTAGAAAACGTCGTGATTCGCTTAGAGAGACTTGGATGCCTCAGGGTTATTTTTTATGTCCCTTCTTCAGTTTTTGTTCCTTTCATGCTTCATTTAAGCACCTTTATATATTATCACAGGGGAAAAGCTTGAGAAATTGGAAAAAGAGAAGGGAATTGTCGTCAAATTCATGATTGGACACAGGTTAACTCATAGAATATTTATGGAATGCAATATAGTCTGATGTTTTTAATTTATTTATATTAGATTGAGACTCTTACTCAAGTGTATTTTGTTGGCAGTGTGACGCCACATAGTATATTGGATAAGGAAATTGATTCAGAAGATGCTCAATACAAAGATTTCTTTAGGCTGGTGAGATTAATTAAACAGATTATTTTTATAGGATTCGGTTTTCTTGATGTACTTTTTTTTTATTTTCTTTCGGGGACTCTTTACTCGTTGCAGGATCATGTCGAAGGATATTATAATCTGTCTGCGAAAACCAAAACATTCTTCTCCACTGCAGTTGCAACGTGGGATGCTGAGTTTTACGTAAAGATTGATGATGATGTTCATGTCAATCTTGGTAACAAACTCTGTCTCTACCATCTTTTTCTCTCTTCTCCTTGATGATGTTCACTGTCAATCTTGGCAACAATCTTTGCTCACGTCTTTGCCTTTTCTTAGGTATGCTTGCTTCCACATTAGTTCTTCACCGTCATAAGCCGAGGGTCTACATTGGATGTATGAAATCCGGACCTGTTCTTACTCAAAAGTAATAATCTCATTCTGTGTTGTTATCTCTTAAATACTTTCTATCCCATCTATTTAGATTTTAAAGCAGATTTTTTTTTCATAACGTTTAGGACGGCAAAGTATCGTGAACCAGAGTTTTGGAAATTTGGTGATGAAGGTAATAATTATTTTCGACATGCTACAGGACAAATCTATGCCATCTCAAAGGATCTTGCCACATACATATCTAACAATCAGTAAGTAACTAACTACATGTTTTTGAATTATCAATAAAGGAACAATATGTTTTCCCAAGGAAATGATTATTATCAAAGCATGTATAACATTTGATGTTTGACTTTGCAGGGCAATTTTACACAAGTATGCAAATGAAGATGTGACACTAGGGTCATGGTTCATTGGTCTTGAGGTTGAGCATATCGATGATCGTAATTTCTGCTGTGCTACTCATCAAGGTAAAAAAAAAAAGCTATTTATATTATTTAGTATGCTTCAAAAGTTAGTAAAGAGTAATTTGAGTTTTATCTCATATGGTTACTATCTTTTTCTTTCTCCTTTTCCAAAGATTGTGAAATGAAGGCAGAGGCTGGAGAAGTGTGTGTGGCGTCATTTGACTGGAAGTGCAGTGGGATATGCAAATCAGTCAATAGAATGTGGATAGTTCATGCGATATGTGGCGAAGGTGAAAAAGCTATGTGGGATGCAAATTATAACTTTTCTTAGATAAGAAAATGTAATAAGAGGAGATGAACATTTGTTTTCTAAAGAACCAAAAGGTATACCTTTTTGTTCAATATTTCCTATTTGTTAGTGGAAAAATAAAAAGAAAGAAAAATAGTGGTACTTTAATAGATGAATGCGTGGATTTGCTTATTATAAAGTTTTCCCATATGAAATGAAAAAAATTCTTAACTGTGATAGTTTAGTTGTTCAAAAAATAAAAAATGTGATAGTTTTCTTTTGAACGCAAAAAAAATGTGATAGTTTAGAAGTATTTTCTCCATGGATACTTATCGCCAATGAGCCATGAGTTTCTACTCTTTAGGTCTCAACAAAGAGATGCCTTATTGCAAAGATTTTGTTTTCCTTATTTTCATCTATACTATCCAAGATCACTATTTAAAAAGAATATTTAATCATATGTTAATTATATTATTCAAAGTATTAAGAGTAACTTATATTAAGAATACAATAACAATAGTGTCAATTGTTGTCAGAGCTTCTATTATAGGTTTTGCCTCTCAACGTTCAGACTCATTTTAAGGACCTTGTGCTAAAATCTTTGTTACGAGCTTTTTCATAACAAAATCATGCTTCATTACGTCACAAAATGAGACCCACACAACACCAAAATATTGCAAATTTGTAAGAATTAGATAAAAAAGGCAATACGCCCATATGTATAATATATTTTTGTAAAATATTTTCCCTTATCTAGTGAGTCCTTTTCTTATAGTTTATTTTCTACAAACTACGGTAAATATCTTTAAAATAATAATGTCAAGACTATGATATTTTATTATTTTATATAGTTATCAATTATTATCCATATGTATAATATAATTTTGTAAAATAATTTTTTTTTACAGTTTAGATATTAATTAAATTTTATAAATTTGATTTTCATATTGTTTTTATAATATTATTTATTGTATACATCTAGGGCTGTTCAATATGGTAAAACCGAACCATACCGAACCGAACCGAACCGAAATAGACAATATGGTTAGGTTTTGGTATATACCATATAAACTAGGGGTGGGCATATCGGTTTAGTTTCAGGTTCGGTTTGGTTTGGTTAGTTTGGGTTTTATAAAATTCAACTCAATTAAAACCAAAGTAGCTTTGGTTCGGGTTTGGTTCGGGTTTAGTTCGGTTTGGTTTAGTTCGGTTTGGTTAGATTTAGTTCGGTTTGGTTTTGATTTAGTTCGGTTTACTTTATTATGGTGTAGTTTGGTTCGGTGTAGTTCGGGTTGGTTATAAAATATGATGGCTAATCAAATTAACATAAAAAGACTTGTAAGCATTCCAAAATCTATAAACTAAAACACTATTTGCATCTACCTTTTTGTTTTTATTGATCCTGTTATAACTCTGTTACATAATTTTACTTTTAGATAATGGAAATTGGAGAAGATGAAAGAGACAAGACGACTACGGTATAGATGCTTATAGTTTTTAGATTTTGTTTTCAGTACAATCTTTAGGTATTAGAATTAGAGACTATATAATAGTATTATTCATTTATTTGAATCATATTTGAAATTTTTTAAGAATATATGGAAGTTAAGAAAATGTGGAAAACGAAACTTTAACTAAAATTTACAATATGTTAATACATATATATATATATATATATATATATATTGGGTTTATCGGTTTGGTTCGGTTTAAAACCAAACCAAACCGAACCATTCGGGTTGAGTAAAACATGAACCAATTGGGTTATGCAAAGAACACGGTTTAATTTCGGTTGGGTCGGTTCGGTTCGGTTTAATTTCGGTTGGGTCGGTTCGGTTCGGTTCGGTTTGGGTTTTTTGCCCACCCCTAATATAAACCGAATGGATATGATTTTCTAAAAACCGTAGGATTTGGATATGGTTTGGTTTATAACCGATTAAACCGAATAAACCGAACAAAACCGATTAAAAGTAAAACATGTAAATATGTATCTATTTTATAACGATACATGAAAATCTATTTGTTATATAGTTAAATTTTTGTTTATAACAATTACCATATTTTTTTATAGTAATAAAGAATCCTACTTTGTAAAACGCTTGAACTATAATTAAATAATAATACATCACAACCGAGGCTTTTTATTTTCTTAGTCTTTCTTTTTTTTGATCTTTTTGCTTTATTTTAGTATTGACTAAATTGAAATGAAGATTATAAATTTGATGGAAAACAATTAGTGGAAATTCTTCTCAACTTTTCTCTTATCTATAAACGAACAGAGTTTCGTGTTCAATCGAAGAACCATGACTTTGATGAACACTAAATATGGGAAGAGTGGAAAAAAATTTCTATCATGTTTCTGTTTTTTTTTCTTATTTTTGTTTTCAAAATTTCGAGCGTTTTTACATTTTTATTCATTTATTTGAACATATAATATTTTTTAATAAATGACTGCGTTGATAACATGACTTTAAAATTCATATAACATGATTTCAGACTACATAATTATGTTATTTGGTATAAAACCGAATAAACCGAAAACCGACGGTATATAAACCGAACCGAACCGAAGTAAATATGGATTTAGAATGGTAGTTATATTTTACTAACCGAAATACCGAAAAACCGAAAAAACCGAACCGAAACCGAACCGATATCCGGATTGAACACCCCTATATACACCATATATTTTAGATGGATTTAAGATAAAAAATTTACTAAATATTATCAAAATATTTTGAAGTGTTAAGAAAAAATAGAAATAAAAACTATTAAAAATAAAACAGATAATATAATAAAATAGTCCATTCATGGGAATTTGGATACCCAAGTATAGATAATATACATTCATGTATCAAGTTTTTGGGTTTGGATTTTGAGAAATAGTCCCATTTGGATATTATAAAAAATTGGATCGGGTTTGAGTCGGATCCTTCCGGATCCGGGTGATTTGGATTTTAACTGAAATAACCAAACTACTTGATTCTATTTAGGTATTTTATATCTAAATTACTCAAACTTATATAAAAGAATTAAAACCCTGAAATACTCAATTCGAGAGTATTCGAAGATTACGATTCATGGGGGTGATCTTGTTGATGCTATTAAAATTGTTCAAATTGGTTATTTTTGTCCAAAAATAATCATGGACATAATTTTATTTGAGTTTTTTTCATCCAAAGTATCCATTTCTATATATAAATAACCAAAATAACTAATATATTTGATTTATAATTTTAATTTTAGATATTAACATATAAGTATAATTTTGAATGTTATTATATATATATATATATATATATATATATATTTATATGTTTCAATATGATTGGGTATTCATACAGTTCTCGGTGCAGATGGGATTTGGTTTTCGTTTTTTTTGGATTTTAGAAAAATACCCTTTCAAGTATTAGGCAAGATCCGACTGAGTTTGGTTCTGAGTCAGTTTTCCGGGTGCATATATTTTGCTCAACCCTAGTTTATTATACTTATATAAGCTGTATATATATATTTACATAAAATATTCTGAAAATTACTCCCTCTATTTTTTATGTAGGTAGTTTTAGTCAAATGCACAAATATTAAAAATATATTATTTATTTTAAAAATATTATTTGGAATATAAATTAGGTATATTTAAACCAATCATAAATAAGTCTATATTATTTGATTGGTCACATTATACTCAATAAAGGTAAAAATTACATAGAATACTTATATTTTGAAACAAACAAAGTTTTCTTAAACTACTTATAATATAAAATGGAAGGAGTATTATCTTACTAATTTATCAATGCGTACTGTATTTTGATTCTGTCAAAATCGGTACCAATAAAATTTATTAATTTATCGTGTTTATTAATGTATTGAGTTTCTACTGTATAATTCATTTTCACTTAGCTATAATAAATTAAGAGTATAAAACTACAAATTAATAAATTTGTAGTTTAAGAAGTTCATTAAGGGGAGATGCCTCCATCATGGTTGAACATTATATTGAAGTGTCAAAATCAAATAATCTATGCTCATTTTAGAAACACACAAATGGGGACAATGAATTTCATACAAAAAAGATTGAAATTATGTTAGTGAGGCACCAATATACTTTCTAGTTATTTTTATTTTGTTTAACAACAAATGGTTATGAAAAGTGAATTTTATAGTTTTCTAAGTTAGGATACAGTTAGCATTATGGGCAATAATTATTTTTACACGTTAAAGTTGTTCAAAACACCAAAAAAAACAAAATGTTTAACAAAAAAAGAAGTAATATAATCAACAACTTTTAGATATATTTATTTTCATTTTCTGTCAAAACTGGAAAACTATATTTATTTGAATATTATAATCAGTTTATTATTAATACACTTTTTAATTTTGAAACTTTAAAGTTTTTAAGAATATGTTTATCAAACTTATTGTCTATTAGAAGATATTATTATAGTAAAATTTCAATACAAATCTATATTAAAATTTATAAATTTATATGAAATAATTATTTATTAATGTCAAAATGCTAATTTCAAAATAATTTTAGTGTAAACATATTTTAGATTAAATAATAAAAAGTAATATATTTAAAATTAACATCAAATATGTGATTAAATCAAACAATGGTATATTTGTAATTTGTTTATTAAACTCATCTGAATGGAAATAAAAAGAAAGAAACGAACATAAAATCCATTGAGATGGTTCATCTAGATAACTCATCTGGGGAAAAACGAACAGTCCTTAAAATTAACATCAAATATGTGATTAAATCAAACAATGGTATATTTGTAATTTGTTTATTAAACTCATCTGAATGGAAATAAAAAGAAAGAAACGAACATAAAATCCATTGAGATGGTTCATCTAGATAACTCATCTGGGGAAAAACGAACAGTCCTTAAAATTTAAATGGATCATCTAGATGGATCATATAGATGGAGCAGTTGGATGGAAATAACAAATGGAGAAACGAACAGCCCCTTAATATTGAAATAATTTTGAAACAACAAAACAAATCCCTTGAAATAGTTAAGAGTATCTTACTATATAAATCACTGAGATCAACCAAAACTTTCATTAACCTGATTGATCGTTACAAATTCCTTCTCAGACAAAATAAAACAATTAAACTTGTTTACAAATTTTGCAATTATGATGAGACCATTTTTAACTAAAAGGTGCAGTGTTTTCATGATGGCAATGTTTTTCTTGATATTATTTATGGCACATGTATCTAAAGCAAACACGGAAGCTAGTTGTCTCAAGCATTGTCCACACCAATGCATGAAAGAGACCAAAGATGCGACTCATGCTGTATGTGAGAACGTTTGCAAGAAAATGTGTAATGAACAGTATGGAATTCAACTGAGTCGTGGAAAATATATTGTTCAAAAACCATCACCACATATTGGGTGTAAATGGCTGAATGTAGGATGCACTTAAAGTCTTTGCTGAAATGTTTTATAAAGATAAAGTTTAAAATAAAATTGTACAAGATAATTTTTTTTTTTTGTGTGTTCATATGTAACTATGTATTTTTTTATTATCGCATTTGATATCTCAGGTATTTATAACAAAATCTTTGTCTATTTTGTATTTATATTTTTTGTAATTGGGAGAGTATGTATTTTAGTTTAAATGTTAAATTTCATATGTTTTTGTTATTGACAGAAGAAAATACAAAAACGGAAAATCAAAAAATAATAAAAGAAAAATATACAGCAGGTACTAACATTGGAAGGGGAACTAACAGAAATAAGCAATCTAAATGACTACAAAATCCAGACGAGAAATAGAAACAGGAAAGAGAGAGAGAGAATACCATTACGATCAGGCGTTAAAGTCACCACGAGTCACTGTGGCCAACAGGGGCGGATCTAGGATCAGATATAATTGGGGGCACACACAATTTTTCACTATATATATTTCTTGAGTTGGGGCACTTGTTTAAAGGAAAATCGCATAAAAATCCTTCAAGTTGGCACTCACTAGCACTTTAAACCTTGAACTTATTTAACTAGCAAATTAAACATTCGACTTGGCTTTTGTATCATAACAAACCTTCGACTTGGCTTTTGTATCATAAAAAACCTTCATAGTATGACTTGGTAACCTGTAATAGTAGGTTTTGTGTTTGTATTTTTTATTTTTGTTTAATTAAGAAATGCAACTAACAATAAATAAATATGAGAAATATAAATATAAGTTAGAAAATTAAAGAAATATACAAAATTTGAATCTAATAAAATAAAAATATTTCTTAAAATTTTGAAAATTTTTAAATGCAATTTTTGCAAAATAAAAGATTTTTTTTAATACAGAAAAGTGTTTTTATTTTTATTTAAAATGTAATTTTGTGAATATGAATTTTTATTTATTAATTATATATATATATATTTATAAAGCTCTAAACTTTTATTTTAAAATTAAATAGTTAGGATATACCACCATTAAAAGTAACATTTTTCGTCATATCACCATTAATAACAACTTTTTGTAAGTTTTAAATCATTTAGTTTTGATACGTTGATATCTTCGAACGGTGATAATTTTTGACATATGGATAACAATGATTTTTGACATTATTGTCATTATCAATATAACTAAAAATGTTACTCTTAATGATGATACGATGAAGAGTGTTCATGTTGATGGTGATAATGTTTAAAATTAGTTAACTTTTTCTGAGAATATTTTATAGCTTTTATATGTATTTTTTTACAAAAACTTTTTGCAAAACTTACATTTAAAAAAAAAAATTTCAAAGTTTTAAAAAAATATTTTCATTTTTATTAAATTCAATTTTAGATTTTTTTCTCTGTAATTTTCTAATTTTTATTTATATTTCTTATCGTTATTTATTGCTAATTGCATTTAATTTAAAAAAAAAATCCAACATGTCACCTACTATTACAGGTTATCAGGTCATAATTTTTACTTGATGAAAAAGTAAGCCAAGTTAAAGGTTTGTTATGATACAAAATCCAAGTTGAAGGTTTAATATGCTAGTTAAATAAGTTCAAGGTTTAAAGTGCTAGTGAGTGTCACTTTGAAGGTTTTTTATGCGATTTTCCCCTTGTTTAAATATCAATCTAATTATTAAGGAAATACAAAAGTAGATGGGGGCACATGCCCCCGTAGCTCTTTCTCTCCGTCCGCCACTGGTGGCCAAGAGAAGCCCTCAGATACTCAGACCGACGGCTTGACACAACTAGTCAACTACCATGAAAAAATCATATCACCTCCTTGTAACTTTTCTCTCTAACTTTCCTCTCTCTAAAAAGCTCTCTAAAGAATCCGACACTCTTCTTCTGGTGGTGGCCCTCTCTCTCTCTCTCTCTCTCTCTCTCTCTCTCTCTCTCTCTCTCTCTCTCTCTCTCTCTCTCTCTCTCTCTCTCTCTCTCTCTCCTTTCTCGTGTTTCCTATTTTGCCTCCTCCTCTCCTCTCTTGTTGTCCCGTTCGCCGGCAGTAGAGCCATGTGGTGTTCAAGGTGCCTGTAACATATCCCGCGTTGTGATATATGGAAATGCTTAAGAGAATTGATTTGGCTATCTATGTCACCAAAGTGCGTTTACCTTTTCCGGCACACATGCGTTTAGAACTCCAGAGTTAAGTGTGCTTGAGCTGGAGTAGTAGAAGGATGGGTGACCTATCAGAAAGTGATTCGCGATAGCGCATAAAGCACGGGAAAGATAATGTGATGATTGCAGGGTCAGTAAACAATGATTTGAATCTTTGGAAAAATTAATGCACAATCGTCGGATGGGATGGGATCCACGGGCCGAGTGAGCGGGTGTGGATGGTCCATTAGCAGTGGACGGTCGGGGCACTACAAGTAGTATCATAGCTGGTTTGCCATCTCGGTTCTGACCTGAGAGGTGTCTTGAGACCTGTCGTGGAATGCAACAAGGGCGGTGAGTTCTTGAGAGGGGGTGAATTGTAACATCCCGACTTGTGATATATGGAAAGTCTTAAGAGAATTGATTTGGCTGCCTATGTCACCAAAGTGAGCTTACCTTCTCTGATATACATCCGTTTAGAACTTGAGTTAAGCGTGCTTGAACTGGAGTAGTGGAAGGATGGGTGACCTATCGAAAGTGATTCGCGATAGCGCATAAAGCACGGGAAAGATAATGTGATGATTGCAGGGTCAGTAAACAATGATTTTTGACATTATTGTCATTATCAATATAACTAAAAATGTTACTCTTAATGATGATACGATGAAGAGTGTTCATGTTGATGGTGATAATGTTTAAAATTAGTTAACTTTTTCTGAGAATATTTTATAGCTTTTATATGTATTTTTTATTATCGCATTTGATATCTCAGGTATTTATAACAAAATCTTTGTCTATTTTGTATTTATATTTTTTGTAATTGGGAGAGTATGTATTTTAGTTTAAATGTTAAATTTCATATGTTTTTGTTATTGACAGAAGAAAATACAAAAACGGAAAATCAAAAAATAATAAAAGAAAAATATACAGCAGGTACTAACATTGGAAGGGGAACTAACAGAAATAAGCAATCTAAATGACTACAAAATCCAGACGAGAAATAGAAACAGGAAAGAGAGAGAGAGAATACCATTACGATCAGGCGTTAAAGTCACCACGAGTCACTGTGGCCAACAGGGGCGGATCTAGGATCAGATATAATTGGGGGCACACACAATTTTTCACTATATATATTTCTTGAGTTGGGGGCACTTGTTTAAAGGGAAAATCGCATAAAAATCCTTCAAGTTGGCACTCACTAGCACTTTAAACCTTGAACTTATTTAACTAGCAAATTAAACATTCGACTTGGCTTTTGTATCATAACAAACCTTCGACTTGGCTTTTGTATCATAAAAAACCTTCATAGTATGACTTGGTAACCTGTAATAGTAGGTTTTGTGTTTGTATTTTTTATTTTTGTTTAATTAAGAAATGCAACTAACAATAAATAAATATGAGAAATATAAATATAAGTTAGAAAATTAAAGAAATATACAAAATTTGAATCTAATAAAATAAAAATATTTCTTAAAATTTTGAAAATTTTTAAATGCAATTTTTGCAAAATAAAAGATTTTTTTTAATACAGAAAAGTGTTTTTATTTTTATTTTAAAATGTAATTTTGTGAATATGAATTTTTATTTATATTTCTTATCGTTATTTATTGCTAATTGCATTTAATTTAAAAAAAAATTTCAAAGTTTTAAAAAATATTTTCATTTTTATTAAATTCAATTTTAGATTTTTTCTCTGTAATTTTCTAATTTTTATTTATATTTCTTATCGTTATTTATTGCTAATTGCATTTAATTTAAAAAAAATCCAACATGTCACCTACTATTACAGGTTATCAGGTCATAATTTTTACTTGATGAAAAAGTAAGCCAAGTTAAAGGTTTGTTATGATACAAAATCCAAGTTGAAGGTTTAATATGCTAGTTAAATAAGTTCAAGGTTTAAAGTGCTAGTGAGTGTCACTTTGAAGGTTTTATCGATTTTCCCTTGTTTAAATATCAATCTAATTATTAAGGAAATACAAAGTAGATGGGGCACATGCCCCGTAGCTCTTTCTCTCTCTCTCTCTCTCTCTCTCTCTCTCTCTCTCTCTCTCTCTCTCTCTCTCTCTCTCTCTCTCTCTCCTTTCGTGTTTCCTATTTTGCCTCCTCCTCTCCTCTCTTGTTGTCCCGTTAAGCGGCAGTAGAGCCATGTGGTGTTCAAGGTGCCTGTAACATATCAGCGTTGTGATATATGGAAATGCTTAAGAGAATTGATTTGGCTATCTATGTCACCAAAGTGCGTTTACCTTTTCCGGCACACATGCGTTTAGAACTCCAGAGTTAAGTGTGCTTGAGCTGGAGTAGTAGAAGGATGGGTGACCTATCAGAAAGTGATTCGCGATAGCGTGCGAGTGAGGGAAAAGTACGGTGAAAAGTCATGTGGTGATTGCAGGGTCAGTAAACAATGATTTCGAATCTTTGGAAAAATTAATGCACAATCGTCGGATGGGATGGGATCCACGGGCCGAGTGAGCGGGTGTGGATGGTCCATTAGCAGTGGACGGTCGGGGCACTACAAGTAGTATCATAGCTGGTTTGCCATCTCGGTTCTGACCTGAGAGGTGTCTTGAGACCTGTCGTGGAATGCAACAAGGGCGGTGAGTTCTTGAGAGGGGGTGAATTGTAACATCCCGACTTGTGATATATGGAAAGTCTTAAGAGAATTGATTTGGCTGCCTATGTCACCAAAGTGAGCTTACCTTCTCTGATATACATCCGTTTAGAACTTCAGAGTTAAGCGTGCTTGAACTGGAGTAGTGGAAGGATGGGTGACCTATCAGTAAGTGATTCGCGATAGCGTACAAAGCACGGGGAAAGATAATGTGATGATTGCAGGGTCGGTAAACAATGATTTTGAGCCTTTGGAAAAATTAATGCACGACCGTCAGATGGGGATGGGACTCACATGCCGAGTGAACATGTTTGGGTGGCCCATTAGCTGTGGCTTCAAGGGTTGTAACGACGCACGGAGAATGGTGCTCTGGTGTCTGGTTTCTTGGACGATCCCCTCCTCTCTTTGCTTCCCTCAACTTACGATTTCAGCGCATGGATCACCCAAGTCAGGATAAACGATCTCTTATTTTTGGGTCTTTGGGTTAAGTTTTACTTATGGAGATTGTGTTCTGTTTCTCTCGATCTCCACTTTCATGTTAAAGAATCCACTCTAGTTCTTAGTGTGAAACCGAGTTTGCATGGATGGTTTCTGAACTTAAAGTGCTGCAAATCACAGTGGAGGAGAATGGGACTTTAGACTCCTCCCCGGACTAAACTCAGTCGAGTTTCTAGATGAAGCCTGGCCCAGGGCTGTTCACGCAGTCCGACTATATCGTCTTGTGGATTGTAGATGTTTGAATGTTAGTTCGTACCGAATTTTTGTTCAAATTCACTGCTGTATTTTGTAAGAAATGTCTTTTAGGGATTTGGAATGAAATTTTGTTTAAAAAAAAAAAACTACCATGAAAACACCTTAACCTTTGTGACTTAAATATTTTTATTTTCAAATAATTTAACTGTAGCGAAAATATATTGGCGTTTGCCTGTAAAATGTTCAATAATTTTATGTTTCTTATTTATAACATTGAAAACAAACTTTTTTGGTATGAATGTATGATGAACCAGCCACTCAACCAAGCGATGTATTTCTTGGGATTGGTGAAAGCCCATCATCATCAACTTGTAGTCAGTGACGTGCTTAGGTTAGATGAGGCCTACCGCTGGAATTTGATTCGGTATTCACGGGTCCAGCCTCCGCCGCGGGAAGATGGGTCAACTGATTTTAAAAATTTACGTTACGAATATGGGTGCAAATCAAGTTTATTTTTTGCGAAGCGAATGCGGATCAGAATAATTTAAAAAGTGGATAGTTAAATCGCAATTTTTAAAAATATAAAAAATAAAAATAAAAATAAAAATATTTTCTTTAAAAATTATAAAATTACAATATTTATATTACTTTAATTATATAAACATATTTAATTTAAATTATTTTCTAAAATAAATAATTAGACTAATATTTTTAGGAAATTAAAATTACATGTAGCTCCCATCAATTACCCAAAAATTTATAGGAACAGATGCAGAACAACTATATTTTGTGGATTAAACGAATTGGATTTTAAAATAAAAAATCCGAAGTGGAGGGAGTGAAGTGGGGCGGGTTTAACCCGCTTCCCCTGCACGAACAAGGGGCTTTGTTACCAACAAATAACACTTAACCACTATACTAGGTCTGGGCATCCGAATCTTTGGATCGGGTTCGGTCGGATTTTGTCGGGTCCGGATCCTGGAAATTTAGACCCATTTAGATACCTATAATTTTTCGGATCGGTTCCGAGTCAGGTCTTGTCGGATCCGGGTTGGTTCGGGTCTATAATTAAAAAACACGTAATTTTCGGATTTGGGTCGGGTTCGAATATTTAGGATATAAAAAGGGGATGAAATACTCAAATTCCATCGAATTTAGTCAAAATTTATCATATATATATCTAAAACTTTACAAAATAACTTAAAATAAACTATTAATAGTTAAAATAGAACATTTTTAATTCTATATTTTACATTTCAAACTTCATGTTACTTAAAAATGTTACAAAATAATAACAAGATTGTTAATGAAAAGATATTTTAAAGTTTTTAAGTCGGGTTTGAATCGGTTCTTATTGAGTCGGGTCTATTCGGGTTCGGTTCTTTTCGGATCCGGGTATATTTGGGTCGGTTCTTTTCGGGTAGAAGAATTTTGGACCCATTAGGTACTTGTAAATTTTCGATTCTGTTTCGGATCGGGTATTTTCGGATCGGTTCCGATTCGGGTTTTCGGGTCCAGGTTAAAATACCCAGGCCTACACTGGACTATAACAAGAATTTTATAAATTATAAACCCTTAATTAATAATATTTATCAGGGATCTGTGGAAAAAGCGTTTTCGAATACATGGTGTGCATCGGCACCTTGTAGTCGATGAATTTATTTGATAAGAGTTGCAACGGGCTTGCCTTCGGATTGAGTTTTATGGATCGCAAGGAATTCCATAAGTCCTTAATTCAATCTTCATATTCCTCTCATTTTAGTTGCACGCTGATCTTAAAACAATAATTTGACGAGAAAGATCTGTCGTTTGTCTTTGAGAACAGTGTTAATATATATAAAACCATGTATATTTATAAAACAACACGTGATTGCCAAATTATAAAAATGGAAATTAAGATAAGTGTAAGCCACAGTTTTCAATACTAATGAATGATAAATGTTTATTCAAAACAAGAATTTGTTTAACTGTTGATTCAAAGCAAGAGTTTGTTTAAAATGCTATTAATAAGACAAGAAACAAATCAAGAAACAATTGAAAAACAACTTCTAAATATAATATATATTGCTATTTCTACTATATAAATCATGTGAGATTAACTTACACATCCTCAAAAAAATCATCTCTGATAGCAAGATCATAATAAATAAAAAAAGCAATTATGGCAGCTGGACTAATGAAAAATATAATCAATTGTGTCATGATTGTATCTTTATTCACGATAATGCTCTCAACACAACTCTCTTATTCGTCGATGGTAGACGTTTGCGTTGAACATTGTATGGTAAACCAGTGCTTGAATGTCTTCGAACATGCGACTCCATACATATGTAAATATGCTTGCAAAAGAAGGTGCATCCAAAGTGAAAAGGCTTATCATAATGTTTAAATCGTTCCTCTGAACGGTTGTAGCCTTGTAGGACTAAAAAAGGCTTCTACCAATTTGGGAATGGAGTCTGCTGATAATTGCAAAGTACAAATGCAATCATGCTAGTTTTTTTCTGTAACAAATATATAGCAAAAAGATATAATTCTAAACTAAACATCGTATATATGGTCGTATATAGTATGTCCAATGAGCGATGATCTTTTCAAGATGTAAGATATAATTGTCCATCTTAAAGAAGAGGTACTAGTGTATTTATATTCTGTGTATTTGCTAACAAACTGATATTGGAAAACCAAAATAATTTAGTTCATTTTTGATGAGTTAATTAACATTCCTGGAAACAATTACATCTCAATTATGCCCTGACTTCTCTAAAATGAAGAAGTGGAAAAGGGCCAAACATTCGAACTAAGAATATTGTCATTTCATTTATACGAGTGTTTTACATTTTCATTTTTGGTTAATGTCAATTCAGTAAATGTTTTTTTAAGTAAACTTTAACCTTTTTTGATATGTCGGATTTGAACTTAGAGTGTGACATGCTGATGCTAGTACGAGACATTATATGATCCTGATCATTCTAATATTAATCTTGTATACTAGAGTCGGATCTGCAGTCTAGAGATTGCTCTATTGGTTGGATTTACCCTAGATCAGGGACGGAGATTAATTGACGATCTTGATGGTTTTGCCAATCAAGACGGTTTATCTTTGGGACAGAATTTTGATCTGAGCATTCACTAATGTCTGAATCATTTGTTAGGGTGTTTATTTAGATTTTGGAACTAGGAGTATCGGGGATACCAGAATGATGTTGTATGCTATTATCTTCCATTTCAACTTTACTTAACTGACTTTGGAGAGCATGAATGAATTCTAGGTTTGTATCTTGGTAAGTTTGGCACTTGAATTAGAAATTTGGAAAGGTTTGAACATGGAACTTTTGTTTTTCTTTTCAGAAGTAGATTCTATTGGAATAGGGTTTTGATTTTGGATTGATTTCTCAATTCTATTAAGTTGCTTGCTTAATGTACTAAGATTAGTGTTTGAAATATTGTTTTGGACAATGATATTTTTTACATTAGCTTTATCATCTTCTTGAGGTCGTTTAAAAGAACTTGCTTCAATTGGGGTTCCTAACCAATCTAATTTTATTCCTTGGGGAGGAAGGTGGTTGGAGCGAATAATTTTACCATTAGCAAGAGTTTCCCATTCGGGAGTTTTATTGCGACTGGTAATGGGATTCATTGTTTTAGAAAAAGGGAAATTTATATTATTTTCAGAAGCATAATCTTCAAACCAGTTAAAAAAATAAAATTTGTACCTTATTTGTTTGAAGAGAATTGTAAAATTCATTTTGAATATTATTTATTTCCTTTAAAAAGTTTCTGAAAAACCAAAGTCTTTTTTGACTATTATTTTCAGAGTAGAAATTATTTCTTAAAAACTCTTTGTCAATTATAAATTCTTTTTCTAAAACGTTTAATTCATTTAGCATGTTATCTGTAATGGCTGAAAAAGTTGGACTTGTTGGCTCAGATTTTGAAACAAATTCATTTTGTGAAAGATCGTTTTCCGCAGAGTAAACCGGTTTTGGAATTTGTGATTGAAAATTACCATTTCTTAAAACAGAATTTGGAATATCTGAGGTTGAAAACCGGGGATGGAACTTCATACTCTTTTCTTCTCTAGTAAAATCTTGACCTAATTGTGAGACTCTTCCTAAATCAATAGTTTCTGGATTAGAGGAAGATTCACATATAGAAGAAGATCCTAACAAATATTCATCAATCCTATCTTGGTTATTTCTAATAAATGATAGTTTTACTTTTCTATCACGAAATTGTTCAATATGTTTTAAACGTGTATTTGGTTCTATAGATTCTTGGGGTGCAGGGAGTTTTGGTTGGACAGCTCCCTCGAGGACCCATTCATCTGGAGGATTTACATCTTTCCATTGGATGGATCTTGGAATAACAGAGTTAGATCTTGAAAGATCAGTAGTTTGAAGTAACACGGTCTCCCTTTTTGCTGGATTTACCCTAGATCAGGGACGGAGATTAATTGACGATCTTGATGGTTTTGCCAATCAAGACGGTTTATCTTTGGGACAGAATTTTGATCTGAGCATTCACTAATGTCTGAATCATTTGTTAGGGTGTTTATTTAGATTTTGGAACTAGGAGTATCGGGGATACCAGAATGATGTTGTATGCTATTATCTTCCATTTCAACTTTACTTAACTGACTTTGGAGAGCATGAATGAATTCTAGGTTTGTATCTTGGTAAGTTTGGCACTTGAATTAGAAATTTGGAAAGGTTTGAACATGGAACTTTTGTTTTTCTTTTCAGAAGTAGATTCTATTGGAATAGGGTTTTGATTTTGGATTGATTTCTCAATTCTATTAAGTTGCTTGCTTAATGTACTAAGATTAGTGTTTGAAATATTGTTTTGGACAATGATATTTTTACATTAGCTTTATCATCTTCTTGAGGTCGCTTTAAAGAACTTGCTTCAATTGGGGTTCCTAACCAATCTAATTTTATTCCTTGGGGAGGAAGGTGGTTGGAGCGAATAATTTTACCATTAGCAAGAGTTTCCCATTCGGAGTTTTATTATGACTGGTAATGGGATTCATTGTTTTAGAAAAAGGAAATTTATATTATTTTCAGAAGCATAATCTTCAAACCAGTTAAAAAAATAAAATTTGTACCTTATTTGTTTGAAGAGAATTGTAAAATTCATTTTGAATATTATTTATTTCCTTTAAAAAGTTTCTGAAAAACCAAAGTCTTTTTGACTATTATTTTCAGAGTAGAAATTATTTCTTAAAACTCTTTGTCAATTATAAATTCTTTTTCTAAAACGCTTAATTCATTTAGCATGTTATCTGTAATGGCTGAAAAAGTTGGACTTGTTGGCTCAGATTTTGAAACAAATTCATTTTGTGAAAGATCGTTTTCCGCAGAGTAAACCGGTTTTGGAATTTGTGATTGAAAATTACCATTTCTTAAAACAGAATTTGGAATATCTGAGGTTGAAAACCGGGGATGGAACTTCATACTCTTTTCTTCTCTAGTAAAATCTTGACCTAATTGTGAGACTCTTCCTAAATCAATAGTTTCTGGATTAGAGGAAGATTCACATATAGAAGAAGATCCTAACAAATATTCATCAATCCTATCTTGGTTATTTCTAATAAATGATAGTTTTACTTTTCTATCACGAAATTGTTCAATATGTTTTAAACGTGTATTTGGTTCTATAGATTCTTGGGGTGCAGGGAGTTTTGGTTGGACAGCTCCCTCGAGGACCCATTCATCTGGAGGATTTACATCTTTCCATTGGATGGATCTTGGAATAACAGAGTTAGATCTTGAAAGATCAGTAGTTTGAAGTAACACGGTCTCCCTTTTTTTGCTGGAAAGTTTTACCTTTGAAGAAAAAACACTTGTCATTTCTTTGTAATGAACTCTAAAGATCAAAGCAATTGGAATTGATCTTTCGATCATTTCATAGTTGTGTGTTTTAACTTGTAATACCAAAAATTTTAAAATATTTTTATCATTTAGAGAAACAGTAAAGTTTGGATAGCAATCAAAAGAATTGGTCCTGTACATAAACTAGATTCAACTGATCTTAACAAAGAATCTTCAAATACTTTAAATTGTATGTCTCTTTAAATAGCTAATATTGAAGTATTTAACCCTTCTTTTGATAGTGGTTTTATACCGACTTGGACCAAACCAATATGAATATATTTAAAATTCTTCTTTCTATGCCTTTGCAAAGCACTTTCAGAAAATAAGTGAATTGTCTCAAAAGGTTTTGTAAGTTGAATATTATACTCTTCGGTATTTGGGTGTTGGTGATCTATTATTAAGTTTTCCAGATTTTGTTCTTATCGGACTAAATCTCTGTCATCCCTTGTGTTTTTGCTTGTCTAAGCTAGGTCCTAAATCCCGTAGGTATTGGGAAAACAAAACCTCTCTAAAGACAGGATTGTAAGGAGTCTTAGATTTTCACCTTTAATATCAAAAATGGAATTATATTTTAGAGCCTTAGTTGAGTAGGCGTCTAGGAATTTGCGTATCAGAGCCTTGGTTGAATTTTTACATTTTTGTACTATTGGAAATCACTTAGCTTTTTACATTTAAGATTTGAAAGCAGGGCCGGCCCAGACGGCAAGTCATCCAAGCCGTGGATTAGGGCATCCAATTTAGTAGGGCATATTTTTTAAAAAATTCTTAGTAGTATATATAAACAAATGGAAACTTTGTAGGATTTTCTATTAAAATATTACTTATTAGGCATTTTGGTTAGAATAAAATTTGTTAAAACTTTCAACAATATTTATAAATTGGTTAAAAGTTAAATATACTAATACATTTCTAGTTTCCTTTTAGGATTGAATATATAATAAATTATCAACATAAGAGAGCTTAAGGATTGATTATTTAACACGGATCAAGTTCTAGCTCTAATTTCCCTTGAATTCAGATTTGAACAATTTCAAAAGTATAAAAAAACTTGTATATTTATTTTTAATTTAAGAAAGCTAAAGATGCAAGTGAAGATATTTTAAGGTTATCATGTTTGAATCTGAAAGTTTCTTTAAGGAATTGTATGTATTCGTATATAATTGATAATGATTTGTTTAAGGAACTAAAGTTTCTTTGAGAATCAATGCCCGAGAAAGTTCGAAAACCTATTGAAGTACTCGATTTTTTTGAAAAAATGTAAGATTGTCATCAATACACATAAATTGTTAATCGCATATTGTTGATTATTCTGGTGTAGTCGCCACAGCTGAAAGAAGTTTTTCGAAGTTGATGTTGATAAAGATTTATTTGCGGTATACCATTTTACAAAAAGATTATAATGGATTGTATATGTTATCAATTGAAACGGTTATAGTTGAAAGACTTGACTATAAGAGTCTGATGAATTTATTTTGTAGAAAAAATATAAGAAGAACTATATTTCAACAATAAGTGTACATTATATTATTTTTTATAAGTAGACTATATAATTTTTTAATGAAAATTTGAGCTGTTTTTGCACTGTTGCGATAATGAAATATGTACAAGGGCATAGTTTTAAATTTTGATTGTGACAATATAAAAGTTTAGTCCTGCGCTGTTCGAAAGGATTCAGCATTTTTATCTCTAAAATATGATGGTACAATTCTTTTTACTGTTTCAGTATATATATATATATATATATATATATACTGCGAAATAAATGGGTGGAGAACAGGTTATAATATTATATAAGTCTTAAGATATTGTTTTCCTATGCTCATGGTATGGTATGTGTTTTCTTCGTATGTAAGAGAGAATCATTTGCAATGTTTCAGATTATAGAAATTTAATTAACTTCAATTTTAAAACACTGAGCATCTTCTTCCTCAGTTTTCGTTCTAAACAAAGTGTATTTTCCCTAATCTTCTTTTCTTTTTCTTTTACACCATTTCACTTAACTTTAGTGATATGTGAATTAAGGACCAATGAGAGAAGAGCAGTGGCGGTAATTTAACTGGACCCTAGCCAATGAAATCTGCCAATGGGAGATAGAGAGATATAGCGACCTCGTAAGAACCGCCTCCTTCGCCATTTGTATCATCTCTCTATAAAACCACATAACCCATCAACCTCTCTTTGCATGCAACAAATCACTCAAATAATTATTTTATAAGGAACTAAAAAAACGGCAGAGAAACAATGGAACGTGGAGCTCCTCTCTCTCACTATCAGCTACCCAAATCCAACTCTGGTAATCAAATAATAAGTGCCTGTTTATGTATATGCGTGCCTGCACTATGTATACTCACGATCAGAAACTTGTTTTGAGATTTTTGTCTTTCAACAAAGAAGTAGAGATTTTCATGTCTTCATAATACAGTAGAGATTTTTATGTCTTAAAAGCACACCGGATTTTGTAAAAGGTTTGGAGAAGAGTCTACTCACATGCAAGACGCTTTTATATGTGCATGCATGAATGAGTTTGATATATCTATATGTTTATTTGCATATTCGTGTACACATATCCAAGCAGGAACCAATCCCTGATTCAAATATTTCGTGATATGGTATATATTACCAATTTTTAATGGCGGATGATGGATCTTTCATATGTTTGTCCATTGACTATACCGGTGCATGCCCAAGAAATGTTTTGAGTTTCACTTTCTTTTTCTTTTTTTTTTTTGTCAAAAGTTTCACTTTCTTTTTCTATTTTCTAGATTTATATTCTGACTTCTTAAAAGTATAGAGGTGGGAATTTTTTTTCCTTATGTGTTGGTTTAGTTGAAAGGCCGACTCAAAATCGAAAACTTTTGTGTGCATTTTAAACTGGAAATATTAAACTACTATTATGATATTAATTTTTTACTAGTTTGTTCACTGTAACGGTTGTTTTATGGTTTCAAAACGAAATTCTCGTTTATACACCCTGATTTGGAAATATCTAATGAAATCTAAATACACATTTTGGCCAAAAAAATATAAATACTATTGTAAACTCCTCTATTTAGCCTAAAAATTCTATTTTACAGGGGTTGAAATAGTTTCACCTAATTATTTTTAAAAAAAGTTTTGTTAATTAGTAAAAGAAATGTTTATTGGTTAACTAGTAGTAACCAGCTTTAATTATTGGAAGTAATTAAACAAAATTTGAATTAAGCAAGCTAGAAGTTCGACAAACAAAATTGGGAATACGCACTATCCTTGTAAGAACATCAAATTTCAAGTATTTCGAGAAGTGGAAAGATCCTTTTGACTTTTTCTTTCTATAAATACAAACGTAACGTCAAGAATCTGAACAGTCTACATAATGGCACCGGGACCTGTAAACTTATCTCTTATCTCATTGGTCCTTAACTAAGCACGTGTCTTCACTTGATAGTCCTCGTTTTCAACTATTAAATTCGCATTCAAAAAATATAATTTCATTTAGTATTGAAAACAATTTCAATTTATGTAACAGGACTAAACTTGGAACAGCACAACAACTCAATCCCGACAATGACCGGCTCCATCAGTGCAATGGACGAGAAGAACAAGAATATCTTGCCGCAGCAACAACCAAACATGCCTCGTGAGCAAGACCAATACATGCCAATCGCAAACGTGATAAGGATCATGCGTAAAATCTTACCGCCACACGCCAAAATCTCTGACGACGCCAAAGAAACAATTCAGGAATGTGTCTCCGAGTACATCAGCTTCGTGACCGGTGAAGCTAACGAGCGTTGCCAACGTGAGCAACGCAAGACAATAACTGCTGAAGATATCCTTTGGGCAATGAGTAAGCTTGGATTCGATGATTACGTTGGACCACTCAACGTATTCATTAACCGGTACCGTGAGTTCGAGACCGATCGTGGGTGTTCACTTAGAGGTGAGTCCTCGTCATTTAAACCGGTCTATGGAGGAAGTGGTATGGCGTTTCATGGCCCACCTCCATCGGGTCCTTATGGTTACGGTATGTTGGATCAATCTATGGTTATGGGTGGTGGTCGGTACTACCACAACGGATCCAGTCAGGATGGATCCGTAGGTGGTGGTGGATCTTCATCTTCTATGAATGGAATGCCGGTTTTTGACCAGTATGGTCAGTACAAGTGAAGATGAAAATTTCTTTGATTTTCTGCAAGTCTATTCAAAACATGTTTTGGATAGATATTTATGTCTTATTAAACATATCTATTTGTTGCATCTTAAAAGAAAATATTTAATTTCAAACTTCAGTTTCAGTATTTGTGAAAATTAATTTACATACATGCAAATGTCAGTTCAATTTGGTTAAATCTATGCAAGCTTTGAGAAATGAGGTCACTATCACATCCTCAAGAATTAACCCTTTTCATATATACCAAAACTTTCATTTCCATGTGCAATATACACCAAATTCATAAAATGAGTTTATAAAGTTTCAAACATCCCAGCCTAGTGAAATTCATATGCACCGTAACCACGACCATACAATGGGAATTAATAAAGTGACAACTTCATCGGCATTCGGGTCTTTGAGCTGGGTTTTGATCAGTTCTTTCAGGACTGGGTCCTTTGGATCCAACTAAGTAATTGGAAAATTTTGGTTCATGTTGGTTTCTTTCGGATTTATGTCAGTTCTTTTCGAGTTCGGTTTTATAATTAGAGTACTTGTAAAATACCTATAATTTTGGGGTATGTAGCAGAACCACGTACTTAGGACCAAAAAAAACTCGAAGTAACCATGCAAAATTGACAAAATAATCAAAAATAAACATTAATAATTGAAATTAAACATTTTTAGACTATAAATTTTGCATTTAAAGTTTCATATTATTTCAAAATGTCACAAAATAATAATGAAGATTGCAAACAAAGAGACATTACAACTAACTATAAACTAAAGTGCAAAAATATAACATATGGAGTTATAGTTTTGGATATTCGAAATTTTATGTCGGATATAAACCTGTTCTTTTCAGGTCGGGTTCTATTCAGATCGGATTTTTTCAGTTTTGTTTTTTTAGGTAGATAAATTTTAGACCCTACAAAATACTTATAAATTTTCTTTTCGGTGTCGGGTTAGATATTTTCAGTTCAATTCTAGCCCAAATTTTTGGGTACAAGTAAAATGTCTATGCCTACTTCAAAGCCATTCCAAGGACACAACTGATATAAACAGGAAACTTGTTTTGATATAAGCAACAACATTGATGGAGTTTATAATGAGCTTGAATAAAGATTGCAAGATTAGCCTGTGACTATGTCGAAACCAATTACTATGCTAGGAAACTATTACACCATATGTAAGCCTCATATATATTCTTTAACCAAGGTTGTAAAGTTAACCATGGGTGGATAACCTCGTAAATTCCATTCCTCTTAACATACTAAATATTCTCATTTTTCCTTATATATTTATACTCCTTATTCTATAAGTTTGTTCTGGAGTTTAGAAATGGATAGTGATCATAACAATCGTCCAGCAGTTTCCACTAGGATGATAGCACTCATCATAGTGTTTACCACTCTCAGACCAAGTCTTATACCACCAGATATTCTCAATGTATCAGTTCCAAGACCAGGAATGACAGTAGATGATTTTTGAGTTATACAAGTAGCAACAAAGAGTTTATGGCTATTCAGCAATACAGTGTTTGCGTTGGCTCTAGCTGCAGCGTTAGTACAGGTTAGGAGACTTGCAGCTCAAGGGTCAAGTGAAGTTGGAGAAAGAGTCTCCTTCATGCTCTTGTTATGGCCGTCTTCTCTTCATGTCGTTCTCGATTAAATGTGTGATTGTTGTTTAAGCTTTGGCCTTCTCCGTTGCTTTCTACTTTCTCTCTCGTCGAAGAATTGTTTTTTCTTATAACTCTCTCAATATTAATTGGTGTCTTCATGGAAGAGACTATTGGATGAGATCATAAATCATACTTTTTCATTTTAACAAAGAGTGTCACTTTAACATTTTTGACAAAAATGATTGATATTCTTATTAATTACATATATTTAATCTATAATATTTGAGACAAAATAAATTCTTTATGAGATCAATGTATTTTGTTTTTAATATTAAAATTAAAGTAAATATAAATTATACAGAATTTATAAAATGACATTTTCTTGTGACAATTTTTTTTTTAAAACGACACTCTTTGTGAAATTGAGTATTTTATATGAGTTCATTAAAATCAAAATATTTCTCTTTTTTTTTTTTGTTCTGTCACTACACATGGACTAATCAGGATCTTGAAACAAGTTTGGACTTGAAGATGGCATCAAATGTAACAAAATCTTACTGCAACAAAGCTGTGAAAAAAAAAAAGATTTAGGACAAGGAATCTGTCTCTGGGTTGTTTGTCGTGTCCATAGGTTCGGATGATGTTGCATTTTGGGAGGCTTGGAGTAACTTCATTTGGTGTTCAGCGTGTTCCCTCTCGCACTGAGTTACGCCAATGATGATGTCGAGCATTGTTCCGGTTGTGCCGAAGAAAACGAGTGGACCTAGAGACTTGCGCTTGATGCCCACTGGGATTGCAACCAATGCGCCAAGGACTGAGAATACCCATGTCCCTAGTGCACTGCATCCAAAAAGAAAAAAAAACAACAAAAATTAAAACACTAACACCTAAGGATGTTTCAACTTCAAGAACAACAATGACACTGTGATATACAAGAATGTGCTCGATACACACAGCTGGATGTGGCTTGAGCATGGTGGTATGAACAAATAAAAAAACTAGAAACAACATCATAATCAAGAAACAAACACTGAAACTGTGTTCCTCTCTCTGATTCTAATGATAAGCAAACAATCAGTACTTTGATTTGATGATGTTAAGCATAAAGACTCACTTGGAAACAGTGCACTCCTCAAGGTGTTTCTCATTCCCCTGAGTTCCCATCTTTTGATCAGTAAACCGAGATTAATTGCTCCTTTCACCTGTTACATATCTTATAAGTCAAATAGACACACTCAAACGGACTGACGCACTTTGAAATATACTAATGCTACATTTTGATGTGGATCAATAAAGCCTTAATCTTGGTATCAAACAAGAGCGTTCAATGTCCATGAAACCAAGAAAGACAGATGCAATCTGCTGAGTGAATGCTCAACAGTCAACCCATGAACTTAATCATCAATAGAAAGTTGAGATCTTTAAAGAACCAAAAACAGCACTGAGACTGCACAATCAAGAAAATAATGTGTATAAGAAAGAGGAACTGGAGTGAAACTAAGCAAAATTGAGAGGGGTTATTGAACAAAGTTTCAAACTTTATGTATGTAGTTTCGATCAGCCATTAGAGCAGCGAAGCAAGTTGACAGAAAGGACGCTTATCATGAACCCTATGAACGATAAACATTCCAATTGATAGAAACAAATATTACCCAGACGAAAAAAGAGTGTTGATCCAGCAAAGTATGTACCTTTCTGGATTCGACTTTGAGAGAAACTCTGATCAAAATAAAAAGTCAAACTTTGAGGGGAATGGGAGGATGACTAACGACGAGTTGGGTCGGATAAGACCAGGGAGTAACTTAATCGGGTTGGATTAATTTGGTTAACCGGAAGGAATTAACCGAACCGGAATTTTGTTGCCTTTGCACTGCAGCATTGGGGATTTCAGCTCGGTTAAGTCCACTACGATTGTCTACTTGGGACATCTTCATTAACAATCTCTCACCTAAAATCTCTCACAATTTTTATTGATTTTAATCAAAAAAATTTTCAAAAACTTACAAAAATCATACAAAAATAATTTCAAATGGGAAATTCTGATATGAATCACTCAAGTTTTTTTTTTAATCTTTAATTAAATATTGATAAATTGTGTGAAAAAACTCAAGTTGGAAAACTATTGATAATGATGACTCTAATGAGATTTTAGCCAAATTTAGCTCTCTAACACACCATTATAAATTGAGAAACACTAGCAAAAACCGACTTAGTGATATAGCAATGCGTGATTTTTAGTCTTGTACGTTTTGAATCGCTTGGTTGTTTTTTGCAGCCGATCTCTTGGTTTAAGGATCTTTTATCTTAGGCTTAGAGTTGGAAGCATGTATGAGGAAATTGATATTATTTTTTTTTGAATGAAAAAAAGTGATATTATTTTAGTTATATATATTATAGATAAAATAATTTCACGAACTCATATTCTCGTTATCATCTTTACCATGTGTCCTTGAAAAAGACTTTTAAAAGTCCTTGAAAAAAGTTTATCATGTGTAAGTAATGAAACATTTTTGTGCGCCGATGCTCTTTTCCTCTTCCTCTATTTCATTGAAATATTTAACAAGACAAAAAATGAACTTTGGAAGTTCAATCTCTGACCATAACAATTCACAATACATAATAAATTTGCAACAAAAAAAACAATAAACTATGGCACACTTTACATGCCAGGCAAACTCCATATTGAAAATTAGTCATGTGATCGGCTTTCCACATACCGCTAAGAATTGTCCTTACCAACGCCGAAAGTTAAACTGAACGTGAATAAACAGAGTTTTGACTTTAGATCTCGTTGAAATAGTCATTGATTTAGATGAATATTCTGTGAATGTTGTTTAGCAATAAAGTAGTCATCATGTTATAAGTTCATGGGATCAAATAGAGATAATATCATGACAACTCTCTTATTGGCTTATAATTGCGACAATTATGAAAATAGTACTTCTTTTTTTCATTTTAAATGTCTTTTTAAATTTATGTATACAAATTAAGAAAACAGTTAATTTTTTATATTTTCAAAATAAAAATATTTTAACCCATAGATAACAAAAAAAATATTATTAATATTGATGGTAATATTATCATCTATATATCTAACGATATTTTAATCCATAGAAAATAAAAATAATATTATTAATAAGTTTTGCACTGAAATTTTAAAACGATGCTTATTTTAAAACAAAATTTTTATTACAACTAAACTGAAATGAAGGAAATATATTGTTGCGTTCTCTACGTCGTTTTATCTAACTATTAATAATTGTATTGATGGTAAAGTTTTATACTTCATTTAGCAAAGACCAGTTTATTCATTTATACACTTCCTAACCCCAAACGGCATGTTTGGTGAGTGAAAAATGGTTTTGTTCACATTAACTTAATCTGATCCAATCCCTCTCTCGTTTTTCTTCGCCATTAATACTTCTTTTGAAAAACAACAATTCTGTGTATATATAGTAAGTAGTAACTAATCGGTTTCAACATCTTGCTGGCAGATCACCCACCACATTTCTTACCAAAACTAAAATGAATTCAACGATGTTGTTGGATGTTGCTTGGTACTTGTTAGTACACATATATAAGTTGATAAATACACCATAGTATATGCATGGATAGTATCGTAGAACTGACATAATTGTGGTGACGTGGTGTATTATGTATGTTTTTTGAACTTAACTAGATGTAAATTTATCTCAACCGAAAGAAAAAAATTATCCGAAGACCGAATTTTTTTTTTAATTTCCACTCAATACTAACCATACTAATTTTGTTTTCAAGCATGTGATATAAGGTGATAGCCTCAAACCAAGTTTAAATCCAAAAAAAAAAAAGAAAAAAAAAAGAAATTTTGTAAATATATATAAAATTAAACCAAATCAAAACATAAACTCTACCGTTGGCGTTATGTGTGATTTATTAGGATTTTTGTTGTGTTTTAGATAAACTAGAGAAATTTCATCTAATCTGAGTAACAAAGTTTTTCCCACTTCAGACAAATTATTAATTAGGATATACAAATTTCCTGTATTTGAAAAAATCAAAATGAATCTTGAATATAATAATAAACTATATATGTGAGTAAAAATCAAACTCGAATATTATTGCATGCAATGGTAAAAACGGTTTTTTTAATCCATATGAAAGTGCTATGTTAGAGTACCCGTACAAACAATTTTTTCCCCCTAAATTTGGCAAAACCTCAAATTTAAAGTTTGATAATGTTACTCTTCAAAAGCAAAATTTTATAATGAACTTTAGAAGTTTTACAATGTACATTTTAGTTTTTATTATTGATTAAAGTTAGTTAAAACCCTACATCTTTTATAATATATATAAATTATACAACAAATATAGTTTATAATACTCTTTATGAATTTATTCAATTTGAACATGAAATAATAATACAATGAATACATTAACATCAAGGAATTTTGATTAACCCATATTTATATAAAAAACGTTTTGGAGATTTTAAAACTTTTTAAACCGAATATATTGAAATTTTTGTATTATTTTAATAATTTAACATTATATAAGATAGTTAACTATAAATTATATGTAAAGTTGTATGATATATGAAATAATAAGAATTAAAATGATAAAATAAAAACTTAATAATATTATTAAAAGAAACATAAATATAAAGATTTGAGATTTTACTGTTTAAAACTTTAAAAAATAAAACTCGCAAGATTGTTTTTGAAGCGTACATAATTTTATATTTAAAGTTACAAATTGTCTTGCTCATAGTTTGCTTCCAGGTAACCAACTCGATCTATCTACCTCTACCCTCTTAATCATTTTTTCTTTTGAAGAAATTTAAGTATAAAAATCACAACTATTACAGAAATCTTTTAAAATTAATCTAACATTCATTAAAAAAGTATTATTGCATGAAAAATGCAGATGTTGCCATGTTAAAATATTTAATTCATATATATGAAAATCCAATCCAGTTTTGAAATCCACCATAAAATGTGGACTAGTGAATAATTTATTTAAACTCCCAATTATGTATAAATCCAGTTTATTTGGTTTACTAACTGTATCCCAAATAATGAATAAAAAGTTTAAAATTTAAAACTCTATAAATATCTAAACATATATTTGAAGTTAAAATAACTCAAAAACGAAATCGATTCATGCAATGTTTCATTCTTTCCACTACATCACAATGGAACACTCTTTTTTTTTTTTGAACAACCACAAATGAATACTCAAATATTTCCTATGTTTCAATATAAGTGGATTTTAAGGTTTTTGCATATAAATTAAAAAAATGCATTCCCTCCGTTCCTGAAAATAAGATTTTCTAGACAATTCATGCATATTAAGAAAACAATAAATATTTCAATGAAACTTTTATTTATATTTATCATACACTTTCCAATAACTATGAACCAATGAAATTTAATCAATTCAAATGATTTCAATTAATGTATCTTAAAAATATCAAAAAATAACTTTAAAATATAGAAAATCTATCTTTATGAAACAATAATAAAATCTAAAAATTCCTATTTTCAGTACATTTTATGCAATTTATCTTGATAACATAAAAATATCATTAAATGAAACTAATTTAACCAATATGAAAAATGTACAACATTTTGTAATTGGTCATAAAATTCAAATGATATTAAATTCTACCTAGATGAGCGAGAACATCAATTATTTTGGAACAAAAAAAAATTCTTTAAACACCGTTAGAATGGTACGGAGGAAGTATTTAAATTCTAAACGTTTTTTTTTGTTTCTGAACGGCAAAAAATAATTTGACACGTTGAGTAGAAATAGACAGTCTAGAAAATATTAAAACTGCAAAGTTCTTCTTCTGGTGTCCATATCTCTTTATTCTTTTGGTACAATGAATTTAATACTGAAAAATATTAAAAAAAACTGCGGAAAAGTTAAATATATTTTGCAAATCAGTTTAATAAAAATAGAAAGAATTACTTAAGTTCATAAAAAGAAAAAGAAGAAAAAAGCTGAATTGGTATTTTATCTGTGACTGTGTGTGTGTAGCGGCACGTGCCAGCCTTGCAAATAGTAAAGCTAAAAAACCGCTCATGTCTGAATCCGTCCACCAATATATTCCCGTCACGACCGGGACTTTTCTCTTCCCCTCTCATCCAACGGCTATCTTTAATTTCTCTTCATAAATCAAACCACAGATCTTAATCTAACGGTCCATAATAAATATCAGTTTCATTCCTCTCCTTTAAAATAGTCTCAGACCCAGACCAGTTCAACTCTCCTGTCTCTCTCTCCCTCGCTTCGCCGTTAGATGTCTCCGGTACCGGAAAATTGTTAAACAAACAGAGCAAAAATCACTGTAATCTTTGTTTTCGTGTAGTTAAGGATCTTTATCTCTCTCGTTTCGGGTGACGCTTGTTACAGCGGTGATGCGGCGCTTAGTGTACTCTCGCCAGAGATGTTGCCGGAGAAATGGAGAACTTCGGTTGTGACACTTTCGTTGATCGAAGATTTTGTCTTTTTTTTCGTGTTGTATTGTTTTCGAAATCTTTAAAATGGAAGGACAGGCGAAGCTGACGAGGACACAGTCATCGTTGCTCCGGTCACCGTCGACGGTACGATCTTCTTTTCACAGCTTTAATCTAATCTCCGACGATGTCTCTCACCGGAAACAAGATCTAGAAGCCGGAGAGAAAGAAGAGAAGCAGAGGAGATACCCGCGTAAACCGTTGGGATCATCAAGTCCTCGAACCGGGTTAAACCGAATCAACCCGGGTCTAGCCTTCACGATGGTCTCTCTCTCTTTCCTCAGTCTCTCCTCTTTCTTCTTCTTCGTCGTCTTCTCCCAAACCGATGAGATTCTCACCTCCGAGAACCTCCTCCTAGCTTTGATCTTCGTCGCCGTCGCTCTCTTCCTCGCCTCCAAGAACATAGCAATTCTCAACAGAACCAAACTCGCAATCACCAAAGGCTTTCAGAGCAAGAACCGGTCAAAACCGGTTCAGTGGTACATCGGCGATACGGAAACCAAACCGGAGAAGAGAACCAAGCGGTTCGTTAAAGAAGGTGTTCAGTTCTACAGCAACGGAGACTTCTACGAAGGGGAGTTTCACAGAGGGAAGTGTAACGGGAGTGGTGTTTACTACTACTTCGTGAGAGGACGGTACGAAGGTGACTGGGTCGATGGGAGATACGATGGTCATGGGATTGAGAGCTGGGCTAGAGGAAGTAGATACAAAGGCCAGTATAGGCAAGGTCTTAGACACGGTTATGGAGTTTATAGATTCTATACCGGTGATTGTTACTCTGGTGAATGGTTAAATGGTCAAAGCCATGGGTTTGGTGTTCAGTCGTGTGCTGATGGGAGTTCTTATGTCGGAGAATCAAGATTTGGTGTCAAACATGGGCTTGGATCTTACCAATTCAGGTAAATAAATAAATAAATCATCAGGTTAAAATTTTTTTTACAATGCACAATCTTTATTTGTTTTGTGTTGTGTTGTAGAAATGGAGATTGGTATGCAGGAGAGTACTTTGGAGACAAGATCCATGGGTTTGGTGTGTATCGTTTTGCTAATGGTCATTGTTATGAAGGAGCGTGGCATGAAGGTCGTAAGCAAGGGTATGGTGCTTACTCGTTTAGAACCGGTGATGCTAAGTCCGGTGAATGGGATTCAGGGAATCTTGTAACGTTTCTACATCATACGAGCGAACCGGTACGTAGAGCGGTTCAGGCTGCTAGAGAAACGGCCAAGAAAGCGGCAGAGAATCGGGGACGAGTAGATGAACAAGTGAGTCGAGCTGTTGCTGGAGCTAATAAGGCTGCAACGGCTGCAAGAGTTGCTGCGGTCAAAGCGGTTCAGAATCAGATGGATGGTAAATTTTGTCAAAGTTGAAAAAAAAAAGAAAGTGTAAATTTTTGGTTTGTTGCCGGTTTAATCTGTAACCCTGATTGAAGCTAAAAGAATGTAAAGCTTGGTTCAGAGGTTTTTTAACAATGTAATTTTCGATCTTTCTTACTACTTCTGTAACAATTTGTACATAGGAGAAAATGGAAAAGCTTCTTTTTCTTTTTGTAAATCAAGTGCTTGATTGATGATGGAGCTCTTTTTCTATGTTTTTGATCGTATCTTTGGAAAGAAGTGATGTTAGATTGATACTATTATGATCTTGATCTAGATCACTGACATGACGATTTTTATATTTTTGTTTAGATATTACACAATTAGTGGCTATTTGTTGTTTACTCTGTTATTACACAAATGTTATATTATTTGGTTGCCCACGAAAATAAAATAAAAATTTGGGAGGGATGAATAAGAAGATTCTTGTTCGGCGATCAGCTTGCTATTTCCCAAAACATATCGACTAAACTAATGACCCAATGTCGTGATCCAGAAAACATCAATTGCATTGGTACCATACTACCATAACATATTTATGATCTCTGCGCCTAGTTTCCGACAATGCAATAATTCTATTTTAAACTACTCCTTTTCTAAAATAGTGTGTTATGTGAATTCTTAGTACTTTTTTTAGTTTAATCGTGATTGTAGAGTAAAATTTTCTTTCAGAAGAAGTATTTTTAAAATTTTAATAGAAAATTTATTAACAATATATTTTTTTTTATTTTTCTATTAATTGAAATATGGTTAGATGTATAGTAATGATATTTTTATTTTGAAAATATATAAAATTAAGTTTCATTAATCTGTGTACACAATTCTAAAAGGAAAACTAAAATAAACTAGATGAAGTATTTTCTATAACGTTGGCACTTGGCAGTTTACTTTTGCTCCAAATTTCGAGTTTGAATCAGTCTGCAAAAGTATACTTCCATACTTTAAAAATATGTTTAAGAACTTTATGTATCAACATATTGACTTTGCGATGCGGCGTCAATATCAATGATACTACTCATAAAGGCAAATTCGAAATCGGTTTCTTTTCGTTACTTTGAAATTTGAATTCCAGATGATAGCAATGTGTACTTAGTCATTTCATTATTGATATAGATAAGAATTTCAAACTACTTAATCAATCACAGAAATAGACAAGTTAAGTAATTACAAAAAGAAAAAGACTAGTTTGATTACGGCAAGTCGACAGTTGCAGATCCGATACCATCCATGTTTCGTCGCATAAAAGAAATGTGGAAGCAGCCATGTGTCCTTATCGATCATATATATTTGAGGATATGTTATCATATCCTTATATTTTCCCTTTCTTATATTTATATGAATTATACGCCACTGATCACATGGTTTCTTGCTGGATTGGTCTCCTTTGGACATCAGAGAGTCCAGGCAAAGTTTAGAATACAATAACATTTTAATTCGTAATTTAACTAAGAAATTTTTAATTTATCATGAATTTGATATCTTTTTAAAATTTATCTTTAAAAATTTATCTTTAAAAATTACAATTTTCATAGATACTTTAATTCTATGATGAAAAACTAAATTAACCCTCATGAATCATTTATAATTGTTTAAAAATATATTCGTAAAACATTTTTAGAAGTTATAAACCAAATCTCATTTTCAATAAATTCTAAACTCTAAACAATAATCTCTAAATTCTAAATTCAAATTTTATGGTATTTTGGTTGAAGTATTTTTAACAGATGGTATTCAAATTATGGAATTTCAAACAATTTTTAATTTAATAATTATCTACGATTGTTTTTCGTAATTAATAAACTGTAAACTGAATTATTCTGTTTAACCTTTGATTTGATATGTTGCAAAATTTTGATAGTTGATACTGGTTGATATTTACATCACTGATGATAAGCTGCTTTGTTTTCTTTAAATGTAGTTATAAATGAATGAAATATTCCACAAAAATATGATCAAACATTACATAATAGTTTACTCACGTTCTCTGAAAAAGGATAATTCACGTACATACAAACTTACAGATATGTCATAATGTCATACTCCCTTCATTTTTAATAGAATACGTTTCAAAATTATGCACATAAATAAAAAATATTAAATTTTTATATTTTCTAAATAAAAATATCATTTATTATTTACTTAACCATAATTAAACTAATAATAAAACAAAATTAATAATAAAATAGAATATATTATTTGAACTAAATCTTCGTCTCTGTTTCTAGAGTCATACATTTAGGGAGGTGTACTGAATCTGAAATTTGAATTGATTTATTTCTAATGAGTTTCTAAATGATTGTAAGAGAATGTGAAAATTTGGTGTATTTTTGTTAAACAATTTTAAAATTTTATCTAAAACCATGATATTTAGATTTTTGTTTTTATAACTAAGAAACTTCTCTCAAACACTCTAAAAACATTTAAAACACTCTAAAATTTTAAACTTAAATTTTGTTCAATAACACTGGATTTTAGAATGATTTATGAAATGACAAATTCAATAATAGTATATTCGTCATTTTAATACAAATCACTTAAAACTTCTAGTTGAATACACCCCTCTTAGTATACATCTATTCATTTAATTATCTTTGTTTCTTACAGCCCCCGCATGTAAATTTTCCTGACAGCATTTTGACTCAAATGTTTAGTTTCAAACTTGGAAGTCGCTGACCACTCCACATAAATAAATCATCCTGCTGATAATTGCTGGTCTATAGATTTCCCAATAAATAAATATCACTTTTCTTTCAAAATAAAATAAATTTAAAAAGAGTTTATATTTTGTTTCAATTGTTTATTTTAAGAACATTTGCCTAAAAACCTAATTTTTTGGTCAAATACAAAATAACTTTCATTTTTTTTTTAAATTTTCGATTGCCTTATTTATTTAAGAAGTTCAGATCATTCATGAAAATGTTATCATTTTTTTTTCTCTATAAAGATTGTTTACTCTATTATCTTCATCTTTCTGTCTTATTTACAATATTACCACTACAATCAATACACCAACCATCACAAACGACAATTTTAACCATCACATTATAAAATAAATAATTTAGATTAATTACAAAACTAATACGTACGTTGAAAAAAAACTGCATAGTACATCTACATATAAGCGTAGACATACAAAACAGTCTATTATCGCGACAAGATCTGAACGATAGTGGAATTGTTGTAAACAAAGAGACATGTTTAGGGTGTTTTTGTTTTTTTTTCTCATTTTCGAAAATAAAAAGAAACTAAATTATAATAGCAATTTTGTAAATATTTGAAAAAACTAAGAAAGGTATGGAAAATTTATGGCTAAATAATATTGACAAAAAAATAAGGTTATTTTTGTGTTTGACTTTATTTTTTGAATCATTTTTGAAAGACTTCCATTATTAATTATCATATATAGTTAAATCTTTTTAGATAATTATATAGTTTTTTATTTAAGAAAAAATAAGAGAATTTTTTTTTGTAGATTACTAATTGATTTAATAGTTATTTAATAAAATTTATATTATATGTTTAGATGGATCAATTTATTTTTATAGTAATTCTAAGAATGATTATTATTTTCATAAGTTGCACTGTTTCTCAAATAATATATAAGGAATAACATAATACCACGAGCCTAATTCCTCCATTAATTATTTGAGCATACCACACTATTCATTTATCTGGCATTAGTATAATACTAATCCACACTATTCGTTTTTGAACTTCTCATTATTTGAAATTCAAAATATGAGTTGACAAGTAAAACATCTCCAAATTAATCATAATGCTTTCAATGGTATTGAAATTCTCTTATTTATTTCTTTATTCACTTTTAAGCATTTATCTTTTCACTTTATCCTTTTAAGTAGGTTACTACAAACATGCAAGCAGACAACATAATTACAACATGCATTATTTAAAGATAAATAAACTCAAGTAGCCTTTTGAATATGATTTCCTAAAATTTGGAGTTTTCAATTTGCCGTTCTATTCCCTCCCAGTTACCGAATAGGTTGGCTCATCTTCCCAATAACATTTTAAAAAACTGCATCCTTGAGTTTAATTAGTTTAAATGAAAATATATTTTTTGGTGAAAATGCAGTTATTAATTATAGTTTTAATCACATTTGATTGCTAACTAGAGTTCAAAATTATTAGTACAAAACTGATGTTTTAAATTTTAAAACTTAACTCGTTTTATTGTTCGGCTAACAACACACATTAGATACTCCTTCCGTTTCTTAACATAAGTCGTTTTAGAACCATGCACATAGATTAAGAAAAATATTAATTTTTTATATTTTCTAAACAAAAACATCATTAATTAATTACATAACCACAAATCAACCAATGAAAAAATAGAAGATATACTATGATTGGTCATACTACATTAATTATTAATAAATTTTACATAGAAAACCAAAAACGTCATATAATTTGGAACAAAAAAATTCCTCTAAAACGACTTATATTAAAAAACGGAAGAATTAGTGATATTCATCAACTACATTGAGCAGTATAGTCATGTTTGTATTTGCTCGCAGCATCTAGACGTAACATCTCAAATACAACATCCAGCAGTTAGCCTATTATATCTAAATGTGTTTGTTTCTATAGTTTGTATTTGCATCTAAATATAATATTTAGACGCTAACTTGTTTTTATATCATAATACCATTTCAATAATATTGGTTAAAAAGACTAAAATAATTATTTTTTGTATATGAATAAATATGTTTAAATTATATTTGTAACACAATAACTATTATACATAAATATATTTTGGAAATTTCTGATTTTAAGGTTTTGGAAGGAAATCTGGTTTTACAATTTTTGATGGGAAATTTGATTTTACGATTTTGGCGAAAACATAATTTTTCAGTTTTGCTTGAAAATTTAACTTTACAGTTTTGACGGAAAATTTTATTTTTGCAGGAAACACAATTTTTCGATTTTAGAGGGAGAATCACTTTTAACGGGTTTGGCATAAAACTTCGATTGGGGTTTTAGGCGAGAAAAATCAATTTTTTGGTTTTAACGGAAAACCATGACTTTGTTTGTTTGGTGGAAAACATGATTACGTTTATGGTGGAAAACTGATTTTGCGGTTTTAGGGGGACAATACATTTTTGCAATTTTGATGGGAAAATTTGATTTTGCGGTTTTGGCAGAAAATCATGACTTTGTTTGTTTGGTGGAAAACATGATATTACGTTTATGGTGGAAAACTGATTTTGCGGTTTTAGGGGGACAATACATTTTTGCAATTTTGATGGGAAAATTCGATTTTGCGGTTTTGGCGAGATAACATGATTTTAAGGTTTGGTTGAAAACGCGTTTTGCAGTTTAGCGGTAAAACTGAATTTTGTGGTTTTGGTGGAAAAACATGATTTTGAGATCTTAGAGGGAAAATTCAATTTTGTATTTTTGTCGAGAAAACCTAATTTTACGACTTAGGCAGGAAGATATGATTTCGCAATTTAGCAGAAAACATGATTTTCCGGTGTTGGGAGGAAAGCATGATTTTTGGTTTTGGTGGGAAAGCATAAATTTGTGGGTTTGAAGACAAACATGATTTTGTGATTTTTGAAGGAAAATATATCTAATTTTAGAGTTTAAAAAATATCTAATAATAATTATTAGTGTAAACAAGTTATTTCTAAATTGCATTAAAGGATATTGAAGTCTTTTGGATTTTGAGATGCAAATGTTGCATCCAAACTCTTCATTTTCATATATATATATATATGTTTTCTAGATGTTTGGACTTTACATTCAGATGATGCATCTAGATATTGAGGCGAAAATGTTTAAACGAACAACATCTAAACATTTATATTCAGATGCAAAATCCAACCTAGATAATGAACATGGTCTAAGTAGTATATCAACATGGTTTAAGATCCCATCACTCACAGTAAGGAGATCGTTGAGATACGCCTTTAAAAATAGTTATGACAAAAAATCAAGGGACATAATTACGATATTCTTTTTTTTTTAAACTTTGATATAATTACGATATATTTGTAAAAGGAAATAGACAATGATTCTTTGCTACAAAGCCTCTTTTCTCCAATGTTCTAAAAATCTAAGCGTGTGTCTAAACGGAGCCTAAGAAGCATTGTCTAAGGAACAAATCGGTTATAGTCAAAACGATTTTTTTTAAAAAAATCGATTTAAACAGCTCAAATCAGTTCATACCATCCTAAATCAGTTAAAATCAGTATAAGGTGGTGTAATTTAATCTAAATTGGTGTAAATCGGTTGATAAAATAAAAATGTTACTGTAAGTCCACAAACTTGTCTGATTTTGTTTTTATATATATAATATTTATAATTCATCAAAATAAATTATAATTAAACTTAAAATTAAATATCTGATATAAATATATAATAAATAAAAAATATCTTGTCCTGAATCAAGTGTCTACCAACGTTTGGTGTTCATTACACTTTAGCACAAGCGACAGTTTTCTCTGGGATGTTTCAGCTCTTACGTTTTATCATCTCTATTTGTCTTCGATTGTCACTAGAGGCATGGTTTTCAGTTACCGAGTGTGTTCCGTCTTTCGGTTTTTTAAGGCGACATTTACCATTAGGCTTGACTTGGCCATGTTGTCTACAGTTCTTCAGTGTCCCTCAGTGATTATTTTTGCTTGAAGCAGCATATCCCAGTGCCACCACCTAGTCTTTTGATCAGTGTTGGTAGTGTTGCTTTTCTAATTATTTTGTGAAGGTTTTATAACTTATTTTGGACAGCGAACGATGGCCATCTCAAATCCGTTCCTTCTTGGTAAGTTTGGGGATTAATAGAGAGATGATGATGTGGCTGTAAGGAGAAAGTAGAGATTTTTTTCTGCTGCTCTAATTAACCAGAACCAGTTAGCGGTCATGGATGTCGGGTCAGGAGTTATGACGCAACTCGGCTGAGGATCCTTCTTCCGTGTTGGATCCTAGGAAGTGATCAACTTGTCTCTATATCAGTTAGAGTACAGTAAGGTATTTCTAGTCGTTTGGATTTTATTCGAATCATCAATGTATTCTAAAAGTTATGTCCATTTGGATGATTTATTAAAGAAAGAATAGGCTTCGGTAAAAGACAAAGCATATAACCTTCAACTTATATGCAAATTATACATAAATTACTATCGTTAGCTTTCTAGCAAACAATTCTTTGCTACGAAGTCTCTTTTCTCAATACAGAAGTGTTTGGCCTGCAAAGCTTGGCATCGCATGTTTGGTAGCTACTGATTTTTGAAAGCGACAAAAAAACAAAACAGTTCCTTTGTTTAAATTAATATGATACTAGTTTATTGAATTTTTTTTATTCAGTGGTTACAAAACAAATCTTATTCAATACGTCAAGGGATTGATAAGCCTGTCATCCGCCGCCAGATTTCAGAATCAGGATAAGTACAAGTAGAAAAAATCTGGTCGAGCAAAAGACACGAACCAATCCAACTTTTTGAAACAGTGTATAAAAAACCTAAGCCAGTCGACTATATTGACTTTCCTAGATTCTATATATTATCTTAAGAAAGACCATAATTATTCATTCTGTTGTAAGAAATTTTTGTTTGCTTATGTGTAGTTTTACTATTTGCTAGTACTTTTACCGGAATAATTTATTCTTAAACATTGTATATTTCATTGCTATTTGCTAGTAGTATTTTTACAAAAAGCCCTAACTGAACCCAGCTAATGTGCGAGTATTTTTGCTCCGTTTAATTCATAAGCCCATTTGCTTAAATATTGGGGAAAGATTTGATAGACCTACTTATAATTTGTTGGTATTTCAGATATTCATAATGTGGGTACAAATCTATAATGGGCTCTAGAAAAACCCACATGGGACAAGTCAACTTCAATGTTCAATCCAAGTAATGGAGTTTAGATGTCCCTTGGCAAAAAAATGGTATACAATCTACTAGTTTAGATTCCATGTTGAAGCGATATTAATCATATGAATGTCTTATCAAATCACTTTATGCTATTAAGTGTGCGTCACATCATCTATATATGACAACATCCATTTAACAATGTCATTGTATATTCTACTATATCTTCCATTTTTTATATTATTAAGATTTAAGACCAACATATAACTTTACTCACATCATCTATTCTTTATGCATATATTTGGTATTCGCATTGTTACGATTTCAACCTATGCCTAGTGCTCAAACTTAGATAGAAATATAATATCAAAACGTGTCTTTATTCACTCTTAAAAGAAACGTGTTTCTTCGTAATACAATAGAAATTACAAGATAAATAATCAAAGCAAAAGCACTCTCTCTTTCTTTCTAACAAAATCTAATCTCTATCTCTCTGGTTCATTCTCGTTCGAATGATCCTAAAACCTTGGCCACGACCTATATTTATAATACCATCACCATATCAATCTTTCTTATTCCCTATTGTCTTTCTAAAAGACATTAACCGACACCAAGAATAAAGAAAATAACTAATCATTTATTCTTTGTGCAGGACTTGAATCTGGACTGGAAGTTAGGCCTTGAAGAATTGGACCTATTTTTCTACAGTCTCCACCTTAGGCCCACATTAACATTCAATTTCCCTTATCGTCTTCCTCGGTTTCGTCGAGACATAACAAAACAACGCTGATTGCTTTGTCGTTCTCCAGCCATGGAGTGTCCATCTCTTCGTTGCCTTGCTATCATTCGTGAGATATAGCGTCTCAACAACCAGATCTCTCTATCTCCATAGCTAGAAGATCCCTATCGAGTTTCTCTTCCGGCAAGCCTCCGGTGACGCTTCCGCAACTGTTCGACACTCGACCACGAGCAGTACTGTATCAACGGACTGAGCTCCAAAACTTCCACCAGCTTCTCACTGTCTCCACCAAACCTATGTCTTCATGATTTTAATCCAATCCTCTGTTTTGACTGTTCAACCACTAATTCTGACTGCTCATCCATTGACTCCGGTGAGTTTCGCTCATCCATCAGACCAAATGTTTTATCTTAGATCACCTAAGCAAACAACCCTTGTTTGACCTTATGGTGAATTTAATCGATCATATCTCTTCTATGTCGTCTCGAAGACTCAGGTAGCTCGTACGCAGCTACTATCATCCTCTTGTCTTCTCAGCTACGGTTCTAACCAGTCGTTCCTCTTTCTTAGAACTAGCAGACGACCTCAAGAGCCACTGATGAATTTTTTTTTCATCTTTTCTCAGTGACTAGCAATGGACCTTTGATCTTCAACATCTTGGGCTCTAGGATACTCGAACGCAAATCAGATACGACCACACACTTCATGTCCACGCCAAAGATTACGACTCCTCGGTGTATTTATGCTTTCCTGTTGGTCAATAAGAAAGTTCCCTCCAAATACCTTGCCAAAGTTACTGCAGCTTCCTCAGTAAGTTCCTATTTGGCTTTCTTATTATGCTGATGTTGAGCTTTCGATGGTTTATAAATTTAGACCCTTTAAACCTTTCCAATTTCTTGATAGTGACTTCTTTAGTGTACCTATGCACTTCCTCATATACTTAGAACATATTCATCTCCTTTCAGCTTTTTGGTCAGGAACCATTCACTTCTTCAGCTGTTTAAGACGGCCTCCTTTTAAGCTATTCCTTTTGCTTCTTCAAACCATAGATACTCATCTCCCTTCAGCAACTGGAGCTGTTTAAGACGTTCTCTCCTGGTGATCTGTTTCTTCATATGCCAACCTAGATACTCATCTCCCTTCAGCATCTCTTGATGCTTAAGACGTTCTCTCAGGTGACTCTTCAACTTTAAATTACCTTTCATCCGATCACTTTAATACCTTTGAGTGATTTTCTTGTGTTTCAGCTGCTCCACCTTGAGCTAAAACCTCTGCCTCGCATCTATGCTCACAGGTAACTTTCTTTAAACTCCACCTTGAGTTTTCCATTATCAATATAACCCTGAAACTGACTTGTTTCTCCTCCTCTGTCTCTAAGCTTGAGACTGTTGATAATGGAGTTACCTGGAGCGTCTTTCTTCTTAGGCGATGTTTACGGAATCGCAGTGAACCTGAAACTCCTTTCCAGGTACTGCTTTCCATCGTAAACCATCTTGATTATTGTTATGGATCTTAGATAGTATTTCATCTCCTTTAACCCTATCTCCGAAGATACTATTCTCCAATATTTTTGAAACTTTTCCCCTAGCTTTAGTCTCAAGCTCCACATCCACTTTTTTTTCAAAGCCTTCTTCCAGTACTTCTGATCTTTCCTTTCCTTATTCTCGTCATCGGTTTTAGGTTCTTCTTTCGTATGAAGCTTTTCAGGTGAAGCCAAAACATGTGCTAAGTGATCACCATCATTATGCCTTGCTTCTCTTGAAAACAAAAAATCATCTCTTGAAGATTCTGTTGTCTGAGATTCTTCACTGCTCGCTTTAGACTCAATTTCTTCTGTTTTTACTGTCAAGAAAGAGTCTCCACCTTGAGCAGATGAGTCTTTTGTTTTAAAACCATATAGAGTAGGTTCCTGAATCAGACTTGTAGCAAACGTCACCTTCTTTGATGACTTCTTTCTGATTTCTCTCTCCACTCTAGGCATGATCTTCTTGCTCTTAGCAATTGTGCCTTGTAGATAATAAACTCCATCGCGATATTTTCATGTTATCACCTTCTTCTTATCTTTGTAGAAGTGCACCATGAAATTGCTTCCTTTATACTTGCAACCTGATTTTTCTAGAATCCCATAGGAAATTAAATTTCTACTCACCTTTGGTATGTATCTAACTCATGTGAGTATCACTTCAGAGTCATCTGAATTCTGAATCTTTATTTTTTTCAATTCCTTTGATGTCACATTGAGTGTTATTAGCCATTAATACTGGACCACCATCGAACTTCTTGAAATCAAACATAATGTCCCTGTTTTATGTACTATGATAAGAACATCCAGAATCCATGATCCATTCTTGCTTAATGTATTCCACACTAGCTGTTAACACTAACGGTTGCTTCGGCTCCATCACAATGTTTGCAGACTCTCTATGTCTCCTTTCAGGACATTCTCTTTTCCAATGTCCTTCTTCTCCACAGATAAAACAACTTATTTTGTTTTTATCGAACCTTTGCCTTGACTTAGATCTGCCTCTCACGTTAGATTTTTCTCTCCATGGATTTGATTTTCCTTCATAACCCTTTTTCTCTTATCTGCCACGTACAAACCTCATGCATCAGACTTGGATTTATTCAGCAATCTCCTCTCTTTTAACTTCACTTTCTTGGAGTATGCTGAATTAATCACATCGTTCATTGTAAGTTTCTTTTGCCATTCCGTACTTGAGCGTGTTAACTAGTGAATCAAATTGCTGTGGCAAGCTAGATAGAACTTGAATTGCCTGGTCTTCATAGCTGATATTGACGTTAAGACTTGCAAGATCTGAAACTAGCTTGAGAAAAATATCTAGGTTTTCCTCGATGCTCTTGTGATCATCCATCTTGAAGCTTGCAAACCTCTGCTTCATGTATATCCTATTAAGAAGTGTCTTCGTTTGGTTATCTCTTTCCAAAGCTTTCCAAAACTCCTAACGCAGTTGTTTCCTTCATCGCCTTACGCATAACCAAATTTCCTAGGCTCATGCATATTAAATTCTTTGCCTTCTTGTCCTTCAAAGGATCCACTTTGACATCTGGTAGATCTTCGTCTTTCTCCTTGCCTGTTTCTGAAGGCGTAACTGAAACTTCTTGAATCATAGAATCTAACCCTAGAAGCTCCAACTGCATTAGCATCTTATACTTCCATGACCCGAAATCACCTTTTCCATCAAACCTCTCTGTCTCAAAATTTCCAATATCGATTCCATATCTCCTCCTAGCACTCGCGATTAAACCTGGCTCTGATATCACTTGTTAGAATTTCAACCTATGCCTAGTGCTCAAACTTAGATAGAATTCAAATATCAAAACCTGTCTTTATTCACTCTTAAAAGAAACGTGTTTCCTCAGAATACAATAGAGATTACAAGATAAATAATCAAAGTAGAAGCACTCTCTCTTTCTTTCTAACGAAACCTAATCTCTATCTCTCTTGTTCATTCTCGTTCGGATGATCTTAAAACCTTGACCACGACCTCTATTTATAACACCATCACCATATCACTCTTTCCTATTCCCTATTGTCTTTCCGAAAGACATTAACCAACACCAAGAATAAAGAAAATAACTAATCATTTGTTTTTTGTGCAGGACTTGAAACTGGGCTGGAAGTTGGGCCTTGAAGAATTGGGCCTATCTTTCTACACGTATAATCTAGATTCATGGAATATGATCGGAACAACATCAACCCAACCCACAAAATAATATTGAAATCCTATACGCAAACTCAATCCTCAAAGTTACTAAGGATCATAACTCGTTGTCGATCTTATAAGTCGCGATCAGTTATTCTTAGAATATAATGTATCATTTCGTAGCTAAAACCAAAATAAGGTAAAAATTCTTAATATATATTAGACTTCCAATCAATTTCGTTGCCATGATTTATTTCAATTTGAACTTTGAATCAGTGAATGATTATAGTGAATCATATAAATAACTATATTTGAAATATATATATCGCTTTACTTAGATTATGTCGTACTTCAGTGGGATACTCTTCCAGTTTCCCGAAAGAGGAAGAAGAATAAAACGAGAAATATTACTAAAACCTTTTCTTATATTTTTATATATATATATAATACTCCCTCTATTTTTATTTATGTGACGTTTTGGAAGATTAATTTTGTATCAAAATACTTGACGCTTTCCAAAATTCCATGCAAAATATAATGACTTTAAACTTTATATATTCTTACATCTTCAACATATTAAACGATACATTGCACACTAAAACAATCAATGAAAAGGATATAATAGACATTACAGCAACTGCCTTAATTTGTGTGAAGTTTTCTAAAACGTCACATAAAATAAAACAGAAGGAATAGTTTTTTTGGAGATAAATATATTGAAAATAGTACCAAGTTTTAAAGATACATGAACTTTGTCCCCAAGCAATGTGTGCATTATTTGGCATACCAAAAATTTCCGCGGCACATGAAACAGTAAGATTCCTCTGAATCCAGTACTATACATGGTAGTATTTTACCAAACAACTAATGAATTAGGAAGAGACATCGATTGGGAAAAAAATTGCTCATATTAAACTAGCAATTAATTTCTATACAATGATCTTAAGAACTTTACCATTATCAGTTATGTCTTGTAACTAATGATTATTAATTGTATAACATTATTAGGTTTATTACTTACCAAATAATAAATTCGAAAAAATAGTGTTTCAAAAAAAAAAAATTCAAAGGGAAGGTAATGTGCTGGATCGCAAAACCATTATATTTTAGTCACTACTCCGCACATATGACATACATACAGTGATCCAGTTGGAAAATAAAACATAATCATACATATATTGAATATCAAATTTATTTCAGAAACGTACAGCAAACAACAAAACAATTGCGATACAATTCTAATAGTAACAAAAATGTATAAATATATAAATATTTATAAAAATGTCATTATTAGCTGCATTACTATTAATTACGTGCGGTTCGGTTTTTACTATACCATTTGAAACCTATGTATCTTTACAATATACCATTTGATAAAAAAAATACTATATCTTTACAATACAACGCAACACTAATTTTTATTATTTTAATAAAATTGATTTAGAAGGAAAAGCCACATGGAAAGGTACAAAGAAGTGACAAAAGGCCTCTTCTTCGTGTGATCTTCCTAGGCACCTGCTAAATCACAGCGTATTGAAAATTTTAAATATACAGTCTAAAATAAAATCTCCAATTATGTTACAGCCAGGTATCATATCGGTCGTAAATTATTTTCAAGCAACAAACAACTTGAAAAGTATAATTAGGTAAACTAACTATATAAAAGAATTTCAAAATGATAAAAATATTGGAAGAATGTATTCTGGACCGTCGGATCAACTAAAATTCCAAAGAGGAATATCAGCAGCTTCGTAGAAGTACTCCTCGACCATATTCATCGTCGAGTTCTGTTGAGGATTGTAATCAAACGGAGCACCATCATCGAAGAAGAACATCCCATTATGTTCACCATCAAACCATGATGATAATGGATCCATCAAAGACACATGACTGTCCACGAAAGACCCTATCAAAGATTGCATCACATCGTCATCATTACCATTGTGATGCTGATCATGATCGGACGGTGACAAGGCGGCTGATGAAGAACAAGGGGCAAAAAGGTCAAATGAGTTGTTGGCAGCTTGAGCGGCAATTCTTTGGATGGATTTGGGGGATAAAACGGTCTTTTCGTCTAATAGAAAACGAGAAGAAGAGGGGAAGTTGAGAATGGCTTGAGGGCCTTTGAGACACAAGAGTGCAACATCGTAAGCCCTCGCTGCTGCTTCAGCTGTTGAGTAAGAACCTAGCCAAATCCTTGTCTTTTGGTTTGGTGCCCTAATCTCAGACACCCATGATCCCCAACTCCTCATCCTCACTCCTTTGTACTTCTTAATCTTATTCTTCTTGTTCTTGCTCTTATACAAAGATGAAGATGAAGATGCAGAATGAGATGGTGAAGTCAAAGACATGTCCTTCTTGGTGCTGGTTTGGATCTTAGGTTCTTGTTTCACCATGGTGTAGTGTTGTTGCCGTAGGCTACTTCGACTGGTTGGACAACGATGTATAGATCAAGTGATGAAGATATTGTCTTAAGTTTTGTGTTGTTATGTATAGATATTTTTGGATGAGAGTTAATGAGGTGAGGATATTATATAGAGAGATGGTATGGGAGACGAAGACATAAATCTATTATTTATAGACATAATCTAAAAATGGAGTCAAATGTAATATGGTACGGTTTCATGCATATGAATGTGACATTGTGGTGCATGACAGGTATTTTTCTTTTGATAGAAAATTGTTAAATGTAGCACTTTTCTTTTTACCATAGCAAATTGTCCATTAACATTAATACAATCTTGTTCATTTCTCATTTTAAAAATAAAATGAAATTATATTTTTGGGATCTGATTATTAATTCGAATTTGGATTCATTATGTGATGCATGTTAAGGCTTCGCACCAGGGTTTTCACAATGAACCTGAATATGGCCTTCTTTTAACCTTTTGCTAGTTCTGCATCTTCTTATTAAAATTTCAAATGTTAATTTAGAATATATATTTTCTATAAATATAACAATCAGTTATATACCATCACGTAGACATTTGTCAATTGGTTATATACCAAAGATACCGATTTGTATTGTTACCGTCGGCGTCAGGATTGATATTTGTTAACAAGATAAATTACCTATTTAGAGTCAATATTGCTTAGGAGCGTATATAATTAAGAGCCGTACGGAAGCTACTTGATGAGCAAAACGAGAGGTGGTTCTGAGATACAATGTGTTTCTTTAATACTATTGACTAATCACTGTCAGGAGATTACACATTACAGCTACGTTTTAACGCGTTAAGTCATCTGCGATCTTTCGAAGAAAGAGACCCCACTTGGTCTATGTTTTATTCTCTACCGATTCAACAACTGGACTTAATCTTTAGGTATTCTCCCTAGTTACCATCTCACGTTTGTTTTATTGAAAAACTGGCGGTAAAATCTCCCAGTGTGCACATAAATGTTATTTCTTGCAATATTTTTCTTCCATATTATATTATTAATTTCACTTAATTAATTTACTTAATGATACGACCCTGCCCAAGCTTTTGATGATTTGGTTCAGATCCTTCTAAGACCAGATAATAAGACTAAAAGTTATACGTCCGACGTCCACGGATTACCCTCTAAAGTTGATGAAGGAAAGATAATCTTGACCGGGTGGCCAAGTGATTGATGTGTAGGATACACAAAAGGTTGCTGAAGGCCCTAAATGATGATTGTCTCTTTAACCTGTGAGTATAACTTTACAAGTGGTTAAGAGGATTTGTCTGGGAGATCTCTCTCTTTTTCAAACTTTTCTTTTAACTAAAATGATTGTGGTTTAGGCTCTTTTTCAAACGTCACAATGTTCAAAAAAAAACAAACAAGATATTCAATAAGTTTAAAGAAGATAATTTTTATTAAAAAGGTTCTAGTAAAAGAAATTATCCTTACCATCAAAGTCCAAAGTGGGGATGGTTTTAAGTCTGCCCGACAACTTGTTATTGAATTTAACATTTTTACTATCATGGCTTGGGACTTTGTGATAACTTACGCGTAAACAATAGATTACATTTGGTAATATTTTTAAACCATAAAATGATAAGAAATGAAAAGGAGGAGCCAAAACAGCGGAGAGTGTGAGAGAAGGTGATGATGCTACTGATGAAAGATTACAGCTCTGAATCCAAACCGCGTTGTCTATCGTCACAATCTTTTTTTATTTTATTTTGGGTGTCAATGTTAACATCTATCGTCAAATTCACTCGTGATTATATTTCTTATAACCAAAAAATGATAATATGTTTTAAATTCATTTTTTCAACAATTTTAAAGTTGTAATACTACATTTATAAGTACCTATCAAAAATTTCTCTGCATTGAAAATGTAGTTTTTCTTTTTGTTTTCCCCACAACTTGTGTTACAGTATAAACAAAGAGCATAGACATTTGTATTTGACTTGTTTTCTTTACGGGAAAAAGCTAACCTCGATTTAATTCGTTTTCTCTAGGAATTCCAAACTGGATTAGCATTATCTATGTTTCTGACTAGGTTTCTGTCCTATTTTCTTTTGTAGGTATTCATACGAACAGAAACTATGCGAATATAACTTAATATACGCTTGATATAAACACTTTGAAAAAGAGGAAAACAATAATAAATCATGTATGTAACTTTAAATGCACATGACTGTAAGTAGGAAAAGATGGGAGATGACATGTTTCTATGTGGACAGCCCTGGCTTTCTCACAACGCTTACGACTAATCATGGGATGGTAATTTTGTTGTCTTATTCTTGAGATTTCAGGCTTTGGTCTTACGTAAAACTCTCCAAAATCTCAGAGAGAAGAATATAGGGATGTTTTTGTCAGCTTTTCAGCAAAAGTATGCGTTTGCACGAAGAGAAAGAAGCATCTGGATCGTGGCTTCTTTCAATTCCACTTTCGAGTTATAATGCTTGAGTTGTCATGTCTGACAAGTACATTTGTGTGGAATTTCAGGATTAAATAAGAAACTAGAAGCTTGTCAATATACTAATTCTTGAATCCATGTTTATTTCTCATAATCGTCCCATCACTAAGAAACAATCTATATATCAACCATTTTGGTAGAAGACAAACTTAGAAAATATGTAAGATTTCTCACAATTAAACAAGACACGATATGTTAAATTATATGATTTCAGAGTGGAGTATGTTAATGAAAATGTTAAGAAAAAACATTGTTTAAGTTATAAGTCTGTTTAGAAAACAAATGATATCTTACTTCAGGATTGCTTTCCAAATATATTTTCATATCAAAATATAAAATTCAATTTTAAAAGAAAAAAAAAAGTGAAAATGAAACAAGTGACATATATCCTTAGATTATATGATACATATGGAGTAGCAAAGAACGATAAAATTTTCAATGGAAAAAGATCGCTGGTTTACAATTTCCACAAAATCACAAACCAAAAAAAAAAGAGGGAGAAGAAGTGGATTTGTCCGAGCATGAAGATCCTCGTGTTACCCATTCGCTCCCGACTCATCAGATCTCTTAGGTTGGCAGGGTCGGATTTGAAATTTTGGGGACCTGAAACATTTTTTAAGGTTTTAGTAAAAGTTTTTTTTTTCAAAATTTGAGAGCTTATACCTATACAAAAAATCTATAAAAATTTTGGAGGCCGATGCTAATGTTTCACTTGCCTATGCTCCGGCCCTGTAGATTAGTCATGGTCAGTCAGTAGATTTTGATTGGTGTCTAAAAGACAACATAGAAGGTGATATGTTTGTTTTACTGGATGTCAGAGAAGCCTATCAGTATTACACGTATAGACTTGTCCTTTGGATTATAACATGTTTAGTTTTCAAATGTTTTATCTAAGTTAAATTTCGCAAAGTTGAAATGTATTGTATCGATTTCCTTGATGAAAAGATAAAAAGAGGCGAATACAAAGCTAGTTGTTTTCTTATATAAATCGTAACTAATCGTTTGAAATAGATACTTCAGAAAGTCGTAATAACGACCAAACATCGGTGACAAAAATGGTATCTTGATGAGTGGAAAATACTGATATACTGTATAAATTAACTGGCACCGTTATGACTGCTGACTGCAAGGACTTTACGAGATCAATACGATACAATCTCAACCTCAACCTCAATAAGTTTATAAATATTTTATTTGGAATTTATGATGTTATACATATACAGCATGTCAAGGAAACTTCAAGGAAGACGCAGAGATCTACGTTAAAGGTTTTTCTTATTAGTATTTTTTTTTTCATGTTGAAACACTTTGATTGAAACATAGATGGATACAAAGCCGGCAAGGATACCAGAAACTGAGCCGGAGGAAAGAAGTTTCCCCGGAGTCTAAGCCCTATTACACAGAGGGAAATAAGAGAGAACAACATCTCAACCTAACTCACAAAGAAACAGAGCAACATCATAGTATCAAGAGTTCACCACAAGAAATACTTCCACAGTTCTCCAAGCATATCAAGATACAAACTAAACAAAGACCTCCCATAAAAATAAGCCCAAACATAATACGCAGAGAAACCTTATGTTTTTGAAACCGGCGAGAGTAAACGACCTTCAGTACGAAAACTCAATCGAACCAGAACTGGCGAAGAACTGCAATCAAGCTACCACCACTCACCAAAACGAAAAGCAATGTTTGAAAGAGACCACGATTCTCATAATAAATGACAGGGAGTGCCAATATCTACACCGGACCAACCCGAAACGCACGAAGGCGAGAAGGATGAGATCGAAACCGGAGCAAATAGAACAACAAGCGAGGATCAGTGAAATCGTTTCATCAGAGAAGAAACCTCAAAGCCACAGAAAGCTCCATCTCCACTCGTCCCAAGACCAGAAAGTGAAGCCGGAAAACAGAGGCCCCAACCACCAGAGAGGAAGACCACAAAAGCCAGTGCTCTATCATCGTCGAAAAACCCAATCTTGGCCACCAGAGATCAGATAAATACCCACGCCCCTCAAGCGCTTCCACTGGGGTATTCACCTATCTACACACCAAGGCTAAAAATAAGAGCAGGTGAAGCATAGAAGCTCTTCCGAGGCTTTCCTCCCCCAGATCTGGACCACCGCTAAAGGATCGAGACAAACCACAGGTAGCTCGCATACGACCCATCGATACTTTACATACCACACCGAAAAACGAGAGATGAGACCAAAAGACCAAAAAAACAAACTAAGAGGCACAACACCGAAGCTCGAAAGCCATCACACGCTGGCCGAACACAGGCGGCGCTAGGGTTTTCTCTAGAGAGAAGGGAGAGCGAGGAGAGAAAGAAAAAAAGGATGACTTGTCAAAAGTTAGTATTAGATATGTATTTATAATGGATCTAATTCAATAGACTAGTTTCAACCACCAAGTCCTTTTTATGTATGGCTACATCTATGATGTAGTGAGTTTTAATAAAGTTGAAACTGATGTGGGGCTACAAAACAGGATAGACCACATACATATGTTTTATATACATAAATAACTTATACATATCTGCTTTCCCTAGCAAAACTAAGTGTTAAATTGTGTAGTTAGTTTGTTGACCAAAAAAAAAAATTGTAGTATGTTTAAAGATCGTATTAATAAAGCATAAGATAATTGGGATGGCATTGGAAGCCCATTTACGAATTTTATGAGTCCACTAAATAGTCGCAGGTTCATTTTAAAATTGTAATTTGTGTTGATTAGTAGGCAGGCCCAATCATTGAAAAATCATCTTAAGAAGTATATTTCCAACTGCTTCTTTAGGTCCATGTTTGCAATTTGAAAAATCAGATATCCTATTCAAAAACTAATTATGAACCTGGTTAACCAAAAATGGTTACTATATTAGTGGTAAATTAAGTGGAGATATCTTATTAAAAAAACGAATTTCTTTCTGTATATATGAAAATTCGTTTTTATGAAATAATTTACCTCAGTAATGCTTACTGTACAAATAGTAAACCCAACCACTTGTTGAATTTCTGTTGGCTTTACCATTACTCACCTTACCATCACAACAATTGTTTATCATCTCTGTAATATTATTTGAGAATGTACTTCCCATGTCTACTACTAACTCACGGGTTGTTTCATATCGATACCCTTAATGAATTATAAATATTATATTTAAATACTATTACTGAATTTTTATTTAGTTTCCTTTATAAAATTTTCCAAATAACATATATAATAAAAAGGAAACGTTTATAAAGTTAAAAACGAATTTAAAAACGAAATTATATGTATAAATAATAAGATTTCATTAAAAAGGAAAGTTCACAAAATAGTAATATTCTATTTTAAAAAAAAAATTGATAACATAAAATATACTAATAAAATACTTTCTTTATAATTATATTTTCACAGATAATCTTGACATTATAAAAAGAAATAATATTTCTTATAAAACAAAATTTTAAACAGTACAACAATATATTTTCAAAGTAATAGAAATATTTTTTATATATCTATCTATTATTTTAGATGATTACATAAAATAATTAAGTAACATAAACTGATATATGTTTAGTTGACTAAGAATAGTTTATAATTAGTATTATTGAAATGTTTTTTTTCTTATATTTAGTTGATTGTAATATCTTTCATTTACAGCAAAAAAATATAATTTAATAAATATTCATAAAATTATTAAGAAATTATAAAAATATTTTAATTATTGTAAATATTGATATGTCTTCATGAGCTTCCAAAAAAATATCAGTTACTTATGTATGTAACTTTCTATAGATCATCGCTTTATTTTCTAATATCTTTAAAAAAATAACATTTAATTTGATATATATTATGAAATTACATGCACATTTAATGATAAATAAAATTAATTTGACTCGACTTAATTATAATAAAAATAATTATACTTCCATTTGAATTTAAAAGAATATATGTAACTCAATACTCATAATATGAGTGACTCGACTAATCCAACTTAGATCTAAAATCATAGATTTAACTATAATAAGAAAATATAATTTTGTAATAATAATAATTTATTTTATAAACATAAATTATAGGAAGACTCAAAACATATAAACAAATGAAAATAAAATATTAACCAATTGTTACAATTTAGTTCTTTTGTAAAATTTATATATATGCATGAGACTTCAGAATAATATCATTATACTAATTTACGTAATTTAGAATCAAACATTTTAGTTTATTTTTTATTTCATTATAAGCACAATATATCTTAAGTTATACATAATCTTCCTAATATATATTTACATATGTAAGAAAACAACCAACCTAAATGCAAATAAGAAAATTAATCAAAATTTTAATAGATTTAGAATAAAAAATATTATAGTTGAATTCAGAGAAATAGATTCAATCCAATATACCCAAATGTAAATCGACTAAATCTAATCTAACATATCTAAAATCATATATCTAATTAAAGTATATAATATTATTAATATATATTTTGCATAAAAATTATAAATTAATTTAAAATCAAAATTACATAGCAATAAATTATTGTAATTTATATTTACTTTATAAATATTTATACTGTGTATGAGCACGGGAAAATCACCTAGTTTAATGGTGTTGTAGAATCAATCCTTCACTCCATAAACTATAAACACTTTTATGGTGAATAAATGTTAAGTCTGCTCTGAAAACTGCTCATTCATTCAGAAGGTGAGAATCAAACTATGACGCGCCACTTCCCTTGAAAAGATACGACACGTCGACATTACTTTGTTCTTGATTGGCTGAGCTTACGTTAAAGCGAGTCACCAAAACATTTTCCACTCGCTCCGTCTACCACGCGCGCACGTGTGGAATCTCTCTGTCTTTGGCTTTGGAGGACCTGAGGTAAGAAAAGAAAAGACCGTCATAGCTCTTTGGTGGCGATTACAGGTATCGTTACTCTAGGTGAAGATATCATTGATTGATGGTGTCTTGAGTTTACGTTCCTGATGGGAACAATCTTCATCACCAATACAATGTAACACATGGTCAGTTTGCTTTCACCACTCAAGAAACCGGCAACTACTTGGCTTTTTTTCTGGGTTGATTCCAGTCACCCGAAACCTAATCTTATTATACTATAAAATATGGGTATTAGTCTCTTTTTTACCTCCTATAATTTGATTCTACTTCAAGAGATGTGAGAAAACAAATAAATTTGGAACAAAAACGTAGTGATGAAGAGCGATGTGTTGGATACAGGGAAGGCGAGATGTGAGAAGTATGAAGCAAACAACGCAAGAGTGGCTTGGTTCAGTTTAATGTCACTCGGAGTTTGCCTTTCCGTTGCGGGGGAACAGATACGGTACCGGAAGCAATATTTCCACCAAGAATCAACTTTTAAACACTCGGCTTCAATGAAAATTACTATAGTAGCATCACCGATTCCCACCTTAAACAAAGGGATAAGCTCAAGCTTGTAGAGTCAGTTGGTTAAAATCGAAGAAGATCGCCTTTTTGTTTATATTATATCGATAGTTAGAGATCTTTGAGTTTGTGCATAGATCACTTTGTGTTTTGATTGATCTGTGTTGGAATAGAAAAATATAGTTATGTGACAATGTACCAAGCAGTTAAGGTCCTAACATGAATGTTTACAAGTTCAGGATTATCATCATGGATTGGTGCTAATATATCAAAGATTAAAATAGAACAAAATTGGATGACGTATGCTTGCAATATGCAAAGAAGACAGTCAGATTATCATGTAGACAAGGTAATTGCATGTGTTATGTCATTTTCTTTCATGTGTGGGAACAGCATAAGATCGAATCAAATAATATTTATGTTTATTAATAATGGAAAAAACCAAAACCATTACCAATTTGGTTAGGTCATCTAAGAACTCACCAGTAGATTATAGACAACACTTAAAAATAAACGTTTATAAATGAATTTTCAAATACCTCATCGAGGAAAAATATGTATATTCCTATCCCTCTTCTTTTCGTCTCGAATATTTAACTGTTGTTTTGATGATATCATCATCTTGCTTACTCATATATACAATGGTCTCTCTTTAAATAACAAAATATTAAGTTTATGCCATGAGAAATAATAGAGTCTCGAATGTATAATATTATAATTGTGAAAAAATAAGAGGTGTAATCCATTAGCCCAAGTTATGGAAGATGGAGTCCAAGCATGAATCCAACTCTAAAAGTCCTTTTCACTTTCGCCTAATCTCTTTCTTTCGTACGTCATTGTACGAACCTCACGCTTATCATTTCCATATTAATCACTCCCAATACATATACATATATGTTTAGCATTTCACTTATCTCTCTAATCTCTTCTAGTACAGATATGCCTCATCTAATTCATCTGATAACGACAACCATTAAATCCATCCTGATTTCGTCAAGTTGTATTTGCCAAAAAAATATACAAGTCTACAACCTGCCAGTCCTCATGGTGATTTTTAGTGCGAAACTAAACTTGACTAAATTTGAAATACCAAAGCAATACATTTATATTTATATAAAGATAAATGCTTGGCAGCTCGAATTTTCAAATGTGGTACTAAAACCGTAGAAATGTATCGAAGTACACAATACATTAGTTACTTGATCATTATGATTACGTGATTCCACACCCAATGAGAAAAGCAAAACAAGACAAAAATCCCCCATTGGCTGGTAATGGGTTTCACTGCTGTTTGTGACGCAAACTCACAAAGTGTATGTATTAATATCTATAAATATGCAGAGTATAACGGACCACACTACTAGGAAAGTAGTTTATTCTCGATAACTATCGTTTGCATATTGTCATATCAAGTCAAACCCCTGCACAACTGACCTTATAATATACATTTGGTCTTTCATGCAAACAAATTTTTAGCTAGTTTTGGTATATATGTTCTAACCGTAAATATTGTGAAAAAAGAATTTTGTTTCCGTAGAGGTTAACAAAAATCGAATATTTTTAGATATATTGATACAACATCTTTACGAGCTAATACCAAAACTAATGTGATGAGACTTTTGGTGTGAACGATTAGTGGGAATTGAAATGGTACATCTTTATGTTAACTCCTGATACGGTAAGACATACAAAATCAATCTTTAGAATTATTGACAAAATAGTGCTCGTCGATGCCCGTATAATATATTTAGGAGTGATAATAAGTCGCATCAAACGATAGGTAACATATGTTCGAATAAAATTCGTCGACTGAGAGGGAACATAACAAAACAAGCATCTAGTAACGTGGAACGGTGGAAGATTGATAGCATGCTTAACTAAGCTAAACAAAAGAACATACAATGCATTTCTTCTTACATTATGTTTATCTCTTCCTTTTTATATGATTTGAGATATACTCTATATGTGAATAAGAAGAATACTCATCGAGTACTCGCACATATTTTGATTGATGAGTGAAGCAGAATAATGTTTGATCGAGACTTAACGCGTTTAGATAACGTGATGAATTCTGATTGTCCTAAACCTTTAGCAGGTTGACTGTTATAAGTTGAAAATGAAGTTTTTTTTCGCTAATATTTTGTTGCATGCGTATAAGTTTGTTTATAATATTTGAAGGAACATAGAAACCAATCTCAAAACGATACTCGAATCTTAATATAATATTAATGTAAAATGGAAAATCAAAAGTAGGCAGCCTTAACTAGTGCTGACGGAAGGAAGAGCACTAGTAGCCGCGTCGCACAAGAAAGACCTAACCACGCTTGTCGTTTCATGAGACGAATCACAACAAAATGTATTACAAAAAGTACATTCATTTCGCTTTTGCTTCATTAATTTAGGGTTTTACAATAATCTTTTATAGTACTCTTGTTTACCTGACAAAACGTGTTTCATATACACCTACTATTTAATAAACAATAATAAAATATTTCATATAGATCATTGAATATAATCTATATTATTTTATTTTACGGTTTTCAGTTTCTTGAAATAAATATAATAGATAGTTTAATTGAATGGTATATAATATAATCTAGCAATAAGTGATGAAAATATGACAGATTTAGATGGGCCAATGGTAATTGTTAATTTTTTAAATCTAAATTTTCTAGCTCAAATTAAATTAATAGGAACACAGATTATGTCTTAGTTACTCTAGTATATGTTTTAAAATTTGATAAATGGTGTTAAATAGACCTAAAACATGTTTTTATTTTCAAACTAGCCCACAAAGGTTAAAGTGATCAAAATATGTTTCATTAAAGGGGTAGACAATTATATTTTTCCTACAGATATATTAAATAAATAATTTTTTTAATTTTGTAAAAAATTTAAACTTATTCGAATATTTTCAGTTTTTTTTTTAAATTATGAAACGATTTTTAAAAAATTAGGAAGACTTCACTGAATGTATATGATATCTTCCTGCATTTGATTTAAATGGATATTTATAAAATATTATTGAATAAGTATAACATTCTTAAAATTTAAGATGATATTGATAAATATGTATTCTTCATAGAATTTATGATATATAGGAAGATCTTCAAAATGTTATATCTATGAATAACTTATTGAATCTGAAGTATATGTATATTTAGCAAGATATTCTTGATTATGTATAACATTTTGTTAAAGTTTTATGAAGATTTTTCTGATTTTTTTTTGTTGGCAGATTTTTTTGAATTTGATATCTAAATTTTATAAAGATACTATACATATTTAATTATGCATATAAGTCAAATTTCGAAAAGATATTATACATATTTGGGAAGACCTTCCTAAATATACATACATGTTACATTAAAAACTTTTAATTACATGTTTATGAAGGTATTTTTGAATTCGGGATTTTGTTTTTACAAATTCATGAAGACATCATAGATATTCATTAATATTTTTCTAAACCGTTTTTAAGAAGAAAATATTTTCCAAATTTTTTGGCTTTTAAAAAAATTTGCAATAAAAATTGTCAAATTTTTATTTCATTTTATTAGTTGAATATTTTTTATTATTTATTTATTTATATATTTAATAAATAATCTTTATGGATTATATAATTGTTATTTATTCATTTAATAAAATTTAATTTTGTTATTTTAATCTGTATGGATTATTTAGTAAATAAAAAGTAAAAATTGACTATTTAGAAAATTTTCGCTTTTAATTTTTTTGTTTGTTTTACACTAACATTTTTCAGGCGCTTTTGTTAGTTCAGAACCAAATATCATTGTAAAACCAGAAATAAATCTTATTTAGGCTATCCTAATTGGTTAAAAGTGGGTTTTGTAACATGCAAGTTTATATCTTTATGTTTTTAACGTAAATTAAAGGAGTTATGAGTGGATTGTTCTTTTAAATTGACTTTATATCTAGTAGCTAATAACATAAAGTGTTTTCTTTTGAAAAAATAAATGAAATCATCTTGTGGTTTAATTAATTAATGGGATACTTAAAATACATAATTTGGAAACTTTAATTAACAGCATGTTATAATTGAGTCACATGCCCCCTAGTGCTTTTTGTTTATCCTTAAGTAATTCTACTCAATTTGAATAAATTCTCTTAGTTTTAGTGAACAAAAATGAAAAGTGCCCCCAATTCAATGAGGTTTTTGTTCATTTTTATAGTGTGTCCTTAACTAAAATACTTTCTAGATCCTTAAAGTCCTTGTGATCTTAATGGTTACGTTTTATTTTTCAGATGCTTACACACTTGTATTTTTTTTGTGCATATGGTACGAACAGACAAATTAAGTATGTGGTAATAAGCTAATAAAACAATTAGCCTTTGGCTGACATGGTGTCCACTCTTCAAACCACCACAATGTTCTCTATCTATTATCGGCGACAATGTCAAATAGGATGTAAGCCACTAAACTTAACCATCATTCGTTTCTACACTATATTTGAATATAAAATTAAATAAGCCATCTCATCAGTTAAAACTACATAATTTGTTGTCAAGATTCACACAACGGATAATTCACGCAACGTATCATCCACACAAGGCCGCAGAGTGGTAAGTATTATTCCCTCTATTTTACGAATATAAAAGTTTTGGAAATTTTAACATTTTAAAATAATTTTACAATAGCAGTTATATAACTTTTAGTGTCATAGTTTCAAAAAAAATTATTTTAATAATAATGATCTTAACTAATATGAGTAAAAAGAGTAAATATACTAAAAATACATTAAAACACAAAACTCTCAATTTTATTACATGAATAATAATTTTAAATTTTTAGCTTCGTAGAATGAACAGTCATAAATTATTTGAAACTGAGAAAGCCACGTTTCATGTCATTTGAGCTCTGAGCGGTCGCGGATCACACCACTTATTTTCCCATATTAGAACTTCTCCAATAAAAAAAACCTCATTATAAAATGGTAATCTTTAAAATAAAAGTTTGGGGGTGATTTTTTCCAGCAAAAAACCTTAATAATATTTTCAAAACGTGTTGATATATTACATTTTAATCTTTAGCTTTAATAATAATCAATTATAAACACTAAAATTTTATAAAGTAAGTAATAAATACACATTAAAATACAAAAAATAATATTTATGACTCATATATGGTTTTACAGAATAAGAAAATTTTAAATTTCTTAAAAGAAAATACTTCCACTAGAGAAAAGAGTTACAACATGGTTTATTTATGTATGCAAATTATATATTTGACATACTATTATTTTATATTAATAGTTTTGATTTTAGTTTTTACATATTTATATATTTTCTATAATAAGGATAATATATATGTAAATATATTTGAATTTTGAAGTGAAATATAACTATAACAATTAAAAGGATACAAAAATAACATTAGTAGAATTATATGTAAATAAATAATACTTGGAGGTTCCGAATAGTAAAACATCAATTTGAATTTTTGTTATTTAGATCCTTAAAATTTTGAAAGTTTGAAAACTTATTTAAAAGATTAAAAACTCAAAATTTAAGGGTCTAAAAAACATGTTGGAAATGCTCTTAGCTGACCCAAATTGAAGAAAAAATTCTAAAAAAGGTGCGGTAGGGATAGGTTGATAATTTTTCCAATTCCAAATCAGCTGGCTAATTGGACCAATTGATCTATAATCCGGGCTACACTGAACACTAGCATGACATACTGAATATTAACGTAGTCGAATAGCTCGAACACTCGTTGGGAGAGGAATCCCACTTAATTACAGGTATTAGCGTATTCATATATCCGTGACTACATTTATTGATGCTACAAGAATGATAATCCCACACGTTACTCATTGTATTGAAGACAATTAGCATAATGTAAGCCAGGACCGTCTCAACATTTATAAAGATCCTGTTCAAAATTATAAATAACTTTTTGTCTAAAATAGTTATTTTAAAATTTTTATAAAAATTGAATGTGTTTTTTTGACAAAATATTGTTATAAAATAAGTTTTTTTTTGTTGAAGAAATATTTTCAATTTAAATGCTAAATAGATACATATATAAAGTTTAGAGATCTTAGAGTTCAAAGATAAAACATCTAGCGCTTTGCGATAAAAATATGAATAATGATTCTTTTGTTGAGTACTTGGTGAAGAAAACGTATGTTTATTATGGTATTTATACTAATGTACTTATTAATAATAAATTTCTAAACATAATCAAATTAAAATATTGACTTTCTAAATTAATATTGAATATTAACATATACCAACATGTAGTTCCCATCTCCAAAGATATATAACGCATGATAACAACGGTACTTACTTTTTACCTTATTTCACATTCATTTAGTTATGTAATCAAAATAAAAATATTTTGTAGAATATATTGAAATCTGGTTATGTAATCAAAATATTTATTCTGAATTTTTGTTGTTGTTAATTTATGATTTAAATCTAAAAGTAGTATCTGAAAACAAAATTAGAAATCCTTTAATATTTTGGACCCTGTTCAACTGTTTCATTTGTACGTGTAAATAGATGTCCTGATGTAAGCTTACATAAGAAAATCTTTGAAAATAAAATAAAGATATGAAATTTTAGTTAGATTATATGTAAGCATGCTAATTGTCTTCAATACAATGAGATGAACAGTTTGGTGTATATTCAGGTTGAATTCTCTTAGAGTAGATTCGACAAGTGTGATGAGTGGACAAAAAATGAATGATGCTTGCAAGTGGATTATATATATATATATTATATAATGTAAGTGCATGCTTTTGATTCTCGAAACTATTTGCTTATAACTTACGGATATGTAGAGTTCGGTTTGGACGTAAAGTCTACATACAATTTGTTATACATTGCTAGTTTGCTACACTACATTCTTTTTATTGGTACGATACTTTATGATTCGTTATCAATATATTAATACTACCTTGACGAAAACATTCTTCATTAGTGATCTTAGATACTAATAAACCAGCCATCTTGATTATCGAAATATTTATTCCAATAAAGAAGCAACATTTGATCTTCATACGCAAGTCTTTATAACCAATAATCCAAATAATTAATAAATTATAATAGGTGTGTAACCAAAGAAACTTACGAGTTATGACCTAATCCGGTTTGGATTATATAGAACAAAACTATAGTTATTAGTTAGCCACAAATAATGGATAATTATTTGATAAAATTAAAAAAATGTATAACTAAAAGTGATGCATAGATAACCAATGGCTGTAAAAATTAACGCACTCGTATATTGCCTTTTGTGTCAGCCCAATTTGGCTATATAAGCAAGTACGCTCTTGTGGTGTAATCATTCACAGTGATAAGGCTCTTAGCTAAGTACAATATTGATACATCAATACAAACAAGAAAGAGAAATATAAAGAAAAAGAAACAGAGATCAAATGGAGAGTGAGAAAATGTGGGGAGGCTTAATGAATAGAGTGAAACCGTACTTGGCAATGATATCTATGCAATTTGGTTATGCCGGTATGTACATAATCACCATGGTGTCTCTTAAGCATGGCATGAACCATTACATCCTGGCCGTTTACCGCCATGCAATCGCCACGGTCGTCATCGCTCCGTTTGCTCTATTTCATGAGAGGTATATATAAGTATTTTTGTCTTATTTGTGAATTAACCGACATAAAATTCTTGACCAAAGCTCTATAGTAGAAAAGAGTATGTCAATTAACATAGCATTAACTACTATACTACCATAATTTCAATATCTAAATAAGTTATGCCATATCAGGTCATACAAACAAGTTCAACCTTATAACTTAGTAAAAGGAAATATGTAATTTGTTTTATTGTTTTGCGTATGCAGGAAAACAAGGCCGAAGATGACGTTCCGAATATTCCTCCAAATTGCACTGCTCGGATTTATTGAGTAATACTCGTCTTTCAGTCTCATAATCTATTCACAACTAAACACCATAAGAACAATTACTGCATATATTTTTTGAAAAATGTTCTTATATATAGTTAATAAAAATATTAGTAGTGAATAATTAAACAAAAGTTCATTAAATAAGGGTTAATACATGACAGGCCGGTGCTGGATCAGAATCTCTACTACGTCGGGATGACTTACACGTCAGCAACTTTCGCTTCTGCCACCGCTAATGTCCTTCCCGCCATCACCTTCGTCCTGGCCATCATTTTCAGGTTTACATTATTTTTCATTATTCTTGTAAATAAATTCATCAAACACTTCATGCTTAGATTCGTATTGATTCCATCAGAAATATAAAATTTGATGCTTGGAGCAGAAAACTAAATTTTGCTTATCAACTTTATTTATTCAGTTACTAATTTGTTTTTCCTGCTGGTAAATTGTCCTGCTTTATTTACTTTTGATTCTTGTTTTGAGAATTAGCTTTTGACTTTTAAATCCCATAACGTGGGAAGAAGATTTTAGTTAATGGAATCATAGGAAAACATAGTTATTAGAATGTTCGTGGAACATGATACTTATACCACCTGAATAATTAATTAATAAACACCAAAAGAAATATACTCTGCGAGATCATCACAATTCTACTTGCGTAAGATGCCATTATAAGTTTATGATAAAAAAAAAAAAGATGCCATTATAAGTCAAAAACATGACTGTTTTCTAAGCCAAGTTAAAAAACATGACTGTTTTCATGCAAATGTAATTTTTATATAACAACTAGACATAAGCTCGATAGTTAAATGAACTTTTTATATAAAAATTTCAGATTAGAAAGCGTAAACTTTAAGAAGGTACGAAGCATAGCCAAAGTCGTCGGAACAGTGATTACAGTCTCCGGAGCACTTCTCATGACTCTCTACAAAGGTCCAATCATTGACTTTATAAAATTCGGTGGTGGTGGAGGAGGAGGCGCTGACGGGGCAGGAGGATCTCACGGTGGTGCAGCATCAGCGGCTTTGGACAAACACTGGGTTCCGGGAACTCTAATGTTGTTGGGGAGAACTTTTGGTTGGGCCGGTTTCTTCATTCTACAAGTGAGTACCAATTAATACATAAATTCCGGTTTACTGATTAACCATAGAAGAAATCTAACGGTTCTGTCTTATTATGTCAAAACGCAGTCGTTTACACTGAAGGAGTACCCAGCTGAGCTATCACTAACGACGTTAATATGTTTAATGGGAACGTTAGAAGGAACCGCCGTCTCATTGGTAACGGTACGTGACCTGAGCGCTTGGAAAATCGGCTTCGACTCCAATCTCTTCGCCGCCGCTTACTCCGTAAGTATAAATTAGTTTTAAATAATTTACTAATGAAACTGATTATTAAAATAATTAACTAAATAAATTGGTCATTAGGGGGTGATATGTTCGGGAGTGGCGTATTACGTGCAAGGAGTAGTGATGAGAGAAAGAGGACCAGTTTTCGTTGCGACATTTAATCCTCTTTGTGTCGTTATAACTGCAGCTCTTGGTGTTGTTGTCTTGTCTGAAAGTATCCATCTTGGAAGGTATTTTTTTCTCATTTTATTTCTTTCTATAATTAATAATTTTCATTTTTAAATTGTTTTCTACTAATATTTTTTGCAGTGTGATTGGAACGATTTTTATCATTGTGGGACTCTACACTGTTGTATGGGGTAAAGGCAAAGACAAGAGAATGACGGATGATGATAGCAAAGGACTTCCGGTTAAGATTTCGGTTAAAGAGGTAGACGCCGGTAGAGTCTTAGCCGGCAAATCCGAGATGAAAACAAAGGAAGGCCAGGAGACTAATAAGGTTAATCAAGCTGAGGTTTGAGGATACTTAATGACAAAAGGCCTTTCTATGTATATTGTTTATGCTTTCTTTTCTTGCTTTCCACGGTTACAGAACGGTTTTGGCAGATCATATGTAACTTATGAGATGAATTAAATCATCTTATTGTTAACTAAAAGTTATTGCTTTTTAGTAGGTTTCCATGTCGAAACAAAAATGAATATTCTAAACTTCTAGTTTTCTTGCCATTAAAAGCGTTTCTACCAAGACCGTTAAATTAGCATAAAATCTTTTTCGAACATATTAGGCTTCTTCATTGAATCTAATATGCATAGCTAATTAGACTTCACTTGATCAAAAGAACAAAAGAAAAACTAAATTAGGTTTTGTTTTCTTGTTCAGCAACTAAATAGCTTGATAACAATTTTTACTTAAGATAAGACATTTAAAATAGTAATGGGTAATTGTTTCAAAAAAAAAAATAGTAATGGAGAACCAATCCAATGCAATCATCTAGATGTTGATGTAATTTTATATCTTCCAAGAGTTTAGAGATTTCATTTGATCGCTGATCATAATGATTATACCCAAACCTGGTTGTACACCTCACACTGTTAAATATATAATTTTTGTTTCTTGGAATAAGAATAAACACGTACATGAGATGGTAGCCGATACAATGATAAAGAAACATAAACATGTGGTGTATGCAAAAACGAAGACAATTTTTGGTTTCTAATTACCGCATACCCAGCTAAATGTTTTACAGAAAGTTTTTACTGGATCATGACCAACTGGAGGGACGATGAAGTGCTCATTACTCAATGGATTACATATTGTCTGGCATGGAGTGGTACATATGGCTGGAGTTGCTTTTGTTGATGCCTTCATACATATATTCACGATACAATCTTTTACACACTTCTCATCCATAACATAAGAACGTGAGATTTGTGATGAAAACATCATTGTAAACAAAATTACAATCATTAAAACCCTGAAAATTTTCTTTGATACTTGAACTGCCATATCGTGCAGTAATTTTTACACCTTTTAAATTGTATAGATGTTTCTTTATTGTGGTTTTGAAACTAGATGATTTGACATAAAAACTCCGAGTCAGTGTAGATGTATTTATATGTTTAGTAAATTTAGTTTTAACAGGTTTTTACAAATCATGACATGTTATTATAGCTGTCAATTTTTTTCCTTTTTCCTTTTTTGGTTAAATAATGAGGTGTGTTATACTGTTTCATCATCTGAGCAAATATTTGTTATAATTGTTCTCGAAAAGACTAGTTGTAACAAACCAAATAATAGCTTATACAACACATATTTAAGTGGCAAATAGTTCTTTTAGTTCCTAACCAAATATTATTACGAAAAGCTAATTTTAAACCCACATCATCACGTAAATAATTTATGACCTAAATAATAAGTAGTTTTTATAAAATAAATGACAATTCTCCGAAACAGGCAAAAACGATTTTTGCTATATTTTATATACAGACCACAAAGTCAAAGTTATTCATTAAATAGGAAAGTTACTGAACTTTTAATAAAATAAAATTTAAAAATATTTGTTTAAAACAAAAGTAAATAATTAACTATTATAATAAGCAAACAATAAAATTTTCAATTTTTCAAGAACGTTTTTAAATTAATTTGTATTTGTTAAACTATTAATGAAATTTTGAGAAAAACCAAAAAATTATATTTATATGTTATTTTTTATTTAGAACTAAGCTAAGAGATTCCATTTATTGTTTTGTAGGAAAGTTTTCTTCCATATTGATAAATCATTTATAACTTCCCTCCATAGAATCACAAATTAAGTTTCAAGTTATAAATATGTACTGCTGCACATAGCTATGGTATTATCTTTTTTTTTTTGTAACTACTATGGTATTATCTTTTGATAGTAAACTAGCCAAGGTGCAAAACATAAATCAATGGTAAGTACATTTTCTTTTATTTGCATGTCATCAAATGTTTTACCTAAATCCAATATACGAGCGTAAGAATATATGGTGATATATGTTTCAGTTCTTGTAAATATTTAGTTGTTTTGCTAACTTCATGGTGTAAACATAACAACTTAATGAGTTGTTTTAGTTAGTGTTTTGTAGGACCAACCTTGCAGCAAAAGAGGCCAAACCTTTAAGGTACATACCGTATGGTATGATAAACATCACCAGAACAATCAGACTTGCTAGCTCTGCTGGACAGATCAAAGGCTAGCAACGATACGCCGTGAAGAGGGCATCATTTTACCCAAGTGACACTCCTTTGAAACTAGCTGACTATTTCAAAATCGACGGTGTATACACGCCTGGAAGCATATCTGACCAGCCCACAAAAGGAGAGATTTTCCCTGTCACATCTGTGATGCAAACTGATTTCAGAGCCTTTGTGGAGGTTGTTTTCGGGAATTGGGAAGATGTTGCCCAGAGCTGGCACGTTGATATGGTTACGCTTTCTTCGTTGTTTTTTTTTTTTGCTTAAGTCTTTCTTCGTTGTTGGGTGAGTTAAATATTACTTTCGCTGTTTTCTCTTGGTTTCTCTAAGCTCTTTTATTCTTGAACTTCATACGTTCATATTTACACCCACGATATCCATACGGTAAGCAATATATACCAAAATTATGTGTATCTCCTAATTGTTGTCTTGATAACCATTTTATTAACCGTGTGGACTTTGGTTTAACAGTAAGAATGGAACTTGGGAAGTGGAGTCCTACCAGTAGAAAAGTGTACAATCTATACGACGCAGTCTCATGCTGCACTGTTTAAAAAACTTTGGCTTGGATTTTCCACAAAATTATAGACCTTACAATTATATACATATATATATATATATATATATATATTTATATATATATATATATATATTTAGAACTCCAATAGGTAGAATTTTTCATTGGAAGTGCTCTAAAAGCTTTAGATATTGATTTGTGATGGTATCTCTCAACAAGTATCTCACTTTAAAATTAAAAAAAAAATGAAAAGGTAAAAAAAGTTGAGATAAATATCTTAATTAAATGGAACACTTCCAAAAATAATTGAGAAACTTTTCTCTTGTGTGTCATTGTATGATTGGTATATTTCTATTTATTTTATAAGTTATTTACATTATTAGTAATAATAGTAGCGACATATGTGTGAGAGACTCATGTTAGAAAGTTTACCATTGATCCTTGTTCAAATCGCTAGTAGCGCAGCGCATGTCCTGCCAAGCAAAGTTAAGAAAAAATCGGGGATTAATCGGAGATTAATTTTAAGTGTTTTATAATATATATTAGTATTCGTATAGAAAAACAAAGAATGTATTGAGGTCTAGTGGTAAGCGCTCTTACTAGTCTAGCACCAAATGTGGCTTTGACCCTCAAAGTATCTTTTTTTTTTTTTCAATTTCGTCTTTAATGAACACTGAATTACTAAAATACCCTTATCTTCATCTTCCCCAATTTCAATCTGCAAACCCTAATTTCCGCCTCCTACCATTTTCTTCACGATTCTTCGCGATTGTAGATTATTTCCTTGCGTTTTTTGTTCAGTTGTAATAGGATTTCGACTATATATGTGATTTTAGTATCAAAACTGAGAAAAAAAAAAGATTTTCTTAAGATCCCAAGTTTCTGAGCGATTTTGTTCAGTTCGACGCGGTTCATGGCCGATCAACGTCGACTCGCCGATTATACACCCGAGTTTTCCGCATTTTAGAACAGGGCCATTGATAACACAGTTGGTCATAAAAGTTGAGTTTGTTTTTGTGTAAAAATGTGGATCATTGCATGAATTGCTGTAGGTATACTAGGGATCTTAAAATGGGTCAGATACCCACGGGTCTTGACGGGCAGGGTCTAAACGGATAAAACCCATACCCATTTATTTATATATAAAATCTTAATGGGTTAATACAGGGTTTATCCTTTAAGACCCGTTTATAAATGGACATAACTCTAATATAAACGGGCATAACTCTAATATAAACGGATTACCAGTTTATTTTTTTTTCTTTTACAATACATAACTGTGTTTTTACGTCTCTTCTCAAGCCATCGGGTTCTTCTCTGCTTCAAACTCCTTGTATATGAAATCTGGAAAAGCTTTATGACTCAAACTTGAGAAATCGAGAAAAGGGTCCCATCGTTTTCTGAACCTACACTGGTGGAGTCATCGTATGTTGTAGATTCAAGATTCTCACCGGCACCACAGCCTTACGCTTCCTTCCTTGGTCGTACACCAGCAGAGACGCCGAGAGTTGAAGAAGTTTTGCCGTCGCCGTGGAGAGAAGACATGATCGTAGGAGATGAAGGAGGTCCGTTAGATTGGAGGAGTAACCACTCTTGATGGACACGTGTCGTAATCAGTGCAAGTGGAGATTTAGCTGTAGGGACGATGTCTTTGTGAACGAGTCTTTTCTTTCTGCTTTGAAAAATTTGTAATCTTTAAGAGTAATTTAGTTTAAGAGTTTATATTATATCGTATCTTAAGATAACTGAACTGCACTTAGAAAAAAAAGAAAGAAACAATAACATTACATAAAAGAAATAATTAAATCAGAGACAAAGTCATTACAGAAAATAGTTTCTTCAGCTTAATATGGTAAAAAAAGAGAGACAAATTTGTATTTAAACATTAATTAAACTGTAGTTACAATAAGTTGTGTTTAAGAAAAAAGTGTTTCAAAAAAAAAAGTTAGAAAAAATTATAAACGGGTCTGACGGGTTTAAAATAAAACGGATGTAAAATAAAACGGATTTAAACGGGCATGTAAATAAACGGGCTAAACGGGCAGAACCTAAAACAGGTAGGGCCTAAACGGGCCGGATAGCCCGTTTTAACATTCCTAGGTATACCCAAGATTATCATGGACGACAATATACATATCACTAAACAGCATAGGAATGTGGAACATAAGATCAGAGTTGTGGGAAAGATAATATTTGGGACAGCAATTCTACATGAGTGTTTACACAACCTCCACTTCTCTCAGAGATGAATACTCAATCAAAGTATTTTACAACGAATAATTTAACTGTTATATTAGGTCATGAATTTAATGATCTTCACGTGACTATTTTTGTTGTAAAGACGTCGTAAAAATCTTGTTAGGGACTTGTAAAATCCTAGTAAATTTATTTCCTTGTAAAATCGTTGTAATACCTTCACCTACCAAAAGCTCGAGAATTTCCTATACATATGGTATTTCTCAATCCTAAAAATACACACATATGAAATCAAGAGAAAAAAAATGCCTCATGACAAAAATATTTACGAGATACGGAGTTGGATGTATCCGCACAAAGATTTTGCCGGTAGAGTGACGGATGCATTTCTTAGCAGGCTAGATACATTCATGTACCAGGCGGACTTTACACCGCTCACACAGGAAAGCGGTAAGATGTTCTGCCCTTGTCGGAAATGCAAGAATTCAAAATTTGCACGTAGTGAAACTGTATGGAAGCACTTAATAAACAAAAGATTTACACCATAGTACTACATTTGGTATCAATATGGAGAGGGTTATGGTGGAAATGAAGCTAGTAGTATTAATAGCAATTTTCAGGATGCTGGTAGTAATGTAGAACCAAATCATTTGCATAATGAATATAGTTACCATCAGGAGGAGCAGATGGTAGATCATGATAGGGTTCACGACATGATTACTGATGCATTTTTAGAAACTACTACAACAATAGCTGATGAAACCGGAAATATTGAAGAACCTAGTTTGGATGAAAAAAGATTTTATGAAATATTAGATGCTGCAAATCAACCAATCTACACTGATTGTAGAGAAGGTATCTCTAAATTATCCCTAGCAGTTAGGATGATGAATAATAAAACATATCATAGTTTATCTGAGAATTGCATGGATACATAGGCGGAGTTGTTTAAAGAGTATCTGCAAGAGGACAATGTGTCAGCTGAATTTTATTCTGAGATTCAGAAATTGGTTTATAGTCTTGGGTTGCCTTCAAAGATGATAAATGTTTGCATCGACAATTGCATGATCTACTGGAAAGACGATGAGAAGCTAGAAGAATGTCAATTCTGCAAGAAGCCATGATTCAAACCGCAAGGACGTGGGAGGAATAAGGTACCATACCAAAGGATGTGGTACCTACCAATTACAGATAGGTTGAAAATATTATATCAATCTGAGAGGACTGCTGAAGCGATGAGATGTCATCTGAACATGTCCAAAGGGATGGCGAGGTCACTCATCCATCAGATGCAAGAGCGTGGAAACATTTCAACAAGGTACACCCAGATTTCACTAGAAATATTCAGAATGTCTATCTTGGATTATGTACAGATGGATTTAGTTCATCTGGAATGTCTGGGAGACAGTATTCTTTGTGGCCAATCATTCTTACGCCGTACAACCTGCCTCCGGAGATGTGCATGAAACAAGAATTTTTATTCTTGACCATATTAATCCCTGGTCCGAAGCATCCAAAACGATCGCTAGATGTTTTCCTTCAACCACTGATACAAGAGCTAAAAGACTTGTGGTCAGAAGGGGTGAGGACGTATGATTTTTCTATGAAAAATAATTTTACGATGCGAGCAGTTCTGCTATGGACGATAAGTGACTTTCCTGCTTATAGGATGCTGTCTGGATGGACAACACATGGACGGTTTTCTTGTCCATATTGTCTAGGATCGACAAATGCTTTTTAGCTGAAGAATGGTAGGAATAGTTGTTGGTTTGATTGTCATCGTCGGTTTTTCCTTTCCCATCCGTACCAAAGAAATAAGACATTGTTTAGGTACAACAAAGTTGTCAGAGACAGTTCTCCACCATATCTCACTAGAGAAAAGATCGAAGCGGAAATTGATTATTATGGAGCTTAGGAAACTATTCGGCATGGAGGAAACTGGCATGTTCCAGGAAATATGTCTGTGGGTATGAGGTATCTCACAATTAGCATAAGAAGAGTATATTTTGGGAGCTGCCGTACTGGAATGATCTTCTGTTACGCCACAACCTCGATGTGATGCATATAGAGAAGAACTTTTTTGACAAAATCATGAATACAATACTGAACATCCCAGAAAAGACAAAAGATAGCAACAATTCAAGGATGGACTTACCTAATATTTACGCAAGAGAGTGAGTTACATATCAAAAATAATGGAAACGTTCCTGTTCCCATCTTCCGATTGTCATGAGAAGCGGATCTGATTGGATATGAACTCCGGAAAGAGAACTATGGATTGAAGAGTCGTATGAAGGTTGCGGAAGGCCTCTGATATTTCCGACTTCATTTGGTGCTTGATATGACTCAAAAGTCCACCAAAAGAAGGATCTCTTGTCGTTGCTTGATATGACTCACAAGTCCAACGATTTGAGAAAGTGTTTACTTGGATATGAATCACTAAGAAACAAAGAGAGTTCTAAAAATAACAAAGAGTTTCAAACTCAAGAAAAACAATGTCAAAATCGATTATTGATTCCAAAGGAGAGTTTACATATTTATAGGATTTTGAGTCAAAGAAAATAAAGAAAACACTGAAAAACATACATAGAAAATGCAATCTTTGACTAGAAAATTATTAATGAGTCAAAGGCACGAAATTTGATGAAGACTGGTCAAGGTGGCCCTTCGGCTACATGTCAAGGTTCATCCAAACCAGTCGGGTCCACAAAGGTAAGGATCAGGTCACACGCGGGACGATCTGAACGGCCTGAATTCACGAGAATTGAGGATCACCTGATTTGTAAATGGCATAACTCCTTCTTCTGAAATCCATTTGGGCTGATTCTTCTTCGAGGAGCTATGTAATTGAGCTGAGCACATTCTCCAAGTGATTTCATGCATAGAAGCGTCGTGGTTTGGAAGATATGAGTCAAACAATGAACGCATATCATTACTGCTTCTCATGATATCTTCAAGGTTAATTGATCGTTGCTTCCACTCAGTAAATCCTTCTTTTTCCAAGTTAGCTCCAGGCTCGACCATGGTCTGATCAGCATGATCTGATGGTAAAACCTCGGTTGAGTCGAGCTGGTTGACAAGATCGCCATCTTGGACCGTGTCCATGATCCAAGCAGGTCGATGCTGGAACCGGGGCGCATCATTTCCTCCCTCTTCAAAAGGATTTGACCTCAAATCCATTTTACCTGAATCTAAAGAAAATGAATCAGACAAAACGAATTTTAAAATCATGTACAATTCAATGAAGGAAAATATTGGACAGGAACTTCCTTGGAGGTTTGAACTTGTTTCCCTTAAGTATGTACGATTCCATGTTCCATGAACACAAGTCCTTAGGCGTTTTCCAGTGCTTGTTATGTTTGGAAACTGATCATGCTTATCATGTTCAATCAAAACAACTAAAGAAACCACATCAAATATGTGAAAGAAATAATCAAAGGATTTCTCTATCCTTAAGACATCAAAATCAGGATCCAAGCTCTTAGGATAATCACCAACCATGTGGGCAAGCATCAAGCAATTCAATTGAGCTCCAAAAGTTGGTTCACTAATTTCAAAATCAGGCCAAGGTGTGAAACTGTTAGGAAAAGAATAAGACAGTTCCAACTGTGAAAATCCTCATCATGAACGAAATCAAAAGGTTTCTTTGACTGAATCAATTTCGGTTCATGCTCTTTCCTACAACAAATCTCTTTCAAAGCACAGCTTAATGAAAACAATTCATGAAAAAGTTTAAGAAAAACGTTTTTCAACCAAGTAAAGATGTTTTTTCGCTTAGAAATTCTCGAATTTAAAACGTTCTCATGAAGAACAGAGACAATCAACCCATGATCCTTACAGTGCTTTTAGTTTTGAGAGGAGGTTGACTGAGGAATCATCTTTGGTTCATTGAGGATCACCAGTTCCAACTATTTTTCTTGTGGTGAACTCTTTGCTGCCTCTTTTGTTGTGTTTTCTTTCAATTCACCAAAAGGAAAAGAAGGAAGAAAACACTCAAGCTCCATGGGCATGTCAAAGGTAACATGATTCCTGCTATGACACTTAACAGATTCATTAGCACAAATAAATTTAGAAGTTTTAGAATTACCTCCGGGTGCTTGGCTAAGTTATGAGAACTGTGCTGTCTTTGGTCTGGCCGATTTTGGTGGATGGATCATAACTTCATAATTTCATGGCCATTTGTCCTGGTTTTGGTCTTTCTGGAAAGCTGAGAGATTCATGTTGAATCCTATGATCGGCTTTGGCTCAGGCCGCTTCTTTCTTGGGTCTGAATCTCCTTTAGAAGTCTGGTACTCGCGGATAGATGGACTGGAGAACCTCCGGTTTGGATAATTCATAACTCCTTCCTCCGTGAAGATTTTCATGTGATTCTAAGCCTAAGTGAATCCTCGGTGAGTTGGGCTTCCACAGAAATTGGATTCATGACAAAAGACCTTCTGATTGTTGAGATATTCTCCTTGGACTGAACCTCTGTCGCTGGCATCTCCAAGGTAGCCGGTTTGGACAACAATGCATCTCAAAATATCAGGCTGTTAGGCATGGACAATGCTTTCACTTTTCTGAGGCTGAACCTGTTTGTCCTGGATACTCAAAATAGAAACTAAAAGACCAGGGTCATATGTGCAAGACAAGTACTTGTTCAATTCAAAAATCAAGATCTCTTTTCCAAGAACAAGTAGCACACATTTCAGCCTTTCAAGATGCTCATCAAAGTAGACATTACAGACCAGAATTTTATCAAGATATGCAACAATATTATTCATTTTCAAGACGTGCATATCCTGCTCAACATCTGAACACAAAAGCGCAAGTTCAGATTGAGAAACATTTATCAAAGATTCAAGGCATTTTTCAAAGAAAGTGTTGTAAACCAAGATATCATCAATGCTCAAAATAACACAATTATCACGAAATGATCTCAGAAAATGCAAAGTTTTATCAGTTTTAGAACACACAAGATCAGGCTGCAAAACAGAATCACAAAAGTCAAGATCACAAAAGTCAGTTTCAGTTTCAAGTGATTTCTGTTCCAGCAACTTCTTAATCAAAATTTCGTCCAAGGCATAAGAGGATGCAAACAAATCATCAGTGATCAGTGCATGATTAGAAGAACTTATACCAAAGGCATTTCCTTTGAAAACAAACGAATCAAAAAAAAATTAGCACAAAAATCAGTTTGTTGCAAATCAAGATCAAATGACTTTTCAAGAGGATGAAAACCTTTGTTATGTTCCAAGAACTGATCAAAGCTCAAAATAATTCCAGAAGTGATGCCACTGAAATTTTGAAAACGTGGTTGATCAAGAAGTTCATTAGGTTTTAAAAAATTAAAAGAATTAATCATATTTTTACAAACAGATTTTGAAACACAAAATTCTTTCATCTTGTTAAGACCAAAACGAGTCACATCATGAGAACTGATCTTGACAAACATGTCAGGCAGAGAATTAAAAAAATCAGAGTTCTCACAGTGGTTTTGAAGATCAGGAGACAAAGGGGCAGGAGATGTGCCAGGATCAAAGCATAGATGACTCTCCATAGCAATAGATGTGATGCTTGTTGCTTCTTCATCAAGGACTGGACCAGGTTCGTCCTCCTCATCAAAGATAGGACCTAGATCTTCATCCAAGGGTTCTCTAGAGTCAAGATGTGGCCCTTGACGTGGATAGTCCAGTGGCTCTTCCTCAAAAACTTGTGGATACAAAACAAGATTACTCGGATGCTCCGGTTACAAAACGGTTAGTTCTACAATAGTCTGCTCATTATCAAGAATAAACTCAGGTTCAAGAGAAGGAATATCACAATTTTTCTCACAAATCATCAAGCTTTCAATAAGCTCTTCTTCATATTTAAACTCCTCAACATCGGTTTCAGATTTACCTTTAGATTTCTCAGTGATGATAGAGATGATTCAGCTACAGGTGAACATCTGGTGGTGCTCTTCTTATGGATCTGGTTGACGTCCTTGAGGGCTTTCATCATTCCCTTCTCAAAGTTGTCACAGATCTCTTAGACATCAAACTAAAATGATTGCCTCTTTGGATCAGCCACATCTCTGGTCGTTTTTCTCCTTGTAACTGGCCGTTCCTGCACACTAACAAACTCATCAAAATTATTCAAAGAATATTTAAATGGAGTTTGAGAGACAGATGGTCGTGGGGAGTTCTCCTTGCTACTTTTCCTTTGGAGATCAAACATTTTAACCTGAAAATCTCAACACAAAAGTTAGATAAAAAATCTCACACTCTCAAGTGTTTGATCCTCACCCACACACGTGTTTCTCTCAAGGTTTTATGGTCATACAAGAGCTTCCACTTAAGGTTCTAAGAGAACTAGCCAAGCAACCCAATGGACAATCCAAGTAAACACAAGGGAATTTTAAGATAGAAAGATAAGAAATTTATGGGTTGGAATCTGTTTTAACCACCTCAAAGGCCGGATTTCTCCTCGGCCAGCAGGCTTTCTCTTCCACCACCAATCCACAAACAAACTTTGAATCTTTCTCTTTTTTTTATCATTTTTTTTTTCTTTTTTCTTTTTAAATGATGGATGGTAATGAGGGGTCCAGATTCAAGAAAGGTAGATGAAGAAGTGTTTATAAGAAATGGAAGATGAGAAAGATGGAATGAAATAGAAGATACTAGAAGATACTGATTGAGTGGCTCTGATACCACTTGATGAACCCTAAATTAGGATCACTCGACCGGATCTGATTGGATATGAACTCCGGAAGGAGAACTATGGATTGAAGGGTCGCACGAAGGTTGCGGAAGGCCTTCAATATTTCCGACTTCAGTTGGTGCTTGATATGACTCACAAGTCCACCAAAAGAAGGACCTCTTGTCGTTGCTTGATATGACTCACAAATTCAACGATTTGAGAAAGTGTTTACTTGGATATGACTCACCAAGAAACAAAGAGAGTTCTACAAAGAACAAAGAGTTTCGAACTCAAGAAAAACAATGCCAAAATCGACTATTGATTCCAAAGGAGAGTTTACATATTTATAGGATTTTGAGTTAAAGAAAATAAAAAAAACACTGAAAAACATACATAGAAAATGCAATCTTTGACTAGAAAATTATTAATGAGTCAAAGGCACGAAATTTAATGAAGACTGGTCAAGGTGGCCCTTCGGCTACATGTCAAGGTTCTTCCGAACCAGTCGGGTCCACAAAGGTAAGGATCAGGTCGCACGCGGGGCGATCTGAACGGCCTGAATTCGCGAGAACTGAGGATCACCTGATTTGTAAATGGCATAACTCCTTCTTCTGAAATCCATTTGAGCTGATTCTTCTTCGAGGAGCTCTGTAATTGAGCTGAGCACATTCTCCAAGTAATTTCATGCATAGAAGCCTCGTGGTTTGAAAGATATGAGTCAAACAATGAACGCATATCATTACTGCTTCCCATGATATCTTCAAGGTTAATTGATCGTTGCTTCCACTCAGTAAATCCTTCCTTTTCCAAGTTAGATCCAGGCTCGACCATGGTCTGACCAGCATGATCTGATGGTAAAACCTCGGTTGAGTCGAGCTGGTTGACAAGATCGCCACCTTGATTCGTGTCCATGATCCAAGCAAACTCACAAGAGCTCTGATTCTGTTTCTTAGAATCCGATTCCGTCTCCACCGATTGATCTCCACCATACTTATTCCTTCAGATTAACAACAAGATGATTTTAGTTTTAATTTTGTTGATCCTTCATTGGTGTTAGTTTATTGAGTTTGAATCGAATGTCCATTAAAGGATTCTTTGCAAGAGTAGATTGTCAATTTGGTGTGTGATGAAACGCCATGGATAGTCTGAAGGCTCTGGCTTTGTGGATTCAACCATTGGATTCTCTTGGGTTGATGACGAAGATGAGTTGAAACTTATGTGTCGGTCCCAAGTAGTTAAAGGTGAAACTTATTATAACTTTCAGTAGAAGGTTGAAGGTAGTGTAGTGGTTGGATGAAGTTTCTTCGCAGAATAAATCTATGGTTCGATCTACTTTGACAACATTTTTTAAATATCAAAACGGCATCCTTTTGTATTATTCGATTTTAAAATTAAAAAAAAATTGGACAGATATCAAACCGAACCAAATCAATTTTCTACATGGTGTCCACGTAAGCACCACATCAACAACTAAACCGAAATTGATTCCGTTTATGTAGTAATTAACCATATTTTAATATTTTGTGTATGAGATTTAAAATTTACATTAGTTTGTGGTGTTTTAAGCTTGATCAAAAAGTTCGTGTATGAAAATGAAGAAAGCGATAAGTTCATAGAAAAATTTGTCGTTTTCCCGTCATTGAACCCACAAAACCCGGGTTCAAACAACCTCGGTGACTCTTTTTTGTAGTTACTTTCATTATGACCCCTGAAAAAAAATTCTGGGTTAGCCCCTGGGTCTAACTGAATAAGGTATTGCTACTTTGAAACTCATTACTACACAAACATATCACCTGTCAATGTCATTTAAGTGTTTGGGTTCTTAGCTCTTGATATTGTAGCTTGTCCTCTCCTTCTTCTTCTTTTTTTTTAGATCACGTGAACGCTCAAAAATCTTGTCCAACACATAAAAGGGACCCCTTTTATGTCACATGCACCACATACACGCCACCTTTATAAATTAGGTCAATCTAGCTCCCAAACTTTAATTATTACTTATTCCCATTTGTTGAATAAGCACGTGATTTGAAGTTTACGAAGACAAATAGAAGACTTAATTTAACCAGAATCCAATATGATTAGCAGATAGGGAGAAATTCATCAAACCCTATGATAAAACTGATATTTTGTTTCGCCCAAAGAAGAAAGATTTGCAAATGAATCGACATGGTCTTGATATTGGAGATTTTCCTTCTATGTGATGCGAGAGAGAGAGATACAGCCATCCATAATTGAGAAGAGAAGCAAATATATTTAACAAAAAAAAAAAAAAAAGAGAAGCAAATATATTCACTCTCACAATGAAATTAAAATAAAAACTAAAAAAGTTTGATCCATTAATTATGAATTGCAACTGAACTTTGACATGATGAATCAAATCCAGTTTTTTGTGCACGCATTTATAAGCTCAAGTTGAAGTTGAGGTTTTTTGCAAATACAAAAATTCAATTTCTTATAACTATTTAAAAAGATCCCATCAAAACACTTTTTAACTGTATAAGAAGATTAAAAAAATTGTTAACTATATAATTCCTAGGCTTCAATAAAATGAATAACTTCTATAGGTTATTAGATCCCTTCTAAGTTTTAAATATATCATTCGATGTTACAGTAAATAAATAAAATAAATCTTTCTTTCTTTATTGGGGAAAATCTAAATACAGTAAATAAATAACCTTTTAACTATATGCTGAAGTTTGACGTTAAAATGTTACCAGATCAAAGAATGATGACTTGTCTTGACTCTTGATGGAGATCGCTTATTCCGATACATTCTTTTTTTTTTTAATTACAAACACAACAAGTGGATGCTTCTCGGACAATACGTCCAAAACTTTATTGGATTTTTCTTAACTAAAAAAAAAAAGAAGAATCTAGATTTTTTGTTCATAGTTATATTTGAATTTTAATGATTAATTAGGTTTTAAAGTAATACTCCCAAGCGATTAATCATCCTTCTTCAAGTATATCTGGTGAGAAGATCGAAACATTCTTAGTCTGGTTAGTAAGAAGTTAGACACAGGGCCGTCTTAAACAATGTAGTAACCTCGGGCGAAACACGAAATATGGACCTTTTCATAGAATTTTCATTAACATTTTTTCATAGAATTTTTTTTTTTCAAAATTAAACCACAAAAACCTGTTGGTATTTTATTTTTATTTTTTGAAAAATGGGCCCTTATATGAAAATTTAGGTTTTGTGAATGAGAAAATTGGGAATGGTGAAGCATACATAATTTGTTTTGTTTTGTCTTTGTATTAGGTCTAATTTATTATGGGTCCTTTTGTATAATTTCACCAACTATTTGATAAATTAACATAGTGAAATAGGTTTTTATAACTACAAAAATAACACTAAATAGATTTTCCTTCCATGTATATATATATACTAGGGTAAACCCGCCTTACGGGCGGGCGGATAGACAAACTATTAGTATAATTTTATTTACAATTTTAATTTACTTTTAATTAAAAGTAGCATCAACATGCTTAAATATTTTACAACAATTTTAACTATTTTTAATTATATATTTTCCTAATTATAATAAAATATAAAAATGTATTTATTTACTTTATCTTAATGTCAGTATTAGTCTAACTCACAAAAAAATCTTAAAATTAAAGTCGACCGGAGCGGAGTTATATTATGTATTAGTTATATGTTGTTTCATTAATTAACTTGTTTTATATTCATGTTCATTTAAAACTAATGATTTATATGATGTAGAAGAAATAAGTTAATCATTATAAATAAAATGCTATACGACATGTATAGAAAATATGAAACTATCATTACTATTTGTACATATACATGTTTATTATTGTTGTTTGGTCTGTTGTCTTTTTGAGTATGAAATTTTGTCGTTTTTTTAATTTTTATTTCCCATGTTGTTTATAATAGTGATGAATAGAATATTGGAGGTCATACATCTTGATTAGGTTGATATAAAAATGACCAGTGAATTCATATGCATTGATATTTTCTTATCTTCGTAATTATTTGATCGACCACCAGTGCTATTAGGGTTTTAATGTTTAAATGCTGAGGATTTTGGGTTGCTTAGGTAGTTGTTAGTCTATAAATGAAATAGTGTAAGGATAGAGATATACAATTTGGATTTTAAAATTTAACAATATATACGAACATCAAACAAATTATTTTTCTTATTCTACCTGTAATTAATTTCGAAAATATAGAACTGTATTAAACTATTTTTCATAAATTAATAACTCTAGAAATTTATAAAATTATATAGTTACAAATTATTGATTTGAGAGTTTTTAATGGACTTTGTTAAAAAATGTTTTTTTCAAGAAAAAAAACTTTGTTAAAAATGTCTTGTGGTGGACCAAAAAAGTCTCAAATAGGTAAATCAAAAATTAGAATTTGGTACAGTGTATGGCCGAATATAATGCTTAAGTAAAAATAGGGTTTCAAAATGTTTGGGCTTAAAAAAAAGATGGGCCTTGAGTCTGAAGTTTTGTCTGATTCTGAGTAAATGCATGTTTTTTTTCGTTGTCGAGAAAGTTGACACAACTTCCTCCATTTCCTGTCGAAATTTACAGCTTTTAGTTTGTGAAATTAAAAACAATAATTGTTCCGTGATTGATGAGAGATTTGCTTACATCAGCTCCGCCTGCCTCCAGTGTAGTCATTGGTCTTCGACGGTGTCATCGGGTCGGATGTTAGACATGCAAGAAAGAAGGTTCAGATATGTTAATTTGGTTGTTTTGTTTTGTTATTCGTTTTGGTTAGTTAAATGTAAACTAAAACCATGGCTTCTAATTTATTATTGACGTTGTATTTGTTAATCTGTGTGGTTTTGGTTGTCTAAACCTAACGTTTGAGTGTTATGTTTCGTTTGCAGTTAGGTGGTTTGAGGCGGGTTTTCTAGGTTGCTGATTTCTCATAAAGTAATCGAATCAACCTATAGGTAGAGGAATCGATTCGGTAAAACTTATGTATTCTCTATCGAATTAGTATAGTCCAAACTTCTCAAGATTAACAAAAACTATTACTTCTGAAACCTTAGTGTATGCTGCGCTAGATAAATTATTTGCTATTTGTGTAATTTAGTTATGAACATTTGTTAGTAGTTCGATTAATTTGAAATCTACTATTGTAGTTGCTATTTGTATCGAGGCGGTTGTTTAAAAAAAATAGATATGATCTGCATCATGAACTTGAACCCGCAGAGATCCGAATCGAATTCAAACCAAAATTTATAAATACCCGAATGGATTTGAATTCACTGACCCAGAACCTGAAAACCGTACTGAACCAGACTTGATACCTGAATGCTCACTTTTATAGTGGACAAATAATGTATTTTTTTTGGTTGAGAACATAAAGGGCTAACTTATCGATGCATTATTTGAAGATATAAAGCTTGTAGAAGAGTCCATAAACATTTCATAAAGATCTATTCAATATTTTACAAAAGTTAATTACAAACTAATCTGAGATTCATACTATTTGGTAAAGTTTTGAAATGTACTTTTTAAAATTATTTATGTCATAAATCCTTATAAAATGACAAAGTAGTGAACACAGCTTTGTTTTATTCTCTCTGATTGCATTAGCCTAAATAAATATTTCATTTGTTTCAAGACTCTTTCTCTCCCGAAGGCTTCAACGTCCACATTGTCGATGACTATGGTCAATGGTCGATCACGGCACTCATTTCCCTTTCCACCTCAACTAACTAACTTTCTATAGTATACTCCTGTCTTCGCTTCACCTGACTCTTCGCTTTTCTGAGCTTCTCTTGAGCAGTTAAAGCAAGTGACTTTTGATCCTCTGCTTCTTTGTTAAGTTCTGGCGTCTTCTTGGCTATTTATGTGCATCTCTCCTCTCTTGTTTCTTTGCTGTTTCTCTGACCTGATATAGCTTCTATATGTTGAATTTCTAAGAGATATTTCTTCTCTCAATGGATACATGTGACAACTTGCGCAACCCTAAGCTCCATCACGACCTGCTGTTGCCCTTCTTATAGCGCATGTTTCTTGTACCCATACTGTGTATATCCTATTGTATCTTCTGAAGCTCTTGATCCACCGATGTCCCTGTAAACAATCATATTAAATCAAGACTTAAATGAACAAAAAGAACCAAGAGCGTATGGCACAGTGTTCTTTTTTTGTAAGTAGAGGTCTCAGCCATGTGGGTGAACGCCATGGATGGAGTTCCACCATGAACAAACATTGCCAAAAAGTACCAGCTTTCTCTACCTATATTTTTGGATTTTATGTGCGTTTCAATCTCTCCAAACTTGGAAACTGCAGGAGTATTGATCAAAACAGGACTCGTGGGTGACCCGAGACGTGGAGATGAAGATGCATGAAATCTCTTGGTGAACCATGAATTCTAAGACTGAGATCTTGGCTTCTGGTAGGTCGGCTAACTAATCCTTAGAGAAAGACTATAAAGTTTTTCAGAGGATACAGAGGAGAAAACGAAATTTACCTGAAGTATCATGACCAGTTGGCTGTCTTAAATGACATGTGAGGGTGGAACTCCATTTTCTGTAGATTCTAGGGGTTCATATCTCCTCAGTCACCTGTCAAAGTAATTGAGTTTAAAGCTCTCTCAACTTCAGTGAAGAAGTCGAGTATCAATAGTATTAACCTAACAACAACAGAGAGCAGAAAAACTGAATATGGTACGATGTAATTAAGTAAAAGAGAGAAAAATAGAGTTAGATGCGATTAAGTAAAAGAAAAAAATAAGCCAATGGATAACAGGTCGTGCCAATCATTTTTCTAATTCAAACAAACAGTTCTATCTTCTCTACTTTGAAAAATCCCTACTTTTCTTAATTTAAAAAAAAACCTCAAAAGAAAACACATATGCGGCAGAACAAAACGCATGAACTTAAGGCATGTGGCTCGTGAGGGAAGCACCTGCAAGTGGACCAAATCCAGGAACTATGTTCAGAACACCAAGAGGAAGACCTGCCTATTATACATTTCAAGAAACATTGTTACTTAAGCCATTTATTTTAGTAGCAACAATGGACAATTGATTACTTCAAGGAAACGCTTACCAAGTAAAACGGAGTGATAGGAGTTGGTTCAGCGGTTTTGAGGACAATGGTGTTACCATAAGCAAGAGCAGGACCCACTTTCCATGCAAACATCAGACGCGGAAAGTTCCATGGAGTAATCTATCTGGACATGATGGTTTCCATCAGCTGGAACTGTTAATTAGTCCATGAATCTTATCCGCCCAGCCTACACATCAAAGCAAAACATACCAACAAAAGCAAGAAAATTTAAATCTCAAAAGTCAAATTTTTCCATTGTTATTCCTCTGTTTCTGAACAGAGAATTTTAAAATTGAAAACTTTACTCACCATAACTAAAGTCTACGAAGTTCCCATCGTGTAAGAAACTTGAACCGACAGGCTTTTGATTTCTTCAGCTGCAGAGGAGGTTCAAGTCTCCATACGATCTTACTTCCATTGTAACAGTTTCCCCCTGTAAAGTGAAACGTTTTAATACATCATAGATTCATACATCAGAGAATTTAAATTTCGGTAAGACGTTTTTTCTGATTCATTGTTGTACCCTACTCAATACTTTGTTTGAACTAACCCAAGAATGATGGGAGCCTCCGATTCCCATGGGCTGCAAGATTGAGCGCTCATTCGCGCAATCTGTACCGAGCAGCCACACCAACTTATCGTCTCGACGGCACACCTGAGGTATCTATTCCATCGAAAGTGCTTAGGCTAGGCCCAGAGAATAAGGACGAGTACATCATTGGAAAGTTCCATAAATGTTCTCTACCGCCAGGTGGTTTAGTACATGCTGTGGTAAATAAAATTTGGGGAAGAAGTTGTAAGATCAGTTGTAAGAAGCTTGGTGATTCATCTTTTATGTTCCATATCCCGCACCAACCTACTCGTCATTGGGTCATTCAGAGAGGAGTATGGCACATTGATGATTGCTTACTTTTTGTACTGCCATGGACTCCAGAAGGTTCCTTCAAAGTCCCTGAAATATCCACGCTTCCAGTCTGGGCCACTTTGAAGAACATCCCGGACTGTTGCTATTCAAGATTAGGAATAAGTCATGTTGCTTCAGGACTTGGAGAACCCATTCTTACGCACAAACCTCGACTTGATCCTACCAGTTTGGGCGAAGCAAAGATTTTAGTTGAGATGGAGTTGGATAGAAACTTTCCGAAGATTATTGCTCTAGATGATAAACAAGGTAACATTTTCCTTGTTAATGTTGAATACACATGGATTCCATCAATGTGTGAGAGGTGTGGTAATCTAGGACATAAAGGGAAGAGGTGTCTTTTACCTTCATCGACTGCTCAGGTTTCTGCCTCCGCATCACCTTCTACAGACACTAGCTTTGTTGTCCCTGTGGTGGATATTGATACCATTCTGCAGCAAAAGGATAATGCCAACTTTTCTCCACCTACTGTCCATCAAGAGGATCTACACGTCAATGAATCAAACTCTCCCCCAGCATTAAATGGTGGTGCACTTGAGCCTCAGAATATTAAAGAGATTGAAAGTCTCCTATCTGAACTTGAAACTACTCCAGCTCTGCAACCTACCTTTCAGTCAGAGAACACTACTGCCTCGCCAAACTTTGCCCCAACTTTTTCCACAATAGTAGATTCCCAATCTACTCCCATTGCAGCACTTATTATGGAGTCTTCTCCATCAACTGTTATCAACACTGAGGTATGCGAGACTTTAGTCGTTGATCCATTAACCACAACACCTATCACTTTTGGATTTGAGAGTTCTTCTCAGTTGAAAGAGTTAGGAGATGTGGATGAAGTTGTGACAGAGGCTTCTTCTTCGATCAACTTGACAAGAGGTGGGAGAGAAACAAAACCTCCTATCAAATACCAGGAAATGGAATGGAAGACGGTAAGAGGGAGAGGGAAGCGTGGCCGTCGCGGTCGTGGTTCTTATCACTAGCTATTGACTTTCATTTTACTTTTGGTTACTCTAGTCTCGACATTTGTTGTTCAAAGGTTGGGACTCACTCATTCTTGAAACTTGTTTTCATGTAAACTTTATCCAACTATAAGACTTTTTCGTCTTATCTTGTAATGTTTTATGTTTTTAAATTGAAAGCCCTTTTTCAAAAAAAAAAAAAAACTAACCCAAGAAGCAGAAACAAACACCTTAAAGCACTAAAAAAACTAAACAAACGAAGAACACACAGATGCTAAAAGAGCCGAACCTGAGCTTGAGCAACCTCAATTTGCCGTCTTGCAATAGCCAGGACCGCTGAAGCAGCACCTCTATCAACAATGCAGCACGCCCTAACTTAATAACTTTTACGTAACAGAAACAAAAAGAATCGCGGACGAACCACACAATGGAAAGTCTCGTAGTGGGCTAACAAATTTAGAGGATTTATGAAGATGAAGTCACCGTTACAGAAACTGGATCGTCACCTCTACCATTCAGCGGTTTTGGGCCGCGCATATAAAACCGTTAGACGAAGCCCAAAGCAAAGCCCAGAAGACACAGAAACACTCAAGACGCCGCGTTTCATTAAACCGACAGGTGTCAGCCTGAGGACGACGGAATTGATGATGTGGCGTCCGAGCTGGATAGCCTAGGAGGGATTCAAAGCTTCTTTTATAATAATAGATATATATATTAGTTTGGTTAGTAAGAAGTTAGACAATATCACTGAACTGAAAATTTAATTTAAAGCAACGTTCCCATAATATAACTGAGAGACAAGAATGTGAAAAACCGACTAAACTCGTGTTTCGTATAACTAAGTTCGAGATATATTCTTTAATAACAGATGCATGATCAATATACTCAGGGGCGGATCTTGAAACGCTTTTAGACGGGGGCACAATACGAAAAATTCACAAAACGGTATAGAATCGGGGGCACTGTTCTATTTATTCATTAAAACTAAAGAGATTTCTTCAAATTTACTCAAATTTTATAAGAAGAAAAAGAAAATAGTAGGGGGCAAGTGATCCCATACCGTAAAGCTTCTGTCCGCCCCTGAATATACTTGACCTTAAAAGTATACTATAAATTTTTTAAGTCTATGTATATAGTATCTACTCTATTAAAATAGAGTCCTATTATTTATTAACAGTACAAAGGTTGTAACTTAAATTTTTAAATGGTGCAACAATAGATTTAATAATATCTGAAACATTATAAATAATTCAAACTGATTGATAATTCAATGTATTTTCTTATAAATTCTGATTAATAATTCAAAGACTAAACCTAATATTTCTGGGATTAATGTAAACTGAATTGCACAGTGATAGGTTATCACATACCCTGGTGGGCCATTAATTAACTATGCACAGAGTGTATTTTCATTGACAATGCATGATATGTTTCTTTTACGTGTAGGTATGCATATAATTTTTTGAACATGAGTAAGCACATATTTACGTATTCCATGAATGTATAATTTTGTTGTCGTATTTCTATACTAAGTCAGATTTGTATAAAGAAGAATCATGTATTTATATATTAAAATAAAAATTTATAATCTGATAATACATCATGCATATGTAATAATATATATATACATTTTGAACCAAAATACTATAATATATTTAAACCAATTTTAGTTAAAGATATATTTTAAATATTCCTAATTTATTCACTAATTAAGTTATTTCGAATATAAAAACAAAATGCATGTTCAACAGTTTAAAATTGTAACAACCTATTTATGAATTTGATATCCATTTAACCAACCTATATTTGCTCAAATTTATTAAGCAATTATTGTATACTAATTTATTAAAATCTAGAACTATTTTCGGAATTTTATTAAGATAATATATATATTCTAGTTATCTTTAATTTTCGGTGAGAGTAGGTTAATAACTTAATATCCTTTAAATATATTTACATACACTTAATCATATTTACTAACACCTAAAATTTGTTTCTAATCTAAATATATATACATTTTCGAAAAAAATGAATATATTAAAAAAGAATTCTACTAAAAATTCCAATTGATTTATATCCACATATTAATATTGGGGGTATTACTAATTTTTTCAAACACACCATTTATTTACACCTAAAATCCACGTATAATCTATACACTATTATTATACACACATTCAGTACTAAATTACAGCACTTAAAACCATTCATCTACATACAGAAAATTTGGTTTTCATACAACTTAAAAGATTAACATTCCTCAAAAATCTAAATCCACATAAACTAACTCAAATTCAATCATAGTAACTTAGTTTATTAATAAAACAAACCAAAAATAATGACAAAGAAAACTTTATAAAGTGATTTTTTTATCTTATGTGCTAATAATTTAAATCCAAAAATTAAAGATAATTAGTATGTAAAATAGAATTTTAAATATAAAATATTAACCAACCCACTTTAATCGCATGTAAGAATTGTACAGATACCAGATCTCACAACTTTTTTAAAAATCTCACAACTTCGTATAAACATATTGATAAAATAAAACAAACCTAAAATGTTTAAAATAAAAATTTTAAATTTTTTTGTCAAATTCAAAAATAAAATATCCGCGTTTAGCGTGGATTAGCTCTAATAGCATCTGAGAATAATGATGTCCGCAAAATCTACTAATTAAAATAAAACACCTTATTTAATGGATTTATACAGTATTTTAAATTTAATGAATCATATCATAACTAAAAGGCTTGTCTTTTTTTCCGTTTCTTCCGGACAACTAAAAAGGATTATCTCCTTGGATATAATATGAAATAGTATATCTTTATAATATTATTTGGAAGTCGGTTCCTGCATTGTGTTCGCGTTAAGCTCTCTGATGGTTGATTACGATGATACCTTTAATGAATTAAAATGTTATATTTAAACATTATTATTGGTTTTTTATTTAAATGACTTTTTAATATTTTCAAAATAACATATATAATAAAAAATAAATATTATAAAGTTTATAAAGCGAATTTAAAAGCAAAAATATATGTATAAATAATATGATTTCATTAAAAAGGAAAGTTCACAAAATAGTAATATTCCATTTTAAAATATTTTTTAATAACATAAAATATACTAATATACTTTCTTTATATTTATATTTTCACAGAAAATCTTGATATTATAAAAGAAATATTATTTATTTTAAAACATAATTTCAAACAGTGCAACAATATATATTTTCACAGTAACAGAAATATTTTTAGTCTATTTACCTATTTTTTTAGATAATTACATAAAATAATTAAGTAACATAAACTGATATATGTTTAATTGACTAAAATATTTTATAATTAGTATTATTGAAATGTTATTTGTATTTTCTTATATTTATTTGTCCATAACATCTTTCAGTTACAGCAAAAACTATCTATAAATTTTTTTTTACTTATATAATAAGATTTCTCAAATACAATCACAATTTTTTATTGCTTATTTTTAAGAGATATTAAAAGACGAAAAATATATTTTAACAATAAACATCTTTTGATAAAATAACAAAATATTTTATAATCACACTATACACTTTAATGAGGTAGATATATTATATTTTGCATTATTAAAATTATATGTTTTCTTAATATTAAATTTGATTTTAAATTTTATGTTTTTATGTTTGTAGAACTTAATATAACCATAACCAAAAGGCATAAAATCATTTATAATTTATAAAAATATTTTAGTTATTGTAAATATTGATATATGCTCATGAGCTTCCAAAAACGCATCAATTACTTATTATATAACTTTCTATAGATCATCGTTTTGTTTTCTAATTTCTTTTTTTTAAAATCAACATTTAATTTGATATATATATATATATTATGAAAATACATGCACATTTAAACGATAAATAAAATTAATTTGACTTGTCTTAATTATAATAAAAATAATTATACCTCAGTTTGAATTTGAAAGAATATAGGTAACTTAAGACACTCACAACATGAGTGCCTCGACTAATTCAATTTATATTTAAAATCATAGATTTAACTATAATAAGAAAATATAATTTTATAACAATAATAATAATTTATTTTATAAATAAGAATTATAAGATGACTCAAAACACCTTAACAAATAAAAATAAAATATTAAACAACTGTTTTAATTTAGTTCTTTTGTAAAATTTATATATATGCATGAGATTGCAGACTATTATCGTTATATTAATTTACGTGATTTGGAACCAAACACTTTAGTTTATTTTTTTTATTTCATTCTAAGCACAATATATCTTAAGTTATAAATAATCTTTCCAAAATATATTTACATATCTAAGACAAAAACCAACCTAATGCAAATAAGAAAATTAATCAAAATTTTAATATATTTTGAATAAAAAGTTTTATAATTGAATTAAGAGAAATAGATGCAACCTAATATATCCAAATGATAACTAAACTGATTGTAAAAACAACAAAACCGACTAGATATAACATATCTAAAATTATATGTCAAATTAAAGTAATATAAATTATTAATATAAATTATGCATAAAATTATAAATTAATTTAAGATTAAAAATAAATAGCAATCAATTATTATAATATATATTTACTTTATAAATATTTTAATGAGCACGGGAAAATAATATATATATATATATATATATTAAAGCCTCAATTTCAGACTTAAGTCATTTGTTACGAGTCTTATCTCTCACTCTCTGTCTCTTTTTTCTTTTGTTGGTAAAACACTCTCTATCTCTTTTCTCTCTTTGGTAGTGAAGATGGATATGTGCAAAGATGATAGCTCGCCATATTGTTATTTCCATCCAAAGGAAAAATATGTTGGAGTTTGTCCCTTCTGTTTGAACGAAAGGCTTCTTGTTTTAGCTTCCAAACAGAGATCATCGAGAACTAAACACTTGTCATCTTCACCAATCATTAGTACTCTCCCTAGGATTTTCGCCTTGAGCTCTCTTCTCAGCCGCCTCGATCTCCGTAACCACCGGAAATTTCATCCCTCCTCCGATCTTGACGTTTCCACAAGCCAAGAAGGTACACAAGTTTATATATATGTTCTAGTATATATTACACACGATTTATATATTCTCCAGACGAATATATGTTCTAGTATATCTTAATGTAATTAACTCTAAAATCATCATACCTCAAGATCTAATTCCAAATTGTTCTAAAAAAGGATCTAATTACATTTGGACCGTTCCTTTTTTTTCTGCTCAGTAAACGGAAATTTCCTTTATTGGTAATTAATAGTATTAATATCATCTGTGCACTTTTATTGAACATTAGATATACGAAGTATAAAAACTAATATTTTCGTTCTTTGTAACTATATACATATTTTTTCTTAGAAGTACGTACATATATATATATATATATCTTAATTATTCTATAAAATTCATAATTATTTAAATCGAATTTGTTTTTTTTTTGGGTTTCAGATTCTTTTATATCGATAAAATTCGAAAATGATGGAAACGCATCGTGGGAGAAGAAAACAGTATCAAAGGTTTGTGTAGACAACAACACAAACTCAACATGTAAAACACAACAATCCCCTATAACAAGCATTGTAGAGCACAACAGTGCCAAGTCATCGCTTAAGTGGCGCAAACGTATTGGTCATCTTTTCCAAGTCATTAAACTCAGATCAGGATCGTCCACCTCTTCTTGCAACGTGGCATCATCATCCAAGGTCGAAGGAACCAAAGTGAGAAAACAGGGCTGGATGGTGAGGACCTTAACCAGAAGGAAGTCCAAGAAAAGTAGTAAAAGTTGATTATTTTTCACGCTTCATATTAAATTACACCTAAACAAAATATTTTTCTATTATTTTGTTTTTGGTTATGATTGATGCTTCTGTTTAAAGAAGAAGTATGTGGAATTTTTTTGTTGTTGTAAGTAATGATACTACATGTATTCGAATTGATTGAAACATTCATATAGTACAGTATTGAATTAACTAGAGTTTATGATACAAATATGTAAATTACATAAAAGCAATATATATATGTATAGGGACAAGAGGCTTGCTCTGGACCATACTTCTTTCTTGGCATGTGGTATGAATCTGATAAAGCCATTGAAAGATGTGGAGAAGGGTCAAAATAGCCTTTTATCATTGTTTTCAAAATGGCAAAAGAGAAAGTTTTGAAAAAAAGATAAAAAGGAAAAGAAAGCTAAAGAGAGAAGAAGAAAACAACAAAAGTGAGTTGCTTTAGAATACATAAATTTGCATGGGATTCTCAGAATTCTTGTATGACTTTTAGTGCTCATCACCTTAATTTCCTTTTTCATATTTCTTTTATAAAAGAAATTAAAAGAGTGTCATTTACAAAAAAAAAAAAAAGAATAAAAGAGTGTAGTACACAAGTTGTAATGTAAGAAAAAGAGTCCATGTTAGCTTGTTCACAATAGTGGGAAACATTGTAGCACAAAATGTGGACCCCAAGCCTTCTCCACATTCACATTGTCTTGTAGTTGTCTCTTTTATATACATTGTATATTTCCAAATCCTAAATCAAAAGAATTTTGTGATAAGTAACATAGTGTATAGTTTTATGCTGGAGAATTATCATCTCATATTCGTTTTACCAAGTTCTTTTTAATTAGAGAAGAAGTAGGTTTAAATGTTAAATCAGTCGTAGAATCATTTGACAGAGTTGGTTTTGATAGATGACATTTATTGTGTGTGTTGAGGTGACCACTCAAAGAGAAAAATTGTTGCTTTAGTGTTTTTCTAAGTTCAAGCAAAAGTAGGAAAGCAATGTGACTCCTCCAGAGAAATTATATAAGAGTTTTATCAATGTGGTAAGACTGATGCGAGAGAACCTAATTTTTAGGTTAATTTAAGGACGACTAGACATTTGTTTGTTTTGTGTATTTTTGTCTACTTTTTCATGCGTCCTTTTTTATTTTTGATGTTTTTTATGAAACAATTATCAAAAACTATCGAGTAATAATAGGTCAGGAGTTCTCCTTTTTATTCAAGCAGAAACTTGAAACAAGTTCTTAGAAACCATGCAAAGAGTCCACAAAATATTATCGTTTGTCAAAACTGGATATAAGGAGGAAATCAGAAAGAAATTATTGAATGCTGAATTGAATCGTAACTGTGGTGATTATGATCAATGAGGATGACTTGCAACCGTTTGAGACATAGGCTCCGAGTTTTAGCACATGGGGGATGTTGATATATATTTAAAATTTATGAACGAAATTTGTATTCTATTTCTATTTTTTGCATAAATTTCATAAAAATTTTGTCGAGAGCGTTGGCTGTAGGGTTAAACGGGACCATTTACTATTAGATGATCGTATTCAAAACGAGGAGCAGGACCACGCACGTATATTTTTTACATAACTCGAAGATTTTCAACAAACAATGAAAATTTCAGGATAATATATAGCAGCTAGAGAAAAGAGAAGCTTATTGTACATAACCTTAGTGAAACAAGATAAGGAATAAAAAAACATGACTGTTTTCATGCAAATAAGTTTCTTAACATTTTAACCCAAAAAAAATATATATATATATAGCAGCTAGTATTGGGAAAAAAAATCCTAAAATTAATTACCACACAGAAAAATAGTATTGGGAAATTTCATATGATGGCCAATACAAATATCCTTGATCAGGACGTGAGCCCCATTGGTCTGCGTATATATGGACACGAATAAATAGCGTCTAAACGAATCGTATAATACCATAATGGCATGTAGTTGAATTTAAAATACACAAACGGTTGAGATGTTTTGGATAATTGAGATGTTACGAGTTATAATCCCATATAAGTGCATGGTCAATATATATATTTAAACGTTAGTCATATGATTCTTAAGTGACAATAACATGTGTGATTCAAATTTCAAAGTCTTGAACTAAGAACATGACGTATAATTAATAGTTGGAACTACTTCAACTAGACACTTATCCAGTCTTGACATATATGCCTGTTTATACGTAAATATGTGTGCACTTTATTCATTACACTTGTATCAACATGAGTCACTAATATCACTTGTGGGCTTTGTAACTGACATAGCAAGTTCGCAACGCACAAAATTTAAAATTGGTCATCTGAAGATGATCAAACTCTCATTGGGCTTCAATGTCCCAAAACGGTGTCTAAATTAATGAGCTTGGTCCACAACATGTGGAATAATATATACCAAAGGAAAATGGCGGCTTATTGCAGCACATGTTTGGCCATATGCAAAGTATCAGCAAGAGAAACAGAAATCTGGGTATGCCCGTTTTTAAGTACCACCAACCAACCCTGGTCCCTGCATGATCGAATATCGTCTTAACCTTTGGCAAAGCCTTCTTATGAACTCCATTTCCATCTTCCCGACTTGCAGGAAGCGTTTCTTCCTCGTAACCCGTCGTGGAAAATTCTGGTTCACACAGAGGATTCGAAGATCCTCAAATCAAGCATTCGACCAAGTTACTGGCTTGTACGGAATCCGTTTGATGAATAAAACATAAACACTACGTTATCAAGTTTCTTTCATATCTTTCTGTGTAGCAAACGAACAAAATCCCATAATGTCACAGGTCGCTTCGAACAAACATTTGTTTTGAAGCATTACGACAATAAAACAAAACGTGATACATTATTCTATGATACATTTATTTTTGTACATGATAAGTAATCTATTTTCTCTCTGTATATTCACATCAATTCAAATGTGCATGATCTCTCTGTAAATGTGCATGAACCATAATATAAAAAGAGAACAGAGTTCAAAAAGGAACAATTAACCCAAAAAAACAAGAAAAAAGGCAGGCGTTATAGTTCAGAAGATTTTGCATATTAAAAACTCTAGAGAAACATTTGCTAAGAACTGTCGTCTTCTGTGTATTTTTTTTTTCCCTCAAAACTACCATCCTAGGCTAGCAGCTAAGAGACACAACACACTCCTCCTTTTCAGAGCTCGTCCTTAACGGCCTCAGTTGTCTTTTCCTCCGCCTTAGGCTCTCCAGCTGTGTCCTTGTTCTTGTCGATGAAGCTTATGAAGTCTTCCTTTGTCCTGTCTCCTTCGTACACCACAACGTTTCCGCTCGCTGATCTGAAGTAAATGGTTGGGAATCCCTTCACATCGAAGGTATCACGTGGGAAGTCGTTCGCTGTTGCGTCCTGGACAAAGTGAAAAGAGGAAGAATCCGGTAAGACAAAACCGCAGATGATTCAATGAATAAACTTTCAGTGTGATGAAAGGGGGGAAAATGACTTACTAGCTTAGCAATGACGACACTTGGGTCGCTTTGGTATGACACAGCGACTTCGTCCAAGATTGGAACAAGCTTTTGGCAGTGTCCACACCATGGTGCATAGAATTCAAGCAAGACTACAAGTAAAGAAGAGGAAACAAAACTGATTAATGTGTTTCTTTAGTTACTAGTGAACAGGTGTTTGTGCTCTAACAATGTAATGTAACTCACCGTTCTTTCCAGAGTTGAAGACCATGTCGTCAAGGCTCTCAGCAACAACGACCTTCACTGGCTCGTTGTTTTCGGTTGGGATAGGTTGAGATTTTTTGTGAGGGGACACTTTTCCATCCTTGAAGTCCTTGATCCATGAACCAATCTGGTCAACCTCCACATTTGTTTTCAGGTACTTCTTGTCGTCAGCAGTTTGGATGATGATGAGAGGTACTTGGCTTTCTTCGAGTCCAAAGTACTGTTATTGGTTCACAAAATCTGTTTAGCATTTTGTAACCAACGAGAGATGAAACAATTGGGAGATAGATAGTCGAGCAAGACTAACCTGGAATGCGCCTTGGCTGTTCTCTGCATCACCGAGAAGGAAGTTAAGACCCTGTCCCTTGTTGGATGTAGCAACTTCACGGTACTTTGATTTGAGAGACTCAGCTCCTTCTCCAGTGAAGTTAATGAAAAACATCGCCTGAAACTCAAAATATTACGCACCATCAAAACCAATACAAGGTTTGAGAATTCAAGGATCATTGAGGAACCTGGAAGCTTTCAGAAAATAATAATTCAAACAGAAACAATAGACGCTAATATCCAGATTCAGCTAATATGGGACGCTATCACAGTAACTATTAAACATCAGCTCATTTCAGTTAAATCTATAAATGAAACATACTTATCCACTAAAAATAAAGGCATAACATGATATCATGTACTGGTTACAACGTGATGGGATTAAGATCTATGAGTTATACCTTAGTTTTAGGGCTGTCAAAGAACTTGATAACATAAGGGTGGTTGTTAGGATCCTTGTCAAAAACGGTGATAAGCGGAATGCTTGATTCTTTGACAAATTTCTCCAAAGCTTCTCCATCAAAATCCTGGATGCACAGAAGAAAATCAAATCAAATATACCGTACAACAGGACCACTCATCCATGTTACATACAAAGAGAAAAGCTTTTTCCCCTTGTACCTTGGAATCAACAAACAGTTCATCAAAGGGTTTGAATAGCCTGACCACAGGTCCTGTCACAGACTCCCCACGCGGAAGAAGCTTAGCATCGGAAGTGTGTGCGAAATCATAATCAGAGCGCAGTTTCTCAGCAGTGGCAATGAAAGACTCAAACTCAGAGCCAGATAATTTAGGGAAAACACCAACCTAAAGCAAGAGAAACAGACGTTACATGACTACTACCATTACACAGACAACTAAATCATGGGGAACATAGTTTGTGACACTTACCACAATAACCTTCTTGTCAAACTCAGCAGCATCATCACCCGACTTGATCTCAAAAGAAGCAGGCCCGCTTTGTTTCTTCAAGTAAGTAACAATACCATCAGCTTCGCGAGGTCCGTTGTATTCCTGAACAGCTTTGCCACCGTTTCTGAAGATCTTGATAGTTGGGAACCCCTGAACCTCGTACTGAGTTGCAAACTCTCTGTTAGTCTCCTCACTCGCATCAATCTTGGCAAGAACCACGGGAGGCACGTGGCTGCTCAACTCAGACGCAGCCTTCTCGTACTGTAAAACCAAAACATCATCAGCAAAAATTTTAGCCACACAACTACATGAACTAGACACGTGGATATGCAAATCGTATGTTAAAGTGATTGAAAAGCGAGAGTTACCTCAGGAGCTAGCTGCTTGCAGTGTCCACACCTGAAGAAGCAAAGATCAAATACTTATAAGCATCATAGATCGAAATAGATCGAATTTTCAGATCATTCGCAGGCAAATCAATATGATAAAGCTCAGATCCATCGGATTTCACGAAACTACATGACACAGAAACTCATACCAAGGGGCGTAGAACTCGACGACGATGAAGTCGTGCTTGTTGATGGTATCGGTGAAGTTAGAGTGATCCAAGGTCAACACGAACTCCTTCGTCGTCTCCGTCTCTTCGCTTCTCACTACTGAGGGAGAGAACAACGTCAAAGCAAGGATCGAGAACAACGCGTATCCTCCCCTCATCGCCGCCATTATCGATCTATAGTCTCTTTCTCTGTAAGCTCTACGAAGAAAGATTTGAGAGATATTTTTATTTATCAGCTAATATGGTCATATACCCGCGTGGCGGTCACTCATTGGATACTAAGTTGTCATAGATTGGCGATAATTTATGTATTGATACAGTATATAATCACGTGATTAATAGGAAAGAATCAAATGAGATTATATCCGGTTCGTGACTTGGAGAAAGTAAAATGGTCAACCGCAAATGCATTTAGATCTGATCCCTTATGGATTGTTTAGTTTAGTTTCATTCCATTTTTTAAAACACTTATCAATTTGAATATTATAGATATGATAAAAAAAAATGTATAAGAATTTTCCTTAATGGAGGCTCGAGGCCAAACCTTGCAACGTGGTCGTCACCTTGAACATGCTCTGCTCTCTCAAATACATAGCGCAACAGTATCCACGTACAAGGCTGGTTTGGTGGAACTTGTTTAATCCGAAAACTGTGTGCATTGGAATTGAACATGATTTTTATGATGGACTTAGGAGAAGTTTTCATATTGAAATTAAATTTGGCAAAAGAACAGAGAAGAGATTTTATATGCTTTATAGATTTCATTACAATGATGATTTTCTCTCTCAATGTAAAATGAATCCAAAAAAAATCTATTCATAAAGAGGGGGTACCTCTTTATTTATACAAGAAAATTTTTAGAATTTTCCAATGATCTCTTATTTTAAATTGGGCCTAGTTCATTATCTAATAGGCTTTGTGATCTTACTCAGTGAGAAGTTTAATCGTTGTCTATTCTTAGAATATTAATCGGGAAAATCAGACAATAATAAGAGTTAGCAGTTGGGTTCTACTTCTATCTGCTTTTCAGTGGACTTTATGTAAGCAAAGATTAAACCTAGCATTATGCATTACCGGTCTCCAGATAAATATCAAATGATAATGGAATTATTAAGGAATGTATGTATTTTAGAGATGGACAGTATTCATTTCATTTTCACGCTCTGTGAGGACCATGGTGAACTCCAACTCTTCGTTTTGAACCTTTTCGTGCGAATTTAGACTCTCTGCTCACTCTAATACCATGAACCAAACCAACACCGCCAGCATATTGGCTTAACCCCGAGTGAGAAGACGATTGTCTTTCCTCACACCAACTCTATCTAACACGATGGCTCCTCGGTCTTAGAGGTTTTCTAAGACGCTCTTCTTTTTCCACTTCTCGTCTCGATCTATAATATCTGAACGACCCATCATTGTCATCAGCATCACTCTCTGTATACATGTGGTTTCTGCGTCTTCTTATGCGTTTGGTGTGTAGCATATCATAGGAGAAGAAAGTGCAGCAATAGCTAAGAATGTAGAACCAACAAGAGACTACAGCCCAGAGGAGTCTGCAGAAACCGTGGATGATACAATGCCAGAAACCAATGTTGTATAACAAGCCGGTCCAATTAGGATAAGTACTAATAGAAAGCCACTGTAACTGCTTTAGATCTGGTAGTTTCGCCTGTTTTGATTCTTTTCACGTTTGTTTTTTTTTTGTAAAAATAAAAATGAAAATAGAAACCAGTGAGTACAGTACAGGCGGTAACTCTAATAAAAATATCCAAAAGAGGGGAAAATCAAACTTCATCCACAAGTCGTGATCTCAGAGAAGGAATGGTTCTATGATTAAACCGAGATGAGATGGTTATTCTACTTAAAACCGGATTACAGAGAGAAAACAACAATTTGGATAGAAGCAGATGATGGTGTTGATGGATTAGATTAATCCATCCTTCCCTTTAGGATCCTCTCTTTAATCTCAGTAGGTGTTCTGCAACAATATCATCAAGAAAGTATGTTTCACAAGTAATTTGGGATAACAAAGACGTGTGGGAAGGGACAAAGGAAGAAACTAATTGAGAAGAGAGGAGAACTTACACAACGTAGACATGGCCTCCCAACCACTCAGACAATCACGGTCAACTGACGAGAGAAGTGCTTGCGATATCGTCTCAAACAGTTCCTCCGCTTCCTGATAAAATTCCAAATCTTGTTAAACCAAAGGTCTTGATATACATAGGTCTAGTAAGAATGGAGGATGGCTAACAAGATAAATCTTTTGAACACCTCATGCCGGAACGTAATGGTCATTGACAATAATTCAAGATTTCTACACTTATATAAACTAACACCCAACCTAATAACCTCCCAAACTTAACTGTGGTCATTTAAGAATTTGCATAGAAAAGGATTCCGGTAGTAAAACAAGAGATGATAGAGTTGATAGTAGACACAAACCATATCTGGCTTGTACATAGCTTCGCAGGCACCATACAATGATTCTGAAGCAGTTCCAGATACAACAAAATCTTTAGCCAACTCCCTGCATTTAAAATAAAACCACAAGTATTACATCATCTACGCCATTTATGTCAAGCAACAACCGATAAAAATAACAAACAATATGAACATTGCCGACTCGTGTCATATGAGTATGGAATATTAGAGACAAGTCCAACAAAATCTTTGAACGACCTTCAAACCGAAACATCTATACAAGTAACAAGAATCAAAGACACTAGAGTGACAACCGCAACAAAGGAAAAGGAGAAGAGCGTTACTTGGCTCCAATGGAGTCCATGGTGCAGATGAAGGGCTTGTCATCTTCTCCCAAGCCAGCAATCACTGGTTGGCATAAGTAAGGACCAAATCTGAAATGAAATAAAAAAACACTCATTCTATTCAGTTACAACAAACTAAGCAATCTCAGTCCTAACCAAACATAAAAATATCTCACGCAGTGACCTCTTCTCGTAGAGAATGGCGGAGACGAGACTGGCGAAAGTTTCAGGCTTCATGTCTCTCTCTTCACGAAGCTGGTACAGCTTATGACGAAACACCAAACGCTGGTACCTTCAAAAAAAAAGGAAAAAAATCTTTAAAATAAGTTCAAAAAAAGAGAAGAGATTTTATATGCTTTATAGATTTCATTACAATGATGATTTTCTCTCTCAATGTAAAATGAATCCAAAAAAAATCTATTCATAAAGAGGGGGTACCTCTTTATTTATACAAGAAAATTTTTAGAATTTTCCAATGATCTCTTATTTTAAATTGGGCCTAGTTCATTATCTAATAGGCTTTGTGATCTTACTCAGTGAGAAGTTTAATCGTTGTCTATTCTTAGAATATTAATCGGGAAAATCAGACAATAATAAGAGTTAGCAGTTGGGTTCTACTTCTATCTGCTTTTCAGTGGACTTTATGTAAGCAAAGATTAAACCTAGCATTATGCATTACCGGTCTCCAGATAAATATCAAATGATAATGGAATTATTAAGGAATGTATGTATTTTAGAGATGGACAGTATTCATTTCATTTTCACGCTCTGTGAGGACCATGGTGAACTCCAACTCTTCGTTTTGAACCTTTTCGTGCGAATTTAGACTCTCTGCTCACTCTAATACCATGAACCAAACCAACACCGCCAGCATATTGGCTTAACCCCGAGTGAGAAGACGATTGTCTTTCCTCACACCAACTCTATCTAACACGATGGCTCCTCGGTCTTAGAGGTTTTCTAAGACGCTCTTCTTTTTCCACTTCTCGTCTCGATCTATAATATCTGAACGACCCATCATTGTCATCAGCATCACTCTCTGTATACATGTGGTTTCTGCGTCTTCTTATGCGTTTGGTGTGTAGCATATCATAGGAGAAGAAAGTGCAGCAATAGCTAAGAATGTAGAACCAACAAGAGACTACAGCCCAGAGGAGTCTGCAGAAACCGTGGATGATACAATGCCAGAAACCAATGTTGTATAACAAGCCGGTCCAATTAGGATAAGTACTAATAGAGAAAGCCACTGTAACTGCTTTAGATCTGGTAGTTTCGCCTGTTTTGATTCTTTTCACGTTTGTTTTTTTTTTGTAAAAATAAAAATGAAAATAGAAACCAGTGAGTACAGTACAGGCGGTAACTCTAATAAAAATATCCAAAAGAGGGGAAAATCAAACTTCATCCACAAGTCGTGATCTCAGAGAAGGAATGGTTCTATGATTAAACCGAGATGAGATGGTTATTCTACTTAAAACCGGATTACAGAGAGAGAAAAAACAACAATTTGGATAGAAGCAGATGATGGTGTTGATGGATTAGATTAATCCATCCTTCCCTTTAGGATCCTCTCTTTAATCTCAGTAGGTGTTCTGCAACAATATCATCAAGAAAGTATGTTTCACAAGTAATTTGGGATAACAAAGACGTGTGGGAAGGGACAAAGGAAGAAACTAATTGAGAAGAGAGGAGAACTTACACAACGTAGACATGGCCTCCCCAACCACTCAGACAATCACGGTCAACTGACGAGAGAAGTGCTTGCGATATCGTCTCAAACAGTTCCTCCGCTTCCTGATAAAATTCCAAATCTTGTTAAACCAAAGGTCTTGATATACATAGGTCTAGTAAGAATGGAGGATGGCTAACAAGATAAATCTTTTGAACACCTCATGCCGGAACGTAATGGTCATTGACAATAATTCAAGATTTCTACACTTATATAAACTAACACCCAACCTAATAACCTCCCAAACTTAACTGTGGTCATTTAAGAATTTGCATAGAAAAGGATTCCGGTAGTAAAACAAGAGATGATAGAGTTGATAGTAGACACAAACCATATCTGGCTTGTACATAGCTTCGCAGGCACCATACAATGATTCTGAAGCAGTTCCAGATACAACAAAATCTTTAGCCAACTCCCTGCATTTAAAATAAAACCACAAGTATTACATCATCTACGCCATTTATGTCAAGCAACAACCGATAAAAATAACAAACAATATGAACATTGCCGACTCGTGTCATATGAGTATGGAATATTAGAGACAAGTCCAACAAAATCTTTGAACGACCTTCAAACCGAAACATCTATACAAGTAACAAGAATCAAAGACACTAGAGTGACAACCGCAACAAAGGAAAAGGAGAAGAGCGTTACTTGGCTCCAATGGAGTCCATGGTGCAGATGAAGGGCTTGTCATCTTCTCCCAAGCCAGCAATCACTGGTTGGCATAAGTAAGGACCAAATCTGAAATGAAATAAAAAAACACTCATTCTATTCAGTTACAACAAACTAAGCAATCTCAGTCCTAACCAAACATAAAAATATCTCACGCAGTGACCTCTTCTCGTAGAGAATGGCGGAGACGAGACTGGCGAAAGTTTCAGGCTTCATGTCTCTCTCTTCACGAAGCTGGTACAGCTTATGACGAAACACCAAACGCTGGTACCTTCAAAAAAAAAGGAAAAAAATCTTTAAAATAAGTTCAAAAAAAAAGAGAAGAAGCAAGGAGGAGATAGAGCTTACAGAGTTTGGACATCGGTGGCGAGACCAGAGAGTCCGATGAAGACACGATCGTGGATCTTGGAGATTCTCTGGAAATCGGTGGCGATTGTCTGTAGCTGCACACCGAGCCTACGATCACTGGCGATGGCGAAGCAGTTCTTCCCCACCATAGCTACAACTGCACTTCCATTGTACTCGAAGATCTGCATAGATTAGTCAGACCATCAATGACTGATGCGGAATAAGACCAAGAGTAAGGGGTCTTGGAATTCAGATGAGAGATCCAACTTACCGACATCGGAAGATTAGGGTTTGCAGAGTGAAGTTTGGAACGGAGAAGAAATCTGAGACGGAGGAGAGAGAGAGAGAGAGAGAGAGAGAGAGAGAGAGAGAGAGTAAGTCGACGATGGCTTGGAAGAAACTCCAACTGAGTTTTCTTTTTCGCTAAATTGTTGGGCCTTTACAGACTCATGGGCCTTTGCTAGTAATAGAATATACAACCAATATTTCAATGTATAGGAGTCTCCGGTTGAACCAACTTTAACAAAATTGAAATCATAAACCAAAATTATAATCAACAGTATTTAGAAAAGTATTTACAAGAGGTTTATGCTCTCCAAAACTTCCTTTTCTCAATGCACTCAAATAAAGTCTTTTTTTTTTGTCATCAACATACAGACTCAACTAAAATTTTGCGCTTGGTAATTTCGCTGTCCATGTGAATGACAAAAGACGATTACTTTTGAACACTGCGTACTAGGCTGTCCGCTCTTGTATTATGCGTTCTTGGTACATATATAATCACTGAGTGATTGTTAGAGGATCTGAATATCTCCTAAATAGATTGTGTATGCTGGCCATTCTCCAGATTTAGAAACCATCTTCATCCATTTGGAACAATCTATTGCAAACGTCACGTAAAATTATTGTAAATTCCTCATACTTTCCAATGTTCAGATGAAAGCCTCTAATTCGGCATGTAAGGGTGATAGGCTAGCCTTCATATTTTCGCCCAATCAATACATCAAAAACTTCTAGAATGCTATACCATCCTTGTTTTGAGTAAATATATTGGACTTTCCATAATTCATACGTGAAACACCATCGTCCCTGAATCGAAAGCAATGATTGTCAAAATTATTTCTCCATATTGGGTAATTTGTTGTGAGAGTGATGTTTGTGCCTCAAGTCATATTGCGGTTTCAGTTTCTGAGAGCTGAATAGTATATATGGGATTCGTATCTATATTACTAAAAACCATATTGTTTCTACCTTTTTTAATATACCAGATAATCCATACAAATTGATAGGTATCCATTTGTGGTACAATTCTCCAAAATAAGTGATCCATATTTGCGAAAATAGATTGAAAGGAAAAGACTGGTAGGTTCGAAGGGATACTTGAGACATCCGAGACTTAGACAGCCAGAGGACATTCCAAAACACATGATTTATTGATTATTCCTATGATCTCAAACAAAGCTTTTGGTAGAGCATTTGCATATAAAATATATAAAAAATTAAAATAGTTATATATAATTAATTTATTTTATTTAATAATAAATTTACGTTTATATTCAAAAATTAAATTTATATTAAAAATTCAATTAAAATATATTTTTTCTTTTTTAAAATTAATTTTCACATTTAAAATAGAATTTAATTTATATAGTTATATATGATTCATTTTAATAACACGATAGATATATATATATTATAAATATATCTATTTTATTTAGAAAAAATATATACCATATATTAAATTTTGTGATAATTTATATATATAAATCATTTACAGTTCTACCAATAGCCTTATTAAATATATAAATGAGATCATATATTTTCTTCTATAGTATATTACTACTGTTTTATTATCAGTTATATCAATCAAGGCCTTAGAATTAACATTTTCTGGTAGATGTAATCCCCTGTTTTGGACTTTTGGGTCAAAATTTAATATATATTAATTTGTTTTTTGAAATAACTTGGGATCCACCAATACCAAATTTGAAAGGGAAAATTAGTGTATAGCGAAACGCTGTCGTCAAGAGTGTTGGGTCACAAATAACAGCACAGTTGGTTCTTCACGCTCAAGGCTCTTCTTCCTGCAACGGCTATTAACAAAAAGATAGAGTGAAGTGAGAGGCGTTTGACACTGTATGACTAAAGTATTCAGTATTAAGCTGTTGAATTCATTTGCAGTCCTATCAGGCTATCACACTACGAAGCCATTTGTCTGACACTAGGTAGTTTATCTTTGCGTATAAGCAAGACGTTGTATCAATTTCGAACCTTTAAGTGAAAATGAAATGAAAATAAACATCTCAAAGTTTTATTAAGTTTTTCTCTTTGCTTTTATAATCTCTCTCCATGGACCAGAATCAATCTGTAGAGATTAATAAGAGAATTATAACTAATGCGCATAAACCACTACTTGAGTACCACATCCCAGTTGAGGCGGTCACGTTCCATCATTAATATGATTCTTTTCTCAGAAGAGCTTAAATCAGATTCGTTACGTTTCATACGAAAATAAGAAGACAATGGGGACGACGATTCCGATGGAGAAAACGTCGTCTCTGAGTCGTAGAAAACGTCAGATACTTCCGAAGACGTCGTCGTCGAATCCAAACCGGTGTTGTTTTTCACGTCCCGGGTCTTGCTTTTCTTGAACCGAAGCAATGACTTGAAATTACCCCACCGGCGCAAAGCAGCAGCTGTACCGGAGTCGAGTGTTGTAGCTCGACCTGATGAACTTCGCCAATACGGAGTCGGTGGTTGTCCTGAAGAGTGGGAATCTTGACGCGGTTTGAGCCTGGAAGAGGAAGGACGAGGAGGACGAGGAGGAGCAAAGGGAGAGACTGCCGGAGAAGACGACGGAGACGGCGGCGGAAGTTTTGTTATTCGGAGAGTAGAAAGTTTCTTGGGAGGTTGAAGGAGAGTGGTACCATCGTCATAATGTCGGGTTCGGATCTTGGGTATACCGGGTCGGATCTCCCAGTTAAAAGGCACTGCTCCTGGTCTCTTGAAAGGACCTTGATCACCATCTAATTCAACCATTGAACGTTTGTCCTTGATTTGTTTGAAGGATATTACAACAACCCCTCCTTACTTATAGTTCAGAGTTCAGACCAATTCTTTTCCGACAGTTTGTGAAACTATTTAGATTCAACGAATTTTTTATGGTATTACTAATGTTTTCTATATAAGATTGGATATGTATCCAAACCTTCTTTTTACATGGATAATGGAGAATCTACGTAACTAATTGTCTAATTACACGTTTATCTTTTCACATTTTTCTGAGGATCACTCTCTCTTCAAAGTAACATAATATTTCCTACTGGTTACAGAAACGTTATCGGGATAAGAGTATTACCATTTTTGTGATTCTATATACCGGTGGTAGGACCATGACTCGCTATTTTAGACCGGTTTCGAATTGTGTAAAAACCAGATTTTAATTAAACCGACAATCTTGGTCAAAAACTGGTTAAATTTGTTAAAACAGATGATCCGATTCAATATTAAAACTCGGTTTTGTCAAATTCAAGTTTAAAAATAAAATAAAATATTTCAGTTTTAAAAAAAAAATTCATAAAAATTTCATATTATTTTTAGTATCTATTTAGATAAATTAATTTTAATTATAATTTTTATTTATTTTTGTAGTTATTATTTTATTTTCATATGATTTTTAGATTCTAACAATGATATAAGTTTTATAAAAAATAATTTTATAGTTATATATATATATATATATTTGTCGACATAGTTATATATATAATTACTTAATTTAAAATTAGATTAAAATTCTAAAACATGGTTGAACTGGTTAGACCATTGACTCGGCACTGTTAAAAAAAAAATATTTATCAAAACATTGACAATAGGTGAAAATTTACGAAAAGAGAATGACAACAATTTTGTAGCCAGAGGATTGTGATTACTAGTTGCATAGCCTCCGCGCAGTTGCGGAGCCGGTGACATTGTTGATGTATCGGGTAATTTTGTGTATGTGATTTTATCTATTGATTATGCCCTTGAATATTTACCGAATGTTGTTTGATGATTATACCAAGAATAGTAAGGAATGAGACAATGAATTTTGAGTTTGAAACATGACATTATTATTTATTATTACCTTGTTTTGGTTCATAAATTATTTTCCCGACACGTTGGGCAACTTATATTTGTACGTAGCCAATGATTAATGCAAAGACAATGAAATTTATGACCGCAGGTGAGTGTCGAAATATTGGTTACATTGGTGTAATTCTCAAAGCAGATGGTGCATATATGGTTTTCCTCTTCGGTTGTCGGGTTACTTCTAGGTCCATGATGATTAGATTAACGTCAAGTCTTGCGGTTGCATTTAGATTGTAGTCTCTAATGGCGAGAGTAGCTTGAAGATGTTGCGATATAATATTATGGTTTTTCCTCATTAAATTCATCACATATTGGTTAGTCTTCTCAATAAGGAATGTAGAGTCGGGATGATGAATGTCATGATATGATAACATGAAATCTAATGATTCAGCGACTGAGTCATTGTAATAACCTTGATTGTTAAAAATTGATGGTACTTGGAAATCGATGGCCGATTGTTGTGTGTTTGGTCTTTGTATATAGACCTGGAGTAATTGTCTAGGATCTGCTCCTGTTGATGTTGTTTGGTGTGAGAGTCGATGGGTAAGAAGTGAATTGTTATTCATTTTTGTGTTTGGTTGTGAAAGCTGATCACATTGTAGATATGTTTATAGATTGTTAGGAATTGATGTTATTTTTGCCTATTTATTTTTACGTTTGTTTATATAGTGTATTTATTATGATGTTGAATATTGAAATTAATGTTTTAGTATTTAAATACGGTGATTTATTGAATTCTTCTTGTTATGAACACTAATTTTCTCTTTATTTGTTATGATATTTAAAATGGTCAAATAAGAAGAATTGTAAATTCTTCTCATAACATCAATCTTCCATAAAAAATATTAATATTTTTTATTTGCATAAAATGTTGACCTTCACAATTGCTTAATGTATAGCTTTAATTTCAAATTTATCGAAGAAATATCTTGAATACAAAATGAGGATTCTATTCATATTGTTATATAAATATTTATTTTAGTGGTTTATTTGAGCTGTGGAGTTTTTTTTGTTGTCTTTCTAATTATTTGAATTGTTGATCATAAAATTGAAACTATTTCTCTAATATTTTATTGTAAAGTTTAGTAATCGTGGGTTTAAAACGTTGGGCTCAAATTACAATGGGCCTTTTCTGAACTATTGTATTGGAAAAAATAAAAGTATGATATTTATTGTTTATTCCGTCTTCGGGAGAGCTTCACATCTGCGATTATTTTCCTAATATGCATAAGTGTGTGAGTTTGGAGGGCGCAAGCGCGGGGTTATGAACAGAGTTTCATCTCAATATTTGCTAGAGTTATTGTAGTGTGAGTTTTTGCGTTTTCGATTCGATCATTGTTTTCAAGTTTTTATTGTTATAGGGTTAGAGTTATGATGATGAACTGTATAGGCATTATTCTCCCTTTATGAAGGACTAAACTGTGTTAGTAATGTGATAGATATAGTTTGTAGTGTTGTTTACTTTGTCACTGAGAATTATTGTTTGTTTGTCTTTTTTATTTGTTTCTTATACTCTTGAGAGTACATAAATTAAATTAAAGTTGTCGAGAGTACCTTTTGTTTCTGGATTTTTTCTCCAGATTAATTGTGTACATTGTATGTATTAAGTAATAATTTTTATTATCTTTATTATGTTTGTTATATTTTTTATTTTATTTATAAACTTGTTGCTTTTACGTAACCTTTAAAACAAATACATGAAGACTTGTAGAAATAACTATAAAATGAGTGATAATTAAGTGTTTGGACCTTAATGGATTTTCAACAAATTTATGTATTTCTCATAAGAAGACAATAGCATTGGTATTTTGACATTGAACATGTAAGCTATTTTCACAAGACAAGAGGAGTGAGCAGGTGGAGATGTTGTTGTCGCATTTGTGTCTGTCTGAATTTTCTCTTGTATCTCTTGGTGTGCATGTGTTTGTTTCTCTTTAATTTGATGGGTAATATGTAAACAAAAATCGTTGTTTGTTATATTTATCAGAATTCATAATTTACTCAGTTTTTTTCGTTTAGGTGATTTCACTGATCTTGGTTATCTTCTTTGTCTTCTTCATAAGCATTATGTTTATAATTTGTTAAATAACTGGTTGTGTAGTTTTTGCTCAAAAAAAAACTGGTTGTGTAGTTTGTATTTGATTACCTGACTCGATTGTATGTCGTTGAGTTTTAGTTAATGTGCTTGGTTTGGTATATTTGGTTTAAAGTTATTTGTAAAATTAGACAAATAAGGTGATCATTAATGATTCGTCATTTTTTTGGACTCTAGTTTTTGGATTCTAGTTTTTGTTGTTTTGATTATTTGGGTTGTTGTGGTTTTTTTTAAGCTGTAAAATAAAGGTTTGTGTGAAATTAGTTTGATAAGTAAGAGAGATAAATAGACAACCACAGATCTTGGGTATGAAATATTTCTGTCTTTCTTAAATTTCAAGGAATTCCAAAAGAGAAGGAGGCCAACGATAATGCTCTGACTACTACGACCAATAAGGAGAAACTCGAAGGTTGAGTGATAGACGCCGGTGACGCTGGTTTGAGAACCTGGAGAGGCGGAGAGAGACATTTTCTAGAAGATGGTTAAAGCTAAGAAGAATAAATGATTTATGTGGAGATGCAAATTGGGTTCATCAAAGATGAGAATCATATATATATAGGGTTTACAGAGAGGCTACAAAACAGAAATATTTATGATCAAGCGATTTAAGATGGGGAGATGAATAATTCACCGATAAAAAAATTACAAACAGACAAACGGCGCAACTCTATAACTCAGTCCGATACAATGATGAAAAGAATTTTAACTCATGTTAAACAACGACGATTTATAATATGAGAAAACTATAATTGTTGCAAACTTAAGCTATTTCTTAATATAACGTGATGAAGCTCTTTTAAAAATCAATCCCATAATACATTTTCAGATCCGCCCTTAGAGAAAGCCCAAAAAATAATGACTCCAACCTTCATAGATATATATTAGTTTCAACCATTAATTTACAAATTATTGATTAGTTCAGTGGTATAAATGGTAGATGTTGTATTTTAGTAACCTGGGTTCAAACCATGGATTGACACTTTTTAACATTTTTAAAAGTGGATCCCACATAAACGCTGACGTGTCGCCTCATGAATGACTCAACTGCCCCATTATATTATAGATTTTGATTCAACAATGTTTTCTTTTTTCTGGTCAAAGATTCACTCAACCATGTCTTTTCACAGAGCTATTGTAATGACACAGAAGAATTCATAATCCATTATGAATGTTGTTATTTCTATGGGAATGAAGTCAAACATCAACGAAACATCTCTACGCTTGAGCTATAATAAGAGAAACTCTATTGTTTTTTTGGGGGCTATACAATATCCCCATGTGTTTTTTTTTTCGGTGTAGCAACTATTAAAGAAAAAATGAGAGAAGAAGAACATGACAAGACTCCAGGAAACTCACAGACTAATTATGTATAGAGATGAGCACACAGACACAAAACAAACAGCTACCGAGTCTCTTCGAATGTCTCTCTACCCCTTAATCCACCATTGCTAAATGTAAGCCAGTTCAAGCTCTACTGGAAGCATACTCTTCTCAAACCTCTGAATCAAAAGACTCTGGAGGTTTAAGAAAGTTCCTCTTTGTTGAACTTGTTCCAAGCTTCCTGTTCAATGCAAATTTGTATTCAGTTAAGCAAATATAGGAGAATCCAAACACTCATGTATAAGAAAGATTTGCTTGAAGCTGCGTGTAAGCTTCGTAGATATATTGCAAGAGATAAGCAACTAAACCAGATTTCTTCAGCTGGTTTAGTTACTAAAATTTTTGGAACATTGTTTCCATGAAACTCTACTGATTGATTCGGTGGGGAACTAAACATTCGCGTGTCAACTTTTGTCTAAATTAGATTATAGAAAGAGAGATGCTCATATCAGATCCAGTGAGAAAATACCTTCAAAATGTCAAAAACCTTTTCGGCAATATACTTTTGTTCGAGGGTGGCTCCTTTCTGCTGAACTTTATCGGGATGGACATACAGCGTCGCCTTTCTATACACTTTCTTGACTGCTGAAGAAGTGATCAAATCTGTTAGAGAAACAGCCTCCCACCCACACCCAGGCCAGAGTACCTGTCATCGTTCAAAAACAGAACCAGATCTCCAGTGAGAACTCGGGAGGAGCACATGGATACACATACATGTAACAGAACATGTATTTACAATTTTTTAATTTTTCAAAACTCACGATTTGCAAGGAAGATAACAGCGCACGCATGTTTCCTTCTTTCCCAGTTGCCCAACGCCTTATCTCAGCATCAATAGTCTCAGAAATCCTCTGAAAATAAAGATTAACAAGGAAACCATTAAACACACCAACAACAAGACTCACTCTATGTAGATTTCGAAAACAAAATCACCAGTGGAAATGTAAATGTCAAGAACAGCATTATCATAATGAAGATTAACAAATCCAAAAACCTCATTGTCCATATACAAGCATTATGGTGATGAAGATTAAAACAGATATGTCGAGAAAAGGATAGCTTACAGTTCTCTGTTCTTGTTCAATCCGAGATTGATGATCACGGCTATTCATATCAGCTACAGCTTGTGCCTACATTTTAAAAGGCACTGAATAGTGTAAAAACATCTGGAAACAAAATACACAGTGAAATGCAAGCTACAGGCTGATGAGGTAGCAAAATTCAAAATAGAAATTGGTTGCGGTCCGCTAGGAGTATCACAATTTTTGACGTGCAAACAGGGCCACTAATCAAACAAGGAAAGACCTAACGTTGGCAAAATGTTAGAACTGATTCAACACAGCCTCCAGGGAACTTAACTAAACCTTTAAACGCAAAGGGGTACTTTCAAGTACAAGGAGAATTCATCATAGATTTTAATATCAGCAATCAGCTTACTGAGATATCAGGATACATTACAGAGTCTAAAAGAGTCAAGGGTTGCATTAGAAGTTTCAAAAGAAAACAAAAATAACGAAACATACCACACGGCTCTTTGTTCTCTGTTCACGATCCCATCTGGCCTTTCTTCGTTCATCGCTTTCCCCAGGGATTTCCTCAAATTCTCTAAATATAGGATCCTCTGTGGAGAAGGAAACATTGCTTACAAAGTTAGACCAGAGTAGCTAGCCAATAACTGGAAAAGACATGTTTTCACAACGTCTACCTCCAAAAAGTGCAGAAAAGTTATCCACCAGGTTTGCTGGAGCAGGAGGCTTCTTTGCAGTAGAAACCCCATTAGGCGTCTTTCCTGGCACGTTGACTGCTTGCTTGCGAGTTGCCTTTGCATCAGAAAGAAGTATAAGGAGACACATATAGAACAAATATTCTCTAATATAAAAACTTGTAAAGTCTTTTTTACTTCATTTGTCGTTCGTGATTTTGGTACACTGCTGGACCGATGCCCAGCGCTGAAAAAGGAGTCAAGATCATCCGCACCAAACTTTTTTTCCTTCGTTCCAGCATCTTCAGCTTCTCTGTATTTACTAGCAGTGTCAGAGGCGGAGGCACTACGTCGCATGGTACCCATGGCAAAGTCTTCAAGCTCGTCTATTGAAGACAATCCCGAACTCTTAACTGTTAAATAATTCCTCATTAGATATAAATGAATACATCAGCTCTAAATCAACATATACTTTCAGGTCGTCAAAGAGATTAAACCTCTGTCAACTTTTTGAGTTGGTTTAGGGGGAGGCCTGAGTTTTGTAGAAGCCTGTGAAGTTTTACTGACAGAAGCAGCAAACTCATCAAGTGGATCCACGAACAGACCCGAAGAAGAATGTGATGCAGAGGTAGTTGATTCTAGAATCACAAAAGGTTCATCATCAATACCAAAGTTCGATGCCGCAGACTTGCTGTAATACCAACCAAAACAAAATATATATCAACCAGAATCAAATTCAAACACACATAACACTAAAACATTTCCATGTACAAAGGTTATCTGATACTTCACCGAGACATTAGCACATGATAGACAACAACATGTATCAAATGCTTGATAAACTGGAACACAGACCTGGTAGTGGTCTGAGAACTCCCACCAAAACCAGGAATCAATTCATCAAAACCATTATTCGCTGAACTAGTCTGATTCAAGGTCTTGGATTGAAGACCAAAACCACCCATATCACCCAGCAAATCATCAACACCAGAAGCATCTTGCTTAGCAGACGAAGAGAACGACGACCCAAATATATCATCATTAACGGAGCTTTTAGAGGCAGGCAAAACAGCACCAAACAAGTCAGCATCATCAAAACCCTGCGCTGAAGAAGACGTCTTCATCCCCGAACTCCTCCCAGAGTTGGGGAACATCAAGTCATCGCTTAAAGACGATGACTTGGTATTATTAGGCTTGTTCAATCCAGCAAAGACGTCATCGAAATCGTCGAATCCACCAGAAGAACTCGGTCCGTTCCTGTTAGTAGAGCTCGACGTGAAGAAAACATCGTCGCCTTCGTTACTACCACATAAATTATACGACGTGGATTTGGGCTTAGCACCACCGAGATTCTTCCAGCTCTGAGGATTGCTGGTGGTGGTGTTGAGAGGACGCTTGGAGGCAGTCATGGGAGCAGATTTGCCTTGGGGCTTGATCCCGTAACGCTCCGTTAGAACACCGAACTCGTCCATTCTCGGGTGATTGATTCGAGAAATCGAAAACCCCTACGAGAGATTCCACGTGAAGAAGAGGGGATTTCTCTGGATTTGGAAAGGGAATATCAGAGAGAGAGGGAAGATTGACGGAGGAGAATAAGGAAGAAGAGAAAAACAAAAAAAAGCAGAGAGGGGCACCGACGAAGGAGAAGATATAACGCACGAAATGAATGTGCGGGTGGGTTGGGTGGGTGGGGTCCTCTTCCCTCTTGACAGATGGCTTCCTTTTCCCTCTTAAATTCCCACCTTCCTTCCTTTGTATACGGTAGTACCTCATCCTTTAAAAATAAAATAAAGCAAACAAAAAGATTTCACTGTAAACTAAATATTCATTTCAAATTATGCTAAACTCTTTTTTTTTTTTTTTGCTGATATGATGATATTCCAGTCACATTCCCAACTTGCAAAATTTTTAGTTGGCTTTTACGCATTTGCACCTACCTTTTTTTCTTTACACATCATGTATTTTTTATGAAACTAAAACTTTTTAGATATCAGTGATATAGGAGATAAGTAGAAAATAAAATTGCAAACATTTATTTATAGAAAAAGGGAAACACATATAGTCATAACATTTATGTTTCTATATATTGACGTGAAATTCCCTTTTCTATTTTTTCGACTGACAATTCATTTAGAAAGTTAGATAACACCCACTATGATCAGACTCTAACAAATCATCTAAGTGTGTGTGAATCAACTTCAATGCTATGAGAAAGTTAAAAGAGCCAACACGAAACCAAACTTTACATGTTACCAAACCTAAACAGACCAGACGAACCCAACCCACTACAACATTGGTAGTTCAACACTCACAAGAACTTCAGAAAGCTCTGAAAATTTGTATTATAACTTATCAACTATCATAATTCAAAACTAGATATATATGACTATTTGTCAAAGTTTCTCTAATAACATTTAAGTCAAAAACACAACTACAAAATCCACGAAGCATAAGATGCTGAAATTCTATGTCTCAGTCCATGAAGTTGCAAGTACCAAGTATCCTTGAATCTTTTAGTGCTAAACAAGATTAAAAAAAAAGAGTCGAACACATAATGTTGTTCGTAATCATGTTCTCCTGATTCAGTGCCTTTTAGATTTGGACTCGGAGAGCATGTATCCTGAGATCTTGTTCATCTCGTATAACAGCCCAGCAGAGAACAAAAAACTGCAACCCCAAAACATTCAACCAACAAAGCAACCCACAGTTGTTAGCGAGCGAGAGAGAGAGAGAGAGAGTTACGAATAGTGGTAACATGGGTTGAATATTGAGCAGAACTAGTGTCAGTCTTCTTACCAGGTTGTAATACAAACTCGATGCACCGTGCTAGCTGCGACCAGAGCTATAATTTCCGCAATAATCACTGTCAATGAAATAAAAAAAAAAAAAAAGAGAAAGAAAACTTGATTAATCTGCAGAACTTACTCATCTATCTATTATCAGAAAACAAACTTTACGCCATAGTTTTCACTGTTTGCATGGCTGAGAGATGAAAACAATCAATTGACAATTTAAAAAAGAAAAAAAAAACAGTAAAGATATCTAAAAAGCAATCTGTTATTATCCAGAAAGAAGATACATTTTGGGCATCATCTGAGTTTACACAAATCAAAACTCTTCCAAAACCTCTGAACTAGTCAAAGAGTGACACAGAAAAAGATAACTACTTCACAGCGAAGCATAAAATTTCATTATTCATCTTAACAATGAAGAGCAAAGAAAGAAACACTACACTCGGAGATCAAACGATACTCGTCAAAAAATCCTTGAAAAGGAAAAATGGCAAATGAACTATTATATATTAACAATAAAAATGGAAGCAAGCAGAAGAGGGCAAACCAAACAGTGAAAATACATAGAACTCTTCCGACTGGTAAGTTCGAACTGTAATAAAACAGCAAACTATATGATATATGATCATACTCGTATCACACGGGCTTGGGGAATGCTAGAAAGCATTCCAATGATCAGAGCTCCGTGGCGTCTCTGCTGTATTTGTCGTTGTTTTGAATGGTCCGGTAGAACCAAACGGGTCATGGTCATCAAACCCGAACCCGTGACTGTAATCAGAGTCTCTGGTACTTCCAATCGAGTCGAATCTCGTCAATGATGCCTTAGGTGTCTCGCCGCGTAGTTATTGTCATAGCTTTGTGCATTGAAGGAATCATATCTTTGATAGTTGAAAGAATCAAACCTGGAAGCGAATGGGTCAGGCTCGCTTGTGCTGCGCGAGTCTGGCGGGACAGCGAAAGCATCGTTGGTGTTGCTATTGAATGAGTCGAAGCGAGAGAAGGTATTTGAAGAAGAGAAGTCATCGTGTGCCGCAGGTGTGCTTGGGACAGAGTCGAACATGAAGGACTTCTCCTGGGAACAAGTTGTCTGAACGAGGAGTCTCTGATGCAAACGGCTTCCCACCAAAATCAGACGTGCTATAAGCAGGAGTGCTTTCGGGACAGAATCAGCAAACAATGAAGGTTTTGCGGTGAAACCGTCGGTTGCATTGCCAGGGGCTTGGAACAGAGTCAGAAAATATAGATAGCTTTGGAGGGAGAAAGTCGTTTGATAGTGTGGAACCAGTTTTATAGGCTTGATGCTGAAGTCATCGAATCGAACCCAATCCAAAGCCACTATCATGCTTCTCGTGATCCTTGTCCCTGTGAAACACATAGCGCTCAAAACAATTAGATTGAGATTATTAAGCATCAATATTAATTTTGAGCACATTATACCTTTCCATGTACAAAGGTTATCTGATACTTCACCGAGACATTAGCACATGATAGACAACAACATGTATCAAATGCTTGATAAACTGGAACACAGACCTGGTAGTGGTCTGAGAACTCCCACCAAAACCAGGAATCAATTCATCAAAACCATTATTCGCTGAACTAGTCTGATTCAAGGTCTTGGATTGAAGACCAAAACCACCCATATCACCCAGCAAATCATCAACACCAGAAGCATCTTGCTTAGCAGACGAAGAGAACGACGACCCAAATATATCATCATTAACGGAGCTTTTAGAGGCAGGCAAAACAGCACCAAACAAGTCAGCATCATCAAAACCCTGCGCTGAAGAAGACGTCTTCATCCCCGAACTCCTCCCAGAGTTGGGGAACATCAAGTCATCGCTTAAAGACGATGACTTGGTATTATTAGGCTTGTTCAATCCAGCAAAGACGTCATCGAAATCGTCGAATCCACCAGAAGAACTCGGTCCGTTCCTGTTAGTAGAGCTCGACGTGAAGAAAACATCGTCGCCTTCGTTACTACCACATAAATTATACGACGTGGATTTGGGCTTAGCACCACCGAGATTCTTCCAGCTCTGAGGATTGCTGGTGGTGGTGTTGAGAGGACGCTTGGAGGCAGTCATGGGAGCAGATTTGCCTTGGGGCTTGATCCCGTAACGCTCCGTTAGAACACCGAACTCGTCCATTCTCGGGTGATTGATTCGAGAAATCGAAAACCCTACGAGAGATTCCACGTGAAGAAGAGGGATTTCTCTGGATTTGGAAAGGGAATATCAGAGAGAGAGGGAAGATTGACGGAGGAGAATAAGGAAGAAGAAAAACAATCGTCCTCTCCTATTTTTTTTTTTCTCTCAAAAAATCTGAGAAGGCCACCGACGAAGACGAACGATAGAAGATATAATAATAACCCACGAAATGAATGTGCGGGTGGGTGGGTGGGGTCCTCACACAGATGGCTTCTTTGCTTTTTTAATTTCCACCTTCCTTTCCTATATTCCTATTGTAAGTCGTACGGAAAAAATTTGTTTCAAAGAATGATTGTTGTTTTCGAGTTTTAATACAAAATTTATTAACAAAATTATCTATTTTATTTTTTATTGGTTTTGAAATATAGTTATATGTATATGTAATTGTATTTTTATTTTGGACATAATACAAAATCTTATGTTTTCTTAATCATGATAAATAGCACGCGACAATTAAAATGAAACGGATGAAATATATCATCTTTTATATATATATATATATATATATCGATTTTACGGAAAACAAAAATATTTCATTCTAACTAATTATGTAAAAAAATTTTAAAAATTGTTGCTTGTATGATGAATTGATGATACAGTATTCCAGTCACATTCCCACTTTGAAAAATTTTTAGTTGGCTTGTACGCATATCACCTACATTTTCTTTTTCTTTATACATCATGTCTTTTTATGAAAATTATAACTTGTAGATATCAGTGAGCTAGGAGATAAGGAGGAAATAAATTTCCAAGATTTATTTATAGAAAAAGGGAAGGGGAAAACATAGGGCCGTTTGTTTCTCCATCCGATGAGTCATCACGGATGAAGATGAAGTTTGTTTGTTTAGGCATTAAAAGTGTAATTCATTCAGATGGATCATCCAGGATGACTTTCGAAAATTCAGACTTAACTTTAAAGTTCATCCAAATTTGAACCAATTTGAATCATTTGAATGGAGATTGTTCATTCAAAATAGTATAATGTCTATTATGCCCTTAATGTAATTCACAAATTACAAATTTAAACATAATATCATTTTGTCACACACGAAAGCTGACAAAACCACAAAAATCGTTTTCCCAAAAATTAGAAACTAATTTTTCACGCCAAAACCCCAAAACACATTTTCGCCAAAATTGAAAAAGCGTGTTTTCCACCAAAATTGCAAAATCATGTTTTTCCGCCAAAATCGAAAATTTCATTTTCCCACCAAAACCACAAAACATATTTTCCGCCAAAATCGAAAATTTCATTTTCCCACCAAAACCACAAAACATATTTTCCGCCAAAATCGAAAATTTCATTTTCCCACCAAAACCACAAAACATATTTTCCGCCAAAATCGAAAATTTCATTTTCCCACCAAAACCACAAAACATATTTTCCGCCAAAATCGAAAATTTTCACTTTTCATAAAGCCAAAAAGTATTTTCCGCCAAAATCGAAAATTTCATTTTCCCACCAAAACCACAAAACGCGTGTTCCCACTAAAATCACAAAATCTCGTTTTCATAAAATCGAAAATTTCATTTTCCCACCAAAACCACAAAACATATTTTCCGCCAAAATCGAAAATTTCATTTTCCCACCAAAACCACAAAACATATTTTCCGCCAAAATCGAAAATTTCATTTTCCCACCAAAACCACAAAACATATTTTCCGCCAAAACCAAAAGAAATTATTTTTCCGCCAAAATCGAAAATTTCATTTTCCCACCAAAACCACAAAACATATTTTCCGCCAAAACCGCAAAAACTCGTTAATTTTGAAATAATTATAATGTAAATATATTAGACTAAATAATTAAATGTAATATAGTTAAAATTAATATCGAATATATTATTAAATCAACACAAGGGGGTATTTTGGTAATTTGTTTACTAAACTCATTTAGATGGAAATGAAAATAAAGAAACAAACATAAACTCTATTTAGATGAACTATCTGGATGGACAAACAAACAATCACAAAAATTTGAATGGATCATCTGAATAGATCATACAAATGAATTATTTGGATAGAGATGACAAATGGTGAAACAAACAGACCCATACTCATAATAACATTTATGTTTCTATATATTTACGTGAAATACTCTCTTTTTCGACTGGCAATTCATTTAGTAAGTTAGATAACACCACCCACTATGATCAGACATCTACCAACCATCTACTGTATATGTGAATCAACTTCAGTGCTATGAAAAGTTAAAAGGCCAATACGAAACCAAACTTTAAATGTTACCAACCCAAACGAACCCAACCCACTACAACATTAGTAGTCCAACACTCACAGAACTTCATAAAGCTCTGAAAATTTGTACTAATCATAATTCAAAACTAGATATATATTATTTGACTAACTTTCTCCAAGAACATAGAGTCATAAACACAAGTACAAAATCGACCAAGCATAAGATGCAGAAATTCTAAGTCCTTAGTTCATGAAGTTGGAAGTATCCTTGAATCTTTTAGTGCTAAACAAAAATAAACACATTATCCTGTTCTCTAATTCAATGCTTTTTAGATTTTGACTCAGAGAGCATGTATCCAGAGATCTTGTTCATCTCGTATAACAGCCCAGCAGAGAACAAAAAACTGCAACCCAAAAACATTGAACAACAAAGAAAAGCAACCCACAGTTGTTAGCTAGAGAGAGAGAGAGTTACGGAATAGCAGTAACATCGGTTGAATATTGGAATATAGAGCAGAACTAGTGTCAGTCTTACCAGGTTGTAATACAAACTCGATGCACCGTGCTAGCAGCTACAAGAGCTATGATCTCCGCAATAACCACTGCCAAAAAAAAATAAACGAAGAAAAAAGAAGAACTTTTCATCAGCAAACAAACTTTAAGCCATAGTTTCCACAGTGATTCTTGCATAAACTAAGAAATGACAATCATTTGACAATAAAGAAACAGATCAATTAAAATATCTAATCTCCACATCCAGGAATTGATTCACAAGGATACATATCGAGGAAAAGTAAATATTTTGGGCATTAAAATCTCTGAACTAGACAGAGAGAGTGATAACAGAAAAGAGAAGTGTTTTAAGTTTTAACAGATTATTGCTTTATCAATAAAGTGCATGTCAAAGAGAAACAGCTACCTGCACCCCAGCTACTCTTCCTACCAGAAGACTCCTGAAGATTTCCTATGAACTGCAAAGTAAACAAATCACATTGAACCAGATTCTCGAGGAATTTGAAAACCAAATATCTAACGAATCAAGTTTGAAACAGACTAGGAACGAGGAGAATTGTATCACTTACTGTGAGAGAGAAGAGAAAGAGGAGAGAGCTAGTGAAGCCTCCAAGGATCGTGTACAGCTCCGAAGATGCTAATTTCCCTCTATACACTTCTTGAAGCGAGACGACCACTGTGAACAGAAGAATAGATCCAAGCATCGATGTTCCACCTCCCGCCATTATTGATTCTCCTTTAAACTCATCGGGAAATGTTAAGATCGTCTCAGGAAAACAAAATCGAAAGCGAAAACCTTTGAATGAACGGAGAATGTGATTGATTACCTTGAAAAAAAAAAGAGGAAACCTAAAAGATCGGAGCTTCCCCCCTTCTCGTCACTTCCTCAGCTTCACGTGAAATGAAGAAGACGACCGACGAGGAAAATACTGAAAATGATCATAAACCCTCCGTATTTTTGTGTATTATTACAGAAATACCCTCACTGCTGAGATATGTTATACAGCTTAAATAGGGGAAATTAGGAAAATTGACCAAGACATAATTATCCTTATAATAATGAAAATAATTATTTAAAATTTTATAGAGCTCAGAAAATTTGTACTAATCATAATTCAAAACTAGATATATATTATTTGACTAACTTTCTCCAAGAACATAGAGTCATAAACACAAGTACAAAATCGACCAAGCATAAGATGCAGAAATTCTAAGTCCTTAGTTCATGAAGTTGGAAGTATCCTTGAATCTTTTAGTGCTAAACAAAAATAAACACATTATCCTGTTCTCTAATTCAATGCTTTTAGATTTTGACTCAGAGAGCATGTATCCAGAGATCTTGTTCATCTCGTATAACAGCCCAGCAGAGAACAAAAACTGCAACCCAAAACATTGAACAACAAAGAAAAGCAACCCACAGTTGTTAGCTAGAGAGAGAGAGTTACGGAATAGCAGTAACATCGGTTGAATATTGGAATATAGAGCAGAACTAGTGTCAGTCTTACCAGGTTGTAATACAAACTCGATGCACCGTGCTAGCAGCAACAAGAGCTATGATTTCCGCAATAATCACTGCCAAAAAAATAAACGAAGAAAAAGAAGAACTTTTCATCAGCAAACAAACTTTAAGCCATAGTTTCCACAGTGATTCTTGCATAAACTAAGAAATGACAATCATTTGACAATAAAAGAAACAGATCAATTAAAATATCTAATCTCCACATCCAGGAATTGATTCACAAGGATACATATCGAGGAAAAGTAAATATTTTGGGCATTAAAATCTCTGAACTAGACAGAGAGAGTGATAACAGAAAAGAGAAGTGTTTTAAGTTTTAACAGATTATTGCTTTATCAATAAAGTGCATGTCAAAGAGAAACAGCTACCTGCACCCCAGCTACTCTTCCCACCAGAAGACTCCTGGAGATTTCCTATGAACTGCAAAGTAAACAAATCGCATTGACCCAGATTCTCGAGGAATTTGAAAACCAAATATCTAACGAATCAAGTTTGAAATAGACTACCGAGGAGAATCCTATAACTTACTGTGAGAGAGAAGAGAAAGAGGAGAGCTAGTGAAGCCTCCAAGGATCGTGAACAGCTCCGAAGATGCTAATTTCCCTCTATACACTTCTTGAAGCGAGAGGACCACCGTAAACAGAAGCATGGATCAAGCATCGATCTTCCACCTCCCGCCGCCATTGATTCTCCTTAACTCTTCCGGAAATGAAAGATCGGAGCTTCCCTCTTCTCGTCACTTCTCCTCAGCTTCACGGACAAATGAAGAAGACGACCGACGAGGAGGAGTAATACTAAAGTGACGATAGACCCCGTAATTATCCTATCTTACTACAGAAATGCCCTCATGCCCCGATATTTATTTTACATCTAAACGTTGTCGTTTTGATTAAGAGTTAAAAGACAAACAAATGAGTGTTGTTCAAGAATCTAGCTTTGATGATGGATACGTCAAATAAATAGAGGTACACTTTTGTTAGTTTTGTTTGCCTCGGTGGTTGTGATTGACTCTACAAAATCTACATTGATTTTTCTTTGTTGGAAACAGAGAGTGGTTCTCTTAAAAACGTTGGAGAGATCACCTCGTGAACATGAATAAATTAACTAAGCTCTGCGGTATCCCCAGTGATCCTTGTCTCTCTGTTGCTTTTGCCTCCTGCATGTCTGATACCCATCATATGTTATAACCTCAATGTCAACAGGTGAACTAGGCCTGGTTGGTACCGTTGGCATTCGGATCGGGTTTTCGGATTTTCGGGTTTACGCTTCTAGGTCCCATACTAAAATTTTATTAATGCGAATCGGGTTCGGATAATAACACCGGGTTCGGTTCAAAATTGTATTGCATCATAAAATCCATAAAGTAATCATATATGTGACGGTTCGGGTTATATCGGTTCGGTTGGATATAACCAAAGTAAAAACAAATTTTTGAAGTAAAACATAAAGAAAAACATCTAAATTAAATAAAAATTAATCTATTACATATAAAATTGATAAAATAACAATAAAATGTTAAATCAAGCATGAAAACAAACATCATTTGTAAACAATATGTATTGCCTTATAGAGAGTAAACTTTTTATTTCGATGAGCAAATTAGAAAATACTTATTTATAACTAATTGTGTACTTAAAGCATTTATTAGAATTTTAATATTTATTATTATATATAATATTACCACAAATATTGAATTTAATAATTGGAATACTTGTATATATTTCAAAATATTTATATTGACTATTAATTTTGGATTTTTCGGGTTACCCGTTCGGGTTCGGTTAATAACACTTCGGGTTCGGATATTTTTTGTACCACTCTACAAGACCCGTTCGGGTATTTTTACGTTTCGGGTCGGATAACGGGTCGGGTTTTTCGGTTCGGGTTCGGTTCGGATTTCGGGTTCCGGATTTTATGCCCAGGCCTATCGTGAACATGAATAAACTAAGCTCTGCGGTATCCCCAGTGATCCTTGTCTCTCTGTTGCTTTTGCCTCCTGCATGTCTGATACCCATCATATGTTATAACCTCAATGTCAACAGGTGAATCTCAAAATTTTAGAAGAAAAATTGATGGATGTCGTTTTTTCATCTCAATGCTAAGTGCAACGAGAAGACTAACAATAGAGTTAATCCTACAGTACTGGTCACCACTCAGGTGGAATCCCAACAAGTATCTATATCATAAGTTTTGATTACATATCATGATTTTGAATAGAAAGTAATGAGATGAGGACGTTTGAAAAGCATGATCAATCTATCAGTGTCTTCAGTCCAAATGTTCCAGGAACGCTCTGATGCCTTCATAGGATTCATACAATGTTAATAATTTTCAATCCTTTTATAAAAGAGCGAGATTTAAATAAATCAAAACTATACATAGATACGGATTATTAAGAAAGAAAAACAATCAATCTAGTGTAAGATCATCTGAAAATTATCCATACAAGACGATTACAAAGATACAATTTCAATTTATGTTTAACCGGGACACATAAAATTTCATTATTCATCTTAACAATGAAGAGCAAAGAAAGAAACACTACACTCGGAGATCAAACGATACTCGTCAAAAATCCTTGAAAAGGAAAAATGGCAAATGAACTGCTATATATATTAACAAAAAAAATGAAACAAGCAGTCAAGCAGAAGAGGGCAAACCAAACAAATAAAAATACATAGAACTCTAAGTTCGAACTGTAGTAAAAACAGCAAACAAAATTTGATGTGTTATTCTACATTTGTTAGAATATATATTATAACCCTTTTTACAAAGATAGAATAGATGTTCTAACTTGTCTTCAATATTTTATCAAAGTTAGTATTCGTATTACAACATCTTCTCTGTGATCTATAAAAATATAGAATACGTTTGATTCAATTCTAACCAAAATGCTTTGTTATTTTTAAGATACAATACATATTGTAAATTCTTAACTTCATTGTAAAAAAAATATAGAAAACGTTTGTCTCTATTCTATCCGTTATTCTATCTTATAAGTTATATCACAGATAAAATTATATATTTTTATCTTTATACAATGTTCTAAATAGATTAGAATTTATATTGTAACCTTATTTATGTGTTCTATCTTTTCTAGAATATGTATTCTATATTTACGGGTTTTTTCTGATTTTAGATCTGAGAAAATCTAGGAAGCAATCTTAACTGATTTTATTCAAATTTATCTTTTGTTCAGAATGTAAATTACACTTAGTCGGAGAGCGACAGCGACGTAGAGAGCCGGAGAACGACAGCGACGGAGAGAGCCGAGAGCGACAGCGACGGAGAGAGCCGAGAGCGACAGCGACGGAGAGAGCCGAGAGCGACAGCGACGGAGAGAGCCGAGAGCGACAGCGACGGAGAGAGCCGAGAGCGACAGCGACGGAGAGAGCCGAGAGCGACAGCGACGGAGAGAGCCGAGAGCGACAGCGACGGAGAGAGCCGAGAGCGACAGCGACGGAGAGAGCCGAGAGCGACAGCGACGGAGAGAGCCGAGAGCGACAGCGACGGAGAGAGCCGAGAGCGACAGCGACGGAGAGAGCCGAGAGCGACAGCGACGGAGAGAGCCGAGAGCGACAGCGACGGAGAGAGCCGAGAGCGACAGCGACGGAGAGAGCCGAGAGAGGCAAATCCACCGAGAATCACCTCATCATTCGTCAGTTCCTCTATATCTCGTGATAACAGCGACAGAGAAAACAATGAATGAAGCCCTTTAGTTATTAAGGGATTTAATGAAATTAAACATAAATTTTATTTTAATTTTACTTTTCAGAAATATAGTTATTTATTAGATTAAAGTTAACAAAACTTAATTATTTATCCTTTTTTATTTAGTTAGAAGGTTAATTTTGTAATTATAAAATCAAAGGTATATTGAGACAAAAACAATATGGTGAAAGATATAGGTGGACAAATTCATCTTGGATATGTCTCGATTAGCCAATTTTCCCTAAATCATTTGATGAATTCTAAACTCAACACAATTATTACATCTGTTATTGGTATAGTTACAATAAAAGAAAAGTATTGTCATACAACCACTGAGTATATGTAAACAAATTAAGTCAAAGGAACTATTTATAAATTAAACTAAATTATTGATAAATATAGACTATTAAGACAATCATTATATAAAAAACATCTGAAAATAATCCATACGAGACATTACAAAGATACAATATCAATTTCTGTTTCACAGGGAAACATAAAATTTCATTATTCATCTTAACAATGAAGAGCAAAGAAAGAAACACTACACTCGGAGATCAAACGATACTCGTCAAAAAAATCCTTGAAAAGGAAAAAATGGCAAATGAACTATTATATATTAACAATAAAAATGGAAGCAAGCAGAAGAGGGCAAACCAAACAGTGAAAATACATAGAACTCTTCCGACTGGTAAGTTCGAACTGTAATAAAAACAGCAAACTATATGATATATGATCATACTCGTATCACACGGGCTTGGGGAATGCTAGAAAGCATTCCAATGATCAGAGCTCCGTGGCGTCTCTGCTGTATTTGTCGTTGTTTTGAATGGTCCGGTAGAACCAAACGGGTCATGGTCATCAAACCCGAACCCGTGACTGTAATCAGAGTCTCTGGTACTTCCAATCGAGTCGAATCTCGTCAATGATGCCTTAGGTGTCTCGGCCGCGTAGTTATTGTCATAGCTTTGTGCATTGAAGGAATCATATCTTTGATAGTTGAAAGAATCAAACCTGGAAGCGAATGGGTCAGGCTCGCTTGTGCTGCGCATCGAGTCTGAGCGGGACAGCGAGAAAGCATCGTTGGTGTTGCTATTGAATGAGTCGAAGCGAGAGAAGGTATTTGAAGAAGAGAAGTCATCGTGTGCCGCAGGTGTGCTTGGGACAGAGTCGAACATGAAGGGACTTCTCCCTGGGAACAAGTTGTCTGAACGAGGAGTCTCTGATGCAAACGGCTTCCCACCAAAATCAGACGTGCTATAAGCAGGAGTGCTCGGGACCGAGTCGTCGAAGAAGGATTTCTTTTCGGGAAAAGGATACGCAGGAGTGCTAGGAACCGAGTCGTCGAAGAGTGATTTACCTGCGTAAGCAGGAGTGCTTGGAACCGAGTCGTCGAAGTACGATTTATTGCCTGAGTAAGAGGCAGTGGTTGTTGCTGGAGTGCTCGGGACAGAATCAGCAAACAATGAAGGTTTTGCGGTGAAACCGTCGGTTGCATTTGCCAGGGGGCTTGGAACAGAGTCAGAAAATATAGATAGCTTTGGAGGGAGAAAGTCGTTTGATAGTGTGGAACCAGTTTTTATAGGCTTGATGCTGAAGTCATCGAATCCGAACCCGAATCCAAAGCCACTATCATGCTTCTCGTGATCCTTGTCCTGCGTAAACACATAGCGCTCAAAACAATTAGATTGAGATTATTAAGCATCAATATTAATTTTGAGCACATTATACCTTTCCGTTGTCAGGGTTGAAGCTTGAAACTGAATCTGTCTCATCGTGAGAGTCATAGTTTACAGTTTTGCCAGCAGAAGCAGTGGATTCACCATCATCATGGCCATTTTCACTGGGACAGAGTTGAGTAAAATGTAGATGATGTAAATCAACTGAGATGTGTTAGGAACACACTATACTCTATACACACGGTCTAAGAAAGAAGCATACCTCCTTGTATCTTTGGTTCGGGGTGAATCATCAGCTTCAATACCCTTTTTAACATTAGAGTCATCCAAAGATCCGTTTCTATCTGTTTTACCGTCCGAATGTTCCGACGCAGGATCCTTCTCTTCACCACTGCTTGGCTTTTTCTCTGTTTTGGACTCAACATCTGAGGATGAAACGTCTTCACCTTCTTTTGAAGAGGCAGAAACTTCTTTCTTCCAAGCGGATGATTTTTCCTTTGGTGGAGCTATTACGTTTTGAACATCAAGTGTAAGCTCCTTGACAAAGGCAAACCCTGGAAGTACAGAAAAATTAGTATGCAAAAGTTCAAGTGTTTAATTTCAAAATCCATACCCTATTTAGGAAGACAGATCACCCCAAAATAACAAAAATATAAGGAAACAAGAAATATTGATTGAACATCTTTAGCCATGCTTCCTCAATAATCTCATCTAACAACAATATCTAAATATAAACTGCAATTATACCTTCCTCCTCTAGCTTATCCCACTCTTCATCCCAATCAGCAGCACCTTCCTGGATTCCAGGCTGCCATCCTGTAAAAAGCGAAGACATCCAATGAATACAAACGAAGGAATCTATAACCACCGTTGAATAGAACAATAGTATTTCTAAGATCAATACATAAAGAGCCAAATAGAATGAGTTTCGTGTTGTGCAAAAGCATCAACGTTTAATCAAATTCTCGAATAATAAAATTACTAGATCCTATAAATTAAAATCCAGATAATGTTGTAACCATTCCTGCCACTGATTGAGAGGATATAATACTAAAGGTGATATTTAATTGGAGAGGAGAAGGGTTAAAATCTATACCAAAAGGAAGCTCCACCAAAGAAGTGGGTTTGCCACGTACTCCATATTGTTTGCAGCGCTCATTCAAATTTTTAACCAGTTCTTCAAGGCCTGATTGGATGTGTTCAGTGCGCTCCTACAAAACAACATTCAGCTAACTACAACCACCAATCACATTCAATCAACTGGATAGCACGCCTGGCTTACCTTAACAACACCATCATCAAGCTTCCCTTCTTCAAATTTGACTATTGCCTGGTACAATTCCATTTTCTTCTCCTGCAATTTAAAGGGAGGTTTATCATATTTTTTAAGGGATACACCCAGCTTGCAGATAATTCAGATTAAGCCATGTTCCTAGGATACTGCTTCTAAATTACCTGTATATCACGGAACGTGGCCTCTTCAATAGTCAATTTAGAGCCTACATTGCCAGATTTCTTGTATTTCTCCTCATATTTCTTTGCTAGAGATTCAAGCTGGATTACAGATTTAGTATGTTAGGTAAACAAACTGGATGTGTAATACCACTACAGAAGCAGCACAGTGCCACAGAAACTGTATACCTCACGTTTATCACCCGAGACTCTCTCCGTAATCTCATTGTACCTGTTGTCACATCTGCTCTTATATAAAACCTGTCACCCAAGGAACCAAAGGGAGAAGGTTAAAGAAACAAACTTATCATTGGTAATAGTAAGGAAGTTCATCAAAACAACTATATTCCTCGAGCTTTTAAGATCACTTCAGCACAAATCAAACAACAAAAATAAACAGTTGTTTGTCACTACTACTACTGGTGATCAAAATAAGCAATTACAAACAACATTTTGGAAAAGAAAGACCATCCGGAATAAGCAGAAATACTTACAAGTTCCTGCATCTTAGCATGGAAGAACTCGATTTTTTGCTTGGAATCAGCTATTTCTTTTTCAAGTTCGTCCACCTGATGACGAAAATACAAGGATATGTCAAACTGCCATCAATAACTGATCACCTATGCGGAGAACTATCACAAATTGCCATAAGTAGTATCAAAACAGGTTTACAAACAGTGGAAAAAAGGAATTATGTATAGTTTTCAGAGGCTGTCTGATAACGCTAATCTAAAAAAATACCACTTGGCAAATTAAAAAAAAATCAGAGAGAAACCAGAACGTGCCTTTTTATCAATAGCAGTTGCTTCTTCAAACTTCGAGTTGAGTGAATCCTGCTCCTCTTTGCTAAGTTGATCAACCAAATGCTTTTCCAACTCAGGCATTTTACGCTTTGGCTGAGTGGGCTGGACCATTCCATCACTAGGTGAGAGAGGAACCGGCCTAGGAGGCTTTCCTTTGGGAATAGCTGGTGGCCTCGAGGGCCCATGAGGTTGATGCTGTTGGAAACCTACAATATTTGGTTTAGGAATAAACCGGCCTCCTTAGAAAATAATAATACAGAAAAAGGTTTGTGTGATGCAATACCATGTGGATGTCCCCAGGATGCATTGCCATGTGGTGCCACAGATTGACCAGGAGAGGTAAACATGCTCTCACTAGATATTATAGTGCTTGGAAACATTGGGGGAAGAGGTCGGCCCTCTCTATAACGCTCCATTAGATAGACAGCAATACAAAACTCCCTTAGAGAGAGCATGCTATCATTATCTTGATCGGATAAATCCCAAACCTGCTTCAAAGCCTCTGTAACACCAAGAAATAGCATTAAAACACACACACATAAAACGGTCAATATTCCCTTAAAGCAAACAAATATACATAACTTTAGAAGTGTCACTTAATTATGATGCATATTCACCATCATAACAACAAGCTCACAGTGAAACAAAACCCCTGTTGACGAATGAAGCAACAAAAACGTAAATGTAGCCTACCTTGCGGGAGCCTCCAACTGAAGAACAGATTGCGAGCCTGGTTCCCGGTAATCTTTCCGTCCCTATCAGTGTCAACTTGCACAAAAACCTTGGTATATTTCTGGACATCAGCAGGAGTCATTTTTGGCCAAGGGGCTTGGGAGTGGGAGTGGGGTTGGTGTTGGGGTCGGGGCTGGTGGTGAGGTTGGTGCCGGGGATGGGGTTGGTGGTGAGGTCGCGGCTGGGGTTGGTGGTGAGGTTGGGGCTGGGGCTGGGGTCGGTGTTGAGGTTGGGAATGAGGTTGGTGTTGAGGCTGGGGTTGGTAGTGGGGTTGGGGCTGAGACTGACGCTGGGTCAACTGACTGGAAGCTGAAATTCCAACTCCAACAGTAGAGCCAGTTGCTGTCCCAATGACTGGTTGCTGTCCCGATGAACCATGTTGTGGGATTGAACTTTGCCTAACTACAGACTGTGCAGCCCCAGGAGCCACAACAGTTCCAGAAGAAACAGATGAAATGCCCATTGTCGACGGAGTTCCAGTGGTATGTTGTTTTGGCTCCGTGGAAGCAACTGCAAACACATCTCCGAAAAGTGAGTCAGAGGCAAAACCATTGCCAGATGCAGCCAGTTCCTTGGGAGCATCTAGAGCACGAGCACCAGAAGCAGATGAATCTTGGGGGTTGTGCACAGGCGCTGATTCTTGAGGTCTAGCTGTTGTAGAGCTCATTACTGCAGTTGTCATATGCGGTGTCGGTATATGGTTAGCAATCGAATTGGGTGCAGTACGAGGCGCACCAGCCCCTCCAGCTGGCATACCCTGGCTCTGAAAGTTCAGCGGTGGTTGAGATGGACGTGGCCCATTAAACTGATTCTGCTGGCCCGGGACTACTTGTGGATAGCAACTAGTACTTACGGTTCCACCCATTTGACCTCCTCTCACACCAGCCGCTACGGATGGCATCGATGTAACCCCCTGAGCTTGTGTAGCAGGCACAACTCCCCTGGGGTGTGGAGAGGGTGTTGCAGCAAGATTGATCTTGGGAGCAGGGATATTAGCTGAAGCAGGACTATAAATTGCAGCCTTGACTATCTCAGGAGTTAATTCCCGTCTACTCTGAGCCACAGTAACCAACTTTAAAGCATTATAAAACTCCGGTCGACCAAGGTAACCAGCCTTTTTTGCATCCGCGTAGGACCATACCTACAAGGATGGGAAACCAAAAAAAAAAAAAGAAGTTATAACATTAACATATCAAAATATTAACAGCCATAATAGGCGCTAAAAAAAAACCTTATATATCTGAACATATATGCCGATGTTGTCAACAGTCCAGCAACTTATGATAGAATTCATATATGCTTAATTCTCTCATTGCATCTAGATTGCTTCTCTATCATTCAATACGCATTCAAATTGCACTCTCATTTTCCACTAAAAACACACACTGCCTTATGTGCCAATCAAAATAACAGTTGGTTAGCATTGTCTTTCAAGATCAAACTGGATTCCCCTATCGAATCACATAAGTAGATGAAGAATTGTTGGGGTGGGGGGGGAAGAACCTGAGCGAGGACGTTCTTAGGCAAATTAGAGGCTTGGAAGAAAGCGACAGCCTCGGCACCACTGATACGACCATCTCCGTCCAAATCTGCTCTCCTGAAATACGTATCGAACAGATCCTGACTCAGCGCTGCCATTTGAAAACGAAATCTAGCAAGCCAAGAAGCCCGATCGGATCCAATCTCAGCGTAGAATAAAGCCCCTAACTGATGAGGCCGGCCAAGCCCAATCGGAGATCACACCGCATCGCAGGGAGGTTCGATTGGAAGGAAGGAGGAACCGGATCGGTGACGGTGAAGAGAGCGCGATGACGATGATGATTCTCCGACAGAGAAACAATCCGGGGGGATTTGAGATGGGAAAGTTATTATTCTATTAAAAATAAATAAATAAATACGGGCAGAGCTTATTGTAAAAAGAAAAAATATCAATCGATATATAAATTCCTTTTTTTATATTAAGCTCCGTCGCCTGATAACGATGATTTTATGATTTGCGGGAGTGGTATTAGTTAAGTTCTCTGGTTAACTTTAGTTTTCAATTGCTCATTTCAACAGTACTTACTCCTATCCTATCTACTCAGTTTCAAGAGTTCTTTGCTCCAACCGTAGCTCTTTTAACATTGTTCTCATGCGGTTCGGACTCTTTATCTTTGTCTGAAGCATGTGATTTTCAAACATTTCATGGTCAATCCAAGGTTCGAATGCATCATGGTAATCCACTTTTTGATAAGCAAAGACCAGGAAGGAACAGTGCTTGTATGAGAGAGGACGGGTTGTTCTCCTCGAGAGACACAAAGATGGTTACTTGGAAGTCAAAGACCAATCAAATAGTGTAATCATATGCTACTATTGCTACGTACAAGATTTGCAAAGTGGAATAGTAGTTTTTTACCTTCTTACAAGTGTACTTTCTTATTAGTTCTGCTCATTTTATTGTCCTGATGAGTTGCGTTTGCAAACAAAAATAAATCATCTGCATAAATTCATAAGAAGAACAAATTGTCAATTAAAGAAAACATGAAGCGATTGATTTTGAAAGTAGAGAGGAAAGACATCCTCCCGAAACTGTGTTGAGATGGGTTTTCGTTTTTTGATGTAACGGGAGGTCCATTATTAGAACTAAGCCTTTATAAATTTAATATGGTCCAGAACCTTTGCTATAAATTTTTTTTTTTGAATGAATGTTAAATTCTTATACAAAAAAAAACCTTTGGTACATTGTACAATGCAACTTTCTTTAACTTCAAAAGATAAACTCCTATCTTTACTTCATACTGCAAAACTCTGTACAAAACTTTTCTATAATCCACCTCCTGGTCTTGTTGAGAACCAAAACCGCAGGCCACCTTCCATTTTCTTATCTCCAACTACTCGGATGGATGAGAACCTGTTGCGAATACTTCTGTCAATCTGGCGAATCAGTTTATCAGGTGGAATGGACGCCTCATCATGCTTCCTACCATTTCTCTCCAGCCAAAGTCGATGAATCGTTGTTTGAAAAACATATCTCAACGTAAACAACTTTATAGTCTTATTAATTGATGAGATCATAGTAACTATATCCAGCCAGTTGTTTGTATACTCATCTCCCATAATACCTTTTGTCAGATTTTCCCAAACAACAGATGCATAACGACACTCGAAGAATAAGTGGTTCCTTGTTTCTAGCGGATCATCACAGAGAGGGCATGAAGCATTCACATTACCTCCCCAAGACAGTATTCTATCACCCGTCGAAAGTCTGTTATGAATAGCTATCCAAGCCAAGAAAGCATATTTTGGAGTTGCATAAGAAAACCATATTCCTCTATGCCATTCACAATATTCACCTCTACTACGCAGCATCTCCCAGGTTAATTTTGTGGTGAACTTATTTTTAAAAACCCCCTCCTTCTGCTTCCATAAACCAACATCAGCTTCAGCTCAAGCCTTTTCCTTACACTTCAATATCTCCTCTTCTATTCGGTTAAAGATTTGATCCTTGTGCCTTCTTCTTCGATGCTCAATCATAACCTCTTCCATTGTAGCATCTTTCCTAATCCCCATATCAATATAGCCACGAGAACCAATAATTTCCATCAACCTCCCCATCTCCGACCATGAATCAAACCAAAAGGAAGATTGCTTTCCACAGTTCACTTTTACCTTGTAAAAAGATTTCACCATATCTCTGTTTTTTAGAATCTTGCCCCACATCCAAGAACATGCCTGAGTTGTTTCCTTCACTGACCAAAACGAACTCTTGCGTATCAGATAAGCTTGGATCCAACGTACCCAAAGAGAGTTTTTAGCCGTTAGAATACGCCATATTAGTTTCAAGCAGCTAACATTATTCATCTCTTTCAATGGTCTTAAACCCAACCCACCCTCAATCTTCGGTCTACAAACTTCTATCCAAGCAATCTTTGCCTTCTTCGCATTTAAAGTGGGACCAGACCAGAGAAATGCTGAACAGATTCTTTCTATTTCCTTGAGACACGCAGCAGGGAGGCGAAACGCAGCAAACCAAAAGTTAGCCAGGCTATTGATCACTGATTTGATCAGTTGCAATCTTCCACCAAAGGATAAGAATATGTTCTGCCATGTATCTATGATCTATTCTTTTCTATCAGAGGCAAGAAGTCATTCACTGTCATTCTTTTTGTAAGCAGAGGCAGATCTAAGTACCTGACAGGAAGTTGACCTTTATCAAAAGGAAACGTCAGAATTTCTTCTTGATGCTGACCCAAAATACCAGCTATATATAGCGTAGACTTCTCCAAGTTTATTTTAAGACCAGATGCTTTCTCAAACTCATCAAACACCTTTAGAATTCCCTCCAGAGATCTCTTCGTACCATCCGCAAAAACCATAAGATCATCAGCAAAACACAAGTGTGTTAAGCTGATGTTTTGACACCGAGGATGATAACCAATACGCCTCTGCTCCGCTGCTTCATCAATAAGCTTCGACAGAACATTCATACATAAAATGAAGAGGTACGGTGACAACGAACATCCCTGTCTCAGGCCTCTAGCACTTTGAAAATAGCCTGTCAATTCGCCATTAACTTGAACAGAAAAGGAAGCAGTGCTCACACATAGATTTATCCAGTGGATAAAATTTTCCGGTAGCCCAAGTGCTTTCAACATATTCAGCAGGAATGGCCATTGGACAGAATCGAAAGTCTTGGAGATATCTATCTTCATGCAGCATCTAGCAGAAATATCCTCCTTATGATAATTCTTCACCAGTTCTGTAGCTAGTAGAAGGTTCTCCATAAGTAATCTGTCACTTATGAAAGCAGATTGATTCAAAGCAATAATCTTTGGCAAGATACCCTTCAGCTTATTCGCCAAGATCTTTGAGATAGCTTTGTATAAGACGTTGCAGCACGAAATGGGACGATAGTCTTTCATTTCTTCCGCCTTATCCTTCTTTGGTATCAAGGCAAGGATGGTCGAATTAACACCCTTCGGAGGGAATCCTTTCTCAAAAAAGATTGGATTGCAACAGTAACATCCGAGCCGATGATTTTCCAAGCAGACTTGAAAAACTCACTTGTGTATCCATCTGGTCCCGGAGCTTTCTCCGCTGACATACTGAAAATAACCTTTCTCACTTCTTCTGCTGTAACTTCTTTCTGTAGACTCATCTTATCTTCGTCGTTACGGCTGAATTTTAACAGATCTTATAATCTCTCCACAGAAATATCTTCAAATTCCTGCGGTTTGCTATAAATTTTTATTACTTAATTCATATATCTTATTCTTTTTTTTCATATATCTTATTCATACATGAGGTATTTTCAATATTATCTTTTCAGTTTTTGTAATTAATATTAAAATTGCAACTTGTCGCATTTTTATTTTGTTTTTAACACACACACTTTTATTAAAAGGAGTTTTCTTATTTCAATAAATCAAACAGACAACATGAAGCCAGAGTCCTTTTTTCTCATGAGCATTTTTCGTGGTCTTTTCAACATTGAAAAATGTAAACATAATTTCATTGAAAGCCGGGAAATTCTGCGAAACATTGTTGATTTTCATACAAATTTAATCCGACATCAAATCAAAAGAAAATAATTTCAAGTGAATAATCAAGAAGCTTCGTCTATCATATAGGTTGAGAATCTTTATTTTAGTAGCACTAATATATAACTTTAATAATCTCTTGTGGTATCGGTTTACATACTTGAAAGTTGTTTTCGTTTAAAAAAAAACGATATTGCATAAAATTTTCACGACACACTGATTCATTCAAAAGAGTGAAAAAAAAAAGATTGTAGTCGAGGTCAAGGTCGTTTAGAAGATTAAAGGCGTGGCTGCGAAAGAATGGTCCACATCAATCAATCTCTTGTAAGATATATATGTTCCCCGTTTGATATGATATATCGTCACGCCAATATACTACTCGATTTTGTAAAGCAAGTATGATTCTTTGGTTTTTTTTAAAAAAAAAAAAAAATTTAAAAAAATGATTTTTTATACGAGATTTTATTAGATATGCCTTATGGTTGCATTGTGAATAATTTCCGATGACAAAATGTGTTCATCAAGTGAATGAGTTGATTACAGTTGGTTAGATAGTTGAGTTATTTATTTATTTTAGCCTGGTGAAATTTTAAATTAACCATCATTATATACTAAGCTAATATTTTAAATTAATATATACTAAGCTGATATTTCATCTATATTGTGTAGTAATTTGAGTTCAAATATGGTAAACTACATGTTACTGAAAATATTTACTACAAAATAATATAAAGATTCTCAGATTTTCTTACTTATTCGGTTTATTCTTCATGTTAGGGATAGCTTATGATTACCAGGTTTTCACCACTTTGCAATATGACAGAAATTTTTATTTTGGATGAAATGGTAAATAACATAGGATATAGATTGGGAAAAAGTATTAGGATATAAAATTTATGCTTAGTATATATATATATATATATATATATTAGAAATACATATGAATAGTATTAATATCGGATTATATATACATAATTCAAGTATAGAAAAAACTACTTGGAATGGATAAGATTCAGATTTGTGTTGTAGTAAACAAATTGTTGCATTTATTATTTCAGAATTTAAAATTATAACACATAGAACGTTATAAATAAATCTCGGAATTAAAAAAAAAAATCTTGCAATAGTCTTATATTAGTTTTGAATTTTTTTTTTTATAATTTTATTTATCATTACACTAGTTAATCAAAAACGTTGGATAATTATCAATTTTTTCAAAAACTATATTTCTTATCTTATAGTTATTCAGTCAAATTCTGTTTTTTGTTTTATTTTTTGTTTGGACTAAAAAACGTTAATGATTCGAATCGATGCTATTACAAACTAGTAATAATAGTATACCACATGTTATCCTTTTTACAAAAAAATATATATATATCACATGTTTTTTTTTCTTTTTTAATTAAAGAAAAAACTTTTCTACATTGCATGTTCTTGCCGTCTTTTCATGCACCCAAATCATTCCTTATTCAGATCAAATAGTCAAGGCGTGCATATTCTCAAATAACCACACAAGCCAAGTGAGTCAAGTCCGCTGCTCCAAGACTATTAATTATGAAAGATAAAAGACACTTTATCTTTCATTATTTTCTTCCCTCAAATCAAGTGCTTGATAACGAATGGAGTATACTGAAATGTGGATTTTACATATCGTTTTCTGCATGTTTCGTTTATTCCACCTTTTGCTTTTGTTTTTTCACAAGACTTTTACTTTTGTTTCCCACAAAAAGAGATAACGTTTTAAATTAATTTGAGCATTAAATTTTGCTCGTGGTTCATGTGCTGAAGTTATGTACTGTATCATTTAGTAGTAGTAGTATTATGTAACTATTCTCATAAATTATTCAAAAGGCCAATAGGTAAAGGTAGAGAACTGCTTAATTGCAGCTTAATCCATAGCGAGCCTAACTCGGAAAAGAAATGGCTTTAATCAGTATCTCAATTAGTTAAATACTACAGTACTTAATTGCAGCACAATTGGTTTACAAAGGAAGCTTGGTGAACAAGGCCACGTGCGGGAAATAACAAGATTAATAAGATAAGAAAAGTATTAAGTCTCGGACGGATCCGGATATCTGGAATATTTGGGGTATCCAGATTCGGATCCGTATCTTTATCCGTCGGATCCGTAGTTTTGATATCCGGATTTGGATCCATGCCTTCAGGATATCTGGATATTGGATATACGTCTAGAAATTATGACACCCGTGAGTATCCGGATCCGCAAAAATAACTTTAAAAAATAAAGTATTTTTTAAAATACAAAAAATCTTAAAAAATCACATAAGTTAAATATTTTTACAATATTTATGAATATATTCACCCTCGAATATCCTATTTTGGAGCGGATCCGGAGCGGATTTCGGATCGGATCCAAATTCCGGATAATAAGTCTTAGGCCTAAAAAATATCTACTCTATTAAAACAGAAGTACAAATAGAACTTACCTTCTTTTCAATAAGTTTTTACATTAATTATCTTTCCATTTTTCACTCAATTAAATAACTTCATTAATTATATTACATTAACAATATTTCACTTCATTAATTATATTACCATAATAATAGTATTTTTTATTAATTAATCAACATTAACTTTATGTCAATTATAAAAGTCAAACATGTAAAATAACCGAGTTTTACACATGATTAATAGTTCGGTTTAGTCTATTTTACAAAAAAATGATTACCTTAACTTCAATTGGCGAAAATTACGTTTCAAACACATGTAATTCAAAATTATAGTTTATGCGAACAAGATAATAAATTAAATCAAAATAATTAAATCGTATTACATCTATTATCGAGTACGGATAATTAAATCATTTTTTTGGGTTTTGAAATTAGGTTCCGCTTGGATACTATAAATTTATATGTGGAGTTCGAGTTGGATCATTCCGAGTTTAGATAAATTCGATTCTGATATGTAGAAACATAAAAATATCCAAATAACCAATATATTTGAAACGGTTCTGATATTTGTACCAAAAATTATTTTATTACCTGATTCGGTCTGAACCTTTTGTATACAATTTATTAGATGACGACATATCTAAAATATATAACATGAATAATCATTTAAAAATATATATATATATATATATAAAAACGTAATAACTAATACATGCGCGGACGCGCGGGTCGAGCACTGGTTATACTATTAATTTACAACATACTATTAGCTTGTAGGACAAGTCTTATCAATTGATAAATAGGGGTCACAATCCACTTTCTCGTTAAGACAAGAGAGAACTAGACAGAGAAAGTAAAGATCGATGAGCTCGGTTGAAAAAGCAGCGGCGGTAGAGAATGGAGAGTGGCAGCAACGACGGTTGGGGACGAAACAAGGGAGTGTGTTCCCAAAGAAGAGGAAACTGGTGAAGACAATGATCTTGGAGGCTCTGTTTTCATCTCGCCCTTCTCTGAAGTCCAAGCAGATAGCAAAGCCACCGTGTAGCAAGCGCGTCCAGCCCACGCTCCGGTAGCCCCTAAGTGATATTCTACTTTTTGTTGAGAGTAAAGAAGAAATCATTTTGGACCGGAAACTAGAACAAGTTAAATTATTAGTCTTCTCCCCGTAATGTCCACTCCTCTCTCTGTCTCTCATGTAAGATCATTCCTGTTCTTTGTTTTATGTAAGAAAAACATAGATGCATGTGTTATTAATATCGCTTGTTTCTTTGTGTTTACATATTTGATTCCTCGTGTATCCGTGTTGTTTTAAGATTTATATGAGATTTAAGAAACAGATCTTTATATTGTTTTTAACCAAAAGAAAGATAGTTGTATTGTTTTCATTGAAATAAACGTTAGAACAGATCGAGAAGCTTTAGTGCTAAAAGTTACAAAAACCAATCAATGAAAAAGAAACTTAAATGCTAAAAACGTCACTTTTAAGTCATGGTTTATCAAATTTCGTATTAGAACTCGCCAAAATGGAAAAAAGAAACTTGAACTAGTGAACCGAAAACCATTTGTTCAATTAGCATCCTTTGAGTTGTAAATTTGTTTAATCAAAACCATTAAGAAATACTAGTGAAATAGATAGACAAGCTGCCAAGCTGGTGAAGCAAGAAAATTAGTAGATGTCGTGGTTAATTCCTAGATGATAAGAACGGACCGTACGGAGTTATTTTTTATTAACGCCACTATCAAATAAATACTAGTGCCATTTTGGCATTTTCTAAATGGTTCACACTGTCAAATAATATTTAATATCGACATAACTATTGAATAAATATTGTTTTTGGTCTAACTATTGAATAAATATAATCTGAGGACAAATAGAGTATCAATAGTAATGCACGCTTTATAACCCTACTTCTTGGGTTGAAAGACTATGGCCTGGACTCTAGATCCCAAGACTGACCCTACTCCTTGGGTTGAAAGACTATGGTCTGTACTCTGGATTCACAGACCACCGCCATGCTTTCACACTTTTTAATTGCTATAACTCTTTTTTGAGAGTCGTGAATATATGAGCCAATCCTAAACGCACAGATCACAAAACTCAATCCACGAACTTTTTTCTTCCAATTTTATACTCTGCAACAAATTAGCAGTAACTGACCAAAAACAAAGTTTAAGCAATTTAGACTTCCCTATAAAATAATTAATAAATTGGTAAAGTACATCCTACACTTCTTGTCTGAAATATATAAGTTGGCAAAAAAGTCTAAAATTTATAAGCCCGCAAACCAATTACATGGAGATCATTTGGCGAGTGAAAGCACTTAAGAACTCAAAACTTTGAATTATCAACCCGACAAATCTTATAATAGTATGTGACGAATTTTCTCGATGAGATCTGACCCTAAACCTACAACTCTACCACCATCACCTTGGAAACTATTATTTATGAAAAAGAGACGAAACAAAACTAATTAATCAAGCTAATCTATTATATCTAGTTAACACAAAACGTTTAATATATGAATCCAAAAATAAAGAAAAGGGAAGATATTACTAAGTGTTATTTATTGATCCTGTAACAAAACTAATGAAAGAATATTATGCCGTAGTGGACTATAGTTGACAGAAAAAAAACATCTACATTACTTATAAAGCTGCAATACACTACCTATATTATTTGTTCATAACAATACTCACGGTAGAATTGATAACAAATTAATGAAGTATCTAAAATCTTTGTGTGCCTTCCTCCTTTTGCTGCATACAGACTAGAATTCTATCTTAATTTCAAAGATTGCGGCTCCCGGCCCCCACAAATAAATAAACAGACACTTTCTATTGAAATTAATAAGTGAAATCAATACATTTGAAATAATATCATGTATGGTATGTCACGTATGCTATTACTAAAAATCATTTAATGACACACCAGTACAATTTAACCCTTGAAGAAATTAATAAATAATACAATTAAATATTTCGTTAGTTAATGCATACATTTTTCACAAAGTAATATATATCGCAGTGATCTATCGACGTATACATGATGTTATAAACTCTCTTAAAAAAAAATCTCTTAAACATTAGAGAACTACTTCATTACTTTATGGTCAAGTCTGATTAGTACTCTACAGCTATTTCAAGACAATGTTAAGAATGTTAATAGGAATATCTTTTCGAATTATTAATTTTTATCTTTAATGTACCAAAGCATCGCAATTCACACACTACTAATATAGTAGATTATAGTGTGTTTGAATGAAGCCAATAAAAACAATAGCTGCATATTTCTCTGTAAGCCAATCTCCGCTAGCGTCGCTTTAATTTTCTTCCACACAAATACGAGAACAAATATGGTTTGGTCGGAGCTTTAAAACATAAGTATAGAAAAGTCTATAACCATCCTGAGAAAAATATCTGCGTATATCATCCGCAAAGCGAACAACTTATAGTTTCTTTTATAAAAAAATTTATAGTTTGTTTCTACTTTATTTTACGGAGCACATGCACTTACAATTTCAATAATGGTGTTCCTCTGTTTAGTCTTTCTGATCTGAGATTCTATTTAAGAATCTATCTACTAATGGTCACAGTGAAAAGAAAATTAAGAATCACTACTTGTCAATAAGAATTCATTCCTTTTCTTTAAAAATCAGTTATAAAATACTAGCATTTAAAAAATCGGTAAATGTAATGGAAGAAACACTTTGGATTAACGTTAACAGTATGACTGGGAAGTAACAATTGTCAATAAGAATCCATTTTTCCTTAAAAAGTTGTCACACAATACTAGCATTTAAAAAATTGGTAAATATAATATGGAATATAACATTATGGATAGAGCTTAGCAGCATCAAACCTAACATGTAACTTTTTATCCCTATATGATATAAGCACAAAACACAAGTCTATATAGAATATTATAGATACATGCCAGTTCATATAATATTGTAATTTTGTAACTTTAAAGTTATAATGTTATGTATTTTTTTGTTTGGAACTTTATCTATTTTATACATTGTCTAATACAATTAAAAACTACCGAATGTTTGTCTTTCCGGTTCCAAAATGGTCCTTAGTTCTTAAGTTGGCTCGTCTGTCTAATAAATGCATAGAGTTAATCAAATAAACCGAGATGCATAGAAATTTCATATTATTGTAATTTATTTTAACTCTGTAGTTATATGTAGACCACAACTATGAAAATTTCAGGAAGTTGAACGGAAGTTTCTCTTGATTTTAATTTATTTTCCGTTCAAGCTTAAATCGTAATAGGATATCGTTTTAATTAAATATACTATTTACAAAATGGTATGTTATGGATTTTCCAGTATATGTAAACCAGAACTATCAAAATAATAGGAAATAAATGAAAGTTTCGCTTGAATTTCTTTCAATTTTACTTTCTAAACTTATATCATAAGTAATCGTAAATAAATTTCTATATAAAGCACATTGGGCATTGGCTTCACAATCACAACAACAACAAACATACACATATATACATATATACTCATACCTTCTCTTTTTTTAAACCTGTATACTCATACATCTAAATAAGAAGGCTAAAAATGAGTTTCAAAGGAGAAGACTCTAGCTCTAGGGCTGATCGGATGGTGAAGAAAGACACAGCGAGTGTGATTCCCGTTGAGAGAAAACTGGTAAAGACTATGGTCGCGAAAACCATTATCTCTGCCTTAACTCTCTCTGGTTGTACCGGGGGCTCTGAGCCTACCGGCCACGGCAACGGCAACGGAGGGCGCGTGCACCCTACTCGTCGCTGATCGGTCCTTTTCTTGGGGCTGAAGAAATTTGCGCCACCGCTGTGAACTCTTCTGGTATTTTCCTGTATGCTTCTTATAAAAATAAGGTGGTGTTCTTGTCGTCTAAGTTTAATGTTATGATGCGCCTCTTTGTTTCTCTTAAGTTTGAATGTTTGTATTGTTCATGTTCCGGCCGGTAGGGGTGACGATGATTATGATGATATCCTCTTCTGTAAAATACATGTTGTATGTGGGTTATGTTTATGATAAGGTGGTGTTCTTGTCGTCTAAGTTTAATGTAATAATGCGTCTCTTTGTTTCAGTTAAGTTTGAATGTTTGTATTGTTCACGTTCCGGTCAGTATGATTATGATATCCTTTTTGTTTAATAGTATGTGTTATGTTGTTTATGTGCTTCTACGATTTAAACAGTACTCTTTCTGTTTATAAAAGTTATGTTAACAGTTTCTAATCAGCTTTCTAATTACATATGCCAACGTACTGTCTAATTAAACCTAATTAGTTTTAATTTTTTTGGGCAACAAACGCTTTTTGGGCAACCTAATTAGTTTTAATATGAAACCTAAATGGGTGCAATATGAAATGCTTTTTGACCAGACTTGTTTCTTTATATGCGGAATCATGGAAAGCATGTGGGCTTTTTGTTTTGTTTTCCTTAAAACGAATTATAGTTTTTGTTCCAAATTCATTCGTCCAATTTTGGAATGTAATTAAATCATAATACTAATTGTATTGACCAAATAAAGTGTTTTCAATAAAATTTCCAAAAAAATAAAAATCGAATTTACGGCATATCACTACAATACTTTTTACCATTGACATTTACACAAATAATTGCAAAACAAAAAAAAAAGTTAAGTGCCGCGAAATATACAAAAAGCATAAATATGATGAAAACCTAATCTATCACATGTATTTTCTTTAAGTGATATTTTAGCTTCGTGAGTAGTAAATGTGATATTAAGAATATTATGCATCTATCCGTGTTATAAGCTTTATTATTTTATCTATATATATTTTTCTAATTACAACATATTCTGGAACATTGAATTTTTGAGTTAATTTTTAATTAACATTGGATGATTTAAATATTCGCAAAAATCATTTAAAATATTAAATAATTTTATGTTTAAGAAATGTTAACATATAAAAATAAATAATATATTTTCAATCTGAATCTCCAAAGTAACGACCAACCAGCGTCCAGAAATTCTCACACACACACCCTAAACTTGTAGAAATGTTAGTGATTAATATAAACGACGTAGTCACGACTCCAGTCCGTAAAACAGTAGTGTATGCTCATTATTATACAATTTCGTGTTTCGTTCATATTATCGATTTTGAGTAATAAGCCCCACTGCCACTAATCCAACTCACGGTTCCTTAAAGTTGTCAGATCGAGTTTTCTATTTATTATTAATTTTTAGCTTATCGACTTCTTTTTTTTTAATAAAGACTTTTCATTAATTTAATAGTACTAATATAGTTTCAGGGAAGCAACCAGCATCTTACAAAGAAGAAAGAAACTTGATTAATCTCTAACTTATCCACTATTCGCCAATTTATATACTTATATAGCCTATATATCATAAGGACACTTGTTTCTTGTCGAATCGTACATAGTAATTTGGGCTCATGTTTAACGTGACAAAACAGTGTACAACTCTTCAGATTAATTATTAAACTTATGATTAAGGCTCGAAAGTTGAAATTAGAAAGAAGAAAAGGTTGAAATAGGTAGGCCTCAGCACGGATTGGATATCCGGGTTTTTTAAAGTATTTGTATTTGCTCCGTATGTCATGGATATCTTATTTTTCGATTTGCTTTGCTTCGGTAAAATACGGATATTCGAAAAAACGGATATCCGGAAAATAAATAGCTATTTGCGAATATTAACGAATACTTACGGATATCTCATCTGTTTGGATTAATACAAATAATCTTAAAAATTTGATACAAATTTGTTTTGTAAAATATTTTTTACATGATATAAAAGATAAAAATTAAAAGAAATAGCGAATCTATATATTTTGTAAATTCTTTAAAACTTAACAATTATAATAACACAAAACTTAAGAAAAAAATTATAATTGTCATAAAATTTTTCTCTCCTTTTTATGTAATACTTTTATATAAGTAATAATGAGAATAGATATTGTCAAATCATATGTTAGAATAATAATTATAAAATTTTGTACATTTTAACTTTTAAATATAATCAAGATATACATGTATTTATATATTGCCGGATCGGATCGGATATCCGCTTCCCAAGATTTTAGTATTTGTGATTTGCTTCGATTTTAACGGATATTGAGTTTTAGTAATTGCTTTGCTTCAAAAACTTACAGATATTCGGAATTTTTGGATCGAATCGAAACGAATAACAAATCGAATCAAATTTAACGAATAAAATGCCTAGCCCTAGAAATAGGGACCCATCCAATCTATGTCATAATTAACTCGAGAAGAGTAAATGGCATTAAGCACTAATAAGTAGTATCAGTTAAATAATTAACTAATCGCAGTAAGTGGTTCTTTAGGAAGCTTAATATACAAGGCTAGAGCCACGTGGAGAAATGTCAAAATTAAAAAAAGAAAGCAATGCTATTTTAATTAAATGTTTAGCTTCTCGAATAAGTATTAGCAACTGGTAAATTGAAGCAAAACTAGGAACTTAGAGCATCATTAACGCATGATGCTTGTGGAGAGGTGCTTACTTTTTTTATTTTTTTGTGTGGTAAAAAAAAAAATTAAATTATTAATAATATCCATGGTAGCCAGAGTCGTGGGAACAATCAAAATTCGTTGCTTAAATAAATTTTATAAACGCCGCTGCTTAACTAAATCCTGGGACCCACCTACTTTTTTATTAGTTTCTCCTAAGCCTTCCTCTTCTAAGCTCCCGCGTTGATGATGGCCTTATGGTCCTCCATAAGACCACAAGACAAAATCACACAAAGAGAGTGAAAATGACCAGCTCTCTAGTGAAACCTGCGGTTGCTGTAGAGGATGGAGAGTGGCGGCCGCAGCTGTTGGGGCCGAAACAAGGGAGTGTGTTCCCAAAAGAGAGGAAGTTAGTGAAGACGATGATCCTGGAAGCTGTGTTTCCATCTCGGTCTCCTTTAAAGCCCAAGCAGATAGTTGAACCACCGAAGAGGAAGCGCGTGCAGCCCACGCTCCGGTAGCCTTCAGTTCTGATATTTCTCTTTCTTGGGGAGGGTTAATTTCTAGTACGACGACATGTGTGTTCTTTGTTCTCTTTGATATAAACGATGTTTATGTTGTTTATTTTGTACAATGTACATATTCCTCGTGTGTTTTTTGTATGGCCTGTGATCTTCTACGAATAATGTTTAATGCATTGTTAATTATTTCATACTTCTTCGTTTACAAAAAATATAATAAATATTTATAATTAAATTTATTAGTATTTTACTATATATTTATAATAGCTATTAATTAATAATTTTTAATTTTATTAAAAATATATAAATTATTTTAAAAATAACTTTTTGATCAAAAAATACTTTAAAATAAAAAATCTATTTTTATGAAATAAGAAACAATATTTTCGAAAACAGATGGACTATATGTTGGTTTCCATTTTAACATAGATATAAAGACATAGAACGCTAATTTATAAGAAACTACAAAATCAATGAATACTTATGTGAAAAAGACATGACCTGACTGATCAGATCTTTAATATGTTTTATTCTGTCAACAAAATCTTTTCAATAGTTATCAAGGGAAATTAACACTGTAAGTAATGGTGACACTCTTGAGGCTCCTCTTTCCAAATAAAGCTCGGCTTTTGTCTTTGCGGGGGTGCTGGGTCTCGGGTTTTGCTGTTTGTCTGCGATGGTTGTAGATTTTGAGGTCTTTCGCGAACTGTTCTTGGTTATGCCCAATCATTTAGAGAGGATTATCGGGCATGCCAATCTCTACCAGATTCTGTCTTCTGGTTTCCCTGCAGGTCTTCTTTTTGTGGCAAGCGATTAGTACTGATTCTGATGTGCCTCCGGGACGCTTGCTTGTAGTCACGGTCCTTTCATAGTTTAATCTGAGTTTCTGTTTAGCTGCATTTCAATTACTATGTTTTTTTCTTTCCCCTGTAATTCTGTAAAAAATCTAAAAATGGTAATAAAAAACATTTTTTACTATAACAAACACTGTAAGTAATGGTAATTCTTAGTTTGTTCTAAAAACACTATATGTCATTGTAGTAAAGTTCTTAGAAATTTAGTCTTTTCCCACGATGTAGAAAGTCATACATCCACTGCATTCTAGCAAACAACTTGCATGGTGCCAAGTGACAACACTTTAAACTTTATATTACTAAAACCCACGGATTATTATATGCCTAAGTTTCTTGACGAGACTCGATCCTACACTTATAGCTCTATATATGCACTCTACCCTTAGAAATGATTATTTCAAAAGCTAAAAACGAAATAAGGCAGTCCAGCTAAATTTAAGTATTTCTAGAAGTATAGTCGACATAATGTCTAAAATCAATGAAGAAAATGAGAGATCAAATAATTCACGACAAATTAATTATTGGTCGTTTAATAGAATAAAACTTGTGCGGTTGTCGTTTGCCATGAAGATAGAAAAATAAAATCTAGAAGACTGACTATACTAATATTATTTTCATACAAAATTTTAAGTAATTTGTAATACTAGTATATGTTGATAATCAATTAGTAGTGTCTTTTGTTTGCCTTTTGCTGTTTGTAGCCAAAATCCAATCTTAACTAAGAAGTTGATGGCCCCTCACAATATGTCACACTCACACCACCTCATTTAAATGTATTAGTTTCGACATTAATGAAATACAATAAGTCCGAAAGGTGACAAATAAAAGCTATTGTCTATTTAATTTAAATAACTAAGATAAATAATTTGGAAACAACGTCATGTTCATAGATGTTGTATCATCTCATATATTATTTGAAAAACATTACAACATCACTAAAATAATTTATAGAATCCTTAGAAAAGTAGGTTGATTCATCTAAACATATACTACATTTTTTATTAAATTAATCATAAAGTTAATTATTGATGTATAACAATTACTTATTTCCTTAAGTAAAAGCTATTGAATTACCTAATATTATTATCTACTAGGTTAGGAACCCGTGCGATTTCGCACTGGAACTCATTTTATAAAAATAAATATTCACATATTGGAACAAAAAACTTTATAAATGTATCAAAAATCATTCAACCTATTTTGGTCCTAACATATATTCAATCAATGTTTTGAGTCTTATAAAATATGTAAATATTTATTTCCAAGTTGTTTTATATCAAATATTTTATAATCAATATATATTAATTTCCATATGTATCATTTCCAAAAGACGTGAACAATAAATATGATTGTTTAAACATAACTCCATCATCTTTCAATTTTTATAATTTTATAATATTTTAATATACGAAAATCTTTTTAATACTTTTAAAATATGTCTTTATCAATGAGTCAAAAACATATTTCAATTTATTTCATCAAAAAGCAAAGATGCACCCATAGACACATGTTAATTTTCATCTGAAATATAACTTTAACTTAAAAATATTAACCTTTTAAAAGGATACACTTTTACAACATTTTTATTATTCTTAAAGGATGCATCTTTTAACAGAAAAAAACTTTGAATAAACAAATGATTTTACATGTAATATAAAATAAATTTTTGACTAAATAGAGATAAAATTGATAATTATAAAAATAAATACTCATAAACTATTTAATTGTTACATGAAAAATACACCACAACTAAAATAATATAATCAATTCGCAAAAGGCACACACATTGAAAATACATTCAGAATTTTATGCATATTTTAAGTTATTATTGGTAACTTACTATTTTCACTTTGTATAATTTATAATTTTATATGAAGTATCTCATTTTTGTTTTTAAAGAAGTTTATGTGTCACAGAAAAACATATCCATAACCTTTTCATATACTTTTAAAATGTATAATATAACTATATAAGTAAAAGTGAGAAAATAACCAAAAACATATCAACAAAAATATTTTAAATAAATAAGACACGTAAAATATATCACTATTTTTGATAATCTTTTGAGGATAAATATCTCACTTTTAGTCTATTTGTGATTGTTGTGATTTGTCAATACCCACAACTCCTTATAAAGAGGATTGAAGGTTGCAATGGTTAGTTAACATCAAAAGATTACAACGATTTATTGCCAAAAGACTACAATCACCAACATTTACAATGGTTCATCACTAAAAATTACATCCACCAGCAGTTATAACGTTTCATTTAAGAAGTTGCAACTGTTCCACCAAACAATTATACTGATTCACTTAAATTACTAATAATCCTCTCAAATGTATGTGTAATAGTGATTCACTAAATAAATAGCACATATAACAAACTAATTCATAAAAATGTTTTAACCATACAATTATTAAGATGAAAAGTTAGGATGAAAAACATATCTGTAGACATGTAATTCTTAGGATGAGAAGACATGTTTAAATGATAAGATTTATGCATATATAAAAACATAAAACATTTTTCCTAGCAGTTTGAATACCAAAGGAATTTTTATAATGAACATACACATGTTAGACAAGAAATAACTCATAATAGCCTACACAATTTATAAGATAATTAGACATATATATATATATATAGTTTAGACATTTTAAAACCTTTAAAATATTCGTTTTAAGGACAAAAAGAGACATCCTAAGACATTTTAAATAAACCTCTTGAAAATATATATTTTTATGATGAAAATACATATTTCAAATCATTTCACACACTCTTAAAAATAAGAGAGAATCTAGAGAAACATTATATTGACTACATTAAGAACTTCTTCTTTTTTTGTTGAAAACTACATTAAGAACTTCCTATAACTATCTATTAATTCATGTGATTATACTATTGCATTTTAAGAGGAAAACACACATCATCATAAAAATTTACATTTTTAAATATTAAAAAAAATTATTAACAAATGAAATTGTTAGAATAAATAACATATTCTTAGACATTTAATTTTTTTAAAATAAATTTACATAATTATTAAAATTAAAAGACACGTTGTCAAGATGAAAGGATGCATTTTCTTATATATGTTGATGATTTCTTTTAAATGAATGCAACTTTTAAGATGCAAAAACACAATTTAAAAATGAAAAGACGCAATCTATAACATTTGTTTGGATTTAAAGATGACCATTCCTACAATTCTTTGTTTGGCAACGTTTAATTTAAAGATGACCCTTCCTCCCTGAATATTCCAGTCTCTGCATTTTAGTTTCTCTTTTTTGTTTCTTCACTTTTGTATCTCTTGATTCTCACAACAAATCAGTGAAAAGTCTCGTGATTGAACTTTTCTTTGCATTCATTTCTCACACCCTTTCATTTTTATTCTAACTTCCTTCTTACAATTAGTTCCATAATCATAGCGTCATTAAATTCACTAATTTGGTGATATTATTCTCGTCCATTCCGTAAAGTGCTTCCGTCTTCCCATGTAATCGATCACGGCGACATTATCAGTCATGGTCGTTCCTTATATGTCCATCATGATCTCATTAAAAAAGAAAACATGTGTTTCATATGGGTTCGGGGCGTTCTTTGTCTCTCCATGTCAAAGAGTTTTGTTCTGGTATTGACATTTGTTTTCTCAATTCGTCAATTGCTAGCGTTTGTCCGTTTCTTTTTACAACGCACAGTGGTTTTCTTCTCCTGGCAAAATTAACCGAAAAAGCACAGCTTTTATTTTAAAACCAATGTTTTAAAGCCGCCATGGCCGATTGATTGACATTAATAAAAATATAATTAAAAATAGTCATTTGTGAAGATACTTATTCGAATAGTCACAACTTTTCTAGTTTTTTTTTTAAATATTTATCTATTATATGAATTAAATATTAGAAAAATAAATAACTATTCTCACCATTCTTCTATAATGTCAATAACTATTTTTGAATTCATGTCAATGTTTTCTAAATTCATGTCAAGTAGAATTGTGTCTATGAAAGTACATTATCAAACACACAATTTGTACATATAAAACACAAACCTTTTCATCTAGTAAAAGAAAATTAAGACTTATTCCGAGGAGTGAAGTTTATGAATGAAAAAAAAAATTAAGACTAATGACTTCATTGTTACGTTTAGGATTTTTGGCTCTTCCTACTATTTTTTGTTGGCATTAGAATATCTTCTAAAAATTTGTAACCAAGTAATTGCATAGAGCTTTTTCTTTTCACCATTTTTTATTAGTTAGATTAGTGAAAATTTTACTTTGAGAAATGCATGACCATAAACTATTTATAGATCATCAAAGAAGAGACACAACCTTTTATAAAAAAGACATCTTAGTGAAAGAACACAATTTTTAACAACTAAGAGACACAACCTTTGTGAAAAGACACCTAAATGAACAAACACAACTTTTATCAAATAAGAGACACAATCTTTTATAAAAAGACACCTTAATGAACAAACACAACTTTTAACAAGAATTGTGATCCATATAAAAACACACAACCTTTAGAATTAATTGGGATTCCTATTATTAGTAGATATATATGACAATTAATAATTTTGAAATAATAAATATTTGATAACAATTTTTTATCATCTATATTTTTTGTTTACTTTTTTTATTATTAAAATAAACTAAACAATCATATTAATCATATAGTAAAAATTTAGATTTTTACGTATATGTTATATTTTGATTCTTTTTAAAATTATTAAAACTGTTAAAGATCCCACATTAAAAATTAGTGATCAAAGATTTATTTTTTTATTAATAAGATACAAATGATCATAAAACAACACGACTAGAAAGTTTCATTTTGTAGATATTCAGATTAAAATATATATTAATTTTAATATCATTTAAATTAAACTATATAGCATATAAAAATGCATAAATATTTAAATTTCAAAATTTCCATTGAACACATATTAATTTAATTTCAAAATTTACATTGAATTTTTTAACAATGATTATAAATTTCTAAAACTATTAAAAGTTCCATGAAAATTTTGTTATCAATAATTTATAACTTTTGTTATGAAAAGATACAAATGATCTATATTATATCAACTAAGTTTAACTATACTTTATATAAATAGTAAAAGTATTTTTTGGATTTATTTATTATAAAATGATTGTAAATAAGTAACATAAATTATTTTGATTTATGTGTTCATACTAGTTTAATTACATACGTAATAGTTATTACTTTTTCAATTATTTGATATATGTTTTTGTTATTTTACTATTTTTGTAAATTTATAAATAAATAAAATATGTTAAAATATGTATATAAAATGTTCATCCAAAGTAATGCGCGGATTTAACCTAGTATTACTTGAAAATAGCTTAATATTGGCTTGATAAAGAAGTTCCACTGCACCGTGACCCTTTTGCCAGTTCATTTATTTATTCTCAAAGTCTAGTTAACACACAGTTTAATATTCCAACTGATTAATGTACACTCGTGATATAAATTTATAAACGTATACAAGGAAACATCCATTTTATTAATACTATCATCATTTAGATTGGAAACAAACTTGTGTTTCAAAAAAAAAAAGATTGGAAACAAACTTAAGTATAATTTATTGGATAACCACCTCGTTACTATAATGTTCACGTCTGTCTGGTTAGGACTCGACAGTTGTTCCACGGTAATGTCAACAGAGTTTTTTAAAATATTTATTATTATCATTATTATTTTCTGTTGGAAAACATGTTAATTCACAGCTGCTATTATACATCATGGTTGTATTTGAATCTAATAAAAACTATAATTGTGTTTTGTTCTGTAATCAAAACTCCGTTACGTTTCTTTCATTTTTCCTCACAAAGTATCTGACAACAAAATCTTTTGATCTCATAAATGTAAAAAATGGGCCCTCGGCTGATCTTTGTACTGTCCCAATCGACCAAGTATATCAGCTTGGGTCTGAACACGCAGAGAATATTATAACAGGCAGAAAGTACAAAACACAGAGATTGGGAAAAGGAAAGAAACGAATCTAAGAGAGAGAGAGACAGAGAGGATCTGATGGCTTTGGTTATCCCTAGACGATTGCATGGAAAAGGAGATTCTCTAGATCCAAAGCGGATCTACATATGTAGTCATGTCTCTAGTCTCTACACAATAATTATATTTTTTTTTACGCAATAATTTCAACATGGTCATATCTATTGATTCTCCTTGTATATATGTTACTCAATTAGTCAATGTAACAAAATATTTTCGACATTAGCAGTCAAAAAAGCAGGAACATTATGATTATATATCAGAAAATTCTATTTTATATTATAAGGATTTAAGTATATTAGGTTTTCATTAATGTTGAATTATCTGTTGGATAAAAGAAACAGTGAAATATTATTATTTAAAGTTATTGATTAATATAATTACAAGCATCAATGATTATTTACCATCATTGCTATAATATATAATACCAAAAACATCACTTACAGTTATATGATTAGTAAAACATAATACAAGAAAAAGATAAAGAATACAAATAAAATAATTTATTTTTGTCATCGTCTTAGATGTACTATTTGAAAGATAAATATAGCTTCTTTTTTGAAACAGTGATAACAATACTAAAACATCACTTATTATTAAATGAAGAGAAAACTATTTAGACTATACGTATATTCTTCAACATATTATATATTTATTTATTATAAAAAGTATTGAATAAAAAATACTCCCAATAACATTTATGTCGAATGTTGTCTTCCCAGTTTCTTGTACCAGCGGCAGACTGGTACTTAGTTCCCAAGTTGCCGGCTCCTCATCTACCAAGTATATAATACTACATTAATCAACTAATGCATGAAACTTTCATAATACAGTGTAGTTTTAGTATTAATTTAATTTATTTCTTAAGAGATTTAAATGTATATATCCACATATACTCCAGAATAAAATGCACGAAATTTAATGTAAATTTCGCTTGGGAACTTAAATCAGAAGTAGAAGATGTTAACGTAAATTTCCTCTTTACAGCAATGGGTGGCTGACACGACTTGGAGCAACTTAGAGCAGAAGTTAACAGTACTCACTTGAAGGCATCTCCTCTTTTCTATATAAACCAACCAAATTTCTGCATGGCTTCACCATTACAAAAGCAACAAACAAACACAAACATACATACACACATAGATCTACATTGAAGATGAGTTCTAAAGGAGAAGGTTCTAGTTCTACGGCCGAGCGTAAGGTGAAGAAAGAAGCAGCAAGTGTGATTCCCGTTAAGAGGAAGCTGGTAAAGACTATGGCCGTTGAAGCCATTTTCTCTGCCTTTTCTCCGTCCGGTGTTAGCCGGCCTACTGGCGACGGCAACGGGAAGGGCAACGGAGGGCGCGTGTATCCCACTCGTCCTTGACCTGTCCTTTCTTGCACCGCCAGGATCTTTTGTGGGTTTGATATGTAATATGCTGTTATTCTCGTCGTGTAAGCTTTTGTTAGTCCTGCTTCTCTCGGTATTTTCTGGTTTTAAGTTAAATGCTTCTAGTGTTCAGTATCCTGTAGGGGTGACAAGCGAAGATTATGATGTCCTCTTTTGTAAAGAAATCAAGTTGTTATAGTTTTGAGGAGTTGTATTTGTGGTATTAGTCTTATAAATCTCGTTTTCTATAAATAATGTATAATTATAATCATATTGAATGTTGATAGTTAATAATTCAACATGACACGCGTGCTGTCTGAATAATAGGGATTCGTAAAAAGTCTAGGGTACAATAATTTCATTACGTTTTAACATGAATTAAACACTTTCTTTTAATACTCCTTCATTCATTCATCTTCCCTAAACAGATGCATAATTACAACATCATACAAATCAAAGTTAAGAAATGCAAAGTACTAAGAAACTTTTGCGAGCACAAATTGGATCACTTTTGAAACCATCAAACTACTCAGACAAAAGATTGCGGTGAGAGTGGCTGTTGTTGGCCGTAGTCATCGATTGAGTGGATTTGCAGCTGAATTTCCTTCACTATAACATGTAGCGGTTTCAAAACAGAGATATGAAGACGTGCATTTCTTTCACGCCACAAGTAATATATTACCCCCAGAAAAAAATGAGCTTAAGTATAGACTTGACAGCCTTTACTTCTCTTGTAGTCACAACACAGACCAGCCAGGCAACAACATCATCAAACATATAGGAAGGTCTGAAATGTTTCCGACTAAAGAAAGCGGACCAGACCTCCGTAGAAAAATAAACAACATGTAACAAAGTAAGCCTCGCTGTTAGGATAAAACTCACTGTAAAGATGAAACTTCTACAACATGAGGATAAAAGAGTGCCAATATAGACACGATCCTTTTGATTTTGGATCCAGAATCCACAGAGCAACACAAAGAATGTTTTGTCTTCATTCACTTGAAATGTATAAACTTACATAAAGCTCATTCAAAAAAAAAAATTTGCATAAAAAACCCATATTCAAAAATCATAAATCAGAATTTACTAGCCAAAATGAACCACCAAATTTATTAAACCGAATCAGGCTTTATAAACCTAATAGATCTTTAGTCTTTACTCTTTACTATCAATAGTAAAATAAATTGATGCAGTTTTCAAATCTATCGAATATAAACAATATTTGGTGCTCGCACTTCGCATTAATTCGGTCTTTACATTGAAAACCCCCAAGAAAATCATGTCTTAACCTGTATATTAAAGACCAAGTCCTTTGATTCTACAGCTGTTTCACCATAAGGTAAATAAGAATATTTCAAAACTATTAGTGGCTTTTTTCAATAAAGAATCATCTCTGTTAGTTAAACTTTTACGTTCCTAGTAATCTCCCCACGTTCACACTCACACTCACACTCATACTAGTAACATTTAAGAAATACTAGTACATATAAGCAAGACTAGTAATTTGCTTCCTGGGAGTGGCCGGACTAGCAATACAAGCCAGGAAGAGAGGTTTAGACATGAGACCTGTATATTAAAAAAGGAAAAAGAGCCAGGAAGAAAAGCAATATACTCCTACCTAGGCTATATATATATGAAAAAGGGAAGACACACACACACAGAAATCGCAAAGGCCTAGGATGAAAAAAAGAAGATGATATTGTTTAGATTCACTGAACAACAGCGACTTCTCCGCTAATAGTTTTGTTCATGCACACTTATTTTCCACAAGCTATACCATCTCATCTACTGATTTATCTTTTCGAGTTTTTCTTAATTAATTAGTACATATGTTGATAATAATTTTTTTTGTCAAAGTCAATAGTCAACAGTCAACATTCAACATCAATATCTTTTCAAAGTGTAGTTGTAAAGCTAGTCATGAATTCGTATCCTGAAAGATAAATTGGATCCGGCAGTAGTACTAGTAAGGAATAAAACATTGTGGATTGATCTTAAATGCCAAAAAGCTAAAACTAAAAGAAAAACCTAGTCACATTAACTTCTAATTTTTTTCAGTATACAATTTTTTTATTGTTTATGGATCATAACCAATTCATAAAGTTTGAAACAATTACTTAATAATCAATACATTTTTTTTAACTTGATTAATTGGGGGACCGAATGATATATACATCTATATATTAACCACCAATGTTTAGTAGATCATAGACAAATATTTCATCTTGCTATACACATGACTGGCTCTGTTTAGGTCTTCACTTATTGAGTTATCGTCGATCAAATAAGTGTAATGAACAAAAATATAAACTTATCTATCAACTTACTAATATCGCACCGATGGTTGAGTGAACCGTAGTTCCCAAGTTCGTACCTTTTAACTAGTATGTACATTTACAAATATTCACATTTTATTTGAAAATGAGATGCCACTTTGACTTTATTTTTTCCCTCTTACAAACATTAAGTAGAAGTTGTCAATAGAAAATTCATGTTTACCGCAATTGTGCTGCGGCCACGTGGTCAAAAGTGTGAACATATATAGCAACTTGATGACAATTTTATTACTTTTCTCTTTTTTAAAGATCTACTAGAGCAGAGGTCCAATTATCGATTTATTCACCCGTACGAAGATATCTTCTCTATATATACACACAAAACACACATAAATTCGTATACACTCACACATCTATTTCTTATAGCTTGAAGAAGATCATGACCTCGGAGGGACTGAGGCCGTTCAAGAAGAAAGAAGGGACTGTGATCCCCAAGAAGAGAGAGTTGGTGAAGACGAAAGTCCTCAAAGCCATTTTCTCTTTTCTCCGTCGCTCTGGTGGCAAAAACAGTTCTGAGCATACCTGTGATGGTGCCGGAAAGCGCGTGTACCCCACTCGCCAGTGAGCTGTCTTTTTTCATGGAATTGAAAATCGTTAGAGCATGTGCAAATAGAGGTTCACTATAATTGTTTTTTTTTATTGTTTTTTTGTTTGACTTAAAAAATAAAAATTTAATATCCGAACCAATCGTGAGCCGTCATGTTGTGTGGGATCCACGGAATAGTGATGATACGGGTTCATGGGGAAGAACTCGGGTGATACGAGTTCATAGGGATGTGCATATAAAAATATATTTTTTTGAAATCTGTGTGAATCTCCCCCTCTCTTTGAACTCTCAATGGGGTGGCCCTTACTGTCATCATCTTTTATGGGTGGTTCTTCTCCTCTATTTTTTTTTATAGTATATTTAAGTAGAAGGAAGCTTAATTAGCCTTGAAGATTATCTGTTTCTTTCTATTTGAGGTTTGGTTTCTCAGTCTTCGTGAAAGGGAGATATTTCATGGATATGGATTAATATGTTTAGTCCACTTCTTGTGTAAAACCCCATTCATATATGATGATACGATACTATTTTAAGGCATACTCTGTTTTTAAGGTGATGATAGATTGTTACGATCATTTTTTTGTCAACGATTGTTATGAACTTATGATCATATGATGTAGTTTCGAATATAATATGCAATCGTGCTGTCTCGAGATTAAATAATAACTTTTGTAATAATGATAGGATAATAAAAAAAAGAAAAGAGAAAGAAAGAGAGTAAAGACTGTAAAAGTAAAAAATGAGATGGATGCATGTATGGACAAAATTCATCATCTAACAAATCATGAATAGTAACTAAGTAGACAAAAATGACATTTTGAATTTCAAATGAAACCATTCCTGGTGCTAATTATGCATAAAAATGATTAGGTCCAAGACATCTCTTACTGTAGAATTTGGGATGCGTCGGTCGGCGTATGTTATATAATTCTGAGTACATGAGTACTAGTCTTATTTTGGACCGTGTCCAAAAGTTAAATCAAGTTTCACTAAAAACAAAAATATATAAAATCTAGGATTTTTTGTTTAATTTGTTGAAAAAGATAAATCTAGTATCTTTCAACATTTTTTTAAACCTCTCTAACTTACCTATATTTTCATTTATAATAAAGTTATATACTATGTCAAGTTAAAAAGAGGATATGAAAATTGTTATTAAATAAAAAAAGAGGAAATAAAAATCAACAAGTCTAATCAATAAAAACAAACAAATTTTTAGTCAATAAAAACTGATTATAAATACTAAAAGAGAAAGAGAGCCAACGTGTGTGTTTACCAATTGGGAGACAAGGGGGCCGGTAGGAACTAGGAAGGTTGTCGTCACTAATGACGTCTCACAACTTCGTCAGTGCTGGTCACTGACTCAGATTTTAATTGGATAGAACGCATTTTCATGTAGTCCTTCTATAAATAGCCAAACTTTCCTTAGATTTTGTTCGGTAAATAATATCTCGAATTCGAGGTGTATCTTCGTATCAAATCAATTACTTCAAGGTATCAGATTCAGTAAGCTGCAGAAAGCAAATATAAAGAAAAAGCAAACAAATTCGTTGGTTAAATAAAAGATGCAGGACTATTTTTTAATGGGATTAAATCTTGTTGTAAAGCAAGTCACTAAATTACAAGATTGCCTTGTGCGAGTCTGGAATCACTAATGACTTGCATTATTTTACATTATCATCATTAAGCATCTGAATTAAGTTTTCTTAGCATTCTTTTTATTATAATGGGGAAAAACGTCGTGTATCTTGAGACACCCAGCTCCGTTAAATATTTGAAAATCAGACGTGAAGATCTAAATCATACGTACGTCTTATTCTTAATATGAAGTTAAGATGTGGGTCAACCTGATTCGTGTGATTTATTTACGGGATAAGGTCAATATTTTCAGTTCATATGTTGAATACTTATATTCGGTTGATTTGTGAATTGGATTTGTCATTTCTGACGGATTTAAGGTTTAAAAAAAAACAAACAATGAACTAGTGATATAGATAGATGTTTGACATATTTTACAAACGAATTTAAAGACAAAAGATTCTCAACTAATTAACACCCATGCCTGAAGTTTGTGTTTCTAGGTTTATGGACTCACATAAACGAGTTTGGGCCTCCAAAACTAATTCACTTTTCTTATCGGCATTTCTAACTGTTAAGAGTTAAGACTAACACTTCATATTCGAAACCGGGATATTCTAGCCAGTCTAAATCTCCGGCTAAGACACCGACATTCAACAACATCGCCAAACCACCATGTATCGACACGACAAAAGAGCTTTGGTCAAGATTAAGCATGTTTCTTATAACTTTATAAAAGAAAAAAAAGTTATGTCTTCATCAAATTCTTTAACCAAAGGAAAATTCTTGAAATCGCCACTACGAGAAAAAAGAACTATTGTTACGATTTTTTGAGACTAGTCTTTTTAGTCACACATTTGTGACATAACAGACACTAATTTGTGACTAGTCTTTTATGTCAAAAAAGAGTAGCTATTTAGTCACAATATTGTAACCGGTTTCTTGTAACCAAATTATGTCACATTTAGTGACATAAATATGACAAAAAAAATGAGACAAAAAATGTGACATAACTGTAACTATGTTTATTGTTACCATAGTGACAATTACGTGACTAAAGGCTATGTCTCTATTTATGACAATATATAAACTAAATTTTCGTGACCAATGCATTGACAGGGATAACAAATAAAAAAGTGACGTTGCAAAGTTTATTTATTTAGCTCCAGTTTTAACTATGATTTATCCATTTTCTTTTATGGTTGGTTGAATAAGAAACATTAATTCTATACCCTAATCCCATTTTTCTTTTGTGGTTGATTGAATACGAAACGTTAATTCTATACCCTAATCCCTAAACTTAAACCCTACACTTAAACTTACCTACAAAACAATCAATTTGATATTTTCAAATTTAGAAATTAATTCTTAAACTTTAACTTCAAATATATATTTTAAAAGTTTAAACCTATGTTTTCCAAACACTTAATCTCAAATCATATAAGTTAAGTCCAAATCTCAAATATAAACCCTAAACTACATTAAGCCCTATATCATAAATCTAACTTTAAATATAATATTTTAAACTTAAACTCTAAATCTTCAACAAAATCTCAAAACCCATTCTTCTAAGATCTTTAATCTCAAGTTTTAAAACTTAAACTTTTAACCTTACATATACTTCAAACCATATATTCATACTTAACCTTATATCTTAAGACATTAAGTCATATCACATACTTCAAACTACTTTTAAATATTTTTAAAATTTAAACTTAAACCTATATATATCATAAATTTCATTTCTAAGTCTATTTTCATTTCTAGAACTATATACACATGTGCTCTAAGTGAAGTAAACTTATAATTTCAATAAAACTTACAATAAACATAAAAATTAAAGAAAAAGATAGAAACCAAAATTCCATCGATGTACGAAATTAGATTAGAAACCAAAAATCTAAAACAACTAACATTAAAGAATAAAATTTATTATGTCAGTTGAGAAAATAAAGTATAACAAGCAAAAAATTCCTATTGGCTGATTCAAAAGCACAAGGATCAAGCTTTTCACCGTTGGATGAGACTAGATCCAATGGACCAAAGTTATTCTTTTTCTTCAGATCTCAATACATATGCTTTCTTCACGGCTGGCCTCCTCATCTCCTCTCCTCTCTTTCGTCAGAAGATCTCTGCTCCATGTCTCTCCACCCTCATAAGATCTCTGCTTCATCTCTACATCTTTGCTACGCCTCCGTTAATTTTAGTTTATTATAAGTTTTACTTCTATCATCTCTCTTCTACGTGGCTTTGATTTTGGTGCAGGGATGAAGAATCGAATGAGTGGTATATCTTTCTTTAGACGAATCCTCTTCTCCTCCATTTGATCTCACGCTCGTCGTCTCACCACCACTCCACCATGGTTCGACAAGCCTCCTTCTGTCTCTGTCTCTCTCTCTGTTTTGAATCTGATTTTTGTTTAATTCTGGTAAAGGAAGGAAGGAGGGAGATGCAGAAGAACCTTGATGGTGGAGGTAAAAAGACAAGCCGTGGTCACAATGGTTGTTGTCTTGTGGAAGCAAGGCCAGGCATGGCGGCTGGAGGACGCATACAGGCAGTCATGGCCGCTTATTTTTTTTAGGGCTTAAGAGTTTTTTTCATTATTTGGTTTAGTTATCTAAACCAAATTCTACTGTAAACTAATTTCATTTTGTAAACCGATTTATATTTATTTCGATTTATAGATAGTAAACCAATGGAAACTGAATGTTACTATAACTTTCATACTTTGTGACGTTTAATTGGGACAAATTAATAACATAATGAATGTTACAAAATACAAAAAAAAATTGTTACACATTTATAGTACGTAAATATCACTTCTTTAGTCATTGATTATTATGTTTTGTGACTAATTCTTTTGATTACAGAGGACACAGAATTAAAATTTTAAATTAGTTATGAATAATGACGATGTGAAACAATGTATAATGTCAGAATTAGTGACTGTAAAAGGACTGTAATGCCGTCAATAATAGTGACATTTTGTGACAATAGATTCGTCACCACAGGTGACATAATTGTCACATTAAAGAGTCATAAGTTAAGACGGTTTGAGACAATTTAATCAGTAAAAAATTGCAACAGTTTTGTTACCAATATACGACGTAACTATATGTGACGATTTGTTACAAAAAATTCGGTCACAAAAATGGTGACATTTTGTTACTCAGAACATTTGTGACACATTATTGCAACCATTAATAATTCATAACAAAACGTAACAATGAAGATATTGTTACTAATTTTTTGCTATTGTGACGAAATTTTTTGTCATAATATCCTTATTTTCTTGTAGTGCGCCATCTCCATGTAGAAGATTTGATGGAAGCTTCTTGAAATTGCCATCTCTAGAATTGGTAGCAGTGCCGGCTTAGAGCATGTGCTCATGGTGCATTTGCACCAGGTCCTTAATATTTTGACAATTTCCTTTAGGAAGTTAGGATCCTGATTTGATAAAAAATATATAGTTTAGGCCTAATTTTTAAATCTACAACAACATAAACTAGAATAATTTTATCTGAGCACAAGGCCCACAAATGATTTAAGCCGGGCCTGATTGGTAGATAGTCTGTTGACTAGACAGCAAAGTAAGCGTCTTTTAGTATAAGCAAGAAGAGTACAGATCTATCTGGTCTCAAAAACTTTCTTAAGAACAACATATCAGAGACTAGGATTTATCGTGTGAGATCTAAGATGGATGAAAAGCAGCTATCAACGAAGTAAGCGTAACCAACAAGGAACATGTGGTTCTAATATTTGAAGAAATCGACAATCCTTTATTTGATTTAGATTGCTTCATCTTTCTTTATAAACTATTCTTTCAGCCGCGCGTCCGCGCGGGTATTTGTTCTTCGTAATTATATGTTTTTAAGTTTTCACAATGTCAGAAATTTAATTGTTTATATTTATTATATTATAGATTTATACGTTATTCAATTTTGACATTGATGTGTCTTGTTCAATGTGTTTTTTTAATATGATAGGACGACTAAGTTTATACTTATTATGTTATAGATTCATACGTTATTAAGCATTTTGTAGGTTCTTAAAAATATTTTAAGACAATTTCAGACAATGGTTACAATCCGAAACCGAACCAAATATAGAAGGAACTGAACATAAGCTAATCCGAAAATTAGTAAAATCCGAATGGAATTTATGAGCATCATATCAAAATTCGAAAATCCGTATGAACCCAACTGAATTCGATGGTCCAAACGCCCAGTCCCGAGAGTAATACTTGTTTTGCTAAACACGTTTTGGTTGTTTTTTGAATATGAGTAAAAAGAGAAGATATAGGAATTCTATATATATTTATGCTTAAAGAAGAGAATTATATATATATATATATTGTTAGTGTGGGTGTGAAGATACATAAGGAGATCTATACTAAATATTTAGAGCGCGAAATGCACGAATATTAAAAGGAATATACGTATATTGGAATAATTAGTAACCGATAATAATATTTTAAAAAGTATTTTATATTTGGTTAGTTCTCTTTTAGATATTTAGATTAATAACAACTTTACAAATTCGATTATGAGGTGGTAAATACATAGAATATTAGTTATTAGAGTATCTTACAAACAATTTATGCCCTAATAAGTAAAAATTTTTTAAACGAAATAGAACTTCAAAGAAAATATCAATCATTAAATTTTGATTTATGTGATAGAAGGAAATAATATTTTGGTTTTTCATTTAATGATTGTCTTCCTCAGGAGATCCTTTTGGTTAATGATTTTGCTAAGTTAGATGGAATGTGCTTGATTTTAGAATTATTTTGTGGAGCTAATCAAGATTATGTGTAGTATATTGATTACACTTCAAACATTCGTAATATATATATATATATATATATATATATATATCAAACGATATTGGCTTGAGAATGTTGTAATGAATTTTTGTAAATTATAAAATTTGGACCTGTAAATTTGGTGCACTTCATTTTGCATTCTTGGTTTATTAAAAATTGTGAACTGATACATTGATTGGACATCCACTTTCACAATTTGATGTTACTATTTCTAAACACATAAAATGAGGGTTGGTATGAATTTCATGTATTACGTGAAAACCAATCTTTGATGGTGATGATATTGGAATATGATGTATAATAATAATGATAATTTTATGTTCACTTGATTTTAGAATCTTGGTTTATGCAGAGATTCAAATTTTTGTCGGCTAGTGAATAGTAAACCGAGTTATGTTGGGTATGAAAGAAATTATGTTAATATTGGGCAAGTCATTTCCAATCGTAATGGGCTGGTTCGAGAAGGCTTTTTAATTATTACTCAAAACTATCCTATTTAGACCAGTGGCATTTTATTGTAATTGTTTAGGAAAAAATCAGGGTCAATTTTTATTTGTACTTCTGTTTTAATAGTTTAGATTAAGTATTTTTGTTTTATTTAATATTTTTTTGGTAAATTTTTTTATATTACCGCATTTGAAATAGTTTGGATTGAATACAGCTAAAGAAGTTTATTATTGCCATGTTAATCAAATTTGAAAGACCTTTTTTTGGGGAAACCTGATGGTGTTTGATCATTTAAAAAAACGCAGCGTTTTGGGGTCTTAAAAGTCTTCTTCCTCTTGGTAGACAAACAAAAATGTATTTTGATGTCTTATCCAAATCCAACCAATGAGCATGCAGATAAAAATTGCAATACATCCCACTCTATCTTCTATTAGTGTCTACCAATTTTTTGTTACTCTGCTTTTACGCATTCTTGGATTAGCTATGTCAAATTCACTCTCTCCTCTCTTACCGGCTGCTCACGCCGGCAGCATCTCCTCTCCATCACCGCGGTCAGGGCCACAGACTCCTCCCATCATCCTCCAAGTTCCACAAATTAATCGCCGGTAATCGTTTATATTTATTTTTGTATCTACAACCAATTGACGATAAATAGAGAAATAATCTTTTATGAACTATATTCATTTTCTTTTTAATTATACAATGTGAAATTTGCAACATAATCATGTATTATATCGTCTATCTATGCAGGGATATTGTAGTGGGATTAGGCAGTATGCTATGGAGTTGGAACGCTCTGAACGGTAAGGAAGAGGCAATGGCGGCAGCAAGACGGCCGCCTCCACCACCAGCAGTTGAGAAGAAAGATCCGAATGTGAGTGGAGTTCAGGCTAAGGTATTAGCGAGCAAGAAGCGTAAAGAGGCAATGAAAGCTTCCATGGCTAAACTTAGAGAGAGAGGCAAATCTGTTGTTGATGAAGAAAAACCATCTTCATCTTCTCCTTCTGCTCCTGTTGCTGTTAAAGATGAGCCAACTCCTCCTTCTTCTGCTGCTCCTGTAGTTGTTGAAGCTGAATCAACTCCTTCTTCTTCTTCTGCTTCTGATCAATAGTATCCAAGCAAAAAGGTCTAAACCTTTCTATTTATCTTCTCTACCAAATTTTATCCTATCATGTTAATTCACGCTACTGTACTTCAATTTATTATTTTGGTGACTGTATGGTATCAGATCCATTAGTTATATTTATCACAGATTTGATAAAAATGAAATATCTGTCACAGATTTGATAACGGACCCTCTCGCAGGCAGTGTCTTGCTCTTGGTAGATATCTGATAACAAGTCTGTATCACTAATTTCCTAAATTCTTATACTTGTTAATTTCTGCTTTTATAGAATTTTGTGTCCATGGATACACTTTATGGCTGCGTCTTCTGAACCATATACTTTAATGAAATCAATTTTTTTACTCACAACTTTTTTCCATTTTAATTTAATTTGAATTTTTAGATGAAAACTTTACATAATTTTATTTTTGGATCTTTTTATACATAAGGACTTCGGATGTCTAATAACAACCTCATTTCCAATTAACAACGAAATTGGCCATGGTGATATGGAATACCATATGTAATTTTGTTTGAAAGCCTTTAGTTTTCCAACCCTTTCCAATATTTCAAACGGACCGTAATGGTGAGAGCTGCCAACCTTTTATGGTCATTCGAAAGAATTACTGCAAATATTGTTGGTTTATGAGATGCTGTATATCGCTTGTTACTCTACAACTCATTGGTCTTGGACCGAATCCCGCCATCATCATCCTCGCTCTTTATCAAGACACTGCCTCTCCACGTTCATCATCTGAACTTGGGTGAGTCCTAATGCAATTGGCTCTCGTTTTGGTAAAGACCATTCCTTGTCAGTCTTCCATCAGCTGATCCATTCCCTCCATCTTATCATCTTCATAGTCGAGGAGAAGTGATCTTTCAAGCTCTTGAAACTTTTTTTTTTTATCTCATTTGTTCTTCATCAAACTCATCCACTACATCCATACTCGGACTTTGATTTCTCGCTTGGTTACCTCCAAAGTGCCTCGTAGAGGTTGAATCAAACGGCAGCTGAAAACTCCCATTGAGCATCCAAGAACCAGTCTTGACTGGTAAGGAAACGAGTTCAAAGAGCCAAAGGAGCTAACCGAGGCACCACCAGAGCCAACAGGAAACTCTTCTCTGTTGGGGAATCAAGAAAGTGCTTCTCATAACTTTGGCTTGGGTTGGGTAAGTCTGTCCGGATCGAAGATTTACAAAATAGCAAATTTGCTTCTCTGAAAATCCCCGGTGCATTTTCTAAGTTTTCCACGATTGTTGTCGATCATCATGCACAGTGACAAGTTGTGTTTATCCTTTCAACATGTAAGTTGCAAGATTATATTGTACTCTCAATGGCCGCATATAACCATTTTTAATACTTCTTTTACTATGAATGTGTTTTATTACAAGTCAAAACGTTTCTGTGATAATTTATATTAGAAATTGGTGCCATATATGTATACAATCTTACTAGCGAGGGAAACTCCAATTGATATATTCTGAACAAAAACACACACATACACAAACGGGAAACCTTTGCAAATCCTTACTACCCAGAGCAATTGATATATTCTTTCAATGTTAAAGAAGTTGAATACAACTGGGGACAGAGATCCCAGGCCAAGGAAAATTTGAAAAAACTTGATCATCCTAAGATAGCAAGATAAGGTGCTTGAGACAGGCAATGACAAAGTTGGAACAAACAAGACTACAGAGAGTTCATAAAGAAAGAGGACTTGTCAGGTAGATCATCAAAGTAAGGATGCTCCATCACCTTCTTTGCTGAGATTCGTTTAACTGGCTCATACTCCAGCATTTTCTGTTTAGGAACAAAGTAACTGGCGCAAATTACTTTCCGCTCTGTGATTCTCAACTAATCAAGCAAAGGTCTAAGAGGGGTGTATTTGTAACATTTGGAGATTTAGAGTTTGCTCACTCCAGGCCACACTTGTTCGTTTGGTGTTCCCAGTAACCTGAGTTTCACAGTAATGAAAGAAACAGAGAAAGCGAGTAGGCAAAATGGCCATGTTTGTGTGTTAGAGAATGAAGAAGAAGAGAATTACCTGAAAATACTGAGGAGCTGTTGGAGCTCAGAGTCTCCAGAAAAGATTGCTTGCTTGTTCATTAACTCAGCTACAAACCGAAAGAAACAGAACTGTCAATCCTTGCTACGGTTACACTGAAGTGAAACCAATGAAGCTAAAAGAGAAGAATCTGTACCAAAATATGCAGCCAACAGACCACATATCAACTGCGGTTGAGTATTCGGTTGCTCCAAGAAGTCCTTCTGGAGCTCTATACCATAGAGTTAGTATCTACTGCAATGGAAGAAGAAGACACTATTGAGTTAAACTCCAGATGTACTATTATGATTCAGGACTCGACTTTATGAATTTGAAGTGTTTCATCAACAGAGAATAATACCTCAGGTGTATATTTTTCATCAACAGAGAACAATACCTCAGGAATTTTGAGCGTCATTTTCTGCCGGTCCATCAAGAGATTGTGAGGCTTAAGATCATATGCAAAACTGCGACCAAACAATAAATTAATCGCTCGATGTTATTCAAATACAAACGCATAAGTAAACACAGAAATAGTTATATTATTACACCAAAGTCGAAGACACCATAGTCGAAGATACCAAATATAAAAAACAAACAACAGATAGTGGCCTAAGCGAGGCCTATGCTTCGGCGATAAGCAATGCGGCGCTCTATTAGACTCATAGGAGCCACATACAGTTCACCTTTCCATAACTTACCCTTGACAGCCAAGCATCCTGTAAGCTCATTGAACACGCTTTTGATTATAGCTCTCTGTTCAACTGACTCATCAGCACCATCAACAGCCAATCCTTTAAAAGCTATACAGAGGACTGAACTTTTGGCCTTGAGAGGAGTCTCCTCCTATAGCCACTTTCACAAGCTCCAGACTGGAGATATTCCCCTGCAAGAAAGGAAATGGGGATACTTCTGAAACAAATCCATCATTATAGTGCAAAAAAAAAAGAGAAAAGAAAACAAGATTTACCTTTAAAAATTTCCCTTGTTTAATACAAAGAAGAAGCTCGAGGTACAAACGAATCCAGTGGGTGCTCAGTAACTCTGATTGATCCACCTGCAAACACATATCTCACACTTGTTTTAAAAACAATCATGAGCAAAACAAAAACTAATGAAGAAACCACCCCTATTACCATGTAAAACCTTTGGATATCGACATCTGAAGGCCAATCAGGCCATGCTCCACGCACTGAACTGTCTGTGAAAGCCAGCACAGACAGTGGCCGGGCGGAGGAGTCACCGCTGATCCGGGCAACAGAACAAACGACATTCAGACAGCCACACTGATTTTCATCAGCACGAACCTGAAAAGTTTGCATCGGACCGCGGGTAAATGTATCAAGGACATTATTACTCTTAAATTCATACAGACCTTTGATATTACAAACCGGTACTGAATAACTGAAACAGAAACTTGTAAACAAAACTCTACTTTTATATAAGAAGGAAGAAAGAAAATTGTGTAACCATTAGTGTTAGGTTAGCTTCAGAACCTGTGATCATTCCTGTGATCTCTGGTAATTGACAATCCATGGAGATGAGTTAACCAGTTACAATAAACCAAGTTTTAAAATGAAACATACACATTGTTTTTATTCAACAGATCGACTACGTTACTACTATCTTTTTCACCTCCAAGCTGAAGCAACGATCAAACTCTTATCCTCCCAGCAAAAAAGGAGCTCACCCATCTCCTCTTTAACCTTGTACTTACTGCAATACTCTTGCTTTATGAGGCTCTGTATACTGTTCCTCACTCTAGAACTCATCGGTCTTGAACTGAAACCCGCCATCATCATCCTCGCTCTCCATTTCCCAGCAATCTCGTACCTCTCAATCCGCTCTTCTCCTTCACAAGCAACAACGTTGACAATGTCTCTAGCAAGACACTGCCTCTCCACGTTCATCCTCTCTTGGCTCTCTCTCGGAAGCGTCACGTCAAGAGAGTCAAAAACCGCTGAGTAGTACTCGTAAGCCTCCATGAATCTCGGGAAGAAAGGAGAAGTGTTTGTGTTCACGTCTTGCTCAACGACCGTGACAAGCTTCGGGTTCAACCCTCTGACCATGTGGAGCAGCTCGTCACGCTGGTTCACCGTCGTGACGCTCTCGTCAGGCATGTGGTGAAGCTGATACGCGAAGTTGACGATCAAAGTCTCTCCCGGTTTGCAACCGAGTGTAGATGGAGAGACGATGGAAGTCTTTGACGCCACTGCTTCGAATTTGAATGAGACTCCATGGTCTTTAGCGAGTTGCTCGAGTCTAAGGCCTATGATTCTTAACCCTCCTACTGAGCGTTGGACTGATTCAGGGTCATCAACTCCGGTTAGCCTCAGGCGAGGGCCCTTACCGGGAAGCTCAGCAACGGTTCTGATCAGTGAGATGTATTGGTTTCCTTGGTTTATATCGAAATCTATGATATGAACTTCGTTTTCACCTCTGATTGCTTCCACTATTGCACCGTTAGCAGCTAAGTATCCGAATTTGAAACAAGGGCAGACCTCGAAGAGGACTTGCATAGCTGCTAGCCGCTCGTCAGAAGGAGGCTCTTTGCATTTTAATGCTCTGTAGATGAATTTTCCTGAAGCAGCCATTCTTGCAGCTAGGCCTTCAACCATGTAAGCTGCTATTCTCTGAGAAGGGTCTCCTTGGATTGAAACGATCTGCCTCACCTCATTTAGCATTGATAAAGCTTCCTCTGATTTGCCTTCTGATAAGGCACGAGCACAAGATATAAGCATTTGCTTTGGAGTTGCTTGTGATGACACCACTTCTTTGCTACTTGCATGAGAGTTGGAATCTGCAGATGAGGAGTCTTTGCTCTCGTTTTGGTAAGACCATTCGTTGTCAATCTCCATCAGATGATCCATCCCCTCCATCTTATCATCTTCATCGCTGAGAAGAGCTCTTTCAAGCTCTTGAATCTTTGATCTGATTTGTTCATCATCAAACTCCTCCACCACATTCATACCCGGACTTTGAGTTGCCGCTTGGTAACCTCCAAACAGCCTCGTAGATGAAGTAGAAGTTGAATCAAACGGTCTTGACTGATGAGGAAACGAGTCCAAAGAGCCAAACGAGCTAACCGAGGCACCACCAGAGCCAACAGGATGTTGTTGTACAAACTCGTCTGTTGGTGAATCAAGAAAGTACTTCTCGTAGCTTTGGGTTGGGTAAGAATCATCAGTCAGGCAAGTGTTCTTGGACCGGTCTTGATTAAAGATATGAACAGAAGTAGCACCACTGTCGTAACCATTCTCATTCAGCGAGTAAAGCTTCGGGTTCAACCCTCTGACCATGTGGAGCAGCTCGTCACGCTGGTTCACCGTCGTGACGCTCGTCAGGCATGTGGTGAAGCTGATACGCGAAGTTGACGATCAAAGTCTCTCCGGTTTGCAACCGAGTGTAGATGGAGAGACGATGGAAGTCTTTGACGCCACTGCTTCAATTTGAATGAGACTCCATGGTCTTTAGCGAGTTGCTCGAGTCTAAGGCCTATGATTCTTAACCTCCTACTGAGCGTTGGACTGATTCAGGGTCATCAACTCCGGTTAGCCTCAGGCGAGGGCCCTTACCGGGAAGCTCAGCAACGGTTCTGATCAGTGAGATGTATTGGTTTCCTTGGTTTATATCGAAATCTATGATATGAACTTCGTTTTCACCTCTGATTGCTTCCACTATTGCACCGTTAGCAGCTAAGTATCGAATTTGAAACAAGGGCAGACCTCGAAGAGGACTTGCATAGCTGCTAGCCTTCGTCAGAAGGAGGCTCTTTGCATTTTAATGCTCTGTAGATGAATTTTCCTGAAGCAGCCATTCTTGCAGCTAGGCCTTCAACCATGTAAGCTGCTATTCTCTGAGAAGGGTCTCCTTGGATTGAAACGATCTGCCTCACCTCATTTAGCATTGATAAAGCTTCCTCTGATTTGCCTTCTGATAAGGCACGAGCACAAGATATAAGCATTTGCTTTGGAGTTGCTTGTGATGACACCACTTCTTTGCTACTTGCATGAGAGTTGGAATCTGCAGATGAGGAGTCTTTGCTCTCGTTTTGGTAAGACCATTCGTTGTCAATCTCCATCAGATGATCCATCCCCTCCATCTTATCATCTTCATCGCTGAGAAGAGCTCTTTCAAGCTCTTGAATCTTTGATCTGATTTGTTCATCATCAAACTCCTCCACCACATTCATACCCGGACTTTGAGTTGCCGCTTGGTAACCTCCAAACAGCCTCGTAGATGAAGTAGAAGTTGAATCAAACGGTCTTGACTGATGAGGAAACGAGTCCAAAGAGCCAAACGAGCTAACCGAGGCACCACCAGAGCCAACAGGATGTTGTTGTACAAACTCGTCTGTTGGTGAATCAAGAAAGTACTTCTCGTAGCTTTGGGTTGGGTAAGAATCATCAGTCAGGCAAGTGTTCTTGGACCGGTCTTGATTAAAGATATGAACAGAAGTAGCACCACTGTCGTAACCATTCTCATTCAGCGAGTAAAGCTTCGGGTTACTATATGCTGCAGCAGATGGCTCAGCAGATCTCACCAGTGACATGACTCTCACAGTTTGTTCAACCATCCAACTTCAACTACAATATCACACAGAGAAGAAAAAAAACATCAAGCTATTAAGATATAAACAACAGAATGTTCAAATTATGCCTTTGTTACTAATCCATCATCATAAATAAACCAAAATATGGAGCTTTATGATCCAAACATCAAACAGTTAGTTGATTCTCAACAAGACCATAACTGATAAACAAATCAATTAGAGCACAAGGGTCTGTGATCTAATTGCATATTCAATGGTCTGAACCGCTTGCAGAACAAGTTAGCGAAAATCTAAGCAAATCTGAAACCAAAAAAAGAAAGGTCAATTACCTGGAGAGAGATTCAAGAGCAGAAGGGTCTTCGATTCTGGAGATGCCCAGAAGAGAAAATCTGATATAAACGTTGTAAAAGACAAAATGAGAAGGAAAAAAGTCACAAAGGTTTGACCTTTAAGGGTCGTCTCTCTAACAGTTTACACAGAAGAAGACGTAAACGATAAAAAGGAACCGCCTTGTTCTGCTTTTGTCTCTGTGACTGTCGCCTTTGTTCTAAGATGTGTTCAACGACTCGTGTGGTGTTCGGTGGTTTTTGCTGGAAAAAATACAAGTTAAAAGGAATTTTTTTTTTTTTGTCAACAGAAGTTAGAAGGATTTATTAACAAGATAAACTAAAAAAATTAAAAAAAAAAAAAAGATAAACTAAAATTTATTGTTTTCTTCCAATGAAATAATTATTAAATAGATTAAAAATCTTAAATTTATCATGTAATTAGCGGTTACGTGTCGGTTTTGGTTTGATTTCTGTTGACCAAAATTTACTGTCACTCGGTTTGTTTTTTTTTTTTGGTAATATTGGATTTTATGATTTTTTTTTGGCAATGAGAGGAAAAAATCTGACTGTTGGATATGGATGTTGACCAAAAAACAAAAGGATATGGATGAATACTATGACGAAGGTGCCTACCACAGTTTCCATTTTCCACTAATTGAAATCGAATTAATAATATATTAACGATTTCATGCTGTTGTTAGTGCTGTTTTAGCGTGTTGATTTTGTTGAAAATCAAGCGCTCTTTTTTTTTTCTTTGTCAAACTTTGATCAAGTATTTTTGTAACTTACGTACGTGTTACCAGAAACTATGCTATATTGAAAAAAACACTATGATTCAAAGCTAGTTTAAATTAGTTTGCTTTCATTCTCTTTCAACTCTAAATCCACAACATAAACACTGTTATATGTATACTAAAAGGTTTACGTCGTGTTACTTGTAAAGTCTCGTTTTTTTTTGGAATAGACACTATTGAGCCACTAATTACAGAAACGAATTTACTATGATTAGTGGAAACATATGTAAGTCTACAAGTAAAATGACTGTTTAACGCATACAAGTAATGATGGTTAATCAATGTGCAAAGAATCTAATCTCAGTTTGTTTGTTTTTTTCAACAGAAATAAATGTTTATTTTAAATATGGTGAAGTTACTTAACATTTGACAAAAGAGTCTTTATCAACCTTATCCTGGCAATACACCCACTCTTATCCACTAAGCAACTTCTATTTTTATTTGATACCAAAAACCTTACATGCATTAATTATCTCAGCAATCTATTATACATCCAGCAACTATATACAGCTTTTATTCATATATGAAATGTATACATCCCATTGAGTAAAGGTGCTTTAATTTCTTGTGCTATAATGTTACCATTAGAAATCAAGTGGAAGTTTCTTTAAGCAAATAATGTTACTACTTACTAGCTAGTTGGCTGATCGATGAATGAGTTTTTCTTTTGACAAAATATTCAGTGTGGATGGAATAATTTTCCTCATTTATTTATTTATTGTTTTAATTACATTCGTCATTGAAGTTTAACAAAAGTTTGCTTTCGATTCAAGATCCTCAAGGAAAAGGGAAGCACCAAAGATTATTTGGAAAACATGATTATCTTCGAGGAGTTTAATAGTTTGGTGAACATGGATTCATGGTATGAGCTAGAAACTAAGTACTTGAATCTCAAAAAAAAAAGTACTTGAATCTCAAAAAAAAGTACTTGAATCTCAAAAAAAAGTACTTGAATCTCATAAATGCTCCGGGGACAACAAGACCATGAGATAGTGATACTCTGTAGCTACAATGGAAGCTAGGCTCCTTGTAATATATCAACAATATTGTCTTTTTCCCTTCGTGTAAAGCATATTCAATAAGGCTAATGCCAACTTCTTCTAAGACCTTTAGAAGAGTGTTGAAATTTAAAAACTCATAAAAGTTCTGATCTAGTAGGAGGGCTTGGTCTGACAACCTGAGAACTAATGTCACTAGCAATATTGTTCTGAGCATCTCCTGAAACATCAGCCACGCCTTCTCTCCAAAATCTGATGATCCGGGAACTCTCATTGAACAAATCTCCATCATAATCCTGAGTTACATCAGAGCCAGCCATTATAGGGATATAATTGCAAAGGGACAGAGTGTTACTGTCGATTTTGGTTTGTCCAATACTTGAAATCTGAGATTGACATACCAAGCTGGTTAAGTGTTAAGCAGTGTTCATTAATGAACCGTCTTACGTAAAAAATCTACCTTACGTCAATCGTTTTTAGCTAATACTCGTTAATTTTGTCAAAAAGTAATATAATTAGAACTCAAATGGTAGCTGCACCCGCGTATATACCGCATTACCGCATAACACTTAACTACATGAGCTGGACGTGTGTAAATCCATAATAACGCATGTTCAGAAGAAAAAAAAAATCCATTAGAGGTCTTAATAGCTGCTAGTATCACTGTCAACAAGACAAAAGCTTATTTTCAAAAGAAAATAAGAATCATGCAATGACAAAAAACTATATTTTAAAGATCAATTAATTTAAAAAAATAATAAATAAAAGTTTCAAATTAAAACAAAAGTTCATTTCAATTTCGTTTGATAATATGCAAGTATAAGGAAGACAGTTAATAGTGTCTGAAAATTGTGACATATGTTTGTTTTTTATCTTAGATATCATTAGAACAGCAACAGGGTTCTATGGTGTAGTGGTTAGCACTCTGGACTTTGAATCCAGCGACCTGGGTTCGACTCCCGGTAGGACCTTCATTTTTGTATGTTTAGCTCATTTTACATACATATTGAAGTCCCAGTTAACGGCACATTATATCTTTAAGCATCCTCCTCAAAAAATTACAATTCTAGTTAATTGCATTTGCATCTATCTTACCAACCAAAGAAATTTTACATCATGATCTTCAGTACTTTTTCTAAGAGTTATTTTACCTCCAACACAAAATAGTCACAAAGAGTTCTTTACAGAACATACCAGTCCCACAACAAAAGAAACCTTTGCTAGGAGAATGAGTATCATCTTCACATTTCCTCTTGATTTAGGCATGAAAAGTAGGAGGATAATCTTGAAGTTGTTTCTCTACTACGTACTTCCTTAGTTAAACTAAATTCCTGCTCCTCTAGATTCTTGGTTTAACATCATACACATCACAAAGGATCTAAACTTAATTATCATAACTTTATAAAAGCCCAAAACTAATAAATCCACACACATCTTTGCTTTAAAAGAAACGTGTTTTTGTTGTTAAAATAAAAATCAACCATAATACCTGACCAATTTTTCTTAGTAAAATTAGTACCAACTACCAAAATAACTTTGCTTTTGTGTTGGTAAAATTAACCTTTTGTAACACTGTAAAATAACCTATTCACAAGATATTTTGGATAATAAGTTATTACTAAAGTATAAGTAGCCTTCTAGATGTCCAATTACAATATCTCCACGCCCTACATTCCCCGTACCTTTTTAGGGATGTAACAACTATATACATTAACGTCCCATATAAGGTTGAGTTAAACCTTCGATTGAGAAAACTACACATTTAAATGTGAACTAGATCTCGATCCAAACTGATACTACTTATTTTACATGATTTGTGGTATATAGTTTTAATCATATTATTAATAGTTTATTATATATTTTTCAACAATTTTATAGTTTGCATGCATGTATTTATTTTTTGTTTCAAATTGTTAGTGATATCTTTCTTATTAATACATGAACATTAATTAAAACCTTACATTGTGTGATATTTACTAAAAATTTACTATTAACTTAGATATTAATTTCCTTATACTTTTATTTTAGGTTTTGATCGTACATATATGTTAATCGAATTATATGTATGATTTAAATCTTTGACTGAATAACCTACATTAAGTAACCTACATTAAGTAACCTACATTAAAAATATTATATTAAATTAATATCACAAATTTAATACAAAACTGTACACAAATTTAATACAAAAGTTCATTTCAATTTCGTTTGATAATATGCAAGTATAAGGAAGACAGTTAATAGTGTCTGAAAATTGTGACATATGTTTGTTTTTATCTTAGATATCATTAGAACAGCAACAGGGTTCTATGGTGTAGTGGTTAGCACTCTGGACTTTGAATCCAGCGACCTGGGTTCGACTCCCGTAGGACCTTCATTTTTGTATGTTTAGCTCATTTTACATACATATTGAAGTCCCAGTTAACGGCACATTATATCTTTAAGCATCCTCCTCAAAAAATTACAATTCTAGTTAATTGCATTTGCATCTATCTTACCAACCAAAGAAATTTTACATCATGATCTTCAGTACTTTTTCTAAGAGTTATTTTACCTCCAACACAAAATAGTCACAAAGAGTTCTTTACAGAACATACCAGTCCCACAACAAAAGAAACCTTTGCTAGGAGAATGAGTATCATCTTCACATTTCCTCTTGATTTAGGCATGAAAAGTAGGAGGATAATCTTGAAGTTGTTTCTCTACTACGTACTTCCTTAGTTAAACTAAATTCCTGCTCCTCTAGATTCTTGGTTTAACATCATACACATCACAAAGGATCTAAACTTAATTATCATAACTTTATAAAAGCCCAAAACTAATAAATCCACACACATCTTTGCTTTAAAAGAAACGTGTTTTTGTTGTTAAAATAAAAAGAAAAGGTTAGGATTCAACATCGAAAATGAATTTAGATTTAGAATTTATGAATTTATTTGGTGTATTAGTTGCTAATGATCATTACTTACGACCTAAACTTTATTATAATATATATACAAATTAATGTAAATAATAATCAAAAAGATTCTTTATTTTCTGTCACCGGCCGTTACTTTAACGTATGGAGACAAAAGCCAAAACACAAAAAAAAGGTTTGCATCTTGCAAAATAATAATAAAACAGAAAAAAAAGACAAAGTCGCAGTTTGATTTATGGACGGCTAAGGTTGACGATGACCTGATACCCAATCACACTAAACTCCGATCGTATTCTAATTCAGAAGTTTCGATTTCTCTCCAAGAATTGTCTTCATCGTGAGACGCACAGATCGGAAAGGTAACATCTTGCGTTTAGAATACTTTCTTCTCAAGGTTTCACTTGATCTGGTCTGATTACAAGTGAATTGTGATGTGTATTACAGTGTTTGATCTTCATTTGAACTGGCTTGTTCTGTCCTAATGAAGTTATTAATGATGTGTTTATATGTATATAATCATAGGAAAGCTTGAGACTTTAGGATCTGATTTTTGATCTCTCGGCAAATATGGCGAATAACGGGGCTGCTTGTGCTGAGAGGGCTACAAATGATATGCTGATTGGTCCTGATTGGGCTATCAACATTGAACTCTGTGACATTATCAACTTGGATCCTAGGTAACATTTCATCTCTTCTCTTCTTACCTCTCTCACAAATAACAAACCGTTAAAGATCTTCAACGATCATCGCATTTTGTTAGTTACTAGTTAACCTTCGTTTTTGTTTTGTTTCTGTAGTCAAGCGAAAGAAGCAGTGAAAGTGCTCAAGAAACGGTTAGCAAGTAAAACTCCAAAGTTCAGATTCTTGCTCTTTATGTAAGTCCTTTCTTCACCTGCCTTTGGTTTGGTTCGGTTCCGTTTTCTTGTACTCATCTTCTCATTGGTTCAGGCATTGGAAACTCTTAGTAAGAATTGTGGCGAGGACGTGTTCCAGCTTATTGTGGACCGTGGTATATTGCCTGATATGGTCAAAATAGTGAAGAAAAAGGTATTGCATGATATAATGACAACATGCATTATAATGCATAACATGATAATTGAAGATGAACGTGATATCAACGCACCGGTAAGAGATGCAAGACCGGCATCACAAGCAAACTGAAATGGCAATAAATGAAAGTACTCGATTTCAAGAGTTTTTAACTCGTAATCTTCGGATAAAAATCAAAAGACTCATTTTTTATTTGAAATGGGTTAATTATCTCAGCAATCTATTATACATCCAGCAACTATATACAGCTTTTATTCATATATGAAATGTATACATCCCATTGAGTAAAGGTGCTTTAATTTCTTGTGCTATAATGTTACCATTAGAAATCAAGTGGAAGTTTCTTTAAGCAAATAATGTTACTACTTACTAGCTAGTTGGCTGATCGATGAATGAGTTTTTCTTTTGACAAAATATTCAGTGTGGATGGAATAATTTTCCTCATTTATTTATTTATTGTTTTAATTACATTCGTCATTGAAGTTTAACAAAAGTTTGCTTTCGATTCAAGATCCTCAAGGAAAAGGGAAGCACCAAAGATTATTTGGAAAACATGATTATCTTCGAGGAGTTTAATAGTTTGGTGAACATGGATTCATGGTATGAGCTAGAAACTAAGTACTTGAATCTCAAAAAAAAAAGTACTTGAATCTCATAAATGCTCCGGGGACAACAAGACCATGAGATAGTGATACTCTGTAGCTACAATGGAAGCTAGGCTCCTTGTAATATATCAACAATATTGTCTTTTTCCTTCGTGTAAAGCATATTCAATAAGGCTAATGCCAACTTCTTCTAAGACCTTTAGAAGAGTGTTGAAATTTAAAACTCATAAAAGTTCTGATCTAGTAGGAGGGCTTGGTCTGACAACCTGAGAACTAATGTCACTAGCAATATTGTTCTGAGCATCTCCTGAAACATCAGCCACGCCTTCTCTCCAAAATCTGATGATCCGGGAACTCTCATTGAACAAATCTCCATCATAATCCTGAGTTACATCAGAGCCAGCCATTATAGGGATATAATTGCAAAGGGACAGAGTGTTACTGTCGATTTTGGTTTGTCCAATACTTGAAATCTGAGATTGACATACCAAGCTGGTTAAGTGTTAAGCAGTGTTCATTAATGAACCGTCTTACGTAAAAAATCTACCTTACGTCAATCGTTTTTAGCTAATACTCGTTAATTTTGTCAAAAGTAATATAATTAGAACTCAAATGGTAGCTGCACCCGCGTATATACCGCATTACCGCATAACACTTAACTACATGAGCTGGACGTGTGTAATCCATAATAACGCATGTTCAGAAGAAAAAAATCCATTAGAGGTCTTAATAGCTGCTAGTATCACTGTCAACAAGACAAAAGCTTATTTTCAAAAGAAAATAAGAATCATGCAATGACAAAAAACTATATTTTAAAGATCAATTAATTTAAAAAAATAATAAATAAAAGTTTCAAATTAAAACAAAAGTTCATTTCAATTTCGTTTGATAATATGCAAGTATAAGGAAGACAGTTAATAGTGTCTGAAAATTGTGACATATGTTTGTTTTTTATCTTAGATATCATTAGAACAGCAACAGGGTTCTATGGTGTAGTGGTTAGCACTCTGGACTTTGAATCCAGCGACCTGGGTTCGACTCCCGGTAGGACCTTCATTTTTGTATGTTTAGCTCATTTTACATACATATTGAAGTCCCAGTTAACGGCACATTATATCTTTAAGCATCCTCCTCAAAAAATTACAATTCTAGTTAATTGCATTTGCATCTATCTTACCAACCAAAGAAATTTTACATCATGATCTTCAGTACTTTTTCTAAGAGTTATTTTACCTCCAACACAAAATAGTCACAAAGAGTTCTTTACAGAACATACCAGTCCCACAACAAAAGAAACCTTTGCTAGGAGAATGAGTATCATCTTCACATTTCCTCTTGATTTAGGCATGAAAAGTAGGAGGATAATCTTGAAGTTGTTTCTCTACTACGTACTTCCTTAGTTAAACTAAATTCCTGCTCCTCTAGATTCTTGGTTTAACATCATACACATCACAAAGGATCGAAACTTAATTTTCATTACTGTAGTCATCAAAAGCCTAAAACTAATAAATCTACAACATCTTTGCCTTAAAAGAAACGTGTTTTTGTTGTTAAAATAAAAAGAAAAGGTTAGGATTCAACATCGAAAATGAATTTAGATTTAGAATTTATGAATTTTATTTGGTGTATTAGTTGCTAATGATCATTACTTTCGACCTAAACTTTATTATAATATATATACAAATTAATGTAAATAATAATCAAAAGATTCTTTATTTTCTGTCACCGGCCGTTACTTTAACGTATGGAGACAAAAGCCAAAACACAAAAAGGTTTGCATCTTGCAAAAGAAAAATAATAATAATGCAATGACAAAAACTATATTTTAAAGATCAATTAATTTAAAAATAATAAATAAAAGTTTCAAATTAAAACAAAAGTTCATTTCAATTTCGTTTGATAATATGCAAGTATAAGGAAGACAGTTAATAGTGTCTGAAAATTGTGACATATGTTTGTTTTTTATCTTAGATATCATTAGAACAGCAACAGGGTTCTATGGTGTAGTGGTTAGCACTCTGGACTTTGAATCCAGCGACCTGGGTTCGACTCCCGGTAGGACCTTCATTTTTGTATGTTTAGCTCATTTTACATACATATTGAAGTCCCAGTTAACGGCACATTATATCTTTAAGCATCCTCCTCAAAAAATTACAATTCTAGTTAATTGCATTTGCATCTATCTTACCAACCAAAGAAATTTTACATCATGATCTTCAGTACTTTTTCTAAGAGTTATTTTACCTCCAACACAAAATAGTCACAAAGAGTTCTTTACAGAACATACCAGTCCCACAACAAAAGAAACCTTTGCTAGGAGAATGAGTATCATCTTCACATTTCCTCTTGATTTAGGCATGAAAAGTAGGAGGATAATCTTGAAGTTGTTTCTCTACTACGTACTTCCTTAGTTAAACTAAATTCCTGCTCCTCTAGATTCTTGGTTTAACATCATACACATCACAAAGGATCTAAACTTAATTATCATAACTTTATAAAAGCCCAAAACTAATAAATCCACACACATCTTTGCTTTAAAAGAAACGTGTTTTTGTTGTTAAAATAAAAAGAAAAGGTTAGGATTCAACATCGAAAATGAATTTAGATTTAGAATTTATGAATTTATTTGGTGTATTAGTTGCTAATGATCATTACTTACGACCTAAACTTTATTATAATATATATACAAATTAATGTAAATAATAATCAAAAAGATTCTTTATTTTCTGTCACCGGCCGTTACTTTAACGTATGGAGACAAAAGCCAAAACACAAAAAAAAGGTTTGCATCTTGCAAAATAATAATAAAACAGAAAAAAAAGACAAAGTCGCAGTTTGATTTATGGACGGCTAAGGTTGACGATGACCTGATACCCAATCACACTAAACTCCGATCGTATTCTAATTCAGAAGTTTCGATTTCTCTCCAAGAATTGTCTTCATCGTGAGACGCACAGATCGGAAAGGTAACATCTTGCGTTTAGAATACTTTCTTCTCAAGGTTTCACTTGATCTGGTCTGATTACAAGTGAATTGTGATGTGTATTACAGTGTTTGATCTTCATTTGAACTGGCTTGTTCTGTCCTAATGAAGTTATTAATGATGTGTTTATATGTATATAATCATAGGAAAGCTTGAGACTTTAGGATCTGATTTTTGATCTCTCGGCAAATATGGCGAATAACGGGGCTGCTTGTGCTGAGAGGGCTACAAATGATATGCTGATTGGTCCTGATTGGGCTATCAACATTGAACTCTGTGACATTATCAACTTGGATCCTAGGTAACATTTCATCTCTTCTCTTCTTACCTCTCTCACAAATAACAAACCGTTAAAGATCTTCAACGATCATCGCATTTTGTTAGTTACTAGTTAACCTTCGTTTTTTTTGTTTTGTTTCTGTAGTCAAGCGAAAGAAGCAGTGAAAGTGCTCAAGAAACGGTTAGCAAGTAAAAACTCCAAAGTTCAGATTCTTGCTCTTTATGTAAGTCCTTTCTTCACCTGCCTTTGGTTTGGTTCGGTTCCGTTTTCTTGTACTCATCTTCTCATTGGTTCAGGCATTGGAAACTCTTAGTAAGAATTGTGGCGAGGACGTGTTCCAGCTTATTGTGGACCGTGGTATATTGCCTGATATGGTCAAAATAGTGAAGAAAAAGGTTCTTACTTACTTACTTACCATCTCTCACTTTGCTTAGCACATTTGAATTACATTTTATCAAATTCGATTACCACTTATGCAGCCAGACCTGAGTGTGAGGGAGAAGATACTTAGTTTATTAGATACATGGCAAGAAGCTTTTGGTGGAAGCGGTGGTAGATTCCCTCAGTATTACAATGCTTATAATGAACTCAGGGTATATAGGTTCTTTACTCCTTTTATGTGTACATACAAACTATATATTATTGTGTATCAAAGTTTTGATTGCCTTTTGAAAACTTTAGTCTGCTGGAGTTGAGTTCCCACCTCGAACTGAGAGCAGTGTACCCTTCTTTACTCCACCTCAGACCCAGCCTATTATTGCTCAAGCCGTTGCTGCATCAGATGAAGATGCTGCTATTCAGGCCTCTTTGCAAAGTGATGATGCTTCTGCACTCAGGTACTCTCCCTTGTTTGCTAGACATGTTCCAATTGATAAAAATTCATATCCTGTGTCTCAAACATGTTTTTGTTTTTTTTTTTTTCTAGTGTGGAAGAGATTCAAAGTGCTCAGGGATCAGTTGATATATTGACAGACATGCTTGGTGCTCTTGATCCAAGCCATCCTGAGGTAGGGTATTGATTAGATTTTGTGTCTCTCTTGTATGATCTGATTTGAAACACTCACTGTTGTTGATGTTATGACAGGGTTTAAAGGAGGAACTTATAGTTGATTTGGTTGAGCAGTGCCGCACTTATCAAAGACGTGTGATGACTCTGGTCAACACTACATCGTAAGGCTTCCTTCGTTTTTCTTCCTCACCTTACTGTTTCTTGTTGATGCTGAAAGAGAGACTCCTTTCCTTTTGCAGAGATGAGGAGCTCCTATGTCAAGGATTAGCATTAAACGACAACTTGCAGCGTGTTCTTCAGCAACATGATGATAAGGCGAAAGGAAACTCTGTTCCTCCTGCAACAGCTCCCGCTCCTATACCGCTTGTTAGCATCAACCATGACGATGATGATGATGAGTCAGATGATGATTTTGCTCAGCTATCTCACAGGTAATGCCCCCATCCGTTTGCTTCATTTCATTTGAACCACTAAGACTCATCCGAAATCATGTCTGCAGGTCGAAAAGAGAGAATGCAAGAGTGAGTTTCAACCCTGTTCTTCCTCCTCCGCCACCTACAATGAGGCCAGTACGCGTCGAATCTAATGCTGTGGATTTCCTCAGTGGTGATGTATACAAACCTCAAGGAACCTCAGAGAGTGTAAAGGCCCATTCATCAGATCGAGACTCTTCTGCTCCTATCTTCGATGAGCCTGTTCCTAGAAGCAAATCCCCTGAGCAACCTTTGTTCACCAAGCCAGTTTATGACCAAACTGAGCAACTGCCTCGTGCTCCATGGGATCCTGAAGGAACCAGGGTTTTTCCACCACCGATGTCTGTTAGAACCAAGCATAATAATGTTCCTCAGCACTCAAGCAGTGGCTCTGATTCCTCTTACGATGATCTCTTGGCACAATCCAGGAATCTTTCTCTGAATCCAACCGCCTCTGCTGCTGCTGCTGCTACACCACCAAAGAAAGATGATAAACCAGAGGATATACTTTTCAAAGATCTGGTTGACTTTGCAAAAAACAGGAAATCATCTTCTTCTTCTTCCTCCAAACCCATGTGAGGCAGAGCTCCCCAGTTGTTGCTTTAGTAATAAATACACCCTTTTTACCATTCTTTTCTCTTCTTCTTCTTCATTTGTGTTCTTGTTTTCGTTGATTGATGAACATGGAGGATGAACACTGTGTTTCTTTCTTTTTTTTTTCAAATAAAAAGTTAATATATAGAGATCTTTTATTGTATAGAAACCTCATAATATATTGGTAAATCGTTTGTTAATAAAGAAGCAGAGAAGCCGGAGTTCCTAAGCAGATAGGAGAATCTTGATTCTGAAAACCCCATTGCTAAACGATGCAAATGCGCAAATCTCTCCTCCTTGAAATCATAGCTCACCATGACCACCTGAACCAAGCATGAAGGAAAATATTATTATCAAAAAAAAAAAAAACATTTAAAACCTTTGGAGGCAAAGAGGCGTTACTGTTATGTTATGTGGGTAAGATCCTGTGAGTTCTCTGAATCGACAAACACTAAAGAGAAGATTCTCAAAGCTGTCTCTAGCATGCTCTTCCGTCAATGCCCTTGACCTCACATCATCTTTGCCACAAACCAACCCATCCCACATCTTACCATCAATGTAATAGTGACCGGATCATCAGAACACAACCTAGGCTAAAATTTTCATAATCGAGGCGGAAAATTAACGGGATTTACTGTGAATCATAGAGCTTTCCATATGAGTAAACGATGAGGTAAGGTTCTACTTCAATTTTGTTAGACCGAGAATGTGTGTTGATCAAAGACTTGTAAGAACAATTAACTATTTGAACACTAATAAGAGAGACTTCGGAAACTTGTTTTGTCAGACGTGAGCGAGGAGGGAAGAGAAAATCGGAGGAGATTTTTAACAGTTTGAAGCCCAGATCCACTTTTGGGCCCATTTAATATTGTTTTCAGTTATGGTCGTTATCATCATTTTTTTCCTTATATTTATTTTTTATTGTTTCATATACTTCCTATGATGAAAAATAAGATGAAAATGGGGGAAACTGATGTACTTGTATGTAGTCTCGAATAATTGTGAAAAGTACTAATAGTTGGGACAGTGGTTTAACTCTTAAATCACTTGGTAGAAATCTAAGAGATTACGATTTCAGTTTCATAAAAAATGAAAAATGTATTCTCCACAAGAAAATAATCCTATAGAGATGTACAGACATTTCGATTTTTTTTTTAAATAATAATATAACATCTGTCACCATATATAATCTCTAGAACATTTTATTGAACTTGATCATATAACATTTGTGTACATAACAAACTGATCTTCTTCTTGCAAGATACATATATGATGGTGACATTTTGAGTAAATCAATATTGCCAAGAGTCAATTTGCTAATATTATTTATGTTTTCTATTCATCGTGTGAATACTAGAGATTCTTTTGATAATCATTTATTTGTTTTGTCAATTCATTAATAATATATTCAAATCTTTAGCAACTTAAGATACTTGTGATGATATATAAAGCATCAAGTTTGTGATGTGAGACAGTTCTCAACTCTTGTTGTTTACTTTTCAATTAATTAAAATAAAATTAACAATGTCTTATACCATCATCAACTTGTCTGTTATCATATTATTAGGTTAATCAATTAATCCATGACAGCTTTTAACTAAATCTCAATCATTTATGCCGACATTAGAGCATTGTTAGTTGTTATGTTAGTAAGTCAATTACTTTTTGTATTGGAGCTCAAATTCCGATCTCTCTTTTTTTAAGAAAAAATCATTAGTGTTTTTGTAAGTTTCTGAAGAAAATTTGCATATGATCTCAAATATTATGTGATTCTACTTTTTTATGAAGTTTAGAATTGTTACAATCAAATATAAATAAAGAGCTAAATATGATATGAATTCATTGGATTTTTTTTGTGATAAAGTAGTTGTATATATAGATGATGCTTAATATGATACTACATGATAAAAACATACATAAGACATTCAGACTATAGTTGAGAATTGAGATAATGATCATCACCTTTTGATTTACTAAAATAATAATAATTTATTATCTCACTAACAAAACATATTTTGTTGATAATTTTGTTTCATTGGATTCAGTTGCACCTTATGAAGGATGAACCTTAATCTTAACTCATATTTTAAAGAAACAAATTATCCTACTTAATTTAATAGTTTCATATATAACTTTTCTTTATTGGAGCTTTGATTTTCTCTGTTATTAGTTGAAAATATAAAAACTATGCTTGATAAGTGGATAAACAAGTGATTGAAGAATATGTATATTTTAATCTGTTAGATACTTCTTGTTACGACTATATTCTTTATTTTTCAATATGATTATTGAGAAATTTAACTCTTACTTATATTTATTTTTTATTGTTTCATATACTTCCTATGATGAAAAATAAGATGAAAATGTACAAGATATGCTTGAAAAGTGATAAATGAGTGATTAAGATGGTGTTTATTTTTTCATATAGATATTTTATCTCAATAATATTAATCTGTTAGATACTTCTTGTTACGACTATATTCTTTATTTTTCAATATGATTATTGAGAAATTTAACTCTTACTTATATTGATTTAATTTTTCTTTTTGATAATTTTGTTTCATTGGATTCAGTTGCACCTTATGAAGGATGAACCTTAATCTTAACTCATATTTTAAAGAAACAAATTATCCTACTTAATTTAATAGTTTCATATATAACTTTTCTTTATTGGAGCTTTGATTTTCTCTGTTATTAGTTGAAAATATAAAAAACTATGCTTGATAAGTGGATAAACAAGTGATTGAAGAAGACATGTCTTTTTCATATGGATATTATTGTCCAATAATGCTAATTTGTTATATTCTTTTGATTATGACTATATTCTTTATTTTTCCAATATGGTTGTTGAGCAAATTAACTCGTATTCATATCAATTTAGGTTATTTTTTTGTAGATAATTTCATTTTATTCAATTCAGTTGGAAAATATGAACCCAAATTTTAGCACATACTTTAATGAAACAACATACCCTATTTATTTTAACAATTTTTCTTTAACTCTTCTTCAATAGAGTTTTGTTTTTAGTTTTTGTTGAAAATGTAAATATTACGTTCTATAAGTGATAAACGAGTTTTTAAAGACGATGTTATTTTTTCATATGAATATATCTGTCTAGCTAATGTTAATTTTCTATATTCTTTTAGGTATGACTATATTATTGATTCTTTCAATATGGATGTTGAGAAAATTAACTCTTATATCGATTTAGGTTATTTTGTTGATAATTTTGTTTTATTGAATTCAGTTGGGTCTTATGAACCCAAATCTTAAATGCTTCTTTAATGATGCAACCTAACCTATTCAATTTTAATAGTTTTTTCTTTAATACTTCTTCATTAGAGTTTTTAGTTGAAAATGTAAAAACTATGTTTGATAAGTGATAAATAAATAATTGAAGAAGATGTTTATTTCTTCATATGGATATTTTTGTCTAAAAATGTTAATTTTTTAGATTCTTTTAGTTATCACTATATTCATCATTTTTAATTGGGTATTAGGCAAATCAACTCTTACTTATATTTATTTATTTACTTTTAGTTGATAATTTTATTTTATTTGATTGAGCTGGTTCTTATAAACCTAAATCTTAATACATATTTAAAAGAAAGAACTAACTCTAATTACTTTTAATAGTTTAAATTCTTCTTCGGTAGAGTTTTGCTTTTCTTTGATTTTAGTTGAAAATGTAAGAACTATGTTAGTGATAAACGTAAGGTTAAAGAAGATGTTTATTTTTCATATGAATATTTCTTTTCATATGAATATTTCTTTCCAAATAATATTTATTTGCTAGATACTATTGGTTATGACTATATTCTTCACTTTTCAATGTGGAAATTGGCCAATCAACTCTTATTTATATCAATTTATGTTATTTTGTTGATAAATTTTTTTATTGGATTCATTTGGGTCATGAATCAAAATCTTCATATTTTAATGAAACAACATATCATATTTACTTTTAATACTTTGATAGGCACTGATATGGATGAAGCCGTTGACGTGATAGAGGAATGGAATGGACTAAGTGAAAAGGACCTTCTGAATGGTTCAGAGGGTTTGCTGTTACAGGTTAAAGACAAGGCCAGCTTATTAGGGGAACAAGCGGTACAACCGCCTCGGGCCTAAGCTCGTGTCACCCCGTATAATACTAATTAAGGGGCCTAATTTTTTTTAAAAATCTATATTTTTATATATAAAAAATTATAAATATAATAAATAAAATTGAAAAAGAGCCAAATTATTTGATATGTATATTGTTTTATTTTCATTACAAAATATTACTGATTAATTTTAAAAACATTTTAGACATTATCTACGTATAATTTTATAGGATAAAAAAATATTTTTCGCCTAAGACTCTTAACAGTGTTGAACCGGTTAAAATTCATATAAATAGAAGAGTTGTATCATCTTCTTCGGTATGCAATTAGAGAGCATCTGAGAGAGTGACTGGGTGATAGCTCGTGAGAGGTCATCGGTTATGGTTCGTTTGAGAGGTGATATGCTCGTGAGCGGTCAATGATCTTGTTGTTCGTGTGTGATTGGAGTTAGGTTCTTATCAAATTGGTGCGGTGACGTTTGGATCGATCGTTCATCGCGACGGTGCAGAAGATGATCAGAGGTGATGATCAAACCACGAAGAAGATGATCAGAGGTGATGATCATACCACGGAGAACTTCATTCCGATTTTCAAAAGCCCAAAGGTAAAACTCATTCTTAAAAGCCCAATGTTCACACTTATAAATCATTTGTTATTCCTTCGTTTTCCAACGTGGGAATTTGTTATTTATTTTCTTCTTCTTTGGTATCTTATCATAGTTTTGTCTTTAACTTTTCTTCCCTACATTTTTGCTTCTTTTATTATTTTTGCAAATGTAAAACTATGTTTGATAAGTGATAATCGAGTGATTGAAGAATATGTATATTTTTTCATATGTATATTTTAATCTGTTAGATTATTTTGGTTATGACTATATTATTATTTTTGTTTCAATATGGATGTTGAGAAAATTAACTCTTATATCGATTTAGGTTATTTTGTTGATATACTGTGTTAATGTATTGTATTATATTTTGGAGTAGTCATTTTAAAGCTGACACCTCTGACATATAGAAGAAGTTTTCTTCATATATATATATCAATTTGAATAATGAATGTAATGAATACATTCTAATTTAAAAGGAAGAAATACTTTTACATTTGGATTATTAAATTTGTATAAGAACTTATATATATACATGCATACATACATACAAAATATGTTATATGTAGTTTTTATGTAAGAAACACACATATCAGTTTTATACACTGTTTAATTAATAATGTGAACTGAAATGATTTTGTCCTTTAAAACCTTAAGACAGCTCTCACATAAAAAGAAGTTCCATTTATATTTCAATTCTACTTATGAGTACATTCTAATTTAAAAGGAAGAAATACTTTTACATTTGGATTATTAAATTTGTATAAGAACTTATATATATACATGCATACATACATACAAAATATGTTATATGTAGTTTTTATGTAAGAAACACACATATCAGTTTTATACACTGTTTAATTAATAATGTGAACTGAAATGATTTTGTCCTTTAAAACCTTAAGACAGCTCTCACATAAAAAGAAGTTCCATTTATATTTCAATTCTACTTATGAGTACATTCTAATTTAAAAGGAAGAAATACTTTTACATTTGGATTATTAAATTTGTATAAGAACTTATATATATACATGCATACATACATACAAAATATGTTATATGTAGTTTTTATGTAAGAAACACACATATCAGTTTTATACACTGTTTAATTAATAATGTGAACTGAAATGATTTTGTCCTTTAAAACCTTAAGACAGCTCTCACATAAAAAGAAGTTCCATTTATATTTCAATTCTACTTATGAGTACATTCTAATTTAAAAGGAAGAAATACTTTTACATTTGGATTATTAAATTTGTATAAGAACTTATATATATACATGCATACATACATACAAAATATGTTATATGTAGTTTTTATGTAAGAAACACACATATCAGTTTTATACACTGTTTAATTAATAATGTGAACTGAAATGATTTTGTCCTTTAAAACCTTAAGACAGCTCTCACATAAAAAGAAGTTCCATTTATATTTCAATTCTACTTATGAGTACATTCTAATTTAAAAGGAAGAAATACTTTTACATTTGGATTATTAAATTTGTATAAGAACTTATATATATACATGCATACATACATACAAAATATGTTATATGTAGTTTTTATGTAAGAAACACACATATCAGTTTTATACACTGTTTAATTAATAATGTGAACTGAAATGATTTTGTCCTTTAAAACCTTAAGACAGCTCTCACATAAAAAGAAGTTCCATTTATATTTCAATTCTACTTATGAGTACATTCTAATTTAAAAGGAAGAAATACTTTTACATTTGGATTATTAAATTTGTATAAGAACTTATATATATACATGCATACATACATACAAAATATGTTATATGTAGTTTTTATGTAAGAAACACACATATCAGTTTTATACACTGTTTAATTAATAATGTGAACTGAAATGATTTTGTCCTTTAAAACCTTAAGACAGCTCTCACATAAAAAGAAGTTCCATTTATATTTCAATTCTACTTATGAGTACATTCTAATTTAAAAGGACAAAATCATTTTAGTTCACATTATTAAATAAACAGTGTATAAAACTGATATATACATACAAAGATATATACATGTTTCTTACATGAAAATTATTTTTATTTCCAATGAATTTTGTTGTAAACTGAATGATAATGTATTCGTGTATAAATTTTCCATTTGCATAGTTAATGTTTGTAATGTAATAAAGTGTGAAATGAAATGATTTTGTCCTTTAAAACCTTAAGACAGCTCTCACATAAAAAGAAGTTCCATTTATATTTCAATTCTACTTATGAGTACATTCTAATTTAAAAGGAAGAAATACTTTTACATTTGGATTATTAAATTTGTATAAGAACTTATATATATACATGCATACATACATACAAAATATGTTATATGTAGTTTTTATGTAAGAACACACATATCAGTTTTATACACTGTTTAATTAATAATGTGAACTGAAATGATTTTGTCCTTTAAAACCTTAAGACAGCTCTCACATAAAAAGAAGTTCCATTTATATTTCAATTCTACTTATGAGTACATTCTAATTTAAAAGGACAAAATCATTTTAGTTCACATTATTAAATAAACAGTGTATAAAACTGATATATACATACAAAGATATATACATGTTTCTTACATGAAAATTATAACATTAATGAAACATTAAACAATTAGATCACATCTGAATTCATTTTTACATCGATCTAAACCTGTTCAATCCGAATTGTTCCTGAGAAAAAAATGAAGCACCATGCACGATGATCAATATACATATCAAAAAGAATGAAAATGTGAAATAAGATTTAAATTGTGAATAGTAACATAAATATACGCTATCATTACCAGCACAATGGAAATCTCTTTGAGAATTGGTGTCAACAATGAGCTTAATGTATCAATGTCTTCTTTAAGGGTATCATAGCTGTTTTCTCTTCCACCGATCGCGTCCATAAACGTTTTATTGTCAGGCACTAGCTTCAAACACACCTTACATATTAAATAGGTAACACAATATCAAAACCTATAAACCCAAGAAAATCTAAGATTTTTTATGGGATGTAATAAAATGATGTTATAAAGTGTGATATAGCTGAAAGAAGAGTGGTCATGCATATTGTATACTTTGAAAGCAGCAGACGCTATCCATCCATGATGCGGTTTTAAAGTCGTCAAGTAGCATTCTTCTACAAGTTCTTCCATTTTTGACGACACCTCTTTGGACAACAATTGTAATAAACCCGCCGTAAAATCCATTGTCCTATGTGGTAGAAAATAGTAAGATAAAGTAAGTCTAATTACTGAAGAGTAGATTGACTAATGATCAAACATATGTGTAGAAAGTGAATAATTATAGTTTTGATAAATTCATCTGTTTTTAGTTTCTTCCATATATATTTGATATAACTACCTAATTGGATACAAATAAACATGTGTAAGACATAAATGATACGTATTTTTTGGGACAACGATACATGTTATTAGTAGCGTAGCTCGAAATATCTTTTTGCCTGGGACAATATAGAAATTTAATATTTAAACTAGACCTCGACCCGCACAGTGGCGAACCTACCTTATGTGGGGAGGAGGCAGCTGCCCCCACAAAAATTTAGAAATAAAAATATTTGCACCAAAACAACAAGATTTCCATAGCATAGTTAGTTTCAAACATCTGCTTGTCCCCCTTAGACCAAAGTTCAAATCCCCTCCCACGCTGACAGTTCCCTTTTAATTATTTTTTGCCCCCACAATTTTTTTTCTCTAGATTCGCCACTGGACCCGCGCGGGTTTGTTTTCATTTATATTTCCATAAATTTTATGTTTACATCATTAGTGATATATAATATAAACATCACAACATATTTTCAAAAGTGTATATGACTTATTTATATATAATAGTGTTATATTTTTAGTTGTTTCTCATCCAATTGATCTTTTCAAACCGTCAAGTATATTTGTAGCTACTTATTATATTTTATTTTGTTACATTTTTTTGTTTGATTATTAGACGTTATAATATATGTAAAATTTTATAAACATGAAAATTATTTTTATTTCCAATGAATTTTGTTGTAAACTGAATGATAATGTATTCTGTGTATAAATTTTCCATTTGCATAGTTAATGTTTGTAATGTAATAAAGTGTGAAATGAAATGAGCTATAAACTATGATAGATGTAGTTTGTTACATAAAGCGGCTACTTGTGTTTGTATATAAATTAATATATTATTTTGGCATAGCCTATGTTTCGAAAATAATTAAATTTTAGTGACACAAATTATAATATACCATGTAAATAAGATTAGTTTCGAAACGACTTTTAGTAGTATTTATATTTTTTAAAAAAAAGATATAGTAAGATTTTATTAGACTACAATCTTAGAAAAATCCGTAGAATATATTTTTATTTGTTTATATTCTTGTAATAATATAGTATTAAATGATAGATATATTTTTAATAATGAATGTCTAAGGATAGTCTATTCTAAGGATAGTCAATTTTTTAAAATATCACAAGGTTGTAACTTCTGTTTTAATATATAAGATTAGAAATATGTATATTATCATTATAACAGATTTTTTTACAAATTAATGGGGGCAAATAAAAATTTATACATATAACAGTGGTGTCAAATACTAAATTTTAACTTATATATACTAAATATTATAATAATGATTTAGAAAAATACACTTAAAAAAATTTCCCAATTTTACTGGGGTCACTTGACCCCACAACCCCCTTAATGCATCCGCCCCTGCATGTTATTAAGGACAACATAAATGACCATACTATATCATTTGTTTCTAACTCTAGACATGAGTCCACACTTGTAACTAGTAACAAGAGAGAGGGTATGCATGACGGACAAATTAAGTATTGTATAGTGCAATGAGTTATGCTACAACCATGATGTTTGCTACGACATTCTATAGTTGGTTGATGACATTTTAAGATAATTAATTAAGGAGAATACCTAGTGAGCCAAAGAAGAGCTCTGCTGCAACTAGCAACCTTCTTATATGTCTCCTCGTTCCTTTCTTTTTTCAGAATCTCAACCAAATTGGAGTAAACACAAGGATCTGTTTCACAAACTTTCTCTAATCTCTACACCACCAAAATCAATATGAATAAAAGACATATGTAAATGATATTTGAAGAGCAAAAAAAAGAAGGGAAACAATATCAGCCATTTTATAAAAAGTCATTTTAAAGTTGACTAAAGTCCTCTTGAAAAGCAACCAAATAAGGAATTACAAGGCTGAAATTGAATTATTGAAGATATCTTTATGTCAAACAATTGGGTGTTCTTATCAGCATAAAAGTTCAACAGTCTTTTTGCATACATTATTAATATTTTAATAGACCCACCATTCATTCATACGTAATTACATACACATGATGTTGATGGGTTTCAATCAACAAAGAAGGGAGAATCTAAAATAATATAAAGGGTCTTATCTTGTCTTTATATGCATGAAGTTACATCATCTTTAGTTACCTGTATATTCTGATCGATGTCTTGTCTAAGAACAGCCATTGTCGGTCCTATCTTATCTGCAGACACCAAAACATAAACAGCTCAGGACAATCATCGAGTTGTGCTCAATATGAACGTAAGAGACAATCCAGATTCATTTGGAAACTTTAAAAATGAAACAATTAATGAATAATACTCTCCAATAAAATAAAATAGGATACCAAGCACTTGGATGATTAAGTTGCAGAAGGAGAGAAGAGGCCTCAAGGGTATATGTGTGGTTTCAGTGTTATCTACCGGTTTAGTTATTATCAAGAGAGAGAGCTCTTCTATGGCTGTTTGAAGCTCCGTCTTCTTCTTCTCCATCTCGTATCTCTTTCTCTTCATCTCCTATCCCTCTCTTTCCTATTTCTTCTTATTTTCTCCCTTTCTGCAGACATCTGGAGCATATATATAAAGTGTAGTAGTAAAAAACTGCAATATATATGATATATCGCCTCTGACTTTAAATAAAAAAGTTAGTTATATCTTTTGTATTACAAAGGGACAAATTTAAAATAAAACTTAAAGGCATCCTACTTTAAAATGTATATATATTATTAGTCTTTATTATAGTATAACTGTTTTGGGTTAGCAGCGGAGACAAGTAAACTTCATCAGCAATGACCAATCACAATCCATATATAACTCATTAGTATAATTTACGGGTATGGCATGAAAACAGTAATCGACTAATGGTTTAGATTCCTTTGAAGATGATGATTGTGACCCACTTCTGACCTCTACTTTTTGGTTTACGGCTCTAATCTATCGGATTATCTGAACCCATAATATTAATTGTATTCATGTTGTGGAAAATATATTAAATGTATTCGTGCACCCACGTATATGAATGTAATTGGCTATTTAAAATTTTAACTAACTCAAGCCGATTCAATAAGTTTGAGTTCACATGGGTAACCCATGAATGATCGAATTCTTACATGATTTGTTATATTTCAACAAACAAACTGTATAATTATACAAAACTTGGCCATTTTACCATTTTACAAATTTTATTGTCAACTATCATTTTACAAATTTACTTATGTGAAAATAAGAAGACTTCAGTTTGTTTAGTACTTATATTCTCAACAAAATATATTTTCAAACGTAATGGATATTAATCAGAAATAAAATAAATAAGTAAAATCACGTTTGTTATCTAAAAATTCTAGGCAAATCGTCACCTTTGTGTATATAGGTGGTTTCAACTCTTCATATATATATATATAACGATTTCACCATTTAGCAATTTTACCAATTAATCAATTTTAATAATAAAATTTAAAATAGAAAAGCACTCTATACCAGAGCTTCCAAAATAATAACATAGGTAACCAACCATTAACGATTAAACTAACCGTTGAAAAAACCTAAGAAATTGATTAATTGACTTAGGGTTCCGTTTAGATGTGCAGGTTGGTCATAAAGGCATGCCAGGGTGAAATGAAAGGAATCTTCTCTCAGTTTCTTAATCATTTGGATTGTCAGCTCTTCGTTCATGAATCCAATCGTTTGCACCACTATACAAATGTATTAATTAGTTTGTTATTGTGTGTCGATATTTGATAGTATTCCCAAGCTATAATTAAATTATATGTAAGGTTTTGATTGAGATTATAGTTCCGATTCATTAAATAATCATATTAAGCTGTAGTTTGCTTCGAATCATCTTATCCCAACACGACAATGATGTTCCATTGTTCCTCTATATCAAACATTACTTGTAATACTACTTTAAGATGACTAATTCTTGGATTCACCCCATAAGACAGGACATGTCTAGAGGACAAGTCATCCAAACCGCGGATTAGGACATCCAAATTAATGGACATATTTTTCTAAAAAAAATTATTAGTATCTATAAACAAATAAATTTTTGTAGGAAGGGCTAAAGGTTGATTAATTTAACACATTCATGGATCAAACTCTAGTTTCATTTGAATCCAATTTGAACAATTCCAAAAGTATGAAAAAACTTTTGGATTTTTGTTTAATTTACAAAGGGTAGTAGATGCAAGTGAGAATACATTAAGAGCATTATTTTTCAATCTGAAACCTTCGTTAATGAATGATATGCATTCAGACATAATTGATGACAATTTGTTTATGGAACTATAGATTCTTCGGGAATCAATACCCAAAAATTTTGAAAGCCTATTGAAGTGTTCGACTTTTTTTTTTAAAAAAAAATGGATGATTGTTATAAAAAACCAGAACTTGTTTATAGCATATTGTTGACCATTTCGATGTCGAACCGCAGATGAAAGAAGTATTTTGAAGTTGGAGATGATAAAGAATTATTTGCGGTATATCATGTCACATGAAAGATTAAATGGGTTGGCTACATTATCAATTATAACGGCTATGGTTGAAAACTTGACCATATGACTCTAATGGATAATTTTTTATGACAAGTGCAATAAGATCTATATTTCAACAATATGTTTTTTTAATATCACTGTTTTTATAATAGACAGACTATGGATTTTGATTTTTTTAATGAAAATTTAAATTGTTTTTGTACTGTTTTGCAATGTTGATAAAATTTGTACATGGCATAGTATTAAATTTTGATTGGAGCAGTATAAAAGATTAGTCCGGCATTACCATAGGGTGAACCTATAAATTCACCTAACCAATAGTTGTTTGACACATCATATTTAGTTTTTGGAAATAAAAAATAAAATAAAAATATATAATTATCTACAAAATAAATAAAAAAAGTAATAAAAAAACAAAAACAAAAAAAGACGTCAAAGTTGTAAAATGTTCTAAATCTTAAATCATAAACCATAAACCCTAACACTAAATACAAATTCTAAACACTAAACTCAAATCCTAAACCCAAATCCTAAACACTAAACCCAAACACTAAAACGTAAACCCAAAATCTAACCATAGACCCTAAACCCAAACCCAAAACCCAAAATCCAAACTTTATACCCTAAAGGATTGGGTTAAAGTAGATGTTGTTCCTTTAAGGTTTGGGTTTAAGGTATAAAGTTTGAGTTTAGTAGGATATAGGGTTTGGGTTTTGGATTTTGGATTTTGGGTCTAGGATTTGGATTTAGGGTCTAGAATTTGGGTTTAGGGTTTAGAATCTGGATTTAGATTTATGTTTTACGATTTAAAATTTAGAGCGTTTTACAACACTGACGTTTTTTTATTTCCTTTTTTATTATTTATTTTATAGATAATTATATTTTTATTATTTTTTATTTTCAAAATCTTAATATGACATGACAAACAACTATTAGTTAGGTGAACCTATACGTTCATCTTAGGGGGTGAACCCAAGAATTACTGATCATGTAAATTCCATTATTAATTATTAGAACATGATAAGCTAAAAATATATATAAAGACATCGCAACTGTTAAAATAAAAATCAACCATAATACCTGACCAATTTTTCTTAGTAAAATTAGTACCAACTACCAAAATAACTTTGCTTTTGTGTTGGTAAAATTAACCTTTTTGTAACACTGTAAAAATAACCTATTCACAAGATATTTTGGATAATAAGTTATTACTAAAGTATAAGTAGCCTTCTAGATGTCCAATTACAATATCTCCACGCCCTACATTCCCCGTACCTTTTTTAGGGATGTAACAACTATATACATTAACGTCCCATATAAGGTTGAGTTAAACCTTCGATTGAGAAAACTACACATTTAAATGTGAACTAGATCTCGATCCGCACAACCGTGATACTACTTATTTTACATGATTTGTGGTATATAGTTTTAATCATATTATTAATAGTTTATTATATATTTTTCAACAATTTTATAGTTTGCATGCATGTATTTATTTTTTTGTTTCAAATTGTTAGTGATATCTTTCTTATTAATACATGAACATTAATTAAAACCTTACATTGTGTGATATTTACGAAAAATTTACTATTAACTTAGATATTAATTTCCCTTATACTTTTATTTTAGGTTTTGATCGTACATATATGTTAATCGAATTATATGTATGATTTAAATCTTTGACTGAATAACCTACATTAAGTAACCTACATTAAAAATATTATATTAAATTAATATCACAAATTTAATACAAAACTGTACACAAATTTAATATAATTAAAAAATTAATTAGATACTTAAAAGGTTTATTTTAGTAAAAGTGAAATATACATGTATATTATAAATAATTACAAAATGAATTAAATATTTAAAAGATTTGTTTAAGTCAAAACAAAATATACATTTATGTTTTAAATAAATACGAATGTATATTTAAATTTTAAATAAAAAGATTTGAAAAGATTTTATTGGGATGTAATTAAGCGAAAATCTAGGAATATCTATTTGATTTGTTTGTTTAGAATAATTCAAATATGTGTACAAAAAATCATTTAAATAATTTTCTAAGGGGTGATCCAAATAAAAAAAAAAATCACACATAAAATAATTCAGGACTTTTGTTTTAATATATAAGATGTGATACTTTGTTGATGGTCTATGATCATTTTCCTTTACTAATTTCATTTTCTGCCACAGACACTTTTAATAACAATACTTATTAATCACATAATTGTCTAAAATAATGAATTAGACTATAACCTGAATTATGGTCCTTGGGAGCCCCTACCATGACCCTATTACTTACATTATGGACTCAATAGGCTTCCATTAATAGACGACGAAGAGGAGAGAATAAATATCATGAATTATATAAGGAGTTGATTACACTCAGAAACATTTTTTGACTTTCCCTTATATTTACAGACACTTCCTACATGTGACACATTTTGTTGTGGGCCAGCGATAGATTGTGGACAATTTTTCCCTTTAATGAAAACGAACGGGAATTGGACGTGTTTCAACCGAGTTTTGTTGGACATTAATTGATTTAAGTTTATAGATAACAGTGCCTTATTCTTGACCTTTAGATTTAACATCTCTTTTGTTTAATCTGAAGGCTGAGACTAAAAGTTTATTAGTTGGTGAGATTGACAAAGACTTGAATTTATTATTTGTGTACGATGTAGAAGAATATGTGGATGTATACGATGGATGGATTGTAGCATGTGGATGTGGATGATAATGTGTACACATATCCAAAAATGTTAATTCAAGATTGTGGATATATAAACTAAACTGGTGTCCACATAGTGATTACATAACTGTTCTGTTAATATATTACATAAGGATTATCCTGTGGATTGAGTGGATGAGGAGATGCAGACACAGTGTGAATTTTCATAAGGGAGGTGTGGACAACGTTTGTATGGATATGTTTGTGTGGACAACGTCTGTATGGATATGTCTGAAGAAAGAGAGAATTTCTCGAGCAACTTGCTTTGGCTCGTTCTTGACTCCTCTTTTGCTAACAACAAAGGTCTTTCTCACAATCTGAAAAAATCCAAACTTTGGTTTCGAGATTTTGATGGTGAAGTTAGATAAAGAGACCAAAGTTCGAACCTTTGATTTCACAGAGCGTTTGATGAGAGACCAAAGACTTGGAAATGAAATAACAAACAAACCGAGATGTAGTAGCAACCATCCACTCATAATCCGATCCACGCTCCATGTATCCGCACACCACCTAACCACGCAACCCCCATCCATACGCTACCCTTCCACATCTTTTGCAGATCTGGATTTTTTAATCGAAACTTTGCAGATCTGAATTTTGAAATCCACAACAACACTAAGAAACCAACAAAACAAAAACGAGTACGAAGAGAAAGTTTCTGACTTTTTATCGGCGACAAACGATTTCAGATGGTGAACGACGGGATTGATGTGAGATTCCGGGGTGGAGACCAACGGGGGAGGAGACTTGTACCAAGAGGAGAAGCTCGTGACAGATTGAATTAGAGAGACAATGACTCCAGATCTTGTCGACAAGAACCGCTGCGAGTTCGTGTTGTAGAATAGGAAAATCATGGTGGTGAAGGGTCAATCAGATGTTGTTGGCCGGAGAAGAAGGGTTAGTTACGGTGAACAACGGCGTTGCTTTGAGATTCCAGAATTGATTATTTTATCGTGTTTTTAAGTCAAGAGATAGTTAAGTTGTTCAGTTTGGTCACGATTTAGAGGAGTAACGTGGTTTCTATTTAGTTAAAGGGCATGAAAGTCTTTTATACATAAGAAAGTGTGTTACAAGTGGATTTTGTCTTTGGATGTAATAGCAAAATGATAAAGTGTCTCTAGATGTAAAAAATCATAAAGAAGATAGCCATTTTTATTAGTACTGTTGTGTGTACGTCATGATCGTGGTTTAAATTTGCATATTTATAACATTTGTTGAATTTATAGCATTTTCCAAAACCTAAGTCTTTTTACAAATTGTTTGAACTGTAATAAAATTGAAATATAACAAATCATGAAAAAATTTACAAAATTTTGGTTAGATTTTATAACATTTTTCCAAAACCTGAGTCGTTTTACAAAACTGTTTTGAACTGTAATAAAAGTTGAACTTGCAAAGGATCCACAAATACTATAAGCCGGATCTGATAGAGATGCAAACTAACTTTATGTCTGTTCAACCTGAACCAATTGATACGGAATTACCCAAGGAACAACATTTAGGTGGTGCGAAGGATAATCATGAACTAATAGCAAGAGTGTATTTGTCAATGCGTGGGTCTATGTACAAGACCATGCAACAACTTTGCTTGAACCCATCTGATAATAAAGGGGTGGAAGCCTTGAACCAAGAATACATGTATTTGCCAACAGGAGGGTGTATGAATGAACCCAAGACCAGCAATCTTGCTTGAACTCCTCAAAGAACTCAGCCGATAGACTGGCCACACATATAAAATTACTTGATAAACCGGTTTGATACTTTGGATATGACGTTCCAAGACTGATCGAACTTCCACAAAAAGAAGAAGAATTGCTCTCCGATATAAATTTATTCAAATGTGGATTTTTGAATTTAAAGGATTTGTTCCAAAATTGAAACTGAGAGGAGAAGAGAAGGCAAAGCAGAATAACTTTTAAAGCATGGCACCAAAATAACATAGAAGTGTAAGCTGTATCCATTATTTAAGCGAAATATACAGTAACCTACCCAACCCAACGAATCCTATCGCGGGATCGTTCATGTATGATACAATAAATTCAAGAACAATATAAGAACGAGCTTTAGTGTAGATAGTACGTTTTATGTATTTAATCAAATTAAGTATTTGTGATCAAAAGAAAGAAACGATCGTCCTGGTCAAATCCCGAACCTTGTAAGATCTGTTGAACTCCAATTATCACCATTCATCATGAAGCTCCCTTGAGAAATTAACTGGTCTGGCTCCTCAGAGAATGAGCATTCCAGGATCTCCTGAATATCTTTGTCATCGAGTAAACCTTGGAACTCAAAGATCTCCTCTTGATCTTCTTGGAGAAAGTGACCAAACCCTCGTTCATCTTCTTGGATCTTGTGGGATTGATCGTTGGATTCCTCGTAGAATCCAAGATTCGCATCAGTTTCTTGGTACATATCCCAGCTCAAAGGATTCAAAGCATGAGTAGTTGTTGTTGTTGTTACTGGTGAATCTTGATCAGATCCGGTGGTATTGTCAGTACTTGAAGGGCTCGGAGCATTCACGTACTGTGCGAAAACCGCAGACATATCAATATCAGAACCAGCATGGCTTGACTGGGACCCACTGACAAGACTATCTGGCCTATTTTCATTCGGACCGAACCTTTTGTGACTGCTCTGTCGTCTGCTCCGGCTCCTCTTTCGACAGCCTCCACCGACGGGAATGTTGCGTAGAGAGCCGCCTTTGGTCCAGTAACGGCGGCAGCCTTTGCAGAAGTATCTAGGCTGAGACAAGCTGTAGTTGTTGTAATAACAAAACTTGGTGTTGGAAGATGCACAGCGAGGACAAGGAGGAGCAGTCTCATCGTGTCCGTACGAAATCTTCCATTTCGCCGGAATGTCAATCTCCGGCGAGGGAAACAGATGCTGGTAGCTGATGTGTGCGTTGTACGGCAACATTATTTTCATGCACTCTTTTAAGAATTTTTTGTGTTAGAAGATTGGAGAAATTTAATAAGTTACTTGGTGTGTATTCGGGTGCATGTGACTCTATATATAGTATGTATAGGCATGTGCATGTGTATGAATGTAGAGGTGAAGAAGAGCATGTGTGTGTGGAGATAGAGGTGCATCGATTAATGTGTGTAGGGGTTTGGAAGTTAACGTGGGCGGTTGCCGAGCCGTGCGTCTCCTTTTCCGTATCTTCTCCGTCAAGTGACATTCGTTTTTTGCTTTTTATTTAAAACTTAATAAAACCTTACTAGTAAATAATGTAAAACAATAGTAACTATTATATCCTGATCTCTTATAAAAATTTAAACGTAGGGCAATCATTTTATATACGTGTGTACGTAGACAGTCACTTACATTCTCCGCATCTGCATCTTGTCATCGTGAAACGCAAGACAACAATACAATTCGTATTAAACAAAGCATCGTAACATTTGACCACTTGCACTCTGTTCTACACCCTATCATTTCAACACTTCAAAGCGTCGGTACATGCATTATTTATTATTATCATTTGGATGGTAAATAATACATATATACTTATAGTACTATAATTTGTTTATCCACTGATAAGTAATAACCGCGCCAAATCAAACTAATTACCACCTGAAAAGATACAAGTTTGATAGCTTAAACATATAATTATTTTAAAATTTATATGGATATATATTTTGTTGTCATAAAAAATTTACTTATCTAGCTTGTTTGATAAATTTTGTTTCGTCTTGAGATGTAATGCGGATGATCATAGAATAAGGGGAACTTTTCATAGTATTTTTTCATGGCTGATTAAAAAGTTTTCTGGTTAATTAGTTACCGTTAAGAACATCGATTACATAAAACCATTAGACCATAATTAATGGGAGTTCTTAGAAGTGGAATTCTTAGCATAATTTAAGAACTGATTCTTAACTTTAACAAATATTTATTTAAGAACTGGTTCTTAATTTTTTCTTTGTTAAAGTTAATAACCTGTTTTTAAATTACGCTAAGAAATCTAATCTAAGAACATCGCATTAATCATGCTCTTAGAGATAGTAAGATAGATTAACGCCAAGGTTAAGGGCCACACGCACGGGAGAACACGTGCTTCCACCTGCGTGTCAAGCTATGCTCCTCTTATTTCTCTCAATTCCTTCACATCTACGAAGTTGAATTCTCTTCGATTATTTTATAATCGTCGATTGATTGGGCAGCCTTAAAACTAGATCTATGTTAAGCTCCGATCCCAATAGATTAGTTTAGCTCTACGATACGATATGTAATGATTTTTAAAAATAACCTAAAATATGAAGTCAACCCTTAATTCTTTTCGGGATGGCATTTATTCATTCCAGCTGTATTACTAAATCAAGTTTGACTCGATTTTTATTTTGACTTCAAGTTATATCGCTTATGTATATTTATTTGAAATAAACAAAAATCTATGGAATCATTAGTTAAATGAAACTTCTGATTCGATGAAACCTACACGTTTTATTTCTTTTTTTCTTTCAAAAAGTTTTATTTCATTTAGAGTACCAGTATTGAAAAATGAAAAATGAAAAATGAAAAATTGTTCGATAATAAACGGGAAAGCTTCGGTTTATTGATCATCAGCCAATGGCTTTATATACTTGATACATGTAGTTATCTAAATCGGTAGGAGTATATAAGATAAACATCAAACTATAGATAATGATGGAGTATAATGTCGGTCATATAAATCGGTACATAACACTCCCCCTTGATCGACATATCTGGCTCAGGGTTCATTCATGCTTTGATGTTGCCTCATTAAAACCTTTCCAGGAAAACCCAGTGGGACAAAACCATGGATAAGGAAAAAGAGTACAACACATGAACTCCCCCTGCTGAATGCATCACTGAAGATCCTTCAGTCGACGCATGCCTATCTGGTGCACGAGCTTCTTGAACACTGATGTTGCTAAGGACTTGGTGAAGAGATCAGCCGAATTCTCACTTGAGCTGACTTGTAACACCTGGACCTCTCCTGCCTTCTGGAGCTCGTGGGTAAAGAAGAACTTTGGAAGAATGTGCTTCGTCCGATCTCCTTTGATGTATCCATCTTTAAGCTGAGCAATGCAGGCTGTGTTATCTTCGTATAGGATGGTAGGTGGATCCTTTCCTTTGGTTATACCACAGGTGGTGCTGATATGGTGTGTCATGGACCTTAGCCATACACTCTCTCGACTGGCCTCATGCATAGCCAATATTTCTGCGTGATTGGATGAAGTAGCCGCCATAGTCTGTTTCATGGACCGCCAGGCTATTGCTGTCCCTCCGTGTGTAAAAACATACCCAGTCTGAGATCTACCATAATGTGGGTCCGATAGGTAACCTGCATCAGCAAAACCAACTAAACCTTCCTTAGATTGGTTAGTGAACATAAGACCCAAGTCCTTCGTTCCTTTTAGATAACGAAGTACATGTTTTATCCCATTCCAGTGCCTTTGGGTCGGACATGAGCTGAACCTGGATAATAAGTTCACAGCAAAACTGATGTCTGGTCGTGTATGGCCAGCTAAATACATTAGTGCTCCTATGGCACTGAGATATGGCACCTCGGGACCAAGGACCTTTTCATCATCCTTCTTTCGACCAAATGGATCCGTGTCCGGACCAAGACTTCTCACGATCATGGGACTGTTTAATGGGTGAGATTGGTCCATATTGAATTTCTTGAGTATCTTTTCTGTATATGTCTCTTGATGCACAAGGATTCCATCTTTCACATACTCAAATTGTAAACCCAAACAAAACTTTGTTTTTCCAAGATCTTTCATCTCGAATTCTTTCTTGAGATATTCAACAGTTTGGGAAATTTCTCCAGATGTTCCTAGGATATTTAAATCATCTACATAAACTGCAATGATTACAAAACCCTTATTGAACTTCTTTATGAAAATACATGGACAGATCTGGTCGTTTTTGTATCCTTCTTTCAGGAGATATTCAGACAGTCTGTTGTACCACATTCGACCTGATTGCTTCAATCCATAAAGAGATTTATTCAATCTGATACAGTGTTGTTCTCGAGAACTCTCTTTGTTTTTCATTTCAATACCATCTGGAATTTTCATGTATATCTCATTATCCAGTGGACCATACAAGTATGCAGTTACAACATCCATTAACCGCATGTCTAGACCTTCTCTTACAGCCAGACTTATCAAAAATCTCAAGGTCGTAGCATCCACCACAGGGGAATAAGTTTCCTCATAATCTATTCCTGGTCTTTGTGAGAATCCTTGTGCAACAAGTCGTGCTTTGTATCTCACGACTTCACCTTTCTCATTTCTTTTCCTCACAAAAACCCATTTGTATCCCACTGGTTTTATATCATGGGGCGTCCGGATGATCAGTCCAAACACACCTCTCTTTTTCAATGATTCTAACTCCACATTAATGGCTTCTTTCCATTTTAACCAATCTGGTCGTTGCATGCATTCATATATAGATGTGGGTTCTAGATCCTCATTATCCATCAATTCAAGTGCTACATTGTATGCAAATATATCATCCATGTCGACATGTTTTCTGTTCCATTCCCTTCCAGACATGACATAATTTATTGAGATCTCATTATTGTCAGGGACCTCAGTACCTTGATCCTTGGCGTCCCAAGTTTCTTTTGGTGGTACATGGGTTTCCTTTTCCATGTCTAGGGTGTCAAATGATTCGGATTTCTTTGCACCTTTTCTTTTCCGAACTTCTTTGTCTTTGGAACCTGATGGTCTACCACGTTTTAGCTGTGGTTTAGACGTAGTAGCAGCTTGATTATGTCCCTCATGGACATCAAGTCTTATTGGTGCATTGGCAGCTGGTATATATGACTTGGTAACTCTATTCGGGTCAGCAAAGGAATCTGGCAATTTATTAGCTAGCTCTTGCAAATGTATTATTTTCTGGACTTCTAGATCACAATCTCTAGTCCGAGGATCTTGCCATGTTAAAGATGTTTGATTCCATTTTATATCCTGTTCCAGCTTACCAAAATCTCCCCCTAATGCTGGATACTTGGATTCATCAAAATGACAATCCGCAAACCTGGCCTTAAACAAATCACCAGTTGTTGGCTCTAGGTATTTAATAATAGTGGGGGAATCGTATCCAACATATACTCTCATCCTCCTTTGAGGTCCCATCTTTGTTCTCTGTGGTGGTGCTATAGGAACTTGGACGGCACATCCAAAAACTCTTAGATGGGAAATGTCTGGCTCATGACCCGTAAGTAGTTGGGATGGCGAGTATTTATGTTCACTTGATGGTCTGAGTCTGATTAACTCGGCTGCATGTAGCACAGCATGTCCCCAGGCTGATATTGGGAGTTTAGTATTCATTAAGAGTGGTCGGGCAATCAACTGAATCCTTTTTATAAAAGACTCGGCCAGGCCATTCTGAGTATGGACATGTGCTACAGAATGTTCCACACTTATCCCCATGGACATACAATAGTCATTAAAAGCTTGTGAAGTGAATTCACTAGCATTGTCGAGACGTATTGTCTTTAAAGGAAAATCTGGAAAGTGTGCTTTAAGTCTTATAATCTGAGCCAGCAACCTCGCAAGTGCTAGATTACGAGTTGATAAGAGACAAACATGTGACCATCTTGTGGATGCGTCAATTAGGACCATAAAATATCTGAAAGTCCCACAGGGTGGGTGTATTGGTCCACAAATATCAACTTGTATTCTTTCCAGAAAGTTTATCATTTCCTTATTCACTTTGGCTGGTGATGGCCTAGTGATTAGTTTTCCTTGTGAACATGCTTCACACGTAAGGTTTTTGGGGATGACTCTTTTATTTTTCCAATTGTGGCCATTTGAGTTTGTTATGAGTTTTCTCATCATTACTGAACCGGGATGACCCAGCCTGTCATGCCATAGGATGAACTCCTCTTTGAGTTCTTTGTTCATCACGGCATTAGCCTCAACCAAACTGGTCTTAACATAGTAAAGTCCAGTCCCACATGCTGGTATAGTCTCAAGGACTCTTTTATTTCCTTGGGTGATTTTATAAATCTGAAGAAATTCTTTATGTTCTTCACCCTTGGTTTCAATATGAAAACCATTTCGCCTTATGTCTTTGAAACTTAACAGGCTCCTATTAGAGCTAGGTGAATACAATGCATCATCTATCTCAAGATGTGTACCATTAGGCAATAAAATGCATGCTTGGCCGCAACCTTCAATTAGATTTGCTGTACCAGCTATGGTTGTGATGTCGGCTGTTTTATTAATTAGGTTGAGAAAGTATCGTTTTTCTCTCAGGATGGTGTGGCTGGTACCACTGTCTACCACAAATGAATCCATTCCACTTTTCATTCTTCAAAAACAATACAGATAATTAATATTAATAACTTTTTATGTTTGGTATTTATTTTATTTTTATATATATTATTTTTTTTTCGATTTTATATATATTTTTCTTAGGCAAAAAGGGATATATATATAAAAAAAATTTATTAATGCATAATGAGATGTTTAACAATTAAAAAAAAAACCAAACATAAAAAAATAAAAACACCAAATCCGGGGGAAAAAGAATAAATAAATAAAACTATGGAATTTTAATTCCTTATTTCAGAATGTCCGAAGTTTGAAACTCCATCTCGGTATCTTGGTTGTATCCTTCCTCTTTGTATTGGACGTTTTCTTTGTCCTCTTCGTCATCATCTCCTTCATATCCTGAGTCTCGAACCATGTGAGCTTCCGGTTTCTCTGTTAGACTCTTCATGTAAAGTTCACATAGGTGCTTTGGGGTTCGGCAATTCTTTGCCCAGTGATTTCCCATACCGCATCGATGGCACAGATCAGACTTGGTCTGAGGTTTAAACGACACGCCACGCCACGCCACCACCACGCTAAAACCTGGTGTGATTCCGCGACCACGTCCTCGCCCGTGTGTTTTAAATGTGCCACCTCGTCCTCTACCTCTGCCCCGGAATGAGCCGGGTTGGTTATTATGTTGGACAAGATTACTCTCTTTCTTTTGCTCTATAGCAAGTTTAGAGATGTCGGGTAATGGAGCCGTTCCCGAGGCCTCATCTCGCTGTTTTCATTATCAGTTCATTGTTGGCTTCAGCCAACAAGAGGCATTCGATCAACTCAGTGTATGTGGTGAACTTTCTTTCTGTATTGCTGTTGCAATACCACGCTACTGGCATGCATCGTAGAAAGTTTTATTGAGCATCTCGAGCTCGGTAACGCTTCACCGCGATAACTCCATCATGGAAACAATTTTGAACAGGACAGAGTTGTACTCGTCTACTGTTTTATAATCTTGAAACCTCAAGTTTTTCCAGTCATATTGAGCCCTTGGAAGCATCACCGTTTTCTGGTGGTCATATCGGCGCTGTAAAGCGTTCCAAAGGTCCAATGGGTTTTCCATGGTTCTGTACTGAGTTTTCAAGCTCTCTTGAAGATGATGGCGATTATATAAATAGCACTGTATCGATCCTTTTCGTTGGACTGGTTACCGCTGGTGATTGTATCACCAAGTCCTTTTGAGCGCAGCATGATTCTTGCATCAAGCGCCCAGTCCAGGTAATTTTCACCATTGCTTTTTAAAGCAGGGAAGTCGAGATTTGCCAATTTGGACATCTGAAAAAGATTTATTTCCCCCATTAGATCGGATCGTATATCATATATATAATGATTTTCTCAGTTCGATCAAATAAGCAAATAAGTAGTGATGCATTGATGATCAGGTCAGATTACTTTGAAATAAAATATGAATGATCTTGTTCTTATCAGTCGAGATTTCAAAATTGATATGTAAAACAGAGTGTAAACAGAGCAAACAACATATTATGCGGGTACTAAGCAAGCTCGGTTTTGAAAGAAAATTATAGTATGAGAATATTTTTTTCGAGAACAAATTTAGATCTAGACAGGTATAAGCTAATTCCATAGATGCAAACAAGTACAAGATCAAGATTTAATAAAAAAAAAAAAAAGGTTCTGGTTTTGATAATCTCTTGCAAGACATGTTGCTAAATATAGCTACATTGTATGCGGGTGAGGGGTTTAAGTTCTTACACGGGGTTTAGTATAGGTTTCCGATGATACCTTAGACTTTTGATGGGTTTATCGGTCTGTAAGAATGAGATCGTCGAGTGAGCTTGTTTCTTCTCGCCGGGCTAACTTCTTTCGCCGGAAACACCGGAGCTGATCGATTGCTTGTTGAGATAGCAAAAGGACCTGCAGGTGAGAAGAAGATTTTTGGTTTCTGTTTATGTGGTTGGCGATTTTAGCTAGGGTTTTTGCGAGCAAAGTCGTGCTTGATAACGTGTTCGATAATAAACGGGAAAGCTTCGGTTTATTGATCATCAGCCAATGGCTTTATATACTTGATACATGTAGTTATCTAAATCGGTAGGAGTATATAAGATTAACATCAAACTATAGATAATGATGGAGTATAATGTCGGTCATATAAATCGGTACATAACAAAAATAAAGTTAAAAAATTACTAGTATTACTCGCTCCATTTTTTTTATAAGTCGTTTTAGAACCTTGCACATAGATTAAGAAAACATAAATTTCTTATATTTTCTAAATAAAAACATCATTAATTATTTACCTAACCACAAATCAACCAATAAAAAAATAGAAAACATATTATTATTGGTCGTACAACATTAACTATTAATAAATTTTACATAGAAAACTGAAAACGTCATATAATTTGGAATAAAAAATTTCCTCTAAAACAAATTATAAAATAAAAAGGAGGGAGCAGTAACTTGGTACTAGTTTACAACTTGAGATTTAAATGAAGTGCGACGATGGAGTGCGTACAGCCTACTGATCGAAATACTGAAATTCCATAGGACAATTGATCATAGATTCGTTTGAGATGTGACGACTTTAAAGATGCTAGCTTCAATACTTCCATAATCAAGAATTTAGGAACAGTTAATCAAAACAGAACCGAGCGGTGGTAGTGGTAGGTTTCCGGGGCTTCTTGTTGGGAACCAAGCGGTGGTACCACACCGGTTTTAAATTTGATTTTTGTTGGGAATTTCGTTGTTTGGTCAGTTTAAGTTTTAATTTCAACCCCAGATAGTTAATATGATAGCTCATAACAAATGATCGGTTCACCTCCTAATAATATTTTCAAACTTAAGTCAGACAATGTGGTTCACTTACAGAAGAATCCATTTTGTATGAGTAAATGTGTTCCTCCTCAGATCAACATGATAGATAATATGATAGATAATATGGCTTGTTAAAAGAAAAAAATCAAAAGAGTGATAAACTTACGAAAATGTTATTTTTCTTTTTCATCATCGAGATTCAAACGATTATAATAAGACACAAAACCACCATTAATCTGATTAAACATAATCATCCATTTCATCATGAAGACGAGGCAAATTAATATTAGGACTCGAAAAAGAGAAGACGTTGGTTTCATGGTTCACGTCTACCATGACGTTGGGAGCCAAACAATCCTCATTACCGTTAAAACTCTAAGGACCAAAGGCCCATAAACAAAACATGGAATTCGGTCCACTCCCAACCATTGATTAAACCGATAAATTTAGAAATCGGTAGAGCCGGGATCTTATCCGGTTGAAAGTCAAAGAATACGATGTAGAGAGCCTAGATGAGTAGAGACTCTGCCAGAGTCTGTTGCTGCCATTGACCGAGAGATATGGTATTTGTACGGACTTTACTCTAAAATGCCCCACTCACTCCTATGGTTATTCTGTCTTACCCCACCAATAAAAAAATGTTATATTTTAATCATATTTTAATGGAAAACGTGGTAAAAAACGAAACTATCCTTAATGAAATCTAATATTTACAAATCCAACCTCTCTCTATTTGACCCAATTCACACGACCCGGATCCATGGGCGTGACCCGCGTGTCTCTCTCCCAAATTCGGACCAAACCCTCTCTTTCTCTCCTATGTTTCTCATTTCTCCCAAATCGAAAGGAAATCAATCCTCGAAACTCTAGAACCCGACGAACTCGAAGCATTCCCAAAATCGATCCGAAATCCTCCGAAATCCCCCGAAAACCACCTCGTATTCTCCTATTCATCATCAGAACCACCATCTTTTCCGGCGTCAGATTCCTTTCATCCTCTTGTTCTGTTTTCGAAATCGGCGTGTAAAAGGTAATGCCTTTTTCATATCTTCAAATGGCTTTGATATGTGTTTCCCTATATGATGTGTGCTTGTTCTGCTTAGAGAAATGAAGGAATTTTTGTTTCGAATCTTAATTTTTTTTAAGTTATTCTTTTGTTGAATCGATTTTTTATTGGGAGAAATTGTTTTATCTTTGTGTAACTTAATTGAAAGCCTAGTAGTAAATTGTTTTGTTCTGAGATTTTTTTTGTGGATATTGAATGGGTTTGTTAGTTTTTGTTGTTGTTGAATATATGTTGTTTATGTATATTCAGGGGATTAAGATCATGATAGGCCGTGGTAAGCGGGGAGGGAAAAGGCAGAATAAGAAAAAAAACAATTCCACAAGAGAAAAGGTTCAAGAATACAACCCTGCTCCAATAGCTGAAGAGTTTTCAGGCGGGAATGAGACTCAGACTGATCATCATTCTGCAACATCTCAGGTATGCATTCTCAACATCTCAGACTCACTGATCATCATTCTGCAATATTTTTTTGGTTTTAGTATTGTTGGTGCAATACTAGTATTACTGGTTTTACTAAGACAAATTAATAAATAAAATGCTAATATAATTTGATGTGGTTTGCAGGAATGCCAACCATTGCCACCCGATGAGCTATACTTCAAGAACACGGAATTCACCAAGTCGTGTAAGATACAGAGCAAGTGATCTGTGAGCTCCACGGTGGAGTTCTTGAAGGAGCTTAAGCCTGAGTTGGAGTGGTTCGAAAACCACCCTCGGTTCGCCACATTTTCCACATGCCCGATGAACCAAACTTGAGGCTGTTGGGTATGTGGACGCTGCTACTGCGCACGATTCCCTTAGACAAGGGAGAGGACACAGCTTGGTTTGCGGTTAATGGCGTGCCCATCCGGTATTCAATGAGAGAGCATGCACTCATCTCGGGCTTGGACTGCCGTGACTACCCGGATAAGTATGAGAAGTTGGGGAGCTTTGCTTTTGTAAATAGGCATTTTGACTCGCATAAGGAGATAACAATGGAATCTGTGAAGAAGAAGTTGTTGAGTATGAGTGCATGTGGGGATCGACTCAGATGGCGGTGCTTTACTTCCTAGGCACGCTTATCGAGCGAAGGCAACGATAATGCCCCATTTGACTCTTTCATTTTAAGAGTCGTAAACAATGTGGAAATTTGCAAAACCTTTCCTTGGGGTCGCTGACGCTCGATGATGCGATCCGGTCCATCAATCACGTGATGAAGCAACTCGAGGGAAACCTAAAAGCACCGCTAACTTTCCCGGTTCATAGTTCCTTTAGAGGTAAATTATTGCTTTCTTTAGACAAATTGTTGTTTTATGAATATTCTGTTTTGACGAAGTTCTATTTATAGATCCGGCATTTGAGTGTATTCCAGCTCGAGTGCACAATTCAGAGAAAGAGTAGATGGTTGTCCGAGTAACTGTCCGAGGATGAGCAAGAGGCGGTTCCAAAATAACAGCATGAAGGGTTATCCACTTGAGGATTTGTATGGCCATTGGAGAAACCAAGGTATGTTTTAGTTTTCTGGTTCCTACTGATTTTATTAAGTGAGTTGAATACTATTGCGCTTGTTAAGTGATTGTGTTGGTTTTATTTTCAGGTTATTACAAGTGTTTTGATTCCCACTGTTGATGAAGAATCCCTCTTAGCCAAGATAGTGGAAGGGAAGCCAGATTATGAAAATGAGGAAGGAGTAAGCAATGCGTGGAGCACATGGCTTACTGTTAAGGAGAAGCCTATCTTTTGGCAAGAGTTATATGAGTTAGATGTGGCTGCAAGGGAGTTTACTAAGAAGAAAGACAAAAAGAAAGTGAATGAAGAAGTATCCTCCTCTAGTCATGGTTTGGAGGACCTTCTGAAAGGATTTGAAGAGAGGTTGATGACTAGTTTGAGTGAAGTGAATTTGAAGGTAGAGACAATGGACAAGAGGTTTGGTGTCATGGAAAAGAGCCAAGTTGTTTTGAAGAGGAGGGCTAAGAGGATGAAGGCAATGGAGAAGAGGCTTGATGGCGTTGAATATTGCCAGAGATATTTAAAAAAAGAAGGCCAGTAAGCAGAAGATGATGGAGGAGAGGCTTGATGGCATTGAGAAAGAAATAAAGAGGAATGAGAACCGTGAGGATTTCATGTACCAAAACATGGGTTATGAGAGGTCTTATGATAGATGATATCTAGCATCTATGGAGCTCAAAGAAAAAATGAATATGATTTCAAGATGAAGTTTGATGGTGTCTACTACCCACTGAATGACTACATCAAGTGGTTGAGTACATTCTTGGAAGAGATGAAGAAAGATTTTTCCAAGATGCAGATAGAGCATGCGGCCGAAGCAACAAAACCAACATCGATTGACAGCACGAACCAACCATCGATCGATGATAAGCATCCATCATCAGACACTTACACCAGAAAAGAGATTGATGAGTTAGTACATGGTATCTACAGAGCTCTGGGGACAGCAAAAGAGTACTTCACCAAGGGGCTCGATGATGTCTACTATCCAATCAACAACAGTATAGCCTGGTTGACCACACGCACAGATGATATGAAGCAAACCTTGGCCACACTTCAGGAATAACATGCAATCGAAACAAGAACATCAACATCGATCGACGGCAGCATTCATGCATCGATGACGCTCGTTTTTCATCACTGGAGGAACGACTACAGTTACATTCAGATAAGCTTGAGGAGATGCTTCAGAAACAGACCGCAATTTTAGCATCACAACAAAAACGATCGACAGTTAGACTACAAAATCGATCGACATTGAGTCCGCATCAGTCCAAGAAAAACTGGTTACAGAGCAAGTGTTACAAAATAAGCTTGATGGCATTGATATATCTTTGGAACTCATTAGAGATGATTCCAACAGGGGGTTGAAGGACATATCAAGCTACACATATTCCAGACTTGGAACACATCAAGACAGCTTTGGAAATCTCCTGAAAAGGATGCATATAATGGAGGTTACAAAGGAGATACTGAAGAATAAGTGGACCATAGGAGTAGAAGCCTTACTAAACTTCATGGGTGGTTCCTGAAGAGTAGAGAAGAAGTAGACACTTGTTTTCCAACAAGTAGTCACTTTCATCCTTACTAAACCCACAACACCTCCAAAATCAAGCTAAATGACTATAACAAAGCACTGAGTGGGAGGCAACCCACAATTAGGTAATTATACCTAGTTTTATTCTTTATAGTTACTAATTTTTGTTTTAAAATTTTATTACAGGTCAAAAAAGACCTGAGTAGACGATTGCCCAAGAAATCGACTGACGAAACCAGATCGACATCGATTGACTGCAACAAAAACAATGATTGACGGACACTTCATGCCATCGATCGACACGGACTTCGGTCAGGTATATCGTTCTAACTTGTTAAATTCAGTACTTATGATTTATGTTATTCCCTTAACTCCGACTGGATATACACTGAGAACAGTGTATAATTTAAGTCTGGGGGGAAGGTTATTGATATTATTTTACCTTTTGATCTTATTATATGTTTTCAAAATTTTTATGGAGTCAAAAAGGGGGCAATGAACTTTTTCAATCTTTACTTGGTATCTAACCACTCTCTAGCACCATTCTTGATTTGTTGACTGCAGAATGTCCAACCTAATTTACTATTACTACTTGTCTTGGGGTTTGATATTCATTGGATCGGGTTCCTCCTGCAAGTCTGGAAGGTAAAAGTTTATGTGTTTCTGGTTTCCTTCTCTCTCTCTCTTCAAGTATCCTAGATATAAGAGATTGAGATGATACTCTGGAAGATGCAGAGGGGTAGGAGTGTCTCGTGTGACCTCGGTATTCTAATTCAGAAAGGAATGATCACACATTGTGGAAACGAAGGATATGTAAATTACCTGTGACCCCATTATTCGCAACAATTTGTCAAAATAAGAGCTACAAAAGTAGAAAAGTCAATAAGATGAACAAGATGGACTGCATCAACATCACTGTTCATCGAAATTGAAACTGTAAGGGTTCAGAGAAGAGAGAAAGAGGGAAGAAAGGGATCAGAGAAGACTACCTGTGTGTTCAGAAACTTTCTTGAGTAAGAACCTATGTGTCACTTGATCGATACTCCCAAGGTAAAGCCTGCACATTTAATTTATGCAAAAATGAGGTTAGTAGAGGGGTTAGTCAGACACGATTTACTAAGTTGATGGCTAGATGAATTTGGTTGCTAAGCTAGGATATGATATATAAAGTACTTCTAAAATTAGGAGATGTTTGATGTGGCTTGCAACATTGTAGAGGTTATGATTCTAGGTTTAAGGATTGTGTGAGTCCTTACTATGTTCAAACCTCTTTCAGAGAGACTGCCCGTTTGTTTTGCTTGAGGACAAGCAAAAGGGTAAGTCTGAGGGAGTTGATATACCATGAATTTGATCCACTTTTACCCATGGTGTATAGGTGTTTTAAGATATAATTATTATGTTTTAGAGTCTATTATGTATGTTTTCAGGTTCAGAAGTATTTTAGAATAAAGTGATGATTTTGGAGCATTTTTGAGCATAAAAGAGATTTCACCCGAGCTGACTATCAAACCAGACCGGAGGTCGACATTCAGAGTTAATAATCGATCGATGCACACTCTGTGCCATCGATCGACATCGAAGAGGTCTACGATTAGAGATAGTAATCGATCGATGCACATCCTGTGACATCGATCGGCGGCGAATAGCACAGAAGACACATTGGTTCCAGCCGAATTGAAACCTAAGACTTCACCAAATTACAAGATTGCCCCTGACGAGTTTTTAACCTAATATATATAGTTTGCCTAAGTGTTTAAGGCAAAAAGTGATTTCTTTTCCTTGTTTTACACAACAAAAGGTTTTAGGGATTTTTAGAGTTAGAGAGAAAATCCAGAGAGATTTGTGATTCTATGCAGTCTCCTTTATACCTTGTTATTATGAATTGCTTAGCCATGTCTGAGTAGTGTTATTGTTAGATTTTGGGTTCAAACAGGTTATGAGGGATTAGCCCCAATAGATTGCTAAGTTGTGATATTCATCATTAGGATGCTCTTAATGCTTGTGTTCTAGAATTGCTAACTAGAATCTTGACCTACGATTAGTAGGCACAAGTTATTACACTGCCTCATCCTCTATCTTAATTAAGCTAGGATTGTTAGAGAAAGGCGGGAGCCGCTCTAGAAACCCTTAGTGAGCATTCATTCAACATGTGCGCAAAGCTTGCTATAGCGCGTCGATCGATATTCCTATAGAATAATCGATCGATGGTGTAAAAGGTGAACCGATCGATTTCGATATTCCTCTAGAATAATCGATCGACACTTTCTGTTTGATCAAAAGCCGATTGGTGAGATCATTATATCTAGTCAATAGACGAATCTAGACAAGCGAAATCTGATTGATTTGTTCTTATAAGTTGAGTTCTATAATATCATGCAAACAACTGTTAGACATCTATAGGATTATAATCCTGATTACCTGAATAGAAATCCTAAGTTTAGCTACTTTTCATTAATTATCAAAACCTCAATCAAACCAACCGAGCAACTACCTTGCTCAAAACCTACTATTTAAGTTTAATCATAATCAACCTAGTTTAATCACTCTTTAGATCTTTTTGGTTCTCTAGCTCCTTGTGGATTTTATTCCTAAGTACTACAACTGAACCTCTTATTTGAGAGAGTAAAGTAGCTCAAGAGTTAATTTGAACATATCATAGGGAGCAAAAAGCTGATATATTGACAAATGCACTTGAAAGGATTAAATTCAAGGAGATGGAAGATCTCATTGGAGTTAAAGATGTGAAGAATGGGGTTTACAAATTTAAGAGGGTGAATGTTGACTTAAGCTTGTAGATAACTTAGGCTACAAGTTATCCTAATGAGATTAGGATTAGATTGATTTATAGTTATCTAAAATATGTATCTTCTAATGAGACTAGGAAAATATATGAGTTATATAAAGAGGTACCATGATATGGTACAATTTGTGAGATTTGAAAAGCTTTAGTTCTGCAAGTTTCTAAAGCTATAATAAAGTGATCTATACTATTATTTATGAAGTGATTTGGCTTATGTGTCAGCTTCTCCATGATTTTAACTAATTTTGATGATTTGTCATTATTTATTGTTTATTTATCATATTTTCCATAATTTTAGCTAATTTGTTTATTTGTAATGTTTTTAATAATTTTAATTTTGTTTTTTTATGAAGTGATTTGGCTTATGTGTCAGCTTCTACATGATTTTAGCTAATTTTGATGATTTGTCATTATTTATTGTTTATTTATCATATTTTCCATAATTTTAGCTAATTTGCTTATTTGTTATGTTTTTAATAATTTTAATTTTGTTTATTTATCATATTATCCACGATTTAGGTTATTTATATATTTATCTTAACCTTAATAATTTTAATTGGTAATTTTATTTATTTGACATATTTTAAAATAATTTCAGTTTTGATTAAGTGTCATGTCATCCATGATTTTATGTTATTTTATTTATTTTCATATATTTTATTATTGTTAAAATCTTATTTTTTATATTCTATGATTTAGATTGAATCATTATATTTAATAAATAACTTTTGAATTGTTTTTTAAACATTTTTAGTGATAACTTAATAAATATTTTCATTATATTCAGAGATAATTATTTATAACGAACATTATTAAATTTTAACAACAATTTTATATATTTTTCATCTTATTTTTACTTTAGTAATATTAAATCGTTAATGTTTTTTAATTATTATTTATAAAAATAAACTTTATTCTCTTTTATGTTACCAAATCATCTTCCCAATAAATAAAATACGAGCCCAAATGATACAATTTTTGCTATTATAATTTAAAAAATCTAGCTTTTTAGATATGTATAATTTATTAACTTTATTTTAGAAAATTTTAAATAAATAGAAATATGTTTTTGATTATTATAGATTTTGTTAATATGTGTCATTATAAAATCCGATGACTAGGAAAATTCAAATAAAATGCAGTTAAGACTTTGATGAAGAGGGTTTAATTTCATAGGTTTTTCTGATAATCGGTAATTATGGTTTAATTTGTACATTTATGTTTATGTTATTTTAAAATATTAATACAGTTTTATTAGGTTATTATGACGATGATATTTTTTACATGTTTGGTTTGATGATAAAATAGATAAATGTTTTGTCAAAAAATTATCCATGTTTCCTTATAATAAAAAGGTTGATTAGATATTCTAATTCATTAATATTTGAAACTTATTAATAATTTAGATTGAGATTAAAAAATTATATTAAAAATTGAATTAGTTGAATATGTATTATTCCGCACAAGGTGCGGACCATCATCTAGTTTCTCATTATTGAGTTATATATTTGATCTTAGTGCTTACAATTTAATATAGCAAGATTATGTAAATTGTTTACTATTAAATATTTTGATGAACCGCGTAAGACCTTTAAGGTCATAAGCGTTCAGTCATATCCAAAACTAATTGAGATAACAAATCTATTGATAACGATCTATTGATAACGGTTGTTCGGTAAAAGTTATAACTCTACCTAGTTTTGAAAAAAAAAATTGTAATTTTTAATAGAGAAAGTATAAGAATTTCCAAGACTTTCTAAAGACTTTGCAAGTCCAATCACTTTCCAGCAATAAGTAAGTAAACAGATTGACCAAAATTAAACTCAAAACCAAACACAAAAGACTTGTTCTCCCTCCCTTTGTCTGTTACCGCGTCTAGCAACAACATTGCACCTAGGCACTTTTTCCAGATTATCAAGGTTTTAATATCATCTTGGAGTTTGCCAAAATAATTCTTGTTACATAATTGGCTTATTTCAAGTTGTATCTGTTCAACTTTATAAAAAACCAATTTGATTTATAAGCTAACTGGAATATAACCAAAATAAAATCACTAATTCTACCTACTTTTGTCATATTCACAGCAGAGTATATCAGATAGTCTGTTCTCTATCTATGAAAAAATAGGGTTCGTAACTCGCAGCAAGTGTATCAATTAACCAAAATAACTCAGAAGTGTATCATGAAACACTTGATTCTAGAATGATATGGTTTGCTAAAACCAGATATTAATGGCTCAAGAAAATAGCATCCTATCTAATTTATGAAATGAATTTTTTAATTTTTTTACTTCATTTAATTTGAAAATATATAAAATAATATTATTTTTTATATTAAATATAAAATTATATAAAATATTAATTTTTCAATTAGTTCTCCCTATGAAATTTGAATAAATTTTTGTAGTTTATTTGATTAAATGTGTAATATCTATTTTGATAAGATTTTCTATATATAACATATTCGATGTCAATTTATTTACTCTAATGTTTTATTTATATGCACTATATAATTAATATGAAATCTTATTTAACTTTAAATGAATGTAAATTTTCATTTTTGAAAATAAAAATAAAAAATATTTAATTTATTTAATATTAGTTTAAATTGTCTTAACTCAACACATAGAGCCTGAAATGATTAATCGGATGCCTAAATTATTAGTTAGCCGGAATAGACGTTTACTAGTTATAACAATATTGTAAATATATATAATATAATAAATTAAATATCATGATTAATAATAGTAATATTCATATTGTTTATTTTCATGAGATTTCATATTAAATATAGTAATAACTAACGATTGAATCTTAATTTATTATCATAATTGTTAAAGACAGTTATACATTTTTCAAAAATATATTTGAGTGTTTTAGTCAATTATTTGATTTATCATATAATTTGATCTTATGACTAAATAGTATAAGATCTTATGACTAAATGGTGGTACCATTAAAATATTTCTTTCTTAATAAAAGAGATTATATAATATCAGATATGACTAAATGTTAGGTGCATTAAATGTTTCCGTTTTAATAGACAGAATAGATAATATAACATATGAGTATATTTTAGGTCCATTATAAAAGTACCAAATAATAAGCTAAAGAATATTCTTAAAAGATATATTTCCTCACCTCCCCTTTCTGAGAAAAAAAAACTTTGTATTCTTAAAACAATGGAGATGAAAGGAAAAATTGTATTTATTGTGATGATGTTAACGATCGGAAACCTTATAGTTGAATCGGAAGTTATAAATAAAGATTTTCAGCAATGTTTCAAACTTTGTTTGAACATATGTATCCTTGGTCCAGTACGAGATAAATTGGGATGTTTCGGTAAATGTTCTAAGTCTTGTGGAAGACAATACGAAACTGATTGTGTTAATTTACGATGTGTTTCTGCTCAAGATCCGAGTAAGTTTTGGCAATAATCCTAAATTTTATATAATTTATATATTTTTTCATTCAACATATACTATTTTCCTAACATCTATTTATATCTTTGTGGATTTTGTTGTTGTGTGTAATGAGCAGCAAAAGAGATTGATGTGAAAGGCTGTGCGAATTCATGTTAGTGTATCTGCGCTAAAAGAGACTGAAGGCAATACTGATTACTCATATTTACAGTATTTAATGATCTATTAAAGATATATGATATTGGTTATTTCAATTTTATAATAAATTCAAATAAACTTCTATTAACTGATCAGTTGTATCCAGTTTTCAAGAAATTGTTACGCGCTAAGCGGTCAATAATTCAACTCCTAACGCCTAAAATAATTAATCAGATACCTAAATTACAAATTAGTCAGTCAAAACGTTTACCAATTAAAACAATATGCTAAAAATATAAAATATAATAGATTAAATATCATGATTATGAATAATAATATTCATATTGTTTATTTTTATAAGATTTCTGAAAAATACTGAATCCTACTTTTTAATATTTTTTTCAATTTTTTGTTCAAATTAGATGATAAATCAAATAATTGAATAAAACAATCAAATCATTACAAAAAATGTATAACTGTCTTTAACAATTTATAAATAACTGAATCTAGGCGCTTTCTAACAAAATCATTACAGCTTTTTTTGTCAACAAACGACACTTCTATCATTCATACTAGAGGTGGCCTCGAAATCCAGATCGGAATAGAACAACTAATAAAAAACAAACTCCTATGAAACGCTCGCGGAGTCTTGGCTAACGAGTCAACTGTCTTGTTTTGTATCCTTGGAACATGGAAGATCTCGAAGTCTTGGTAGCGTTCTTGAATAGATGCTAGCTCTGATAGTTCAGTTGAGAAGCCTGACCATGCAGTCGGATCCTTGATCATCAAAATTAACTCCTTATTGTATGTCCTGAAATGCTGCCATGTTGTATGTTAAATCATATTCTCCATTGACCAAAGGAGACCATCCAATTCTGTGTGCAAACGAGACGATCGTCTCTCTTTGTTTCTCAACCCCGTGAATTTTTCATTTCCCATTTCATGTAGCCATTGTAAACTTGATTTTACATGAACCCTAAGATCTTTAACATCTAGACTAATCACATAATAGATTTATAAGAAGGATTTGCGGAATACCTCGATTCATGGTTGCAGAAATCTTCTTGAACGGTTTTGATCATGGTTGATGATTTCTTGATCTTTAAGTTGGACTTAAGCTTGCTCTCCATAAGATGATCTCTTGATCTTTAAGTTGGAAGTTAGTACTTCTCTCCCCTTACCTACAATCTTTTCTTTATGTGTTTGTCTTAAGATTTTCTTCATGATGCTTTAGGATGGAGCAAAGACATCTATTTATAGGTGGGGAGAGGGACCTTAGCTTCCTCATCAAGTTTTGATAACTTTCTCACCAAGTTTTACTTACTTCATTGGCAAGTTTATCCTCTAATCTCAACCATCCATCAAAGTTGAGTAAATGACAAATGTTTACTTAAGATGACTCATTTCATTTTGAGAAGACAAGTGTGAAGTGTTCTAGAACATTAGGTTCATACATTGAACTTGTTCTCTTAAGCATCTTCCATTAGACTTGTCCTTCAAGTCACTCATCTCTTCTAGAACATTTGACACTTATACTTTAGTTAAAATATTAGGAAATAACCTCCTTTATTTACCATTTTATTGGTTACCAAATGCCATTAGGGTTTAACATTTTCAATAAGAAATAGATTAACATAAGACCATATTATGGGAAAGAAATATTCATTCATATGCATAATATTTCTAACATTCTCCCACTTGGTCGTTGGTATAATCTCTTAAGATTTCTTATTGAAAATCATAAGGTCGACTTTATTTGTTAAACCTTTGCCTTTATTTGGTCATCATAAGTGTCTTAGCTAATCTAGCAAACAATGAGAGTCATGGCGGGCACATATTATTTTGCAACATGATTCCTTCCATGCACTACTACATTGCTTACTATCATAGTTAGACCATAAGTAGGAGTTATCATAATGGTCCCTTTTATGTCTTATTTAAAGACTTATTCTGTTATCAGTAATCTAACAACGATAATATGTACACACTTTGGAAACAGAATTTAAAAGATTCAAAAGTCTTTAAGAGCTCATATACATTGTCAAATATATGCTAAACATAATCAGACAACTTTAATAGCTATCCATTAGACCCATAATTTCTAGATTTTCTTTAATGTCTTTGGATATAAAGCTTTCGTAAGTATGTCTGTGACCATAAGCATTAGTGCATATATGCATAATGACAAACTTTTCTCTTTTGAAATCTTACTTTAATGACATTTATTGATCTTAATGTCCATATACTTGGATCCTTTAGATATCATGTCTTACTTAAAAAAAAATATGATTGCATACTTACTATCACTTAAAGAGTTGAACACTTACGGACTCAAACTCAAAGATAATTTTGCAATCATAATTAACTTTATAAAAGCCTCATAATATTGCCACACACTCAGCCTCTTTATTGGACGTTTAAATCAATTGCAATTTCCATAATAAAGTATCTCACTTGATGAGATACATATTTCTAAAATTTTAATGCTCAAAACCATAATGTCCATTAAAATCTGAGTTTGAAAATCCAACCACCTGTGGGTGTGTTGATTTCTTATATGTGAGCAATTGATTCCTTGTTATCTTTAGATATTTCAAAATTTATTTTCAACTTTTCATTTCTTTACGTTCAATTTCATTATGCGGATGTTTCTTAAAATCACGCTTAAACGAACAATACTAGAAGAACACATTAGCATGCCATATCTCTCTCAAGAACTTTGTCAATATATGCTTTCTGAGACAATCCTAAACTTTTAAGTGATCTTTCATGGAGAATTTCAATCCTAATCACATAAGTTGTCTCATCCATACCTTTCATTGCAAAGTTTAAGGGAGATAATTATTGGTCTCATTTAATGGACCAAGATCACTGCTGGCCAATAAGTTATCATCAACATACACAACCAAAAATATGAACTTATGAATCTCCAAATATTCTTTTTGAAACCGAATTTCGTAATGGTTTCATCAAATTTTGAATACCATTTCTCAAGCTCTGTTTCAGTTCATAAATTGGTTTCTTTAGTTTGTAGACCAAGTCTTCCTCTACACTTCGATTATGAAGTCTTTAGGTTGACGCATACAGACTTCTTTTAAGTCATCATTAAGAAAGGCAGTTCTTTCATACATTATGGAACTCATTAACGTACTGAGCTACCAAGGCCATGATAATTCTTACAGTCTTTTATAGACTCAGTCTAATCGATGCCTTCTTTCTGATTGAAACCTTTGGCACAAGTCAGGCTTTATGTCGTTCAATATTTCTATTATATTCGAGTTTGGTCTTACAAATGCACTTACACTCGAATAGTCTATATTCTTAAAATAATTGAACGACTTCCCAAACTTCACTTTCAGCCATCGAGTTTACTTCATCCTTCATGGCATCGATTCATTAATCAGAATTAACATCTCTTATGGCTCTAAGTAAGAAACCAAATCTTTAATATCCAGTTATTCAGATTCTACTTGATAAAGTACCTATTGGAAAAATCAAATCTACCCATACAAGTAGATGATCTTAATTCTTTTTCCTCTTTAACATAATGTACTTAATCATTATCAGCAACGTTTCATCATGGAGTATATGGTCATTTGATGGGTTTTACTCATTGTTAAACTTACAACAACATGAGAATTTCCATCATTCATAATTTAGGGTAACATGTTGTTTACCCTAATTTCTTGAATGACCATTTCTTAAACTTTATTTCTCCCACTAATGTTTCCATTCTTATAAAATCTGACATTATTGGTTTCTTTTATTACGTACTATGGTTTGAACAATTTAGCTTATATCCTTTAGATTTCCTAGGGTCACCTATACAGAAACCAACTGATCGTTCTGAAATCTAATTTCTTTTCATGTGTATCATATATTCTTGCTTAATTGGACATCGTCATATTCTGAGATGTGCTATACTAGGTTTGCAGCCTTTATGCAGTTCAAAAGGAGTCTTGAGAACTGCTTTGCTGGTAACCTTATTCAAGAAATATATTGCAATACATAATCCACTATCCATAATGATATAAGTGAATTTGCATAAGTCAAAACCATTTACATAAAAGTACGGTTATGCCTTTCAGCTACACCATTATGCCGTGGAGAACCAAGCTGTGTACTGATATAATTCTTGATTTTTGGAGAAATTTGGCAAAACGTCCGAGACAGTGTCTCTTTTCATCATATTTGCCATAAATTCATCACCTTATGATTTTCACTTTTATATCCTATTGCCTCTCTACTCTAATTATGAATACTTGTAATGTATTCAAAATTGAGACTTTTATGCAATAAATATACATTAATGTGAATAATCATTAATAAAAGTAACTGAATACTTTTCATTTCCAAAGATTAAACATCAAATGGTCTACAAAATTTTGTATGTATAGTTTCAAGAAGCTTTGTATTTCTTGTGGCTCATTTCTTAGTGTATTTTGCTTATCCTTAATGCAATCTACACACATTTATTGTTGGTAAAATAAAGATTTAGAATAATTCCATCTTTTAGCAACCTTTAAATTCTTTTATTAGAAATATATTCAACTCTCTTATGCCACAAGAGATACTTATCATTAGTACATGTTTTATGCTTTAATTTTCCTTTAATGTGCATAACTAGATGTGTTTTAAAATGTTGATCAGCCAATGTTACCTAATATTGGCTATCAACTAATATTCTTGAATCGATTCAGTTAGAATTCAAGAATAATTAAAACAATCATCTCTTTAAGTCGATTAAAAAACCCAATACCAAGTTTTCTTAATGAAACTAAAATTTATGGAAAATAGATGGAACATAAAATGTTTGGATTGAATCCAAACAAAATCCACTATTCATAGAGGAGTGCAATAGCTTCAACTATCACTTCGCTCTCATTCTCATAAGTATTTAGTTTACACTTGAAATTATGGTTTTGATCATAAGTAAATCATGCACGGAATTAATTACATGTACATAAGCATCATTATCTACCCACCAAGTTTTAGAAGAAATATTATAAGAATAGATTCGAAAACGCTTACGAAACTTTAAAAGTTACATTTTTTCGAACTATTTTCTTCTTTTATCGCAATCTTTCTGAAAGAGTTAAGACATTTTCATCTGTCATCTTTCTTTGCATTTTCCTTCTCATTTACTTGATATTCATTATGGGTGGTGGTATTTTATGACTTACTTAAGTCTAGCTTCTTGAACATAATAGACAACTTTAAAACCTTTACGGCTAAGCCTAGCCTCCTATTGAACCATTTTCTTAGCCAATTAATTCAACATCCATCTCACGTAAATGATGTTATAATTAATTTGGAATGGTTCATACTAAGAAGAGGCAAATTTAAGATAATTTGGAAATTAATCTTCCATATCATTCATAAATTCTTTAATTTAGCCAAAAGATATGTCATTTCAATGCAATATTCATGCATAGACCTTATGTCATTATTCTTTTATGGTCGTAAGATTTGCCATAAGTTTCCCAATTAGGGATTTGGTTGCAATCTTAAACCGTTCTTCTATATATTTAAGGTATTTTTAGCTTTTTCAGCCATCATAAGGAAAGTTTAAATATTTATAATTATTGTCATCTTAATATCATAATTCTCAGTCTATTCAATTTCAAGCTTTATGAAATTTCTTTTCGTCCTAAGTCTATCCACTATTAGTGAACTGGACTCATCATTGAGGAGTGTCAAATTCAAGCATAGTACTCTTAATATGAACTCAATTTTCTCTTTTCATTCTGAGAAGTTGGTACCATTAAGGATTAGAATAGACGAGACTTTATATGACAATCTTTAAGGCGAAAAACTTTAATTTTGAGATATACAAGTTTAAATTAGGCTTTTAAACATAATCAACACATATATTTATTGAATACTTATGCCAAGAATCTATGGTGCTCCTGTGGGTAGCAGCCATATTTCCATCAATAATCATAGTATTCAAAAACATTTATGAGTGATGTATCGAATTACTCAAATTAAGCTATCTGTGGATATACTTAATCTACACAATACAAACACTCTATATAAGTACTTGATCATATTTTGTGTACATAGTCTACCTTTGGGTAACTACTTATTACTCAAAATATCAAATACTTATTTGAACAATAATTTTCATTTCACAAATCATTTTAGAGTAAAGTCACTGTGGTGATATCTTTAACTCTAATTTTGCTCTTTATATGAAAATATTGTTTTATAAAAAAATCATGCATAAAATTACTTAATTTAATTTCTATACGATTTATGTACAGAAAAATTTATGCATCGATTATTGATTATTTCAGAGATCGAAATAGAATACATACATATAATGTATGATTCAAGATTTCCGAAAACTCTCATCGGTTTTATACCGAAGCTTAAACATTAATTTAGATCAAATTTTTATTACTTAAGAATTGATCTACTTTCATTCTTTTAAACATAAATCTATTACACTTTCCGGATTAGCTAGATGTTTATAACCATTAGCTCTGATACCACATGTAAACTTGATTTTACATGAACCCTAAGATCTTTAACATCTAGACTAATCACATAATAGATTTATAAGAAGGATTTGCGGAATACCTCGATTCATGGTTGCAGAAATCTTCTTGAACGGTTTTGATCATGGTTGATGATTTCTTGATCTTTAAGTTGGACTTAAGCTTGCTCTCCATAAGATGATCTCTTGATCTTTAAGTTGGAAGTTAGTACTTCTCTCCCCTTACCTACAATCTTTTCTTTATGTGTTTGTCTTAAGATTTTCTTCATGATGCTTTAGGATGGAGCAAAGACATCTATTTATAGGTGGGGAGAGGGACCTTAGCTTCCTCATCAAGTTTTGATAACTTTCTCACCAAGTTTTACTTACTTCATTGGCAAGTTTATCCTCTAATCTCAACCATCCATCAAAGTTGAGTAAATGACAAATGTTTACTTAAGATGACTCATTTCATTTTGAGAAGACAAGTGTGAAGTGTTCTAGAGCATTAGGTTCATACATTGAACTTGTTCTCTTAAGCATCTTCCATTAGACTTGTCCTTCAAGTCACTCATCTCTTCTAGAACATTTGACACTTATACTTTAGTTAAAACATTAGGAAATAACCTCCTTTATTTACCATTTTATTGGTTACCAAATGCCATTAGGATTTAACATTTTCAATAAGAAATAGATTAACATAAGATCATATTATGGGAAAGAAATATTCATTCATATGCATAATATTTCTAACAGCCATACCCAACCATATCCACTATATTGTGATACCAAAATCCATGATCCGTCGACCAAACAAATACTTTGCAAGCATAAGACATGTATATTCTGTGTCTGGTGAGGTGGATGTACATCAACGTTGGTTTTTGAGTTTGCATCAAACCAGGAATTGCATTTGCTTTAGAGTGCCTAACGCCTTAAGATCTACAATTGCATTCTCTGTTCTTTCCATAAACTTGTATAATGTCGCACATTCATTGTCCATTGTTTACCATCTGAGAGTTCATTAGGGGGACTTGCCAAATGCATAAAGGTCACTTCGTTCAGTTGAAATCATGCTTAAATGTTATTTTGTTCTCCTACTCTAACTCAAAACGTCTCTTCAAATTTGGTTATCTTATTTTTCAATGTATGTTTTCCAGTAAAAAGTGATAATTAATGATTTTGAATTATAAATATTTGATAATAATTTGTGTATCTTTTATCATTTTTTAATTTTATATGATTATAGTAAAACAATCAAAACCATATCATAAAAATTCAAATTATTTCATGTATGCTATATTTTGAATTTGTAAAAACGATTATAAGTTACTGCAACTTTTAAAAGACTGAGAATGAAAATCTTATGATCAGTGGTTCAATTTTCTGTTATAACAAAACAAAATTAATCATAAAACCATATGAGCAGGAAGTTTTATTATATTTTTTATAATATTTAGATCTATAAACCATATAGTAATATTTTGATACTTTAATATTTTAATTTCGAAATTTTAGAAATATGTATCATATTTGTTATTGTTTAAAAATATTATTTATTTAAAAATATTATTGTAAAGAAGATATTTATTATATATTATAAAATATATCGTTCCATGCAATGCACGAATTATTACATAGTTAATAAATGATTTTGTTGTTAGTTTAATAAAAAAAGTATAGTATATGTTTAAATGGACTGATCTCTTTTTCAAAAATTCTAAAAATCATTATATTGATGATATGTGTTGTAGCTCAAAAATTCTAGGGTGTGTATTGGACTGAAGAATTTAAGGAGTTGTGGAATGTTTTAATTTTGTGGGATTTAGGTGAGTTTTGAAGTTATTCAAGTAATTTTAGTTAACGATTAAAAATTTAAATAAAATCTATAGGTGATTTGTAAACTATTTTCTAAAAATTTCAGAGTTATTTAGGTGATTTGCTGAAAAGTGCATTTGGTAAACTCAATATCCTCAAAAATTACAGAGAGTGATACAATCGTTCAAGTCTGATGGATAGTCTTTTTTTTTTTTTGAAACATGATGGATAGTCTTTCATTAACAACAAACGCCATATAATATATATATCAAGTTTGAATTGATACAACAGGATGTAATGTTTTTTTTTTTTTGCTAAAAGATGAACATGATATAATGTTGGTTCGACTGAGTAGGTTTTCTCCAAAGCACTTTTTAATAAGGTGGTCACATGCAACTGAGAGTGTCAGCAGAATCCTTCTCTGTGTAAAGATACATAGCTATCGTCAAAGAAGATATCACTCCTACTATCTCAGGAACAATGTTGTATTTCTATCTTGTAACTTCTTGAAGACCGTATCAATGGTTTGAGAATTTGCCTAGTCAGAAGCAAGAACTGAGAACCCATAAGGGTACAAAGTTTTCTGAGAAAACACTAGAACTCTTTTGCAGAGAGAAACGGATTGTAGCACTAAGGACATTTAGCACATGAGCAGCCTCTGATCATTGTAAAGCTGAAGTCAAATCTTTTCTCCAGATACTCTTGAGCACATTTTTTAACCTAAACTCACAAACCAAGATTCCTATAGAAAATGCAACTAGAGAAACTCAACACTCTCCTAGTGGGTTACTCAAAGGTGATAGATACCTTTGGCCTTATATCAATGGAGAACCAAACCCTATATGAATAGACTCCCAATCATCCAAATCACACAAACCAATAATTAAGAAAGCTTCTAATACACTTCATACCAGCTTTTAAGCTGGCAATACCTAGCTTATCTCCTTCTCCATCACTTTGTCTTACCAGAACACTCACAGGTTACAGCCTCAAAAGCCAGAGTAGCTGAGATTTATCTGGGAGCAACAAAAGGAATGTAGGCAAAGCAAAAACCACCGTGTTTTCCGCCGCTGAAGAACCTAGTGAGGATATATAAGCTGCGAAGAAAGTAAAAGGAGATGGAGGAAAAGACTCTGAGGTGAGTAGAACGTATTGGCGGTGGCGGGGGCGACGAGATAGCTGTATTGGGAGGCTGAGGTCTTCGCGTAACATAGCCGTCAATAGTCTTCTGTATATATATATATATATTAATCAATCATATATATGATATATCTTGACTGAATATATTTTAGGTATTGAAAAATTTAAGTATTGATTCATATTATATTATTTGTTTGGTTAAAATTCTTTCTTTTTATTGTAAAAGAATTCATTCTAAAAAAATAAAAACATTTATTTTTAACAGAAAACATCTTTTTTTTTTGCTTCAGTCGGGGCCACTGTAATTTATTCGAATTGAACACTCATGATTGTAGCTAGCCTTGAAGGTAATAACAACTGCAGTACAGTACACACAAATTTTTTTTTTCAGTACACACGAAATTACTTTGATGTAACGGGTTGTTTCAAGTTTAAAGTCATATACTATTGACATTGCTATGACTGGTTCATGCTATAGAATTAGAGTATTTCTGCAACTATTTAATATCTTATGGTATATATATTTGCAACACTATGTAAAATATTGTTATTTATTGTTTACTATTTAATATTTTGATGAACCGCGTAAGGCCTTTAAGGTTATACGCGTTCACTCATTGAGATAAACCTATTGATAACTGTTGTTCAGTGAAAGTTAGAACTCTGTACCTAGTTTAGAAAAGAATAATAATTTTTAACAGAGAAAATATAAGAATTTTCGAAGACTCTCTAAAGGCTTTGCAAGTCCAATCACTTTCCAGCAATAAGTAAGTAAATAAATTGACCTTGTCATTTAGAGAATCTAGTTTGACCAAAACTAAACTCAAAACCACACACAAGACTTGTTCTCCCTCTGTTACCGTGTCAACAACATTGCACCTAGGCATTTTTTCCAGATTATCATGGTATTAATTTATCATCTTGGAGTTTGCCTTATTTCAAGTTGAATCTGTTCAACTTAATAAAAATAAGCAATTTGATTTTAAAAGCTAACTGGAATCTAACCAAAAACAAAATCACTAAGAGGATGTTAGTGGGAGTTAGATTTATATAGAGTTTGTTGATTGTAAAAATTGAAAGATTTATTAAATTTGGAAAGAGATATAGAGAATCTTATGTATAGTGAAAATCTATGAAAATAAATTGTTATAATGATTTCAAGAATTAAAGAGATATACAGTAATTAGTATTCTCAAAATCTTGTTAATGAGTTAAATTGTTAAGAATGTAACCCCAATAACACTAACTTCGATAGATTTATGTAATCATTAAAATCTAAACTTTTTAAATAATAAGAGATTCTGTGCAGAATTATAAAATTCTCAAACCAATAACACTTGATTCTATTAAGAATGTGAGAATCTATAAACCAATAACACTAGATTCTAAGAATTCTAACAATGCTTCTAAATCATACACCCACTAACACCCCTTAATTCTACTTAATTTGTCGTATTCATGAGGAAACACCACCCTTCCCCCTCCCCTCGTTTTGTTATGGTTTAGCCGAGACCAAATATAGTTGACCAAAAAAAAGCCGAGACCAAATTGTTTTAGATGAATCGATAACTTTTTTTTTCGCATAAATCATTCTCATATCTTTAAACTATAGTCTAAACCCTACCAAGCGGAAAACCAAAAGTTAGACCCAGGGTTATCTTAATTTATTTTTCTTAATTGTATATAGTTTGAATAAAGCACGTGAGTTAGATTATAAATTTTGCAATTTTCAGAGTTTTATAATCGGAGAAAACAAAGTTACATTTGTTGTTTTGATATAATTACAAAAGAAGGATTAGTCTACCTAAACCTTAGCAGAAGAGTGCGTTGTCTAACATGGGTTATGACTTATCACTTGTCATTTGTTTATGTTAGAAATATTTGTCGTATGCATCAATCCTGAAATAAGCATACAAATACATATCTGTTAACAAAGAATGCTCGAATTTAGAAGTTAAATTTTCTAATATCAACCTTTATATTTTATTAAATACGTATATTATATTTCTTTCGCCGATAAATTAAATTAGTTTTAAAAAGAGGACTTACCAAAAAAATTAAATGCAAATAAAATCGAAAACATCTATCCCCTTTTGGGTCGTAAGAGTCATATATGTGATTATGAGTCAACACAAATACACATCTTGTTTTTATCGCTTATTGACAAGCTTCAAGGCTTGTGGACGATATACGAGAAAGCGCCCTTTTAATTTTTAGTGATGTTTGAGTTAGCAATATAATTGCTAGAAGCAACATGGTACATCACTTATATATTATAACTAGGGGAAGCCCGCGCTTCGCGCGGGATTTGATATTTGGTCTACAAAAAATTAAAGTTTGTTTATAAGTGTATTTGAAAATTACAATAATGTTTAGATTATGATAATTTAGATATTCAAAATCTGTATTATACAAATTTTTCTTTTAGGTTATTTTAAGATACTTTTGTTATTTAAAGGATTGAAAAATATTTTATTCACAATATTATATCTTAGTTAAATTTTATAAATTTGGATTTAGGTATTTTGTTAGGATTTGATATATTTTGTTTGTGTCTAATTCGTATGATAGAATATTAAATTTGTATATGTAATTCAATAAAAGAACACAAAATATTGAAATGTAAAGTAAAGTTACGGATGAAAATCATTTTATAGTAAAATAATAAATAATTGCTTTGTTTCTGTTTATATAAAATTTATATATAGTCTTTTCATGATCTAATAAAATATATATTTATATAATTTTTTAATATTATTTTATTACTTATTAAATCATATTATATTTTATACATATCTAACTTGGATTGGAATTGATTGACGGTACCATCGAATTTGTTTAAAAAACATTTTTCAAATTGAACCTAAGATATAATCGAGTCTGAATCAAACCCAAATTGGTTTGGGATAAATTTGGTTCGATTTGGGTATTGATCTCAAAGCTATGTGTGTGTGTGAATAAAACTGTTAAATTAAAATAAAATGTATTTATTTGTTTGAAATGAAAACAAAGTAAAGAAACAGATTCAACAACTTCAGAATACTTCAAAGAAACTAAATCTCAAAATTCATTTCAGTTCTTCGTAAACCAAGCTAATCGATGCCGCGCCTTCATTGACACTTATCTTCTTAACGGTTGCGTCACTGTTGTTACCTTACTCTGGTTTCTGAAGACGAAAACTGAGGCTATCATGATCAGGCTTGCCACTGAATCAACAATAATAGGTGGCTAAAAGCTAAAATAATCCTGCCTGGTTGATGCAGATTAGGTAACAGTGGAAGGCTAAAAGCTCATAATCATAAATAAACCAGACTAAACAAATAAACAATAACCGGAGACTGAACCGAATCAAACCAAATTCAATTTTATTTCGACATTTACAAAATAGCAAAATTCGAATCCAAAACAAAATTACGATCAACCTTGAGTAAGAAGACGCAGCAGAGAGAAGGGGAAGAGCTTTTCCAGAAACCAAACTTCACATGAAGGTCTGAAGGCGAAATCCTTCAATTCAAGAAGATGGCTCTTCTCTGTTTCAATTCTCTCGCTCGTCTCTCTTCTTCATCTTCTCCAAGGCTTCAACTTTCATCTCTGGCTTCACCAGGTATGCATTTTCTTCTTTTTTTTTAATCTAGTCATATGAATCATAGTGGAAAAATCAGCAGTACAGAACTAAAAAAATGAAGGAAAAACTCCAGTTCCTGAGCTACTTCAGTTTTTTAGTTCTAAAACGAAAAGCTTCTTCCTTTATCAAAGCTTAAGAGATGGGATTAGATTTTCATTGAGACATTCATGGAACACTTTAATTTCTTAGGCTTTTTACTTGGTGTGAAAGCTCTGATCTTTTTTTTTTTGGTTTTTTTTCACATGGGTTTCAGTTTTCATCCTTAAACACAACACCACCGAGTCAAAGAACAGAGTCTCACACAGTGCTTACAACTTGAGCAATAGCAATGGAAGATCAACAATTGTGAAGCTGCTTCTGGAGTAGACGAAACTGAGCCCGAGAGCAATGAGGAACCACCTAAGACTATTGTCGCTGCTATCCCAAGGGGACAAACTACCACTTGAATCAAAAGAAGCTAAAGAGAAGCTTCTTCTGGAACAGAGGATGAAGATGAAGCTGGCCAAAATGGTTAGGCTACGGAGGAAACGTCTGGTTCGTATGCATAAGTTGAGGAAGAAGGGTTGATGGCCACCTTCCAAGATGAAGAAGCTCAAGAACGTTTAGAGATGATGAAGACTCTTTGCTCTCCTTTTAATTCAACTTTTTTGTAGTGTTGTTTGTATAAGCATTGTTATTGGATTAATCTCAAGCTGAGATCCTTAAAAGGATTCCTTTTACAGAGAGTGACCAGTCTAGTAGATAGAACAAAAGGTTTGGATGAACCCACTATAAACATAAAAGCATAGATTATTCTTAAGGTTAAGACATAGCACAGATATGATACAGTAAATGTACTTGGAAGAGTGTCATAGATTGCAAGTGATCCTTTTGTAATTATCATCACGTCCTTTGAATGAAACAACCAACCGCTCACCGGATGCATCCCACGCTTTCTTATTGATTCCCTGGCTGGTTTGTCAGTTATGAAAACCACACAACTTTAGCATATTATGTCTTGCTTTAGCATACTGATCATGCTCTGCAGAGACAGAAGTATGTTCACGATATGGACACAACAACTTTGGGATCCAGACGAAAGCTTTCTAGTACAAAAGATAGCATACCTGACAATCAGACCGACCTGTTCATTTTTTTTTGTTCAACAGACCCGTTCACTAAGCCGCTTTAAGACACATTACCACTGCAAAAAAAAGACACGGTTCAGTGGATGTGAACTATTACAAAGACGGCGGCGTCAGGCTTCCAGATTGTTGATTTCATCTCTTCACCGTATTTGACTAAGGTCCATATGGATCTCGATGTAAAACATATAATCTGAACGAAGAGGCTTAAATGCAAGTTAGAAACAGGATGTTATCGAACAGAGATACTGATCCACTCACAGTGAGTTTGTTCTCCAGCGAGTTGTCGAACGCCGAGTTTTTCTCGAGATTCATCGTCAGCGATTCTCGATTGCTTCTATGCAACTTTCGATTCGAGCTTCTTCTTGTGATTACGCAAGTCCTAGTCAAGCTCTTCTGCTCCTAAACCAAAGCGAGCATATTCGTCACTTGCAGAGACCGATCCAAAAGCAAGAGTCTTTCTAGTTCCTGTCCTAGTAAGACTGATCATAGCACAGCCTCAGATTGCTGGTTCAAGCACAAACAACAAACATCAATATTGAATTTTAAAAAGCAGATAATTTTCAAGTGTTATTTGGATTTGTGAGATTCATTGGATGAAAGCTCAGCTTTTTATAGCTTAAAATACACCGCCTTTGAAGAGAGGTGCATTGAATGAGAAAACTTGGTTGCATTGGCTCGATGGAGTTAAGAAGATTGTTAGTGGCAGTAAATCAATTCATCTGGTAACGGTTCCGAGGTGAAGCAACGGAGACGAAACGACACGAAGACAGATTAATCGTCGTGACGATCCTCTCAAATAACTCTCCCAAAACTCCATTGTTGGAGATTACTCAGATGTCAACGAACACGATGACTCCATTGTTGGTTTCAGAGAATGTTTAAGAACATCATCTACGTGGAGATCGAAGAGGAGTATGAACCCTAAAATTTGGTGTGCAACTGAAGGACGACAATCGTTTCTCAGTTTTAGGCTGGAATGCTTAAGTCACACAGAAAGCCCACAAAAACATAGTCCATATAATGTTAAACAATAAAACGCAGAGGTTAGAGAAGGGGACACGTGTCGCTCGTACAAACCTTGAATTTGTGAGCTGGATTCTGACGTGTCTCTCTCAGGAGAGAGAGAACCCAATTTTATATATATAGATAGATTGCTACTAAAACCATCTAACTGTTTGAGAAATTTACGTTACTTTTCTTTACAAAGAGCCATAGACTAGAAAACAACTGTATGTGAGACATGTTACATATTTCTGTATCCCAACAGTCATTTTTAATTTTTAAAAGCATATCATTAATTGTTTGATTTTTTTTTCCACTAGAAAGATGATCGTTTAAATAAAAGGGACCAAAGCCCGATAACAAATAAACAAGGCCCGAGACCCAAACCGAAACAAACTTAAAAAAAGATAAAATGGGCCGCCGGCCCAACACAAAAAAAACAGTGAAACCCTAAGACACGCGTCTCGCTCGTGAGTAATCCCTCAACCCGTCGGAATCCGAAGCTTACAGCTACAAGATCGGCTAAAAGCGCAGCTACTACCTTCAAACCTCAAACACCGGTGATCCTCCACAGATCTCATCAATCGGACTAACCGAGATCTCGTCCGGACCACCAACTCACCCCCTCGAGACTACATCCCGAGAACACCAACTCGACTTTTCCTTTTGCCGTCATCATTATACACGGAGAGCTTCATCAACTCTTGAGATCTCATCCGATCTGACCCAAACTAACCCCGAGACGACAGGAAACGACTACCACCCGAACCAACCATAGGATCCAAGATCGATCCAAAATCCCAAACATCGCAAGCCGGCAATGCAAAGTTGACAGAACCTTCGCACCCCGGAAACACAACCGACGACGGCGGAACTGACGAAGCCTCCACCCCCCGGAAACCAGAGCCGGCGGCGACGGAGCTTTAGAAGCCTCCGCCTTCCGGAAGCAAAACACCCACGATCTCGCCTATTCTCCACACGACCGCACCTTAACACCAGCGGCAGCTCCACCACGAGTGAGACTTGTGCCAGGACTCAGGCAAGGCGGTAGGTAGAGGAGACAGAGGAAAACGAAAAACAACAATTTCTATGGTGACTTGAGGGATTCCGGCGACGGCACGCACGCTCACGCGTCGGCCGTTCGCCGGATCCGATCTAGATCTACTTTCTCTCTCTACTCGCTCTCTCTCTACCGTTTAATTGTTTGATTTTTGAAAGCATTAATTTATGAAAACATATTTTCAAACTTTTGACCACAACTTTTTGTATTGAATAAATATAAGTTTGACAAAGGAAAAATTGTATTGATTATGGTCCACGGAAAATGGTCATGCCTGGATGAGCAGAACCGCGAAAAGACCTGTACAAACTAATGCTAAGTCAGCAACAAACTGTCCGATGTGGCACTCATGACCTCTTCTTAGCTTTTGACTTCCTCAAGACTGGACACATTCAAACCCCTGATTATTGTTTTTTTTTTCATTAAGTTGCAAACAAAAGAAACACACAAGTAATACTAATCCATTTTAATATGAAGTAATTTCATCTATTTACTTATTTTATATTATAAGATTATTTTTTCAAAACAAGAACGTGAACGCCACCTAACGGGTATTTATATCAATTCAATTAGTCATAAACGTGTGTTAAGAGTAACAACTAGTTCTGGAAGTCATCAAATGAAAAGTTAAGTCTTTTCTAACGACTGGAAATCAATTTAACCAAACCTCATCGTGGTAAGAAATAGACATGAACAACATTTAAAATACAATAATAATAGAAAACTTTTGCTTTCTTCATTTGACTTTTCTCTTCTGCCTTTTTATACACTAGTGATAAATCATATATATACAGGCATTCATGTACCTTCCCAGTTTCCCCCCAATCATTACGTAATCATTTTTGTTCACTAAAATATCATCTCACTCACATTTATAAACATATATCTCTCGCTCTATACACACATATTATCTTCTCAAAAGGTGGGCTTTATGGATAATAGATCACCAAAATCAAAAGAAATCTTGGGGCCGAGACCAACTCCATTGAAAATTCGTAAAGAGTCTCACAAGATCATCAAGAAACCACCATTGGTGCCACAACCACGACTACAACCACCGGAATCGGCACCACCCCAACTACGCCAGCAAGAACCGTTGCAGTCACAACCGCCACGTGGTCCGGTGATCATATACACCGTATCTCCCAAGATTATCCATACACACCCTAATAATTTCATGGCACTTGTTCAACGTCTCACAGGGAAAACCTCTACCTCTACAACCTCATCTTCGTCGTCTCAATCCATATTAGCACCAAACAACATGTCAGCAACGTTAGATACATCTTGCAGTTCGCTATCTCCGGCGGCTCCGTATGCTGTCATGGAGAAAGCTAACGTCTCGAACGAAGTAGGGTTTTTGGGTGGTGGAGAGACCACTGATCATTATTATCATCATCATCATCAAAACCGAGCTATTGAGATGCCAAATTCTTACAATGCTGGGATTCTATCACCGGACCCTACTTCTCTGCCGTTGATATCGCAGGAGTTCTTTTCTACGGTTGGACCGAGTGATCCACGAGGTTTGTCGTCGTTGTTCAACGATTTTAACTCTATCCTACAAACTAGTCCTCCAAAGATTCCATCTCCTTCCATGGACCCTTTCAACAATTTTTTTGATTCTTGACTGGTATCTTATTTCAAGTTGAACTGGTTTACAAATTACAAGTATCATAGAGGGTGACACATGATGTGTTTTAGATTTTTCATGATTTTTAAGAGACACTCTCAAACAATTAGAGGGTTTCTACTTCTGCATGTTTTGATGATGACGTCATTTGTTAGAATCATATTGGCAACTTGATGATGTGTAATTCGTGTTTGGTGGGCGTTTCATAGAAGTTAAACTCTTATCTTTGATGACTCTTGTCCATTCTTAACTACTATGTGCTCATCAACTATTATCCAAATGGAGGCATTTATTAATTTACTGTTTTTATAATAAACCTAATGTGTGTGGGTAAATTAATTGGATGTTGTTGGTTTACATAACATATGGTGGGATTTGAATACCAAATATAGATCGATTAAGACTAATAGTACTCTCACATGTGTAATTGACTTTGTAGCCAAAAGAGAAGAATAACAATATACTCCATAAAAGAAAGGGAAGCTCTTTGAGTGCAAAGTAGTGACCGGGTTTATAGCAATGGGGTAAAACATGCGGGGCAAAATCGGTAAATAAATATGTCTTAGTTGAATTATCTACCGTTAGGTCTACATTTTGTGCCGTCGAACCGGAATGATTTCTTAGACCACCTCCATCGGGAGGTTTCAATAAGAGTTCTTAGATTCAAAAATAAATGAAAAAGTAATTAAAAATAGGAGAGAGAACAAAAAAAGTTCTTAATGAAACCTTTTAAGAACCGGTTGAGGGTAAAGAATAACTCATGTCACTCCATTAACCATTAATGTTTCCAAAACCTCAACGTAATTAAAATAGTTATAATAGTAATATTTTTTTAAGAACCTTGCACGGGTTCAAACCGACAATGATGCTCTTATGACAGTCGTCACACGTTGTATTTCTCATACACCTTATTATGTTTATGTAGTGGCTGATGTGGGACGTTTTTTTTTTTTGTAACATCTGATGTGGGACGTTATAACAGAGAAGTAGAGAACCATTGATTATAATTACAAGAGAGAATCTTATCTGCTACATTGTTTATTTGTATTTAACATGAAGGGAAAGAGCAGTAATTAGTTCGATTAGATTCCACAGCTATTTTGCTTTCCCAATTTGACGTTGGGAGGTTCAGCTTATATATATAGTACATATTTTTTTGAATGAAAAGATATAGTACATTAGCTAGTGGAGAGGTTCAACTTCCTGAACTTTACTGGCTGATTTCTCGACCACTTATTCTTGGCCCTTGGGGTTTACATCGATCAGACTCAGCCTATCAATGTATTATCTTAAACATGAGTTTGTTATTCAGGGCCGTCTAATGGTCGAATAAGGTCCAAAATTAACAATTAAAAAAGAATTGAAAAATATATAAATTATGGTCTAAAATTTAAAATTCTAGATATATTACTAAATTTAGAGCTTATAATTCTGAAAGAGACGTCAAATATGTATAAATAGAATTATAAACTTTTTAAACTAATTTATTATATCGTTAAATAATTCATTAATATTTTTTAAACAAGGTACATAAATAATTTAAGATGGCACTGTTGTTATTATATCCATACAATACAAATGATACATACGCAATGCTATGAGTTATACATAGTAATGAAAAAAGTTTATCAAGAGCCATTCCAGAGTATGCGTACCTCTGCTCGCAACTTAATAATTTCTTGAGAAAGAGTGCTGTGAATCATCTTCTTTTAGATTACAAAAAAACACAAGAAAGCTGCCTCTAAATATAAAATTAGGAAACATATCTTTCTTAACTCAACAAATCCCACTAAATAAATATTCTACTAATTAATCATCTAGAAAAAAAGCCATACTAAATTCTTTAGTAAAAAACCTTTCAACTTGTCCACACGTACCATTTGACACTTCAACTAGTTATGACTATGTATAAACTACATATATTATAACAGAAAACTCTCGGGCATCTCACAAAATCATTGTTCTTGTACTTCTCCAACTACAAAGAGATTCAATGTCGTTCAAAAAAAAAGACCAATTAAAAACAAAAAAAAAAAGAGAAAACACAACATAAAGCTAGAGAAACCAAAAAGAAGTCATCTTTCATACCATAGCAGCCACTGAATTAACGTCTAATCAAACCCATAGATGGAAAAGATTACGATTTCTTAATCACTTGTGCTGCTTCGTTACATTCTAAAGACAGACCAAAGTACTTTCCAAGGGGAGCAAGAAAAAAAAAAAAAAAAAAGAAGCTTTTTGAGAATTGGGCCAACATGTGTACGAGTTTATAAGCCCGTTAAACCAGAATAGACCGGGTCAGTAAAATAACGGGTCGGATTACCATCCAGTTAAACCGAATGAACCAGAAACTCGAAACTGGAGGAGACGGAAGAAAATCGAAATCGAAATTGAGACAGAAGAAGACGAGCGAGCGAGCAAGCAGCTGGCGATCGAGTCGAAACCCTTTCCCTTTAAAAAAATTGAAATTAGGTATTGCGATTGTCTCCGTCGCCGTCCATGGCGGATGGGTACTGGAACCAGCAGAGACACCATCAGCCTCCGATGTCGTCGATCTCCCATGGTGGTCCTCTCAAACGTCCACGTTCTGACTTCGGTAAACCTCAATTTCTCCTCCTTCCTTTTTCTCCGCTCGGATTTTGAAATTTTACAATTCAGACCTCGATAAGCTTTTTCAAAATTTCATGAAGTGGGCATTGTTGAGCTGACAATTGAACAGATGTTCATCTGTTATAGGTCTTAAAGATTGCTTCTTTGCAATGAAAACAATACCTCTTCTTAGTTTTTTTTACTAATAGGCTGAGCTAGAATTGAGCTGCTCTTTGCTACTACTGTAGGAGTTTTGTCCGTTCTTTACAAAGTATGTCTGTGATTGAATGGTTCTGTGTAGATTGTGTATATATCCAGCTACAATGATTCTATGTTAAGCAGTTTCTTCATCAACGCGTGAACATACAATCACTGCTTTATAGTTGCAGGTTATGTTTTGTTTATAATACAAAGATCCATGTCCATAGGTTTATGCATTAACATACCTATCAATGTGTGAACAACGTGTGTTACGCATTCAGATTCAGAATTTTATGTAGTGGGTATTGTTGAGCTGCTTGTCGTATAGACAGTTGAACAGATTCTCACCTATTATAGGTCTTAAATATTGCTTCTTTGTGTTGAAAACAAAACCTCTGCTTAGTTTTGTCTTACAAGTATGTCTGTGATCGAATGGTTCTGTGTAGACTGTGTATATATTCGGCTGCAATGATTCTATTTGAAGCAGTTTCACCATCAAATCATCACCGCCTGAACAGATAATCATCAACGCATGAATCGACAATAACTGCTTTCTAGTTGCAGATTATGTCTTGTGTATACAAAGATTCATGTCCATAGGTTTATACATTAACATAGTTATGAATGTGTGAACAAACGTGTGTTTCGCCGCCTTGTCTTATGCACTTGTCTTATGCAGGCCATGATATGCACAGTTTCGTGTCACGGGATGAGGATCGAGGTAACCCTCATTCGGTAAAAGATACCAGAACTATTGGCTCAGCTTATGACCTCTACCTGCAGAGTGTGGTACGATCCTTTTACTCATTCATGTTTATATGTTTTGTCTCTTCTTTTCTTTGATGAACTGAGATTCTTCCATGTTTTTGTAGCAAACGTCTTCTATGCCATCTGAAGAAGCTGGTCGGTTTAATGGTGTTGGCATGGGAAGACGAGGAGGTGACAACGTGATGCCTAGTCCGTCCATGGGTGAGCTCATGGCTGGGCGTGGTGGAATGCTGCCTCCAGATTTTGGACCAAATGGTCGGGGATTGGGCTTTGATCAACAAGATTTAGTCGGTAGGCCTAGCCGGGAACTGCTTCGTCTACCTCCGGATGCATCCAACACTCTCTTTGTTGAAGGACTTCCTTCTAATTGCTCAAGGCGGGAAGTATCTCGTATCCTTTTTCTATGATTCGTTTCAAAAGTTTCTTACACTAGCATGTTTGAGCTGTTCAGAATCCTTAAGTATGTGTCTAGATATATTTAGGCCCTTTTTAGGATATAAAGAAGTGAGACTTGTAACCAAAGATTCAAAGCAAGTAAGATTCTCTGTTTCCAGCTTGAAGCATTGTTGAAACTAAATGTTCCCAAAGTAATATTAGTGTTGACTTACTAAACGGCCTTAAATGCAGAGGAATGGAGATCCTATCGTTCTATGTTTTGTTGATTTTGAAAATCCTGCATGTGCAGCAACTGCTCGTACAGCTCTGCAAGGTAACTGAGATCCTCTCTGCTCCCAAAATTAAGATTGTTTGGTCCAACACATATTGATCTCATGTTGCATTGTTTCTTTTAACTGATGTTACTATGCATTTTACAGGCTATAGAATGGATGAAAATGAACCTGATTCCAAGATTTTGCAAATCCAATTTTCAAGAAACCCAGGTCCAAGACCAGGACAACGCGGAGGAAGGAGGTGATGAGTCAGTGTCCTTAGGAATACTCTCACTCAAAGCAATAGAGATATATGGATAGACACAAGTGCCTAGGAGATGAGTTTGATTGGAATCTCAAGTCTCTCACACTCTCTTTTTTGTCTTCCACCTTGATAGATTTAGTGCATGATCTTACTACTGCTATTTATCAAGCCCGAAAAACTTTTTACAATCCTTTCCTTTGTATGTGTGGGATTGATAACGATATATGATTTTGATAGTTCCTCAGGGATTGCACTTGTTCATTACAGAATTGGGACAGAGTCCCAAACAGGGGTTCATGTTAATTACCATCTTCTTTTTAACTACCAACGGTCGAGTTTTTCATTTCCTTACATGGAACGTTGGTTAAACACTTAATTGTTGATTAAATACAATTTTTTTTTGTTTTTATTTTGACTCAGGTCGAGTGCGTTTGTAGCTTTTTCATTGTAAGACTATGGCTTTCTTTTGGATTGTTTGCTTGCTTTTATGTTTATGTTTACTGTATATTTAAAATTGAGCATTTTAGATTAAAAAATATATATATTTGTTGATTTTAACTGTAAACTGAACTAAATCATAAGTTTGGCACTTAGCTAACAGAAAATAATTTTTTTAAAACTGATGATCCCTTTTATCTTTTAGATATGTGGTGATTATTTCACTATTGCTCGCCTAACTCGGTGCATTAAACACTGTTAAAAACTAAAAAGTATAAACCAGGACTGGTTTTACTTTCGAAGAAAAAGTATTCCTCACTCCGTTTTAATATGAGTGTTATTTAGACACATTTTACGTAGATTAAAAAAGTGATAAAATATACTAATATATCCTCATTAAACGTATAGTTATTTAAATAAAAATGATTTACATAATTATCTATTGGTTAATTTAAAGGGTAGAAAAGAGATTATGTATGAAAAAATATCATTGTAAATGTAGAATGACACTTATTAAAAAAATAGAGGAACTATTATTTTGTATCCTTATGGTAAAATAAAAGTACTCCTTCCGTTTTAATATAAGTGTCACTTAGACATATTTCACGTAGATTAAGAAAATGATAAAATATACAATGTACCCTTATTAAATGTATAGTTATTTAAATAAAAATGATTTACATAATTATCTATTGGTTAATTTAAAAGGTAGGAAAGAGATTATGTATGAAAAAATATTATTGTAAATGTAGAATGACACTTATTTTAAAACAAGGAAAAAAAGTTAGAATGACATTTATTAAAAAAATAGAGAGAGTATGATCTTCTAGAGCTTTTAGTTGCTTTTGTTTCCTCGTATTAAAATCAAATTATTTAAAAGTTAAAACTTTATATCTCTGAGATTAATTAGTTCTAATAAATAGGGATATTGGGACGTATAACCATGAAAAAAACCATAATTCACGGACTAACCATTTTATCTACCAGACATATACACGATGTTATATATACATATTAATACTGTATTACCCCCTTGCATCAACCGGCGTAACCTGCTAAAGAAAAATAAAAAATTAATTATCATCCAACCAAAAGTAAATTGTGGCTTCCTTCACTTCACATCTTCTTCTTTTTACTTTGCTTGGTAAAATTTTCAAATCGAAAGATCTCTGGCACCAATTTGATCCAAACCGTCTCCTCCGTCTCATTTCGAAGCCTCTTCCATCTCTGTCGTATTCTTATTCAAGTCGTCTACTTTCCTCCGCATGTGGCATCCTCCGATATCGTACGGCGTTACAGCTGCAGCGGCGTTTAGTCACAGACCATTCTTCTCCAATTTCACCGGCTCGCTTTCCCAGATCTTTGGAATTAGAGTAAGTTTCATTCTGTACTTGTTTCATTCTGTACTCTCTTCACCGTGTCCTCGACTGTACTTGTTTCATTCTGTTTTGGGCTGTTCTTGGAATTAGGGTTCTACCGTATTAACCTCCTCGTGATCGTCTCCTTTGTATTTCAGCGTTTCCATTACTGAATTAAGGCCTTATTATTGGAATTTGCAGTTTGATTTAGGGTTGGGGTTTCCCTGGCTGTTCAGAGCTTTCTTAAAATTGAATTCTGTTTGTAGCAGAGCTACGAAAGACGTAGTGTAGTAATTAGGATTTATTTGTGGAATATCATTGCTTGCAATAGCTTTGCGAGTTGACATAGTACAATATCGTAAATCTGTATTCTATTTATCATAGAATAGTATAAGTGTCTGCTACACTTGAATGCGCATTGCATTTTTGTCACCGTATTTCTTGAGTTGTTTATTTCATTTATGGTTTATGGTTTGCCCGTCGTGTTTAGGCTGACATACATGTGAATTGTGCCATCTTTTATATATGTTGTCCACAAAAGAAGAATTTAGTTTCCCGTGTGAACAAGCCGTCCACTAAAATTTGCTTGCGTTCGTACATAGCACGAATCTGCCTGATCTATTCTACTCGAAATGGAATGCCCGATTTTGTTTATTTATACCATTCCATCTGAGATCCATTCTGCTGATTTGCTCTTCATCTTATGTGTGCAGGTTTGGCATGAACGACTTAGGTCTTCTATATAGATTGTCCGAGACAGGATATAAGCCCACTAGAAAGAAATGGGTTAACAACTACTTCAACCTCCGTTGGATCAAGGTGCTCAATAGTGCATTAGAGGATGAGGACTTGGCGATGTTGGATGCATCACAGTTTGATGAAGTATTGCAGATGGGGAACCATACCTTCTCCACTACCCGTATTTCTATTATATTGTCTACATTTCTCAATGTCTATTCCATATGTCTGAGGACGAATGTAATTACATGACTCTGTAATTCAAGAAGGGGGATTTAATTTATGAAATATTTGGATTGCAATCGATGAGGGTTTATATTTTCCTACCTTGGGTTTAGTGTTTATTGTCAGGTGTTCTATTACCAATCCCCCATTAGCTATCTATTTTTATGTAAATTAATGCTGGTTGTACTATGCAAATAGATGAGGGTTTAATTACAACTGACAAGGGTTTAGTTTCTGAAAGATTTGGGTTGCAGTGGATGAGGGTTTATATTCTCCCAACTTAGGTTTAGTGTTCACTGTCATGTCTTCACTTACCAATCCCCCCCCATTAGTTTTCTATTCTATGTACGTCAATGATTGATGTACTATGCAAATAATAGCAAATAACATAGTAGAAAATATGTAATAGACCCCTCACATAGTAGCCATTGTAAATGTTTACTATTATATAACGGCCATATATTATAATTAAGTTAATATTTGCATCATTTCATTTATTCAAAATAGAAAGACTGCGGGTGTTCCGTACAACCAACACATAGTTTATGATTACAATGGTCATATATGGCTTACTATCTACATTAGATCCTATCTCGATTGGAACTACATTTACTTCGATACTATTCTATGTTAAACGTGGAATAGAACATAATCTTTTTCATTCTTCGTCACCGTAAGACGGTATACTATCACCTTCTTTACCTTCTCAATTCATGATTGTAGCTATGGTTTCTATTTCCAACTAGGATTTGGGTTTGCATGAGTTAACGATAACGTACTTTCCTTGCATCATTGACATTTCAGCTTTATCGTAATAATGATGATGCTCTTCCACTTGGAGCGACATTTGTAATGATACTATTTTATCTAGTATACTTTTTATGGAAACTCATATAGTCAGTATAGAATATACATGTCGTTATGTTCAACTCGTCGTTAGGTTAACATAATTTCTCGTACACTTACAGCTGTTATCCACTCCTGTCGATGCATACCCTTTCCCTCATGTATTGAAATAGTTGTGTCACGCGCTTTCTAAGTTACGTGATTGTTATCATGCGACACAACGCCACGTTGTTTGCTTTATAATATGAAACCGGCAATCGCTTGCGTTAAGGGACATAACCGGGTGAAATGAAGCTAAAATACGTGATAGTGAATTATGTCAAAATCATTGCTAGTTTCTTAATTTGACATTGAAAAATGGCTATTTCACCAATAAACCCTAATAAATAAACAACTTACAAATGAATTAAGAGACCGCATAACCATTAAAAAAAAGTAAAACCAGTGACATTTCCATATTATTTGGTTGACCAAAACAGTCAATACCGATGGCATCGGTGATGGACTATGAATGGAGACAGAGAGGTGATAGTAAGAGTATATTCGATTTCCAAAGAGCAGATGCTTTTTTCGCGTCCAACTTACTTTTAACTTATTTTGTCTTTTTTTTCTGGTGTTCATGATTTAATCATCGAGAAGCCTCATGCGCCTGTCCACGTTAAAATCGAATTTGATTTTGTTTCTTTTTCTCTTTTGTTTCTTTTTCATCCTTTACAAGCAGTAGATTGCGACTTTTGCAACAAAATTTGATTTTTCAATAAAGCTGATCTTATATGTATTGCACATCTCCTAACTCCTTTCGATATGATTGGTATATTGGATCAACTAAGATGAGCTGGTAAAGCCTTAAAAATAAAATACTACGTACATATAAAAGGGTAAAAAAGCTTTAGTTTGCGGTCTAAAAAATACGTCATATGTGTAAAATATTTATAAAGTTAAGATACTTAAAATTTTTGAGTTAAAAATCCAAGGAGTTAAGAGGATAGGACGATAAGAGCACCCCAAACGATAGGTTTCTATAGAAGTTCGTATAATTAAAATAAAAAAATAAAATCACAATTACATGAAAGAGAAAGAGTAAAAGTTCTAAAAACTCAACTTGTAAGAACCTGTGGTATACTAAAACACACAGGTGTCAATCTCTTCATTTTTAACATATCCTAAAAAATAAACATATAATCATGTGATTACAATAATGATATATTTTTTTCTTTTAGAACTTCTTACAGTTTTTACTGATAATGGTGCTCTGACAATAATGCGTGGCCACCAATATAAGTAAATTGTCTATCAGTTGAATCTTTCTCATGACTTGCTGAACGTTCTCGATAAGGATTGTATTCACATCATGTACTGCAAAAGTTGAAATAAATGGTTTTCTTCTCCCAACAATGTATTGCTTTATTTTTCAGAAAACAAAACAGTGTATTGCTTTTAGCCACTGGTTTGGAAGAATATGTTAATTAATAGACGTCACTTTAAATAATTGATTCACTATGATAATAATAATTTAATGATGTTTGAATATAGCATTATGTAGAAAGATATTCTTGGCTCGAACAAAGACTATTGTTAGGAGACCTAAGGGATTATGCATTCATTCGTGATTGAGGGAAAAGAGACAAGATGTTAAACAAAAATTATATTAGTACATACTAGTATTATAGAAAATTCATTCAAGTGGATTGAAAAGTCTATGTTCTTCATCACCTAATCGACATTATTATATCGTTCAGTTATGATAGTAGATATAAATTAATTACCGATTAGAGTGGTTCCAAAAGGTCTTACACTGGAAAAGACAGTCCTAACTACTTTCTTCAATATTTTGTCTGGGCACTCTTGTATCTTTAGAAGTCGCCTGGAAACAAAGACATCTACAATTTGTCATAATGTGACCTTTTTATTTGATGAATGCTAGCTAGTGTATCAATTACCATTACATATTTGATATAACACTATATGGACATTTTACACAAAACAAAATGTTATATAATTTAAATACTTAACAAAGAAAATGGGATTAGAGAGAAGCAAATCATGACGTTTAGGGACCAGATATTGTGTATAAACAACTACTTGAGTTTTCAAATTACATTTATTTGCTTCATTCAATTCCAACTATTAATTTGTTTCAAATTAAACAATAGAAAAACATCGGATGTAGTATGTTATACAGATATTTATTTGTACGAGATTTATTGTAATTATGTCGGAAGGAGTTCCTGTTCTTCTCTGACGATCGACGTAATAATAAATTTGTCCCACAGCATTCTTCTGATACCCCACAGGCTACAGTACTTACCGACCTGACTACGTTACTGACTTTAGTTACTAGCAAAAGACAAATCTAGCTGAGATTAAAAAAAAAAAGTAAATGTTTCTTATATATCTTTTGTCCAGATCTTCAGCCCTCACTTTAGTAATTAGTGATATTTTTATTTATTAAAATATGAATATGTGTGACACTGTTTGCGGTCAAATGGGGGTGATCGTGGAAGAAATTACATTCTTGAAAAGTAGACGATGGTGCTACGTGGTTTTTGGAGTTGGCAGAGTATGTATCTGGATATGAAAGATGTCTAAAGCCTAAAGGGAGTACTCTAGTGCAAGTCCGGTTACGTGATATTTGCTAAATTTGATGAACTGAAGTACTTTTATTGGACTTGTTTTATAAGTAACTCAAATCGGTGAGCATATTTGTTAGTATGTTGAGTCTCGGTTTTCTTCATGAAGATCCAAATTAAATTTACCACTTCGTGATATAAATAGATATTGTCATAAAACAATTTCTTTTTTTTTTTCTAAATAAATTCCCTTTGTTTAGTTTTAATTTTGTAGGAAATATGAACAATGTAAAATAGAACACAATTCCAACCTTTTGTACTCGTGCACTTGACATAAGAGATATTCGAACATATACATGCTTGTTCATAATACTAGAAGTTGTTGAAATATATCTAAGGTGTCGGCAGAATATGGAGGAGATATTTTCTACTCTTTCAATTTTAAAATTTAGTGACTATTTTACCAGGCCACTTTCACATACTGATCAGTGCACAGAGGAACATAGAATAGACCCAAAATTCTCAAAACATTCGGTTTAAGTACTAGTGTGAAACTGTTGTATTATACATGTGGCTTTTAAGTAACTAACCAATGATTTTTCAAAGTGGACATATATGGTGGTAATTAAGTATTCCATGATACAGAAAAGGAAGGTAATATCCATTATGATAAAACAATAAAACACACATATATATATTTATGTATTTATTTATATAAATAAAAAATAAAACACATATATATATATATATATATTAAGTAAAATATTGTAAATATTATTTTAGCAGATACATCTTTTACGATGGAAAAGCAAATCCCAAACATACGTAAATCAGCCAAGCCGCCTGGTCCCATAAAAACAATTAACGATGTCTTAGCGCTTTTCATAAAGAATGACAAAATCATAATAAAATTCTAAGAAAAGCTTTAGTTATAATAAACACATGTTAAATAGGATTAATACTAATGAAAACTAGATATGAATCTATTAATTAAATTGATAGGATTCTCAGGGAGATATTTTGTGGATATAATGAACTTCATCAATATTATCAAAGTAGATATCTATTATAGTATTTGATCAAAAACAAAATATCTATTATAGTAATGGAACATATTGATTTTTATTAGTTTTAGCAGAATTGTTTATTTTTCCTTTTCTGAATAAATTTTTTCAGTGACATTAGGAGGAATTTGGGCTATTTTTTGCATTGGATTTTTCCTTATAAGGCAAGAAGATTACTATTCATATAATAACAAAGTACATCTATTTCCGAAAACAATAAAAAGAGTTGTGAACTACTAGTTCATTCAGTTGTTGTGCATTTAGGTTCCATTAGTTTCATCATATTAGTCAAAAGATAAATTACAACATAGTTTGATAATTATCTCATGAGTTCATACTATCTTCGATAACTAATACCATCAACCGCGGTTTTTGTTTGTTTATCTTAGTATAATGGTGATTTCAATTTAACAAAATAATCACAAAGACATTTGGTAGTCTCAACTAATGTATAGCATATTTAGTTATCAAATCTAAAAAGTATGATAAATAAAACGGCGGTAATTTCAGCCAATGCAGTTTACATCGTTAAACTTCCAAAAATATGAATTATACTCTATTTATCTCTTTTAGGAATGTTTGAAAGATATATATAGAAATTTTATACAAAATAACTCTTTTATTAAAAATGTTATATTCGAACTCACATGGAAAATATGATAATTCTGTTTTGAGAAAAGGTCATATTGACTACAAATTTAAACAAACCACAAATGTCCTTTTTAGTTCTTAATTGTTATAAATATATAACCGATATGGTACAACAAATAAGTCAATTTTTCTTCTTTTTTTTAAAGGGCATAAATAAGTCGATATTCCTAAAATATTTTCTCTCTAGCAATAATTCTAACAATTTTGGTTTTTCTTAGAAGCTCTTTTTTCAACTTAAATTTATAAGTTATTTACCAATCTGATTTAAAGAATTTGAAATCTTACAAAACTTACAGTCGAACTCATCGATGAATAACAACAGTACTTATTTGAAAAGACACACATTGATTATAGACTGCATATGGAGACACATTCGGCAACCCCACAAAATTATCTTACGAAAATGGCGATTATGTACGTGTTTCCACAAAATAGTTACATATTCCATATGTTATTATTGATATTGGTTGATTTGATATATCGACGTGTAGTCTTTCTTTTTCATATCTTCTGAAAATTGAGTCTATCTATTATATTATTTTCAAAGTATATTAACAAAAGCACACGTAGCTAGCTACGGGGTCCAATATGTTTTATAAATCATATCGAACAAGGAGGCCATGTTGCTTATGACTTATGCATGAATCTATCATGATAATCAAGTCAGTAACTAGATTGAATATATATCGAAGATAAATGAGTATATATATATATCGGAAAAAAAACAAAAAAGAAAAACAATGTTATTTTCTTTTGCAGCACAGTTATGTTAAGCCAGGAATGATCATACCACCTATTTCAATGTCAAAATCATTAACCCCAATAAAATTATATATGGAAGTTGTAGATCTCTGAAATTAGTTTAGAGTTCGGACAACGTTATTTTGGAACTCAGTTAAGAATAATTGTTTTTTTTTGTTTAAGAACATATATAACATTCAAGCTTTGGAGGTAACGTTACCTAATTAAATGATTTCTTAAAATAATTATATGGCAGAAGATTGATATAAGACATATAAATAAGTGAAGAAAAGAAATTCGAATTTACCCTAGGAAGTAAAGTACCTAGCACGTTATAAGTTATACTTCTTCGTTTCTAAATAATTATCATCCTAATTTTTTTCTTGTTACACAAAAAATATCATTTTACAATTCCAATACAAATTATACTTCATTTCAGCTGAAAATTAATTGCAAACTGCATTAATTTTATAAATAATTTTATTTATCTGAAATACTATTTTTTAATCTGTATAAAAAATATCAGAGTGACACTTATTTAAAAACGGAGGGAGTAACATATAAGAATGGTCCACATAGTATCTAAATTAATTAAGTACAATTTTCAATATTAATATTAATAAGTGCATTAAAAGTGATATTGTTACCTAGTCAATACGTAATTAACTATTATTACTTCAAAGCTATATTATTTCGAAGAGGATAAAAATGAGCTATATTTCAACAAAGAAATCTAAATACATAAACCAATAAACCATATGTAAAATATCATCATTGAAGGTAAATATTGTCGTGTTACTTGTACAAATGACTCAACCAGTGTGACGGTGATTATTCTTGCAGTTCGTTGAAAGTAAGCTTTCAAAGATATGTTTAAGAAATGTGAAGAAGTTGTTAATTTGTCTAAGTCCTAAACCAGCTGGTTAATATCCAATTTGATCAAAATAATTTAAATTTTGTCATCTAGATTTTGTTTTTGTCATCTTTTTTTTTTGAAACTGAATAGAACTTATATATTATCTTGTTTCTTGACCAAGTTTCGTTTATTAATCTATTTGTATAGTTTGACAGAATATGAACATTGGCGTTTGATTCCATTGTCATCCTCACTCAGCTTCAGAAAGGATCGGTCATAATAACTCTTTTTTTACGTCCTATGTTAGTTAAAACTTATATATCAACGTTTTCTTGCATATTTCACGGTATATAATTAAAAAATAGTTGAGAGGGCAAGAAACGTGTTCTAAAGTTAAACAAATAAAATGGGAGACAAAATTCCAAATCAAAATTGGAGAATCCCTGTCACCTGCGGGAACTATATTCGTGTGTATGACAGACCACCTTCGTCTCTTATGTTCCTTCCACATTTCAAACTGGCCGCCTTGAGTCAACGCGTTATTTTTTTTTTGCTAAATGGTAAATATCATTCAAGAATGAAGGTTTGGTTACAATATAATTGAACCCGAATCTGCTTGACAGCAATTCCGTTTCAAAGAGGCCGCAAAAAGGATTAAAAAAACCTCTAAGAAACACATAAAATTAGAACCAGAAACAACCAAAATTGGTGTTCATGGAGCTAATAGAGATCAGAGCAAACTGACAACAAAAAGACTCTCAACTCAATAAGCTACTAGTATCATGGCAGAACCATGAAGAACAAGAGCAAAACTAAGGGAGGGACACCCGAACACTCACCGAGGGTGGCTCTAACGGCTTCAACGGAGGCGGCTGGCAACGGCTCGGGACACCGAGGAGGAGGACGCCGAGCGAACCAGACCAAGCTTTCGACAACAAAACCCCAAACGGACTCGCCAATACTCCGCCTGACATGAAGAACAGACCTGTCAAGCGCAGGCGGTAACTTTGGCTCTTCAACCGGCCACGCGACGTTTAAGAGCGGCTGAGACAATGGAGAGGCACACTGAGGTTGCGTCGGTGAAGAGTAGAGAAGTGAAGCACTGGAGGAGAAACAGGACTCTCCTCAAAACATGAGCTGCAACAGGAAGGGAGGCTCGCCTTGAAGCCGGTAGCACCGTCGTAGGGGTAGTCCTCAAAACCCGTGGAGCGGTCACAAATAGCAAGAAGGGGAGGCTCCAAGCTAACTCCTTTGCAGACATGGAAGTCGTCGATTTGGTCTAGGAACAGAGATCCTCAACGATGGTGAGCCTTAGCACCGTCGATTCTCCGAACGGAGAGGAGAAGCTCTAACGAGACCTTCAAACGCAGAACCAGCCAATCATTCAGGTACAAGCCGGCGCCGATGAGGGAAGGAGGAGGCAGCGACGCTTCACCATCCTTTCCGGCTGTGGCGAGATCAGATCTGACCCAGATCTGCTCTGTTTGACAAGCTGAGACTGAAATCGGAGGCACCTTAAGCTCCCCGACAAAACCTGCTCCTCGTCAATGCTCCAGAAGAGCTGCAAACGCAAGCAGCTATCTTTTAGGTTCACCGAAGATTCGGAGAAGATCCAGAAACACGTACAAGGAGGAGAAGGGTAAGAAGAGGAGGTTAAGGGAAAGGCTGAAAGAACAGAGCACAGGTGGTGGCGACCGAAACCAAGGAGGAACCAGTCACCTGAATCGAAATTTGGAGGCGGCTGTGAACTAGGTTAAAAGAGTTGTGGGGAGAGACTCTAGAGAGAAAACGCTTTCTCTCGTCAACGCGTTATTTATTTGTATTCATATTTACTTTCTTAATACACTATCTTTTTAAAAACTTGCATATATAAACTATAAACGACTGTTGAAAATGATGTAAGGTCAAGGTTTCGATGAACATGTTATGTCATTTAATGTTGGTTTATAGGTTCATTATTAGTATGTGTTCAAAAAAAAAGGTTCATTATTAGTCTATATGCGTCCACTAGAAGGAAAACAATATTATCCGTAGTAGTATCTTCTAGGTAAAAACTCAAAACGAAATCAAAATACCTAAGGATACATCCAAATGAATCTGGCTTCTAGGCTTGACCAATATGCATTAAGTGCAACAGTATCTAGTGCATTTTGGTTAAAGATGAATAATTTTTACATTGAGTTGATATTATCTATACTGATTATGGATTGATCACATATTGTAATCAAAGTGAAATTTATAGATGTGGTAACCATCTTTGACCAGTAGCAAGTAGGTGAATTCGATAACAACCTCTTTAGCTAAATCAAGCTGTATGTGTGATTATTGGCCTATTTTTCATCTCCATCTAAGAAAAACGACGTGGCTGGTTTATTGCCGAAAACCATTTATGCATTAGAAAGATCATACTCGAACTTCAACATGTACAAATGAAAAAAGAATTTAACAGATTAAATAATTAACCTAGAGTACTCAAAATGAATCTTGCAAAGGCTTTATCTAAAGCATTAATTCGTTTCCCATCATTCATAAAGACTTGTAGTCTGAAATTAACAAGAAAAGATGCATGCATGTAACCAAAAAATAAAGTAGAAAGGAGGCGACAATTAATAACTTTGTTAAGTAAAATACATGATCGATAGATTCGAAATAGGTGGTCTCGATCATATTTTGTTTTTCATAAAAGTCTGAAATGATATTCGCTGGTTTTGGCTACAAATATTGGATCAAAGATCTACAGACGTGAGACATATTGTATAGGAAGTAGGAACAAATCTACACCCGGTTATCTATTCTTTTGTCAGAATGTTCTACCATATCATTATTTACATGCTTTTGTGATATTGTATAATAGTTCTCAAGTAAAATTTTCACAAAAATATGATCAAAAAGACCATAATAAAAGTCTCGAGATTTCGAAAAAGACTATACCTAACGATATATTAAGAAAATCATGAGATTCGATACATTGTTCTAGCTAACATTGAGAACATGTCAATCATCAACGGCTAAATAAATAATAATGCGTCGGAGAGACCAATATCACTTATTTCTCCATAATATTATATTTGTTTGGTGTACATAACTGCTTGTACTTTTTTACATTACTTAATTTACAATTTTACAATGAGGTACCAAGGTGAAAACAGAAACAGCTATATAAAGGGTGTGAAGGGGAGACTCTTAAGAGCACAAACCAAAGCAACAAAACAATCAATGGGGTCTCCAATGGCTTCCTTAGCAGCAACTTTGCTTGTTTTAACAATCTCTCTCACATTTGCATCTCAATCAACCGCTAACTACTTCTATTCTTCTCCTCCACCACCAGTTAAGCACTACGAATACAAATCACCCCCTCCTCCGGTTAAGCACTACTCTCCCCCTCCGGTTTATCATTCTCCACCACCACCAAAGAAACACTACGAATACAAATCTCCACCTCCCCCGGTTAAACACTACTCTCCTCCTCCGGTTTACCATTCCCCACCACCACCAAAGAAGCACTACGTGTACAAATCTCCTCCTCCCCCGGTTAAACACTACTCTCCTCCTCCGGTTTACCATTCCCCACCACCACCAAAGAAACACTACGTGTACAAGTCCCCTCCTCCTCCGGTTGAACACTATTCTCCTCCTCCGGTTTACCACTCTCCACCACCTCCCAAGAAGGACTACGTGTACAAATCTCCACCTCCTCCGGTTAAGCACTACTCTCCCCCTCCGGTTTATCATTCTCCACCACCACCAAAGAAACACTACGAATACAAATCTCCTCCTCCTCCTGTTAAACACTACTCACCCCCTCCAGTTTACCATTCTCCACCCCCACCTAAAAAGCATTATGTATACAAATCTCCACCACCACCGGTTAAACACTACTCTCCTCCCCCGGTTTACCATTCTCCACCACCACCAAAGAAACATTATGAGTACAAATCTCCTCCTCCTCCGGTTATGCACTACTCTCCTCCTCCAGTTTACCACTCTCCACCACCACCAAAGAAACATTACGTCTACAAATCCCCTCCTCCTCCGGTGAAGCACTACTCTCCCCCTCCGGTTTACCATTCCCCACCACCACCAAAGAAACATTATGTCTACAAATCCCCTCCTCCTCCAGTTAAGCACTACTCTCCTCCTCCGGTTTACCATTCCCCACCCCCACCAAAGAAACATTACGTGTACAAATCCCCTCCTCCTCCGGTTAAGCACTATTCTCCTCCTCCGGTTTACCATTCCCCACCACCACCAAAGGAAAAGTACGTATATAAATCACCTCCTCCTCCTCCAGTCCACCACTACTCTCCACCACACCACCCTTACCTCTACAAATCTCCTCCTCCTCCATACCACTATTAGAATTCTCTGTCACGGTAATAACTCTCCCAATACGTACATCAACACACCTCATTAAGTTAACAAGTAAAAAGCCTACATGGATGCATGCATGAGAATATTTATACCGATATTGTATATATTTTGCAGGAGAACACGATGTGCACAAGAAAAGACAAAGCCAACGCGGAAACCATATATAATAAGAGAAACATTTGAAAGAAGGAATCCAAACATAAAGCTTTCTCAGCATCTTCAACGTATCTTTACTTTTTGTTTGCAATAAATTTGAAACATGTGTGTGTTGATCAACTAATGGTCCTTCATGCACGCGGTCTGTAGTCATATAAATGTGTGTAAGTTTTACGTCTTGTTTCTTTCTGATTTCTTTCATGTGCAAGTTTGTATTACTGAAAAGACCATAAATAATAAGTTTGTATTTCTTCAATTTCTCATGCATGCAGCCATATATTAGTACAATTTCTACGTTACTTTTATTACTTTTATGAAACAAACACTGTTTCTCGTAAATAATTATAAATGGGGAAGAAAGGCGTATAGTTAGAGTTCTCAGACGATAAAGAAGAATGGGCCAAATAAATCTTTTAAGTTATTTTGAATGTTTGATTGTTCAACCCTTTGGTACAGTTAGAATATTTGACATTAAAATTAAAATATAGTTTCACAGTTATTTTAGATATTTTCAGAACTTTTAAAGTATTTGTTTCTCAAACTGCTCAACTGTCTCCTCTAATACACCAAACGAATTCGTCTCTTCTGACCTTTGTATATTATTTTTAAAGTTTGGCCTTGTTTTCGCAATTTGTGGACATGGTTTTATTGTAATGCATATCCTTAAAAGTTCTTGTACTATATATCTCGGATCACTTATTTGGTTAAACCTAATTTACGTATTAGATTTATAATTATGCATTATTGTTAGTAAATTCTGGTTGATGTACCTCATATCATTGTATAAAATGATCTGTATGTTCTTGTCTCTTAGACACATCACACCAAGCAACAAAGAAGAATCAGGTTTGTACTTAGAGTGAAAGTTAACGGGATGATTTAACAATGATTCCTGAAAATTTGGGTTCAAGAGGGGATACTGAAAGCCCGTTTAAGCATACTGAAAGGGCCTTTAAGCATACAAGAGCATGTTTATTGGTAAAAGAGTTCTTAGGGTTTTTTTTTTTTAACTTTTTTTTGTCTGATTTAAAAAAAAAAAACGAACCAATCGCGGGTCGCCACGTGTCAGTGGAAACCGCGAACAGTTTAAGAGCCGACCAAAAATGCCTCTTACAGAAGAGGTGAAATGAGTGGATTTTTAAAAAATAGTGGAACCCACGAATATTTTATAATTTTTTTTTAAAAAAACCTAGTTCGAACTACCAATAAACATGCTCTAAGGATACCGGTTAGCATCCAATTTAGGGAGTTTGTTACATGTTTTCCGTGATAAAAATCAACTACTTTTAAGTCGGAAAAATGTTCGACTATAAATGTTTTTGAATGTTGTATTTGATACTCTAGTTTTTAAAATGTTTACGAGTATAGAAAGAGGAGAGAAGCAATAAAGAAATGATTTTTTTTTTATTGGCAAACAAAAGATATACATGTGATTATGTGAGAGCTAGACTAACAAATATCAGCGGCCAGCTTCAATATGTAATCTTGTTACATTCATGATGCTGTCATAGCCAATGGTGTTAGTATCCCCTTGTGCTGATAAGATTCCAACACCAAGCAAGTGCTCAGCCTCTTGTGGCTCAGGATACTGATCCGACCACTTATGTTTGGTTTTAGTGCCTCTCAATCCCTCAAGCTCTGCAGCTACTTCTTTCATCCTTGGTCTTTCCTCTCCCATCAGTCTTGTACACTCAACAGCAATTCTTGCAACTTCTTGTATCTCCTTTTGATTATCCTCATTCATTACTTGGCCGTCAATAATCTCATGCAACCTTTTATCTTTCATGGCAGAAGCAAAGTAACTCACAAGATGTTTTGAGGTCTGTGGCCTATCAAAGCACAATGCCTTTTGGCCTGAGAGAAGTTCCATGAGCACTACCCCAAAGCTATAAACATCACTCTTTTCATTCAGCAACCCTGTGTTATAGTACTCAGGGTCTAAGTAGCCTAGAGTTCCTTGCACCATAGTTGTAAGCTGCTCTTTATCCATGGGTATGAGTCTTGAAGCACCAAAGTCAGCTACCTTTGCTGTTAAGTTCTCATCCAGGAGAATGTTAGCAGTCTTGACATCACGGTGGATGATTGGAATGGAAGCAGAGGAGTGAAGATAAGCAAGAGTTCCAGCAATTTCCACCGCTATCCTCAACCGGTGTTCCCATGTAAGAGAAGAATCAGACATGGAACCGTGCAAGTGGTCAAAAAGTGTACCACTGTTAATGAACTCATAGACCAGCAAGGGAACTTCAGTCTCTAGACAACAGCCCAAGAGCTTGACCACGTTCCTATGGTTGATCTGTGAGAGCACAAGTACTTCGTTGATGAACTGCTCTACTTGGCTGTTGTCTCCAAGCCGAGCTTTCTTTATAGCAACTACCGAGTTGTCCGGTAACATACCTTTGTAGACTGTTCCTTGACCTCCCTGACCAAGGATTCTGCTTTCATCATAACCATTAGTTGCTTCCTTCATGCCTTCCTCAGTAAAGATCTTGACCTCAACATTTGACGGCCCTGCTCCTGAGAGTCTCTGTCTCAACATGCCGCCACCATTCTGCTCAAAGAAGTGTTGTCGGAGCTCGGTGTTTTTCCCGTGCTTCATTTTCTTTTGCACACAGCTAACCACAAGTAGGATGACTAAGAAGCCAATTGTTGTTCCTGATAACATAAACCATAAAAATGATTAGTTAAATTTTCTTTTGTGACAAAAAAAAAAAAGAAAATAAAGACTCCAATACAAGTGAGGGCACTGGGGAGCTTACCAAGAAAAATTTGAGTCCATCCATAATATTCAGGCCTGCCTTTACGCATGCAGCTATTGGCAGTAGCATTTAAGTTGAAACCAGATGGGCAAGTACAAAGGAAGTGTCCCATAGTGTTTTCACATGTGCTTGAATCTGAACAGTTATGTCTGTGGATAGTACTATTAGTAGTACACTCATCGATGTCTGGGAACAAGAAATGTATCAGGAAAAACAAAAATCAACTCACAAAAGCATAAATAAAGAAAAAGATTAAACAGTCTGAAGTACCTTGGCAACCGCTCTCATTTGAAAGGTATGGATTCCCATCAAACCCTTCCTTACATTTGCAGATGTAACCGGTTCCACGGACAGAGTTGGAACACACACTGTTCCAACCGCATATGTTTGCGCTTCCAACTTGCTGACATGAATGTTTACCAATAGACCAATCCAGTACCACAGGAAACCTCGTGATATTCCTCAGATTCATAAGATCTTCTGAGGATCTGAAGTTAAATAAACCATCTTCTACTAGAAAGGCGTAGCTGCAAGGGTTGAAGCTATGAACAGAAGTATGGTTGGAAAAGCTGTATGGCCTTACTCTGAAGTAGTTGATCCTTCTAGGAAGAGAAGTCTGGCAGCAACCTCCGCCAGAACATGATCCGTTTGTCTCCCTAGGAGAGGTACATGTCGACATGCATCCCACTGAGTAATTTCCAACTTCGTTAGTGTTGAGAAACGCGTAAGTGTTACATCCCACTGCAGTGAATCTGTTCTTGTCGGAGAATGTTAAGTTACCAAGCCTAGTCCACCGGTTACTACGGCCAGTCTGGTTCCCTTGGCTGTTGTAACAGACATAGGATCTAGTAACCAGGACGCGTAGCTCGCCGTTGTGAGTGATGTTGATCACTTCATTGCCTCCAAAGATTAGCTTATTTGTTTCGTTACATGTGAGTTTGAAACTATTATCGCCGGCGTAGTAACAGCCTTGAGAAGTGCCAAAAGGGTAATCGATTGAGACGTTGCCACATCTAGTTTGGCAGCCTGACAATGATTGGCCCTTAACCAGATGTGTATAAGCAAGAGAGAAAATGGCCAGCAAGAACAGATCATGAACCCTCATCTTCCACCTCTCTTTGATCTTCTCTCTATAAGTTTGAACCTCTTTGAAGGTTTTCTTGAAGTCTATTTCTTATAGGAAATAAACCTCAAGTCTTGAGATGTTCTGTTGACTCATTTTGGCAGACATTATTCCACAAAGCTACACAAATAAGACCATGTCAATGTAATGTAAGGAGGACCTCAAACTAACCCATATATTTATATCCAAGTGTCAACATCTACTACAGTTTAACAATGTGATTTTTGTAGTTTCAAAGATTTACAACGGTTGGTAGTTGCAAGGAATCTTCTAATGAGAAGAAATGGTAAAGATTCAGACAATATAATGCTTTTATTATATTAATAATAATTGAATAGAAAAAGAATTTGGCAATTTAAGAAGACAAATTAGTGGACACTTGGTCAACCATTAGAACTCCCTCTTCGTCAACTTTCAAAATGTGCTGTCCTTTCTTCTTCCTCAGAATAATATATTCAAGTATAAAATTTTTCTTATAGTGAAGAATGAAGATGTGTAGGAATAAGGCTCATGAGCACAACATGTAGGAGTACACACAAAAAGAGAAACCAAGTGGAACATTACTGCTTATATTATTATGATAGTGAAGCGCACAATACCAATCAAGGAGAGTTATAAACATAATGATTGATGATCTGAAGATCAAAAATCTATCAAGCACAAAAGTTTAAATGTTTAGTATGAAAGGGAAGATAGAAGAAACTTGATCAGTTCCAAGGGAGTGTGGCCTAATCAGCGGCCAGCTTCAATGTCCAATATTGCTACATTCTTGATGCTGTCATAGCCAGTGCTACTGGTTTCACCTGACACCTTGTGCTGATAAGATCCCTAAACCGAGCAAGTGCTCAGTCTCCTCTGGCCCAGGATAATTATCTGACCACTGGTGTTTGGTTTTAGTGGCTCTTAATCCCTCAAGCTCTGCAGCTACTTCTTTCATCTTTGGCCTTTCCTCTCCCGTCAGCCTTGTACACTCAACAGCAATTCTTGCAGCTTCCTGGATCTCCCTCTGGTTATTCTCATTCATCACTTGCCCATCAATAACCTCGTGCAACCTTTTCTCTTTTGTGGCAGAAGCAAAGTAACTCACCAGATGTTTTGAGTACTGTGGCCTATCAAAGCACAATGCCTTTTGACCTGTGAGCAGTTCCATGAGGACTACCCCAAAGCTATAAACATCGCTCTTTTCATTTAGCAACCCTGTGTTGTAGTATTCAGGGTCTAAGTAGCCTAGAGTCCCTTGCACCATAGTTGTGAGCTGCTCTTTATCCATCGGTATGAGTCTTGAAGCACCAAAGTCAGCTACTTTTGCTGTTAAGTTTTCATCCAGGAGGATATTAGCAGTCTTGACATCTCGGTGGATGATTGGAATAGAAGCAGAGGAGTGAAGATAGGCAAGAGTTCCAGCAATCTCCACTGCTATCCTCAGACGGTGTTCCCATGTAAGAGAAGAATCAAACAAGGAACCGTGCAAGTGATCGAAAAGGGTGCCACTGTTGATAAACTCATAGACCAGCAGAGGAACTTCAGTCTCTAGACAGCAGCCCAAGAGCTTGACGACGTTCCTATGGTTGATTTGTGAAAGCACAAGCACTTCGTTGATGAACTGCTCTACTTGGCTGCTGTCTCCAAGCCTAGCTTTCTTTATAGCAACTATGGAATTGTCTGGCAATATTCCTTTGTAGACTGTTCCTTGGCCTCCCTGGCCCAAGATTCTGCTATCGTCATAATCACTAGTTGCTTCCTTCATGCCTTCCTCAGTAAAGATCTTGACATCAACATTTGATGGCCCTGCTCCTGAGAGTCGCTGTATCAACATACCGCCACCGTTTTGCTCAAAGAAGTGTTGACGGAGCTCGGCGTTTTTCCTGTGCTTCATCCTCTGTTGTATACAAGTAACCAGAAGCAGAATGCACAAGAATCCGATGGTTGTTCCTGATCACATCACACATATATGATTAGAGCGAGTTGTTGTAGAGAATAAAGAATCCCAAGGGAAGCTTACCAAGAAAAATCTGAGCCCATTCATAGTCTGTTGAACCTAAGTCAGGCTTCTCGTTAATCTCGGTAGGAAGGCAGGTCCTAGTAGTAGAGTTATCTAAGTGGTAACCATTTTTGCAAGGACACTGGAACGTTCCGTTCGTGTTCATACAGAAGCTGTTATCTGGACAGTTATGTTTGTGGGTAGTACTTGTACACTCATTGATGTCTGGTAAGATGCAAACACGAAACTGTATATAAGGAAAAGCATCTAAGTGAAGTGAACAAAAGAAAAGAAAACAAGTTAAAGTACCTTTGCAACCGTCTTTCAGATATGGATTCCCATAGTAACCAGGTTCACATTTGCAAACATACCCAGCTCTGACAGCAGAGTCAGAACATGTACTGTTTACACTGCACAAGCTCCTGTTTCCAACTTTACTGCACGTCTCTCTTCCAATAGACCAATCTAACACCACAGGTAACCGCGTCCTCTGAAGATAAGAATAATCTACCAATCCTTTATCATCTAACTTAGACTTTCCATCTTCAATATCATTAAACTTAAACTTCCCATCTTCAACAACAAAGGCGTAGATGCAAGAACTTCTATAGAGACGCTCAGAAGTGTCGTCGATAAAGCGATATGGTCTGACTATGTACCAACTGCTCCCTGCAGCAACGGAGTTTTGGCAGCAACCTTCACCATTACATTCTTTATTTTTTACAAGTGGTTTATCATCACATACCGATATGCATCCGAATGTGTTTTTCCGAGTTCCACTAGTTGACATAATAGCATAAGTGTCACAACCTACTGCAAAAAGGGTGTTGTTGTCGGAGAGAGTTAAATTTCCAAGCTTATCGTTATAGTAAGCAGCGCCGCCTTGTAGACCTCCCGTGTTGTTGTAGCAAGCGTAGGATGGAGGATACATGATGCTTATCTGGCTGCTGTGAGAAATGTTGACAACTAGAAAGCCATTAAATAATAGCAACTTGTTAGCCTCGTGACATGTGAGTTTGAAACTGGGATCTTCCTCATGGTAACAACCTGGAGTTGTGCCAAAAGGGAACTCAAGCGTAACATTTCCACATGTTTCTGGGCACTTTGGTTTGGTTTCACACTTGATGGGTTGTGCACAAAAAAGGCTGAACATAGCCACCAAGAACAGATACTCCTGCAACTTCATCTTATTTGTTTCTTTCTCTCCAAACTTGTTCCTCCTTTGAATTCTCTCTGAAGCTTATTCTAAGAAAAAAAAAGGTAGAGGGATCTTTAAAATGATCAGTTTACCTTCCTAGCAGACCAATTCATATTTTTCTACTTCAGCCAAGACTTTTCTACTTTTATGTTGGTCAAGGGAAGACCATGTCAGTGTAATACAAGTTCGTGTTACGTACATGCCATATGAATAACTTTTAATATAAAATGGAAAACCCATTTGACAATTATTTTTTTTAAAAAAAACCCATTTGACAATTATTTTTAAAAAAAAAAAACCATTTGTCAACTTGAGTCTCTATCAAAATTACTTTTCTTTAATCGAATAATGGGATTCGAATCTGGACTTTGTTGTGTTAGTGCACCTCTGGAGACTTTCTTCCTGATCATAACATGTTCTGTGTTTTCTTTTAATGTTTAGGTGTTTCTTTTTTGAAGCTGAATTTACCTGCAACCTGAAGTTAAGACAGCAGCACTGCAGCAGGGTGCTCATGCCTTCCTCGTGAAAGGGACCCTTAATGTCTGAAAATTCTGTTAGGAGATCACATACTCGGTGTAAATAAATATTCTGGTGCATTTTGGAATCAACAATGCCAAGAGATATAAACATATACACCAATCCACAGAATAGACTTCCCTTCCTTGAGTTAGAAATATCTTTGCATTCATGTTATAAGAGACAAAGAAGACCTCAAACCGTAACAAACCTTTTGAATTTGAAGAATTGTCGAGTAAAATATGATTCCAAAGTATGAACTGCCTAAGGTTTTCTGGATCCAAGTCCAACCAAAAAAAAAAAAAGAAATGAAACATTTGTTACATTCCGAAAATTGTATTAAAATGTCAGAGATAATACAGCAGAATGATGAAAATTTACCTTAACTAGTTGAAGATAACTTCAAGCCTTAAGGCTAACATGAAGGAAGTGAGCAAGATGTGCTTATACTAAACAATCCTTTCTCACTACATTCTCTCAACCTTCATCACTGAATGCAGCAACCACAACGATCTCTCACCATCAAAGTCTCGCGACAAATTCAATCAAAGCAAGCCTACCGAAGCTACATATCAATCAAGAGAGTTTGAAGCTAATGCTGTTATAATTCAATACTCAATTCCCTTGGTTTCAACTCCAATCCCATCCTATCATTCTCAAGTTTCAGCATCTTTTCATTCTCCATTCTCATTCTCTCGAGTTCCTACTAAACTCTCCCACCTGAATCTCTCTTTCTCCAGTTCCAGCAACTCAACTTGGACCTGAAGCTTCTGCTCTTCTAACTGCAGAGTCCGAGACTCAATCCACTGCTTCTGCTCTTCTAATTAAAGTAACCAATATATAGAATCCAAAAGCTTAGGATTCTCAAACAACTTGACAAGAAGTTCCCCTACCAAGCATATATCATTAAGCTTCTTACACTTACACTGCTGAGGAGAAACATGATAACCTTTCTCTCTCAGACATAACTTTATAAACTGATTTCCACTTGCCCTTTTTCTTTCTGTAAAACCGCAAACTTTCTTCTACTACTCGAATCATCACCTTATATAAGACACAGCGGTTATCAACAACTTCACCATCTTATCACTCCACTTTACTCGTGTTGCCATGGACCTTGATCAAAGGTTTGAGCTGTAAAGGCAAGACCTTGATGATGATGAACTCAGTTCGAGAGGAGAACAAAGAAGAAGCCGCAGCCGAAGACGACTGTACGCACCGCCGAAGAGGAGAGACCGACGACGCTGAAACAACCCTGAGAGAAGACGGAGTGAGACTTCTCTCCGATTATCTCATTTTCTAAAGTTTCTATTTTTTCTTTAACATTTAGATACTAAAATTATTTGCATGAATGAATTCGATTTCGATATAAACACATACAATCTTTGATACAACTAATCCAATATCTAAATCGAACCCAAATAAGAAAAGACCAAAATTCGATCCGAATCATTTACAAGAAAATATCTGAACATAATCTAAAAATAACGTTAATGGATTATGTTGTTCCAAAAAAAACATTTAGTGGATTATAAAAATATATGAACAATGTCTGAATATCACTAGTGAACAGTTTATCTGAGAATCTCTCTATATTTTAAAATAAAATAAAATCAGTGAGAAACAACACACGCAAGGAAGAAAGAGGAACCCAAATTTATTTGTGAAAAATTAAAATAACACGTATCAGTCACTAAAAGAATATATTGATTTTAATTCAGCAACAAATTAAAATAATAAAATTTTATTTTTTTGGAACTAATTTTTCTCATTTAAAAGTGACCTAAAACATATATACTTTTGGGTCCGAAATTTGAATTATGATTCAAAAATATCCAAAAAATTTAGAAGTGTAGTAGTTAAACAAATTTTAATCAGATTTTTGAATAATTTATATATTTTAAATATATTTTGGTCTTTTCATTTATTTTCAAATTTTTGGATGATGTTATATATTGGTTATTAACCCGAATCGAAGTTGGAATGAACCGAACATAATCCAACTTAAGATTTTTAAAAATCCAAATACAACTTATAAATCCATTACTGAAAATAAAAATTCTGAATCAACCGAACCAACTAAACGCTATGAGTTCAACTGAACTGAAGCTAGCTAATTGTTGAATGTAAAACAACTATTTATCTTTTAAAATAAAAATAACAGATTAATAAACTAATCATAGTCTATGAATCTATGAAATTCCATTTATACAATATGGAAAAATACAAACGGAAATTTATCAGATGAATTTGCATATATTTTTGGATTTCCGATCATTACTATGGTATTAAATATAGGCATGAACATTCGGATATTCGGACAAGTTTGGACCGGTTCCTTTCGGATCCGAGTTCTTCAGGTCCTAGATATTTAGACTTAATATATACTTGTAAATTTAGGTTCGGATTGGTTCTTTTTGGATCCAGATCGGTTCAGGTCTATAACTAAAATATCTGTAAAATAGCCGTAATTTTTGGATATGCATCGGGTCTGGATTGGGTTCGTATTTAGGATCTGAAAACGACATGAAATACCCAAATTTCATCAAATTTAATCAAAATATCTTACTATATATCTAATTTTTTTTTACAAAATAACTTAAAATATACTTTTAATAATTAAAACATTTTAAACTCTAAATTTTACATTTAAAGCTTCATACTACTTAAAAGATGTTACAAAAATTGTTAAAAGGATATTCAACTAAATCATAAAATAAAATAAATATATATATATATAAAATAGAACAAAAAAACTCATAGTTTTCGATATACGTGTTTTTAACGAATCGGTTTTTATCAAGGATCTATTTAGATCGGAGTTTTTTTGGATCCGGGTGTATTCGGATCTGTTCTTTTCAGTTCCAATTCTTTCAGGTAGAAAATTTTTGGATCCAATAGATACTTGTAAATTTTCGGTTTGTTTTGGATCGATTTTGGTTTGGGTTTCGGATTCGGATAAAATATCCAGGCCTAATTAAATGCTTGTGAACAAAAGGAATATATAACATTTGGAGAATAAGAAAGGATAAACGGTTTTATCAAATTTCCCAGTTTTAAACCGAGGAATCCGACGTTATATATATATAGACGCAGCCAGAAGGTTCTCACCTGATCAGAGGATGGATGAATTTAAAAAGTGAGAGCATTTTATAAACACAATTCAAATGAAACTCATGTATTAAGGATGGAACGAACCTGAGTCGATGCAAATTAAAAGTCTATTTTACTTTCATTTGAAGAGATTAATTAAATAGTAATATTTTACAGATTCTCGAGATTATAGTTAACTGTACAGTCAACAGACCAATTATCATGAGTAATGTTCAAAAGGATTTTCGTAAGACAAAATCATGTGGAGTGCCGCGTCAAATTTCGAAACGTTATTTTAGCTTGGATAGTTAAATGAAAAAACACTGGGCCAGGCACAATAGCTTAGAGCCCAAAACCTATTGTCATATGCGAGCCCGAAACATCGTAAGAGCTAATTGTAATTTGTAAAGATCCTGCTATCGCCTGTTAGGAATCAACGTTGGCGATTGCTTGACCTCAGATAAATAGTAATGAAGAGAGTATTGGTATCATAATGAACAACAAGCTTCGAGTTATAGTAACAGTGGTGGAGCAATGCAGAATTGCAGAGAGGATATAGTCTTATGTTAGTTCGATATAGAGAGTCTTATCTTCCCATGGGTTGATTGGCTCTACAACTTGAGAGCCCATTGATTGTGACTCTCAGTAGTTTCTGCTCGGAGAATCCATTGATGCTGTGGAAGATGAGTAGACAGATTTGGCTAATGGCGGCATTGGATCTAACAGGATGTACTCAGCGAAACATGCACTGTTCAAACGAGTCTTCTCTAGTTTCTACTGAAGCATTTCGCTAGTACAATATTGCTGCGCAAGAGCCTAAAGTACCAGTAACAAATTAGAAAGAAATGTGAACAGAACATAACTGAAATAACTGCTCTTGGTTGTGTGCTTAAATGTTTCTCCTTGGTTATGTTTTAATCGGTGTTTTAATCAATGTTTCCCTTGGTTATGTTTTAATCAGTGTTATGATGAATTAGCAGTATATTCGAAATTTACAGCTAAAACTATTATTGTTCATCTCTATTTATTCTTCTAGATTACTATTTTCTCTATATTTAAAGGAAAAATAACAATCTTTTTTTACTCTATATTTTAAAAATGCTATTTTAGAATAATATTGGACTAAAATTTATCTTTATCCTAAAGTTTATCTATTTTAGAAAAAATGAAAAATTGCCACATGTTCCATTTCCCTTGTTATGAGGATGTGAGAGTTTACACGCAATCTCGTGAAAAATTGCCACATGTTCCATTTCCCTTGTTATGACTTATGAGGATGAGATTACTGAACACGACAACGATTTCAAAAGGAGTTCTCTTTTATTTTATTTTTCTTTCTTTCGGAGATCATTGATTTGTTATGAAGAGCTTTGTTTTTGGTCGAACTCGAACATGATCAAATTCTAATGTTTCTGATCTTTGGTGGTGATATATTTTTTCCTTTTTGGAACTTAATTCATTTGTGTTTCTTGTCTAAAGAGTTCAAAATTTGAATATATATTCATTCACAAACACTGAATTTAATTAATTAGGCTCTAGTAGATGTCATATAGTTATAATTGCTAGCGGGTTATAATTATAACTACCAACAAATTCAGTGGTTTTGGAGGTTTTGGCCAAAATATACATTTTATATTGGAGTCTGAATAAATTTTAAATTTTATACTCATGATTACGCTTTCATCCAATATATATTAAATTTTAGTATTTTTTTGCTTCATAAACTTATGGTTTACCCGTTTTCTTTTTTTTTTTTGGGTTACCAGTATTTTGAGTAAAAGCAGAATGCAAATGGAAGTAAATTTACGGAAATCCTGCCGTTTGTCTATTAGATCTACAAGTGTTAAAAGACAGAAAAACGCCATCTGAGAGATTTATAAACATATTGGCTTACATAAATATAAAAACAAGTCATGAATCCATATTCCAAAGCTTCTTACATTAAAAGAAACATAACCGCTTAGAGTGTGCTGCATGAAACATGAAGAAGTGTTCGGTCATGTATGTAAACACACACACAAACTATCACATACCATGTGATCCGACCAGTTTGGTCAAACCAAACGTAACGGCCATAGCTAACCATCCTCCAATCAAAACCCTAGCCGATGACTTAACCACCGGTGCTTTCCCCAAAACCGCTCCTAACCACCCAAACATAACCAAAGCCAACGTCACCGCCGCCAGAATCACTCCAACCCTCACTTTATACTCTTTCACAAACGCAGCCGCCAATAAAGGCACAATCGCTCCAACAGAAAACGCTAACGCAGACGCAGCAGCCGCTTGCATCGGGCTCGGAAGCTTTTCTTTCTCTATCTCTCCTCCGTTCTCTCTCTTCATTTGAGCCACCTCTATGTCGTACTGAGAGTAAACAGAGACAAACTCTCCGATCGCCATGCTACAAGCCCCTGCGACTAAACCGGCAAAACCAGATAACATCATGGTTTTAACGTCTCCCTTAACCGCACCGACACCCATCATAAGCGAAGCCGTGGAGACAAGACCGTCGTTGGCACCGAGGACGGCGGCTCGTAGCCACTGAGCTCTTTTGGAGAAGTCGAAAGCCTTTTCTTGATCTTTCTCCATGTCTACGTTCAAGCTGTTGTTCACGTTGTGGGACTCCATAGTGATTTGGTTTTTCTTTTACTTTCTTTTGTAAGTTGAAATGAGAAGATAAGAGAATGTTTGATGAAGTGTGGAGAACACACGCTTAGGTTGAATTCTATTTATAGAGAGATTTCGTGTGAAACATTACATAAAATAAAGAATATTATATTATGTGGTGGAGTCGACGATTCATATATGTGGCCCATCATCACAACTAATGGAAATACTTTTACTATATTAGACAAATTTGGACTGAAAAATAACCACTACCTGTTATCATGTTGTTACTGAATTTGTTTTCATTAACTACATATTGAAAAATGAGTTTTATTTACCAAACATAGAGCTTGAATAATTAAGTACGTGGAGAAACTCCAGCAGTTGAAGAAAGAACAAAACTTAATTTCACTCTGTGAACCATTAAATTCACCACTTCTCCATAACCAATCAAAATGCCACATTGATAATTAAATAAAAAACATTAAATTAATTTTTAAATAGATAAAAAAGAATAACGTCAATTTTAACGATGCTGATGTCGCCAACTAAACCGTAAATTTTAAATTCTAAACTCTAAACCTTAAATCCTAAACCAAACCTTGTACCCTAAACCCAAATTCTAAACCCCAAACCTAAAATCCTATACCCTAAACTCAAATCCAGACCCTAAACCTAAACCGTAAATCTTAAATTCAAATCCTATACTCTAAACCCAAATCATAGATTTTAAACCCAAATCGTAAATCCTAAACCCAAACCCTAGAACCTAAACCCAAACCATAACCATAAATTCTAAACTCAAACCCTAAAACTAGACGCTATAGGGATTGAGTTTAGGATTTACGATTTGGATTTAGGGTCTAGGACTTGGGTTTACGGTATAGGATTTGGATTTAAGATTTACGGTTTGGGTTTAGGGTCTACGATCTGGGTTTAGGGTCTACGATTTGGATTTAGGGTATAGGGTTTGGGTTTAAGATTTAGAATTTGGGTTTAGGGTTTAGTATTTGCGTTTATGGTATAGTGTTTGGGTTTATGATTTAATGTTTAAGGTTTATAATTTAAAATTTACGGTTTAGTTGGCAGCGTCAGCATCATTAAAATTGGTATTATTTTTTTTATCTATTTTAAAATAGATTTAATAGTTTTTATTTAATTATCTACGTGCCACTTTTATTGGTTATAAGAGTATGGGTGAATTTAAAGGGTCAAAGTTTTGTTCTCGAAGAAATAAGTTTACTAAATTGGACACAATGTTGACGAAGTAACACCGACCTCTTTTATTCTTAGTACTGATATTTTCCTTCATTAATAATCTTCAGTACTTGAATTTTTCTAACCAAAACACAAAACTGGGCTATCATGACTTCTGTGACTGTGTGTATAGGCCAAGTTTATGGTTGGAGATGATGAAGTGAGCTGAAACTCTCAGGACTAAATTTGTTCATCAGTATCCCTAAAGGCCTAAGAATTTATACATTTTCTATATAGAGTAAGAAATTTCTTTAACAAAAAGTACATTGGCACATTTCTTATCTTCGTAAAACTGAGTTTCTTTGTTACGGTTAGACCGACCTATACACCGACGAATTATGAACTCTATTTGAAAAATGAATTTGAAAAATATATCGTGTCTTGAATATAATTAGGAACACTATATAAACTTTATATGCATAGACATTGATTGCATAGAAATTAATGATCGTACCTTAGCATTCTATATTTATTATTTATTTTTCAAGAAAGTTAATTAGAATATTGAATTTAGCAAAGATCTAACCGTTTTGGCACCGTGATTACATGTTTGAAATGAACAGATAAAGTTTTTTAGAAATAAAATTAAAGTGGATTTCCGCGTACGATCAGCAAAGTTAAAGCATTGATACTTGGCATAAATTTTTTTTTTGCTCAAAAGATACTTGGCATAAATATACCGTAAAACCGGTCTCACTTGAAACGAACTACTTTTCTAGCCAAAAAAACATAATATATTAATAATAATTGAAATACAACGGGAAAGAAATGTGAAACCACGCACATTTTTTTCTGGTTTATATTTTTTCTTAGGATTTGTGTGTTTTGCCAGTTTATTTTATTCGCGAAGGTCAAAAAATAACTAAACACGTAGACCGAAAGGGGTATGTATAAACTTACAATATGAATTGTTCTGGTGTCTTCATGATTCATAGCCATGCACATGTCTTCTTGAGAGAAAAATAAGATACAAAGTAAATAACAATGAAATCCCAATTTCTTAACGGTGACCTACCGGTGGTATATGAAGTCTGGTGACCACTATTAAATGTTTGTTAAACTTATAATGATTTAGTTCTTCATTTGTTTCATATACAACAAAATACAAATATGACACATAGGTTTTCTTTTGGCAAGTACATATTATCATATTGACTCAAAGCACCATATTCAAATTTGAAAATGCTTTAATTAATTTTAAAAAAAATCAATTGAGCAAAAAGATTCAGCATTCAGCAAGTGTGTATTAACGTAAAATAGAAAGAGCTTCGTATTGTTTTAAATTGTAGAATATCAATCGGGGTTTGATTAGTGATTAATCCATCTCTGCCTAAAATAAATATAAGAGCTTTCTAAAAGTTTCAGATTTTCTCATCTTTTAGTAAATAAAACTAGTCATAACATTTTTCCTTCGTTTTTTAATTCTTAAATTATTCATTGTTATGCTTAACTAATACAAACTTAAAAATATTAGTGGTCGGCTGATTTATTTTCATCGATTATTCTTTTTATTTCCTTTTTCTTACTACACGGAACCTGTGAAAGCGTTTTTCTATAAAGAGAAATTAAAACAACTGTCTTCCTTTTGCTTTCTGTTGGTTGATTATACTTTTGTTCTCGACAAAGAAATGAACCCAAAACAAAAAGAGATAATCATGCACACATACTGTCTGTTTATTTGTTCAACGCTCTCTGTAAGTTTCTTAGTGTTTGACCAAAAGTGATCAATGGATAATATACACATACATATTGATAGGGCACTGGTTGATAAGTGTAATCATAACCTAAATCTTCTGATCAATATATATTTAATAATATATGGATTCATTAGGATGAATGGATTAATATATGCTGCACCACTACTTAAAGACGGATACACAATTAAATATCAAACAGTATAATACTATAATCCAACTAGCTTATGTATATGAAGGGGATCAAATTTGAATCAGATGCTTTTCACACAATAATTCTTCGACTCAGCAATTAGAGCCGTATGCAACAAGCTAAAATCATAAACAACAAATTGATAGTAGATAATGAACAAAAAGATTACTTTTTCCTGATATATATATAAAATAAATAAAAATAGATGGATTGATGAATTGGAGAGCACTGAGAAATATAGTGTATGGGGATAAAATAATGGAAAGAGTTGGGTATATAATATAAAGAAAGAGGGAAGAGTGTGGTTGCCACACGAATATCACTACACTTCGCCATCATCATCACTTGTACAAATGTACGTATTATGTTTCTTGAGATGTATGCATGCATACGTAGTCGCCTACGTACATATATGCCAGCTCATTTTATCATTCGCGAGTATTGAATTTGTATGACCAAAAGTATAGAATATTATTTCAACGAACCCAAAGGCTAATGGGGCTTGATTTGGTAAGAGGACAAGGCGTAAACTCATTCAACTACAACCGAAATACAAAAACACGTTAATCCTTTGTATAAAAAACGTTGTTGGGCATATTCTGGAATTAGCTGGGTTCATGGCCAGATCACTGAAATTATCAGATATATTCATGTCTTTTTATGTTTAAGAATATATATATATATATATATTCATATCATCATTTACCTATATGAGCAGTAATTTGTTATTTATTTTCTCTCACATACTGACATACCGCATTCCAACTAATTGTGGATAATTTCCGACATGCTTATATGGTAAAAACCACAAAATCACAAAACTACAAGACCGCATTTTTTATTTGATTCTGAATGTGGACGATTTTTATACTCAAGTTAGGAAAAGAACTGTTAAAAAATCACGTACATTATGTACCAATATGAAACATACTGATCCTAAATAAATATAATATGAACCTGTAATGATCCTAAATAAACATAATGTGAACCTGTACTGATTCCTTATTCTCTCCAATGTAGTGAAAATGGTGTTATTGTGCATGCCTTTTATATTGGTGCTGATGGATATGGATTCCAACTTTACTCGTGTGGTGGTCCTTGTCCGAGCTCTACTCATGAGACGCTAAATCACATAAATCAGTATATTTATTGTTATTAGCTAAGACGACAATAATTAAGGTGCGTTTAAGTCAATAGTTAATGTGTTTCACATAGATGATACTTGAATAGATAAAAATTGTAGGCTCTTGACAAGTTTTTTTTGCAATGATTAACACCATTTCTATTTGAATCTTAAATAATCAAATTACAATTCTTCTGTCGTTTCATGTAGACGGAACACTTGAAAGTTGAAACTTAGTTGGGACGAACACAAATGGGCTTATTATAAATGGGCCGAACTTATGTGGGGGTCGATGATATACGAGCATAAATTAAGCAATGGACTTTATAATATAAACAAACCATTCCTAAAGGATTGACTAATAAAATGAGATAATGTTGACCCAAAAAGAATGATAATAATTAAGGTCACCATCTTTCATACTCCATCCGTTTCTAATATAAATAGTTTCAGACTAATTTTTTTGTTCCAAATTATATACGTTTTCAATTTTTTATGTAAAATCTATTAACAGTTAATATTATGGTTAAGTAAATAATTAATAATGTTTTTGTTTAAAAAATATAAGAAATTAATGATTTCTTAATCTATGTGTATAGTTGTAAAACGACTTGTTTTAAAAAACGAAGGGAGTATTAATATTCTCTAAAATAATAAATAAAATAAGTTCAGTTGACAAGTTTTTTTTTCTTTTTTTTTTAAAAAAGGGCTTAAGTCCAGTTGACAAGTTCCCAGTATAAATCCAGTTTGAGTGAATTTTCGTGAAAATACATTTTAGACTCTTCTATGTGTAAACTTCGGCTTGCCATGGGCAATGACTGTCTTGACTACCCACACATTTTGCGCAGTCAAAATGGACACAACCATAAGAAACATCCCCTAATGATACATTTTATATGAATATAATGAACAAAACATTTTAAAAAAAAAACATTTAAATAAAGACATATCAGATTCTCCATATCAGTAGGAAATATTTTTCTCCCGGAAAGTTTATGAGAGGCACGAAGATGAGAAGGTTTTTCTCTCTTTTTGTATTTTCAATAAATTAATTGATGTACCTGAAAGGTTAGAAACGATTTTAAAATATAACGGCTGATCGAAGTATGCAGCAATGCAGCATATACGTTAGAGCTTAGTCAAAGGACCTTGTTTTTAAGAATTTTTTTTTGGTTTAAATTTTAGAAATATTTTTTGGGTGCAAATGTTAAATAATTTTAGAAATATTTTCTTATATTTATTGGATATATAATTCCAAGTTTATGGAAACTTAACATATTATTAGATGTTTAATATGTTAAGGATAAACACAAAAATGAAATCGATAAATAAGATAAGATTAGGTTTGTGTTTTCCATATCCGACATATTAAAGAGAATTGTCTTTCGTATAGAGACTAAAAGAGATACATTGAAAGTTTTAGTTTTGAGTAATTTCTAAAATTAATAACAAAAGTTGTTTTATATATTCTTTATGTTTCTAGAGATATCAGGGATTTGAATATTTATTCGTGAAATTGAAGAGAAATGACACAAAGTTGGGATAATATAGGAAAATAATTAATAAATTAATTTAGTATCCAAGAAGAACTGGTCTTTTGCTTGTGTCACTCCGTAGTTGTCGTGATCAAGTGGTTGCTAATTTGCACCGTTGTAGTATTTAATTAATTGATAAGATCACCATGTCGATTAAACTCAATAATACATAAAAAAGTAGATAATTAATTTAGAATAATTAATAACTAGTTTGTGGACTTGGAACGGGTGATTTAGCATAAGGATATATTTCTAACATATTGGCCCGTCTATAGACTATAGTAATCATTTTAGATTGAATGATCTCTGCTTTGAACTTTGACTAGATCCCACTGACTTCAAATAAGATTTCAGCAGCCAAAACTGGTTCTTACTTTTCGACGGTACGTACATGATTACATATACAGAGACTATTCAGCGCCCAAGATGGACCGGCGAGCCAACAATAATTAAAATGACGTTAAATAAATAGAAAAAAATATCTAAGCATTAGCTATAAAAGGAGAATCCAAGATGCATCAGAAATATACTAAATCAGCATATCCCAACACTGCAAAGAAAACATACACATATACTCTCTATCACTCTCTTGCTTCTCACCAGTGTACGGTGCCTTGAAAGAGAAGAAATAAACAAAGAAAAAAATGGGGTTCCCTTTTGAAGAAACCTTAAGCACTAACCCTAAGACCCAGACTGTTATTGATGATGATAATGAGTTGGGTTTGATGGCCGTGAGACTAGCCAATGCCGCAGCCTTTCCAATGGTTCTCAAGGCTTCCCTCGAGCTCGGTGTCTTTGACACTCTCTACGCCGATGCCGCCCGCTATGACTCGTTCCTCTCACCATCTGAGATAGCGAGTAGGCTACCAACTAAGCCACGTAACCCTGAGGCGCCTGTTCTGTTGGACCGGATGCTTCGTCTACTCGCTAGCTACTCCATGGTCAAGTGCCGTAAGAGCTCATCCGTGAAGAGCGAGAGAGTTTATAGAGCCGAGCCAATTTGTAGGTTCTTCTTGAAAGATAGCATTCAAGATATTGGATCCCTTGCTTCTCAAGTCATTGTTAATTTTGACAGTGTCTTCCTCAATACCTGGTAATTTAAAACTGATATGAGTAACAATTTTCTTGTCATTAATTTAAATATTTATTTATACGGTTATGAAATCTTATCTTATCCATTTGTGAATTATAGGGCACAATTGAAAGATGTGGTTCTTGAAGGAGGAGATGCATTTGGTCGTGCACATGGTGGCATGAAACTCTTTGACTATATGGGAACAGATGAGAGGTTCAGCAAGCTTTTTAACCAGACTGGATTCACCATTGCGGTTGTGAAGAAGGCTCTTGAAGTTTACCGAGGTTTCAACGATGTGAAAGTGTTGGTTGATGTTGGAGGAGGAGTTGGTAACACCCTTGGTGTTGTAACTTCAAAGTATCCTCATATCAAAGGTATAAACTTTGATCTTACTTGTGCCTTGGAACAAGCACCTTCTTACCCTGGGGTGGAACATATCGCCGGAGATATGTTCGTAGATGTTCCAACAGGAGACACCATGATCTTGAAAGTAAGTTCATCAACTTATCACTCACATATCTTGGAAGTGTATTAGTATTTTGTACTTATATATGGGATTAAATTTGTTTTACAGCGTATACTTCATGATTGGACCGACGAAGACTGCGTGAAGATTCTTAAAAACTGTTGGAAATCACTACCAAACAACGGTAAAATTGTAGTAATAGAATTAGTCACTCCTGATGACGCAGAGAATGGTGACATCAACGCAAACATTGCCTTTGATATGGATATGTTAATGTTCACACAATGTTCTGGTGGAAAAGAGAGGTCACGAACTGAGTTTAAAGCTTTAGCTGCAGCAGCTGGCTTCAACCAGTGCAAATTCGTTTGCCAAGCTTATCACTGTTGGATTATTGAGTTTTGTAAAGAAGATGTGTAAAATATAAAACTAAAACCTATTTAAATGTCAATTTCATCTTGGTTCCAATTCTCTGTTTCTGATGATTATACATTTGTGTGTGTGTTCAAGAAATGTGAAACGTAATAATAAGCTTTTTGTTTACTTTCTCACTGTACTCTTTAAGAACCAACTTATATAGTTAGCCACATGAAGTTCTTTTTGAAGAGCTCTCAAGACTCACACAAAGGCTACTTCTCTAATTGAATGTTTCATTTTTTTCAAGTATTGCAAAAAAAAAACATGAGATAATATTATTATTATTATTTTCTAAAATAGATGATATTTTTGCTTTAGTTAAATTCAAAAACAATTATTTACATATTATTTTATATTGATATAAATATTAAATGAAGCGTATATTTATAAGGTTTTGGACGAAAACTAAAAATAGAGGTTATCTTGTTGTTATTTCATAAATTTAAGCATATATATATATATATATATATATATATATTCACGATATATATGAAACCTTGTTATCAACCTTATATCGAAGGAGTTCTCGTTTACTCCGTTAAGAGCCACAGCTGCATGAGGGAGGAGGAGAGCGCAGGAGAGGAAGGTCTGAAGCTCAGTAATCGATCATTGACTAGCCGATTCAAGGAGGAAATGATGGAATCCGCAGATTGATAACGCTGGGAGTGAAGCCGCTGATTTCTTTCACGCCACAAGGAGTAGATCACCGATTGCCAGCAGAGAAGAATGAGGCGCTTACTCAGTCTGTTGCCTGTGAGAGTAATCAACTGGTCCATTACATCTAGCCAAATCGGAGACGGGGTAAATGAGCATCTACGTGCAATCTCCGACCATATCCTCCACGAGAAGGGACATCTGAAGAATAAGTGATCTCTTGATTCAGCCTCTCGATTACAGAGCAAGCAGTTTGCATCGACAGACAACCCCCAAGAAAGTAGACGATCTCTTGTAGAACACCTATTCAACACAAAGAGCCAGACAAGAAAGTTATGTTTCGGAATACCTCGCGATGTCCAAACAATTTTCGCCCAAGGTACTCTTTGCTCTTCCCGTTTTAGTTTTCAGTATACTAAGGAAGTTTTGTATTTTATAGTTGGTGCTCCTGTAACATTCCATTCATAGGCGTCCGCAACCTCATCTTCCAGCGTTATGGAGGTTAGGAAAGTTTGAACCAGCACCATAGCATCAGAGCGGTCCTGAGGAAGCACTCAGTTACCTGAGCGATGAAGGTCAGCTAAGGTAGAGTCAAGAGATATTCCTTGCCTAGATGATGAGGAAGCAGCAAAGTAGTCTTTAAGAGAACCCAAGGGTGACCAGTTGTCAATCCAGAAGCGGCAGCTAGCTCCATTTCCTACTCGCAATTTGATCCAGATAAACATCTCCTCGCATCTTAATTAGTTTGTTTGCCAACCAAGAATTAGATGCACTTGTTTTCACTGTCCAGTAGTTAGATAGGGAACCATGTAGGCATGGTATATATGAAACCTTGTTATCAACCTTATATACATTAGCCACGCAAAAACAAAGGCAATATCGTTTGGACATTTACCAACTTAATTTGTAACTTAACTTGTTTTAAAATGTTTTTTTTTGAGAAATTCTTTTACAGTAAAAACTCTATAAATTAATAATATTGGGGCTTCAAGAATTAATTAATTTATAGAGTTATTAATTTAAAGAAAATTTTATTTTTTGAATTTATATTCTTTTTAAAAAAAATAGTGTAACTGAGAATAATATTCCATTTGTGAAGTTATATATTGGTTAAAGTTTATAGATATATTTCATTATTTTTACTAAATTATTGATATATTTTATGTATGATGATTACATATTGTAGAATACAAATTCACTTTTATATATAGTTGCATAAAATTATAAATAAATAAGAGATTGAATTTATTTTAAAATAATATAAACAACAAAAAGTTTTGTGTATGTTTATATAAAATTATTATTTATGATTTTAGTGGGATTATATATTTACCTAAAAAAATTTAAAATATATTATTTATTATCTTATAGAATTATATAATATTTTATATCGATCCAACTTGGAACAGGAAAAAATTAATAATTTGTAGTATTTATTAATTTAACAGAGTATCAGTTGATAGAGTTTACTTCAAACAAAAGAATCCGTTTTGTATATGCTGACCGAGTCCAACATGGTATAATTAATGAAGTTTGACAGCAATTTGTGGACTTCCTAGAAGGATAGACAAATTAAGATGTAGGCCATAAAGGATACTTGTGATGTTACACTCACTTCTATCAAAATGGTTGTCCCCTTCCTTAGTCACACTCGTCCTAATCAAGTTGGAGTTATGCATATGCATGTCTCTGAGTATTAAAATATTTCATGTTCGTCAAATTGAAGAACAAAATACTAAACAAACTGGAGATTTGCTAAGAAATTTTTCTATAGTTATGTTAATCTGCAAACATATATAAGATGAACTTATATAGTCACTTGGTTGCATCATAGTGTTGAAATTCAAATACCTTGACTTCTATTAAAAAAAAAAGCCAACTAACTTAAAACAAGGGAGATCTGATTGTTTCAGCCGCCAAAACTGGCTCTTACTTTTCTACATGAGACTCGGTCAGTCGGACTATTCAGCCAGCCAAATGGATCGGCAAGCCGACAATATAATTAAATAAATTATTATAAAATAAATTCAAGAAAGAAAGAGGAGCCTAAGCCTTTAGCTATAAAAAGGAGAAACCAAGACCCATCAATTCATCATCCTCAACACTACACAGAAGAAACAAATAAACACACACTCTCTATCTCTCTGTTTCCTTGCTTCTGATTAGTGTGATCACCAAGGTACCTTGAAGGGGAATAAAGAAAGATAATAAAGAAAAAAAATGGGAATCCTTTTTGAAGAAACCTTAAACTCTAACCCCACAACCCAAATTGCTATCGATGGTGATAATGAGTTGGGATTAATGGCCGTGAGACTAGCCAATGCTGCAGCCTTTCCCATGGTTCTCAAAGCTGCCCTTGAACTCGGTGTCTTTGACACTCTCTATGCCGCCTCTGTGTTCCTCTCACCATCTGAGATAGCAAGTAGGCTACCAACTACACCACGTAACCCTGAGGCGCCAGCTTTGTTGGACCGGATGCTTCGTCTACTCGCTAGCTATTCCATGGTCAAGTGTGCTACGGTCCAAGCCGGAAAGGGCGAGAGAGTCTACAGAGCCGAGCCAATTTGCAGGTTTTTCTTGAAAGATAACATTCAAGATACGGGATCCCTTGCTTCCCAAGTCATTGTCAATTTTGACAGCGTCTTCCTTAATACCTGGTAATTTTCTATTCATTGATTGGAACTAATAACAACATTCAGTTTAATCACAATAAATCTTACCGTTATTGATACGTATTTTCTCAGGGCCCAATTGAAAGATGTGGTGCTAGAAGGAGGAGATGCATTTGGCCGTGCACATGGTGGCATGAAACTATTCGACTATATGGGAACAGATGAGAGATTCAGTAAGCTCTTTAACCAGACAGGATTCACCATCGCCGTCGTGAAGAAAGCTCTTGAAGTTTACCAAGGCTTCAAAGGTGTAAATGTGTTGGTTGATGTTGGAGGTGGAGTTGGTAACACTCTTGGTGTTGTTACTTCCAAGTATCCCAATATTAAAGGTATTAATTTTGATCTGACATGTGCATTGGCACAAGCACCTTCATATCCTGGGGTCGAACATGTCGCCGGAGATATGTTTGTGGATGTTCCAACCGGAGACGCCATGATCTTGAAAGTATGTTTTATAACTCTCTTATTATAACACATATTCAAGTACATATGTATGTAGTACTTCTACTTATTTCTTTTGATTATATTTAAATTACAGCGTATACTTCATGATTGGACCGACGAGGACTGCGTGAAGATTCTTAAAAACTGCTGGAAATCACTTCCTGAAAAGGGTAAAGTAGTTGTTATAGAGCTAATCACTCCTGATAGTGCTGAGAGTGGAGATATCAACTCGAACATTGCGTTTGATATGGATATGTTAATGTTCACACAATGTTCCGGCGGAAAAGAGAGGTCCCGAGCTGAGTTTGAAGCTTTAGCCGCAGAATCTGGCTTCACCCATTGCAAATTCGTTTGCCAAGCTTATCACTGCTGGGTTATTGAGTTCTGTAAATAAAATGTTTAATGTTAATGGTTCGTTTCATGAAATGTCTCAATTCTTTTTCTTGATGTAATACAGCTTCAAGCAATAAAAGTATTTAATTTACCACTGTTTCTACTCTCTAGAACTAATTTAAATTAATTGAGTTCAGATGTACCCACCTTTTACTCTTACAAATATATAAAGCAATCATCGTCCTTAAAAGCTATGTAAAGCTAGATTTTCTCCATATATACTATTCAGTCACCGAGATGGACCGGCAAGCCAGTGATATACTTAAATGGAACTGTTATAGAATAATATTTGATAAATTAAAGAGAGAAGAATCCATCAGTTACAAAAATGAAAAGAAAAAGAATCTAAGCTTAAAATGACCTATAAAATGAGAAACACTAACTCCTGACAAATTATATTCCTATCATTGAGAATGGTTGAAGAATCTAGCTTGTTCATAATTACATAATGTTATCAACAAAAAAATATTATCTGATCGAAAAATATATTTCAATGAATCAATGTTAGCCAATTACAAGAACAATCCCTTTGGATACAAAGGTTGTACAAAAAGAGAGGAGCAAATACAATTCTCATATCCTTTTCAAAAAAAAAAAATACAATTCTCATACAATCTAATATTTATGAACCGAAGATTTTATTATGCACACATACACAATTTATGTATAATGTTCATATGTTAAGAAATCTGGGAGATTATAAAATCACTTGGGAATATATTTGTTTATAACTATTAGGATAGTTAATATTTTAGATAAATCATACAGTTTGTATAAATAATTTTACTGGTTCATGAATAAATCTGATAAAATAACAATTTTATTATTATATTTCCTCCTAAATTATTAGCATATTATATTGTCTTATATGTTATAGCATAGATCTTATGTTAACAACAAATAATTGAGGATGTGTATCAGGTCGTCCTAAAAGATAAATGTTTTTAAATAAAAGATTGTTTCAAAAGGTTATATATTTCATTTTTTATGTATTTTTATTATTTAATAATAATAATTTTAATTTCCAAAAAATATTAATTATGCATTTCAAATACTATTGATTTAAACTTATAGAATATAGCTAAATACATAAAAATAATACATTTAGAATTAATTTTTAATTAATTTGTTTTCTGGATATGTGTAAGCACACAAAAGCATGCATTATTTAGAAACATACGGAATAGTTGATAAGATTGTGTTGTATAAGTTGAAAGTAAAAATAACAGTATATTAGATCATATGTATAAATTTGAAACAAAACAACCTACTAAATACCATGTTCGCATATGGTTTTAGTGGAAATAAAAAATAAAGTTTGTTTTGTTGTAATGTCATTTATTTGAATTATTATTTTTTAATTTGCACCAAAAAGAAATGCAACTAGTTTACCAAAAAAATGCAACTTTCCTATCCATAACCACTCATTGCTGACCTACCACCATATACAACCATGCAGAAACAAAGGCAGTTTCAGTCAGACACGTAACACCTTTGTAATTTACTAATAAGTTGATCCATTATATGGCTGCTTTTCGAAGAAAAAAAACTCAGGTGTCTTATTATTAAGTTGTGTAATAAATCCTAAAATGTATTCTGATCATTGAGTCCTAGATAATATAGTTTATGAAATTTGACAATCCAAATACTTGTAACCTTCCTGGAACGACAACTCATGTGATGGAGGCTATCAAGTTCTACGTAATGTTACACTCATAGAACTGAAGGATCAATATTTTTATTGCCTTCTTATGTCGCAATCCTTTTAACCAAGTGGCAGCTATTCTTGAGCATAATATTATATCGATCAAAGTGAAGAACACAAAAACAGTACTACTTCTTTTGCTACTATAAAAAGCAAAGTTTAGTTGATCAAAAAAAAGAGAGGCAAAGTTCTAACTAGGTAGTGTCTATGCATTTGTCTAGACAGCAAATCGATAAACGATTTTTTAAAAAGAAATCAATTTAAATGCTCAAATCAGTTTAAATTATTTTAAATCGATCTAAATCAATTTGAATTAATTTAAATCAGTTAGATCAAACAATTAATATAATAATTTTATGTTAACTGTTATTATTTGTTTTTATTTATTTATAAATAAATGATGATATTTTCAATTTTCTTCTTTTTAATTTATCTAATTTTTTGTATCTCAAAAATATATAAAACATACCCTTTGGTCGACCAGAGTAATTAAATTAAAGTGAATCTCTCCGTTGAACATTGACTTTACAAACCAACTGACTTGAAACAAAGACTTAACTGGTTCAGCCGCCAAGAGTGGCTCTCTTACTTAGAGAGATTATTCAGCCAACCAAATGGACCGGCAGGCCACCAATATTATTAATTGAGATTTAATTAAGAAAGAGGAGGTTAAGCCTTGGTTATAAAAAGAAGAAACAAAGATCCATCAAATCATCCTCCTCTTCAAACACTACATAGAAAAAACACAGACACATCAGCCTCTCTCTCTATATATATTCGCTTCTGATCAGTGTGGCCATTTACGGTACCCTGAGGGAGGCGAAAAAAAGAGATAACTAAAGAAAAAAATGGGAATCCTTTTTGAAGAAACCTTAAGCTCTGACAACAAAACCCAAATTGTTATTGATGATGATAATGAGTTGGGTTTGATGGCCGTGAGACTAGCCAATGCTGCCGCCTTTCCGATGGTTCTCAAAGCTGCCCTCGAGCTTGGTGTCTTTGACACTCTCTACGCAGCCTCTGTGTTCCTCTCACCATCTGATATAGCGAGTAGGCTACCAACCACACCTCGTAATCCAGGGGCGCCAGTTTTGCTGGATCGGATGCTTCGTTTACTCGCTAGCTACTCTATGGTCAAGTGCGGTACGGTCCAAGGTGGAAAGGGCGAGAGAGTCTACAGAGCCGAGCCAATTTGTAGGTTTTTCTTGAAAGATAACATTCAAGACATGGGATCCCTTGCTTCCCAAGTCATTGTCAATTTTGACAGCGTCTTCCTTAACACCTGGTAATTTTCAAAACTGATATTACTTTTACATCAATTCTCAGAATTGATAAGAGTAACAATTTTCTTGTCATCAATTTTAGGATCTTTATTTATACGCTTATGAAATTGTACTTGTTTATTCGTGAATTATAGGGCACAATTGAAAGATGTTGTGTTAGAAGGAGGAGATGCGTTTGGCCGTGCACATGGTGGCATGAAACTCTTTGACTACATGGGAACAGATGAGAGATTCAGCAAGCTATTTAACCAGACCGGATTCACAATTGCGGTTGTGAAGAAGGCTCTTGAAGTGTATCAAGGCTTTAAAGATGTGAATGTGTTGGTTGATGTAGGAGGAGGAGTTGGCAACACCCTTGGTGTTGTTACTTCGAAATATCCTCATATTAGTGGTATCAACTTTGATCTAACTTGTGCCTTGGCACAAGCACCTTCTTACCCTAGGGTAGAACATGTGGCAGGAGATATGTTTGTGGATGTTCCAACTGGAGATGCCATGATCTTGAAAGTAAGCTCAGCAACTTCCTTGTCTTAACACATATTTATTACTTTGTACTTACTTCAGGTTTTTTTTTTTTTGTTTTGCAGCGTATACTTCATGATTGGACTGATGAAGACTGTGTAAAAATTCTTAAAAACTGTTGGAAATCACTACCAGAAAACGGCAAAGTTGTTGTCATAGAATTAGTCACTCCTGATGATGCGGAGAATGGTGACATCAACGCAAACATTGCCTTTGACATGGACATGTTAATGTTCACCCAATGTTCCGGTGGGAAAGAGAGGTCACGAGCTGAGTTTGAAGCTTTGGCTGTAGCTTCTGGCTTCAACAGTTGCAAATTTGTCTGCCAGGCTTATCATTGCTGGATTATTGAGTTCTGTAAATAAAATGTATAAGAATACATACCTAAATCTACATAATAGCCAAGTTCCATATTTGTTTCAATTCTCTGATTGTAATGAACAATATGGTCATACCCTTTTGTCCTCTAGCAATTTGATATAAGAAAATTAAGCTTCTTATTTTATTTCATTGTACTCTTTAAGAACAAGCTTTAATAAAATTTGTCACATGAAATTCAATGGTTTCCTTTTAAAGAGCTCACAAGTAACAAGTGCATATTCATTACTCAACGGTCGGCTACTTCCATTTGTTTCCTTCCTCTTTGTCTCAACTTAACTCGATTGCTTGTCCTCATGCATTCAAGAAATATAACGGCTACTTGTCTAATTTAATGTCTCATTCATCCCGTTATTGCAAAAGATCAATAGAATGCTGTCCACATTGATCTTCACGAGATTTTAAATCTAGTGTCCCTCTATATTTGTCTATATTCTATAGTCTGAAATTAAAATTAAAAGGAAATGTCAGAGAGTATAGTACAGCTCGACTAAATTAAGCAAGCTATAGACTACATAATATACTCCTATATTTTCTAGTGGGTAACAACATTCTGAAAAGAAATCTGAGACAATTGAGTGAGTAGCTAGTGGAGACCACAAAGAGATTAGAAAGAAACCACATTGATTTATAGCACATCGCCCTAAGATTCTAACAAGAACATAAGAGCAAAAGGGAGAATGAACGATTACAAGATTAACGTTAAGTTGTAATTAGCAATTAACATCAGAAAACGTAATCATTCCTCTCCTGCAAAGCTACGGATACTAGAAAAACTACTAACTCTCTCTACAGTAGAAGAAACATGGCTACACAAGACAAAACTAGCTTCACCGTTACTGTCATCATCATCACCTGTACACACACAACATCAACCATTCCTATAAATAAATATCAATTCGTATTGAAAAGAAATAATATAATATTTATGTGTGTTTATTGTTGTTGCACTTAGTGTACCTGATGTGCTGAATTTGTGGAAGTAGGTAAAGGGTTACTGGAAGTAGAGTCAACTTCTCCGGTGGGAAGCGGAACCGCCGGATTACTGTTGATGAACGGAACTCCGTCTTCTCCGGGAACCGACACCGACGTGATTTCTGAAGGAGATGGTCCGGGAGAGAAAGCTGAACCTTCTCTTGGACCTAATGGCCATGGGTAAGAGGGAGAAGATGAGACCACTCCTCCTTCCGAGACAGGAACAGGAGCGACTGCTGGTGTTGGTGGTTGTGACGGCGGAGATGCATCGGCGAAGGTGACTTGGACTGAGAGCTTCTGGTTGACTTGGCAAGTCTTGAGATGAGATGTATTGTTTTTGAAGGAGAAGTAGTAAGAGCCTGTTCTTGATGGGTACCACTGCGTTTGAGTTTAGGGAAAATAAAAAGATTAGTGGAGTGAAAGGTAACATGTTTAGGTTTGAAAATTCGAACTTTAAGAATGTAAAAGGAAGATTTGATTATCATTGAGCCTTGAACATATACAAAACTATTAATTTAATCAATTCTACGTCGGATTTAAGTTTTATTTAATACTAATCCACTGAAACTATTAAATTAATGATGAAAACAGAGGAAAACAGAGCAGGAGTCTTTCTTTGTCAATCTCAAGAACAGGGAGGAAAAAGGGAAAGATCAAAACTTTATCAAATTTCAGAGAAACCCATATGAAATTCACACCCTTTCAAACAATTAACCAGATTATTTTCACAATTTGTAACGGATTATGATAGAGAGATAAATATACCGTGAAGGAGGTGGAGTTAGGTTTGGTTAGAAGAGTGGCTTGAGTGAAGTTGCAGACATTGAATGCATCTATGGTCCTGAAGATGTAGAGATCGTATCCGTACTTATGTCTGAAAACTGGAGGCATAAGAACAAACAGCAAAAACAAATCGTTGATTTAAGAGATTATCTAGCAAAACAGGACACATAGGTGGACTGTGCTTGTAAAGAAACTTACTAACGGAGTCGCCAACATGGACAACGGGAGCTTTCCAGACAGACACACCATCGACGAGAAACGTGGCGGAGAGAGAAGGACGTGAGAAGAGAGAGAGGAAGCAGAAGAGGAAGACCAGCATTAAGGAGGAGAAAGAAAGATGTTTCTGAGATGAAACCATATTTGTTTTTGCTTGAAATGAGTAGAAGCCTATGTTAAGATTGTGAACAAAAAAGAGGTAAAGAACTTCAATGATGCCTTCCCTTTTTATCTTTGCAGGCCTCTCTCTCACTCACAGTAGGTCAAAAGAGGTTAGTGTGCCTATGGAGCTTAGGGAGAAGAGATGAGAGAGAGAAACTAAAGAAAGAGGAGTATATTGAGAAGTGTGAAGTGAGTGTCTGTCTGTTTTACTTTTATTTGAGTTGTTGAATAAATGGAGAAGATTGAGAATTTTGAGGAGTGTTTTTTTATTTGTTAACATTTTCCATAACTATATTGAACACACAGTGAAAATGAATATTATTTGAGTTGAAATTATGAGTACCAGGTACAAGTTTACATATAAAAAAAAAACATTTTGACTAATTTAAGTCTAACTACTTTTCTTTCTTGAATTTGCTTTACTAGACTCTTAATTAGTACTAGTATTTTACATCTTGTATACTTCAAGAAATTAATATAAAAACAGTATTATTATAACAAGATCAGAATATGATTAATCTCTTGTTTGAACCAAGCTTACACAGCAGGGCTCATGGTTTATTAGTTCAAGAATAAGATTGGAAGAAGGAAATGTATAGAAGAGAGGTATAAATCTCATGGTTTATTAGTTCAAGAATAAGATTGGAAGACAGGTTTCAGCAACTATAGTAAATGGAATTAGTCAAAAAAAAAAAACTATAGTAAATGGTTTAAGAAAAAAAGGTGCCACCATTTTTATCACGGGAAATAATGCTCTACCGATAGAAATCTGACAAAAGAAAGTGAACCAACAAAAAAAAATTACAAGTATAAAGAGGCATATAAAAAAACAAAGAGAAAAAGCAATAAAGTGAGAATTATATAACGATATAAGTATGGTGATTGTTATTCTTAAATCATTAAGCTTGTGATTTAACCCCAACATGTTTCTTAAATCATTATCTTCTACAATTTTTTTGTTATTAGAAACTTTCTCTCTTTAATTCAACAAAACAGAAAGATATGTAGCCTATTAACTTGTGGACTCACGACACAACTTCATGGGCTGGAGCAGTCAATTAAACGCATATTTTAGGTCAGAGGAGCCATCAATGACAATCTTATAGGAGTAGTATTTTGTTAAGATAATGAGATATATAAAATGCCTTTCGTTCTTCTTATTTCGTGAAATTTCTTGCATGTGATCTCTATCTTAATTTCATTAAACATATGTCAAAATAGTTAAACCGACGTAGATAAATCATATCGACCAAAACGAATAAACTCTAAACATAACATCTGCAAAATCCAACATTCTGCTCAAAAACAAACAAAACAACAAACTTAACCTTAAGAGATTTGTCTTTGCATGAAGTGTACCTTGTGTTAGATTAACTAAATCCACTCCTATTTTTATTTTTGCAGTGTTTCGATAAAATGAATAGTGTAATCGGTATAAACAAATGACACGAGCATGGTCCAGCTTTTCTATTTTGTATTAGAACCATACGAACCGCACAGCCTTTTGTTCACACGTCTCGTCGTATTTGTATTTCGCTTTATGAATATGCTAAAACGACAAATACTACGTGACAAAACGCGAGCTTCGGCCAAACCCCCAAAAATCTCTTTGCCGTTTCCTTTTTTCATCATGGACTTCATGTTCAAAAATTTTAAATAATCAACGTGGTTAAAGCGCAGAATACAAAGAGTACTAAATGGTTTGCAATTCTTTAATAAGATAAATTCAAAATAATGCGAACCTAGACTCTTCAAAATATGTTTTGTTGATCAATCGACGCATACTCGTGGTCGTACCGGTATCGCGTTTGCTTAGTAGTTTATACGGAAATACACAATGATAATAGTTGTTTAAAACATGCGATCATACAAACGTATTTGAAACGTATAAGGTTCGAAAGGGGCTTATTAAAGTTATCATTTAGATTAGGTACACTCTCATTCCACATAATGTTGAGAGATGGTTGAATGTGCATGCCACTATTTGAATTGGCATCCAGGAATACTCCTTTTATCATAAGTTTACTGTCTTAAGGCCTAAGTTTTTTTGCAGATTTAAGATAGAGGATGCTGTCTGCGTTTGTATAACATGATTTAACCATGCTCACTTGTGCATGAGGCATGATCACCGGGTTCTTCTACAATATGCCTGGCTTGTTCTTTCACCTCATTGTTTGTTGAGTATATCGAAAGCAAGGGTTTCCCATCATAGGGATAAATCAATGACTTGGCAACTTAAGAGTGGAGCTCAGATTCCTTTTTGTGTTTAGTGTTTGCTTGGCATGGTCAAGTTTTTATAAGCAGGGATAACAGTGAGATTAATTTTGAAAATAAGAGTGGAGCTGAGATTCCTTTTTGTGTGTTCGTGATCTACTTTTTTTTCTTTTCTCTGGTGATCTGAAGACAAATATTATCAGAATAATGGATTAAAAAAATAATAAAAAATAAATAAATAATGGATAAAAAATGTGCTCGACATGTCTCTTGGATATATACCATTTGTTGCTGAATGGTTTAGGATTAAAGGTGTCACCTCATCAAATCCCAAGTGACAGCTGCAACAGGTTAGTGATCATAGGAACTAGGAAGAAAGGCGACTTCATCAAGATCGTTCATATCAGGTTCTAGAAGTTGTTGTGTTGGTTACATAGGGAACATTTAATTCAGCCACTGAAAATAAACCTTAAGAATACTTTCCTAACCTTTTAGAATTTGGACTCCTCTCTTATTAGGGAGAACTTTTTAGTGACTTATTTTTCTGGCTGTTTACTGTCTCCCAAGGCTCATATGCTTTATTCCAGCTGCAAGAGGAAATGAAAAGGCAGCTCAGTGCTGTAGGCAATTATACTGAGAAGGAACTTGAAGAGTACATGAAGTCCAATAAGATGATTGATTCTCTGTGGAAACTCAGTGTTTCTGATATCGAAAGCACTCTCTCTCTTGTTTGTAAGCTGGTATGTTTAGTCATAACTGCTCACTATTTGGCTGTTGAAGCATTTTGATCCAACTTCTTTGTTATACTACTTTATGATTTATATTTTCTTTGTCTCAGGTTCTTCAGGATTCCACCGCCAAGAGAGAGGAGCTTTGTGCAAGGGCCAAGGGATTAAAAACTTTGAGAAGATCTTCCAGGTATATCTGTTTTCATTTTCTTCTTAGTGTTCTAGCGCATATTTGTTCAAAATATTCATTCGACAAACAATGACATTAAAAAGGCTTTTAACTCTCCGGTCGAATAGAAGAACAGATAGCCAGTGAGAGTGATCCTTTAGCAAGGGCCGAACTTCACAAATCAATGAAAATGGTCAAGACCGTGACGATCCACATCACCAAAAGTATCTCAGTCTACATATGGGCCCAATGGTGGAGCTAGACGAAGGGTCAATTCCATAACTAACATACATCATAAGGGTCAATAAGTGAACTTTTGCAATATTTTTCAGTTTTGTTTCTTAAATATATAAGCAAAAAAAATAAAAAAATAAACATGAAATCCACTTGGGTCAACGGTCAAGCAACACACGTCCTACATAGTCTGTAGAGCTGGCTCCAGCCACTGATCGTAATGCATACATTAGATCAATTTCAATGGGACACCAAAACACAAAATTCGGTGTAATTACATCTCCAATGAAACACTAAAAATAACACTATTCCACCAAAATTTAGTGTAGAGTAATAATATTACACCAAATTTAGTGTAACACTATTCATCACACCAAGTATTTAATATACACATATTATTATGTTTCATCTACTAATATAGTTCAATTATTTTTAATAATTAGTTTAAATTTGTAATTAAATATAAGTATACTGTATTACTTTTACATAATTACAATATTTTATTTTATTTTCAGGTAAAAGATCATTAATTTATTATCATCATTTACTTTATATTGTGAGAAAATAAAATATCATAGAAATTTTATATTTTATTTTATTTTCTAGTAAGAAATCACTAAATGATTATTATCATTTACTTTATATTGTTATATTTTTTATTTTGAAAAAAGATTATAATTTTTATTTAAGTTATATTTAATCAGTAATGAACAATTAATAATATTACATTGTTGTAAAGTTAGATTTAATAGTAAATAACTAAAACTTTATCTAATACTACTAAATCACCAAACATTAAAATAACATTTATTTGTTTTTTTACTTTATAATATAGTTAAACTTGTTACTAAGTAATACAAATTTTATTAAAATAAACATATTATTTTGTTATTTGCTTTTCATAATTAATAGTTTGTAATTTTAGCATAAAATATTTTATTTAAAATAAATACATTTGTTAAACTGAAAATATAAATTTAAATAAAAATTTAACATAAAATTATAAAAATTTAACAAACACAATATCAAGTGTGATAAAACAGTTATTTATCAATTAAAATAATCAAAATATAAAAAAATTATTAAAATTAAAACATCAAATAATATATAATATTCCTTTGGTGTAATATTTGGTGTTATGATTGGAGTTGACAAAAAATATGACACACAAAACATCTAACCTGGTGTCATTTCAATACCGAATTTGGTGTCATGGTTGGAGATACCCTTAGATTAGTCAGGAAAAATATACAACAATCACATATTTATAAGATTATGTTTAATATGAAAAGTTTGAATTGAGATTTCTGAAAAGATATTCCATCGTTGGTGCGTTATAACTTTTTTTCTCAGTTGGATCTTATTCTACAACACACACAAAAACGAGCATTAGGTATGTCCGTGTAAGATGCATACATCTTCTTATACAAAACGGATTAAAATAGGAAATTACAGACACATATACTAATGCCACATTGTGATGTACTTGATATCTGGTACAAATTTATTCTTAATACTAAACAACAGAATAAATTTCCAAAAACAAAAAGATAAAAACCAAAAGATCTCCCTGAATATGGATGCTGAACAATGTGGTCATGTTTCCCCGTAGTAGAAGTGGGTGCCGCAACCTTTACTATGCGTCTTCGTAACAGTGTAGGAATCAGGATGGGTAGCTCCTACACGTAAATCATGAAACGGTAAAAAGAAACAATTCTCCTCGGCTTTCTAAAACTTTATGCTATGAAAACCATACCTTGTATCTTTATGTTTTTAATTTGAAAGCTCTTTTTCAAAAAAACAATTCTCCTGAGCAATCTGAAGGTTGCAAATGTATGCTGTCTTCCTGAATCCTTTATCTGGATATTCTCCAGAACCCATTTGGGTTGTAGTGCTCATTCAGGTACTGTTCCGGTATAACACTTCCCTTACACCATTGTACTTTAAAGGCGTGATCAGACAATGTTGCGAAAAATTTTGACTGCGCAGTATCCGATCAACATTCACCTCCATACCCATCCACCAATTGCATGGAAGTGGATCTTGAAATTGATTTTTATTGACATTTTATTTACCAGATGGAATGTTCTTAATTCCACTGTCTTTCTATAACTTACATATCTCGTTTATATGGATCCTATGATCATCAGAGCCCACTGTAACGCTTGTTTCTAAAGTATAGTTATGACCAGAGTATTTTAAATGCATTTTGGCAAAGAGCTGAAGACTAAAGTGTATGTGCATATTATCTTGATGTATCAAAAGGGGCATCATCTGAAATGCATATTATCCTGTAATATATCTATATATTAAGTTTCTAGTCAAAAAATATATACGGTTAGACTAGTTTTTTACATGTCGTATTTCCGTTGACTTTTAAGACGGTAAATTACATAGTTACCTTTAATGAACATAAAAATTATATATAATTACCATTATTATTTTTAACTTTACATTTATTTTCCTTATATTCTTTCTAGATAATATATATAATATCTGATAAAGGAAACACTTCCACATTTTAAAAACGAAATATATATTGTACATAATATGATTTCATAAAAAAAGGAAAGTTCACAAAAACATTTTTGATATTAAAAATAATGTTCCTTTAAAATATAATCATAAATAATAAAAATTATTATTTTTATATCAAGCTATTTTCTCAAATGTCTTTAAATAATTAAATAACATAAACCAAAATATATTAAATGAACTAATTTGTTAAAATAATTGTATTACTAAGATGTAATATTTATGATTTTCATAATAATTTCTTAAATTTTGAATTTATTTACAGCTGCCTCCGCTTCAGGTACATCCATCTTCTTCCTTTGCATATTACTAGTACGTAGTTTCTTACATCAAGCATAACTGACGGAATATAACCTATTTCTCACATTGTGACACACATCTCAATGTTTGTATGTGGTAGAGATTCAAGATGATTTATCATTGATATAGTTGTTATTTTATTTTTTCACCTTAATAATTTGTGGGTAACTTTTGTATATTAAATAATTTTATTTTTTATTTAATTTTATATCATAATTTATCATTTTTCATATTCTATATATAGAAACTTGTTTTATTTGATTTGGATATAAAATAAAAATAAATTTTTAATATAACCTTTAATTAGGTTTTAATAAATTTAAACTTATTTTTTACAATAATAAAATGAAATGATTCATTTGAATTTTAATCAATTTTTTTTGTTAACAAAAAAAACAATAGTATAACATAAAATAATAAATTAGGGTGTTGAAACAAAACCATTGTATGATATAAAAGTAAAATGTGTGTTAAATTATTATGTGGAGGAAAGAGAAGGTGATATAGAATTTTAAAAGGTAAAAATTAGGGTGTTGAATACACAAACCATTGTGCATAGTCTAAGTGAAAATAAGATAACACTGACTGGTTGGGAACAGTGGCAGAGCCACACACAACAACATGGGGGCAATGAACCCAACAAAATTTTTAAAAAATAGTATAACTTAAAGTCCAATTTATATGATGCGCCCACTCATAATTTTTTTTGCCCCCATACCTTTGTTAAGACCCATTTTCAAATACAGAAAATAATAATGTATTTAAGCCCACTTAATATTTTAATGAATTATACTGTAAAGTCCACTAATTAGGAAAACCAAAAATTAATAATCTAAGTATTTCACATCGTCTTTCTCACGTTTGGAGCTTCTTCGTCTTCCAACTTTCACTTCTTTTTTGTCAAACAAAGGAGATTTACTTATATCTTCCTCTTGGTGATATTTGTTTTTTTTTAAAATATTTGTTTTTTTTTAATTCTATGTTTGATATAAACTAACACTTTTGTTTGCTAGGCAAATCAATGGAAAAGTTTCTTAAAAGATCCTTACACCAACACCTAAAGGAAATTTGGATGATTTACCATGGGATCCTGCTAAAAGGAAAAAAATCAATGCATATGATTCAAATCAAAGAGACGAGGTAAGACGCAAATATCTAGCTAGAGGTTTGTGCCGACAAAAAAAAAAAAAAAAATCTAGCTAGAGGTTTGTAAACCGTATGGTCATGATTTTCCAAAAAAGGTGATCTCAAATTCTTTGAGGCGGTTTAGTACTGCTTGGTTTGATCAGTACGGTAATTGGCTTGAGTACAGATTATCGACAGATAGAGCTTATTGTTTGTGTTGTTACTTGTTTCGAGATGACATACATAAGAAAGGTGGGAATGACAAGTTTGTGACATAAGGTTTTTCTGGTTGGAATATATCTGAGAGATTTGCTTCTCATGTGGGTGGTATGAATAGCTTTTACAATATTGCTGTTAAGATGTGTGATTCTTTGATGAATCAAAAACATTCCATAGCCCAAACTTTTTATAAGCATGGTGATGTGGTCAAAAACGAATATCGTCTCCGGTTGAATGCTTCAGTTGATGCTTCTAGATATTTTCTGCGACAAGGAATACTTTTTCGTGCTCATGATGAGTCAGAAGATGCTGGTAATAAAGGGAATTTTCTGGAACTTATAAGATACACGGCAGACTAGAACGAAGCGGTAAGTAAGGTTGTTTTGAAGAATGCTCCAAAAATAACTAAATGACTTCTCCACCGATCCAGAAAGACATTGTGCATTGTTTTGCAGAAGAAGTTGTGAAATCTATTATTGAAGAAGTTGGTCATGGTGTTTTTAGTCTACTGGTGGATGAATCTGTTGATATTTCTCACAAGGAACAAATGGCTATTGTGTTACGCTTTGTCGATAAGAACAGAACAATCAAAGAAAGATTTGTTGGTGTGCTTCATGTAAAAGAAACTTCTTTTTTGACACTTAAGCTAGCTATTGGTGGTTTTCTTTTCGAAGTATGGATTGAGCTTGAAAAATGTAAGAGGCCAAGGCTATGATGGAACGAGTAATATAAAGGGTGAATTCAATGGTTCCGGGCTTTGATTTTAAGGAAAACAGTTCAAACTATTACGTTCATTGCTTTACTCATCAGCTTCAGTTGGTAGTGGTGGCAGTCGCGAAGAAACATTTTAAAGTTGGTGATTTTTTTGATATGATTTCTACATTAGTGAATGTAGTTGGGACTTCTTACAAACGAAAAGATCAACTTAAAGAAAAATACCGTAAGGATAGCGAAGCCCGGAGACCACAAACTGTTTTTTTTGGGGGTAAAATTTAACACCTGAAATGCAATCTTTGTAGGAACCACAAAGCCCTTATGTTGAAGCACCGAAGCATGGAGATGAGAAATTCAACTATTACTTCCCGCGCTACCTCCAGGAGCACACAAACATTCTTATACCATTTCCAATATATTCTCATATTTTAACTTTTAAATAGAGATGTGGTTCTCTTTAATGTATTCTACTATTTTTTATCTTCAAAATGAAATATTTTAAAAAATTTCTATTTTAATTTTACAACAAACACTTTTTATTTATGAAAGTTGATAATTAACTATATTTAATTTTAATTTTTACAAAACATTTCATACCATTACGATTTTTTTAAGCTCAAGTTTTCTTAAAAGATATTATATAAATAAAAAGTCTAATTTTATTTTTTAATAGAAATTGTATGTATTCTTCTAAGAAATAGATGTTTTAGTTATACTCATTTAAAGGTTAAAAGACTATTAAAAAAAAGAAGTATGACTCTATAATTGAGTAATGCTTTTTTGCATCTATGTTAAGAGGGAAAATAACAAATTCTATTTTTTAAAAAGAAATAGAGATGAGATGAATCACTTTTTGCTCTATTATATCATTTAGGAGTGATATTTGCAACAAGTTGGAGATGGTCTTAAGTCACACAGTAGATTGTGAAAGTTAATTTCCCTTTGGTGCTCATATAATATTAGAAATCTACGCATGTATGCATATATATTTGATATGTATTTGGAGGAGGTGGTAAACATTATGTAATTTTGACTATTGTTAGTAGGAGAAACTATTAGAACTTTGAAAAGCACATGAAATCTCATCTTTATGTATAATTGTTTTAATTAAATATAAATGTGATGTTTGAAGATCATATGTATTAGGATCACTACAAGAAATATGTACATTGTTAGCGCGGGAAATATGCTATATTAGATGTTTGATAGCAAATTCATAAATGCTATGTATACGGTAGCCATCATAGGTAACCTCTCTACGATAACATTTTTTAAACGCTACGAAATTTGCGGATATGATAGCAATACTTGGATGATATTATTAACTTAACTATTAGCACTAGCTTCATGCTATTATAGATATCTTCGATAAACTAAAATAATTATAATTAAAAATAAAATAATTAAAAATTAAATAATTAAATATTAAATTAAAATTATTTTATAATTAAAAATGAAATAAATTTTATTTATAATTAAATTTAGTTTACAATAAATTTTGGTTTACAAAACTAAACCAATATTACTCTAATCTCAACTTAACCAATTAATTAATGTAAACCTAACTAAACCAATTGATTAACTAAACCTAAATCTAAACCTAATAGAAGCTTCAGCCGCCATCCCATCGCCATCTTCACAAAGCTTCAGCCACCATCCACGATTCAAACTCACCACCATATGCTGTCCTCCTCCACCCTCACCACCATCTGCTGTCCTCGCCACCGCTGTCACTCTCTCTCCGCCATCGTCATCTGCACAATGTCACCAAGTCAATCAAACCATCACGCTCAAATCATAATCAAACACAGAGAGTGAGAGGTGACCTTAGTGGTGGTGAAGAGTGACATTTGAAAAGCTTCTGACATTTGACGATCAGATATTGTGCTTCACTCATCAATCTAAATACAGAGAGAGAAGAGAGAGGTGACCTTAGTGGTGGTGAAGTGTGCGCCGGAATCAAAGGGAGTCGTGGTGGTGATTAGCGCCTCGGTGGTGGTAACGAGCGCCTAGGTGGTGGTGGTGGTGGCGACGAGTTGAGAGGAGGCGGGAGGCAATTTCGGAGACTTTGTCGTCCTCTCCATGATTCTTCTTCTCTCAACTCCGATCAATTTTGAGATCGAATCCTTGCAGTGAGAGAGGAAAGAGAGAGAAGAGATAAGACGTCATGAGGAAAGAGAGAGAAGTGCAATCCTCGTCTTAACAGAATTGACCAATAGGAAAGAAGCACGAGGATAACTACAAGGTTCATTTGTGACCATTTGATTAAAATCAATCTATGATCAAAATTAATCAATAAGTATAAAACTGTTACTTTATTTAATAGTTATTTTAGTCATTGTAATTATATTTTTGAGTAGTTTTGTTTATATAAAAATTAAATTATTAATTTACATTTATAAAAGTAATGATATAAAATTAACCAAATTGAAAAGATTTCACTTTTTATAAGTAATTTTAAATTAAACAAAACTATTGATTGGTTTGTGTAATTAAGAATTTGGAGTGTGTATATAGTCTGGGGTATATATATGTTAGAGGAAATATATTTTATTTTAAATTTATGGTTTAAGGTTTGTAGTGTATAGGGTTTGAAGTATTGTATGTGGTTTGATGTTAGGTTTTGGGGTTTAGGATTTGAAATATAATATATGGTTTATAAAGGAAATATATATTATTTAAAATTTATGGTTTAAAGTTTATAGTGTATAGGGTTTGAAGTATTGTATGTGGTTTGAGGATAAGTTTTGGGTTTAGGTTTGAAGTATGATATAAAGTTTGTAGAGGAAATATAATTTATTTAAAATTTATGGTTTAAGGTTTGTAGTGTATGGGGATTGAAGTGTTGTATATGGTTTGAGGTTAAGTTTTGGGGTTTTGGGTTTTGGAGTATGATATAAAGTTTGTAGCCATTGCCTATAAGATAAACTTGGAAAGTTTTAAATTTCAGTTTTATGGTTTATAAAAACTAATGATTAAGAGTAAAGTTTAATTTTGTGATTTAAGGTTTGGATGTTGGAATATGAGGTTTAGGATTAAAGTTCAGTATTTTGAATTAAAGTTGAAAAATAACAGATTTGAAGACTAGATATAAGATTGTAGTTAAATTTCAATAGTTTGATTTGAAATTTACAGGATATAGATTTTGATTAAAGATTTTTTGATTTGTGTTTAGGAAATTATAGTTTAGGATTAAAAGATTTAATTTTTAGTTTAATTTTAAGTAATATGAAAAAAATAAGGATTGTCTTTAGAGTTTAGGGTTTAAAACCATGTTCAGGGTTTAGGGGTTCAAAAACCCATATTCAGGGTTTAGGGGTTCAAATATCTTTTTTAGCATTAGAAAAATGCTATTATATGTTTTTGATAGTAATGTTTTTGGCGCTTAAGTCTATTTTCCCGCGAAATATTGGCGGAATCATTAATTTTATTTTCTCGTTCACTTAAATTTTTAAAATAACATTAATTAAGTGCTACTGTAGGTTCTGTTCTATCATAGCGTTTATCTAATGCTATTATATAATCAGGAGATTTCTAAATCATCTACGATAACAGTTCAGTAAAACGTGATATAACAATATGCTATCAATGTAGACTTTTTTTTGTAGTGGATACATATTCTGATTACTAATACATGAAGAAACCTTAAAGAAAGAGACATATGAAGCAGTTATGTATAAATATATATAGCTTTAACTTTCTTTCTTTTTGAGAAAGGGCTTTATATAGCTTTAACTTACCTCACAACTTACACTGTCTCAATAGAAAAAGTGAATTATCATTACAAGATTTAATTTTTAGTTTAATTTTAAGTAATATGAAAAAATAAGGATTGTCTTTAGAGTTTAGGGTTTAAAACCATGTTCAGGGTTTAGGGTTCAAAACCCATATTCAGGGTTTAGGGTTCAAATATCTTTTTAGCATTAGAAAAATGCTATTATATGTTTTGATAGTAATGTTTTACGCTTAAGTCTATTTTCCGAAATATTGGCGGAATCATTAATTTTATTTTCTCGTTCACTTAAATTTTTAAAATAACATTAATTAAGTGCTACTGTAGGTTCTGTTCTATCATAGCGTTTATCTAATGCTATTATATAATCAGGAGATTTCTAAATCATCTACGATAACAGTTCAGTAAAACGTGATATAACAATATGCTATCAATGTAGACTTTTTTTTGTAGTGGATACATATTCTGATTACTAATACATGAAGAAACCTTAAAGAAAGAGACATATGAAGCAGTTATGTATAAATATATATAGCTTTAACTTTCTTTCTTTTTGAGAAAGGGCTTTATATAGCTTTAACTTACCTCACAACTTACACTGTCTCAATAGAAAAAGTGAATTATCATTACAAGATTATAGGTTACAAGCTCTTGATGAAAATCTCTAGCTTCCATTGAGAGTGACTACAACTCTACTTGCAGTTGGAGCATCACGGTGTTCATAGCCATATTCCCTGAAACCTAACCCTTCCAAGAAAAATGCTTTAAAATTAGATGAGAAAAAGAATCAATCCAAATTAAGAACACGATAATGGAGCAAACACGAAATCCCGTGGATGTGGTAATGCATTCTATCGGTTTAGATCGGGATCATATCAATTGCATTATTACAAATCATAGAAGTTTTAACACACGTATGCGTACATATAAATATATATATCATAATCTTTTAATTTAATAATGAGAAAACGAATCAATGCGGACGAGAGTACACGTGAAAATAGACTAAAGGAGATGTGTTGTGGAGCCAACTATGTTTATATGTTAGGTTTATATTGTAACCATCGTGTGCATCTCCCATTTTTCATACCTTACTTACCTATCCTTCCTTTTTATTCATTCTCTTCTTTTGTCATTATTATATCATTACATATTACAAAAATAAAAGCTTAAGGATTTTGAGAATCTATAATGGAGAACATGAACAATCATACAAACAGTACTAAGTCACACAAAAGAGGGGACAAAAGAACATATCAATGAGAGAATAAGACTAAGGGTGTAACATACCTTGCTGGATATCACGATTTTGCATGCCTCTTTGTCAGTTTCTGGGACGTCGGCTTCTATATAAGTAATTTAGTTTATTTGTTTGTTTTTCTTGATATCAATAGTATAGTCATGCCGAATTATTTAACCAATATTGTATTTTAGTTTATTTGTTTGTTTTTCTTGATATCAATAGTATAGTCATGCCGAATTATTTAACCAATATCTTGTACAATGAATGTATCTCATGATATCGATCGACGGAAGTGGCACTAATTATTTCCTTTTTCTGATGGATCATGTGAAATAACTTTTTTAATCGGTTTCTGTAGGAGAATAATTCCATGATTTTATACTGATGTTCTTTGTTTGTATTACATACTAAGAGCACAATTATCCCAAGATTTTTGGGGGTTTCTTGGTTGAGGGGGGACCACAATATGTGGGAACCAAGAAAAAAAAGGAGAGAAAGTTGTCTGAGCAAGCAACGTTATTTTGGGGTTTTTGAGCTTTTCGCGGGCTCCACCGACGTGTGGCTACCATGATTGCTCTCTTTTTTAATTTTTTTTAAATCGAAAAAAAAAAAAAAAATTTGAAAAACCCCAAAATCAAGATCTTGGGATAATTGTGCTCTAAGTGATAAAGTACTTGTGTACATTCTCTGAACAATACAATGCAATACTATAAATTAGACTATAGCGTGCATTTTATTATAGTAATAATCAGTGGCGGAGCCACGATGTTGACACATGGGTCAACTGACCCAGGTGAATTTTCTGTTAAAATTTTTTTACTGGTATAATTCTATAGAAACTATGTAACTATTGGTAATCTTAGCTACATGATCCATGTAAATTATGCCATTTTTTTTAAACTGACCCTCCTAAAAGATTGTCCTACCTCCGCCACTGGTAATAATAAGCCAAATTAATCTTATACTATTGTTTGTGACCAAAAGAAAAAATCTTATACTATTGTATCCGACCAGAGATCCAAATGACAAATAGTAAATGAGTTTTGTTTTCTTAACATAACAAAAAAGGGAATGAGTGACGTCGAAATGAATCTCGGTGCGATCAAAGAGACAAGAAAACAAACAATAAAACAAAAGCAAAAGAGAGAGAGAAACGACGTCCGACAGTGGCACTACACCGAAGCTAAAACAAAGATACTCGATCATGTGGTTCTGTTTCGTCCCTATCGCACATTACTTTAGCATGAAGTTCATGACGCACCGTACGTGCAATTGACATGCCTACGGTGTGGTTCCTTGGGATTAATTTTCCAGGAATTACATATTCGTGATGATAAAATACAGCCGATTGAAAAAAAAGAAAAAAATGTAGCCGACTGAACGCAAGTAATCCAACCATTTTGATAAAAAAATAGTATTGTTGTAGTCTTTGCTACTTCAAATATAATTTCTGTATAAAAGAACAGTTTAACATATATAAATAATCTTAATCATTAAATTTTTTTAAAATATATTTATATATATAAAGATGATAAATTTAAAGTTATTTTTGAAAACAATTGAACTAATAACATTAGTCATATAAATATATAAAATTAATAACAATTAATAAAATAAATAATAATATTTATATCTTATATAATAATAATAATAATTTTTATTTTTATTTTTATACTAATGCTTAAAATCTATCTAGATATCCGTGTAAACCGAATAATATCCGTTTAAATTGTATGCTTCAAAATTATATAAACCCATACAAATACTATATAATATAAAATAGGTATGGTTAATAACACCTAAACACTGCCTAAGCGGACATCTAGGCTGCATTTTAAAACACTACTAATTGGTAATTTCTTTGTTAACAAATAAGGTAAAAATTAATATATTCAATAAAGGTCTAGCCTCACTCCCTTTCGAAGTTAACCTACAAACAAATATACCCAGAATCTTATAATTATTGTTATTATCATCAATAAGTAGTTACCTTATTTGCAGCTGAGATGATCTTTAGCCTAGTAGTAGTTAAGGTCTCCCAACATCAAAGCAATCCACTTGTTGTGTAGTAGCTATGCTCTAACAAAGTTTAAACCGTTATTTACTGAGTGGAGTATTCCGTGGACCGTATCATCCTATGTTTTTTTTTTTTTTCCTTTTTGCAATTGTCTAGTTGGTATTAAACGGCCTTAACCAAAAGAATGAAACCACAACAATTGTACCTGGCTGGCATATCGCAAGAATGATAGCTGCCTTTAATTGATTTGAAGATGTTAAAATTTTAGCTAGTGATTTAGAGCAAAAAGAAAAATAACCACTGTGAATTGCACATATATACATATTACTTCATCAAAATATATGTAGATATTACTTGATGAAGAAAAAAATGTACATATTACTCTTTTGGTAGTTTTACTCTACGATGTACATACGAAAAATGGAAATAATCTTATTAATATTACAAACTCATGAATCCTTCATGATCTCAAAAGAAATATACTAAGCTCCTGTCCATAACCACCACCAGGATTCATCATATGAAACGATTCCGAATCACTCGACCCAGTGACTCGCTCAAACTTGGCTCTCAAGTACAGCGTCTGCTCCTCTTTATCCACCGGCACAACTCCAGCTCCGACTGAAACAGACCGCATCATCCTCAAGAAAATAGTGTCGTTTTCCGTCACCTTTCTCCTCACGGCAGACCCCATTTTCCTTCCGTTGCAATACATCGACCACACCGGGACATCGAAGATCGACGAAGGGCAACTATTGCTGCTGCTGCTGCTACTTCGACGACGGTCACACTCGAGGGCTATGCGTAGAACACCTGCTTGATCCATCTCCTTGGCTAAAGTGGCCGTGGGGACAGCTAACTCGAGGAGGAGAAGCGGAGGAGATCCCACGGCGGTGTCTTGAAGGCAGAAACTGACTCTTCCACGACGGTGTCCGAAGAAAGTTCCACTCACGATGCTGTTGCTACGGGAAGAAGAGGAGGAAGAAGAAGAGGAGGAGGAGGAGGAGGAGTGGTCGGAGGAGGAAGAGGAAGAGACAGAAACAGTGTCGTTTTGGTACGAAGGAGAAGGTTGTTGGTAAGTGCAACAGTATGGGAGCATGCACTCGATGAACGAGCGGAGAGTTCGTCGTTGACGGAACTCACGAGCGCAATCCACGGTGGTCGGAGTGGTTATGAGTTGCATGTGATGGTGATGCTTTCCTAAATCGACCATCGTTCTCATGCTTGGTTCTCTTCTCTTTGTGACCCAGCTTAGTCAGAGTGTAGAGGGAAATTAAAGAAGAGAAGACTATTAAGTTCTGTTTTTGGTGTGAACAAGAGGAAGTTTTATGGCATATATGTATAGGAAGGTGGTGCTCATGGAGATTGGAGAGTGGCGACTTTTCTATGTTTTTGTTTTAATATTCTTAATAATATTATTATAGTATAGTATATGCTTTATATCTTTCTTTAGCCTAGTGCACATTTCTATAAACGCAAAAAGATTTTTTTATTGGAATAATTTAGTATTTTTTTCAAAAAAAAAGGCGAAAAGATTGAGATTATTTGTATATTGATTTAATCTCGTGACTATTTGTGCCTTTAAAACCAACCACAAGATCATCACGGTTTAAATAATTGTAAAGGATAAAATTTGGTGTGCATTTAACTTTTTGATTTCATGAAGAATTCTTCATTTTTTTTAGCAAAAAAAAAAAAGAATTATTCATTTTGTTTGTTCATCATAGCGCTTGTGTGTGTGTATTTTGTGGTAACAAAGCCCTTGTGTTTTTAAACCTAAAATTTTCAGGTAAATCATGAAATTTAAAAAATAAACTCGAAAAATCTTCTTGTTCCTTATGATCTAATAAATTTTAAATAATAGTGATGGGTTTTCAATTTGAAGTCAATAAAATAAGTTTGCAAAAATTTTCTTTTGTACCAATTATTTTTTGACAAACTATAAACTTTTACCAAGTAAAGTGCGAAAGAATATAAAATGTATTTTGTTATTTCTACCTCTAAAAAGAAGATTTTTATAATACAAATGAAATTTACTCTAATATTTTTCGTTAAAATAGCAATCTTTAATTATAGAATAAAAATAAAAAATTGATATTTTCTTATTTATAGAGAAAAATAAAATAAAAATTATTAGATCATCCCGAACTCATTATATTTTTTTGTATCTATAAAAGTATTTAGATTTAATTTGAATTTAATATATTACTGTTTTCTTCTCTAAAAGAAAATTATTATTTTTCATCTATATTTAGGAGAATAAATAACAATTTTTATTTTTTACTCTATATTTAAAGATTACTATTATAGAAAAATATATTGGAGTTAACTCTATTTCTATTATAGAAATTTTTTATTTTAAAGAAAAATATAGAAAAATATATTGGAGTTAACTCTATTTCTATTATAGAAATTTTTTATTTTAAAGAAAAATATAGAAAAATATATTGGAGTTAACTCTATTTCTATTATAGAAATTTTTTATTTTAAAGAAAAATATAGAAAAATATATTGGAGTTAACTCTATTTCTATTATAGAAATTTTTTATTTTAAAGAAAAATATAGAAAAATATATTGGAGTTAACTCTATTTCTATTATAGAAATTTTTTATTTTAAAGAAAAATATAGAAAAATATATTGGAGTTAACTCTATTTCTATTATAGAAATTTTTTATTTTAAAGAAAAATATAGAAAAATATATTGGAGTTAACTCTATTTCTATTATAGAAATTTTTTATTTTAAAGAAAAATATAGAAAAATATATTGGAGTTAACTCTATTTCTATTATAGAAATTTTTTATTTTAAAGAAAAATATAGAAAAATATATTGGAGTTAACTCTATTTCTATTATAGAAATTTTTTATTTTAAAGAAAAATATAGAAAAATATATTGGAGTTAACTCTATTTCTATTATAGAAATTTTTTATTTTAAAGAAAAATATAGAAAAATATATTGGAGTTAACTCTATTTCTATTATAGAAATTTTTTATTTTAAAGAAAAATATAGAAAAATATATTGGAGTTAACTCTATTTCTATTATAGAAATTTTTTATTTTAAAGAAAAATATAGAAAAATATATTGGAGTTAACTCTATTTCTATTATAGAAATTTTTTATTTTTTACTCTATATTTAAAGATTACTATTATAGAAAAATATATTGGAGTTAACTCTATTTCTATTATAGAAATTTTTTATTTTAAAGAAAAATATAGAAAAATATATTAAAATAGTCTTATAAACAAAGAAATAGAAATTAATTTAAATAATTACTTCTAAATATTATTATTATGGAGGCAGAAGATGCTTTTGTACAGACACGAATTGAAAGAGAAAAGTAGGAGGCACTGGTGGACGGTAGGAGCAGAAGTTGGCCAATTGTTAATGTAATATCCAATCGGTGCGTTTGGAAGGAAGCGAATAGTGCGCGTGCGTCACTCCAAGTGTAGTCCCACGTCCACTTGACACTTCCAATCATTTTTCACATTTTAATTTTTCTTAGTTTGATAGTATTATACTTCGTCTTTTTTAACATCTTTGATATTCTATTTCTTATTTCTTATTTCTTTCATAATCAACTGATTTAGCATAATAAAAAAATCATATCAAGAAAATAATCACCCTAAAACTCGGGCTTTATTTGCATCCATTTGTTGAAACAATTCCAGTGGCTGGCACTAACTCACTTTTTCATATACGAGCTCCATATATAAATATGCACATATAAAATCAAACTAGCTTTTAAGCAAAAAAATAAAAATAAATCAAACTAGCTGAAATGGAAGCATTTGTAGGGAAAAGAAAAATTTAAAAATTTAAAAATTTTGCTCATTTTTCTGATTTTCTACCATATGAAAATGGAATTTGATGTTCTCGAAATATGTTGTATTTTCTTTCTTTTGCCATCACTATAACATATGCTTTTACCAAGAAAATGTAACATGAAAATAATGATGTAGGGTGTGAGGGCCTAAGAACAAAGCATGCATAGAGCAATGATTAAAACCCAATCATGCTACGCTATTTTTTATAGCATTTCGTAAGATGTTTTATATAATCATTGATTCTAAATTATATATATATATATATATATATATATATATATATATATATATATATATATATATATATATTAATTATAGTGCTAGTGTTATAAATGAAATTATAATATTACTGGATTTTTAACCTAAAATTTAAGAAATGCTCGTAGCATATATGGTAGAATTAACTGGTAACTTCCTTATATTACTTTTTCGAAGAATTATTAAAGTATTGACTAAAAACATATGTAGGGGGTGATTGGTAAGGACTGTAGCTTTATGTTTTTTGCTGTAATATTTAATCTGTAGATTTATTTACTGTAGCTTTGGTTCTTTGTAGTTTTGTAAAGCACTTATTTTTTCTCTAAAAGAAAATTATTATTTTTCATCTATATTTAGGAGAATAAATAACAATTTTTATTTTTTACTCTATATTTAAAGATTACTATTATAGAAAAATATATTAAAATAGTCTTATAAACAAAGAAATAGAAATTAATTTAAATAATTACTTCTAAATATTATTATTATGGAGGCAGAAGATGCTTTTGTACAGACACGAATTGAAAGAGAAAAGTAGGAGGCACTGGTGGACGGTAGGAGCAGAAGTTGGCCAATTGTTAATGTAATATCCAATCGGTGCGTTTGGAAGGAAGCGAATAGTGCGCGTGCGTCACTCCAAGTGTAGTCCCACGTCCACTTGACACTTCCAATCATTTTTCACATTTTAATTTTTCTTAGTTTGATAGTATTATACTTCGTCTTTTTTAACATCTTTGATATTCTATTTCTTATTTCTTATTTCTTTCATAATCAACTGATTTAGCATAATAAAAAAATCATATCAAGAAAATAATCACCCTAAAACTCGGGCTTTATTTGCATCCATTTGTTGAAACAATTCCAGTGGCTGGCACTAACTCACTTTTTCATATACGAGCTCCATATATAAATATGCACATATAAAATCAAACTAGCTTTTAAGCAAAAAAATAAAAATAAATCAAACTAGCTGAAATGGAAGCATTTGTAGGGAAAAGAAAAATTTAAAAATTTAAAAATTTTGCTCATTTTTCTGATTTTCTACCATATGAAAATGGAATTTGATGTTCTCGAAATATGTTGTATTTTCTTTCTTTTGCCATCACTATAACATATGCTTTTACCAAGAAAATGTAACATGAAAATAATGATGTAGGGTGTGAGGGCCTAAGAACAAAGCATGCATAGAGCAATGATTAAAACCCAATCATGCTACGCTATTTTTTATAGCATTTCGTAAGATGTTTTATATAATCATTGATTCTAAATTATATATATATATATATTAATTATAGTGCTAGTGTTATAAATGAAATTATAATATTACTGGATTTTTAACCTAAAATTTAAGAAATGCTCGTAGCATGGTACCTTGGAAAGTCGTCGAATTAATCCATGAGCTCCAAAGCATTTTTCAACTAACAATTCGTCAGAGTTTGGGTCTTAGAAAAATTGTTACTTATAGTCAATTGATCACTGAATTATCCACATACATAGGCCAGAGCTAGTTAATGTGATTAGTGGGCAATAATATAAAGTTAATATTTATGGCACCATATAATCATATAGAGGCTAGAGCTGGTTACAATTCAGTTGTGTATAGTATTATATAAAGGTGATCAGGGGCAATAATATAAAGTTAATATTTATGGCACCATATAATCATATAGAGGCTAGAGCTGGTTACAATTCAGTTGTGTATAGTATTATATAAAGGTGATCAGGGGCAATAATATAAAGTTAATATTTATGGCACCATATAATCATATAGAGGCTAGAGCTGGTTACAATTCAGTTGTGTATAGTATTATATAAAGGTGATCAGGGGCAATAATATAAAGTTAATATTTATGGCACCATATAATCATATAGAGGCTAGAGCTGGTTACAATTCAGTTGTGTATAGTATTATATAAAGGTGATCAGGGGCAATAATATAAAGTTAATATTTATGGCACCATATAATCATATAGAGGCTAGAGCTGGTTACAATTCAGTTGTGTATAGTATTATATAAAGGTGATCAGGGGCAATAATATAAAGTTAATATTTATGGCACCATATAATCATATAGAGGCTAGAGCTGGTTACAATTCAGTTGTGTATAGTATTATATAAAGGTGATCAGGGGCAATAATATAAAGTTAATATTTATGGCACCATATTAAATTATATTTTATTCTGTCATAATGGTCCTTATGGTATATACTTATTGGCTTAATTTAAATCTCCATTTTTTGATATATTGATGATACAATTTCTTACATGTTTAATTCTCATTTGAGAAAAAATGATAATTCTCGATTGAGGAACCTTTCAAGAAATAATGAATACAAAAAACAACAGTAGATTATTACGTACACAAAAGTAGATATAAGCAAATATATCGCATCGTCTTATTAAGATTGTAAAAAGGTTCCTAAATCGAGAATTTAATCCTTTGTTATGACTTTTTATTCTTTCACAGGAGATTGTCGGCTTACATTTCCAAGTGTAGTATATTTCTCTATATCAACTGAGGGTTTGTTACACATGTACATGTAGAATCAAGATATCGTCATAATCACAGAATCAAGATATTTCTTGATCACAGAATCAAGATATTTCATGATTTCCAGCTCATCATGAGATTAATATACGACATCAGTTTTAAGTTTTGTATGGCTACGTTAACTACTTATTTTAATATGAGCACATCATTACTATTCGTAACAAGGTACCTCGGAAAGTCGTCGAATTAATCCATGAGCTCCAAAGCATTTTTCAACTAACAATTCGTCAGAGTTTGGGTCTTAGAAAAATTGTTACTTATAGTCAATTGATCACTGAATTATCCACATACATAGGCCAGAGCTAGTTAATGTGATTAGTGGGCAATAATATAAAGTTAATATTTATGGCACCATATAATCATATAGAGGCTAGAGCTGGTTACAATTCAGTTGTGTATAGTATTATATAAAGGTGATCAGGGGGCAATAATATAAGGTTAGTGTTTATGACAATATTATGGATTCATGATGGCATGCATTCTTAAGCGTTTATATGTGCACTGAGCTAGTGGACTCGAAATACTTTTCAGTCAAATATTCTTATATTATACAACATTTTTGACCAGCTAAAAGCCTAATTGACTGGTAACTGATATACATATGATGCCATGATAAATACATAAAAAGACATTATAGTAATATTCAAGGCACTACTTAACAAATGACTAATAATTAGAAACGTGTCCCCTACCACATCCACATGATCTAAGAACTTAATCATGTCGATAATCCCATAAATCCATATAAATATGATTTTGACGATTTCAACTGATTTATTTCTCTAGTCTATGTTCCTTTCGCCACCCTATCAAGTATCAGCGTTGTGTGCTAGTTGTGTCTGATCAGGAGATGAGCAAATACATTTTTTAGCGGGCCTATGTGAGGCCCAACAATAAAATTTTGTTGAATACAAGAATGGACCTATACAGTGTGATGTACGCGTATAATTTACACAGACGCACAAAAAAAGATATCTGATAATCGTTATATGTTTTTGTCACTTCTTATAGATCGTACACCACATATGAGATTTAATTATCCAAAACTGAGTCGATATCAAGGTTTAATTATGGAAAGATCACAGAGATTTGTCAATAGGTATTATTGGCTAATGAAATTTAGTTTGTTTTATAGATATCGACATATCGTTCACAATTATATTATATATATATAATACATTGAGATTGCTCATTTAGAAAGCGATGTTGAAAGTGAAACGACTTTATCTGCCTCTAGCATTACTAAACAATTAAACTTTAACCTAAAACATTAACTAGCATTTTCTTAAGATATAGATACGTTGGTTTTTATATAAATTTGTTGGTATACATAAATTATATCTCAACCAATAATAACTCTTAGATATCTGAAAACATCTACATTTATAATAACTAGACCTTGACCCGTGCGGTCGCACGGGTATTAATTTTTTTTTAAAAATTTTTTGTGCTAAATGATGTTTCTATCAAAATTAATTATATTACAATAAGTATTTTTCTGTGCATGTAAACAGTTTATTGTATCACAAATATTTGGTATCATATAAACAAACCCAACATATATATATATAACAAAATTTATGTATACTATATATTGAAAATAAATTTTTATATTAAAGATATATTAGATCTTGAGAAGTAAGAGTTAATATGGTATACCAAAATTAATAAATTAGTTATAACATTTCTAAGAAAAAGATTATTATTCAAATTCTATATATATATAAAATTTGGATTAAAATTTTAAAATAATAAAATGAAAGTATATTAATTTAAATGATTACAAATTATTTATGGGTTTAATTTTGATAGAAGAAGAACGAAAGGTTTGTTGTTTGATCCACAAGATCCGCTGCAAGTGTTTGTTTTAATTTTTTATAGCGATAATATATATATTTTAAAAAATTTAGCTGTCTAAATTATTTTTTAAAAGATATTTTAAACACACTAATTTTATAGTTTATATTGGGTAATTTTATTATATCTTATAAACCATCAATTGTATCATCCTTATTTTTAAAATATGACCCGTATATTTGCAATTTAATGTATTTTTATTTGTATGGATCAAAATTTTATGAAAATGTATAACTAAATTTTTGTATATACTATTTAAATATATGGTCCTATATATTTTCTACTTTTAACATTTATTATACTGAATTTACATTGGATATTATTTATATGAAAATATATGTAACATAACATATTTATATATTAATCTATATATTATATAAATGTTTCTTTTGTGACTTTTGTTTAGTTATTACTTATAAATAATAAAAATATAATTATATGTCTTTGAAAACAATATTAATAACTATTTAAAGATAGGTAGAGAATTAATAAGAAAAAATCCTAAAAGATATGTTAATTAGTATGAAATTAATTATTATGTATATATGGAATTAGTAAAATAATTACCATATAATTTATGTATTTAGTTACGAAATATATATATGGAAAAGACAAAGAATATTAAAAGCTAGGCTTATTAATTATTGTTGCCATAATGTTTTAGTTAGAATTAGATTTTGGAAATGCATTAATTAAAGTGAAAAGACAAAGAATCCTATAAGGTAGGTTAATTAATAACTTCAGTGGCATATCATTGTAAATAAGTTGAAAAACTTTGGGACATTTTATATGTGTACTTCTGAATTAATAAAGTAGATGAAAACTTTAATTTTGGTAACCTGGGATAAAAACCCCAATTTTTGCGATTGTGGAAGATAACAATATATATTACGCATTTTCAACATCAAGGCCCAGTTTGAACGAATTAACACTTAACAGAATGCAATATTTGTTTTAAAGTCGCATGTCATCTCTATTCATTAGTTGTAAGTTTGAAATTATGTTCAGAAATTATTTTGAAGCTTATCCATCCCCGACAATATTTGAATTATTTATACGTAACCATATAGGGCATATATACAATAAAATTACATAGGGACATAAATACAGTATATTTGAAAAGTAATTTTTTGTCATCGACTAAAAAGTATATGTACGGAAGGAACTATTCAAAATATTTTTGGAATGCACATACAATTATAGTATGACAGTACTCCTTTTTTTAACACCAGTATTATAGTACTCCCTAAAACTTGAAATTTACGTATTGAATAATTCGTCTTGTGTAGGTTTCTCCCCAAAATGAAAAAATGACAAATGACAAACGGGGAGTTGACTTTATATTTATTTATTTTTGTAAAACTGCATATTTTATCAAAGAAAAGTTGACTTTATACATAATGAGTTGAATAAGATAAAAAAACGAACACGCGGTCCAATAAGGCGATTTTGGTCTTTCGTCTAGAGCTTCACTAACTTTTTGGCGCATTCCAACGGTCTAATCATACGTTGCAACATAGAACTATTTTTCTTTTGGGAAGACGTCTGAGTTGGACTAAATCATTTTTCTCTGACAGATATTTGTCTGCGGCTACAATCTCCAAAGTTACTCTCCATGGAATAGTCTACGGGTTTGTAAAGAGAGAATGCTTTGTTACACGGCGCACTTTCAGAGCATGCCGTTCAATTGTTTGAAACATTCACCAAACTCTCTAGAATAAACTGATATATATCGACCGGCCATCCTCAGTTTACATAGTTCCCTTAATGTTGGTCACTTTTATTTCACATTTCTTTAATGTCAATGATCAATGATTTTTCTGTGGGTTCTCTCTTTAAGCATTGTGGCCGGTCCATATATGTATAAGCGATTATTAAATATGCTATAAGCGATTATTTGTAAAAGTTGGCATTATTTGTTTTCAGTTACAAAAAAAAAAAAAAGCTATAAGCGATTATCAGTTCTCAATTTTTTTTCAACACATGTAGTAATTTCATCACGCATGTACACTCCTGTCATTTTCGGAGAACTGCCGGTCATGTCGGAGGACTTGCTATTTTAGAGCGAAAGAAAAGAATATTGAATTCTTAACGTTCGCACCAACCACCAATTCAGCACCCGCCGCGATGTTGAGAAAAGCAAAATTAAACTATATGATACAAAAACGGTGGTCCTATAGTGGAATCTTTATGCTATTCATATCACGTCTCCGTTTAGGATCAATCAACACATAATTGAAAAGAAAATTATATTTAACAGTTGATTTTAGTTTATTATGAAATTTTAACCTTCGAATCAAATTAAAAGCACAATTTTTTTTAGTCAGACACTGAAGTTATTAAAAATAATGAGTAGTACGTCCGGCCAGAAAGTTAATCTAACCAACCTTTTAAGAAGAATATCGACCTTACGAGCACCACATATCTATATTAATTCATAAAACTAGATATTTTTCCATTTTATATATGTATTTGATATCATTATAAACGTTTTAAATATATAATTTATATTTTAGGGTTGTATATTTTGTAATTCTATAATATTATTGTTTATATTTCTTATCCGGCTTTATTAATATATAGTGATTTGTTTAAAACATTTTTTTTTGTTATTAATTTTTATTAATTGCTAATATATTTTCGAGTTAGGTACAATAAAATAAAAATATGAAATAATAAAATAGAGAAATTCTTCAAAATATGCTTTTTCTTTAATTTATACATTTTTCATATAATATATTTTTAAATTTTGCATATTTATATTATGGAAGAAAATATGTTTAAGATAATTTATATTTTTATGTTGTGTTTATAAAAAATATACTTTAACATATATCATGTAGTATTTTACGCGATTTATAAAAAGAAATATTGTTTTGTTTAAATAATATCGTCCTATTTTTTTAGTAAATTTTATACATAGTAATATTAATCATATTATTTTAGTAATTTTTATCGATATAGGATATTTTTTGGATATTATGATATTTATTTTTATTTTTTAAAATTAAGACTTCAAAATATTATATTGGTTTAATTTTTACAACATATATAGTTATTTTTCGTGGTGCATTTTAAAAATTTATTCTTTATTATCTATTATTTTATATTTTGTAAAATTTGAAATATTTTCATTTTTGAGTTTGAAACATAACATGAATTTTGATTTTTTTTTTTTGTTACTAAATTATTATATTATTTTATAAAAAAAATATTTGAACTTTAGGTAATATTTTTAAAACAATTCTCAATAGATTTTGTTATAATTAAAATAAAAATAAATTTATAATTAAAATTTGATTTGTCATTAATATTTTAAATGAATTACTAAAATTTCAAATTTTTCTAATAACATATTTTAAATAGTATATGAACTAAGGTTATTATATAGTATTATATTTTTGTATATAAAAATTTTTAAAAATATATTGTTGAGAGTTTCAAAATAAATAAAAAGATAATATATAATTGTAGATATAAAAGTTTAAACTATGTTAATAGTTTTATTTGATGACAAAAAAACATCTATTTTGTATACCAATATTATATAACTCATTTTAATGATGAGTGATAATTTATTTAAATGAAAAAATTAAAATATTAAATTTGTTAATTTACCTATTTAATATAATTTGTTCATATTTAATTCATATAGCCCTATTATTTTTATATAATGCAGAATATAATTATAGAGTTCATAAAATAGTATGAATTTTTTATTTTCTTGTTTATAATGAAATTTTAGTTAACATTGATTTATAATTATATTATATTACTAATTGTGAAATTTTTAATGTGTTATTTTATAAAAAAAATATTTAAATTTTTAACTAAGATTTTGTTAGATTCTTTCTCAACAGGTTTTGTTATAATTAATATAAAATAAGATTCAAATTTATAGATGTTTATTATTAATGTAAATAATCAAATATATCATATTAACTAATTCTTTAAGTGGTTCTACTACTATGATTTGTTAATCTCTACTATACTAAAAGGATAATAAGATCATCATTTAGCATGTCCACGTAGGTACGGAAAATCAACCAATCAGAGAATCTGAAGTTGCCACGTCACCTCTACTTGGGAGAAGAAGAAAAAAACAATGCGACAGAAAGGATCGAACCAGGGTTAGTATGACATAAATATAGGATAGTTACCATTAAGCCATTGAAACTTTCTTGGACACATATACAAGAATCACTAATTATATATGCACGTATTTAAAAAATCCAAGATAAACCTAAAACTAGGCTCCGAGTAATCTCCGCTTAATCCCCGACTTTTACACTAGGTGCTAGGCCCAACCCGAGCGTACGTATAGCGCCTACCAAATTTTCGAACAGGGACACTAACAATCAAACCTCCTCTTTACTCCCATCTTTAATGTCTTTCGTTTCAACTTCCTCTCTATCTATTTCTTATAAACCTCTTCACCATTTTTTTGTTCCAATCAAAATCCTCTCAAGAAGTCGAACCCGCGATGAGACCCGATGGAAAATCCCCACCGATCAAAAACACCGGCAAAACCGAAGTCTCCTCCACCAACCCTGTCTCCGGCGATCCTATGTCGAAGAAACCAAATGGCAAGGCGGTTCTCCACTCCGACTCCTCCGCCAAAGCCGATGAAGTGTTGTTCTTCAGAGATGTCGAATTCGGACCACAAGAAGGCGAGTTAAGGTTTCGTCTGATTCTATGTCGATTAGCTTGGTCTATTAATTAACTTCCTTTAACCTTTCTCTTTGTGGTATAATCAGTGGATCAATAACTACGTTGAGAAAAGGAACTATACCACTTTCATATTCTAATGGTTTTCATCTTGCTTATAGTGTGTATTGCCTCTCTCTCTCTCAAATACTTGAAACAGAAACCTTTAGCTCATTCAAGTCACGATATCAAGTTGCTCTCATAAAATCTGATGTAACTTCTCTTTGCTTATGAAGTTTATAAAGTTTTTTTTTTCTTACAGGTTATATATATCAACTCTGTGAAAGAAATAGAAGCTTAATATAGAAAAAAATCTTAAATACAGAAAACTCTAAAAATTAACAAAAAAACTAATAAAAATTAAACTATGATATCACTTGAAAGCTTCTTAGACAATATTAATCAAATATTTAAGCGATAATTACACAAGTTTAATTTTTTTTGCCGGCCAAAATTTTATTATTAATTAGCATCAGTTATTTAAAGATGTTTATGAAAGGATGGACAACAAAAAAGATCGACATAAATGATATATCGAACTATGAGTAGTACTTTGTAAAGTTCACTTAGATAATACATCTGCACATCCATTTCCAGTCCTTTTTGATGCCTAAACTTCAAAGCAATTCTTCCACAAAGAGATCGTATGAGATATTGTTTTGATATTCAGATTTGTTTCTTGATTGTTAAGAAGATTGATAACTGTAAAAACGTCTTCTTTGAATATGATATGTCTATAACCGAGTCCCCAACATGAGATAAGTTTGTTTTAAAAGTAAATAATTTCAGTTTTCTTATATTATATAATAAATATATATTATTTACTGATAATAAAATATTAGTCATTCATCTATCACAAATATCTATGCAAATATGTGAATCAAGTAAAACAATCAAACAAGATAATGATATCCACAACGAAAAATTTAAAAATATATTTATGTTATGTAGTCTTATTTTATATTCTTTAAATAATGTAATACAATATTATACATTATTCTTTTAGAATTGAAAAATAAATATAATATCTTATCCGCGCGGTTAAAAAATCTAGTAGTAAATAAAAATAATACCTAAAATTAATAGATTAGATGTCAATTAATTTTATGAATGCACCATCTATGACGCTTTGTTTTTTTCTTAGATCTAGAATTTCAAGGGAATATATAATTCAAAATTTCAAACAGCTTTATAACTGATGAATGACAACATTTTATAGCGTTATAAACAGAAAAGTTTTAATAAGAATAACTATGTTGTATCTAGATCCGTATAACATAATTTTTTATAACCTACCTATTTTGTCTTTTAGTAAAAATGTATCAAGCATAACCATATATAATATTTCTTTCTGGATTGGGGTTTGCTAAATAGCATATCTTATAAAGAAACATACAAGTTCGAGTTTTCTCAAAACAAAGTAAGAACCACATATCATTGCAGTCTTCAGACTAGGTGTGGACTCGGCATCTCTGACGCCACCGCCCATGTTTATAACACCTTCTACAGACACATGCACCATTTGTAGATATATAATTATATTATATATGCTGTGAAAGATTAAGGTAAGAAACACATATTAGGTTCTCGAAAAGTTAAAACAACGTAATAAATCATGTGTTTCTATTCATAACTTAAATATAAAAGGTCTCTAAGAACACTCCAGCAAAATTTATTTGTTGTTTATAGCAAGCAAGCAAACTAGGAGGACCTCCTCAAGAACTAAGTTGACGTTGCTTAGGTAATTCGATTGATAACTAAGTGTAATAAACTGGGTAAGCGATACCTACTCTAGCATATATACTTCGACTTTCACCAGACTAATCACAAAAAATGTAGTCATTTAATGAAGGATTTTGATTTGCTAGCTAGCTTGTCGACAGATATAAAGTAGGTAACATAACTTTTATCTTTGAAAATATATACCCGATAATATAAAATATTAATAAGAGATTCTTTGAATTCTGAAACTGAGTAGCACAGTCAAAGTTTGATTTTAACAATAGAATAGCATTAATAAAATCAGATTCATGAATAAGTACCTGAAATATTTTAGTAATTTTTCCGTGGTTGTCAATCAAAGAATTTATTTTGCTTACTACATTTTCAACTATAAATTTAAAAACAACCGTCAATCTTACTCTCCAAGGGAAAGCAATTATATTAGTTAGGGGCGATACTTTAGGGGGGGCGAGCACATATTGAATATCTAGATTTTTGAGGTATTTATGATCTGATATATTTTATTTAAATAATTAGTTATCTGATCTGATTCGAACCATTCAATCCGTAGTTATCTAGATATTCGGTGTCTCAATATATAATTTTTAAAAAAATTGTAACCAATTATCTGATAAATCTATACAAATAAACTAAAATTAAATAAAAATCCAAAATAATAAAAATATCTATTTTTATAAATTCTAATAACTAATATAATAAATTTAATAAATATAAATACTAAAACTTATATAAAAGATAATATTTATATAAGTTGTATATAATTTTTGAAAATATATATATGTGTGATTTACTCCACTTTTAATAAAAATTACGAATAAAAAATCGAATCTTTGGCCCAGCCATATTAGGCCTGAAATTACTATCCGAGATCCGGATTCGATCCGAGATCCGATCCGGATCTGCTCCGAAAATTTGGATATCCGAAAGGGCCGAATCCGGATATCTAAATGTTTTAGTTAGGATATCCGGATCCGTAATTTTTATTAATAATTATTTTTAAACTAGTAATATCTATTTATAAAAATTGATTTTATTTATTATATTTTCATTTCTATAATAGTATATATAAATTTTATATAACATTTGTAATATCATACATAATAATAATTAAAAAAATTATATACATTTTTATTTTTAAATATTTGTTAATATTTTATATATTTTAATAATATTTTTTATTTATTTTAAGGCTTTAAATCCGGACCCGGGTATCCGCCAGATATTACAATTTTTAGAAGAATATCCGACACCCGGATATCCGAGAACCCCGGATCCGGATAAGGATAATAAAATCATAGATCCGCTGGGTAATGATCCGGATCCAGATACCTTGAAATTCTCCGGATACCCGATCCATTCCACTCCTAAGCCATACTACTACTCACTTAGGGTCCGACTGGTTTAAATGCAGAGGTTGCGGTTGCGGGTGATGGAGTTTGCGGATGCGGGTGGTTGTGGTTTCAAGCGTTATTAAGCATTTTGTATGACTGTCACAACGTTTGAAAATTGTTGCGTTTATGGGATATTTGTGACTGGTTGATTATAAGATATTGCAGCGGTTTAATAATAAATTACCAATATTAACATATTATATCATTATAAAAAATATATAAAAAAACTATTGTAATAAAATATAATAATTATCAATATAATACGATTAGTAAAAATATTATGCTTATTTATTTATTGTTTTCAAAATAGTCGAAAGTTATAATTTTAATAAACTTTTTTGAATATTTATATTAAAACTTTTAAAAGAATATTTTATTTCGTTTTATATAAGTGTATATCTTTATATATGTATGTATATTGATTTTTAATAGTTTAAAGTTTTTATAAAACAAATTATGATAAAATTAAATTAATATATAAAATATATTTTTTTTTATAATATTTCCATTTTAAATTTTTTTAAAAAAATTGAAAATAATTTTATATTTATTTATCCACCCACAATCTCCTTGAATATAAGCGTTATTTGAGCGATTTTGATTTTAAGAGGTTTGGAGTGATTTGAAACGATTTGTAACGGTTTGTACGATTGTTTCGAAACGCTATCAACCGCAAAAGCTGCGTTTGCGGGTGGTAGCAGAAAAACCAGTCAGGCCCTTAGTATACTCGATTTAAATTTTAGTTGAACTTTACAAGTAATTTAGCTTCAGATTATACTTTCAATCTATGGAAGACAACCCATAAACAACCACTTTTTTGACAAAAAAAAAAACAACCACTTTAAAAAAAAAAACATTTCATACAAAACAACCACTTTAAAGGTTTATATCTTAGCAGAGTATTATTAACCTTAGGTATAGTTGTAAATTATGATTGTCTAATTATAGAAACATAGCCAATCATATGAATACTTTGTTTGGTACATATATGATATCTATACAAACAAACAAAAGTCTTTTTTAGTTATTATATATAACGAATCTAAACGACGGCGCCTTCGTGGATGGTTGAAAGTTTCAACCTAAAGGATCGAACCGCCCACTTTGCTCGCTTAGAAGTATATCTTCTCAAATTACGCACCGAACCGGACCGGTTATAACCGCTCGATGCCTTTAACGGAGCCGTTTTATTCCTAGCCGTCAATACACTTGCACTTGCTTTTCCGTTAACAGTGGCGACGGCGTCGTTAGGCTGAGTAAGCATCATGATCGGCGAGATTCTCCCCTTCTTACGGCGACGAGATTCTTTCCCGACGGCGTTCTGAATCGCGACGCTCGCTTTCACGGCGAGAGCCGCCATATCCGACGCCGTTAGACGGCTCTGACGCTTGGAGATGGGGAGGATGAAGTAGATCTGCTCGGCCTGAAGCGGTTGCTCCGATTCGATCGCCGGTATGAAATCGTCGTAGCAGAGAGAATCCGAATCGCAGATGAAGTAAGAGGAAGGTCTCGAGGAAGAAGAAGAAGAAGATGAAGCAGCAGCTGCCGATTCGGCTTCCAGGACTTGAGACGCTAGCAACGGAACGTTGTATTCCCGGAGATCGCCGTTAACCGTCACGATCTTCACCGTCGGTGGAGAATTGGAGTCTCTCTGGTTAGATGATGACACACAGATTCCCATTTTGGAGTGATGTGAAAACTCAAAAGAAGAAATTTGAAATCGATTTTGTATTGATACGACGCGTGGAGCAAAAGAGTCGGTCAGTGTCGGGTTATTTATAGAAGAAGGAAGAGAAGACGTACTCCTATGTGGTATTCCAAACCGGTGAATTAAATTCGGAATTTACTATTCCGGTTACGGTTCAACTGTCTTTAACCGGTAGCTGACACGTAGGTCCCCTAAGCTTGTAAGTTGTCTGTCCGTTAGTAGATTCTTGCCACGCATAGTGAAAGGACATTTTAATGTTTTTCTAAACTTGATTAGTTACATTATGCCTCCCAAGCCCTAGCTATTCTCTTTGATGGTCCATATTTAATAAATTTTCACAAAGAAAATTTATACACACGCATACATACACAGATAAGTGAATACTAATACAGTAGTGGTCATGTGCATGCAATACCATTACCCGCTAATCAAGTAGAACCGAATTTTGTATGGATTAATTTGTGAATGACGCGTAGTCAGAAAAGCATGGCCGACCACACCCGATATGGGAAGGTTAGCTGCACGATGCAGAGATAAGGCCCACTTAGCTCAAGTCTCGGAAGGAGTCTCATTTGCAAAACGAAAAAAAAAAAAAAAGAAAACTGAATCACCAGGCTTCACGTGTTCATACGGTCACTTATTCAGTTGATCAAGCTATTTACACACTCGTGATTTAGTAGTCTAACTTCAACATTTAATATCTGAATGTGAGGACCAACTAACTTGCAAAAGTTCAAAGTTTGTAGTTGCACTTTCATATACGGTCAAACAAACAACATCGCATACTCTACGACCTACGGTACCATGCTCACATTTTCTTTTTGGTATATCAGAAATCAAATAATTGCTGCTTAGCATATATGTGTATTGTTAATTTGTTATTACTTAGAACACACCCAATGCAGAATTTTCACTAGATATCTAGTAATTAAAGAAAAAGTAAAAGAAAATAAAAAGTTGAAAAGAGAACAAGAAAAGTTCTCATTTTAGCACTGATGAGAAATAGCTCAGATTAGACAAAATAAATAAAATAACAACATTTTGTTATTCAGAATCCCTCTTAGATGATCCAACCGATAAAGTTGCTCTTTTAGTAAGAGGATTGTTCGGGGTGTTTGTCTATTTTTTTTTTCTTGGGTTTCGACCTGAGTAAGTTGGTTAGTTTGGTTCTACTAGAGCTATAAATGAAATATAGCCATAACTATTTCATTTCAGTTATAATTCTCAAGCTTGTTACAAAATTGTATTTCGTTTGGATCTTATACTTTAATTTAATTCTTAATTTCTAATTCTAGCTTCCTTGTCTATGGCGTTAGAATATTATAGAAGCTATACTGGATTGCCATGGTTTTCAGAGTTTTCTTGTTACATGTGGTTTTAAGTGTTCACAAGAAAAAAGTAGTAAAAAATATATTACATAATCCTTCACTATCAAGACGTAAAACACAAGACGCAACAAAATTAAAGTCTCATGTTTTCATCTGATTCAGTTTTAGTAAATCGATTAAAATTATAGCTATATTTCTAGTTCAATGCAGTTATACGTTGTAATGTTCAATCAACTCATCCCTGATCGAACCTATTTCGAACCTATGCGTATTCTTACGTATCTGTTCCTTTTTTCCTCCATTCTCTTAAATACTAGTGATGTTTGGTAAAAGGTACTTATCGAATTCATTTGTCTTCACAGGGTGTTTAGTTTTATTTTCGTCGGTGTTTAGTGCATTTCTATAATAAGCGAACCGAAACATATAATCAACATGTATATAAAATATCAAGGATCTAAACTAAAAAAAAGCTGCATCTGCAAATAATGATCAGTCACACATTCGAAGCTCGGACATGAAATCGCTGGTTACCCAAAATAAAGTTTATTTTATAGACATTTTATTTCAAATATAGAAGCTCGAGTGTACGGTTTATTTTAATTTGTTCGATAGTTTGATTATTTGGAACGATCGATCGCTTATATGTGTAAATTAATATGATATGCACATGTGTGTATGTTCATAGTTGATTTTATTCGTGTGTCAGTGTGTGCAAATGCGGTCACACCTGGCCGACGACTAAACAATCACGTTCTCACGTTATTCCTAGCGTCTTCGTGTGCATTGAAATCATTCTCAAGAAATCTACGAGAACAGATCTTCACACTAATCAAATCAACATGCAATATTAAAAGTTCATAATTAGGGCCATAAAAGTTAATGTGATTCCGATATGTCGTATGATTAAATGTCGACGTTCACATCACATGTTTTCGTGTGCATGAAATCATTTACAAGAAATCCACTCGAGAAAAGATCTTCACCCATATCAAGTCAGTACGCAATATCAAAATTCATAATTAGGGGCCAGAAAAATTAATGTGAATCGCGATATATAAGTCGTGATTAATAAGTATTGACGTTTACATGTCTACCCGAAAAATTCGGATATATAAACAACCATATATTATCCAAACAAAGCAAACTAAACCATCTTGTGTGGACAGAACTTCTTCACACGTCGTCTCTTTCCTTTACCAAATGTATTCCAGTTCTGCCTTACATAATTGGAGTTGATAAGTTGATAACTTGCTCTTAGATATATGTTCCGATCTTTTTGTAAACATGTTCATGATGGAAGTAGCCAGGAATTGGGCTCATTAGGGCCCATTAATAATGGCTAAATTAAGCCAGCATATATATGGTCTATGATAAATTACTACCAAATATTTATTTTTTTGATGAAATGAGTAATTTATTGATCATTTTAAAAGAATAGAGATTTAGAAAGGCCTATAGCAACTAGAGAAAATATACAAGACTGAGATGAAAAGAAAATTTGAGTTCTATGTGCTGCTTGAAACCTCAAACCAACGACCAAAGATAATTCCTCATCATGCCCACGGATATCATGTCTCTTTTTTTGGTATAAGTACCATTTTCTCGATTATGTCTTTTCTTTGGTTTTTGATTTTCTTCTTCGATTTTTCGCTTATAACATCTCAAACACGTGGGAAACAGAATTTATCATACGGTATATAATTAATTAATTAATTACAATATTTAGCTTAATATTACTAACCAAACACTTAATTTCATATTAAAAAAATTAAATATAAAGAAAGAAACATAATTAAATTTATGTTAATAATTTTTTTTTTCAGAAAACATTGAAAGTTATTCTTATAGTATATTGGGTATATGTGTTTATGCAATAATTTGTTCGTTTGGAATTTCTCTTTATATATATATATATATATATATTAACTAACTTTTTGATCATTAAGTTAACTTAGATATTATAATTTGATTTCGTAATTTTAGTTATATAGTTATATCTTACTTTTAGATAACTGAAACATTAAGGAGGGATTAGTGGGATTAGAATTTAGGAGGTTAGAATTTATATAGAGTCGGTTGATTTTACGATTTTCAATAGATTTGTTAAATTTCTAAAGAGTTTATCATATTTAAAAAGTTTATAAAAATATACCAGTGTAATGATTTTAAGAACCTATAGGTTATATGTAAGATTTTGAAGTTTTGTTTTATGAGTAAAATTGTCTAGATTTTAAATCTCAATAACAATAGATTTGATAGGATTATAGAATCATTAAAAACCAAACTTTTTGGATAACAAGAGATTTTGTAAGTTATTAGACAATCATAAAACCAATAACACTAGATTTTAATAAGAATGTTAGCATCCATTAACCAATGACACTATAATTTTAAAAAAAATAACAATCATGAGACATTCACATCCCACTAACACTTCTGTATGTAGAGTTGGTTGATTGTAAGAATTAATAGATTTGTTAAATTTCTAAAGAGTTGTAAAGAGTTTATCATATTTAAAAAGTTTATAAAAATATGCTAGTGTAATGATTTTAAGAATTTAGAGATTATATGCAAGATTTTTGAAGTTTTGTTTTATGAGTAAAATTGTTTAGAATTCAAATCTTAATAACACTAGATTTGATAGGATTATAGAATCATTAAAACTTAAATTTTTTGAATAACAAAAAATTTTGTAAGCTATCAGACAATCATAAAACCAATAACACTAAATTTTAATAAAAATGTTAGAATCCATTGACCAATAACACAAGAATTTAAGAATTTTAACAACCATGAGAAATTCATATCTCATTAACACCCCCTAAATAATTGATATATGTGATTTGGGGTTTTCACTAATATTTTAAAGTTAATGAAAGAAAACTATTTTTTAGAGCACCCGCAATGGTGTTACTCTCATTGGAGTCTTTAGAAAAAATGTTTTTTTAATGTTTTTCAGATTTAAAAAATAAAATATCAATCAATCGCGGACAACCACGTCTCGTAGGGACCCGCAAATAGTACAAGAATTCACTAAGAATAAATCTTTATTCAGGGATTTTAAAGATTGAATCATTAGCTTTTGCTGGGATCCATCGATTATTTAATTACTTTTTTCCTAAGAATTCCCTCTTGAAGACCTCCATCTGCTGCTAGCAATTTCTCTTTTACTTGCATTATTAATTTATTATTGTTAGTTGTGAAATGTCTCGCTCAAAATGAAAATGCTCTAAGATAATAGAGGGAGTAATACGTAATTAGTAAATTCCGCGAATCAGAGCCTTGGGGAAAACGGAACTTATCCTTATGTATAGAGTTTTGCTTTGTTTATTGGTCTACTCTCGTGTCTCCTTTTAGGTGTCTTATATTCAATCAACTTTGAAGCATAGATACATTTAATTAATACTTATATGTACTGTGGAATGTGGATACAGCTATCATCAAAACGAAAAGTGATCTAACCGTAACTTGTCTAGTTTTTATGTTTTCGTAACTAGATTTCTATAATTGTTTAGGTTCTAGTACTACATTAGTACATTTTAATTCAAGTAACGTCGCAAAGAAACGAAACAAAATATCTAAACAATTCGCACAATCGACATCAAGAAGTATAGAAACAGTTAAAATTCTAAAAAGACATCACCAATCCTAATCTGACGAGTGACTTCTCGTGTCCCTAGCGTTCCCATTAATGTTACTTAACGTCTTGGGAGACTGAACTAGATAACTCTCACACAAGGTCTCACGTGGTCCCCTCTCACCCCTACTCCTACATATGTGTTACCTGATCAGTGGTTTTCCTAGATACGTGTCGTGTTCATAGTGACGAGGAGCCGTAAGTAGTTGGAAGTTCGACCTTCTGAAAAGTCAGAACCCCCACCCGTCGCCGGCGGGGCACACTTACGTGGCAAAGCCGCCGTCCTTTGGCCGCAGTAGCCTAGCTCTCTTGTGTATGTATCTTTTTGGGTAAGGATGGTGTGGTAACATTCCAAAATGAACAAAAATATAAGTTTTTGTCAAATCTCAAAAATAACATTTAACTTTATTGTTGCAGAACAGTATATTTAAAATAAAAAAAATCTTCAAAATAGCATTTATTAATTAATAAAAACATTAAATTACTCTATATTATAGCCTCTAAATCCTAATTCTATTTCCAGTAAATATTAACCTCTAAATTCTAATCGTTAAACTTTAATTTCAAATATCTAAAATATTTATTTATAATTTTAGTGAGTGCTATTTTAGAAATTTTCTTGACATGTTTATTTTTTGAACAAAAACATAATTTAGTGCTATCTGAATTTGTTTTATTCTTTTTATAAAATAATGTAGTTTACGTTCACATATTTTTTTCCTTCCGTCCATAGATTTCGACAGTGATCCAAACCTATCATGCATATATCTTGTGGTGCACTCCTTCACAATTCACAATAGTAAATTAAATAACTTAACCATCCTTAAATCATAACTGAGGAAAATGTATAAATTATCAAAAATGTGGCAATTATTTGATTCCCTGGATCAATATCAGCTAGAGTGAAGTTGAATAAGATACTATCAAAAGTAATGAACACCGGTCTTTTAACGGTGGCTGAGAATCGCACGCAGCCTTTCTGATTCCACACGGCTCTTAGGGCAATGGTATTGGTGGGACTCAACCCACAAGTCCTTAGCATTTTTTAATTAGGTTATATGTTAAGGGATCTAAGCTAAGGACATTGAAAAATTTGTATGATTATTAGTGGGATTTTGATGGTCCCTTAAGTTATTTAATTAATTTATTATTTTAATAATAAATAACATATAAAAAGAAGTTTTAAATAAAACATATGAAAGAGAAGTTTAACATTAAAATTGAAATCTTAAGAAAATTACAAAGTTGAAAAAAAAATACCAATCATCATAATAAAAAAAAACACACACACACAAACATTTATTCCAATACTAATAGAAACTAACAAATTATATGTTATTTGGAAGATGTCTAAATTTAGCCCATATATTTTCGATCAAATCATTTTTTAAATGTTGATGGACTTGTCTATTCCGAACGCTCGTTCGACGATCAATTGTACTCATGATAGGTGACTCCATATTGACGGAAAATGTAGCCAGCTCTTCTCTTTGTTCAAATCCATCAACGTTGTCCGCAGTTCCTGATGATCGTTCATCTTCGACAATCATATTATGGAGTATGATACATGCTCTCATAATATTTCCTATTAATTCTTTCGACCAAATATTAGATGGATTTCTTACAACGGCAAACCTAGCTTGTAGGACTCCGAAGGCACGCTCGACATCTTTTCGCACACCTTCTTGGGTTTGAGCAAATAGTGAATGCTTTTGACCTTGTGGTAGTCAGATAGATTGAATAAAAGTAGCCCATTTCGGATAAATATCATCCGTGAGATAATATGCCAAATGGTATGGATTTCCATTAACATAGAAGTTAACTTGTGGCGCTATTCCGTTAATAATGTCATCAAAAACGGGTGATCGATCGAGAATATTAAGATCGTTCATAGTACCTGGAGCTCCAAAAAATGCGTGCCATATCCAGAGGTCATATGAAGCTACCGCCTCCAAGACAATAGTTGGTTTCTCGGTTCCTCGTGAATACATTCCTTTCCAAGCGGTGGGGCAATTCTTCCACTCCCAATGCATACAGTCGATGCTTCCAACCATCCCTGGAAACCCACGTTGTTCTCCATTATATAGTAGTCTTTCCAGATCCTCCGGTGTGGGACGTCTTAGGAATTCATCGCCGAACAAGTGGATTATTCCGGCGGTAAAATTGTGCAAACATCTTCGAGCTGTTGTTTCCCCAATTCGGACATATTCGTCAACTGTATCAGCCCCACCACCATACGCCAACTGACGAATTGCTGCGGTACATTTCTGAAGCGGAGATAGACTAGACCGTCCGGTTGCATCTTGTCTTGGTTGAAAATACTCTACTTCTGTAGAGAGACGATGCACAATACGCAAGAATAATCTCTTGTTCATTCGAAACCGTCGCCGGAATATATAGTGCGGGTATGTTGGAGTATCGCTAAAATAATCATTCCAGAGCTTCATATGACCTTCCTCCCGGTGTCTCTCGATAAAAATACGTTTTTTCCTCTGTTTTGGTTCTGGAATGAAATCATTGTCTTCAAATAAATCATCAAAAATGGAATCAAAACCAGCATCATCATCTATGTGGTAATGATAATGTGAAGAAGAAGCCATTGACAATTTTTATAAGAGAGAAAATGTTATGAAATTTAAGAGAAGATGATATTTTGGATATTTGTAATGATAAAAGTAGTCTTCTACTTATATGGCAAAAGAGATGCATCCTCTATAAATCTCCCGTGATACTATAGTTTCTGTTTAGTACATCTTGTGACTTATTGGTACAAAAAAATAAACATGTGACTTGTTGGTAGAAAGAAAAAAAAACATGTGTCTTTGGAACTGAGATCATGTGACTTATTGGTACAAATAGACTTATATTCTCGATCATGTGACTTATATTTGGTCAGGAGCTAAACATTGTGTAATACATGTTCAAATAATAACCATTGCAAACTCAAGATACAAATACAACAATAATAACCATTACAAATTCAAAGGTACAAATCATTTTGACATTACAACAATACCATCCGAAACAATGTCCAAGACATGGTAGAAAAACAACAAAATCCATGTTACAAAAGTATATTACATCCGTGTACTCATCGACATTACACAAACATAACCACCATGGCTAATACAAGTACAACAACAACCATGGCTATTACAAAGCACTCAAACCCATACTTGTGATCTGATTTCTCCTTCACTATAGCACCCACAATCTTCTCTAGGCTACGCAGTTTCTTCTCAGTCTCATAGTCAGGCAAAAGGGTAAGATTTTCTACCTTCTCACCTAGCTGAAGCACGTGTCTATCTCTGGCTCTCATCTCCTCCATCACAGCCTCATCCCACCACTTCCAAACATGGCATTCGCCGTCGTCTACATTCGCGCAAGTGTAGTATAACCGACCTGTATCACATACGCAACACTACCTAAGCCACATACGCAAGACCTATAAAACTATCATGCATACCCAAGTCAGTTACATGTTATCTTACCTGGATCAATCCTACTGTTGCGGAGCCGTGGCTGAGCACCACAGTAGCATACCTGTGGGAAGCCAAACTCAACCTCCGGTTGCGGAGGATACTGAACCTGTGAACGACGTTCCAAGCTTAGCTCAGCTTGATCACGTCGTATTAAATCCTCCGTCTCGCTGTTGTCACAGTCGTCATTGTTTCCAAATAAATCCTCTGAGTCTGATGGCTGCGTATAGCTGTAGTCAAGTCCCATATTTTGTTAACCTGCATAAATTGTCGAAAAACAAAATTAGATACACATATAAAAATTGTAGTCAAGTACAACGAGCATTATATATTAAAATTGATTAGATATTAATATACACATATATTAAGTAGGAACTTCATATATTCAAAACCATTAAAGGTAACATCAACATAGAGCAACAACAAACATAGATCAAGTCAAGAAAGATAAAGCAACAAGCAACATAGACCAACAGGAAACATAGAGCAAACATAAACATAAGAAATTTAAAGACATAAGCAGATTTTTCAGAAAAATTCTGCTAGGAGTTTATTCTTCACAGCTTCTTCCGGCTCACTCAATGCCTGAGTCTTGGCCAGGAGAGTGTCTAGTATAGCTAGCTTCGACAGTCTCTCCTTTCTCTCCAAATCCTCCTTCTTCATTTCCCAAACGGACGCATACTCAGCCACAGACTTCCCTTTAGGCGTATTTCTTCTAGCCTTAGCAGCCTTGATACCTTCGGGCCTGCTCTCAGCATCAATGAAGCCTTCAGTGGTTGAAGTTTGGGTATTTGTCTCATTATTCTTCCTCTTCGAACCGCCACCAGCTTTAGGTGTGTTAAGGCTAATCCACTTCTGTTCATACCTCAACACACACCACGCGTGTTCAAGGGTGAACTTGTGTCCTTGATCACAGGAGAAAATGTCATGCGCACTCTTCAGAACGTCAGTGTCACTTTCACCACTCCTAAGTTGTCTCTCTGCTGCCGAGTATGAGGCACAGAACTTGTTTACCTCATCATTGATTCTGTGCCACCTCTTCTTGCAATGACCGGACTCTCTCTCACCATGCTCTCTTCCATGTGGACTTGATGCATAATAATCAGCAACCCGTGTCCAGAAGGTCCCCGACTTCTGGTCATTTGCAACAATAGCATCCTTAGAAGTGTTAAGCCACGCACTGATCAGCACCTCGTCATCTGGTGGGTTCCATTTGCGTCTCACAACACGGGCCACTGGTGTGTCTACTGGTGCGTCTTGAGATTGTTGTGAACTGAAAGCCGGGATAGGTTCGAATTCTCCAAAGTTAACACTAGAATGAAAACTTTCATAAGGAAAGTTTTCATTGAAAACACTACCTTGTTGACTGTTAAGCAGTCCTACGTAACTAGAGGACTGAGTAGGAGGATTGTTTGGATCCATATCAGAAGGAAAAAAGATGATAGATGAGAGAAAGTGGCTGTGTGTATTTAAGCGGAGTGAGATGGTGTTTAATAGGAGCAAGTGATGAGCTATCAACCCACATAATGACTAACCATAAACAAGAAATGTCTAATCTGGAGTTATTACACAACTTAAAAGCTCTCAACCATCCTAACAATATCATTAAAATATAAAGGGGTTTCGTTTCAAACAAACTACACTTAGCCTTACCAATGTAACTACAAGGAGTAACGATGACAATAACTTTAATATAAAGACAGCTAATTTGTTCATTCATAACCTATCAAACAAACCGTAATTCTAATTTGTTCATTCATAACATATCTACCACTGCTTCAGTCTATCCAACAACCATAAAAATCAACAGAATTTGAAAGACATATAATCAGACATCTAAACGAAACAATTATACATTAACAACTATTCGAACCATAAACATATAATCAACAATACAATCATATCACACTTGTGGCGCTACAACCATACAATCATATCAAACAACTACACAACAATACAATCTATTCAAACCATGCACAATACATGAAAGCAAAGTGAAACACATACCTTTATAAGATTTGGGGATGATAAACTCTCGACGATGGATGATTGGTTGTCGAGGATGGATGATTGGTTCTCGACGTACATGACTGGAACCGAACCGCCGCAGATATCTTCCTCGATTGAGCTCTGGACCGGAACCGAACCGCCGCAGATACCGCAGAAGAGATCGAGATCGAAATCGAAGAGATCAAACGCGAGATGGAAGACGCAGAATGGAGAAGACGCAAGAGGTCGAGATGATGAAACGGAGAAGACGCAAGATGTCCAGCGATCGGAGAAGACGCAAGAGGTCGAGGATGGATGATTGGTTCTCGACGTACAGGACAGGAACCGAACCGCCGCAGATACCGTCCTCGATTGAGCTCTGGACCGGAACCGAACCGCCGCAGATACCGCCGAAGAGATCGAGATCGAAATCAAAGAGATCAAACGCGAGATGGAAGACGCAGATCGGAGAAGACGCAAGAGGTCGAGATGATGAAACGGAGAAGACGCAAGATGTCCAGCGATCGGAGAAGACGGCTGAGATCAAGATGGAAGAGATCGGAGAAGACGGCTGAGATCAAGATGGAAGAGATCGAGATCGAAATCAAAGAGATCAAACGAGATGGAAGACGAGATCGGAGAAGACGGCTGAGATCAAGATGGAAGAGATCGAGATGGGGTTCAGGTCTTCGCCATCGTATCTGGGGATGTTTGGTTCTCGATTTCGGAAAATAGAGAAGAATCAGATTGTGTTTTGGAGAAGAGAGAAGAACACACCGAACAACTCTCTCCGTCTTCGATTACATCGACCTCTCTTAACTTGCCACGTAACCTTGAGGGACGAAACAGAAAGACCCTTATTTTAGGTCCGTGAGCGACGTTCCCTAATGTTTGTGATTTATTTTCGACCCAATAAATCAAAGGGATGGGCCAAGGGACGGGCTAAAGGCCGCCGATACAGATGCTCTTACTTCCCTCTATCCACTTGCTTGCTTTTCTCATATATCGCATATTGTTCGTGTAATTAAATAATTGTAAAATTCCATAGCGTAATATTCTTCTTGATAACATCAAAGTATAACAACTCAACCAACATTATTAAATTATAAAATCTCAGTCACACTCTTACGACTTTAACATCACCACTTCAATTATAAATATTAGTATCATAATTTTCTAACTTCCAAGAAGGATACTGAGTACCATAAGTGATGTTTAGCATTTCTTCTTCTATTTCTATATCACATCAAAGATCATTTCTAAAAAAACACTCTATTTTAGAGTTTGCAAAATTTCATATTTTAAATTTTAAGCTAGTTTTTTCTGAAAGTAAAATTTCAAACCTAACTTCAAAAGAATTTATATTTTATATTAGGATCTTTATATTTATAATACTTAATTTAAATTCATAAAATTTTATAAATAAATATTACATTTATAAAAATATTATAGAAACATTAATTAATAAAATGATACAGTTAAATATAAAAATTTACGTAAAAAAAAATAATTAAATATTAAATTACAAGTAAAATACTATATTATTCTATAAAATTGTCTTCGTAATACTTCCATATATGATCAATTATTGTATTTGTTAAATTTATTTTCTAATATTATTGTTATCTAAATCTATTTTTGAAAAAAAAATATTCTAAAGTTTTTATTTAATTTTATTTGTAAAATTAAAATTATAAAAGAAAATTTAAAATATTTATGAGTTATAAGATTTTGAAGGATTAAAAAGATTAAAGGACAAAATATTTAAGAATCATAAATATAATATGTAAATATAAAGACTAAAATGCAATTGAAAATATGAATCTTCAAATTTGAAGTTTTGAGTAGTGACACTCTATATTTGAAGTTTCACTATTCAAAACTTTAAATTTGAAGTTTTGAAAAAAAAAATTAGAACAAAAAATTTCATTTTCGAAGTTATAGAGTGTCTTTTGGAGATTTGCAATATTACATTCACTACCGTAGACAAAGCATCAGCGTGTTATAGTAATTCCTCTAGATATTATTAACTATTGTGTGAACAGAAATAACAATGTACACTTACATACAACAAAGAGCCATCAAACGCTTCCAAGATAATCTGGACTCTTCTATATATACTTATAAAATGTATTTTATGTATGTGTCTAACTATGTTGCCATCTTTTAAGAAAAAAAAAAACTATAAGAAAAGAAAAAGACACTGACCCATGTACAACATTATGACGCCATTACACCAAAAGAAAAGAAAAAAACATTAGGACTCCATCCTACATTTCAATCCCATAGTTATACATGTATACTAATACGTACTATCTATATTTAATTAAATACTTAAAATGGTTTAAAATTTGTTTTTTCTTTTATTTAGAACGGAGCACGGTGTGGGATGCCTTTTCGTCTGCTTGAGTTCCGGTGATTGTATATCGGAGGTGTTCCCGGAGAGAAACTTAAACCACCTTCTTCGCCGGAGTTTAAACACGGGTGATCCCTAACGGTGGAGATAGAGAGACCACTCATCAGACGGTTGAAAGCATTCGTCTTGCGCATCTTGGTCGGTGTGGTAGCCTCATCCGACTCCGACCCACCACCACCACCTTGGTACTCTCTCCCCTGCTTCCCTCTCACAGAGAAAGTTAAACTTTGATCTCCTCTCTTCATTCCACCAAGCTGAAACCGTAAAACAAAGACAAATATGATCACTGCAAGCATATGTAAAGAAGTCCACGTAAAAGCACGAACGAAGACTATTTCTGATTAAAAAATTGCAATATAATTAATTAATAAGTAAAATGTGTGATGGGTTTATTGATTTTTTGGTTCAAACCGTTGAATTTTTTTTTTTTGCTTAAAAACCATTGAAAGTTTTCATTTTCAAGACAACAAGTGGTGGAAACAGAGGAAGAAAACAGAGCAAGAGGGTTTTATGTTAACACAAAAAAAAAACTAGTAATAAAAAAAATTCTCAAAAAAAAAGAAGGTTTTATGTTTTGTTTGTTTAGTCGTTGTACCTTGCAACCGAGAGAGCAGAAGCGGAAAGAGTCAAGGAGGCTTCTACAGCAAATTTCACAAGTGTTTGTAACACCTTTTCCGATTCTTGGCTGAGGTCTTTCGTTGAGGAACACGATCTTTGCGCTGTTGATGATGTATGTCTGAACGCAAGTGATGTCTATATACTTTTGTATCTCATTCACTCTCACCACGTTGTGGTAAGAAGATCTCCTTATCTGCAATTTTACATTTTAACATTAAGTAGACCAAGATTTATGGGGGAAACAAAGAAATAGATATTGGACCTGAACAACACGGTGGTCTTTATGTTTAACCAAACAGTACGAGCAAAAGGCATTTCCAGTACAATCTAGGCAGAACAAGTTGCATTCGTTTTTGTTTGAATCGGCGTGGATCGAACATGGGACAAAGTAGCTGCCTCGTAGCATTGACATGAGCCACGGTGGACTGGTGTATCCTTCTTCTTCTTCTGTTCTTATCATCGGGCCCTGAAAATTTTAAGCTACACATCAGAACTGAAGTGAATGGTAGTAGAAGCTTACAGAAGGGTAAAAGAAGAATCACCATGACTTTCTTGTGATTAGCCTTGAAGGCCCCGAAGCTAAGCTTGTGGTTATGGTTCTCTATAGCCAGGTTTGCGAGCTCTACTGTTTATGAAAACTACGAGAAGAAGGAAGATGAAGAGGTAAGGGAAAGCGGCGGCTGAAGAGAGAAAATAAAGGGTTTTGTTATTTTTTATTCAATTGTTCATAAGGCGGTCACTAAGTTTATGCGGTTTATATTTCATAGGAACACCAGTCTTTAAAAAATGGGATTTATATATTTTTCTTAATTGCCAAAGGTATCTTTTTGTTTGTTCCTTAGTTATATTTTTCTGACTCCTTTATCTCGTTTTTCCCAAGTCCTCCAAAGACGCACGTATCTATGAATATGCGTGTCATTTAGAAGACCCATAAGGAAAAAAAATAAAAGGTTAAGTGCAATATTATTGGTCAGGAATGGTCACAAAAATCTGCGATTCCTTGACATCTCCCTCATGTATTATCCGAGGTTTGAGTATTCAATATACAGTAGTAGTATTATTTTATCATGTTAATTTTTTGCTACTTATGAAGTTGTGTTATATGATGATATATTGCATTTTTGTCTAGATATTAAAGACAAGCGCATATGTGGATGTCAAGTCTAGTTAAGCCTTGAGAGTGATACAAAGAAAGGAACTATCGCACTAGAATTTGAAAATGTCAAATAAGAAATGGAAATTAAGTAATGGTCAGAATTAGAAAGACAAATTATCCTAAACACTTTGTTTTATCGACAATTTAAATCAAGAAAAGAAAGAAAAAAAGAAGCAGAGATGGCGATAGATGAAATGCCAGACAGATCGACGGGTATGAGAAGAGACAGAAGAGAGTGGTCTTGTGAGATCTAAGCCGTTGGATGGAAAGAGCCTTCTCGTCTAATTTTTGTTCGTGGTGGGACGTGTCGGACGCTTTTTTTCCTTCCGTTTCAAACTCTAAACAGTGGTGGCAAACACAGAGCCGTCGATCTAATAGTAGCGTGGACCCTCTGTGTCAATAGGTCAACGTTAGCTGCCACGTTACGTAAATAATAGGAGTTCGTTTATAGTTGAAGTATGATCCAAGAAATAATAACAGGAGTTGGTTTATCGTTGAAGCAAATTAAATTTGTAACGTCAATCCATATAGGCTTTTAATCTGTTAGATTTAGTAAGTCAAGATTGTAATGTGTATGTGTGCGGCACCGTTTTACCTTTTAACCTGTTAGATTCTCTGGTAAATAGGTTGAGAAAGTGAGAATCTCTTTGTGCTTTTACGTCACCATGGGAAATAATGCAATTCACTTTTATTTGGTAAATGGAGGGTTATGTATCAAACAAATTTTGAAGTCCCTCAAACAAAATTCAAATATATGATATCACTTGTTACTGTCTAGTTAACAAAAAAAATGTGAAAGTGTTAGTTATACATTATCAGAGAGTAATAAATCAATTTGAAGGTGGATCATTGTTTTTGTTCAAGTGGGTTATGACAAAACTATATTATTAAATACGTTCAGTGAATTGTTTAATTAAGCTGCACAACTATTTTATATAACTTGTATATAAATACTACTATTTGAAATTTTACGAAACTTAATTTAATCAAAACGAGTTGTAGCTAGATGCATTGAGAGAATAAAACATTTTGCAAATGCAGTGATCGATATTTTTTGACTAACATGCGGGTATTCCAAATCTATAGAAGAGTCATTAATCTTTTTGAAAAAGCAGTATATGAATTAATTTATTTCTATAAATGTGTAAATAAATCGAACACATATATGTCTAGATGTTCATAAATAATATGATTTTGTTCTACGAAACAGTTAATCGAGTTTGGAACATGTTGGTGTTTGAAATCCGTCGTTTTACCACTCGATAAGAAAATCCGGGATCGATAATATTTTTGTAATTTATATTAAAACCAAAACTATAACTTCGTATAAATCAAAGTATTAGCTTTTGATGCATGACGAAATTAAATATATTAATTAAAGAGGTATGAATGTAAAAAGAGTGTGTGATCCACGTCATCAAAAAATTATACATGATTAAATGTGACCACTAATACTTATAAATGTAATGAAAATCCGACCAAAGAAAGTCAATAGGGAACGGTAATGGGAAAGTGAAATAAACTCTTTTTGTAAGCTTATCATCAAATTAGCAAATAGAAGAACAAACAAAAACTATAGATTTGTGCTTGAAACAGTTGGACTTGACTCACCTGACTTATGTGTATCGATTGACCACGTGAGTCGTTAGAGATTGCCTTAATACGAGCCAAAAACATGAAAGTTTTAAGAACTAAAACGTGTCTGAACTCTCAAACCACCTTTTGTTTGTCTATAGAATTACTATCAAAACCAGACCGGGATAAATATAGTATTCAACGTAACACTAATATAGTACATTATGATCTTTTTTAAGTTTTGGCAATGCGGACAAATGCAATCGATCGGACCTTACCAGATTGTTCATCTGGTGGTTTTCTGTAACCATTGGCGAACCTAGGTAGAAGATTGTGGGTGCACTTGCCCCATAATAATTTTAATTTTTTTTATATTTCTTAACAAATTTGATGTCTACACCTATAACCATATCTAAGTTTACACCTATTTTATCATTTGTGCACCCACTGAAAAAAATATTTGGATTCGCCCCTGTCTGTAACCGGTTTTAAATGAAGAAGCATTAGCTATTAGCCCGCTCTTATGAGGTGTTGTAGGTCCTGAGCTGTTTACTTTATATCATTACCCAAATCGTGTACAATTTTTAATGAAGACTAATGCGCAATATGGATGACCAAAGTAAAAGTGCAATTTGCAGCACGATAAAAAAGGAGTTAAACCCTTTCTTAAAGATTTTAAATATTTTTGGGTGTTTCACTTTCTTTCGCAACTTGCTTCTGGTGGCGAAGAAGAGCCAATGGGAAACATGTTTTTTTTTTTTTTTTTCTGAAAAATGTGGGAAACATGTTGGTCTTTGATTAACTGCGCTCTTCCATAAAGTATATCCTCAAATTCATAAATTACAATATTCATTGCTTTGTGGTTTGAACTAGATTAGACCTGAGCATTGCCATCGGGATGATACGAGATTTTTTTTTTTTGATGATGATACGAGATTCTATATGATTAGTAACGCACGTTTCAAGGGATAGTCTAGAAAAATCAATTAAATATATGTAGCAACTAGCAAGAGTCCTTGAAAGCGAATCGCAAAGGTGTTTCAGATTATGTTTTGGTTCACTGATTTGCAAAGTATTTTCCTACTCGATTTTTTATATTTGTAAAAATATCTGAAATTTTCCTCTTAGATTTGATATGTTACAGATAAAACATAATGTTTCTGTATGAATCATTTTCACAAAAAGGTAGGTTCAATAAATTTTAAAAAGGAATGCTATTTTTCGAGAAATTAATTACTTCGGATATAAAATTAATAATATGTGATTATATGGTGAACTACGCGATAGGAGTTGCCACCAGAGTAGTGTTACGGTCGACTAACCCTCCAAAATGGTGGGGAGTTACTTGTCAATTTAGTGATTTACTTATAAATTAAATGTTGTCATACGAAAATTCATTTCATAAAAGGACTCCTCGTAAAAGGTTAGGACAAGAAGATGCAGTGATGTAAGCAAAGGAGATGATGAAATGGATTTTAATAATAATCTGTAAACTAGATTTTGATCCGCGTTTTTAAGCGCAGATTTACTTGGATTTATAAATAAAAATGAATATAAATTAGTATTTTGGGATTTTTGTATATTATTATTATGTTATACGTTGTATTATATCGAATAAGAAAATTTTAAAAAAACGCTGAGAAACCAACACAAAATATAGGTTTTGCCTCCGGATCGGAGTAAAGTACCTATTGGATTTTTGAACTTGCATGTCTTTGTTTGAATCCGGATATCCAAAGTATCAGAAATGTTTTGTGTATATCCAAAGTATCTAAATGTTTTGTGATTATTAATAAATTTTGCATAAAATGTTTATTTTATATAGAATATCAAAATTTTAATATTATAGTCAGTGTCTCGAAAACTAGACCGGCTGGTCGGACCTTGTCTCGCTCGTCTAACCGGTTTTAGGTTGTGTTAAAAAACAGATCTCAATTAAACCGGCAAATGCGGTTAAATACCGGTCAAACTCGTTAAAATTGGTGATCAAGTTCTACATTAAAACCCGGTTTTCTAAAATTCAAGTTTAAAAAGAAGATTGCAAATTTTTAAAATATCTCTTAAAGATCACAATGTTTCTAATATCTATCTAGATAAATTAGTTTCATTTTATTTTGAATTTTTTTTGAAGTTTTCATTTTATTTTCATATCTCTTATATTTTAATACCCAAATATAAAACCAAGTGTTAAAAATATTCTTTTAATTTTTTTTATAAAATCTTTATTATAAATCTAAACTAAAATTTCAGTTTGAGGCATATGCTTCATTATTAAAAATCTATTTTTAAAAATAATGATCTATTTAAAAATCTATGTTTAAGAATAATGTTCTATTTACATTTTGTTTATGTATAAAATGGTCTTAGTAAGGAAAATGATGCATTTGTGTCGTAAAAAATTAACTTGTGGACCAAGTACGTTAACTATTTTCTGTTTCTAGTTTTGATAATCGTATCTCAAATAAATTATTAACAAAACAAATCTAAAAATATATATACTTAGCATATTCAAAAAAAAATATATATATATATCTATTCATTTTTATTAACATAGTTTGTTACGATATTAAAGTATAGATTTTCAAATTTTAATTTTCAACCACCTTTATCGTTCATATAATATGTTATTGTTTCAATAATATGTATATATGATGTAGTTTGTTACGATTTTGAAGTTTAAATTTTAAATTTATTATTATCAACAAACCTTATTGTTTATATAATATATAATTGTTTCAATAATATGTATATGTGATGTAACGTATTCAAATTCATGTGATGAATAATGTGGTATGATTGTGTCAAAACTATGGTGGTCTAGGTCTTTAACACAGTCATGTTTGATTTTTGAATAAGTGACATTTCAAAAAAGAGTTTTGTCATCTTGTATTTTTGCTTAGGAAGAGAAGACATGTAAGGTCAACATGAGATATATCGAAAGAGCTTTTTCATTATTAAAAACAGAATTCTGATCAGTGGCAAGATGGAGTATAATGTTTCATATTTCGTAGCTCGATAGATCAGTTACGTTATAATCTTTCGATTAATGAGATAGATATAAAAGTTGCTGGTTACTAATAGGATTGATATAGTTTTGGTATAATATTTTCGGATATGGTATAACGTAACCGGTTTTATTGTTAGAGTAAAATCCGGATATATATATGATATAATGTAACTAACATAATGAGGATGATTGGTTGGACTTTATCTCCCTACTTTAGCTTTATTTATTTTTAAAGCACTAAATTTTACCAATCATGTTGTAGCTTTATTTTTGTTAGTCAAAGCCTACAACAAATTTTTATTAACTTATACCAATCATGCTTTAGTTTTATTTTTAAAGCTACATCAAAAAAATTAAAGCAAAATATATTCTTATGTATTTTAGGCAAAACACCTACATCTTTGTTTTATAGGTTGTAGAAACTGTAAAATAAAATAAAACTATCAATAATATCAAATTAATTAGATAATCATAATTAAAATATCCATAAATATTTTAATTTAATTCTGGTTGTTTTCAAAATTATTCAAATATTTTCAATAACATAAAATATTATTTACATATAACACTTTAAATAACAATAAACTTTGATAATTTATAAAAAAAAACATTAATATAAATTATTTTAGTTGATAAAAAATAATTATTTTATATATACATCACATATATTATTTTTAAAATATCTACAGCATATAACTTACAGCTACAACAAATTTAGCTACAGCAAAAGTCTCTGCAATAAAATTACAGTAACAACTTTACAGCTACAACCAACTTACCTACAGCTAAACTTTTACAGCTAAATTTGTACAGCCACAATCGAACCAATCATCACCAATGTTACAAAATATATGGTTAGACCAAAATAAGTTAAGTTTAAATATTTATTAAAGGGTGCAATAGTCTTTTTTAAGTAGATCTTTTGCAAATGATTTCCTTTCGATAGTATAGATTATTATCAACAAACCTTATAGTTTATATAATCTATTATTTTTCAACAATATGTATATGTGATGTAACATATTCAAATTCATGTGATGAATAATGTGGTATGATTGTGTCAAAACTATGGTGGTCTAGATCTTTAACACAGTCATGTTTGATTTTTGAATAAGTGACATTTAAAAAAAAAAGTTTTGACATCTTGTATTTTTGCTTAGGAAGAGAAGACATGTAAGGTCAACATGAGATATATCGAAGGAGTTTTTTCATTATTAAAAAACAGAAGTCTGATCAGCGGCAAGATGGAGTATAATGTTTCATATTTCGTAGCTCAATAGATCAGTCACGTCATAATCTTTCAATTAATGAGATAGATATAGAAGTCGTTAGTTGCTAATAGGATTGATATAGGTTTGGTATAATGTTTTAGGATATGGTATAATGTAACTGGTTATATGGTTAGAGTAAAACCGAATATATATATGGTATAATGTAACTAGCGTAATGTTACAAAATATATGGTTAGACCAAAATAAGTTAAGTTTAAATATTTATGAAAGGGTGCAACAATAGTTTTAATGAGATTTTTTTGGAAATGATTCCCTTTTAATAATATATATATAGAGATATTCTCTAATTTATCTCTATTTCATAGTACTGCATATTTAAGTTTTCAAACATATTAATAAAACAGATTAAATTTTAACTATAAACTAGATTTTTATCCGTGCTTTAAAAATGAAGAATATTTGATGATGAAAATTTCATTTAAAATGTTACAAATGTTTTGCTGATTTATAAGAATTTTGTCTATTTAAAACATTTATGAATTTAAATCGACATTTTTAAACATGTCTTGATCCCGCGGTGAAACTGGTAAATCTGCTGCCCCGATATAAAATCTAGTTTAAGTTAAATATCAGTTATTTTGAAATATGATAAAACTCGTAAAGAAACCGCTAAGACCTGAGACTACCGATTGAATCGCTAAAACCCAAAACTACTGGTTGAACCGCTAAAACCTGAGACTACCGGTTATACCGCTAGATGATGATATGTAATCCAATTTGATTTTAAATGTATTTTTAATTTAAAATTTAATTTTAATGTTTGCATTAGATATTTAAATATTTATTTATTTTAATTTTGATCCATGTTGTCAAATCGTAAGATAAATTTAAATTAAAACTTTTATTTAGTAATATGTTACACATATTCCAGCTACTTGATATGTAATAATAAATAATTTGGTTGTGGTTTCACATGGCAAATATCACTGATTTTGGTTATAAGACCCCTAGTTTTGATGAAATTTTAAGATGTATTGTTTTAGATGATATATCGCAATGGTAATGTTTGTATATAATAATTTGGAGCTTAGGTTTAATTTGTTCTGGGTGTGACAAATTATATAGTCAATATATTCAGAATATGGCGAAGAATATATTATAGATAATATTTCCTTTGTTGCAACAATCTGAATGTTCTTTAAATAGGTTCATATGTACATTAAACATAATCTGTATAGTTTAAATAGTACCATATTTAGGCAAGATTTTAGGGTAAGTTGTTATAAATATTAAAGTTGTAATCATATTAATTATATTGTATAGTATTTTTGAACATCTTTTACCTAGAACCAAGTTGGATCCAACTTTATGCTTATGTTTTAATAGTATTGATACATAACTTTTTGTGATTTATATATTTCTCATAGTTCTAAACGAATAACAACTCTATAAATACATTTTTTGAAATTTACGATTAATCATTATTAATTCATAAAATGTATTAATAATCCAAATATCTAATTTTGGAAACAATTTTTTTTTAAAAAAAAAACATGTATCTCAATAAAGTGTCAGATTGATTATGACTTTCAGAATTTTTACTGTTAAGACTTTTAATTTTGAGTTGACTGTTAAAATTTTAGGCTTTTAAAAAAATTAAAATGGCTTTAGAAATTGCTAAAAGTCTAAATTTTTGGCTTTGAAAAAAACATATCATGTTAATTTAAAGTTAGTTATTTAGGCTTTTGAGATTTTTTAGGAAAGCTTTTAGGACTTTAGATAGTTTAAAATCTGATTGGTAAAAAAACAGACTTTAAAGACTTTAGAAATAAGTCAAAATCTCTAAAGCTATTAAAATCCCAATTGGACCCTAGAATATAAATAAGAGAAATATTCTGAGATAACATTAAATTTTTTTTATCAAAAATAGCCACTGAAAATTGAAATGATCAAAATAAATTACATTAAATAAATTAAAAAATTATAATCCTAAAATTAACTAATCTAAACTTAAAATTTAAATTGGGTGTGGGATTTTGGATGGGAGGGGAGGGGAGTGGGGTGGAGTTAGAATTTAAAATTTAATATTTTAAATAATAATTTTAAAATATTATAAAAATGAATTTTGAAATAAAAACCGAATTTTTAAAAAAAAAATTCAAATATTGAATATTTTTTTCAAAATAATAATTTCGTATTTATTTTTATTACTTATTTAAATAATTTTATTTATATATTTTTATATTTATAGAATTAGGATATAATTTTGATTTACCTATTTAATGAAATAACTTTTGATTTTTTGATTTTTGTATATTTTTTGGTCAAAAACATTTTTTTAGCTTTTTGAAAATTCGTCTTGTAAATAAACTAAAAATATTACCCACGAAGCATAAAGTTCAAAAAAAAATGGCAGCATGTATCGGAGTTAGGTCCTCGATTTGCGGACCTAACTTTTCAGAGGAACCAAGTAACTATTTAGCCGACAAGAGTCACTATCCCACGTGTGCCTTTAAAGAGGAGCAGGTTTATCTCACATTTCATAATATGAGCGTGAGTCATACTTCCGAAACTGCCCCCTCCGGCCACATTTCACAAGTTAACCATTTTCATATGGGCCGAAAGCAACCCCAGTAGTATAAATTCTTTTATTGTGGGCTTTATTACAAGTCTAATTAGTTGTAGAACTAGAGAGCCTGCATCGACTTGCATTTTCAAGGGTAAATTGCGAGTTTTATTGATTTGAATCTATTATACATGTACTTGAGTGACAAGAAAACAAACTTTATTTATGTAACAATCATTATTATTTAAAAAAAATGAAAATATCATCAACTATACTTCAACTGAACCGAATTAAGTAATCTAACATAACTAAATTAAACCCTAAAAGAATCAAAAATTCTCCTTCTAAACATGCACAACAAATATTACTGAAGGAAACATAAAAGAACATTTTTACTTGTATTTTCATCTCTAATTGTGTGTATATATATATATATATATATCTACACATGTTATCTTATTAGGTTTAGCTAGTTACATTGTAATTGGGCTCCAACTTAGCTTAAATTTTCAGTTTAATGTAAATAATTTTATGATCAAATATCACATTACGATCAGGACTTCTTACGTATCAATCTTAACCACTCATCTAAGTTAAGAGTACCACATCCGGGTGAAGACCTATATAAAATTTCAGACATGTAATCTACAAAATAAAGCATAAACTGCCGAAGTAGCCTCAATAGGAACTTAAATCTAATAAAAGTAAAGTACCTGAACCTAAACCGAACAAAAGAAAACCAAAATGCCCCTAATCATATCCTTTGTAGAGACTAGAGAATATTCGTATGATCACGAGGAAATTGAAGTATATTATTCATGACTTTATGATAATAAAGAAAAAACTACTGTTGGCTAAATATTCTTTCATTCGCTTCTCTATCTTAACTATTTACGTTTTTATTTCGTCTAATTGGAAAGAATGATAAATCCGGAGATGAGATGACAGAGTAGAATAACTTGTGAAATTGAACAAAGTGAAACAATTGGCTAAAATCAAGACTTGTACTCAAGCTTTGATGTGTTTTATAGACTTTTAATTGAGTGAGAATCTTAATTATGGTGTCAGTCCTCTGTTGTTCTTTGATGCCTTCTCCTTTCCTTACAGCGCATACAAAGCTGAAAGTTGTTTGTATTTTATAATATATTCTTTCTTTTTACATGAAATGGTTGGGAATTTATAAATATTTTCAAAAGTGTAGTAAAGAAACGGTGAGTGAGTTTTTCTTAACTTCAGTAGCATGTACGTTCGGAGAAGCTTCTCTTGGAGAAGAATACTTATTCCTGGCCACGATCGACTGGACCCAATATGCATGATCTGGTGTGGTGATAATTGTTGCTCATATTCAAGTTATTGAGAATTTTGTTTTCTATATTTTAAATTGATCCATGCAAAATAAAATTCTTATGCCTTAATCCCGAAATTTAATTAACAACTCGTGATTCAGAACAACATTTATATAAAATTCTTAACGTTTATAACAGCTAACCATTAATTGTATTTTGAATTATATCTTATGGAATGACCATGTGTTTAAGCAAAAACATTATTATCTAGTCGACCACTAAGTAAAACATTTAACAAAAGTCTATGAACGAATACTACTTTTTGAATTGGTTATTATAATAGATTTGAATATAATTGATCTTTTGGGTTTGCTTGGAAACTATCACTATATTTGTATGATTTCTCGAAGAACTGGAATTAAAACGGGTCCCGAAACATTAATGTGATATATTCCAATGCTGGATTTGGTAGGGAACTAAGCATTTCTTGTTATGTGATTTAAAAAAAAAAACAAATACTGTAATATATTTCGAACCTTCATTTTTCCCTTCCTTCTGTGCACACACTCAACATAAAATGTTTAGTGGGGTGAACAAACGAAAAATTCAACGCGTAATGTGATTTTGTAAGAATACATTCAGTGAAGAATTTTTACAAGAGCCCTCAAAAAATTATAAACTATGATACTCCCTCTGTTCCACTTTAAGTGGGTTTTTAGGATTTTAAATGATGTTCTCTTTATTCTATATACAATTTATTGTTGTTTGAAAATTTTGACCAACTACAAAATACTATCTTTTTTTATTGGTTGAATTAGTTTAATTTAATACTAATACATAAAAATTTGTATTTTCTTAATATTTGTGCAAAAACCTAAAACACCACTTAAAGTGGGACAGAGGGAGTATATTTTAGGTATCTCTAAATTATCAGAATTTTATTTCAAAAATCTCATCAAATAGATTATCATGATTTAAAGTAATTTTAATGCTGTGTACAAATTTATATGTACCAAAAAGATTCTTGTTAAAGGGTATGAAGGTCCAATCCAAAAGAACGGTAACTAAGATGTGTTTACGTATCTGATTTAGAATTTGACTGAAAAAAACACTGACATTTCTAGAATTTTGGGCATACCATGGTAAACTATATACATTAGGCTTAAATAATGAAAATAGACATAAAATATACAATCATTCTTTAGTTTTTAAACTCTTAACGTAAAACGCACATCCAATTAGTGACAAATAAGTCCACGAAGCATCTTTCTTTTCTTTCTAGAACCCTAAAAGCAAACCAGACACTTCTCTTCTCTCTCTCTCTCTTTCTCTAAAAACCTGTCAATGTGATCAAAACAGTTTCCAATATTTTCGCCACCATAAATAAACTCTCACCTCCACCTCTTCAACTCCACCACTCCAAATGAGAAAATAATCTATTTTATAAAAATTCACCACTCCACAAATTTCATACCACGCAAACAAAAAACAAACCCATAAACCCGAATTAACCACAACTTCCACCACCAACTCAAAGCTTTCTTTGTCAAAAGAAAAACTCAAAGCTTTCATCTTCCAAAAGAAGAATGAGCAGAAGCAAATCCATAAGCATCAATTCCAGTTCCGAAAATAATATCTCCACGGTTGCTGCCGCAGCTGTAGCTATGAGACGTTCTGCTTCAAACGCAAGCGCCGTGGTGCATACTAATGATCTTAACAGCAAACCACGGCGACCACGGTCAGTAGAGTTTCCTGTATCTCCTCAACTACTACAAGGGGAAGAGATGGTCCATTTCGGACATCCACAACACGTGCTTGTCAAAGTTGAATTGCCGGATATCTACACGTGTGCAGGGTGCAAAGAAGAAGGAGCTGGGATTAGGTACGTGTGCCAAGAGTGTGATTATCAACTCCATGAGTTTTGTGCTCTGGCTCCTCCTCTACTCAAGTCGCATCCTTTTCATTACCAGCATCAGCTTCTCTTCTTTGCCAAACCGGGTACGCTTCTTTTACTTGTCTCCTCTTGAGATGCTCTTGTTTGTCGGAACTTTTGAATAAAAACAAGGGTAATTTTGGTATAAATTGTGGAAATGGTTGGACTTGGTCGGTTTTATCTTCTTTCGACATATTTTCCTTTGTTGATGCTAAGCTAATCTTACATGCGTTTCTGTTTTTCAGATCAAGTACTAGACGCACAACAGTAACCCTACTTATTGTCGATTATATATTGATTGCTTTACATAGAATAATAATACTTTCCTTTACACAAAATAAATATCAGTTCAGCGGGTATCAACGTTTTTTTTTTAAAAAAAAAAAAAAAACTTAGCGGGTATTAACGTTAAGAATTAAATTCTGGGTACGACAGAATTTAGCTTTCCAAAAGATTTAGGGGGTGTATTCAACTGAGAGTTTTAGGTGATTTGTATTAAAATGACAAATCCACTGTTATTCAAACATGAATTTTAAAAACTCATTTAAAATCCAGTGTTATTGAACTTGACATTTTGTAAAGTACTCTGAAATCCACTGTTATTAAACTTATTTTAAGTTGGGGAGTTTTAAAGTTTTGAGGTGATTTTAAGGTGTTTGGATGGAGTTTCTTAGTTAAAAAATTAAAACCCAAATCTCATGGTTTTAGGTGATATTCTAGAGTGGTTTAACAAAAATCACCTAAATCTCTACAACTTATTGAAATAATCTAAAACTCCATTAAAAATCAAATCACCTCAAATGTTAGATTGAATACACCCGCCTTAAAGTCACGAAATTGAACTTACAAATCATAGTTGTGGAATTAGAATGGAGTCACTAGCTAATAGTATAAAATACTTAATTTAAACTCAATTTGTCATTATATCTGAAAAGTTAATGGCTAAACATCTATCTCTGTAAAATTGTTTGCTCAACAACATGCGGATTTTACATTATAAATTTTACCATTAACCGATACTAAAAGCATCTCCAACCCATTGATCTTTCAAATGTTATAATAGAGGAAAAAATTTGTTTCAACCCATCTTTATTTTTTTTCAAAAATAGTAATTGCTAGCTTTTTCTTAAATATAAATGCAACAATATCTTTACTCTACTATAAATTCATACCTTTTATTTTTAATATCGTTCTTTAACTTTTAAACTTTTATAGTTATTTAAAACAACTATTTTTTTTACAAAAAATACTGTTTCTTTTAATAAAAGTAGGACTACATTTTTTATTTTCGTAATAGTATTTTTAAAAACTTTAGTTTAAAAATAATTTTGTGAAAATATTTAAAAGTTGAAAATAAGACTTAATTATTAACTTTCATAAAGAAGTAGTACTTCTTGTAAAATTTAGAATCTTTTGACGAAGTAATGGAGAAAAAAATACATCTTTATTTTAGAATTTAGAGATTTTTTTTTTTTTAAAAGGAAAACACTGGAAATAATCTAATAAGTAGTATAGTTTTAGGTCTCACGTTGGTAAGTTATATTTTCGAGGATGAAATACTGCTTATTAATTTTATTTTTATTTTAATGATGAATGAATAACAGGGAAAGGAGGAATAATGAAATCGAAATGCGACGTGTGTGGAAGATCACCAAAAGGTTACACCTATAGATGCAAAGCTTGCAGTTTCCAGATGCATCCTGGCTGCGCCATGTTATCTCCTTCCCTCTCCTCTTCCTCTCTCCATCACCACCCTCTACAGCTCCTCCCCTCCTCCTCCTCTGCCAACACCACAGGCGGGTTCCTCTGCGGAGAGTGCAAGAGAGGTAAGCGAGTCGGGAGGGTGTACCGTTGCAGCCTTTGCGATTACCACTTGCACGCCGTATGCGCCAAAGACGCCGCCGTGAACGGCCTCCGTGCAAACGGACACAAAGGGAGGGATAAGTCTCCGGCGGTTTTGGGCACGGCGGCGAGGCTGGCGTCGCAGGTTGTCATAGATTTTTTCGGTGGTATGATGGAAGGTCTCGGCGAAGGTGTTGGTGAAGCCATTTTGGACGGTGTAAGTAGAGGCGGTGGTGGTGGCGGCCGCGGAGGAGGAAATGGAGGTGTTACTGGGGTAACTCCTCGTGTCAGAGGAGGCTAATTATGGAACTTTATGAGTGTTTATATGTATATGGAAATGATTGTAATTTTTTGGTATGTGTTGATTGGTAAGTACATATAGACTGGAGTGTTGATGTTCATTAGGTTGGGTGAGAGGGATTATATTATTTTAATTAAATTTGGGGAAACAGTAATAAGAAAAATGTGTAATGTTTAATTAGTTTGGATATTTATATAAAAGTAATGTTAATGTATAATGTTTGTGTGCTGTTCAGTCATTAATTATTCAAGAATTACAAGCAGAATATCTTGCGTTTCACGTGTAGATGCTTGATTGAATACATTGTAACTAAACTAATTAACCAAACGCATATAAACTTTTTGGTGTATTTTAAATATACCAAAAGTGTGTGTATAATTATTTGGTTTTATTATGTTAGTTACATAAGAAAGAAAGGCAAAAAGCTAATACCTCCTAATGCTAATAGCATATTGGAAAAGAGAGGCACCTCCGCTGTAACTGCCATTCAAATGTATAGTGAGAATTGAGACCCCACTACTCACAGTTTATCTCCCATCCAACTGTTGTTTTTGGTTAAAAGTAAAACACGTTAACCGGGCCTCGTGGTCTGGTGGTAAAGGAACCTCGGCTGAGGTGTCCGCCAACGTTGAGTCGAGCGCGGATTTAATGGTTTCGTTTGGCCCGAACCTTCCGTCGGTTTGGTTGGGCGGTGGGATAGTCGGACTAAGTGAGAGGTCCGGATATCTGGATTATCAAAAAAAAAAAAAAAAAAAAAAGTAAAACACGTTGTTCCCATTTTTGTTTATGCAAACTAACACTCAAAAGGAATGCCCAAGTTACAAGTTTTAGCTGTTTTTCTTCTTCTTATTAACTACGTTAAAAACATGCATTTGCTAAAAACTAAGAACTGATCAACCAATAAGTAAATTAAAAGTTCAAAAAATATTAAATTTTAAAAGCAATTATAATCAATCTAACTATAGCCCAAAATAACGGAACCACAGTAATATCAAGAATCATTTATATATGAGTGGGTGACCCAAGATATGTAGCGAGTTGTGATATTTCAAGAAGCTCGACAGTCCACGTGGGAGTCGTTAATATGTCATGGCCTTTTGGGGCTCTATGTGACAAGATTCCTATTCTCAATCTGTCATTGCTTCCTCCTCTCTTCCTTTACACCAATCTTGTTCCATCTACTACATAGATTTTAATTAGATGTAGAAAATCAACAAGATATCCTAAGGATAGCGTGTTAATATTACTAGAGCTTTTCGAGACTCGCTGAGTTATTTTAAAAAATAATTTTGTGAAAATATTTAAAAGTTGAAAATAAGACTTAATTATTAACTTTCATAAAGAAGTAGTACTTCTTGTAAAATTTAGAATCTTTTGACGAAGTAATGGAGAAAAAAATACATCTTTATTTTAGAATTTAGAGATTTTTTTTTTAAAAGGAAAACACTGGAAATAATCTAATAAGTAGTATAGTTTTAGGTCTCACGTTGGTAAGTTATATTTTCGAGGATGAAATACTGCTTATTAATTTTATTTTTATTTTAATGATGAATGAATAACAGGAAAGGAGGAATAATGAAATCGAAATGCGACGTGTGTGGAAGATCACCAAAAGGTTACACCTATAGATGCAAAGCTTGCAGTTTCCAGATGCATCCTGGCTGCGCCATGTTATCTCCTTCCCTCTCCTCTTCCTCTCCATCACCACCCTCTACAGCTCCTCCTCCTCTGCCAACACCACAGGCGGGTTCCTCTGCGGAGAGTGCAAGAGAGGTAAGCGAGTCGGGAGGGTGTACCGTTGCAGCCTTTGCGATTACCACTTGCACGCCGTATGCGCCAAAGACGCCGCCGTGAACGGCCTCCGTGCAAACGGACACAAAGGAGGATAAGTCTCCGGCGGTTTTGGGCACGGCGGCGAGGCTGGCGTCGCAGGTTGTCATAGATTTTTCGGTGGTATGATGGAAGGTCTCGGCGAAGGTGTTGGTGAAGCCATTTTGGACGGTGTAAGTAGAGGCGGTGGTGGTGGCGGCCGCGGAGGAGGAAATGGAGGTGTTACTGGGGTAACTCCTCGTGTCAGAGGAGGCTAATTATGGAACTTTATGAGTGTTTATATGTATATGGAAATGATTGTAATTTTTTGGTATGTGTTGATTGGTAAGTACATATAGACTGGAGTGTTGATGTTCATTAGGTTGGGTGAGAGGGATTATATTATTTTAATTAAATTTGGGGAAACAGTAATAAGAAAAATGTGTAATGTTTAATTAGTTTGGATATTTATATAAAAGTAATGTTAATGTATAATGTTTGTGTGCTGTTCAGTCATTAATTATTCAAGAATTACAAGCAGAATATCTTGCGTTTCACGTAGATGCTTGATTGAATACATTGTAACTAAACTAATTAACCAAACGCATATAAACTTTTTGGTGTATTTTAAATATACCAAAAGTGTGTGTATAATTATTTGGTTTTATTATGTTAGTTACATAAGAAAGAAAGGCAAAAAGCTAATACCTCCTAATGCTAATAGCATATTGGAAAAGAGAGGCACCTCCGCTGTAACTGCCATTCAAATGTATAGTGAGAATTGAGACCCACCACTCACAGTTTATCTTCCATCCAATTTTGGTTTTGGTTAAATGTAAAACATGTTGTTCCCATTTTTGTTTGTCAAAATTAACACTAAAAATACACCACAAACCTTTAAAAATCATTACAATTTGGCGAAGCTACTTGGACAAAAGGTGGGGCAGTTGCCCACCATGATTTTAAATTTCAACGTATTTCTTTAAACTTTTAATGAATTCTTATATATATACAATACTTTGTTAATAAATTTTATGTTTGTCCTAGAACAAAATAACTTCTAAATCCTCCATTGATTGCAAAAACCACGCATTGTTTGAAGGGAATTGTAGGTTTTAATTTGACGTTTATTTTTTACTGACTAAGTTAAAAACATTCATTTTCTAAGAAACTAAGAATTGATCAACAAACAATATATATATATTTAAAAACAATTAAAATTAATCTATCAATTACCCAAATTAACGAAACCACACTAATATCAAGAATCCTTCGGTACTTACGAGTGGGTGACTCAAAATATATAGTGACTTGTGATATTTCAAGAAGCTCCACAATCCACGTGGGAATCGTTAAATCTGTCATGGCCTTTTGGGGTTCTATGTGGCAAGATTCCTATTCTCAATCTGTCATTGCTTCCTCCTCTCTTGCTTCCCACCGATCTTGTTTCATATAATATACATAGGATTTTAAATGATAATGTAGAGAATCAACAAGATACCACAAGGATAACGTGTTAGTTATATTACCCCAGATATGTGCCTATCAGGTTCATACTTCATATGTATTAGAGTGTATCAGATTATAATATTGATTGAACCGGTGGTTTAATGTATAAACCCCCGGTAGAGTAGTGAGTATAAATACATACAGTACATGTAGAAAAGAGTTGAGTTGAATAATACAAAAGACTTTTATCTGTAACAAACTTTCTCTTGATTAGGAAGTTCGATCTCTAATATGGTATCAGAGCGGTGAGATTCACGTTTCCTGCTTCGTCTTTCCGCCGATGTGAGCTCCGTTCAACTCCATTTCGATCTCTTCGATTTCAGCTCCGACCGTCTCTGATTCACGATTCGATGTTATGAGTATTTCCTTTTCCGTCATCGTTTTCGTTCGATCGATTCTTCTGGAGTTCTTTGCGATCTATCACTTCATCTCAGTGGTGATTGCTCTCTCATTCTTGCGATCCTCCGCTTATTGATCTTTATCTCTGTTTGTCGAATCTCCGATTCTTGATTTTCGATTTAGTCTCAAGTTCAGTTCGTCGCCCGATATGCCACCTTCTTATGCAAATGTTGTCAATTCTACGTCGGCGTACCGTCAGCTCAACATCCGACGATGCCTAGATCTGGCGCAACAGCATCGCTTCAAGATCCGTATTCAAATCTTCTCATGTTCACAGTCGCGGATCATCCCGGTATTACTCTTGTCTCGAAGAAGTTAACTGGTTTAGGGAACTTTAATACTTGGCGTGATCAGAGCTCATGGCCTTAGGTGCTAGAAACAAGGTTGTGTTTGTAGATGGAACCTATCGAAATTGCTTGGTGATCATCCGGTTTTGCTTCATGGTCAGATGCAACAATATAGTCTGTACTGGATTGTGAATCACGAGGACAAGCCAATCGCTAAGAGTGTCATGTATCTAGATATTGCAGCGTAGATGTGACTGGATATTCATGACCAGTTCAAGCAGAGCAATGGGCTACAAAATGTTGAGATTAAACATCAAATCTTTGCTGAAGTTCAAGGTTCACAACGTGTGAGTGAATACTATACAAGATTGAAGCAACTCGTAAGAGCTAAAGAACCATGAGAGTCCTTATACCTGCTCGTAGTTAAGCCCGATTGTTCAAACCTAAAGAGGATCCTAGAGAGGGATGAACAAGACAAGATATTGAAGTTCATTTAAATGATAATGCGTTTACAGCAACGAGAGGTTTATGATGGAGCCTAAGCCAAACATTGCTAGGGTCTTCAATCTTGTGTTACGGGAGAGCGACAAAGATCTATGAAAAGCATCGGTGGCGTTGCTTTTCAGATCTCTCAGCACAACCCTCCGATGATAATGTTGTGCGTTACAATAATGGCTATAACAAGGCCAAGAATCGTCCTATCTGCTCACTGTGGTCTTGCTGGTCACACCATCCAACGATGCCACGAACTCCATAGCTATCCCCGGCTATAAACAACATAACAACAACTTCAGAGCTCAGGGTCAGACTTCTAAACCCCACATAACTGGCCTCCTCGAAGGAGAATGTAGCTAGCGTGGTGTTTCAAGATACAGGTGGTATCTCTATGCACGATCAACAAGGTGTGCGGCAGGGAACAGTCACATCCGAACAAGTTCACCAGCTTCTAAACGCCTTGAGTGTTAATCCTCTCTAGACAAGTTTTCTCAGATTTCGAGGCACAATTTGTCTTCCAAATGGAACTTCAACACCCAAACCACAACCTCATCTCATTCCCCAAACATCCTTCAATATCCCACCTTGGTGTAACTAATCACCCTCATTTTATTTCTGCGGGAATGAAGAATGGACTTACTTTAATACATGATGCTTGGATAATTGATATGGGTGCTAGCTGTCATGTTTGTGCTGATTTGACCTTGTTGCATAACACTAAAACATAACTGACAATTGTGACTCTTCACGATGGTTCTAGAATTCCAATGCTGTCTGCAGCGGTAGTTCATTCACCAAAGCTAACACTTGTTGGCGTCTTATACACTCCTCAGTTCAAATTTAATCTTCTTAGTATTAGTGCACTAACAAAAGATATCACAATATCTGTACTTTTTCATCTAAATCATGTTACATTTTTCACGATAACCCATTTCCTATTAGGAGCATATTCAGGACTACATGATTAGGCGGTAACCTTTACCAGAATCTATATGTCTGGATGACCCAAGATATGTAGCGAGTTGTGATATTTCAAGAAGCTCGACAGTCCACGTGGGAGTCGTTAATATGTCATGGCCTTTTGGGGCTCTATGTGACAAGATTCCTATTCTCAATCTGTCATTGCTTCCTCCTCTCTTCCTTTACACCAATCTTGTTCCATCTACTACATAGATTTTAATTAGATGTAGAAAATCAACAAGATATCCTAAGGATAGCGTGTTAATATTACTAGAGCTTTTCCCGGGCTACGCCCGGGTTATTTTTTTAAAAAAATAATTTACATAAAATATTATGTTATTATATTTAATATATAGTATATGTTGGAAACTATGATAAATATAAATACTAAAATAAAGTATACTTTATTAGAACGCAAAACGTAAAGTAATGACAAAATAAATTATTTAAAATATATCACAGTAAGAAAATAGGTTAAAATTTCAATAATTTAAAATGTTGATTTTATAACTCCTTTGTTCATTCTATCTTTTGATTCATATTTTATATTTAGTGGCTAAGAATTTAAGTTCTTACCAAGAAAAAAATCTTTTTAGAAGTATACATGAAAAATAAAATGGAGGTTATTGAAAATTTTCTTCCAATTACATTAGAGCATCTCCCGTAAAAAATCCTCCAATTGTAATCTGTTTTTCATTGTATAATGGAGTAAAAATAGACTTACTCTATAAATAGAATAACTCATTAATTTTTCATTCATCATTTTATCTTTAATTTTAAAATATATTACTATGTAGTAGATCCAATTTTATATAGAACAACTCTGTTTTGATGAAAAATATAGTGAACCATTGATATCAATGGTCTTTGTAAACATCTCATAAAATATCTCAACGACAATAAAAATCAAAGTATCATAATAATTACAAAATCAAACAAAATGAAAATGAGAAGAAAAATAAAGAGAGAATGAAAGAGTTCTACTATATTGATGAAAAAACTCATTTGGTAGCTGTCAATACTCAAAATATTAAAATCATATACAACTTTTATTTGGACAATTCTTTTTTGGACAAATTAAAATCATATAAAACCGAATTCGTATTTGGCATGTAAAAGCTATTTTAGTGAGCTCTTGAGCATATTCTATTTTACTTAAATAGTTTGATATTCCGGAGAAAAAATATGATTCAGTACTCTAATTTAATAGCAGTACGCACAGCAACGTTGTTTTCAATCTTATACGACGAAGATACAATATCATGAAATTATTTATTAATTTTTAATTCCACAAACAGTTACATATGTTCGTCAAATATGTTTTTAAGTTCTCGGTAAATGGAAACAAATATAACTGTTGAAACTAATTTATACCATTATCTTGTTAGACCACCAGCAACATTTTCAACTTAAAATCTGCACATTCAAACGTCCATCCTGTGGAGAGCGCATACGTAACTGGTTGATCTTCCAACACATAAGCTCAGCAAACACTTATATGCAATGACCTTCATCCTTCAACCTTGGTGCCTTAGATTCATTGAAAGAGACTTCTCTAGTAATCTTGCCTATCAAATGAATTTAAGTCGCTTAAAGCTCATGAACTTTGCAACTGTCCAGGAGCCTTTGATTTTTCCAAAGAAGCTACGTGGATTACGAAGATGAACTATGGTGGACTCGTTCACTTCTCCATCTGTCACATTCGCATGATCCTGCTGCAAATTTTCTCACATATAACAAAAGTAACCACAATAAGGGGAAGGAACCTCTGAGTTCCTGGGGAAAGAGGGGATAAAGGAGAGACTGCAAATCAGTTGTGCGATACACTGGTTTATGTTCTGCTTTCTATTCGGTTCCAAATATTGCTAGCATCAATAGTGTAGAAACTTCTCAATCATAACATTGCATTCTCATCTTCTTCACCACTTGAACAGCAAAACCAAATACATAACACGAACGAACCATCCACATAGATCACAGTCAATGAGCGTATTCCAAGAACCATTGGAAATCTAAAACTATATCTGTGAACTAATCTCAGGCTTATCTTAGACTACTTAGTATTTAATTTGATGAATGGGTCCCTAAGGCTTGAAAATTGATGGTTTAATTCCAGCAATGTGATATGTTTGAAGTCTAACAGCGAGGGATAGATAAAAAGGATAGATAAAAAGCGTACTTGTCTAAGCACCTGGTTCTCGTTCTGCAAAGTAGAAAGTCTCTCGTCAAGTACAGAGTTTCTGTTCTCCAAGTCTTTCACTCTGTTTTCCAATTCACCCAAGTAAGCTTTCTTCCTCTCTCTTGCTTGCTGTGCTGGAACTCTGTTCCTCAACAATCCTTTTTATTCACACAAATTACTAAACAATCCCCGTCACACAACCAACCTTTATTTACCACCCTCTAAACAATAATGGTAAAAAATGTAAAAAACTGGATACCTCTTTAGCCGCTTGGTCTCTTTCTCAGCCGGAGTCCTCCCGCGCTTCCTTTGACCCTCTCCTCCGACCGTTATTTGTGTCTGGTCCTGACCGGTTCCCGATCCAGAATCCCGTCCGGAAATTTATTTTCCGGTAGCTTCTCCACCAAACTCCGGAACTCTCCACTGTTGGACGGTGGAGAGCTCGCATCAAAGTCGTCTGTAGATAGCTGTTACCTGTCCACGGTAGTTCCAGAGATTGATATCAACTCCTGATTCTACCAACACAAAAACCATTTGTAGATATAAACAACAAACCCCATATTAGGATTAACAATTGAGAAGTATTTTAAAATTTGTTTTTTTTGAAAAAGGCGTACAATTTGTCAAGACTTAAACTAAGCATTTTACCTTCTTTTACGCGAGGAGCATCCACAGGTTTTGTAGCTCCGTTAGCATCGATTCCGCCACCAGAACCACGTCTTCCACGTCTCGGAAACCCACCACCATCGTTATTTGCTCTGTTTGCATATCCTCCTCTATTGTTGTTTCCCCTGTTACCACCATATCCGTTGAAATCGTTCCGGCCTCTTCCACCACCAAAGCTCCCGACCCTTCCACCTTCGTTTTACGTAGCTTTGTTCCTACACCAAACGCTGAGCGCCCTCTATGATTCCCTGTTTCAACAACGAATGATGAATAGATCTCTTAGGTTCATGAGAGTTTCGTTCCTCTTTTTAAGTGTTGAAAGCCACTTGCCTCTTGCCGTCGATCGTTTTTCCTCGATAACTACTTTCTGCCCACTGAGTATGATAGGTGATGCCTACAAAGCCCCAAAGTATACATTTCAGTAACAGTTTGAGCAGAGTCTAATCTAGTAACACCATATGTTATTTACCTCGAGTGCGCTTTGCATGGAACACGTGGATTCAAACTCAACAAAGCCAAAACAGAATCCCTGTAAAGCACAAAACTCAAAAGAATAACTACCGTGCAGATAAATAATAATTATCTGTTAAGTATTACATTAAGATGGGAGTCTTCTTACCTTCTGGCTTCTTACTTGAATTCCGTTGGTCCTAATGACTCCAAACTTCTGGAACACGTTGAGCAAGGCTGGTGTTGCATCAAGCGGCAAACCCTTAAGATAGATGGATGACCTGGAGCTGTTACGGAAGTCAAGAAACAAAGATCGCAGCATGCTTTACCGTTAACAACATCATGAGCCAAAAGCAAATGGATTTACCTCTTTCATTGTCTTGATCGTTACCATTTACACATTTGCTCTTGAATCTGATTTCTCAGACAACGGTGTTGGTAGAGGGACGTGAGTGGCCTGGCTTTCTTGTCTCTTTGGTTCCACCACCTTTGTTGGAGATCTCGCAGCAGACATCGGCGCAGCATTCTCTTTCATAACCATCACCTACATATTAAGATTACATACAGAGTTGGCCAAAATCTCACATCAGCTTGATAAAGAGGAGACATTACAGTATTACACAACCCAAAGGTATGTTACTTACAATGGATGCATAAGATCTCTTTGGAACTTCAGACCCTCCAACCTTCTGCACGTCAACGGGAGCTTCATGAACTATTCCAGGCGCAGGAGCGTCTTCTGTCACAACTGTTCCTCTTCAGTGGGAGTGAACACTTCCGTTAATGCTCTTGGACAACACATTAGACTGCTCAACACCATGATTCTCTTGGACATATTTCTCCTGAACAAAGTCTTCTGGGATGTCTTGAGCAGCATGTGGATCTAAGGCACAAAAAAAAAGATTTAACAGCGCTTATAAAAGAAACTCGAAGGACGCACGCAGATACATGATTCAACTTACCCTGGTGAATGTTGACAGGGGCTTGGTTGCTATTCACCGGAATCTAATTACCACGCACTCTTGTGGCTTCATCAATGTATCGGAACATATCATTCAAGACAAAGTACCCATTCTCCTGTGGAGAAAGGAAGAAGGTGAAGTGATGAAGTATTTCCTTTACCTATTTATAATTGGAGGAACACCGCCTCTTACATGGATGAGTATCATTCAATGCACCTGAACTCGCTTTCACGGATCTTTTAAAAGCTAATGGCATTAAACATTACTTTTCTTGTCCATATACTCCTCAACAAAACTCAGTTGTAGAGCGAAAACATCAACACATTTTGAATGTAGCTAAAGCACTTTTTTCAATCTAAAGTTCCTTTGATATATTGGGAGAATGCATACAAACAACTATCTACTTGATAAATAGAACACCTTCTCCACTTTTACAAAACAAGTCGCCATATGAACTTCTAACTACAAAGATTCTTTCTTATGATCATCTTCATGTTTTTGGCTGCTTGTGTTATTCATCTACTCTTGAGAAAGATCGAAATAAGTTCACTCCTCGTGCTAATCCATGTGCCTTTCTAGGATATCCACACGGCTACAAAGGTTACAGAATTTTAGATACCACGACTAACAAAATCATAATTTCCGCAATGTAGTGTTTCATGAAGCGATTTTTCCTTATGCCACTGATCCTCATTCTCTAGATTTAGAAAAATCATTGTTTGATCAGGATGTTCTTCCAATGCATGTTCCAGATTCTTCTTTTTGCTTTCTTTGATTTAGGCACTGGCGTTCCTTCCTCTGTTTTTGTTGATGAGTCTACAACGCGTTTCGATCCTAGTCATATGCCTTCTACTTCATCTTCAGTTCCTCATACTTCTTCGTTTCTAATAACGATGATACTATCATACCATCTAACACATCAAACATTCATCATCCTTCTAGTGCTAACATTCCTATTAGAAATTCTTCTTTGCCTAGTACATCTTCTATTCCTAATGAACCATCAGGTGTTTCTAATAATGAAACAAGGTCAAAGAGGTAGACAAAAGCAGCATATCTTGATAAGTATCATTGTTATCTTTTAGATCATTCTTCTAATTCCCCTACCCATTCTACACATACAACCTCGTACCCCATTTCATCTTTCTTATGCTATGACAAGTTTGATCCTGAACACAAAAACTTTATCCTTTCGATCACTACACATAAACTTCCCAAAACATATGTTGAGGCTTTTCTGTCTGATGAGTTCAAGCTTGCTATGAAGTCTGAAATGGATTCTCTAGAAGATACTGGTACTTGGACGGTGTGTGAATTGCCTCCCGGGAAGCACCATGTTGGTTGCAAGTGGATTCATACGATCAAGTATAATCCGGATATGGCGCGATTGAGCGCCATAAATCACGCCTTGTTGTGAAAGGCTATACACAACTTGAAGGGCTCGACTACTTGGATACCTTCTCTCCCGTGGCTAAGATTGGAACTCTCCATTTACTTATAAGCTTAGCTGCTGCCAAAGACTGGTCCATTACACAACTGGATATCAGCAATGCGTTTCTCAATGGCGATTTAGATGAGGAGATTTATATGCGCTAACCTCAAGAGTATGAAGAGATCACTGGCAAGAAGATTCCTCCTAATTCCATATGCAAGCTTCACAAGTCTCTCTATGGATTTAAACAGGCGTCTCGACAATGAAACCGGGAGCTCTCTAGTGTGATTCTTGGAGATGGTTTTACTAGGACACACTCAGATCACTCATTGTTCATCAAATATGTTGACAATGTGTTATTGGCAGTGCTTGTCTATGTCGATGATATTCTCATTGTTGCAAATGATGACGATGCCAGTGTGAGGTTTAAAGAAGTCTTGCAGTCTGCCTTTAAGCTCCATGATCTTGGACCGGCTAAATACTTCTTGGGATTTGAGATTGCTCGAAATAAGACTGGAATATCTCTGAATCAGCGCAAGTACACACTTGAATTACTTGAAGCGGGTTATTTGGGATGTAAACCTCTCTTTGTTCCTATGGAACCAAACTTGAAGATGTCTGCTACATGGAACCGTTCTTCTTGATGAGGCTGTCTATAGGAGACTTCGTGGGTGCATGCTTAGACACACATACGGCATCACGACATCGCATTATGCAGTCCACTAGCGAGTCAATACATGTCTGCCCCTACGATACTCATCTGCAGCAGCATATATAGTACCGTTACTTGAAGAATGATCCAACTCAAGGTCCGTTTTACTCTGCGAACTTCGGCACTGAAGCTTCTTGCTTACTCGGCGATGGCTGGGCTGCTTGTTTTGACTCCGCGGCGTCTATCATCGGTTATGTGTCTTTCTTGGTGACTCTTTGATCTTGTGGCGGTCCAAGAAGCAACATAAAATATCTCGGAGTAGTTAAGCTGAATCTGAGCTATGGCGGAGCGCAACTTGTGAGCTCATATGGTTATCTACGATCTTGACTGAGATTCATTGTCCCCTTCCATTTTGCTAATATTTTTGTGACAATCAATCTGCTCATTACATTGCTTCCAATCCAGTGTATCATGATACGAGAATGCGTTGAGATTGATTGCCATGTGGTCCGTGAGAAGCTACAAAGCGGGTTCTTGAAGACTATACATGTTCAGTATCGCTCAACTTGCTGATATTTTGACAAAGGCTGTTCAACCGCCTCGTTCAAATCATTACTTGGCAAGATTGGAATACACAACTGTGTCTTCCATCTTGAAGTATTAGAGTGTATCAGATTATAAGATTGATTGAACGGTGGAATGTATAAACGGTAGAGTAGTGAGTATAAATACATGTATTGTATGTAAAAAACAGTTGAGTTGAATAATACAAAAGACTTTTCTCGGTAACAAACTTTCTCTTGATTCCGTGAGCTCGATCTTTAATAATATGCCTAGTTATATCATTATCTCTCTATATACAAGTTGTATCTTCGTATGAAAGAGAAATAGAATTATTTTCGGTCAATCTTCGTCACCTCCAATGGGTACCTAACACTTAGTTATTGTACTTCCTTAAGTCTGTAGATTAGCACTAAATTTAGAACTTACAATAACATGAACTACTGGTTGTACAGAGTATAAATATACAACGACAGAACCAAAAAGAAAAAGAGTAGTAAAATAGATGCTTCGTATATTGATAACATGAAGCAGATGGTTATTATTATATTGGTCAAAATAATAATAATCAAAAGCAGAGAAATACACAGAAAATGCACAATAAATTAGCCAATCAAAAGAAGAAGAAAAAAACCCTGAAGGTGGTTGACAAAAAAAAAAAAAACCCTAAAGGTGAAACTCTCCTCTATTTTTTTATCCCAGCGCATGGTCGTTGTCAAGTCTCTGAGCTTTCCTTCGTCCGTAGTATAAACAGGGCCGGCTGAGGAGGGAGGACAAGCGGTGCGACCGCTCCGGGCCCAAGTCCGTGTCCCCCTGTATATTAATAATTAATGAGCCTAATTTTTTTAAAAAGTCTATAATTTTATATTAAAAAAAATTATAAATATAATAAATAAAACTGAAAAGGGTCCAAAAATATTTGATATGTATATAGTTTTATTTTTATCACAAAATATAAAAAATATTATTGATTAAATTTTAAAAATATTTTAAATATTATCTGAATATAAATCTTAAAGGGTAAAAAAAAAATATTTTGCCCATTGACCCATAACCAAGCCGCCCTGAGTATAAATTCTCTTTCCATTTTCTTTTTTTTTTAAAACCAAAAGAATAATCTTTTTGTAACCCACTAATCTAGATGGAACTCTCCTTTGTTTTAACTCTCATCTGTTTTAATCAATCATTATTAAATTTGAAAATATTTCTTCATTATTGTATTATTACTGTTACATTTAAAAAACTTAATAACATATCATTCAAGACAAAGTACCCATTCTCCGTGGAGAAAGGAAGAAGGTGAAGTGATGAAGTATTTCCTTTACCTATTTATAATTGGAGGAACACCGCCTCTTACATGGATGAGTATCATTCAATGAGGGCGTCGTGATTGATGGGCATCGATGGAGAAGGCGAAGAGAATACATTTATTGGAGCTTTTACTGGGGATATTACTCCTCTAAACTGAAGTGATGAGAAACATGAGAGTCATGAGATGGAAGATGGAAGGTGATGGAGGATGAAAGGGAAAATTAGGTCTACGGGGGTCGATTTTTTTTATCGATGAAAGCATAGGTATAATCGAAGCCAGCCCAATAAAATGCTGCAGCAATTTAAATCACATCCCAAGCCCCTCAAAAAACGAAAGCTCATACCATTTTCATCATTTAATGACGTGGCCAAATGATATATTCTGATTGGTCGAATTTCCTAACTGATGTGGCATGCTTCTAAAGCCTTCATTTGTTGCTTTTAATATAGTTTTGATTACCCCAGATATGTGCCTATCAGGTTCTTATATCACTATTTACATCATTATCTATTTATATACAAGTTGTATCTTCGTATGAAAGAGAAATAGAATTATTTTCAGTGCAATCTTCTCGTCACCTCCAATGGGTACCTAACACTTAGTTATTGTACTTCTTTTTGTCACGATGTTATGGTACTTAAGTCTGCAGATTTACACAGAAGTTTACAACTCACAATACCATCAGAACTACTTGTACAAAGTAGAATATATAAAGACAGGACCAAAAACAGTAGTGAAATTACTGCTTCAGTGATTTTAATCATTAATCCTTGAGGACAAGAAACTGCAGGAAACATGGTGACGATCCAAGACGAGCATGATTAATCATCAAGCTGATAGACAAGAATGTGAGGAACAGGCTTCATTCACTCAAAGATGGCTGGTATCCAAAAGCACAACGATGGCCTCCAGCTATGGTACAAGACACGACTTCCACAAAGAACTCGCATATAATGTTCTGTTTTTTTATAAGCTATAACAATTTGCATTCACATTTCGATTCAAGTTGCACCTAGTTGTAAACAAGGTTTTTTTGGGTTGAATATAATTTTACACTCATAAAAAAAAACTGCTTCAGTGATCAAATAGACAAATACATTATACATGTATAAGCCCAGTTCAATAATACAAAATGAATTGTGTAAAACGACATCGTTATCAGAAATAGTTTCGAAAACAACTAATCAAACCAAGTAATCAACGGTTCAGCTGTAAGATATACTCTCACTTTCAAACAACGAATCAAATCAATTAGAAAACGAAAAAATTATATTCGAAAGATACCAAGAAAAATAGAATTTACCTGTAGTTGCTTCTTCGAAGACTTATATAGAGGAGACCATGGGAGTTAGTTTTGTATTAATTGAGATCTAAGCATGAGCGAAGTTTGATAATCTTGAAATCGCAAAGATCATAAATTATATAATTATAAAGATAGGAATTGTATGGGAGGGAACAACATTAGAAGTCTCTCTCTTGATTTCTCTCCTCCTTCTCTTTACAGACCAAACTTTCCGATCTGATATTAGTTTTTCCGGCCGACGATGTGGATGTACGATTGTGGGCTCTCACAGCCACATCGTCGGTCGGACTTTGTTTTTCTTCCGTTTCTTTTGTTTCCCTGTTTCAAAGCTCCAAGAGTTTACAAACTCAGATCTTTATCTCGATTTCCAGATCTGTTTTGGTGGCAAAGCTTCTAACGGTTTTGGATCAGTCGGCGTCTTGCATGTTCGATGGCGATTCAGTTTCGTTGGTATCAGTCTTTGCATGTTGGATCTGTAGCTGTTTCAAAGGTTCGCCTTTGTCTCTTGCTCTGAACCAACTTCTTTGATCTGGGTTTTTCTTCCGTGTTTGCTTCTGGTGGTAGTTTGATGCGGTTTGAGAGTATGCTATTCCTTGTTTTGTTTGCATTGGGTTTCCTGTGGTTCTGTTCTTCATCTTTAGCCTTTTGGCTAGGGTTATCCGGCTTCTTCTCAAGGAATAGAGGCTTCGGCCTTCTAAGCATCTTGGCGTAGGTCGTCGAATGGTAAAAACAGAAGTGATCCTTCGTCTACCTCAGTTGTTCACATCTGCTTTTGGCTTCTTCTTTTTAAGAAGTAATATAATGAGCTTGTGTGTGGCTTAAACCGGAATAAAGTTCGCATGAAGATGATATCGTTCTTATCTCTCTCAAATCTCAGTTAATCTGTTTGCTAGGGTGTCCTGCTATTATGATTTAGATCTGGTTATTTTGTTTTCTCTTGTTGTCTGTAGTTATCTAGTTATCTAGGTCTCTGGGGATTCTGTTTGATCCGCCAGCTTTACTTTCCAGGAAAATCTCATATTTTGCCTGGCTTTGGACTCTGGGGGTTTGGTTAAACTCGCCAGCTTTGATCGGTCTCTTATGTATGATCTTGTGTATGATGTGAAATCAATATAATCTTTTAGCGTTAAAAAAAAGCAAGGTCAGCTCGAGGCACTTGAATATTTATTATAGAAAAAAAATAGATTTAAAGTTTGGATTATATACTGTCGAAATATCTCTGTTTCAATTTCGGATTTGGATAACCAATCGGGTTCGAACGGATAATAACCGGTCTGGTTTAGTTCAGATATCCAATTTTTAAACAAGTTAAAATTTGTTCAGATCTGATATTATAGGTAAAACCTCCTTACCCGAACCGACCTTAATACTTGGGCCGGGTTTGGGTTTTTTGGGTTCGGTTATCACGCCTATACGTCCTCGACAAAAGGTTATTGATTCGCAGCCGTTGTTCTATCTCTAGGAGTTAGAGGACGCGAGAGCGACGAAACCCTAATAATCTACACGAAGCTTTCTTCCACAAGATTCGAGCTGTAGAAGTGATTTCGCAGCTGTTTCCTTCTCTCTCTGCAGAGAAGATTCGATCTGTTTCCGTAAGTTAACATTCTCTCTATGCTTCGTTTCGCGGCGGTTACTAGGGTTTAATCGTCGTTTTTCAGAATCTTCGATTAGATCCGATTTGCGGCTAACATTTGATTTTTGAATCTTAGGGTTTCAGTGATGGCGAACTTGGGAGGCGGCGCGGAAGCTCATGCTAGATTCAAGCAGTATGAGTACAGAGCCAACTCTAGCTTGGTGCTAACCAGTGAGAATCGTCCTCGCGACACGCACGAGCCTACGGGAGAGCCCGAGACTCTGTGGGGGAAGATCGATCCTAAGTCGTTTGGAGATCGAGTTGCTAAGGGAAGGCCTCAGGAGCTGGAGGATAAGCTCAAGAAGTCGAAGAAGAAGGAGCGTGACGTCGCGGATGATACCGTACCTGCTCGGCAGAGCAAGAGGCGTCGGCTCAGGGAAGAGAGTGTGCTCACGGATACTGACGATGTGGTTTATCAGCCCAAGACTAAGGAGACAAGGGCTGCTTACGAGGCTATGCTTAGTCTGATTCAGCTGCAGCTGGGTGGGTTGCCTCTGAATATTGTGAGTGGCGCTGCGGATGAGATCTTGTCTGTTCTCAAGAACGACGCTGTGAAGAACACTGAGAAGAAGGCGGAGATTCAGAAGCTGCTGAACCCTGAACCTGATCATATTCATCATATTTTTGATCAGCTTGTTTCCATTGGGAAATTGATCACCGACTTTCAAGAAGGTGGTGATTCTGGTGGTGGCAAAGCAAATGAGGATGAGGGGCTTGACGATGATGTTGGTGTCGCTGTTGAGTTTGAGGAGCACGAAGAAGATGACGAGGAGAGTGATCCTGATATGGTACAGGAGGAAGAAGATGAGGAAGATGAAGAACCTCAGAGAACTGGAGGGATGCAAGTTGATGCAGGGATGAATGAAGAGGATGCAGGAGATGCGAATGAGGGCACCAGCCTGAACGTTCAGGATATTGATGCTTACTGGCTCCAGAGGAAGATATCTCAGGCTTATGAACAGCAGATTGATCCGCAACAGTGCCAAGTACTAGCTGAAGAGCTGCTTAAGATACTCGCTGAAGGGGATGATAGGGATGTTGAGACCAAGCTGCTTACGCATCTTCAGTTTGAAAAGTTCAGCCTCGTTAAGTTTCTGCTGCGGAACCGCCTTAAAGTTGTGTGGTGCACCCGTTTGGCTAGGGCTGAAGACCAGGAAGAAAGGAATAGAATTGAAGAGGAGATGAGAGGGTTGGGTCTGGAATTGGCAGCAATTGTGGAGCAGTTGCATGCAACGAGAGCAACAGCGAAAGAGAGGGAGGAGAACCTACAGAAAAGTATTAATGAAGAAGCCAGACGTTTGAAGGACGAAACTGTTGGAGATGGAGGTCGAGGCAGGAGAGACGTTGCTGATAGAGATTTAGAGAGTGGTTGGTTGAAGGGTCAGCGTCAGATGCTGGACCTCGAGAGCTTGGCTTTTGATCAAGGTGGTCTCCTGATGGCGAATAAGAAGTGTGACCTTCCAGCTGGATCCTACAGAACTCATTGCAAGGGATATGATGAAGTTCATGTGCCAGCGGTTACTAAAAAGGTGGATATCAATGAGAAGCTTGTGAAGATCTCCGAGATGCCAGATTGGGCTCAGCCGGCTTTTAAGGGAATGCAACAGTTGAACAGGGTTCAGAGCAGAGTGTATGAGACTGCGCTATTCAAGGCTGATAACATACTTCTTTGTGCTCCAACTGGTGCTGGGAAAACCAATGTTGCCATGCTCACCATACTGCAGCAAATTGAGTTCAGTAGGAACGAAGATGGAACATTTAATCATGGAAACTACAAGATTGTGTATGTTGCACCCATGAAAGCCCTTGTTGCTGAGGTTGTCAGTAACCTGTCTAATCGTCTGAAGGATTATGGAGTCACTGTGAGGGAACTCAGTGGGGATCAGTCCCTTAGTGGGAAGGAAATTGAGGAGACCCAGATCATTGTCACCACACCAGAGAAGTGGGATATCATCACAAGGAAATCTGGTGATCGCACTTACACCCAGCTTGTGAGACTTCTTATAATCGATGAGATCCATCTTCTTCATGATAATCGAGGGCCTGTGCTTGAAAGCATTGTTGCTAGGACTCTTAGGCAGATCGAAACCACGAAGGAGAATATTCGCTTGGTGGGGTTGTCAGCTACACTGCCAAATTACGAAGATGTGGCTTTATTTTTGCGGGTTGATCTTAAGAAAGGGTTGTTTAAATTCGACAGCAGCTACAGACCGGTGCCTCTTGGTCAGCAGTATATTGGAATTAGTGTGAGAAAACCGTTGCAGCGGTTCCAGCTGATGAATGACCTTTGTTATGAGAAAGTATTGGCTGGTGCTGGAAAGCACCAGGTTCTTATTTTTGTTCATTCGAGGAAGGAAACAGCAAAAACTGCACAGGCAATAGTGGACACTGCATTGGCGAATGATACACTCAGCAGGTTCTTGAAAGAAGGCAGTGCAAGTCGTGAAGTTCTTCAGAGTCAGCTTGAACTTATTAAGAACGGTGATCTGAAAAAACTTCTGCCTTACGGTTTTGCTATTCATCATGCTGGGCTAACAAGGGGTGATCGTGAGATTGTTGAGGCCCTTTTTGGTGAAGGGCATGTGCAAGTCTTGGTTTCCACAGCAACTCTTGCATGGGGTGTCAATCTTCCTGCTCATACTGTCATAATCAAAGGAACACAGGTTTATAATCCGGAGAAAGGGGCGTGGATGGAACTCAGTCCCCTGGATGTTATGCAGATGCTTGGTCGTGCTGGAAGACCTCAGTATGATAAATATGGGGAGGGTATAATTATCACTGGCTACAGCGAGCTGCAGTATTATCTGTCTTTGATGAATGAGCAACTACCTATTGAAAGCCAGTTCATTTCCAAACTTGCTGATCAGCTTAATGCTGAAATTGTTCTTGGAACTGTTCAGAATGCTAAAGAGGCTTGCCACTGGCTTGGGTATACGTATCTCTATATCCGTATGGTTCGTAATCCAACGCTGTATGGTTTAGCGCCTGATGCCCTTGCTAAAGACGTAGTCTTGGAGGAAAGAAGAGCTGACCTGGTACGTACTTTCATCTACTTTAACCTGCATTCTTGCTATCTACTGTTAAATTTATTTGCTATCGTAATGCCTTATCTTAAGCCTTCCCACTGTCTAGTATGTGCGCTCCATGATGAACTGTTGCTATCAACTTTGCTTGCTTTTTATTCTTCAAGTCGATTACAAATTTAGTATTCATATTCTCTTTGAGAATTTGAATAAGAAGTTTGCATCTGATGATTTGATGTTATTTCCATGAAATTGCTTTTCATATGTTTAATATTCTTGATGAGCTCTCTTTTCTCCCAGCCCTAGTTTTTCAATTTAGTACCATAACTTTTGAGCCTAACATGGGTAGCTTTGCCTCTGTCCACTATATGCCCTTGATGAACTGTTTTGATCTCTTGTGCTTATCACATTGATTGTCAAATTCGTAGTGTAGATTTCTCTGCGAGTCTCTGTGAGAATTTTGTGGGAAGTGTATATGATGATATAATGACGTTGCCATTTGTTTACTATCTTTTCCCGTAAATGTTGCTCCTAGTATCAGTTGCTTTCTCATAGTATGTTACAACTTACAAGCACTCCATGATGAGCTGTTGGATGCCTTGTTTCTTTCAAGTTGATCACACATTTAATATTTAATATATGATTGCTCCAAAGTTTAATTTTAAAAGTATCATTTATGGCCATCTGTGTCTAACGTTTACTCGAATCATTGTTTTTGCAGATACACTCAGCTGCTACTATCTTGGACAAAAACAACTTGGTTAAGTACGACAGGAAAAGTGGATATTTCCAAGTTACTGATTTGGGACGGATTGCTAGCTACTACTATATAAGTCATGGGACCATAGCTACGTACAATGAGCATTTGAAGCCAACGATGGGTGATATAGATCTTTATCGTCTGTTCTCACTGAGTGAGGAGTTCAAGTATGTGACTGTTCGGCAAGATGAGAAAATGGAACTGGCCAAACTTCTGGATCGTGTCCCAATTCCAATCAAGGAAACTCTGGAGGAGCCAAGTGCAAAGATTAATGTTTTGCTACAGGCATACATTTCACAGCTAAAGCTTGAGGGTCTTTCTTTGACATCAGACATGGTTTATATAACCCAGGTCTGTCCCTTGTTCTCTCTGTTTTCTTCTCTCATCTTTACATTATTAAATTTCTGTATCTGTTCTCTGATTTGTTCCTTGTTCTCTCTGCTCTTTTTACTCTCATCTCTCCTAGTTAGGTTATTAAATTGCTGTATCTGTTCTCTGGTTTGTTCCTTGTTCTCTCTGCTTTCGTCTCTCATCTCTCTTAGTTACATTATTAAATTGCTGTATCTGTTCTCTGGCCTGTTCCTTGTTCTCTCTGCGTTTTTCTCTCATCTCTCCTAGTTACGTTATTAAATTGCTGTATCTGTTCTCTCTGCTTTCGTTTCTCATCTCTTAGTTACATTATTAAATTGCTGAATCTGTTCTCTGGTTTTTTCCTTGTTCTCTGGTTTTTTCCTTGTTCTCTCTGCTTTCTCTCATCTCTCCTAGTTACATTATTATATTGCTATATGTGTTCTCTGGTGTGTTCCTTGTTATCTCTGCTTTCGTCTCTCATTTCTTCTAGTTTCATTATTAAATTGCTGTATCTGTTCTCTGGTTTGTTCATTGATTTCTCTGCTTCTTCTCTCATCTCTCCTAGTTGCATTATCAAAATGATGTATCTGTTCTCTGGTACTTACGTCTCATTTTTTTTTTATCATTTTTCAGAGCGCTGGACGTCTTGTACGAGCTCTCTATGAAATTGTATTGAAGCGCGGATGGGCTCAACTGGCTGAGAAAGCACTAAACTTGTCCAAAATGGTTGGGAAGAGGATGTGGAGTGTCCAGACACCTCTTCGTCAGTTTCATGGAATTCCCAATGAGATTTTGATGAAGTTGGAGAAGAAGGATTTGGTGTGGGAGAGGTACTATGATCTGTCGTCACAGGAGCTAGGAGAGCTTATTCGTAGCCCTAAGATGGGCAGACCGCTTCACAAGTTCATCCACCAGTTTCCTAAATTGATTCTTGCAGCACAAGTTCAGCCTATTACTCGAACTGTTCTGCGGGTGGAGCTAACAATTACACCCGATTTCCTGTGGGACGAGAAAGTTCATAAATATGTGGAGCCGTTTTGGATAATTGTGGAAGACAATGATTGTGAGAAGATCCTTCATCATGAGTATTTTCTATTGAAGAAGCAGTATATCAGTGAGGATCACACTTTAAACTTCACTGTCCCAATCTTTGAACCGCTGCCACCTCAGTATTTTGTCCGAGTGGTTTCAGACAAGTGGCTTGGCTCTCAGACTGTGTTGCCTGTATCTTTTAGACACCTTATACTTCCAGAAAAGTACCCACCACCTACAGAGCTACTGGACTTGCAGCCTCTCCCTGTCACAGCGCTTAGGAATCCGAATTATGAGAGACTCTATCAGGATTTCAAGCATTTCAATCCGGTGCAGACGCAGGTCTTTAATGTTTTGTATAACACTAACGATAATGTGTTGGTTGCTGCTCCAACAGGAAGTGGGAAGACTATATGTGCTGAGTTTGCTATATTGAAGAATCATCAAGAAGTACTCCTAAGGCAGGAAGATGATACTAAAAGGCAAAGCGGATCTGATGCTACAATGCGTGTTGTCTATATTGCACCGTTAGAGGCTATAGCTAAGGAGCAGTTTCGCATCTGGGAGAGGAAGTTTGGGAAGGGTCTTGGTTTACGGGTTGTTGAGCTGACTGGGGAGACAGCATTGGATCTCAAGCTGCTGGAGAAAAGTCAGATAATAATAAGTACCCCTGAGAAATGGGATGCTCTTTCTCGCAGGTGGAAACAGAGAAAATACGTTCAACAGGTTAGTCTTTTCATTGTGGACGAGCTTCATCTAATTGGTGAAGGTCAAGGTGGTACAGTGTTGGAGGTGATAGTCTCTAGAATGAGAAATATTTCTAGTCAGGGTGATAATAAGATCAGGATTGTTGCCCTTTCCACTTCCCTTGCAAATGCTAAAGATCTTGGGGAGTGGATTGGGGCCAGTTCTCACGGCCTTTTCAATTTCCCTCCTGGAGTCCGTCCTGTTCCACTGGAGATCCACATTCAAGGAGTGGATATATCCAGTTTTGAAGCTAGGATGCAGGCAATGACCAAGCCAACGTACACCGCCATAGTCCAGCATGCCAAGAACAAGAAGCCCGCTATAGTTTTTGTCCCAACCCGTACACATGTCCGCTTGACTGCTGTGGATCTGATGGCGTACTCTCAGATTGACAACCCACAGAGCCCTGATTTCCTGTTAGGGAAACTAGAAGAACTTGAGGATTTTATTGATAAACTCCGCGAGGAAACGTTGAAGGTGACACTGCGCCATGGTATTGGTTACTTGCACGAGGGTTTATGCAGTCAGGATCAGGAGATCGTGACACAGCTCTTTGAAGCTGGACGGATTCAGGCTTGTGTGATGAGCAGTTCATTCTGTTGGGGCACTCCATTAACGGCACATCTGGTGGTGGTAATGGGGACGCAGTACTACGATGGAAGGGAAAATTCACATTCAGATTATGCGGTCTCTGATTTGCTTCAGATGATGGGGCGTGCTAGCCGACCTCTACTTGACAATGCTGGGAAGTGTGTGATATTCTGTCATGCTCCTCGTAAAGAGTATTACAAGAAGTTTCTTTATGAAGCCTTCCCGGTGGAAAGTCATCTTCAGCATTTCTTGCATAATAATTTCAATGCAGAAGTGGTTGCTGGGGTTATAGAGAACAAGCAAGATGCTGTGGATTATCTTACATGGACTTTCATGTACAGGAGGCTTCCTCAGAATCCTAACTACTACAATCTTCAAGGAGTGAGCCACAGACATTTGTCTGATCACCTATCAGAGCTGGTTGAGAACACCTTGTCTGATCTTGAAGCCAGCAAATGCATTGAGATAGAGGATGAGATGGACCTCTCTGCTCTCAACCTTGGTATGATTGCATCCTACTATTACATCAGCTACACCACCATCGAGCGTTTCAGTTCTCTTCTGTCTTCTAAAACTAAGATGAAGGGACTTCTTGAGATCTTAACATCGGCTTCAGAGTATGACATGATCCCAATAAGGCCTGGCGAAGAGGACAGAGTTAGGAGGCTCATCAATCACCAGAGGTTCTCGTTTGAAAATCCAAACTGCTCAGATCCTCATGTGAAAGCAAACGCTCTTCTTCAGGCTCATTTCTCGAGGCATAGCATTACCACGAACTTGGAAATGGATCAGCGTGAGGTCCTTCTATCAGCAACCAGACTTCTTCAGGCGATGGTGGATGTGATATCGAGCAATGGGTGGCTGAATCTTGCTCTGTTAGCAATGGAAGCAAGCCAGATGGTGACTCAAGGCATGTGGGAGCGTGACTCGATGCTTTTGCAGCTCCCTCACTTCACAAAGGACTTGGCAAAAAGATGCCAGGAGAATAACATTGAAACCGTATTTGACCTTGTGGAGATGGAGGATGAAGAACGCCAAGAGCTTCTCAAGATGAAGGACACTGAGCTTTTAGATATTGCCAGATTCTGCAACCGCTTCCCCAACATTGACCTTACTTACGAGGTTGTTGGCAGCGAAGATGTGACCCCGGGGAAAGAGGTTACATTGCAGGTGATGCTTGAGAGAGACATGGAGGGGAGGACAGAAGTTGGAGCCGTGGATGCACCTAGGTATCCCAAGACCAAAGAAGAAGGGTGGTGGCTGGTTGTTGGGGACACCAAAACGAACCAGTTGGTGGCTATCAAGCGAGTCTCATTGCAGAAGAAAGCGAAGGTGAAGCTTGATTTCCAAGTACCGAGTGAAGCAGGAGAGAAGTCTTACACACTGTACTTCATGTGCGACTCTTACCTGGGTTGTGACCAAGAGTACGCTTTCTCTGTTAATGTCAAAGAATCTGGCGCTGAAGATCAGATGGAAGAGTGATCTTGTGTTTCAGGTTAGTGTTTTTATGCATTTGTCAGATAAAACTTGGATTTTGGTAATTTGAAAGTCAGAAAATGAGACATGCTTTCTTTTCTTTGCAGGCGTTGCTGGATTCTTGAGAGTGGCAAAACTGTGGCTTGCGTTGTAATTTCAACTTTCTGATAATATAGTGACTCTAGTGTTTCAGGTTAGTTTTTGTTTTTCAGTGCATGTCTGATAAAAACTCTGGATTTTGGTATATTTGGAAGTCAGAGAATGACGCATGATTCCCTTGTTCTCTGCAGGCGTGTTACTGGATTCTGAAGAGTGGTCTTGCATTGCAGTCTCAAGTTTCTGGTAGTAGTAGAGTATCAAGGTGTAATCGTTGTTCAGGTCTTTCTTTTATCCATCCCTTGTCTACGTTGGAATAATATGGTTGTGTCTAGTGAGTGCTCATAAACCATGTCTCTAAGAGTACTCATTTTATGTCATGCATCGAGTTTCATTCAGACCAGCAAAATGTATGGTATTTGTTTCTTGTTTTTTGGTTTGGACCAAAATCGAGAGGAGACATGTCGAAGAACACACTAATCTGAGTCTTATCTATGAGAGCTGAAAGATTGTAGAAACGAATTTAAACTGCATTTTTAAGATAGATTTTAGGAATCTCCATATGTATAAACTTGATTGAAGAAATTAATAGAGTATTATAGCTCTGATTGAAAGAGTCAATTTACAATCTCATCACAACCGCAATTCGAACCTTAAGATTCTCAACCGTGAGCTGACTCGTAACATTTAGAACATTCAACAAACAAATCATAAAGATTATCCAACTGTCACTCTTTTTATTTGAACTTCTTCAATCAAGCTTTTTCTCTTCATTCCAACTACAATTTTAACCAAAATTTTACAATTTTCGTTATTTAAAAATAATAATTAGATATCATGTAATTAATATTTAAATAAATTATAAATAGTTATTAGTTCGAGTTATTATGTATAAAAGAAAAATTATATATAATTTTAATAAGTACAATTTAATTTCTAAGCTAATAATTAAGTAACATAACACAACTATTTTGTAATCATAAAATTGAGTAATTGTATACATACATAAGACAACATGAATTAGTGAATTCATGAATTTTAAAATTGTAAGTTTTTTTTGTAAATTTTTTCACTATATAAAATAAAACACATATTTAACAAACACATTAACTTATTTATATTATAAAAATTAAAATTAAATTAGATAGTACAAAAAATGAGTTAAAATATAAACTAGCCTAATTCAATTTTATAATTTAGAAAACTAAGAATAAATGGATTAATTTCTTAATAAAAAATTAAAGTCAGTTATATATATGCATATTAACATAATCGTTCAAATATGCATATATATAACTGACTTTAATTTTTTATTAAGAAATTAATCCATTTATTCTTAGTTTTCTAAATTATAAAATTGAATTAGGCTAGTTTATATTTTAACTCATTTTTTGTACTATCTAATTTAATTTTAATTTTTATAATATAAATATTTTAATTTTTATAATATAAATAATTTTTATAATATAAATAATCGTTAAAAAAAAAGACATGCTCTCTAATCGTCATTCTCTTTATTAAAATTTCTATTTCAAATCAGAATGTTTGTTTTTTCTACTTTGTTTATGTCATTTGCCACGTTAGCTCAAACATTTGTCTCTTACGAAAATAAAATTGTTTATACTTATCATAATCGTTCAGGCATCCGAGACCAAAAGTGATTTTTGTAGTTAAGAACTCAAAACTGATATTTTAATTACAAAACAAAGTCCTGATTTTTAGAGAAAAACTTAGTAAATGCCTCAAACTTAAACTTATTTGTCCTAAATATTTTAAACAAAATAACTGAAAATACTCATATATTTTTTTCCTCTAAAAAACTACTACAATATATTTAACAATTTGTAAATTAATGATAAATATTTTGAAATTTGTCGAATAAAAAATAAATAATCATACAACTAATATTAAATTATACTATATGTAGATAATGAAAACAAAAACCAGTTAAAAATAGTTTAACTCAATTTAATTTGATAAAATTAAAGAATTAGGAATAGATGGATTACCTTTTTAATAAAACAACTAAAATTAATTATATATATATATATAAAATTTAGAATTATGTTACATAAAAATATTGTCTTGTAAAAAATAATATAGCGTTTGTTAAAAATGTAGCTTCTATCATCGAGATACTTTTGTGTATTTTGACTTGATTCTTTTAGTTCGTAACATTTAGCAGGAATGAAATCTTGAAAAATTAATAATATAATTAATGGTAACAATAAAAATTCTATAAATTAATAATCGTTTAACTAAGAACCGGTTGAATTAGAGAATTTCAAAATAATCAAATAAGAATTTTTTAAAAATGTTATATAAATATGTAGTCACAATAAAATCATGAATTAATAATATATATAAGTATAAACAAAATATTATATTATTGGTTTTATATTAAAAATGAAATATATTTCTACTTTTTAACACTTCAATATATTTTGATAATATTTATTAAAATTATATCTTGAAATCACATTTAGATTCTGTAAAATATATTTTGTATACACCAAATAGTATAACAACTTATATAAAATTTAATTTTTTAAAAATTCAATTAATATATATATACGACAAAATCAACTATTTTTCTTATTTTATAAAAAAAATATAAATTTGAAATAGAGAAATCAGAAAATGAAACCTTTATAAATTAATAACACTATAAATTAATAAAACAAAACTTCGATCTCTGATAGCAAATAACAATTTCATATATATATATATATACACATATATTTTTTTTATTATTTGTTGTATCAAAAACCCTAGTGATAGTGACGCTCTCCGGTTTGAAATTTGAAAAAAAAAAACAAGGAACCGTTGTGACTTGTGAGACCCCCTCTATTTACACAAATCGGATTTCTATCTATAAAACCGATCTTTACTTACACTTCTCTCTCTCTCTATCCGCCTCCTCAAATCATCATCTGAGATCGAAAGAGAGAGAGATGGAGAACAATGGAGTCACCAAGACTGCAGCGTCGGCCATGGAAGCCTTCGAGAAGCTAGAGAAAGTAGGAGAAGGCACTTACGGCAAAGTGTACAGAGCAAGAGAGAAGGCCACTGGTCTCATCGTCGCTCTCAAGAAGACTCGTCTCCACGAGGACGAAGAAGGCGTCCCTCCCACCACTCTCCGCGAGATCTCCATCCTCCGCATGCTCGCTCGCGATCCCCACATCGTCAGGTCTCCGATGATTCCCCTCTTTTCTTGATCTTGATTTTTTTATTCAATTTTGGATCTAGGTTGATTGGTCTCTCAATTGATTATATAAGAACGGTCAATTAGTTATGTAGTGATTGCAATTCTTCTAATCATTATCATGATGATCTGTCTTGTCCAGGTTGATGGATGTTAAGCAAGGACTGAACAAAGAAGGCAAGACTGTGCTCTACCTTGTGTTCGAGTACGTTGACACTGATCTCAAGAAGTTCATCAGAAGCTTCAAGCAAGCTGGGCAGAGCATTCCCCAGAACACTGTCAAGGTTTTGGAGCTTTTTTGTACCCTCCTTCACTCAATAAAGCCCCTCTCTTGAGTGTTGCTAAATGAAACATATTATTCTTGATTTGCAGTGTTTGATGTACCAATTATGCAAAGGCATGGCTTTCTGCCATGGCCATGGAGTGTTGCACAGGTATAAAGATTCATTATCAATGCCTCCGTTTGAAGAACAGATCATTAATCTTTACTTCTCTTACAGGGATCTTAAGCCTCACAATCTCTTGATGGACCGCCAGAAAATGACGCTCAAAATAGCGGATCTTGGGTTAGCCAGAGCCTTCACTCTCCCTATGAAAAAGTATACACATGAGGTATTATTGTTCTCTGTTGTTTGAAATTTTCATAATACATCCTATCTTTGTTTCTCTGGAGTTTAACTCAATACTGTCTCCTTCCATTTGCAACAGATACTGACTCTATGGTATAGAGCTCCAGAAGTCCTTCTTGGAGCAACCCATTACTCAACCGCTGTTGATATGTGGTCTGTTGGCTGCATTTTTGGTACAGATTCTCTCTCTTTTGGTTCACTTCAGTGTAACTGTAAGCAAGAAGGATTAACTGTTTTGTTTCCTTTCGGTGTTTGTAGCCGAACTAGTGAACAAGCAAGCAATCTTTGCTGGAGACTCTGAGCTCCAACAGCTCCTCAGTATTTTCAGGTTATTCTTTTTCTTCTTCTTCATTATTCTCTAACACACACACACTTGACATTTTTGCTTATTCTGTTTTCTTCATTACTGTGGAACTCAGGTTGCTGGGAACACCAAACGAACAAGTGTGGCCTGGAGTGAGCAAACTCAAGGACTGGCATGAATACCCACAGTGGAAACCGTTGAGCCTCTCAACCGCTGTTCCAAACCTCGATGAGGCCGGACTTGATCTCTTATCAGTAAGTCCCCAAATACTCCAAAACACACCCTCTTAGACCTTGCTTGATTTGTTGAGAATCACATACCGGAAAGTAATTTGCGTTTTTTTTCTTTGTGGCCGTTTTGTTTCTAAACAGAAAATGCTGGAGTATGAGCCAGTTAAACGAATCTCAGCAAAGAAGGCTATGGAGCATCCTTACTTCGATGATCTACCTGACAAGTCCTCTCTCTGAAGATCGTCTTTATGGAACTCTCTGTAGTCTTGTTTGTTCCAACTTTGTCATTGCTTGTCTCAAGCACCTTATCTTGTTATCTTAGGATGATCAACTTTTTCAAATTTCCCTTGTCATTGGCGTCTATGTTCCCAGTTGTATACCCTCAACTTCGTTAACGATGAAAGAATATATCAATTACTCTCAGCAGTAAGCATTTGCAAATGTTTCCCCGTTTGTGTGTGTTTTTGTTCAGAATATATCAATAGGAGTTTCCCTCGCTACACTCTCTTAATATTGTATACATATATGGTTCCAATCTAATATTAAACTATCACAAAAACGTTGACTTGTAATAAAAAACCTTCATAGTAAAAAAAACGTATTAAAAATTGTTACAAACTCACAAGAGTTTTATACTTGAAAACTATTTTAATAGAAGAGATTTTTTCTTTAAAACTACTTTCTTCATAGATCATCTGATGTACTACATACCGATGCAACATTCCCTTTTACCATTGACTCAGAATGATCCCTTCACCAGACAAAAAAGCTGAACAAACTCCAAGTCTTACCCATTGCAAAGTATAAAAAATGCTTTTGACTTTTTCTCCCACAAGGAAAATTACATATATCCGTTCAAGAGCTTCATGTTTCACAGCCTTTTCCCTACAGAAAAGATGGCGAAAGCTGTATGAGGGAAGTTAATGCAAGAAATAAGAACATAGTGTTGCTATTCGATAAGAGGGAAAAGCAAACCAACCGCAAAACCTACATCAAACTAGACTTACCAATACTTTTAATACTTGTTAAAAATAAACTCTATGAGCTTTGAAACACTTAAGGACATACATTGTCCTTGTGGTTGCTTTCCTGTTAAAAGACAGAGCAATTAGTTAACTTTACTACCAGTGATTGTATTTGTCAGAGTATCTGAGCCCATATTCACATGACGGTTTTCGTTATCTGTTTAGGCCCAAACCCATAGGCTCAACAATTTTTCATTGTGTTACAAGATATTTTTTCCTTCTATATACATTTTTTTTTTAAGAAAAGAACTCCTAAATACAGAAAAAATTATATTAGAAATTCCAAAGTATATGAGATATTATGAAATTTATTTGGTAATATTTAAAATTATATTTAGCCAATACCAAATTCTATCACCACTACATTTTATATTTATCAAATTGTTTTGAAGTCAAACATTTCCAAGACTTTATAAAATATTTTCCTTATATATCTATCTTATTCATATAAAAAAATCTTCTCAAATCTCAAAATATAGAAAAATATTTTTTAAAAATATATTTTTCTAAGTTTGTAAACTATATACTTGGTAACAATATATACAAATTCTACACTATCTTGAGTCAAAAATAAAATTGGTCAGCAAATCTATTATTCTTAAAAAAATTTAAAATAAAATCTGACCCATTTAATTCATTCCTTCCGCCATTGACAAAGATTCTTCTCCGCTTCAAATACTCTCTGCGTCTCTCTCTCTCTGTGTCTTCCTCAGCGCCACCTCCGGAACTCCCTCTTTCTTCTTCCCGTGTTGTCGTCTCCGGCGCCGTCGCTGCAGAAACAGGCAAGCTTATCTCTTTTTTTTGCCCTTCTGCTCTTCAGTTTTCTGTATTGGGTTGGGTTTTGCTTAGTTCTGAGGCTCTGTGTCTTAAAGCAATACGTTTTACTCTTTGTTTTGTCCGAAAGCACCAAACTTTAGCTTGCATATGTCTTATAGGTTTTTGGGTTTGTACTAGTTTTTTTGTTTTAATGACAGTTGTCTTGCTGTGACTACTGACTTACTCCAGATCAAAAGGAGAAAGCTTTTCTGATGGATGATAGGGAAACGCAGTTGCGAGATGTGCCTTGTGTTGCTGATGATGCCCTCAAGGAACTAGAACCTTCGGAGGCAGAGAAAGATCCAAACTTTAGTGAAACTCCCCAGCAGCCCCTTCTTCTTGGCCAGTCTGCTAATGGTGATGCTAAGTTGCAGTTTTCGAGTCCTGAGACTGGAGATGGAAATGTCAAAAAGCGTAAGACTTGGTTGCTGAGTGACTCTGAGGTAACAGGCTGTACTCTCCGGATTGAAATATCACTGTTTTGTTGTTGAAAGGAGAGGAGCTTAGTGGTTAAGATCTTTCTCTTACAAGTTGACTCTTCTTTGCAGGCACAGGGAGATGATGAAGAAACAGGGACGCCAGAAGAGCAGCAGGAGTTTCTCATAGAGTTGGCGACCTTTCACAGAGAGAACTACCTGGATTACAAACCTCTTAAGTTTTATGGGCAGCCTCTAAACGCTCTCAAGTGAGTTCTTGGAATGTGTTGCTTTTTGTTCTTTCATTATCTCTGGTTAATTAGTGCCTAATTTTTTGCATGTTTTGCTTATGCAATGTAGGCTGTGGAGAGCAGTCATTAAACTAGGTGGCTACGACGTGGTAATTATCCACCTTCTTTAGTTCGTTGGTTATATCTTCTAGGTCATTTATCTTGACTTGTATGATCATCACCAACATTGTGTTTTGATTAAGTTGTGGATAACATATGATACGGGAAAGACTTTCAGAGGGGAGATTTTTACTCAAAAGTGATTTAGTTATGCAGATATATTAAAGAGTGTTTGATATGCTTCCGGGAAAGAGATGTTTGTTTACTGTTGTTTGCTATATATGAGAGTTTATATTCAATGGAATTGAATGTCTGTTGGTCTTCAAGATTCCTTTCTTCATGTAATTTAGGTCACCACATCAAAGCTATGGCGGCAAGTTGGAGAATCCTTCAATCCTCCAAAGTATGGCTGATGTTTCCCTTTGCTGATTCTTCATGATGGTAACTTGTTACATATTTGGTATAACTATCTTTTTTTTTTCAGGACATGCACAACTGTCTCCTACACATTCCGCATTTTCTATGAGAAGGTGAGTTTCTCTGTTGTGAGTAAGCATCATATCTACCTTGTCTCTTGTCATTCTTTTTGGTATGGTTGGTCTTATTGCAGTTTAATCTGGACTACTTCTTTTGGCACTTTGAATGCACTGATATCTTTTCCTTTCTATCTTATCATATAGATATAAATACACTATGATTTGTGTCTTTGCTTCTATTCCAGGCACTGTTAGAGTATGAGAAGAGTTTAAGAAAAAATGGTGACCTTAACCTTCCTGATTCAACGCTCAATCTGTCTTCAAGCCACCAGACAGAGGTAAGAATTTCCCTGTAAAAATGGTGGTAAATCACCATAAAAGTTGGCTCTTCCACTATTTTCCCCTTCTCCAAATGTTTTTCTCTTCCCTGATATAAGGACTTTGATGTTAGGCCATTAGCCATCAAGGACAGGGTTCAGGATCAGGCAGGGCTCGAAGAAATTCTGCAGCTCGTGCTATGCAAGGTTGGCATACACAGCGCCTTGTTGGCTCTGGAGAGTCTACTGAGACTACTGTTAAGGTATCACTTTCATATCTTACTCACTTTGTAATTTCTCACCTTCCCCTGAAGCATAACGATGTTCTCCTTTTGGTTTCAGGATAAGGGCTCTAACTCAACCCCAAAGCATAAGAAACTCAAAAGCATTGGTAAAATTATTTCTCAATGCTTTGCTATTCTTGTCAGCAAGGGTTGTTGCTTAATATATATTGTGTGTTTTAAATGGTTTTTTTTTTCAGGGCTGCCAAAACCCAGAACACAAACTTGCATGGACCCTGTTGTTTCACAAGAAGCAGAAAAACAGTTACGGCAAGCTAATCTTCTCCTTGCTTATTTGCAACTCTGAGATTGTTATGTTAAACTTTTTTGTTTTGTTCTTTTAATCCCTCAGATAAGAGTAATAGGATGAAAACAAAGCATTTCCTGACCTTTACAAGTTACTGTAGTTTAACTTTAAGGTTTAACTTTTTCTATCTTGACCCTAACCAATGCAATGGTAATATGATTTTGGCTCCTTAGGACGGTTGCTGATGTTGTTGATGATGGACCCCTTGCTGACTGGGTGAAGATAACTGTCAAAGAAACTGTGAGTAACTTCTGCCATTGTCAACCGTTGCAACAAAACATAGGTTGTTTGTTTCCCATCTGGAATCTTACTGTATCTGTTTTTTTCTTTTCCTGCTTGAAAATCACAGAAGAACTCCTTTGAGGTATTTGCTTTGGTGCCTGGACTTCTTCGCCATGAGGTGAGCAGCACTCTCTTGAAACCCTATTTTTGAAAAGCTACTTGAGACAAGAAGTCTTTGACTCTTGTATAAATTGCATATTACTGTGGCAATACACAGCAAGCACATAGATGTCTTTTTTCTGGTGAATTCATAAACAGAGTCATGAACATAAATTTGTTTCGTTCTCAGGTACGGATTCAATCAGATCCGGCTGGACGGCTGATTATAACAGGAGATCCTGAGCAGCTTGACAATCCTTGGGGCATCACACCATTCAAAAAGGTAAATTTTTCAGATATTGCCATTAACCAATACAGAGACCTGTTGTATCAAACTGAGAACCGTCTCTATCATTTCACCAGATTGTTAGCTTACCAGCAAGAATCGATCCGCTGCGCACATCTGCGGTCATAAGCTTGCATGGTCGGGTGTTCATACGAGCTCCATTTGAACAGTGACTGATCATCTTTAAGAGTGAGCTCGTTGTTTGTTTCTTTTAGGAATTCATGTGTATCAGAACAATATAGTTAGGCTGCTGAAGCAGTTTTAACTTGTAATTTTAGTCTGAAGAACTGAAGTTAAGAGCAGACAATCAGACATTGTATCTTGCTGTAAGATTTTTCTTGTGTAGAAGCTGCTCCATATCTTAGTTTAAAGCCTTTTTGGGATGCAACCAACAACAATGACATATGTTTGGTCCAAAATTTGGAATGTTAAAGCTTTTCTTATTTATGTTTCTCTTTATAGATACGAATAGTTTTATCTATCAAATCTACTATAGGGTTCTCTCATGCATCTTTTCAGGTTCTCATGCTTTTTTGGTAGTCAAAAAGTACTTCCCCTGAGATGATTTGTTTTCAAAAAGTGAAAGAAAAGTTTGAAATATTTTTGGTGGTGCATATCATTGAAGGGTAAAACAATAGTAACAAAAACTTATTGACATTTTTCCTGAATCTAAAAGGTTAATGATTATATATCCCGTAGGAGACATGATAAAAAGTACAAATTAAATGACTTGCTTCAATATTTTTCATCATGACGTAAATTTAAGAAACAAGAAATCGTCAGTTTGGTCTAAACAATGGGATAAAAAGCAACATAATGGATTCCTTGACTAGATTAGAAGATAGTGCATTATATCAAGTGAATAATCACATACAGGAATTATCTGTAAGTAATATGTTGTGTGTGTCTGTCTTTTATCATGCAGAAAGTTTCCGGAAAAAATTAAAATAGAAACCCAGTTGCGTATCTCCAACTTGGTGTAGCTCAATTGCATGCAAGTCAAATGACATGACCACATCAGAAATTAATTATATACAAACATACCTACAAAAGTGGGTACTGATATTCAATTTTGTTTATTTTGGCAAAAACAATTCTTGCTGAATGTATATACACACTACAGAATTGAAATATTAACATAGAGAGTCGGATAGTTATTTGGTTGAATGTTAGAATGACTAGAAATGGATCGTTTTATAGGAATCACACTATACATATATCATAAAATTTTAATTGCAACTTTGCAAACCCACTTCTCTTTTGGAGTTGATATGGTTATCTAAAATATTTTGGTTATAATTTTTTTTGTTAGTATATTGGTATCTTTTAAATAAACAATTAAGCTCATCTTTTGTTCCTAGTCAATAAATTTGTCCCTAGGGAATTGAAACATTCCTCTTTTTCACATATCTTGGTAATCAAAACTCCTTTTTTGGTATCTTGCAGCAGAAACTGACACTACAAATGATTCATGTTCCTCGTTAATTTTCCCAAGTTAAGGTCACTAATTCATATGTAACAAAGGTGAAATAACACTTACTTCATACATGTTTCTACTAAGCTGTAACGGTTGTCTTTTTGGTTCTTACCTAAAACTGTTTTTTTTCAAAGAGAAAGAATTAAATCCGAGTCTATTAAAATTACAGACCTAATTTCCGGATAAGAAGCAGCCTCTCATGGATAATCAAATGGACCGTAAATAATGGACAACTTTTCCTTTATTGGAAACCACTAGACCATCACGATGTAGTTTCCTTATCTAAAACTTTAAAGGGAAAATTCCTTAAAAATACACAGACTGAATTTCTTCTGCTGAAATAATACACGAACTTTTTAGGCTTCCCGAAAAATACACGGACTAATTTTGGTTGTTCATAAAATACATGAACTTTTGAATTTTTGAGGTTTCACACCTTGAATTTAACGACGTTAATTCTGATTAACGGAAAATTAAGACGCCGTTAGACGATGTTAACTCTGATTCGAAAGTTAGTCTGTGTATTTTATGGACAATCAAAATTAGTCTGTGTATTTTTCGGGAAACCTAAAAAGTTCGTGTATTTTTTAAGCAAAGAAAATTTAGTATATGTATTTTAAGGAATTTTCCTTTTTTTGCAACATCATATTTCTTTTATTCAAGATTTATTATAATCAGTTTTAGCAGTTTAGGTCTAGGCATTTTAGCCGGATTCAAAAACTTGAACCAGAGCTGACCGGAAAATATCCGGTCAAAAACCAAACCGAAAGTTTAGATATTTCGTATGATAGATTTCGACTAAATTTGATGGAGTTTGGATATTTCGTATCCTATTCAGAGGCTAAATATCATGATCTGATACGGATCCAAAAATTAAAAGTACTTATTGGGTTCAAATATCGTAGATCCGAAAGACTTGAATCCAAAAAGAACCGACCTAAACCTGATCCAAAGACCCCAAAAAACATATCCTCTATCACATGATTTAGATCCAAAAATTACATATATTTTACACGTATTTTAATTATAGATCTGAACCAACCCAGAAAAACCGGCTTCAACATGAACCCTAATAAATATATTCAAAAATTACATTTTTCGGTCAAACAAAAAAAATACAAAGTCTTTGTCACCTTAGTATATTCTGAAAAATTCCTTAAAAATACACATACTAAATTTTCTTTGCTTAAAAAATACACGAACTTTTTAGGTTTCCCGAAAAATACACAGACTAATTTTGATTGTCCATAAAATATATGAACTTTCGAATCAGAGTTAACGTCGTCTAACGGCGTCTTAATGTTCCGTTAATCAGAGTTAACGTCGTTAAAATCAAGGTGTGAAACCTCCAAAATTCAAAAATTCATGTATTTTATGAACAACTAAAATTAGTTTGTGTATTTTTCGGGAAGCAAAAAAAATTCGTGTATTATTTCAGCAAAAAAAATTCGTGGTCTCGCTCTGTTTTCTTGAATCTTCACCACCTGCTAGATTGCTGCAAGAAGAACCCCCAGTCTCCGGAAGCAGGCCTGATCTTTCCTTGGATCCTTTGGCATATTTGGAAAGCAAGGAATGGGTTTTGTTTTGATCACATTCGCTGGATCCAGCGGTTATCCTGGATAAAGCCATGATGGAAGCTGAGATATGGCGAGATTTCTGGCTCCAGCTCCTATCACGGGATCCTCGGTGTCAGCTATTCAGGATGCAAGCAAGTGGTTAAAACCTCCTAATGGTTGGGTCAAGTGTAATTTTGCATCTTCTTGGGTGGATCCAACAAGTAGATGTGGTGGTGCTTGGATTGTAAGGGATGCCAATGGTAATGCTATCTTCCACGATGAGCGATCGCTCGGTGCTTCCCTAATCCTTTGGAGGCAGAACTTCGCTTCTCTCCTCGGACTCTGGAAGATATGGCTAACTTGCGAGTTGATAAAGTCATCTTTGAATCTTCATCGATTTATATAAGGAGTGCTTTCTCCTATTACCCTTCTCCTGGAATGAGTCCCATGATTGATATAATCACTCAACGCTTTCATGGTTTCAAGGAGTGGTGCACGGAACTTGTTTTGGAGGAGTAACAAAGTGGCTTCTTTAATTGCAGTAAGTGTGACGAGATCATCGGATTCGGTCTTATGTTGGCTCACGGTGGTCCCTCTTGGCTTCAGTCTCGATTCTGCATGAGTCTAGGAACCACCACTCTTAATCTCTTACGTGCTCTCCCTTATGGAGAGAGTGTTTGCTGTATCACTACCTACTGGTAGCTCCTTTATCTATCATTTGTTCTCTTATTCCTTGGGGTCTTTTCTTGGCCTTGAGTTTGTACTCCTATTACTTTTGTTGAGGCCTCGTCCTCGTTTGGGTTTTAACCCTTTTGATGAATGAAAGTTGCAGTGTTAAAAAAAAAAAAAACAACATTCTTCATGATTAGCTTTCAAAAAAAACATTCTTAATGACCTCGTCACCAGAATCATTTTATCGTAGTTTTAACAAAGTTAAAGTGAATGTGCATTATACTGCAAATAGTTATGGGAGATATTTTCGGCCTGTGCGTTGATATAAACATCAAAAACTATATATTATACTATGACTGTGGACAAAATATATATGGTATAAAATATTCATATAGAGGAACTTATTAGAGTGAGATGTACTCACATATATGTATATATATTTCATCAAGAATATGTCGTAAACCTCGAAATTCCTTAAAGCATCGAACTCGTTATTAAAATAGACCTATATATCTATCAAATCGAGCTAATTATAAGATTAGTTATAGGGTGCAGCACGAAACCCTAGCAAAGAAACAAATAAATATATATATGGAGAGGTCTTTTTTCTAACAAATAACAACACGAGAGACAAATTTGCATTGCTCTAACCTCAAAGACGAGACGAAAGACAAAAGAACATATCAACAAAATAAAAAATTACCAAAGATCCCAAACGGAAGACGACTCGCAAGATGAATAAAACACATAATTTATTTTCGTTGACAATTATGTAAATTCAACTAAAAGGTGGTCTTGAAGTTGTACCAACTCCCCATCCATGCAAATGAGGATCACCGGAAAACCCATAACCACTAACATTACCTCCTAACTTTCTCTGACCACTCACTCCCGATGGCGGAGATGCTGATGGAGCTTGCTGCATCTGCGGTGGTCCTCCTCCTCCTCTATAGGCAACCTCTCAAAACCGCATTTGAGAACAAGCAGCCATTAGTATAACCGGAGCTGATGCAACAAGGGGAGCCACGACGCTTCCTCCAACCACCTGACCTTGCCCTCCGGCTAGAAAATCGACAGACCACCAGCACCGGGCGGCGCAGGTGGTGGCAAAACGGTTCCCGTTAGCGAAAGAATCTCAAACCTTCCGTGTAAAGTAACAACTCCTCCAGCTCCAGCCCCAACACCACCTCCGTTACCGGGAGTGGCTGGCTGACGGAGTGACGTTAGAAACGGTGCCGTTTCCTCCTAAAACGGAGACCCCTCTCCCTCTCCTCCTAGCGTAAGTTGAAACGCTCTCAACTATGTCAGCTCAGGAGATACTTCAAGAACGTGAGATCTAAGCGCATTGGGGCTGTCGCGTGTCACTATGATCGGTGGCTTAGCCTTGTTCTTAGATCCTGGTGGACGTCCACGTGGACGTTTACCAGATGCTGAGCTTGATGTAACCGGGTCTGAATCTGGTCGACCCGGTTGATGATGATCTTTGTTTGAGTGATCATCAGATTCTCTTGAATCATCCGACGGTTGCTGCTGGTGCTGCTCGTGTTGTTGCTGATGGTGATGCTCTTCAATCAAGTTGATCCGCCTTGCGGTTGAAACTGTTGATGGTGATGAATCTCCGGTCTGAAGAGGTTATGGAAGTATCTAGAAGCTCCACCGCCTTGCTCATAACCGCCTTCCATCGCCGCCGCATGTACTAATTCCCTATCCCACCACTGTTTATTCGCCAGCACAAATCTACTTCTTGATTCTTGATACTGATGAGAGGTGAGGACGAGTGTGAAGATTAAAAAAAAGAACTCAGATCAAGAAGTCAAAATTAAAGATTTTGAGGAGCCAATAGCTAAAGAAGGGGTGAGAACAGAACTAAATTAAAGACCAAGCAAAGAGAAAAAAAGGTAACACATATATATGTCAAATGATCTCTCTCTAATTGGTGGGGAAAGGTAAGAAGGAACCCTAGTTAATTAGGTAGCTTGATTAGGGCAAGAGGAAGAGAAGCAGCTTCTTATTGACTACGAGAGACGTCGTATTTTTTTGTGCTCTAGAAAAGTAGAGAAAAGCTTGCCCAGTCTGTTCTCAACATGTTGTAGCTCGATTGCGTGCAAGGTAAATGACAACATCACCACATGGGAGTATATATACAAAGTTACAAACATATCTACGACGCTTTTTCCCTTAATATATTCCGAACCCCCAAAAAGCCATATGAAATAACAAAAGTAGGTATTGATATTCTATTCTTTTATTTTGGTAAAAACAATCTTGCTGAATGTAACACATGGGAGCATATGTTTTTGGTTGAAGTATTATAACCTCGAGAATTATTTGGTTGAATATACATTCGCATCTTACAAACGTTCGAAATGGACAAATGGTCAATTTCTAGCAATCGTATTCTACCTTTATTGATCGAATCTTTTAAGTTGCTTTGCAAAGCCAGTTCTCTTTTGAAGTCTAAATTGGTTTTTCTAAAATTATTTAGTTTTACTACTATGTTTTAGTATATTAATGTCATTTAAATAACACTTAAGCTTACTCTTTTGGATGTCAAAAAAAAAAAAGCTTACTCTTTTGCTGTTCTGTTCAAAAACAAAAAGCTTACTCTTTTGTTCCTACTCAATAAATTTGACCCTAGGGAATTGAAACATTCCTCTTTTTCATATATATCTTGGTAATCAAAACCCTTTTTTGTTCTCTTGCAGCAGAGACTCCTAATTAACTGACACTACAAGTAATTCATGTTCCTGGTTAATCCTCCCATGCTAAGGCCACTCACTAATTCAGATGTAACCGACGTGAAATACCCATTCAGTTCATGTTTCTACTGTCCTGTAATGGTTGTCTTTAACCATTAACTTGGTCCTTGCCTAAAAACTCATTTTTTGTAGAACGAAATTTCTGATATATAAACCGATACAGATACATAAGTTATTTGAATTGAATTGGTTGGGACATATGGGGTTTATAATCTCACGCCCAACTATGATATCATTAATTGTAACATGAACCGCATAAATATACATGACCTACAATTTGTTCAGAGCTACGTATGGTCAACCTGGCGTCTATAATGGCGTTGGATTTACAAACTCTCTTTGAAAGGATTGGTCTCATTGGAGCATTAATGCATATATTTTATGCATGCAAGTAAGTAACTCGAATGTTCGAACGGTTAGCATTAAAACATGGCCACGCCAAGTTTATGATGCTGTAAACAGTCAAGTGCTGAAAATACAAGATAATTAGAAAATGAAATAGAAGCTACAAGATATGTAAGCATTTAGGAAACTAGTGTCTACCCATAAACGTTTTGATCTATCATCTAAATGTAAGCCAATTCTAATCCTTATAGATATACTATTGTACCTTGAAGTTTTTAAAAGATGTCGAAGTGAATGTGCATTATACTGCAAATAGTTATGGGAGATATTTTCGGCCTGTGCGTTGATATAAACATCAAAACTATATATTATACTATGACTGTGGACAAAATATATATGGTATAAAATATTCATATAGAGGAACTTATTAGAGTGAGATGTACTCACATATATGTATATATATTTCATCAAGAATATGTCGTAAACCTCGAAATTCCTTAAAGCATCGAACTCGTTATTAAAATAGACCTATATATCTATCAAATCGAGCTAATTATAAGATTAGTTATAGGGTGCAGCACGAAACCCTAGCAAAGAAACAAATAAATATATATATGGAGAGGTCTTTTTTCTAACAAATAACAACACGAGAGACAAATTTGCATTGCTCTAACCTCAAAGACGAGACGAAAGACAAAAGAACATATCAACAAAATAAAAAATTACCAAAGATCCCAAACGGAAGACGACTCGCAAGATGAATAAAACACATAATTTTTTTCGTTGACAATTATGTAAATTCAACTAAAAGGTGGTCTTGAAGTTGTACCAACTCCCCATCCATGCAAATGAGGATCACCGGAAAACCCATAACCACTAACATTACCTCCTAACTTTCTCTGACCACTCACTCCCGATGGCGGAGATGCTGATGGAGCTTGCTGCATCTGCGGTGGTCCTCCTCCTCCTCCTCCTACTCCACCACCTTCTTCCTCCTCCTCCTCCTCCTCCTCTATAGGCAACCTCTCAAAAACCGCATTTGAGAACGAAGCAGCCATTAGTATAACCGGAGCTGATGCAACAAGGGGAGCCACGACGCTTCCTCCAACCACCTGACCTTGCCCTCCGGCTAGAAAAATCGACAGACCACCAGCACCGGGCGGCGCAGGTGGTGGCAAAACGGTTCCCGTTAGCGAAAGAATCTCAAACCTTCCGTGTAAAGTAACAACTCCTCCAGCTCCAGCCCCAACACCACCTCCGTTACCGGGAGTGGCTGGCTGACGGAGAGTGACGTTAGAAACGGTGCCGTTTCCTCCTAAAACGGAGACCCCTCTCCCTCTCCTCCTAGCGTAAGTTGAAACGCTCTCAACTATGTCAGCTCCAGGAGATACTTCAAGAACGTGAGATCTAAGCGCATTGGGGCTGTCGCGTGTCACTATGATCGGTGGCTTAGCCTTGTTCTTAGATCCTGGTGGACGTCCACGTGGACGTTTACCAGATGCTGAGCTTGATGTAACCGGGTCTGAATCTGGTCGACCCGGTTGATGATGATCTTTGTTTGAGTGATCATCAGATTCTCTTGAATCATCCGACGGTTGCTGCTGGTGCTGCTCGTGTTGTTGCTGATGGTGATGCTCTTCAATCAAGTTGATCCCGCCTTGCGGTTGAAACTGTTGATGGTGATGAATCTCCGGTCTGAAGAGGTTATGGAAGTATCTAGAAGCTCCACCGCCTTGCTCATAACCGCCTTCCATCGCCGCCGCATGTACTAATTCCCTATCCCACCACTGTTTATTCGCCAGCACAAATCTACTTCTTGATTCTTGATACTGATGAGAGGTGAGGACGAGTGTGAAGATTAAAAAAAAAAAAGAACTCAGATCAAGAAGTCAAAATTAAAGATTTTGAGGAGCCAATAGCTAAAGAAGGGGTGAGAACAGAACTAAATTAAAGACCAAGCAAAGAGAAAAAAAAAGGTAACACATATATATGTCAAATGATCTCTCTCTAATTGGTGGGGGAAAGGTAAGAAGGAACCCTAGTTAATTAGGTAGCTTGATTAGGGCAAGAGGAAGAGAAGCAGCTTCTTATTGACTACGAGAGACGTCGTATTTTTTTTGTGCTCTAGAAAAGTAGAGAAAAGCTTGAGATTCATATTTGCTACTTGCTCTTCGATAAATTTTTGGTCCTCTCATTGAACGAGGAAAGTAAAAGCAAAGACGGACACCGATAATTTAGCGGAGAAACAATCCCCTTTATTTTCTATATTAATATAATTTAATATAAATGTGAGATTATTAATATATGTTTTCCCCTTTTATAAATGTATATATTACGCACACAACCCGACAAAAATATGTGAGTAAGTGGTTATCCTTGCATGAGATCATCCCCGAAGAAAACTAGGGCTTCGTCGAGGTTTAAAATTTGGCTCCATATAAATAAAAGAAATATTGTGAAATTTTATTATTTGAAAGCCTTGAGATAAGATTAACAGGTGGGAAACAAAAGAGTTAAAAGACGATTTGTTTATGAGAAACTATAGACGAAATAAAGAAACGCATCATTTTCGAGAAAAATGTCAAGTGGAAGTTGGGTACAAAGATGCAAAAGAATCCAACAAGGCCACACTCACTTTATAGGCGCGTGACTACTGCATCGGACCCATTTAAGCTTGGACCTCATCGGACCGTGACTGGTTAATCCTAATTTTCAAAATGCGCACTGCACCCATATAGTAAGACCTAAAGCTCCTCAACGTGGACGCATGTGGGCAAAACCATGTGGAACCCCTTTGAAAACTGGCCGGAACCGTCCATCCTCATGGCCTGCGGGACCCACGAACCATCGTTTTCGTCAGCACAACCTGCCTAGTCAGGACTCAGTGCAATGTACTTTCAACCGGACACGTTAGTACGTGTACAGACAAAAGTCACGTGCGGTCAAAAGGTCAGAGCATGAAAGTGAAAGGCAAGCAGTGTGATCACGTGGAGGCGGTCGGAGACATCGGTACTTAGCCTATACCTTATCCAATCGCACTCCTCCCGTATCTATCCAGCTTACCCATATCAGTCACTCTTCATTAAGGTTTTGTACTTTGGTTTTGCTGGATGAGACGGTCCTATCCTACTGATTTTGATCGGTCAACGCCTTGCTCTCTAACTAATCGTATAGTATGTACCGATGAATTGATACGTTCAGTTAACTATAGCATATATATAGAAATTATAACTCACCCCTTAAACAAAACTTTACAAAAGAAAGCTATAACTACTCACCACACATGTGTCATAATATAAATAAACTATCGCAAAAGTTATCTATATCAACTAACCTGGAATAAATCAGATCATATATTCCGACATAAACTGATATGCAGCTTGGTTAGAGAAATAACAAAAATATTTTTGAGGCTGGGACAACATTAAAATTTAAAGATCCTAAACTAATTAAATTTCCCATCCCCTTTAATAATAGTTAATAACCCTACTTGATATGACATCATTTCAAATTTTCAATTACATATTTGGAAAATGAAAAGACGCCCAGAACTTTGATGATTAGGGGACAGCGCCATTAATCAGTATTTTTTATTTGATTTGCTTGTTTCATATCAATCAAACGTACACCGCACCAAATATATACTTAGAAGATAATATCTATGAGTCTAAAGTCTTCCCTATATATGTATTGTATACCAAAACAAAATTGTCATCTCAACTCTAATCTCTGTGTTACTTTTTTGTGGGTAATCATCTCTATGTTACTTCAATTAAAAAGTTCAAAAATTTACGATGCATGGTAATTTTGGACCGGTAAATAAAGAGCGGTCACTATTGTCAGTCCTGAGCTTCAAATATGTTCGTAATTGTTGTGTTGATAGTTCAAAACCCATTGACACTAGTTTTTGTAGAGAGCAGCTATCGATACATACTAGATTAGATTTAGTAATTTACATATCAAAGATAATAATTCAGAACCAACAAGGTCAATTAACAAGTCTAATCCAACTCTTTATATCAAATTATCAATCAAATCGTACTTTATTTGGCTTGTAGCACCGAATCTAACATTGGTTGCTTTGTAAATAGAAAAGATTGATAAAGTCTTATTGACCTATAAATGTGGGTATATTATAATATTATAACTATACATGGAATAACTTTTGCTATTGCTATATACAGTACTTCATTTTTACTATATCGACGACAAAACATATAAAGAACTATTCCAATTCTGACGTTTTTGACTTTGACTTGACATTTTATTACATATACAATTGATAAAATGAAACTGTATTTTATTGCTCCCATCAATTTGGAGAACTTGGTAAACCAAATATACCTTTGTTTGCTGTAATTAGTGTATACAATATTTTTTTTACCAACGTAATGGTGGCCACGACTTAAGAGATCACGGACTAACCATTTTGACAATGCCTAAATCCCATTCTCACAGCTATCGCGACTTGTGAACTGCCACTACTCCCATCCACCAACTTTAAAAGTATTAATAATCATAAAGCTGGGGAATAAAACAAAACCAAATTTCTTTTAGTGTCTCTTTCATTATTTTCTACTCGTTTTGAATTTGATACTTTAATACTTTGTACACATGTGAAGTAAAATACAACTGTTTTGACGAAAATCTATTAAACTATAGAAATGATAAACTATATATTTTTTCTATGCGTGTTTCAAAAAAAAACAATTTTTTTTTATATGCCGTCAAGATATAAAATTTTTAAATTACAAAAAGAAATGGGTTGGTTGGTTTTGGTTATATGAGATTAATATATAGTGAAAATTAAAGGTGATTTATTAATTAGAATTAACTATTTAGTATTTAGTATGGACGCTTTTTGCAACATGGCCAAATTGCCAATTTGGTTTGATGACGGGTCTACATTGTCTACCTGACCGTTTCGGACTTTCTGAGTTAGTGTCGAACTTGGGCCCCCACACAGAGAGGACAAAAATTCTTAGAAATCGCCCACGTGTAGGGACACTGACTTGATGCTCATCAGATTGTCAAGGACTCGAGATATGTCATTACTTTATTTTGTCTAAGCTTTTATATGCATCTAGCTCATCAATAAGTAAAGGCCCAATTAAGAATCTAGCTCAGTAACAAGTAAAAGGCTCAAATAAGAGACACAAGCCCATTAAGAGCATCGCCTCTATCAATATCGCCGACGACGATTTTGAACGGTGGTCTAGAATCAACCTCCGAGCACGGCTTTCCAAGGGAATCTTTCATCTCCGGCAAGAATCTGATTACTGGTAAGTGGATTCAATTCGAATGAAGCCTTATCTTCTTGTTCCGTTGCTTATAACAGAGTTTGCAGAGATTGATTGAGAACACGGAGCTGACACTTTTAACAGTTTTAATCGAATCGATTCTTCTTTCAGGATTTGAGCCATCGCTCGTAGGATGATCGATAGAGAATACTATTTGCTCTTCTGTCTTATCGTCTTCGTGATTGCTGCTGTGCCTTGCTACAGCCATGAAAGCTTGTTAGTTTTCTTAGAATGACTCTTTTATTTCTTTATTGGTACAATAGAAAATGATGTAACTTTTTTTTTAGGTTTGATGGAAAAACTTTATATGCTGGGAAGGAACTGTGGAAGGAGACTCTGCCATTGCAGTCTGGTTCTAGAGTTTACAGATTAGAAGGGCTTAAATCAAATTCTTGGTATGAAGTCAAGATCTCGTACCCAGCTTCTGTATGCCACAATCTTGTTTCTTGCTTTTTGGAAGCTTTTTTTTTGTTTGTTGTGTGATTGTTGAAAGTCTCATCTTTTGTTAATGGGTTAAAGATCCCGGCTCTGTTCTCTCTGCAACTATTGAGGAACGGTGAAGTGGGTTTGAAGCTAAAGCAGATGAGGAGATTACTAAACACCGAGAAGCTGATCTTCGAATCAGGAAGTCATGAAGACAAGGTATTTGTAACCATCTTCAGTCAGTGTGTTCTTTAACAAGTCCTTGAGTGCTTTTTGGTTTTTCTGATTCAGGACGGATTGTATGTTTTGGTGACGGTTGAACCTGAAGGAATCGTAGCTATACCTAATTTCAATGAACGGTCGTTCATCATTTACAACATAGGCAAGCTTTTTTCTTACTTTTACTATCTCATCAATCTTCTTCTTTTCACAAGTAAAAGCTTGTAGCGAGTAACGTGATTCATTCATTCTCTCATGGTGACAGTTTGTGAAGAACAGCTCTTAGGCATCGCATACTCATGCTGGTCAGTGGTGGTTTTAGTAGTACTGTGTATCGTGGTGGCACTGATTCTTCCCCGGTTTCTCCCATCTCATCTTCTAATCAAAGATGGAGATCGTGATCGCTAATAATATCAAGAGGAAGCATACGGTTTTTTATCTTCTTACTCTTTACATATCTGTTTTGTTACTCTGATAGCTTCTTGATGTTTGTTCATCCAACTCGGTTTGGATTCAGTTGTATTGTATTGGATATGAGTTAGGTGTAGTTGATATTTATGTTTCTTGGAAGTTTAGTCATTTGAATAATTCGACATATTTTTTTGGAGTAGTTTAACATATTTTTTTTCTCCAACCTGTCTATAAGGCTACACATTATTAAGATAAACGTATATAAATAAAAATCATAGGATGCCAATATGCCATGTTGATGTTGTAAAGAACAGTTGGCATAAAAGTAATTAAGGATAACTTGAATGTTACTCTAACAAACGCAGATGGTTATTAATGATTATTTGTTTTATTATAAGCTTCTGTCCAAAGATAGGCCAGGCCAGGCCATTCAGCTTTCTGTATATTTTTCCTGCATTACGTTAAGACATGGGATCCTTCCATAACCACCGCTGGATGATTTGGCTATAGACTTCATGAGACAAAATCCTCTCGCATTTCCTTATGCAATTTGACATTTTTGATAAAGAAATCTAATTTAGTTAAGTTTATATAATACATATATTTTTTTACAATTATTTAGATGTCAAAAAGACACATAACACAGTGCCCAGGAAAGTCCTTTTCTCAACTGCTCATAAGGCTTATCCATTTCAGTTGCTATCCAACATTCCCCAAGATAAAAAAAAAGTAGTATGTAAAGTACAACATTGTCTATTATCTTTTGGGTGTTGGAACAAAAGATTATACTACGTAATTAATTAATTTTTTTTAATCGAATACTACGTAATTAATAAACAGACAAATTCGCGGTAACTTTACAGGTTCTACACAGTTCTGAACTTGCTTTAACCGATAATTTCACGAGGGAAGATATACACTCTGTTCAGTAATTACAGCGTTAATCACATATTAAAGATTTGAGCGGGACCCGTTCTTATGAGAGCGAAGAAGAACATAACTCTCTGTTTCTCCTTCTCTGCCTGTCGCGAACAATTCAACGAGAATCAATAATCACGCATCATCTTCCTCATCATCATCATCATCATCATCATCACCAACTTCTTCTTTATCATCATCAATGTACAATTTCCCTTCATCTCATCTTCCTGATCCATCTTTCAATGTTTTAAAACCCCTTTTCCTCTAACTTCTTTCTAAATCTTCTGTTTTTTTTTTCCCGGGAAATTTTATTTTATTTTCTCTCTACCATGATCATTACTTGTTAGGTTTCGCTGAGGCCGATCTCGTTTTTTTTTTCTTCCCTTTTTCTCTCTCTCTTCCCTTAGGAGACCTAAGTAAACCTCCCATATGTTCTGTATCTTCTCATCTTTTAATAAGGTTTAATCATTATTCAAAACTATATCTAGGGTTTATACTGAGTCAAGTTTTAGTTATCCACTTAGAATCGCTCCTTATCTTTTTGGCTCTGATCATGGCGCATCATTCGATTCCTAGGTCTGTCTTTCATTACTCGTATTCTCCTTTTGGTGATACAACCTACACCAAGGTCTTTGTTGGTGGCCTTGCCTGGGAGACTCAAAGCGAAACTCTTCGTCGTCATTTTGAACCGTTTGGTGAGATCCTTGAGGGGATCGTTATTGACGATAAGAACACTGGTCGATCCAAAGGTTACGGCTTTGTGAGTCTTATATCTTTTGCTCATATTATTCATGAAGTTGGTTTTGGTAAAATACTATTTTGAAGGTTGTACTCAGCGCTCTGTTATTGATTTGTGTGGAGGATTTTTTAGGTGACTTTCCGAGATCCAGAGGCTGCTAGAAGAGCCTGTGTCGACCCAACACCTATTATAGATGGCAGACGTGCAAATTGCAATCTCGCTTCCCTTGGGAGACATCGGCTTCCCATGCATTATGCGGTGATACCCAGTATTCCTGGTCTGTCTTGCTTCAGTATTCATCTGTTCCTTTTTTTTTTTCTTGCAGAACTTACTGAGACCTTTATGTTACTTTTTTGTTTTCTTTTGTTAGGACGGATAAGACCTGCTTCCCCATATGTTGGAAGTTTGCACAGTCCTCGCGTCCATCCGTATCAGCAACCACCTGCTTATAGCTACCAGCAAGGAGTGATGTACCCTTATGGGTGAGTTATGCAATTCAAAGTATTTTGAAAAATCACCTTGCTATAGTAATTATGATATCTTATGAAGAGACAATCAGTTGTAATGTATAATTGCTGTTCCATTTCACAAAAGTGGAACATTTTGTTCAGTCACTTTGATCAACTGGGATTTACAATCATAGCATGGACAATTATTCAGCGGTTCTAACGGGATAGGGGTTGATAGTTAGTTTCTGCCACATAGGGTTCTTGAGTGTATCACTGGGATGTGGCCTGTTGTGATTAGTAATCTTGTAGGAACAGAAAAAAAAAAACCCCAGTGGATATGTATTTGTTGGACAAGCAAGGTCATGGAATGTATTTGTACTCTGATAAGGCCAAAACGATCTGGACATTTATACTATTTTCTCTTAGTTTAGTATATTATTTTCGTAGTATAATGTATTTAAGCCATGATTGTATAATTTTTAGTTTTGGTGTTCTCTCAGGGTTACACCATATGGACCTGAGTACATGTACCCACAGTCTCAGGTAGACTTCTGAAAATTTTGTATTCTCTTGTTGGTTTATTAGTGCGTTTAAAAACAATTTTGACTTCGGTTATATAACATGTTTTCTCTTCATGGTGTTTATAGGACTTATATGGTCCTTACACTGGGCAACAGTACCTTCAGGTTTATGGAGTACCTGGGGCTGTTAACTCACGTAGCTACCAATACGGGCAACTGAGTCATAACATCCCCGTTGGTCATGGTTATGTAGCTGTACAGAGCTATTCAGTTCCAGGAAGTCATATTCAACTTCCCTACCCTTCAGCTATAGCAGGTCCTTCCCCAACACGGTCCCATATTATTGTCCAGACTCCTCAGTATATGCAGAGTAGCGGTTCTGATCAAACAACAGGGTGAAAACTCGATCAACAGAAGTATTCATTGATTATTTCAAGGATTTAAGCTAGCTTAGAGATGTTACACACTTACACTGCCTAGGTGTTTATTCATCTGGTTTCAGTTAATAATCCTTGAAGACAGCAGAAAAGAGAAAGAAGTTAAAGAGCAGGGGAAATGCTACTCTTGAGTAGTGGCATGCCTTCCTGTTTCAGCTTTGCTCATTATTTAGTTTTGCATACTAAAGGTAAAGCTTGTTGTTACCTACATGCCCTTTTTGTGTTTCATTACTTTCAGATGTTTTCAATCTCACCACATTACTGGTTGTTGCAGGTCGTAAGTAAAGTAGTCTTTGCTCACTGAAGAAGTCAAAAAGAGTTGCTCCTGGAAAAGTGGATTTTAGGGTAAAGGAGAAGGGAAGTATCAGGATCTGTTATCTTAATCCTCTCAATCACATATATAAGAATGGTTTCACTCAGGAAACAAGGGATTTCGCGGTGAACTGGTGGTAATAATTAAGCTTGGTGTACATAAAAAGAAGAAGCATATATACAAAAGGTATAAATACACAGACAGATGCATATAGAGTGGTGGAATCAAAATCTGATTCATTTGATAGTTTTAAGTAGTCTTCTGACAACACACATTCTTAAGGCATAGGCCGCGTGTAACGGTGTAGGTAAGAAGAATTTTAGTGTAGCTTTCCTATGTCCTCTTGAGTCGAGTCCTCTGCATTGTAAATAAAACTAATGCTATTGAAGTCACCTGGCTTCTGGTCTGTGCATATACTTTTAGCTACTGGGCTCTTCTCTTTACCATGTCTGTACAGACAGTTACGAGACTGATAAATTGTTATCTAAGGATCTTTGACCAAAAAAAAAAAAAAATTGTTATCTAAGGATCTTTGCGTCTTTGACTCTGAAATTACTCTGTTTTTTTATCTTCTCCATTTTTCTTGTTGGAGTCTCTTTCGTTTGCTACATGTATACTTGTTTTGGGGGATAAAAGATTCGAAAACCCATCATCATACAAACATTTTTAAAGATACATATAGCTAGTCACGTTACAGGAAACCTTTAGTTTGAGTTAATTTTGTTTTTTTTTTTTTTAATTTTGTTTTTTCCCTTTGTCAAGTGTCAACGTATTAACTTCCTCCTTAGACCCATCAAGTGGTTTATTTTCTAAGCAAGAGTCAACACGAAATTAACATCCATATCATTTTGGATTTACCGTATTGGTTTTATAAAATAAGTCGATATTGTAACGGGTTTAGATAAATGCGACTATGGGAATATTTAAATGTCAATGTATCAAGGTAATGGCAAAGTAATGATGTTTGGATTCCCGGAAATTTAATCTGAAGATCCAGTTTGTAGAATTTGAATCATCGTGGTTATATTTTATATTCCTATTTTCCTACCACTTGCTTTTTTTCTTCTTCTATTTCTTGTTTTTCACCCCAGGCTTTCATAAACTTCCATCATTTTTTTTTTACTAGTGTAACCGCAGCGATTGTAGTGTAAACTTCCATCGTTTTTTCTTCTGACTAGTGTAACCGTAGCTGTTATAGGTACGGTTGCGGGAATTTGTGGATGCGGATGGTTGTGGTTTTAAGTATTTTCTAGAGATTTGTACGACTGGTACATCGGTTAGAAATTGGTACATTTGCGGGACTTTTATGACTGGTAAACTACCAAATGCAACAACTGTTAAATAATAAATTACTAATATTTATATTTTATATAACTATAAAAGTATTAAAAATCAAAATATTATAATTATAAAAATTATATTTATAAACTCATAATATTAAAATTTTAAAATTATAGAAAATATTTTTGTTTTAAATTTTTAATATAAATTAAAATATAATATGTATATATTTTACAATTTCTATTATTTCAATTTAAACTTTTATTGAATATTTTTAAGTTTATTTTTATTTAAAAAAATTACCCTACCGCAACCGTCCGCAACCGCAAACACTAGTTGGAACCAGCTTTTGATTTTAAGAGGTTTAGAACGGTTTAAAGCGATTTGTAACGTTTTCTGTGATTATTTCAAAACGTCAACAACCGCTACTAACCGCAAAAGCTGTATTTGCGGGTGGTAGCGGGAAAACCAGTCAAACCCTTAATACATCATTTATCTCATCACATTTATCTCAAAATTTAGTCACTTTACATTTTTGTAAGAAGCCATTCATTACAAATTCTTTAGAATGATTGGCATAGATTTTCTTAAATAAATTGACTGATTTAAATAATAAAAATGGATAATTAATTATTAGTAAATTTTAACACCTTTTTCTTATATATATAATTTTAAAATAGTTTAATTATATAATCTTTTATTTTGTTCAAAAGTTCAATTATATACTTTCTAACAATACTATTTTTAATCATTTGATTTGGAAGAATAGGACAAATAAAACATTTGGGCCTCATTAACTCTTAAAAAGCCCAGAATGTTAAGTAAACCCCGGCACGTGGAGACTCAGGTGACAGGTGATGGATCCAATTGGGGCTGTTGTATGGGTCCCACGTGGAAACCACGTGTAAGAAAGAAAAGGAGGCCCCCACCATCATCCCCTTTGCATTTTGCTTCCGCTACCAAAAGTCAGTGTTTGCACCACCAAACAAATCTCTCCTAAACTTATAACTCTCTTTTAACACCATACACACAAAGGTAAAACAATCCTCCTTAGTTTTCCGATTTCTTATAGTTTTTAGTTGCAATGTTGCTTAATTTCTGATACTATAGGGGCTTGTAAGGTTGAAATTGGTAAACGTTTACCTGTAATTTGAGTATTTTCCGAGCGTAATACTGACCTTTTGATTTGAGGGGAGAACAAAAAAATCTTCTTGATCCTTGAACTCTAACACATTGTAAACGATGGGTATCTGGTTTCATGCATGACTTATGTGATTATTCTATTTTCTGGGTAGAATCGGATGGTTTTTTTGTAAAAGCGAACAACACAATGTCGCAAATGTAATAGCTTTCCTAGAATTTTAGTAGTCTTTTCAGTTCCATATCTTACTTTTCTATGTCTATCCAGAATTTTAGTAGTCCTTTCAGTATGAAACGTGATTATAGATTATTCAGAACATAGGGACCCAAATACTCAAGAAAAATAAGACTGATTCAATCTGGCAAATTGAGAATTTGATTATTATTGTTTCCTGTAACCACATATTTGGGCATGTCTTTATGCTTCCCCTTATGTAAGCCACATTCATTTGCAATATTACAGGTTCATTTATTATAGTCATTTTGCTGGGTTCAAAACAAGCAACAGAGAGGGGGAAACATGAGTCTGTGTAGTGATGGATCATCTAGCGATCCCTACTTCTTGGTTGATTTCATCATGAGCCATTATCTAGGTCCTGATGTCTTTTCCGATATCCCAAGATGCTCTGCTTCTCATAGATTAGCCAAACGCTTGCCTCCTTACACGCCAAAACACATTGGCTCCTCCTCTCTAACTGTTGCTCAGCTACAGAACTTGTACTACTATGTACTCAGAAACGCCAGCTCCACTCTCCTTCTTCATCCCGATATGGTTCTTATGTATCTCAAGGGTTATCTACCTATGGAACCTAGTGGAGAGCTTCACCAGTTCACTTATTATTTCCCCACGAATCTCCACCCGCAGAAAAGGTATTCCCCGAGTCTGGAGATTGTGAAGGGTATTGTTGTTATTGATGATCCTGCTCTAGCGTTTATAAGAAAGGAAGTGCTCCAGAGATTCAGATCCTTGTCATGTTTGGATGACCTGAAGATAGACAGGGTCGTGTCTTTATGTCCCCCACCTGTGAAGCTTGTGGATGAGAGCCGAGGAACCGAGCAGGGCTGTGTAAGTAATGGGGATGTGACATCAAATGGACTGGTCACTAACCAAGTGGCAAGTTCATCTGGAGAAGTCGAAGACACGAGCAAAAGAAAGAAAGAGGAGGAAGCAGTTGCTGTTGATGGTGTTTGTGTAATAATCAGTAATCAAATCTCAGAAGGTTTTTCAGGAGACACACCACAAAGAAAGGGAAAGAAGGAGCAAGAGTGTTCAAGTAAAGCGGAAGCGATGTCCAATGGGCTTGTCACTAACCAAGAATGTAACTCATCTGCAGAGCCTGGAGAGACATGCAAGAGAAAGAAAGATGAAGAAGATGCTTCTTGTGGGATCATCAGTAGGACCCCAGAAAGATTTCGAGAGACTTACAAGAGAAGACGGTTCAGGAGCTCATCAACAAAAGCAACAAACGACAAGAATGGAGAAACTCTTATGGAAAGAGACAAAACAGATCAATCCACCAGTCTGCCACTAGTCATTGCTCCTCCTAAGATGAAGGAATGTGATGCAGAACCGGCGGTTGTAACTGGAGGAACAGCCATTGGTGTTGTCGACATTGGTGTCAACAATGTTGCCTACTTTTTTCAGGTTGCTTTGCCTGGTGTCAGCAAAGATTACGGTATTATGTTACCCATCTAACTGTTTCCATAGGTCTCAACGGGTTTAAATGATTTAACACATGAACTGGTTTGGTGTCTTTGTGCAGGTGAGTTCAGCTGTGAGATTAAATCAGATGGAAAGGTTATACTGGAAGGATCAACCACGACAGGACAGAAGACGATAGAGAGGCACTCTCGTGTTTTCAAGATGAATAGCCGGAAGCTGTGTCCGCCTGGACCGTTCAAGCTGTCCTTTAGCCTCCCAGGACCAGTTGATCCACGACTAGTCTCTCCTAACTTCAGATCAGATGGTATCTTCGAGGCTGTCGTCATCAGACAGAAAACTCTACCTAAACTAGAGGTTCCTTCAAGCTAAGTAACACTAGGATCTTTGTAAATCTTTTTGTTAATGGGATTTAGAAGCTAGGCTCCAATCAAACAGCATCTACTGACATTATCTCTCTCAATTTTTTGGACATGAAGCTGTTTCTTTTGCTAATTAGTCCTCTTCCCACTATTGACCCACAATGTTTTCATGTTAAGATTGTGTATACTGTCACCTAAGCACTAGCGTTGTTACTAGTTAACTCTTAACCTGTTAATAAAACCAAACCAAAAGGCTAGGGATGATGCTGGAAGATACATAATTGCTTCAAACGATTGAAATTACATTTCCATAATATAACATTATTTCGATAATGATCAAATGCAGATAAGATAGAATGATCTCATCACTTAGTTTTGGTGGGGAAAGAAGCCATCTTGTTGATTCCACAGTGACCCTCTGGTTTACCAGTGTTCCTCTTCATCCTAATGTAACCTTTCTCTCCCCACTTTGGTCCCCAAGAATTCTTGACAATTATATAATCCGAACCCTTGCTTGATCCGTACCCAACCGCAGCCACACCATGGTCCAAATCCACCCCACACCGCCCATCAAAGACACCCTTCACGTACAAAAACACAGTGATTCAGAACACAAGAATCAATTGAGAGGCTGGAAACGTAATCAATGTACTTACACCACTATAGAACTGGAACTCTCTACCAGAAGCATCAATGGCGACACTGAGAGGCTGATGAGCCAATGCCTTCAAGAGACTCTTCTCGTTGTTGGTAGGTACATCTTGGTGCCCATTGATAGTCACCATTTCAGATTCATCCTTTTGCGTCTGGCAAGTTCCTTCTTCCATGGAGTAAGGATAGTCCTCTTCCTTGCGAAGACCACCGTTCTTGACAATGTAGTCAAAAGCATAGTCCATGAGACCACCGTTGCAGCCATTGTTGTAGGTTGTGTCACAGTCTATGAGTTCTTGTTCAGACAATGTTGTCAAGTTTCCTGTCACAATCTTGTTAATACCTTCCACTGCAGCTACTGTCGAAAACGCCCAACAACTTCCTGCAGAACAATTCAAAAATCAAAATGAAAAATTGAGACCTTATAACACAAGAGTCCAAGATTTGAGATTACCACAAGAGCCTTGGTTCTTGACATAGCTCACGGCTCCTTTCTTTCTCCAGTCAACAGATTTAGGCAAAGACTCAACGTCTTTATAAGCGAACTCTTGGTTAGATCTTTCATCATCATTGTGTCTCACTATATCAGTCTTGAGTCCCAAGTACTTGTTCTTGAACTCTTCGTGGCTCAAATCCGCAAACTCGTTGAGACCAAGCGAGTAGCTTTTGGCTTTCTTGTTTGTCTCATCGATGTGCTTCAGATTATCCTTGAATACTTCGAACCTACGCAACTTCTCTTCAACGGTTTCGTAAGCTTTCTCGACGTTGGAGAGCCAGTTTTCGAAGAGTTCTATGAGTTTGTCATGAGACTCCAAATCTTCGGGGGAGTATCCAACGATGGAGAAATCTTGGGAAGCAGCGATGGAGAGGGATAGTGATGCAGCGGATAAGGCAAGAAGAAAGCAGAGGATTCTTGTAGGAGAAGAGAGAGCCATTTGGCTGATTCAAAGTTTGTACTTTGTTAGTTGATAGAGTGAGTAGAAGAGAAGGTTAGTTTATATAGGATGAAGTTTTTGATAGATGTCGATCTCCTTGCTTTAGAGTAAAGTTGTCTGAATCTGAATCTTGTATTCAGCAGTATGTATCTTAAAGCTTAGTTTTGTCTTCCTTGAGGTTACTTTGACTCCAAGTAATAATTGTATATGTTTCTTTAGTAAATTCTCTTAAGAGAGGCTTCTGGAACGATGCATTTTTGGAGGTTTTTAATCTAGATCTTGCGGCCCACAATCGCTAACCCTCTTTCCTGATGCTATCTCAGATTCATAAAACATGAGATTACAGTGAGTGTTTGTCTTTTATTTTTGTAAGATATGATCCTGTAAAGAACAAAGTTCGACCTGTCAATCCACTAGGATAACGAAGTCACGAGGATCCATATCCGGTCCGGTCCGTCCGGAACATAGGCAAAGAAACATGTCGTTTAGGACAATTTCAGTTGTTTAAGGGAGACTTCGTAATTAAGAGCCTTTGAGCTGATAAAGAAAATGACAAAACACCATGAGAAGTAAAACCAAAAGCAACACAAACACCTAACTTAAAAGTTTGGGAGTTTTAGACTGAAACAAGGTGAAAGAGAGCGTGAGATAGCTTCAACAAGATCAGCAACACAGCCAGCATGGTCGTTATCTCTCAATCTATATAGCTTCAATTGCAAAGAAAGGCATGGGGATCCGTGGCGCAATGGTAGCGCGTCTGACTCCAGATCAGAAGGTTGCGTGTTCGATTCACGTCGGGTTCAAAATCCCGAAAATATTCGGAAATCCCCATATTTTTTTTTTGCATCTTCTAACGAAAACGGCACGCATGTTCACGATCACGGCAATTGAGGAGAATCCGGTTAAACAAGTGAGGTGGAGCACTTGGTGGCGAGGTTGGTGGGCCGTTAAAAGAATCCAGGAAATACCCAAATATTTATTCCTCAGTCAGAATGCTCTGACACAAAACAATTCTCACCGATGGTTTTTCTTCACACCACTATCAATATTCGCAATAAAATTTTATAATCATTCATAAGGGATCAATTAAACTGTAGTCTGTATATATATAAGGCGAAATCATCGAACCACACATTAGTAACGAAACTTTCGAGTTGTGCAAAAAGGTCACTCGGTACAAAATACAGAGTTTGATGTAAACACTAAACAAAGTTTCAAGTCATTAATATTGGATTCCTTCAGTTACCAAAAAAAAAAAATGGATTCCTTGCTACTTTGGATGTTATATCTTTCTTTTATATATCTATTTTGTTATGATTGTCTCTTTTTATGTTTGATGTAAACACTAAAGCAAAGTTTCAAGTCACTAATAATATAACATTCAAACTGTGCATATATATCACTTCAAATCAATTTTAGACCCTTTACAACATGTTATTTTATGTAGCAAATTTAGACGCCTAAATTCATCTAAGCAAAGAACAATGGTGTAAGAATATTAGCTAGACACGAAATACAGTTTTATTTTTTGCAAAGATTTATTTCGCAACACCTATTTTAAAAAATCTGTATTATATTCAGTAATCAGTAATGCACATTATAGTGCAGAACTTATATGTGGGAATCTCAAGTCTCATTGGTAAACTTTACCTCTCTAATAATCTTAGTCTGCGAATTTATAGTCCATCAACAAAACATAATTAAAGCATCTCCTCTATACTTTATGTTTCTACGTACTTCTCTCTGATTGTCATGAGAATGAATTTTTGTCGCGACTCAAATGATGAGAATACACTTGCATGCCATTTCTAGTACATACATTAGTTATACTTTGTAATGTTATCTCAGTTATATTGATAATAGTGCAGTTTCTAATCCCTACAAAAAATGGTCATATCAGATATATTATGTTTCTTGTATTAACTTATTTTTATCCTTTGTGATAAATAATTATTTCAGTAAATTAGAGTATTCGCATGCACAAGAATGTTTTTTCTCTCACAGTCCACTAAATTGAACTTTAGATTAATGGTCATAAGTTTTTGTTGAACATCAGGTTAATGGTCATAGTTTTCTGTCGAATTAAAATATCAATATGTATATAATATGGTTAGTAGCACTAATCACAAGGACGCACTTTCCGTAGTGGAAACGTTTGTGATTATATGGTGGACCAGCCGACATATTTTAATTCAATGGCTCTCCTGATAAACGAATAATATTCATTTTAACTAACTAAATCACTCAATTGTTAACACACTCAAATTATAAATACGTACAAGTACTTCTTTATACATTAACCTAAACTATATATATACAGGATACCGCAATCTATTTGTTGGGTCAAAGCTCAAAAAGGTAGAGGAGCACCAAAATAATTTCGTGCAATCATCTTGACTCTTTCAGTTATACTTAACCTAACACTAATATATTCAAATTGTTATATATTCCAACAGTGAATTTGACTTGTGCTTAAATATGATTCACGACAGTATTATAAAATTAAAGAAATTCATTTGATTTAATGGTTCACAGGCTCGTGATACCAAAATTCTATAACCCCTAAAGGAAGTTGAAGAAACACGATAACTGCTTTATAAATAAAATAATATCGAAAGGTATAATATAACTCAGTTATACATTACATGCCATTTGTAGCGCGCACAATGGCCATTTCTTTTCCCATTTATTAGGAAATATTATATAGTTAGCATGAAATTATAAAATCAAGTGATCAACTGACTAAATAGTCTTTTGGTGCTCTATTTTTTAAATAGAGATTGTATTCAAATGGGTTTTTTTTTTGTTGTTGCCGGCGTATTCAAATGATTTAATATTGCATTAGGGCATTATAGTTTGAAATGTTACTGTAACTCCAGCTTCCTATATAGTATGAGTTATTAATGAGTATGTTATTTTTCAAGTTAATTAACATAGTGGTTAAAGAGTTACTGATTTCTGAATAAAAAGTATCTACTCCTTCCGTTTCTAAAAAATCCATGTTTTAGAAAAAAATTTCGATTCAAAATGATACATTTTTTACATTTTTAATATATTAATTAATGAAAATTGTACATTTCCAAAAATATAATTTGAACTCCTAAAATCTTATTGGTTCAAAATTATGGAGAATTGTTAATTAAGAAAAACAATACGTTGATAACTAAAATTTTATGTTTTTCTTAATAAGTGTAAAAAATCTAAAACATGGATCTTTTAGAAACGGAGGGAGTATTAACTAAGTAATTTGAGTACCTAATGTATCATAAAGTTATTATGAAATATGTTTTCCGTTAATGAGTAAATTGTTTTAATTTGGGATGTGTTATGAATTTTAAACCGTTTTTAAGATGATGCATATAGTTGTTTATGTAATAATTTGTGTTGATGTGGTTTGTATGATGAGTATAATAACTTTGATATATAATTAAATGAAAAATTAATTGGTAAAAAGGCAAAAACACTCAACCCTGAAAAAAATATTGGGTAAATTATCTTTTGAAGGCTTTCTTGTGAATAAAAGTTGATAAAGAGAAAAAAAAATACCATTTTCATATAACATTTACAAATTACAATAAACATGTACATTAAGAGAATAAAACATTATCTTCTAAAATAATCTGCTTTTAAAATTATAGAGACCTTTAAAATACCAAAATAAACCGAAAAAAAAAAAGATCAAGGCAAGTAGGAATTGCGATCATCTTCGCCTTGCTTGATTCGGATCTCAATTTCGGGTTCGGAGCTAGAGCTACCAGGCAAACCGCCACACTTATGACACCTGGCAACCACCAGGATCTGACGGCAAGAAGGGCAAGATGAATGCGATCCGAGCCACGTGTCAATGCAAGTCAAATGGAATCCGTGACCACACTGCGGTAAAACCCGTAGCTCGTCGCCGTCGGAGAACTCCGTCAGACAGATCGCGCACTCGGCGAGTTTCTCCGACGACGGTGATTCCGGCGAGAAGGTCAGCTTCGGGAGAGACTGGAGTACTTTCTTCTTCAGTCCTTTGTTCGCAGCCGCTACAGACGGTGGAGGAGACTGACCGGAGCCGCCTTGTGGTCCGGAGGCGGTGGTTCTGTTACCGGCGGCGAGACGACGGAGCCAGACGCATCGAGAGACGGCGACCAGACCGAGGACGCAGATCAAGGCGCAGAGGAGAGCAGCGAAGATGATTACGAGATCGGAACTCACATCGGCGGTGGAGGGATCCGGCACCGGGGACGGAGAGTTGGATTCGCCGAGAAGACGGAAGAGAAGGCGCGCCATTTCGAGTGAGAGAGAAGAGAGGAATATTATTTATTTATCGCTGTCGTTTGAGAATTCTGAGGAGAGGCAAAGAGAGGAGCAGAGGTTTTTATAGAGCAGAGACTTCTCCTGGTCTTGATAATATATCGCTGTCGGTTAAGGTTCTTTTGGTCATTTTCGGTTTTTAAAAATATTAGTAGGAGTATTATTTATTTATTTTAGCATTAATGTCTTCTTCTTTTTTGCATTAATGTCGTTATCGGTGGTTCAGAAGTAAAACTCACACACACATTTGGTTTAGACATTAAAGTTTGTATGAATTTAAGAACATCAGAAATGAATCAAACTCTAATTTATTCATTTGAACAAATGAGTATTGTTGGTCGATATTCATTTTAACTTTCTTTTCTTTTTTTTTTTTTTTTGAAAAGGCATTCACATTTTAACTTTCTTAACAGGAAAACAAATCTAGATTAATAGTTCTGTAGAACGGGAAAGGTAATATTATGACACGAGTATATCATCTTTCTATCTTTTATTCAGTCTCTAAAAACTAATGTTACATATATATATATTTAGTATACATGTAAGATATTGTATGACTAGTGGTGTAGTGTGACCATGTTTATAGTAACTAGGGGTGGGCACGGAGCGGATATCCGGAATTTTAAGGATATTCGCCGATCCGTCCCGTACGAATATTCAATTTTTCGATTTGATTCGATCCGTGATCTTCCAGATATTCGGTGTTACGGATATCCGGAAAAATCAATATATTTTACCGGATATCCGATCTGATCCGTCGATCCGGTAAAAAATAATTAAAATTCATTTTTTGAAAAATATTTTTTTTTAAAAGAAAACTTTAGTATAAAAGAATAATATTTTCATTACAAAATATTTAAAACTACATACTTTTAAAAATTTAATGACCAAATTATTATTTTAGTGGATAAAATAGCTAAAAATATATGTAGAGATACAAAATTATATATAATTTTATATATACATTTATATGCATATGTACATTACGGATCGGATCGGATATCCGTTTTCTAAAAAATAAGTATTTGTGATTTGCTCCTTATTTGACGGATATTGAATTTTGGTATTTGCTTCGATTTGTAAAGTTACGGATATTCAGATTTTTGGGATCGAATCGAAATGAATAACGGATCGAATCAAATTTTACGGATATTTTGTCCACCCCTGATAGTAACTAGGAAATGTGGGAGTGTGATTTTCTGTTCTTGGACAATTGGAACAATAACTGAATATTCTTTGATCATTTTCTCTCAGTAATTGTCTGCCTTTGACTTGCAATCACTCACATAGTCACACACAAACATGACAAAGTAATTGTTAATTGTTTATTCAATTAAACAAGAGTATTTTATCTTACATAATTTGTTAATCAACTTGAGACTAAACAATGGAATAGACTTTAATTAATTTCGCTATAATTTACGAACCAAATGTGGTTTACTTTAGTACTACGACGGCCGAATTTTTTTTTTTTTTTGTTGGTCACATTGGTCCGTTTAATTAAAGTACAAAAGTGAGTATTCTCTTGACCGGGAAGTAAAATAAATAAAAATCCATGGATGGTTGTAAAATGCAAAATGAATAAATGGTTTCATAAAAAGGTCTAGTCTTTGTGAAGATCAGAGATGCCATTGGTTAAGAAAGGGCATTGAAATGTGCATGTTATTAGATTCTAAATTAACTCGAACCGTCCATATTAAGATCCCACAATTTGCACTCAAGAAACCTTTTAATGTCTACTATTCTATAAGTAATCATTTTCTTAATATGGACTTTAGTTAGGTTAAACTAATTATTCGAGTTTAAGTATCTTCCCAGTTGATGATTTTGGTAGTAGAGAACTTCATGACGACTCTCCGTCTACGTGGAGGAATAGAATCGATTCTTAATCGTTAATGCTAGATGATTAATGTTCGCAAACCCCCAAAATATAGATATTTTGTTAAGAAAATATCTTAAGCTCTTTAATAAAGATAACTTTCAATGTAGTTCGCAAACCCCCAAAATATAGATATTTTGTTAAGAAAATATCTTAAGCTCTTTAATAAAGATAACTTTCAATGTAGTAACTACTTCATTTTAATCCTAAGTTTTTACGTCCTAGTATATCTTTACTATCTTACCTTTGATAGCCTATTACCCGAAGGAGAAATAAAGCATGGAGAGGAAACATTAATACATATAGTTAAAAAAACATTAATACGTTTAGGGCAAACACATTCTGCTATCGCTGTACACGCAAACTAGACAAATCACACATGTCGATATGAGAAAATGAAGATTGCGTAAGCTTCAAGTAACACACATCCTATATAAATTTTTTAAAAATACAAATTAGTGATTAGAGATGACTATACGCTTAGAAGTGATATGAAATAGTGATAAGGGGCGTACATAAAAAGAATGGTGAAAACCATCCTACGATATATATATATATATACCACTATTTTCTTTCTAATTAATCCATTACGTAGTATTGCGCAATTTACTATACATTTGACATATTTTCTTGGGAATTTTACATGATTTGAGCTGAATTATATGTTGTGGAGATATTTATGAAAATAACGACAAAAACATTTATGTGAGGAATCGTACCAGAATCAGCCAAGTATATGGTCGCCCTCGTGTTACTTGTCAATGGTGTTTATAAACTTTGTCTCAACGTAGTTAAAAAAAAAAAAAAAAACTTTGTCTCAACGATGATGTCCCGTCTCAATGCTACAGCAGACCCTATACAAATTTTTATTCTTTAAGAACAATAACATAATTTGTAAAAAATGCCCTACTCTTTTTAAAACATACTCTAATTTCTAGCTCAACTTTTTTTTAAAAATATTGGACCTGAGCTAATGCACATCTTGCACATGGCAAGAGACGGCGGGCTGGGTGATACATATAATTAAATTCAAAATAACAGGTGTAACACTCAACGATTTGGTGAAGAAAGTGGAGAGACACTTGTCAAATTTTCGTTTAAAGTTTTTTAGTTCAGATTTTATGTACGTATTTGTCATTGATAGAACATTAGTACTTTCTAAAAAAAAACTTTTTTTGGGATAAACATTCCTGTTCAATTAAGGTCGTATTTCTAAAAAACTTGCTGCACAAACAATGGAAACACCTCAAATGTAATATATACATTTGAAGCTTACAAATAATTAGCTGATAGCATAAGTAATGCTAATGATCAAGTCTACACAAAATAATGAACAGATTATATATAACCTTCCCAAAAAGGTAAAAAAAGAAAAGATACTAATACGTATAATAATATGCATGCTTAGAGAGGTATGTGAGGAGGAAACGTGTCAATTTAGAAGTTTCTAAACATAGTAACTTGATAAAAAATTAAAATTAGTATTAATTTTCTGGTTGACTCTTTCTCTTCTCAGTGCACTCTCCACTTCCTGTAAATCTCACCGCCCACTTCTTCTTTCTCCACACATATCATCTATCTTAATTTCTCTCGTTAAATTTATTAAATTTTGGATAATTAATAGGAAGATCACATCTGTTTATGTCACTATACAAACCCTTTTCCCAGACCATATTTAAATGATTATGGGTAAGACTGACTATATCATCATCTCCCATTACTAGTATATAGTCAAAGCAAGGAGGAAACTTCGTCCCTCCACTAATGAATCAATTGCGACTTTGAAAATAATGCAGCCTCGAGGAAAATAAATTGAAATTGACCAAATTCAATCCATAGTGGGCACGAGATTGCTCTATGCCACATCTTCGGTTTTTGACAATGACTTTGGCAATTTCCCACGTCTAATGCATTCAACTTTTCAAAATGACCTCGAGTATTTTAACTTTTCAGAATAATAGACCCGACTATATTGGAAGGAAACCGTTGCTTAGGACTTAATATGCATATATTTCATTTCACGTGGGAGTTTAAGTGAAAGCCACGAAAAGTACCAATAATATGTGAATTTGTTAATGCTATATTCGATGTACGTACTGTCGATGATATCGAAAACCATGATTTTTGATTCTTGGTCCTCGTGGTTGATATTGAAATACATGATCTTTGATTAATGATCATCAGAAGAAAATATTTAATGATCAAGTTCTTTTTTTTATTTTTTATTATACATGAATATCTTTGCCCCCACCGTAAAGATGTGTCCAGACTAGCTACGTTTTTGCAGCCTACGTTTTCGGCCTATGTGTCGATCTCCTGTTACTGGAGATGCCGAAAGGTTAATTCTCCAATAACCAATGAAAGTCAAACTGCAGGTATCGTACGGGGGATCTTCCTCAAGTACCACTAGTCCAACTAGCGCTAGTTGATCAAGTTCTTCTTCACCTATGTGTGTGGGACTTTATTGTCGACCTGATACTGATGGCGATGTTCAGGGCTTATTATAGCCAATGATCTAGAATTCAACGAAAACAAGATGCAAACTGAACTATAACATCTCTGAGAGATAATCGTAGTGAAGATTTAAGTTTCTTTGGAGCCATCTGAATTAACTTTCTATAACTCTAGCATCTCCTGTGTAAGAAGTTATGAATATTTCTTTACACACTTTTTTAAACAAAGTCATGTTAATTGTGAAAATGTTTTTCTATTCGAAAAGATTTAACATTTATTCAAAAAAAGATAATCGAATTTATGAAATCTGGTATGTTTATCATCTCTACTATATACCGAAGAAATTAAGCAGATTGTTTAGTTTATTTTGGTTCTGATTTGTTTGTTTGGTATGTATCATAGTTGGACATATACATATAGTTTTTTTAACTGGACATATGTATATAGTCAAACACAAAGTTTACCTTTCAACAGTTATACACTCACACACACACACTTCTTCTCCTTCACTCTTTATTTTGTTATATGAGTTTGTTCTTGTTCGTTGGTACCTCTTACAGCAAAAACAGTGGATAGACTGCTCTCTCTCTCTCTCTCTCTCTCTCTCTCTCTCTCTCTCTCTCTCTCTCTCTCTCTCTCTCTCTCTCTCTTCTCTCTCTCTCTCTCTCTCTCAAATTTATGAAATCTGATATGTTTATCCTCTTTACTAGGTACCGAAGAAATTAAGCAGATTTTTTGTTTTATTTTGCTTCCGATTTGTTTGTTTGGTATGTATCCTCATAGTTGCTTCATATGCAAGGTGTTAGTTACATAAGATTTTGAACGCTCTTCACTGTGACAACTGACAAGCTGTGGAACACACGATCAGAAACTGCTCCTTCTCTATTTAACCTAATTAAGTGTTCAGTGGCCTAGTCTCTAGAATATTTTTCGGTTTTATCAACTTATACTATATCTAAAGTGCTTATTTTTATCTCCATCATTGGGTATTATCTTTCTCTTAGATGAGATCGCTTAATTAATATTCTCTCTGTTTCAAAAAGATGTATTTCTTCCGTTTCATATTACTTGTCGTTCTAAGTTTATGTACACAGATTAAGAAAACAATTAATTTTACATATTTTCAAGATAAAAATATTATTACCAATACACCTAACCATATATCAACCAATAGAAAAATAGAGTAGAGAAGATTATCAATAAATTTTGCATTGAAAACCGAAAACGATACTTATTTTGAAACGAAAATTTTACTCCATAACGACAAATAATTCGAAACGGAGGGAGTATGTTTTAGATTTTTTACACCTATTAAGAAAAACATAAAATTTTAGTTACCAATGCATTGTTTTTCTTATTAACAGTTCCCCATAATTTTTAACCAATAAAATTTTAATAAACACAATTGTATTTTTTGAGATGTACAGTTTTTCATTAATTAATGTATTTAAAATATGGATCTTTTAGAAACCGGAGGAGCAGATGCCAGTGAAAAAGACCATACAAACATGCATTAAACGTTGTCGTTAGTTTGGTCTCATAGCTGACATTAAAAAAAAATCTCCATTTTGTGAAACAGATTAATCAAGTTTCCACGATGATATAAATAATACAATTTGTTAAAGCAATCGGTTCTAGTCAACCTATTACACTTTGCCTCTTTTTTGTGGTCAACAAACTTTGCCTTGCCTCCTTATATACTTTTTTTTCCTAACAGTAATGAGATTCTATTGCTTTGGAGTTATAAAGATTCAGTCGAGTTACTCCGGTGTGACCTAAAATTCGTAAAACCGTAGATATTTAAGTTTATTCTTGTTTTGGACCTAGTTGAAATTTTCTTTACTGCTTTTAAATCATAATCACCACCATGTTCATTATAATCTAAGAATTAATGAAAGTGTTTCCTCCACAATAAAGCCTTTGTAATCTGAGACCGATCAAATGGTTCAAACCAAATACCTTACAGCACACGCAAATAAGAATAGAAATTTACAATATATAACCAGAAAAAGAAAACAGGATGCTATTAACAAATAAACCCCTCAAAAACCCACAAAAGTTCATAAAATCACTAAAAACTCATTGGACAGGTTATAGGACATCTCCCACTATGCCATGTTTGGTAATATAGCTGAGAAGTTTGGGATCTTATCAATGTGTTTCAACGCGTTCTCAGCGATCTGTCTCGTTCTGAAATCACCGTTTTGGAAAGCGTCCACAAGCGCAGCGCTCACGTTCGGTTCTTGTGCCACCTCTTTTGCTATTTGTTCAATCCTCAAGATCCTTTCCACCACCCAAACCGCTCTCCTCGTAAGCCTCTCTGTTCGGGTCTCAGTCAGAACGCTCAGTATATGTTTTATCCCGTCCGCTTCATCCAGTATCTGGACACCTTTCTCTACTTCTAACCCGTCTTCTAGTAAGCTCGAAAGAGCTGCAAGTGAGGCTTCCACCACTTTATCATTCTCATGATCCAGTAGAGCCACTAGTTTCTCCACAGCTTCTCCTTCAACGAGGCAAAACGTTTCTCTTAAAGAACATATCCCCTGGTGTATCTTGCACAGACCGGTTACAACTGGCGGTTTGCTCATACATGAAAAGATGGAGCCACAGTAGTTTGGAGGAGGAAGATCAGGCATCTGTGAGAGCCTCACAGACTCTAGTGAAAGATTCTCTAAAGCCATGGCTGAAACCATCTGGATGTTGTCTTGACCGTTGGACTGAAGCAGATGAATGAAGAGCGAAGCAACGTTGTAGTCACGGCAAAAGGTGACGGCTCTAGGCTCATTGTTGAACGCAAAAGTGATCCTGGAGAGTATACGCACAAGTCCTTCAAGAAAATTCATCGTAAACCTCATCCCTTTGATCTCCCCGTGGCGGATTCCATTCACTTTGGAGATGATTTTCTCAAAGGCACCAACTCCTAAGAGCTCCCGAGTAAGACCCAAATCCCTCTCTGGCAACTCAGCTAAGAGCCCAGCGGCTGCAGCCTGTTCTTCAGAGATCGGTGTCTTTTCTGAAATGATGGCAACAAGGCTCCCAAGTTGTCCAGCAGTTTCACGCAAGGCGCCCGCTAGCTCTTCACTCATGAATGGGGAGAGGTTATGAAGAAGCTTTATAGAAGCCAAACGCAGAGCATCATTCTCTCGGACTTCCACAAACTGAACCAAACTGATGATGGCACCTGAGGTTTTAATAGCGGAGACAACATGAATAACTGCTTTAGGGCAGCTAGTGAGTCCAACAAGAACCTCCAACAGCTTGCACTGGATCGCTGGACCAGTGTTGCTTATCAGATACAGAAGACTCTCCACTCTGTTCTCTGAAACGAGAGTGGCTTTGTCAAAGTCATATCCAATGTTCACTATGTTAGCGAGGATAGTGGCCGAGACTTCTTTCAACCGAATTGGAAGGTTGTTTGGGCCTATATAGAACAGATCTTTGATCAGTGGAGGGAGAATCCCTATGCCGATCAAAACCATAGCACTCCCTTCGAACGATGAGATGTTGTTGAGAGCTTTCAGGGCAGCTTCACGTTGAGGCATGTCACCACTTCTCATAAGATCAACTAGAGAAGAACCCACGGTCTGAGCCACAAGAACCTTCGTATCGTTATTCAAGGCAAGGTCCCCAAGAAAGTTAGCCATGGAGAGTTTCGTTTCAAGTGAACCTGCACATCATATAAATAGAGAATAAAAATCACGAATTGATCAATAAAGAAAGAAAAGGGAATGAATGATTAAGCAATCACCTTCAAGGATTTTGCCAAGAAGAGGCTGGAGTCTACCATAGGAAGCCATCTGCCTAACAATCTCCTCAGACCTCTCCATGTTCTCCAATGTTCTATCAGCTTTCTCAACGATCGAGACGTTTACTGAGTTGCTGCTTGTCAGACCAACCAATAAAATAAGTGCTCCATTAACGGAACCGATCTTCTCGCACAAAGATTCAGACTTGGAGAGCTCAAACAACAAAGAAACAGCTGCTTCCTTCCCCTTTGATGGCTCGTGAGATAAGAACTTAACTAGTGTACGCACTGTATCCCCTTCAGCTAGTATCTCCTGCAAGTTAACACTTTTTTCATTAGCATTCGCTTGAGTAGGCATGGACATATTTATCCGGAACCGAAGAACCGAACCAAAAAAAACGAGGTTTGGTTCGGGTTTGGATCCTATCAGAGGTTTAGGAGATACCAAGAGGATCCTATATCTCTATAACAGAAAAACTGAGCCGAGAACCAAAAATACCCAAAAGACCGAATTACCAAACTGAATTAATTAAAAAATGGAATCGAATGGGATCCATAACTACCTCGGTTATTAGCTGGTTTCCAACTTTGTTTCCGAACCGAAAACCTAAATAACCGAACCAAACTTTCAAAATACCCAAACCGAAATAACCGAACCAAATTTTCTAAATACTGAACGGATTCTAAACCTCTAGAACCGAATAACCAAAAGAACCAAACCGGAACCAAACCAAATGCACAGGACTACTGAGTCTACAGTTACAATGCAACAGCAGAAGATCAAATAGAAATAAGAAAGACAAACCTTGCTCTCATCATCTCCTTCAACAACAACTTGAAGTGTCTGCAAAGCCTTATACCTCACTTTATGGCTATTACTTTTCAACATGTCAATAATCATACGGATAAGCTGAAAGTTACGCACAGCACCCTGCCTATTCGACCGTATACTCCTGCAAATCTGCCTCACATGCATCAAAGCCTGCAAGACATCCGTCTCATCGTTCCCAATAAACAGCGCCTGACGAGCAATATCGAGCTTGGCAGCGTCGTTCCTCGATCTCCACTCCTGGATAGTGTTGCGAAGAGCGATACTAGGGCTGACATCAGCGCTACTCAGCGTCTGAGAAGTTATGGGGCAAGAGGGAGGTTTCCCAGTTTCCGAGCATTCCTTGAACCATTTCTCGATGGCTTCACGCTCGAATGTTCGTCCGTTTTCCAGAGTGACGGGGTCGTGCATGACTTCTTTCGTCAAGGGGCAGATGAATGCTTCGTAGATGTGGTCGACGCCTCGCTCGAAATGAGAGCTGTCGTCTGACTGGCTTCCGTCCCAGCTTCCAGCCATGTTTGAGCTACTCCTGCAACACTCACTACAATACATATCTTAAACCGTTGCTCAAGCATAGGTTTATAGAGGGTAGCAAGGATCAAGAAAAGGACATCTCAAACGCAAGAGTTTTGGTAAGTTCGGTAGTAAATGAATGTAAGACATTTTTAGAAACAACAAAAGAGGATAATAATTTACCTAAAGTTCCTTTGATAAAGTTTGGTTCTAATTAGGTAAAGCAAGATTCTTCCGAGAATAATAATTATTCGAATCAACCTATATATATATATATAGCAAGATTACTAAATTTAGAAATATTTGTAGCATCTCATTTTGAAGAAAGCATACCAAGCAATTGGGATCGGAGAAGAAGCGCCTCAGAGCTACAGAGAAGCAACGATACAAAACTCTTTTAAGTCTTCTAAGATGACGGACTTTTTGTTAAACTCTGGAAAGTGCGAGTTCGTCGTTTTCCATTGGATCCAATTTTGAAGCAATCGAGGTTGTTGCTCCAGGAGCTTTGAATTCAACAGCCTCCTCGTGCGTGGACAGAGAGAGAGAGAGAGACGGGTAAAAAGCTTAGAGGGAAAGAATAAAGAAGGAAGGAAGGAAGAGAGAAGGCGTTTCGAGGAAAAAGAAGGAAGGAGGAGACGCTGACTTCATTCGAAAAGTCATCAGAAAGAAAGAGAAAGAGAAACGTGGAGCCACCAAACGCCAACTTGACATTACAGCCTGGCTCTGTTCACACTTCACACTTACCCCCTGCTAGATTGATTCCCTACCGGATTACAAGCGGGTCCGGTTATTATCCACCCACCCGAAAGCATTATGATTTGGGCTAATGGGCTTTTGTAAGATTTCTTATAATCCAATATTACGAAAATAACCCCGTTTACTCTCTCTCTCTCTCTCTCTCTCGAGCTCGGTCGGAATTGCTTGCTTTGATCTGATCTGTTGCGTTTGGAGATAAATTTGCGCGATGGCGGGAAATGAAGAAACTGAGATTTACGAGGAAGGAGAGGACTCCATCGACGTGAATAACGAAGATGAGCTGGAAGAAGGGAGAGGAGGAGATGAGAAGGTGTTGCAATTCTTAGATTCGTTGGATGGATATTTAACGCTTATGGATTCTCTAAGTTCAACGCTTCGAGAGGTAAATTTTGGTGTAGATCATATGACTTTTGATTAGCAGCTTAAGTATAGTGGGCTCACTAGTCTCATTGTCATTTTTGTACGAGTGAAGGCTATAGCTGTTTGTGCCTTGTCGTTTAATATATAAAAATAATTGTGTAAGAATGAATATGTGAAACGTTTGTTTGATTAGCTAGCTAAGGAAGCCATGGGATAGAACTATTACATTAATCTGCTTCACGCTGCTGATGTATATGATGAGCATTATGCAACTAGCTGAATATGTTCTTTTTTTTTATTGCAGGGATGGTTTGATCTAGCTAGTGCTCGACACTCTATGGGAACTTTACGTATCAACAGCACTCTCTTAGACCTCAAGGATCATCATGCTGCTACAACATTGCAAGTGACAAACCAAGAGGGTAAAGTTTACCTTCAAATTAAAACTCAAGATTTGATAGTTCAACAGTTCACAGTTATATTCTATGAATCTTTGGGATCAGTACCCCGTTTTGCGCTGTCCAAGTGGGCTTCCAAAGGCGGTAGTGGAAAAGGCAAAGACTTCTCTACTGATGCAGATTTTGAGGTGGGGTCACCTCGTAGCCCACAGCTACGTCATCGAGGAGGCGTTTCTGGTAAAAAAGTTTTAAAGAATTTATCTGTTGGCTGTTCTGTGCCCTTTGTTTGTCTGTTTGTGTCTCACCTCTTGCTTATTGTAATATAATAGAGGAGAAACCATCATCCATGGGTGAAACCGTGTTAGCAGCTGATGAAGAGGTGGGGGGCAATCATTTTAATCTTTTATTCAAGCAACTCTCTCTGTTTCAGAAAGCCACAACATAGAGTTTTACTTACTCTTATGTTTTCATCTCCAGATTAAGAGAGAACGAGCAAAGTCTCTGTCGGTGTTCGGAGGTCTAGTCTCGCCTAAACTGCGTGGCGCTCAACTCTCATTTGAAACAGGTGTAATCATAACTCAAGTGTACTCACTTATAAAAGTTGCAGGTTTCAACTGAAATTATGTTGTTCTTCTTTTGCCTTTGGGACAGCTCTTGAGACTCTTGTGGAAATAGCCAACACTCGATCATCCATGCTAACTGCCTTTGAGCACATCACAAAGAAGTAAAGACTGCTCAATGGATTCGGCGGGAAGCAGAGTAGAGACGACCTTCATGGAGTCAAGAGAAATAGAATGTGCCACATTCGGTTTAAACAGTCATCTTTACCAGAATTTTCGATCTGGTTTTTACCAGAATTTCTTACAAGACATTGAGCTAAAGAAAGATCAAATAGTATAAAACAGTATCCTGTTGGGTACAATTATTTTTTTCTCTGCTCCAAAACAAATATTTTTTAATATAAAAAGCAAATGAATTCAAAAGAACAGAACAGAGATACAATTGCAAACCAATACAAAAGACAAACTTTACAAATTACAATAGTCTAACGCTATTGTCTCATCCAAAAACCAGACTTTGATGAGGGGGAAAAATATAAGATTTTTTATATTTTTTTTATGAAACAACCACAGAGTTCATCAAGCGAGGATAAATGAAGAAATGGAATTTATAATCATTACTTGTGGCTAGAAGGAATTCCAGTTATCTGACTTTTTCTTGGGGCTTTGATCATCCGAGGAGACTTTGAAGGGACCTGTGGAACCAAACGGGTCTGCGTCATCAAACGAGTATCCATGGCCCCCACTAAAATCCTTTGTGCTATTCATTGAGTCGAATCTTGAAAGCGACGGACCACCAAAGTCTCTGCTACTGTTGATTGAATCGAACCTAGAGAAGGCAGCTCCACCAAAGTCTTTGGAGCTGTTTATGGAATCAAACCGAGACAGTCTCTCCGGCTGGGAGGAGGAGAACCCGCCGCCAGCTTCACTGGTGGTGTTGAAGGAGTCGAATCTGGAGAAGCTATCAAAGTTGTTGTCTCTGGTTGATGCGTCGCTGAACCGAGGAGGAGAGTTCCCGAATCTCGACAGTGGAGTGCTGGGGACTGAATCATCAAATGCAAATGGACTCTTTCTCTGTCCGGCGAAGCTTCTTGAACTTGGAGAATCTACTCTTCCTGAGTCTCCACCAAAGTTCCCACCAGATCCAAAATAATCTCCATCCTGCAAATGCCAAATATTGTAATGGTAAGCTTGGAAGACAGTGGAAAGAAAACTAAGCAATTTTGGTGTTAACCTGGCTTTTTGATGCATCATATCCCCAGACTGAATCCACATCATCGTTAGTGTCAAACGCACTTGCCCAGTTCGAGTCATCGAAGAATTCAGAACTCTTTCCACCAGCGTAATCTGGAGACGGGACCTCAGTAGCAGTCCTAGAGAGAGGACTATCTCTAGGACTTCTACCTGATTCATCATCACTGTGAGTTCTCCCATATTCATCATCATGGTGGCGGTCTGAGGTTTCTGAAAACGGTCCATAATTTTCATCTAAATGAGTCGGAGAATCAGGTGGTACACTACCATCGTCCACCGTACCGTTTTCCTTCTCACCAGACGATTTTTGCTCTTTTGATTTGTCAAAAGTAATCTCATTTCCAAATCCTAACAGTGGGAGGATTATCAGTCAATGACTTAACAATAGACATCTTAACGTGGAAGTAACAGAAAGGAAAAAACATTGTACCTTCATCTTCAAATTTGTCCCATTCTTCATCCCAAAGAGCTGCCCCTTCTTGAATTCCAGGTTGCCAGCCTGTAATTCACAACATTAACAGCTTCCAAATGAGTTATTTAATAACAAAATACATGTAATTTGCGTTCTTCTATAGTGAAAGCAAGAAGTCACAAGGCGACAGGATCATATATGGTACCAGTTGGAAGGTCTACAAGGGCCTTCGACTTAACCTCCAACCCATGTTTCTTGCAACGTTCAGTTAAAGCCTTCATCAGCTCCTCTAGATCTGATTGTATTCTGTCAGCCCGGACCTAAATATGCCCAGTAAGACATCAAATAAGGCATGTGCAAGAGATAATAGTTTAGGCGTCACATACACACAGAGAACACTTACCTGAAGTAGACCATCAGCACTACCACCTTGCTCCATGTTCACAATTGCTTGACTCAGTTCCATCTTCCGCCCCTGGAAATGGAATGGGTTAACAAAACTTCATAACTAACAAAATTCCGCGACATATCTATAACAAAATTAATCAAAACTTTATGACCAGCAAATGTAGAAGAATGGAGAACTGGGCCATATAATAAGAGGACAGGACAAGACCCATAGAAAGAGAAAAGGAAAAACAATGATGAAGATTGGAAAAACGAGAAGCCTAATATCGGAGGAAAGAAAGCACATAGAAGAAATGAAGAAAAATATATTGCTTTAGTACATTAGGTGTTGCCACTTTATGTGTCAGCCATACCTCAATCTCGCGGAACCTGGCCTCTTCAATAGTTAATTTTGACCCTAGTTCTGCAACCTGCTTATACTTCTCCTCGTACTTCTTCGCCAACGTTTCAGCCTGCAGTAGAAATTATTTGGGAATAAGACAGGGATAGCCTCTACGAAATGATAAAAGTGATTATTTGCGTGAAAATTACCTCACGCTTGTCAGCGGAAGCCCTTTCAGAGATCTCATTTAATCTATTGTCACACCTGCTTTTGTACAAGACCTGACAGAGAAAGGAAAAATATAAGCAAAAATGGCATCAGAAGAATTGGACCTCACAAGAACCTTACCTAAATAAAGTATCTTGAGACAGATTATCACCACTACTTCTAACCAAATAACAAGAGTAATTTATATTGAAGAATACTCACAATATCCTGCATTTTTGTTCGGTAGTATTCAAGTTTCTCCCTGGAGTCCATGTATACATTCTTCTTTTCACCAACCTACAGAGGTTAGAAACACTTGTTTCACAAGCATCCATGATAATGCACATGCAATAGTAACTTATCTAAAGCTTTGAAAGGATTTTTTATTCTTCATAATAAAGGTGAAAATGTAGATGATTACCTTTTCCCCATCAGTTGCTGTTTCTTGAAGATTTGAGCTCGCAGAATGTCCGTTACCTAGGTGGCTGGCAAAAGGATCATCCACAGCTGGCACTTGATTCCTTTGCTGATTAGGTGCTACACCACTGCCAGGGTGGGGAACGGGTGTAGGAACTGGTGGTCTCATGCCAGTCGGTGGAGTGATTGGCCGCGCTCCCATCACTGGCTGTTGTACGAAACCTTCCAACAGAGAAAGTTAACTTATACCGGAGTATCAGGAAAAGGTAGAAGATCATTCAAACGCATGAAGTATGAGCAATACCTTGACCAGGTCCCCATCCAGCATTTGCATAACCCTGATTAGGTGCACCTGAGATAGATAATAGTGTTTCATCAAACATGATGCTGCTAGGAAGTGATGTTGGGAGAGGACGGCCTTCTCTATACCGCTCCATCAAATACAATGAAATGCAGAACTCCCTCAGGGAAAGCATAGTATCATTATCCTGATCAGATAACTCCCACACATGCTTCAATACCTCTGGAAGCGAGCAAAAAGAACATGTTAAGTTAATTTATTCTTCATGCAAAGTGAAATGAAAGATCTAAGGTCCTTACCCCTGGATAGCCTCCAGCTTAAGAAAAGATTTTTTGCCTGCTCACCAGTGATCTTCCCATCCTTGTCAGTATCAACACTCATAAATACCTTTGCGTATTTCTGGACATCGGATGGTTTCATTTTTGGCCACGGAGGCTGATTATTTCCAGCAGGAGTTGAAAGGGCAGATCCAACTGCACTTCCATGTGGCAAACCAGAGGATGGACCTTGTGAAGACACTGCAGGCGACTGTGAGCTTGCTGCTGGCCTTGGCTGGTTTCCTGAAGGCAGCATTGAGAAAGTATTCTGTAGGGAATCGAGAGCATTAGGCTTCGGTGGAGGCTGGGTTCCAGCAGGAACAATAGCTGAACTGATCGAAGAATTACTCAGAGTGGTTTCTGGTTTTTGCTGGAGGGAGGAAAACATGTCACCTCCATTTCCAGATACAACCAGCGCTTTTGGACTAACTTGTGACTCTGGTTTTACGCCAGGAGAAGGTGCTGCTAAGCTGCCCCCTCCAAAGCCTGAAGAGTATCCACTCGTGTTTCCAGCATACAAATTATTAAGATTGAACGTTGAACTAGCAGGACCAGATGCACTAGTGGGAACAGCCTGAGGAGGGCGAGTAACATTACCACCAGGAACTGGCTGAAATTGACCTGGTACGACACTTGGTCTATACTCTGGACCAGAAGTTGGTCTAAGTGAAGTCACCCCAGATACTCCTTGATTTGGTCTCACTTGCTGGTTTTGTTGAGGTGGAAAATAATTCTGGTTGACATTCGTATTCGGAGCTCCTGGTCCTCTAAATCCCACATTTGGATGACCTGTTGAGGCAACCGGACGGGCTGTGGTAGCAGCAGGGCTAGGTTGGGGTGCAGGAATAGCAGAAAGATTAATTTTGGGCGGTGGTATTTTAGCTGCGGCAGGAGTATTAAGGGCAGCATTAACAATCTCAGGTGTGAGGTCTCTCTTGCTCTGCGCTACTGTTACAAGTCTCAGAGAATTATAAAAGTCCTGCCGACCTAGGAAACCACTGCGTGACCGATCAGATAGCGACCATATCTACAAATGCAGAACACAGCTGATCAGTTGGAAATTTTTAAATAGCAAACGTCACCTAATAGAATCCGTCCAAGGAAACTTATATGCAAGAACGTTTTAAGATTCAAATACATAAATACTGGTAAACCAAAGAAGGACAATTCTATGCCAGAAAAAATTCCAGATTCAAATACACAATTACTGGTAAATCAAAGAAGGAACTATGCAAGAAAAATTCCAGATTCAAGTACATAATTACTGGTAAACCGAAGGAGGAGAAAAAAAAAAAGATTGTATCCACACACACATGTACCATAATGTGAACTGACAAGAACCTGCATTTCCGAGAGAATACACTTAAAAATAGGATGCAAAAGGAACTCTCCCGCTGACAAGACTAAAAACATAGCCACAAAGTAACTGACATTTCGAATAATCCATTATCAAATTTGGCAAATATGACATCCTAAAGTAATGCAAACACGAGCAAAACCAAAACCAAGTGGCGGCCCTCATCTACCAGTGACTATTCAAAATCAACCATCTGAAAGATTGTTAGCAGTTTCTCTAACACCAAAGAACAAATGCCACTAAGTTTCATCCCTAGCTGCAATGAGATTTCAGCAGCCATAGGTCCAATATAAAAGGAACCCCTAAGACTCTCACTGCCATATAACTTCTTCAAAACAGATCCTAGCAAAGGAAGAATCAAACCAAAATCACTTCATAGGCTAATCCGAATCTCAGAGTATTAGCATGTAATTCAATTGGTCGAATCAAAACCCAAATCAGATCTTTCTCTGGACAAACTCAAAAAAAAATCTAAAATCAGAAATGAGCAGAGATCCAGCAAGGCAGTACCTGAGCGAGAACTTGCTTAGGCAAACCAGATCCTTGAAAAAATCCAACAGCTTCGGCTCCACTGATCCGACCATCTCCGTCCAAATCTGCTCTCCTGAAGTAGGCCTCGAATTGATCCATGTTCGGATTCTGCCCCGCCATTTCAGCGATCTCCCCAAAAACCTTCAGATCAGAGCTTCCCTAATCGATCGAGCTCCTATCTCCAGAATTCTCCTTTTGCCCAGATCAAAGTTTCCCGATTCCTCCAAAAAAAATAAAAAAAATAAATGGCAACTAATAATTAATAAGAAGAGGAAGAAAGGAAAAAACGAATGTGACACAGCAAAAAAAAATAAAAATCGAAATCTTCTTCACGATGTCCGACAAAGCCATCGTTGTGTTTTTTTAGCTTTGTTAGTAAATGGGCTATTTTATAAGCCTAGCCCACTTAATGTATTACTCACGTGATATTATTAAAGTTTCCATTAGAACTTTACCAGATTTTTTTGTAAAGTTCTTGAAAGTTTCTATTTTAATTTAGAGTATCTCATAAAAAGGAAACAACATTATGTGAAATCAATCTAACCATTAACTAAATGGAAATTAACTTCATTAATAGAAACAAATTCATAACTATATGTATATGAATTGAGTAAAAAGATTTATTTTTAGAATATATATTATTAAACTATTTTAAAAATAAATTTCAAAATAATCTCCAGTCCAGAAAGAGTTAATGCAAGAGAGATTTACTAAAATCCTCTAGCCACTTTTCCATAGTGGTTCTATAATTAAAATAATATTACATTATTTAATTAAAACATATAAATATAATAATATAACTTACTATATATTACGGGTTTTTGTGAACAACAAATAGCTCAATTATTTTGAGTATCTCAAAAAAAAAGGAAACAAATTTATGTAAAACCAATCTAACCATTACCTAAATAGAAAGTTACCCCATAAATAGAATTCATAAACCTCGCACGATCTAGAGCTCATACATATATAAATAATTCAACACAAGGCTGCAGAAAATCTACTAATATCTTACTTTACATAGCAATGGAAGCAAAAGCACACAGGAGACACGAAATCGATATCGATCCTAGACCTGAAGATGTTGGAACATTCAAAGTCTATGTAAGTATCCTAATGCCCGGCAGCTTTGATGAACGTACCCCAAGAAGGTTCCTTTTCTCATTGCAACACGACCAATCCCTAAGCGACTGCACAAGTGGTTTGAGGGAACTAAACGACTTGTTGAACAAAGCAGGTGTCACTAACCGATATGCTGACGATGTTCGAAGTCGATTCACTAGGAATTTCTCTCGTTTGCTTTCTTCTGGGCGCTGTTTTACAGCTGATGCTTCCTCTGTGTATTTGCTCGTTAGGGTTATTCATCATCAGATCAACGAGGTGATTCAAGCTTTTTTCACTGAGGCCACCAATAATAGACCGGCAAGTAAGGTTGTGGTTGGCTCTTGTCAAGGAAAGTATACAATACCGAGGATAAGGTGCTTAGCTCTGACTCCATGATGTGCACGATTTGTTTAGAGGAGTTTAAAAACGGAGAAAGATTTGTGATCTTACCTTGTGGTCATGCTTTTGATGAAAAGTGTATCGTGGACTGGTTTGAGACTAGTCATGCTTGTCCATTGTGCCGGTTTGAGTTGCCATGTGAAGTTATATGAACTAGTACTAATGGGACAAGGAAAACGTGAAGGGAACCCAAAATTTAGTTTAAAAAGCTTTATATTTCTAAAGTTTCCGATCTTTGAGACTTTGACTATCTAAACCCTAGTGTTATAAAATAGAAGTGTTTTGATTAAAACAAAACTCAAGTCTTTGAAGAGAACATCACATGTCCATGCACCTCGTTACCTTCCTTAGTTCCTTGTATATGCCCCGCCCTAATATCCTAGCAAAAAAAAAAAACAAATCGCAATTATCTCAAACTACTCCACTATGAGAATACATAGTTCATGTATTTTACCGTATAAATCCAAATCATATGGAAAACATGTATTCAGCAAAAGAAACCCTACCATAAATAGACTCGTTAAAGGTCTCACACAACGTAAACATCCTTTATTAACACAACCAAATATTGCTTTAGTTTGATGAAAACATAGAGAAAAGACTAGAATTGCTCTTCATTTTCTTTTGTCTAATACGAATTTATCTCTCCCGCAATATTCCTCAATCTAGCAAATGCTCAATCCCTGAAACCACAAAACGTGTTTCCTTACGACGTAAGAAATCATATAGGAAAAGCTCAAATTATATTGTAAGATATTACCCAAGTCAGTACTCGGAAAGAGGATATAGTCATAAGACTCAAACCCTCCAGAATCTCCATAACTCCTCTCCTCGGTTGTCACCGCCGCATCAACGGCCTGAACAGCCGTCGTTGACATAGCCTGAGGCTGCTTTCGTTTGGACCGAGCTCGTCGGTTTTGAAACCAGTTAGAAACATTTTTCTCCATGATCTGTCCGTGTTGAGACAGATCAAACGTGATCTCTTTAATCCTCTGTGGTTTGGTGTTCCGTTTCCTTCCTCCTAAATGCTTTCAAGAATCTGAAGTTGCATCGATGTTGGTGTCCAACGATGCCGATGAGATATTTTACTAGTGCTTGATGATGCCACCGTCGGATCAAAGTATCCACCTCCGGTTGGATTCACTCCTAGTGTATTTCCTCATATCATTATCATTAAAAAAAAAAAGAGTTACGTGAGTTATTAAAAAAAAAAAGAGTTACGGTTGGACCTCTGCTTTTCTGCTGCCAAAAGGTTGCATAAAGAAGATTCAAGCTCTGTGCTCAAGCTTCCTATGGTCTGGGCAGATCTCAGGCCCTGTCCAGTACAAGGTAGCCTGGTCAACAGTGTGTCTTCCAATGAAAGAGGGAGGATTAGGCTTGCGTGACTTTAGCACATGGAACAAAACCCTATGCTTACGTTTAATCTGGCTGTTATTTGAAAATGGGTTTTCTCTATGGGCTGAATGGATGAAGGCTAATAGAATGAGGGGGTGTAGTTTCTGGAGTTGTGATATCGAAAAGGCTAAATCTTGGACTTGGAAATCTCTGTTATATCTGCGACCTTTGGCCTATCGGTTCCTTCGCGCAAAGCTTGGTGATGGGAAGTTAATCAGCTTTTGGTGGGACTATTGGTCACCATTCGGTCCCCTTATAGAGCACTTTGGTCCTGATGGCCCTAGGCAATTATCAGTCCCTATTAATGCCTGTGTTTCGGAAGTTTGTAATGACTCTGGTTGGACCCTTAGGGGTGCTCGATCTGAACTTGCTGAAGAACTGCAAATCTACCTCACAACAGTTCCCCTTCCTTCTTCCCAACCAAGCATGGATTCTTACTTCTGGCTTGTTAATGAGGTTCCTCATGAAAAGTTCACTACTAAACACACTTGGGAAGTTTTGCGTTACCAAGCTCCACATCAACATTGGTCCTCTTATATCTGGTTTAAAGGAGCAATACCCAAACACTCTTTTTTAATGTGGCTAGTGCAGCTTGACAGATTACCCACACGATCAAGACTAGTAAGATGGGGCTTAAATATCTCCACGGCTTGCTGCCTCTGCGACACTTACACTGAAGATAGAGACCACCTCTTCCTTAGGTGTGAGTGGAGTAGTGAGCTATGGACCTTCTGCCTCACGAGATTGGGTTACGGTTCTTTCGGGTTCCATACATGGACAGCTTTCACGCATTGGCTGAGCTCCCATGATGCAACAACACCGATGCTCTGAAGAAGTTGGTAGCTTTGTGCACGATATACTCTATTTGGTCCGAGCGTAACAAAGGCTCCATGACAAGATCTCCGGCCTGCTATTGTTGTTTTCAAGATTTTGGATCGGTTTATCCGGACGCGATTCTGTCTAAGAGAAATCGAAGCGGGATCATAATCTCATGCAACATTGGCTGGTCAATGAGTGAAAATTCTCTGTTTCTCAAGCTTATATGCTCGCCTTGTTTTATTCTTTTGCCGGGTAGACCATATTTTGTTTAAACCTATTGTAAATTTTCAAACTCTTCCCATTTTTAATGGAATTCACATATTTGGCAAAAAAAAAAAAAAGTTATTAAGCATCCACATCAATGAACCCCATGCTGGGGTTCATAAAAACAAATTTTTTTATTATTTTTTTAATTATTTTTTTCTGTTTTTTTCTATTTATTTTTTTTTTTAAAAAAATGAACCAATCGTGGATTGCCACGTGGCATGGAACCTACGAAATAGTGCTGATACCGGTTCACCGCAGTGATACTGAGCGAGCCAGATTCATAACTTTTGTTATATTATATTAATTTTTTTTTTCGAAAACCTTGTGAACCTCACCCTAAATCCTCTAATGCATTTGCTCTTAGTTTCTTCTGGGGTACAAATATGTGTTAACTTAACCGGGCGCTTAGCCACTAGGCCCCCTTGCGGCGATTATACCAAAATCAAATAAAAAAAATATTGTATAAAACCTGTATCCTCCTTTTGGAATATAGCTTATTATAAATTCGGTCTATGCGGATATAAAACATGCAGTATTTATATAAGTGTTTTCATGAGGAAGCTAAACATGGTTTATTAGCCGTCTTTTAATGCCTAACCCAAAGGACATATGTTGAACCTTGAGTTAAGGTTATGCAGTGAACATTGAGAAAAGCATTTGAGTAAACATATTACAAACGCAGATGCAGTTTTTCAACTTCTTTAACGAAAGTAATTAACATCTTGGTAAGTTTGGTCACAATGTTTGAACGTAGTACCTGATAATAGGGGGAGTTTAGAAGAGAGAGACTCGTGGAGGGAAACGAGCTGGCCACAAATGACGGCGTAAATGGCGATCTGCTTACGGAGAATCTCCATTTGCTCCTCCGTCATAACTCTATCATCATTATCGCCGTTTTGGCTCCCTCTCTCCATCTCTCTTTCACCACTTTGAGTTCTTTTTTTTTTTTTCCGTCAAAGTTTTTTTTTTTTGATAAATAAAATAGCCGAAGCCCAAAACAAATTACAAAAGCCCATAAACAAGCTGGACCACAACTCGTTCCTCAATTGGGCCTAAAGCCCAACTTGAGAAAACCCTAACTACTCACGCGGAAAAGACGACGCCGGCTCGCAAATCGTATCGATGTAATGCCGGGACACGTGTTGCCAATCTCGACGTCGAGGGGCACGTGTCGCAAGGTCGGCCCGTCACCACCGCTTCTCGCCATTACCGGAGATCCGACACACGGATCACCGAACAACACCGGAACTCCGAAGCTCCGACTAACTTCACTGCTCACATCTTGACGCTCCTAGGGTTTCCATATCGGAGAGAGTCAATCGTCTTGACGAGATCTCATCCGTAATCCTTCATCACCACCACCCCAGAAAACGCTTCATGCTCCATGACCTCATACCACCGGAGATTCCACCGTCATCGACGGGATCTCCTCCACAAAAACCAAATCTAAAACGCAAGAGACAAAGCTGAGAAAGATAAAACCAAACCCTAATAAGCTTCTAGGGAAACAAAAGCTGACGACGCAAAGCAAAGGACGCCTCTGCCTCCCAGCAACTTGACAACGACGCAGAGCTAAGGAAGCCTCCGCCCCTCGGAATCTTTAGCGGCAACGGTAGAGCTTTCAGAGCCTCCACCTTCCGCAACTTGACTGTCGCCGTGCACCGTCCTCAATACTCCTCACCACGAATCCAAAAAGATGAGATGTCACCGTTGAAAGTCCCGATACGACCCGAGAAGCTTCCCGGGACAAAACCCTAATTCAGATCCGCCGATATATCGGAGAGTGACGGCCTTACGAGAAATCCAATCTTATGTCTACGATGAACCAAGAGAAAGAGAGCTACCGGCGCCGACACGCGCTCGAACGCGCAGCCGGACGCCGGAGCGATCTCTCTCACGCGAGTCTCTCTTTTTACCTTTTGGTCTCGAAGAACTCCCTGATAAAAAGAATATACTTTTTTTTCTTCACCACTTTGAGTTCTCCTCTTCCTTTTTTTTTCACAATACATATGATTAAACGAAGAAGACACAATTTGGCAAAAATAAATTGTTTTATATATTTTTTTAAAGAAAATTGCTTTATATATCCTTTTAATTTATCAAATAAATCTGTAATTTATTTATCATCGTTAGAACTAAAGACGTTTTAAGAAACAACTCTAGACTAGGGATCAATTTGTCCCATTTGATTGATCTCGGTAAAGAGTTTAGTAGAGGTGATTCCGAGATACAATTGGATTATAATTGATCATAATATTAAATTCAAATTACGTGATCATATAACCCCATTCATCCGATTCTAAATTCTAATATTAGATACTTTCATCGAGTTTACGGGGTAATATATATCAACCAGAAATAACTAAAATGTTAATCTTATTGATTACTAATCAGATAATATGTACGACACCACAGGCCACAGCCCTTACTTAAAAGACACCACAGGCGCTCATCATCATGGCGTTGGTCTTCTGAGAGAATGCACTCAGACCAGTTTATAAACTGTTGTACTAATTCAATCCAATGAGACAGAAAGTAAATACATTTTATTACACCTTTTTGAACACCTTCATTAAGAGCGTGGTGATACGATTACGGAAGGATATTTACTGGTGTAGCATACTAAGTATGGATTGTATTGATAATTCATTAGACTAACACTAGAATTCCCTAATTCCAACTCTAATAAGCAATCATATCAACATGTAGAGCTCCAAATATCAATTTCACCATTTAAAACATTTTTTTTCCATTACCGTAGAATCGGTATATCAGTGGGAGATAGTGGTAGCTTACTAAATAGAAACATCAGTAAAAATAAAAACAGAAAACCCCATTTTAATTTTAACCAGCCTCGTTAACATTTTAAAAGAAAAAAAAAAGGAGAAAAACATCAGAGAGATCCTTGCAGCGTCCTTATATAATGCTGCCAACTTCAACTTCTTAGTCAATCGTCTTCCTCCTACACACAAAACATAGGTTTTTATATGATAGTGATGCTAACAAACTAAGAAGATGATAGTGATGCTAACAAACTAAGAAGCAACCAAATCATGATATTGATATACACTAAAGAAGCAGCTAAACAGAGACGCATACAAAGCAATACACATATGTAAAAGAAATTTAAAAGAATCAAAGGAACGAACCTCATCACTCTTATCATCCGCATCCTCCTCTTCACTAACCTCAGACACTGACTTATCAGATTCCTCGTCCTCCTTTGGACCTTCCTCCTGGAAACACCAACAACATCAATGTTGGCCAGTCAGTACAATTATCGAATAACAAAGGACATGCTATCCTGATTAAAGGATTAGTTTATGTTGTATACTAAAAGAAACAAAAAAATTACCAGCTTCTTGTTGTAGGCCTTCATGGTCTTCTCATACTCAACCTTGCGCTTGTCAGCCTTAGCTACGTAGGGAGCTTTCTCCTACAATATTGTACAACTCAAAGGTCAAGATATACTCAAAGCATGTAACATTTAAGATAATACAGATTAGAGAACGCACAGAGTCAGACAAGGATTTCCACTTCTCTCCACCAGCTTTTCCAACCTGTTAACCATAGAAGTTCATAGCCAGTACAACACACTCAAATCCAAAGCAAAAGAAGAGATAACACTCACAGCAGCGACAGATTTGTTGTTGGGGTTATCCTTTTTGTAAGTCTGACGGAAGTCCTCCCTTTCAGATAAACAAAGCCAAAAACAGTATTAGCTTTTCATCAAGTTGATTCAGGATCACATCAAGACTAAACTATGAACAATTGCAACCTTAATTAATATGAATATGACACAGAGATAGCAAACCGAGGTTGCTATTAATCTCCACATTCCATAGAACCAAAGGCTAACTACTATACACATGTGAGGGAACAGAGAGGATGATTTTACATGAAGACGAAGAAAGCACTGGCAGGCCTCTTAGGTTTGTTAGGATCTTTACCAGCAGCTTTGCTCGCCTTCGTAGGCTTCTTGTTCACAGCGAGCCTATCGACAATATCAAGTAAGAAACGATTCATAAAAACGACAAGGATATATATGAATACGATCTAAAACTCCCCCAGATCCAGGAGGGGCTAACTAGACGACAAAAATAAGGAAGAATCGTTTGTATGTAGCTGAGACTTACTTGGAGTTTCTGGAGTCAGACTTCGAATTACCTCCTTTCATCGTCGATTCTGCTGGTGAAAAAATCACTTAGATCAGACGAGAACAAAAAAATAGTAGACAAACAGGAAACGCGATCGAAACCTAGCAATTAACATCAAGAGAGATCGATCTGCACAAAATCGAGAGGATATAAACCGAAAAATCAGAGGAAATTTACCTTGAGGAGGATCTGCTAGGGTTTGAAATTAGGGGGAGAGAGAGAGAGGGAGTAAAAGGGAATAATACTATACGACGTGTTTGCGATGAGAGGCTAATAATAAGAGAAGAGAAAGGGTGGGTTAGTGGGTGTTGTAAATATCTTCTTCTGCCCTTAAAAATTATATATGTTGAAATTCAATTTCAATTTCGCACGAAATCCATTGAAAATAAATTATATCCGAGAGGGGTTTAGGCGGGATTTCTAATATATACTACTGCCATGTCATTGATCCGATTGGTTTGTAGTCATTGGGTCTCTCTCACTTTCTCACGCTTTAATCGCTAAGTTTTGTAAACAAACCCAAATAAAATGGCATTTTATATTTGTTTGGTCTACTTCGAAAGCGAGGCCTAATGACAGAATAAAACTCGAATATCCACATTCCCATAGTTAAGTATTTGACAGAACAAACTTTGTTAATTACTAGAAAGCTTCTATGGGTTAATATCGGGGCGCTATGCGGAACATGTGCGGTTCGTTAACCACTAAACTAAATCAACGGCAGGGATCACCTCACTTTTGCATCGCTGACAAAAAAAAGTATGAGTGGGTCTCCCACCACACGTAGAGCAAAAACTCAAAGAAGTAGAATTGTAGAAGATCGAAGAGAAGGAAGCAAAAAACTCAAACTAAATTAGAAAGCAAAAAAAGTTTAAAAAAAATTCATCAGTTACTTTCTAGAAATCTTACCTCACCAAAATGTATTTATCTTTTTGAAATGCTTAAAAAGATAAATTCAGTCTGGTGATATAGGTTTTTTTGGCTCCAATGTGTATAAAAACTACTGCAAAGAAGGAAAACTTCGGGCTATTTCCTGCAGGTTCCAACTAGAAGAACAAGGATTTTCGATTTTCAATAACCAATTTTTGAGTTGACCTTCTCCCAAAAGGTCTAACCCTTGGAAAGATGGATGGAGTTACAAGGGTTGATAGAAAATGGGTTCAACTTACTGTAAAACAAAAGAATATTGTTGGACCTATCCCTTCAAAACAAGAAGAGGACATAGTAGGACTTGTCACATACCAAAAGGATCATTGTAAATCTTTATTTTTCTCAACTTGTGTTTTAAAAGGCGCAGACTCAAACGCGTTGGTCCTAGTTTGGTGTGTCTTGCAGTTTCTTTACAAAACATGGAGTGCCTTGCTTAATTCAAAATTTTGGGTTATTTTTACAGTCATTTGCTGGCAACTTGCAGTGAACCTTATCAGTGAGGTTAATATATAGGCAAGATGATACATTTGTTAGCTTAAATGTTAGAGAATTATGTTTTTATGCAAGTCACAGAGACCGGTTCCTTCATATAGTACAACAAAGAAGGAACGAGTGCAATCTGCTTCAAGTGGAATCTGCTCTTACAAGAAGGGAACACAGAGAGATTTTGCTGCATAGAAGGCGGCTCTGATGAAGGAGAGGATACGATTAGGATAGAAGACTAAACATTTGTTAGTGGGGATTTTAAGGCAGTTCTAAACATACTTCAGATGCAACCAATAGCAGCATTGTTTCATGTGTTTCAAGAGTACCGGGGTATCAAAAAGGTAAATAAGTCTGAAAGAGATTTTGTATTTCATAGAATTTTATTGTTTTGTTTTAAAATGTTTGTTTCATCGCATGGAGATATCTATTGCGGACCCACGAGCACTAAGTATTGTGGTCTTCATGCAGTTCTTATTGTCGATGAATTTATTATAAATGGTGAACTTGTTTTCTGGTGCAAGTCTCGCAGCGGTATACATCTCCATGATGGAGTTTATATCATGGTGTCTGCAGCCATGATGGTCTTTGGTCTCCATTATGAGAAAGAGAGCAGCGAACTAACATATGGTATTAGAGACAAAGAGCAATGAAACAAAATTGCATTTATGAACCAGCACACCTCATTAGCGACTTTGTGTATCCCAGAATGAAGGCCAAGTCAAGGAAGAGAAAGAGATCAAACCATTGATGATCTTTCATTTCATCTCACTGTTATGTAATGTCAATATATGAACTTTAGCAAAGTTCTTTTGGTTTCTCGGATTTGCTATTGACATTGGGAGTTTACGAAAAGAGATGATATGTCAAGGAGTGATTAGTTGACTTAATTGAATTTTTGTTTATACCAACATGATGTTGTTATTTATTTGTGGAGATAGATTAGAACAATATCGTATGGTTGGGTCTTTAGCATATGGAAAATAAGCATTAAATGATGAGTTAATTTGCATATTAGCCATAGTGAAAGATAATACTAACAAAATAACCATGTAATAAAGTGAGTGATGGATGAGACAATTTAACACAAAGTTGGACAAGATTATTATTTCTTGCGTGTGGGCTTGCATCTTATGAAACGTACAACTTATGAACTATATATTGCATGTATTACACAAATAGTATAGTTTAAACAATTTATATTAATATAATGCATATTATTCATTTGATTCATTTGTTTTAATAATTGCGAAAGATAAAAAGAAGAAAAAATCGAAGAGGAGAGTAAGGAGGAAGAGATAGAGCAAGAGAAAAAAATAAAAGAGATAGAAGGAAAATGAAGTGAAAGAAAAGAAGAACGAAGATGAAGTGAAAAAATAAATAAGAGGAGTAAGAGAAAGAGAAATAAAATGTTTTAATATATAATACTATTTTTATAAAATAAAATAGTATTATAATATTTATAATATAGTAATAGTATATGTCATGAAGAGCAACAATGCAAAGAAAGAGATTGATATATAGCAGTATTACATGGAAGACTGAGGTGAATGATGAGGAGGAGAAAAAAAATGAAAATGGGAAAGAGATTGGACAAAATCATGCAGCGCGAGAAAGAGGCAAGGACTATTGAGGACGAGATGCACAAACTCTTTGGTGTGAAGTACGATTCGATCTTGTTTTGCAAATGCTCTAAAAACTCTGCTTGCATGACATCAAAGTGCCTTTGTTTCTCAACGAGAACACAGTGCGTTCCTTCCTGCAAGTGTAAAGTCGCCAGATGCTCCAACAGGACGCAAGAGAGAGTAAAGAAGTGTCATCAGGATGTGGTTGTGATCCCAGGAGCAGGAATTCAAACCATTAAGTTGGTTTGTGATATGGGAGATTAGCTGAATTATTTGTTAAGTGTCTGATTGTGTAATTTCATGTGATATCCACTTCCTCATGAGACACACGTCAAAGAAATCATGTTCAACATTTGTTTTGCGACATTAGTCCTTCTCTTTCAAGTTTCAATTAAATGGTAAAAAATGAGAAGGAGAATGAAGTAAAAAAGAACAAGAATGAGGGGGGAGAGCGGAAGATACGGAGAAATATAAAAAGAATATCGAAGAATCTGTTTACATGAAAACGAAGAAGGCACCTGGCAGGCCTCTTTGGTTTGTTTGGATCCTTAGGAGCCGTTTTGCTACGGCCTGCTGCCTTCGCAGGCTTCTTGGTCACAAAGAGCCTATCACCATGCAGTAACAAACGCACCAGAAATCAATCAGAAAACCAGAGATCTATGAACTAAAACAGAGTCAACAAAAAATAACAAATCAATCTGGCTGAAACTTACTTGGAGCTCCTGGTTTCGGTCTTTGATTTACCTCCTTTCATAATGGAATCTGCGAGCGTATCAAAGGGATCAGCCAAGAAGCTAGACAACTACTACATGTACCGCAAACATTTAAAACCAAAAAGGAAGAGAATATTCGGTTCTATGCACAAAAGCGATAACATAGAAAACTGTCACCTAAAGAGATCGATTATATTAAGATTAAGCAACACAAAAATCAACATGTATAGAGCAAATATTACCAAAACAGATCGCGAAAAACAGAATCAAGGCGAATTAGTTATAAAACAGGAACAAAAATCAAACGAGAAAATGAATTAGATCGGAGGAAAATTACATTGACGAAGATCGAAGGGTTTGAGAGAGAGAGAGAGAGAGAGAGAGAGAGAGAGGATAGAGCAAAAGGAGTTCAACGTGTTCGTGACTGTACGCAGATTCAAGTGAGAGGCCAAGAGATTAGAAGGGGGACTAGTGGGGGTTGTAAAATTTCTTTGGTCAAAATCGAATTTCTCACGAAATGTAAAAACTGCTGAGGGGTTTAGGCGGGATTTCAAATATATTTCACCACGTCATCAATCTGAGTGACTTCTTATCGTTGGCTGTCACTTCATCTAAGGTTTAATCATTGAGCTCGCTTATGTGCTTTCTCTTGTGCTTCTTCTCTGCGTGGCAAGTGATATGACTAATTTTCCTTCCTTTCTCACAATTTAATCACATACCAATATTACGATATATGATTCGGTTCGGTTTACTACTCAGTCATCCGGTTTATCCAATATAACAAACTCGGCTTGATTCAATTTGGTTTGGGTCACCTTTTGATTTATAATTTCCTACGTTTTCTGATAAATTAGCGGTGAAAGTGTGTATATATATGAGTTCCCCTTTCATCGCCTCGTAAACACATTCATTGATCCTTCAAATAATCAATTGATAAAACATTTTTGATGAACCTAAAATTACAACAACCAAATACTTTTTAAAAAATAGAAATTCAAACAAAAAGTATACTATTATAAATATTTTTAAGGATATACTCACATACAATTAAAGCCATTAACTCCAGAAAATTACAATACCTATAAAATTTTCAAATTTTAAAAATATATAACAAAATACGTTAATCTGTTTACACTTCAATAGACCAATATATTTTAATTTACAAACAATTTTGGCTTTATAGTAAACCCTTTTTCATATCAGATTTCTGTTGTGAAGAGATGCAAAACATTTCTTAGAAGTTATATCTGTCACTACTACGACTAAATGATAGGCAAGGTTAATGTAAGCAACTTCATCCTGGGCCACTTGATTTGCAAATTCTGCCGGACTCATATAGTTTTGCAGTCACAAAAACATTGCAATCTCCAAGTTAAATAATTAAGAACATAGTATTTAAAATGTAACAGATCTTGTTTGCTTTGACGAATTCCAACAAAACTATTGTTGCAAATATTCATCATGAAATGTATATATATACATCTACGTAAATGTGATTTTTATACAAATCATATAAGAGCATATTATATCTTCCTATTATACTTTATCCATGCCCCTTACGGGTAGAGTACGAACACCACCTGAAGAATTTTTTGTATTTTGACGTTCGGGTTGTCATCGCTATTTTTGGAGATACAGAACATTTGCTTAGAACTTTAGAAGTAATACTCGTCACTACTAGGTGATAGGCCATGTTACTAGAAGCAGCTTTATCTTGGGCCACTTGTTTTGCAAATTTTGCTAGATTCATAAAGCCATTGTAATCACAAAATAATTTAACTGATCTTCAAGTTAAATAGTTAAGAAAAAAAAAATACTTAACAAAAAATAATGTAAAGGAAAAGCATAGCAGTGTAACACATTCATCAAACCCATACGAACTCATAAAAAGCAACAAGGATCGTCTAAAATCGTGAAATTCCGTTCCATTAACAAGAGCAGCTACTCATCCATGATTAGAACATCCGTACATGTGCCTCCTTCAGTCCTGATCTATCTTCTTCATGTATGCCTATCTCATCCTTAATCACCCATTGGGTAAAAAGTTTGAACGCATATTTAAATTTAATTTTTTGATTTGGTAAAAATCTGTTTCGCATTTGCATTATTTTAGTTATCTAATAATTTTAATTTAAGGTAAAATACCTTATTTAATCCATAATTATAATTTGTAATAATATTTTTTTTTTAAAAAAATTTCCTAATATTTTTTCCCCTTTTATGTTTTTGATATTTTGATTGGCAAGTTATGATTCCATAATATATCATCAGTTACCCTTTTATTTAGTCAAAATTTAAAATATCTGAGGTCTAGATGTTCTTACTTCTTAGCCAAGTGGCTGTTGTTGGTGGACTTGTACAAAGGTTTCATACTCTTAAAAAATATTTATATATAATTTATTACATAGTTAACCACATATATTAACAATTTTAGATATATTTATTAGATTAGATAATTTAATATATATATAACAATAATTTTTATGTTAAAATTTTTAATTATTTATTAGATTATATAATAAAAGTTAGTTAAAAAAGAATTTAGTTTTGATCAATAACTATTAGGCTACTTGAGACTTTTTTGATTTTTTGTCTGATTAAATTGTTAAATAATATATAACCTGAAGTTTACGCTTCTAATGCTTCCCTTTGGATACATAATGCGTAAACTAATTTAATATTCGTAAAATGCTAATACAAATCATCAACTAATAGCCGTCGCTTTGAGAATAATACATAAGCTAAAAAGACCCGTCACCGGGCCTGAATAGCTAGAACATCATCGCAGCCCACTTATACTAAGCTCTAAGGGAAAAGCACAAGTTTAGGACCCTTTACGCACGTGCGAGTTCACACATGTATAGTTTTATTTTTATTTTTATTTTTATTTTTATTTTTATTTTTATTTTAAAACGTAAGAAAACACAAAATCAAACGCCTCAGGAGAGAGAGAAAAAAGGAAAGAGGAGAGAGAGTGTGCGAGAAAGAAGCGGAGAGGAGAGAGAGAGAGAGAAAATGGGGGAGGTAGCAGAAACAGTGACGAAGAAGAAGAAAGGTAGACCATCTCTCCTAGACCTTCGGAAACGAGCCATCAAACAGCAACAATCACAAAAACTCCACGACGACCGTAGATCCGCTCCCAGAAACCCTAATTCTCTCAACTCCGGCAGCAGTCGATCGAAGCGCCGGAACCCTAATCGAAACAGAGTCTCTTCCGATGATGACGACGGAGAAGAGGAAGAGGAAGACGACGACGAGCGGCGGGAGAAGAAACACAGGCTCTTACGCGGATTGAACTCCCGCTCCCGTCGACATTCTCCTAATTCGAAATCCGGTGGCGCTGCTCACGGATCTGGATACATGGTAGCTATTCGAATTGCTCTCGATGCTAAATTAGGGTTTAAATTAGGGTTCAATGTGTTTTCGTGAGCGTTTATGAGTTTCTATTATTGGGTGGGTGTGTGTATCAATTTTTATTCTCGATTATATTATGAATATTATATATATATATATATATATTTGCCAAAAAAAGCTTGCCTTCTTAATGGATTCTTGGAACTGATGATGTGATGATCTGTTTGATGATCCTCTGCAGGTAGAAAAGGCTTCAGACATTCTTCAAGGTAGATAAATATATTTATTACAATAAATTTCCTTTTATTTAATTATTGAAAAGACAATAAACTTGCTTGTCATTTTACATGTGGGCAGGGTCTCCCGTTGAGTCTGGTCCCACTACACCTTTGCCTGACAAAAAGTTGTTGGTCTTCATCCTCGATAGGCTTCAAAAGTAATCTTCATTTCCTTGCTCTCTCTCTGTTTTATTCTCAACTGGGTTTGATGCTTTTGTTTGATTGATGGTGTTTTCATAAACACTTGTAGGAAAGATACTTATGGTGTTTATTCAGATCCTGTTGATCCTGAGGAGGTGACTGGCTATCCGTTTTGTTAATGTTTAAGCTCTTTAAATGTTGTGTTTGTCTTATCTCCGTTTGGTATGTGTTGCAGCTTCCTGATTATCATGAGATTATCGAGAATCCTATGGATTTTAGCACACTCCGGAAGAAATTAGACTCTGGAGCTTATGCCAGTTTAGAACAATTTGAGGTACTTCTTGTACTTTTACTCCTCGACGCTTAGCTCACAACTTTTTGTGTGGGTCCAATCGTGCGTTTGAGTTTGTTCCTCTGTTGCTTGGTCCTATGCTAATCTTTCTTCTGGTAGCTACATAAAGTTTTGTTACTTGGCATCTTAGGGATTACGGGAAACTAATGCTTGATGTTGTTAACGTGCATGTTGTACTTAGTGTAGGGTGCTGACGTAAGGCTGTTTCAAACGTAGTGTTTTACTCGAAGTAACTATTAGTCTGTTTAGATTCAATTTGTTTCCCAGTTTGAGTACATGTGAAACTCGTGGGAGATTGGTGTTGGAACAGCTCTTTTTTCCATTCGACAATTAATCTTGCTTCTCGCCCTGTACTCTTTGTAGGGAGATGTGTTTTTAATATGTTCAAATGCGATGGAATACAATTCAGCAGACACTGTATATTATCGACAGGTATGTCTTAAACTTGATTTCTTTTAATACATGTTACCGAGAAGAACAATGAAGCGGACACGATTGAGAAACTTGCGTTGGATGACATCTCGAATGCGTTGCAATGTTACACCTTCAAGGGATCTAGTTTAAATAGAAAGCTGAATTGTATTCCATCGCATTTGTACATATTAAAAGCTGAATTGATACATAGTGTATTATCGCTCCATAGGCACGGGCTATACAAGAACTGGCGAAAAAGCACTTCGAAAATTTGAGGCAAGACAGTGATGATGAAGAACCACAAACACAACAACAGCAGCAGCAGCAGCTAAAAGTTGTCGAAAGAGGCCGTCCGCCAAAGAAACAGCCTGAACCATCTTGCTTAGACCGTACTGCTTCTGAAACTTCAGCTGATGCGCTCAATCCTGAAGGAGATAGCTTTAACAAGTTTTCTGGTGCTTACAATCTAAGAAGGACATCGGTTAGGATCAATCATGACAATGAAACCCAAAGTGGCTGCTCGCAAGATTGGGAGAACGACTTTCCACGTAAAAAGCACTCTCTTCCTTTGTTTACTTTCTTTCATAGTTCTCTTTCTTTGCCCATATAAATCATCTTTTTCGTTTCTATGCAGCTTCGGTTGTGAAGGCGGTTAACAAGTATGGGATGAAACATTTTGATGTCGATGATAACAGACGCGATACCTACAACCACCTCTCAACTTCTGAACAAGAACCGTGGGTTTTGAAAACGCTTGAAGACGAGTTAAAACAGTTGATTCCAGTACGCTATTTACCAAATTCCATCATATCCTTTGGATTGAGAAACAAAAGTCTTCATCATTTGTTTTCCTTATCCCTCAGGTTGGGCTTAACACTGAGTACGGTTACACGAGGAGCCTAGCACGATACGGTGCGAATCTCGGTCCTTTTGCCTGGAAAATTGTATCAAGGAGAATCGAAACTTCTTTGCCCGGTGGAATCAAATTTGGTCTAGGTTGGGTTGGAGATGATGATCCTCCAAAACAAACGGTATTAGTGTGGTCGTTGGGCAAACAGAAGTGTTCTAATGACTCTGTGTCTGGTGATCGTTCAGACAGAATCATGTCTCCAACTGCTTCTGTCTCGAGCACTTTTATAGGAAACAGACATTTTTCTTCTCAAGGAGTCAAAGAGACTGCACCTGCTCGTGTCTTGAATCGAGGAACGGAGTTCCCATCATCCTCCTCCTCTCGCCAGTCAGGATCACTGATCAAGCCTGAGAGCAGCAACGGTCTAATCCGTGGTTTCAGTGGATTCAGCCAAAGTCCAAGTCCGATGATGGGAATCGCGAGACAGCAACAACCAAACATAACCAACGAGGTCAAACCGGGTTGGCAACAGCAAGGGTTGTTGTTTCCTTATAGCAAACAGGAGTTCCACCGGTTTCCACTGGACCTTAACGCTAGGCTTGTATCACCAAACTCTCCCGGCTCAAATCAGCAGTCTGGTTCGTCCTCGTCGCAGCATCCGGATCTGGCACTACAGCTCTAGAGGTGGAGGAGGAAAAAAAAAAGGAGAGGCATTTTCCATTGGCTATCTCAACCATATGTTTACTGGGACGAAAATCACTTGTTGGGGAGGTCATGGCCTATTTGTTGTGACATGAAAATATAAGAAGTCTCTATTGTACAGATTGTTGCACCATCCATATTTGATTGTGTACTAAGAAAAAATGAACCAGAAAAGAAAACAACAAGCGTCTACCAAGCTATTAGACTACTGGTCCAATTTTCAATTTTGTGAGAAGGGGCTCAGGCATCACGGGACTTACAAGAACTACCCGACGATGTTTAAACTATATCGCAATGTGTCTGAACGAAGAAGCTCATTATCGACCGTTTATAGGTGACATAGTTGTTGCACTTGAGTACTTAGCTTCACAGGGTCAGTCTCTTGAAGCTTCGTAACGTCTCCACCACGTCACCGGAGGTCACAAGAACACCGCGACATGACTCATAAACACAACAAAAACAACTCTGAGCTTTGTAAGAATTTCAGTTCCGTGTTTTGTAAGAAAATATTTTTCTGTTTCCTAGAAAAAAGCATCTATAGTTTGGTAAATGTTAATTTTTAGTTTTTTTTTCCTTAGATATAGTTCTTTTTCCTTAGATATATATAAATATGAAAATTGTGGTAACAATTGAGTTCTTTTATATGTATATATACATTTGAAAATGAAAAAAGAAAACAATTAAAATGATGAACAATTGTAACAGAACACAAAGGTACAAGCTTATGTACCATGTCCTATAACCTTTTTTTTTTTCTTCATTCTTTCTCTGATTTGAGGTTAGTGCCATAAACTGTAACCTGTAGCTGAAGGACGGTCAGAGAAACAATGAGAAGAAACATGAAGCAGAAGCTTAATAGTATGAATAGGTGCAGTTCTGCAGACATCTACACACTCTTCTACATCTTCATCACACGTCAACAAAACCCATTCATTGTCTTCATCTAGGTACTTTAGATCATACCTGCCCATATCCTCTATGCCAAACCGCTTCCCAATCTCCCACAATAGATCAGTTAGCCTGCGCGAATCCCGCATCCTAATCCTGATCTTCTCTTCTCCATAACTAACTTTAATCCTCAGAGAGTCATCATCTTCTGATGATGACAACAAGTGGGTGCTTTGAGGGATGTTTTCTAAACTAGAGAGAGTCAATACTGTCTCATCAAGACTTGATGCAGTTCTTACATCAGCTTGAGAAGGTTCAGTTGTTACACCACTGGAACAGCACTGGCTAGAGCTTGAACTGTACGTGGAAACAGGGGACTTTGAAAGCTGCAACGGCTGCGGAGGAGGCGAGGTTTTGCCTTGTTGAGATGGTTCCTGTGATGAGGCTAAGTTAGGGAAGTTCGCGTAGAAGGAGCTTATGGGGAGAGGACCTGAAACACCTTCAACAGAATCAATCACTCGTTGGATCTTCTGAAGAGAATGTCCCACTTTCTTGATCTTTCTTGAAGGCCATCTCTGTATACCATGTTTCCTACATATTCTCTTCAACGTCGTTGGACAAACTGACAAGAAAGATCCAAAAACAAAGATATCAAATCTTAAAAGACTTTCTGATAAAAACTGAATCGGAAAACAATAGAAAGCAAATGCTGCTTACCACCAATACTCTTGGCTGCATCTTTAAGACTCCCAGCAAAATACTGTCTAAGAACATCCAATGTAATGATTTTATCTGCTTTTGTACGCTTCTTCTCCACCATAGTACTGAACCCACCACAAGAGAACATGCTGCTCTCATTGGCATAAGCATCTTTGGTGTAGTCATAACCTCTCTTCAAACCAAACACATCATTTGGCGTGTCTCCTCCATCAAATACCAGTGTGTTCTCTATCTTTGGCGCTACTATCACTTCACTCTCTTCTTCTAGCTCCTTATCCGTAACAGTCCTTAAGCTTCTAGGCACATGAGCCATAATACTCGAAAGAGCATTCAACACCTTCCTCTGTTCCTCTACATCATCACACTCCTTAGGCAAAAAGAACTCCAAGATGAAGTCAGCAGAGCCTGTGTGGACGCACCGTAACCGTATTGCAACGGCTCCATGTAAACCGAACATGTTAGCATGGTGAGAGAGAGGGTACTCGGACTTCTTGTAGTTAGAGACATCAGGTGAAAAGCAAGGTCCATTGGTCAAGAAGGCTTGTCCTGCAACTCCTTGGCCTTTCAAGAGGTGATGCTCAGAGCAAGCTTCGTGGAACTCAAGGACTGTTGGATCACCAACGTAGCATGCATCATCGATGGTTGATATGCAGTGGATGTAGTTCTCGTCGTTGTGACGGCATCCGCTTTTGGTTTGTTGGAGACAGGAGACCCATGTCTGAGCTAATGGTAAGTTATGTGTCTCACAAGCGCATCTCAAGAGGTTTCGGATCTCAGGTAATGCAGCTTTGTAGGATAAGTCACATCCCTGACATAAAAGGAGAACCAATCTGGTTTATACCAAAAGGCAGAACTTAAAAGAACTTGTGTAGTGTTTCTTTCATTACCTTTAGAGATGGCTGAATTGGAACTTCAGTGCTCCTAAGATCAACTGCCTGTGAACAAAAAACATTCTCCCTTCTCAAAAAACACATTTCAGTATCAAAAGCAATGTTCACAAAATTGTTTGGCGATAACAAATGCTTTATATTATATTACTAGGTGGTCGCCCGCGCCCTGCGCGGGGTGAGTAGATTAGATGAAATTATTAATTTAAATTTTTAGATTAAATAAAGGTATACTGGATATAGAAAATTAAATAGTATTTCAAAATTTATAATTTCATATTTGAAGATATTTATTTTAGTGATGATTTATGAGTTATGACAATACCGCCGGCTGCAGAGTATTGCTTCGACAAACGAACAATACTCACCCTCACTCTCCACATGGTCTTGAAGGGCTTCAAGTCGGCGACGGAGTTAAACAATGCCATGACTGTTGTGATAGCTTGAATGTAGTGCTAAAGTAGTTTTGAGAAGGAGATTTGTGTGAGGAGACGTAGCTCTAAGGGACATGTATATATATATATATGTGCAAGGCACCTACCCTTAGGGTTAACTCGACGCAATTAATAGCCATAATAATAGATATTTTCGAAATCTCTGTCTGAATATATTGATTGCCTTGTTCCTACTTTTATACAATTGTTAGTTGTAAATTTGGAAGCAAATCGATTAATGTGGATCGTAAATTAATCTCTTTCAACAATCATTGCTGAAAGTGTGGACAATATCATATCTCTCCGTCTCAGTCATTTTTAATTTCTATATTTCTTGCATGATTAATCGTAGACATTAAATCTCTAATACCTTAAAAAGAGTCTAAAGATAAAGAATAAATACAAATTATAGACATAACCGTATATAGATTCCTAATGTGTGATAAATTTAAAGAGAATAGAATTAAAAACCTCCAAATCACGGTGATTGTTAATCGGATTTGATGTATTAAATTTTAATTTACGGTATCAAAGGCATAATTAAGGCAATCAGTGCCATAATACAGGTTATATTTTCCTAATTTTATACAATTGTTAGTTGTAAATTTGGAAGGAAATCGATTAATGTGAATCGCAAATTAATCTCTTTCAACAATCATTGCTGAAAGTGTGGACAATATCATATCTCTCAGTCTCAGTGATTTTTAATTTCTACATTTCTTGCATGATTAATCGTAGACATTGAATCTCTAATACCTTAAAATAGTGTAGAGATAAAGAATAAATACAAATTATAGGCATAACCGTATATAAATTCCTAATGTGTGATAAATTTAAAGAGAATATAATTAAAAACCTCCAAATCACGGTGATTGTTAATCGGATTTGATGTATTAAATTTTAATTTACAGTATCAAAGGCATAATTAAGGCAAGCAGTGCCATAATACAGGCTATATTATTTTTTGACCAACTGTATTAAATTTTACAGTATATACTTTACTCTACATATTTTGATTAACTAAATGAAAAGAAGTTTAATCAAAATATCAAAATCACATATAAAATACTTTGCTCTACAAATTTTGATTTTATATGTGATTTTGATATTTTGATTAAACTTCTTTTTTGACTAAATTTTTTTGAATTTAAAAAACATAAACGTTTACAAACTCATCAATTGGAACTTGACGTAAAACCGGAATGTAGAACCAGCATAGTAATATATATAATCATATATACATATTTTGATTTTAGATGTGATTTTAATATTTTGATTAAATTTTTTTGACTAAATTTTTCGAATTTAAAAAATATAAACGTTTACAAACTAATCAATTTGAACATGTCGTAAAAATATAATGTAGAACCAGCATAGTAATATATACAATCATATAGAAATTTAGATTGAAGTGATTAAGATTATTAAAATTAATCAATAATGTTATTTATAATTTAATCAATAATGAAAATCATGTGGGCTGTGACGCAAATAAAGTGTGATCGAAAGATAATTTTTGATCTTTAGGAAAATACATGAAAGGAATATATATATATATATATATAGTCATACGATGAATGCAATATATAATATAAACAAAAATTACTTAAGAATTTTTGATGGATTTTGTCAAAAGTATATATATATAGTCATACGATGTGTAAGATATAGTTATAAAAATTATTTTAGGAGCATTATGCATAGCATAGATGATCGTCGTCAATTATGAAGCTCGCTTTAATGTAGTCAAAAACTATATAATTATGTTAGGCTACATAAACTACTTACCAATGGCAATTGCTGTAATTAGGCTAGTTGACTAATGGTTTTTAAATATAGGGGTTGAGAGTGATTGTGGAGTTGACAAGTGTAAATGGCACTCATGTAAATCACACATGAAGTGAAGATTAATTGTTTATAGTGCTCCTAAAATAATATATAGGGGATCAAGCCCAAGTAGAGTCTAGCCGTTAATGAATTATTTATTTTTTCTATATTTTATATTTATATTAGATATTTTAATTTTTATGTTTATTTATAAAAATTATTTTAATAAATTATTAAAAATTAGCTATTGGAAAAAATAGAAAAATTTGTGGATTTGCTTAAACATTACGGCTTTGATTTGACAAATTTAAACTAATTTAGATTGATGTAGAGCATTTTCAGATTTTTTAAAAAAAAATCGTTTTGGTAATAACCGATATTTTGAACATTGATCAGACAACTTTTGGAGAAGGACACAAACCTGAAGTGCTCTGCAGATACTTTCAAGCTCAGGTCTTAGTTTAACCATCTCAGTAGTCATTACAACCTCAATAACACCCAAGCAAATCTTACTCCCTTGCTCAAAAACCGGTATCGCCAGCGTTCCACGGACACCACAGTCCTGAGCGTGCTGAACCCTAGGATACTCCTCGCTCCTGAAGAACCTAACATCAGGAGTCCACTCAGGAAGCTTCCCCAAGAAAACCCTTCCTGGCAAACCAGCCAAGGCCTTGGAATCATCTCGCTCAGCAGAGAAGTGATAGTTCACAGAGATCTCTCTGTAGTTAGCCAGTCTCTGACACAAGGGATCGTGGCTAAAAGGTTGTTCCTTTGTGGTCAAAACCCGCTTACCGCCTCTGTTTACAGGGACCCATAACTGTATAAGTGAGCCTCTCTCTGTTGTGTAATCTCTAATGTGTTCAACTGCTTGAACCAATCTCTCGGTAACTGTAGAACCACCACCTCCTGGTCCGATCCACCATCGTTTGTTCCAGTGAAAGTCTTCGAGACTCGATCTTTCTGCACAATCCTGATTGTACATGTGAGATACTAGTGCTGATGCGTCTTGACTTGGAGACCACGTGAAGGAAGATGGATCAAAAGGGGTTAGGTTAAGGAAGTCAGATCCACCTGTTGTCTCTAACCAGCAACCATCTAGTAGAAGTCCATCCATGAACTCAGTGTCCATAACCGTGTTCTCTGTTTGAAGATAACTATCTTCCATGGATATGTACTCTGTCTTGTTGGTTGGTTCTTAACGGAAAAATCAAACCTTTATAGCTTTAGAAAAAAGGAAAAAAAAAAACTCACAGGACACAGATTCTTGAAGATTCCTTCCTCAAGTGGGTTTCAAAAGTCCCTTTTTATAAACTGAAGGTTCTCTGCAATTCGTTGTCTGAGATAGAACTTAGAAGTAGCAGATGAGAGAGAGAGAGAGAGAGAGAGAAAAACAAATCTCAAACACAAGAATAGAAAGCTGTCTGTTTTGAAGAAGAAGTTAACTTCTTCACGTGAGATGAAAAGAAATGAAAAGGAAAACTATAAATATTTGTGGATCGTTATCTCCTCTATGCATCGGGACATATGGAGAGAGACCTTATTGAGTAACTTGTTTTGTTCTGCTTTGGTTAACACAGAACATATCACTCTCTGTCTCTCTTCTAGGCTGCTTAATATATTATTCTCCCAGTTTCTAGAGAGAGAGAGAGAGAGAGAGAGAGAGTAGGGAATAAACAAAAGAGCAAAATACCATGTCTTGTGTTGTGAATTTCTAATTATGTACAAAATTCATTTTGAGTAGCAAACGTCACGTAGAGAGAATCAGAGAATATTGCCAGTAATCATATAATATTAAAAAGAAAAAAAATAAGGATTTATTTGGAATATAAATCTTTTTTAAAAATCCGCTGACTAAAGATAAAAATACAATGTTTATGATGTTGAAAAAAAAACAACGTTTTATGATATGTTTAATTCAATTTGTGGTAGAATAAGATCCTACATTTCTTTTGAAATAATCAAATATTGTGGCTACAAGTATCTTTAATATATAGCAAATCTGATATTTCCAGTTTATTCATAAGCTTATATATTTGGGGAATGATTCTTCAGCATTTTGTTTTGTGGTGATGACCAAAGCGAACCTTATTGCTAATTATAGACAAGTTAACAGTATTAATTGTTTCATATACACAGAAATGGGTCTAGAAGGACATTCTTATACAGTTATACTACCTAGGCTTATATTGAGAAGCAATAATAAAGTAAAATAAAAAGAACCAGTGAGGGAGTAGGTTCTTTCCTCAGCTTGATTATTTTTTTTTATTTATTTATACAAGACCTATCGGAAGTTTCAGATTAATCTCTAATTAAGAATATAGTAGTGTATGATATGACATTTTTTCAAATATGTAAATGAACCACAAGCAAAGATCAATATCTATGTAAATATTTAGAAATAATGTAATTTAGTTTCGCGCAATATATAGATTTAACTTGAACATTCTGTGTCCCAAACCAGTTCCTTTACCAGTCCAAGACATTGAAAATATAACTTTCTTATACAATGACAATATAATATAGTTTAGTAAAACAGAAGTTTATTATACAGTGGGGAGTCTGGGAGAATATTGCATGTGTAACCAATACCGTTTTCGCCTCGTGAATATATAGAGATGCCCACCTCTGAAATATAATAGACATTTATTCACTTTTTCTTATAGTTTTTACGAGAGATTCGAACCGAACTTCTGATGAAAAAGCACTATGCATGATGTTGATTGGTAAACCCAAATCTACTTGAGCCGTTAATCATCTTTATATTGTACGTGTACGTTCTACTACAAAATATCATGGTGCTACGTTACTTTCTTTGTTTCTTTTTACAGGAAAAGAATGTATACATATAGTTTCTGCCTCAACTATATATACGGTTAAAATTTAAAACACATATGCGCCAGTTATATATAAAAAGATATATACACGCATGACCGGATCCGAGACTTTTGGGGCCATAGACCATTTAATAAAGAATTCAATATTTTGGGGATCAGAATTTTTTTTTTTACAAATTTGAGAGTCTATTTCTATATAATTTTTTTTAAAAAAAATTGAGGGATTAAGACGAATGTTTCATCGGACTTGGTTTAGGACCGGTCTTGTATACACGCAACTGTTTCTACTTTCTGTCATAAAACAATACAAAGATGATAGCTTAGCTAAAAAGGCAAAAGAAGTGGTGCATAACTTAAGCTTTCTTCCACTTGAGGTTTCGCCCACATACTCCCAATTAGGTCCGCTCCACATAAGTTACTTACTTCTAATTTCAGTCAAATAGTTTTCTCCCAATAATACCAAGTGTTTTCGAGCTAATAATATGGTTGTACATATTTCGATTTTGGGAGTCATTTAACTACTGGATTACCAAAACTCTATGATAACGTCGTAGTGACATATATGTTCTCTGCTTTAAATTATTTATTTATATTCTACTAGATTTTTTCTTTAATGTTTCCATGTTTTCTTTTTGATATCTAAATTTATAAGTTAACAAGAACAAGTATTTGTTTTAGCAAGCTACACCAGGATAAAGCTAGTGAGTCATGACCAACATCTCGTCTATATCATTTAAAAAAAAAAAAATTAGATAGGACAGGTGGTTAAGATCTAAATATCATCTTTCCGTTTTTAATATGACAACTTCATTAGTTCTCTAATTGACTGGATATATATTGAGAAGTCATGTATGCAAACACAAAGATATATTTATATAAGAATGATAAGTCGCAAGCATTAAAGTGCTTTCCTTAGGTCACCCCGTATTGGAGTTCTTTTTATATTTTGTTTTGAAGAAACAAAAATGCAACACTCCTGCCATACGTAATATATTCCTTCCTTGTGAAGAAACTGAAGACAATGACCATCCTAAAACTATCTTCTTATCTTTTTTCTCTATGGAGTACGCTCTTTAATTTCGAATTTTGGATAACCTGAAATTAAACTTTAATAATTCATGACCACATCCGCCGAAAAAAAACTATGGCCACATCCACATGGTTCCTTGACTATTTCGTTTTTGAGTTCCAAATCGTATATACAATTTTGATTGCATAAAACAGCCAATAATGCGTTTCAAACAAAGAGCCAATTATAATCCTACATATGTGAATGCAAAAGAATATTATGATTAGTGATTATATATTTTAAACTATTATCCGGGGAAACAGAATCTCTTTTCATAGGGTAGTGATCGATGTATAGAAAAAAAAAATATTTCAGATATTTATATAATGCAATAAGAATCCACTAAGTATAGGGAGATATGTAGCCGAGAGAATAATGAGAAGGTAGGCCGTATCATTAACGTCAAATAATTGTGATAATCTTTTACACGTCTTGGTTAGGTGTAAAACCATACTTCTTTTCTTGCTACGAAGAATGATATATTATTTATGTTGAGTACATTGGATGGTAGACCCTCAGACCAAGGCCCCACGAGATTATACTCTTTGCATTATGTTATCGTTTTGTAGAGAGTGCATAAGTTCCGTCACATGCAATCAGAGTAAAGTCTGCTTGATTTCGTCATCAAGAAATTGACTTTTTGCTTAACATGGATGATGGATCCGAGATCTTGTTATTGACAACCAAACACGCGTTAATTTATTTTGGTCCTTCCGTTAAACAGTAAAGTTCTGAATATTAAACATATAAAAATCTGGACCATTAGCAAACACAATTCACAATACCATTTGGTCCATTTCATTGGATGATTAAACTATCTCTTAAGATGCTCAACTTCGATTATATTATATAAAGAAAGATGTAACTTCGATCTTAAATTTGGTACACTACAACTTAACAAATTGTTTATATTTCTCGGGTGAAACTGAAAACTGTTTAACTTAACCGGTTAAATAGTAGTCCAAGCATAACACTGCATTTGGATATAAGTCTAGTACACTTAAACAACATGATTAGCTGGTGATGGTAGGTCATTTTGAAACAGTTGGTTTGGTTACACGAAAGACATGGGTTGGTTATAGCATGTGAGGCCAGAAACTTCTATGTTCAATATTTCAACGCATATATACGTGAGAAAGATATCGGTAGTTACGTTTTAAGTGTGGCTCCATGTGCCTAATCTCTTATTTGAGCTGAGATTCGTATTAGGAAAGAAAATTTACTGGCTGAGACATCTGATTAGTCAGAATGTATTAGCTATTAGCTAATCAACGTTCAGAACGAGTTAAAAATTTAAATCGTCTGAGCTCTTTCTTCTTTTTCACTTCCACTACCAACAGAATAATCATATACCGACCGGTCCGACCCCCCATTTATATGACAAATTTAGATTATAATATGCAACCTTGCATCATATCAACGACCTACTAAAAGTTCAGACGTGATGACTACACTAATTTATCAAGATGGACAAAGTATTTCTTTAATCATGATCGTGCGTCTGACATTAGACCACAATAAAATTACAACTTATAAGCAGCTCACGTCATAGATGCAAATCTGGACGAATAAATAAAGCACACTTTATCCAGAGCAAAATATAATAACAAATAAAAACAAATTCGAGTAGAACCAATTAATAGATTATACATTTTATACTATTGTTATAAGCTACATAACGCATAGCTTTTTATTATTTGCCTTATAATGTGAATAGAAGATTACAACATGAACTAGAAGCACCCTTCTTTACACATTTCATTGTCACGGTTTATTTAAATGAACTATTACCAAAGAGCTTACATAGAAACCAAAGCGCAATAAGAGCACATACTGGGTTTACTTATAGTCTTTTCGAGATGATACCGTTCAGAACTTTGGCTTCACGTTAAGACGAGTAGCTAGTTTCTGTCCCAGAGATTTGTCTGCCTGAGACCAGTACGATATCCAAATGCTGCGAATCTCGTGTGTCACGCGAGGCTCAGCAAGTGCTTCAACAAAACGCTTCACGAAACGCTCTTGCCTTTAACCCGAAAAAAAAAAAAAAAACAATTAGAGGTTATGAAATGTGTGAAGCTTTGTGGCTTTTGCAATGATAGTTGTTTACCTGTCTGCGTCCCAGGACCGGTATCGTTCCCCTGGCTGCTGAAAGTTGTTCTCCTTCTCAATCATGCACTGTCATATAAAGAAGAAAGTATAAAAACAGTTTAATCTCACAATGTTGAAGGGAATTTGTGTTAAAGCATGGAGATGAATCTGACCTTCTCACGATTTCCAGAGCAGACAATAGGAGTTGTAGGGTATTTGTCAGCATGGCGAACAGGATTCAACCTTGAAGGGAAGTAATTGACCTGGAAAGCAACGCAACCGGTTCATATCAAACTATAAAAATGATTGTGAATAAGTAACTGAAAGAGCTGATTACCTCCTCATCTCTGTGCATGAAGTTCATAAAACCTTCATGGTGATTGTTGTGGTGAGCACATTTTGGAGCATTGACAGGCAGCTGCAGATAGTTTGGTCCAAGACGGTGTCTCTGACTATCAGCGTAGGAGAAGATCCTGGTCTGGAGTAGCTTATCATCTGAATAATGGACGCCAGGAACCACAATAGCAGGGCAGAAAGCAATCTGCTCATTCTCGTTAAAGAAGTTATCGATGTTTTTGTTCAAGACCAAACGGCCAACAGGCTGCAGAGGCAAGATATCTTCAGGCCAGATCTTTGTGACATCAAGCGGATCGAAGTCAAACTTGTCTTCATGAGCAGGATCCATCACTTGAACGAAGAGATTCCACTCTGGATAGTTCCCGGCAGCGATCGAGTCATAGAGGTCCTGAGTGGCATGGCTGTGGTTGGATCCTCCGACTTTGACAGCTTCCTCATCAAGGAGGCATTTAACCCCACAAGCCGGTTTCCAGTGGAACTTCACGTAGTGAGCTTTTCCGGCCTTGTTGATAAGCATGTAAGTGTTGACCCCAAAGCCATCCATGTGCCTGTAGTCCTGTGGGATACCGAGATCATCAAAGAGGAACGAAAACATGTGAAGACTCTCAGGGTGGTGTGAGAAGAAGTCCAGTATCCTCCAGTTCTCCTGAATGTGGGATTTGGGATTCGGTTTCAGCGCGTGAACCATGTCAGGGAACTTCATCCCGTCGCGGACGAAGAAGACAGGGAAGTTGTTCCCAACAAGATCAAAGTTCCCCTGAGTTTAAAAACAGAGAAGTACCATAAAACCTCATTGCTTTTCACATTATAATAATAATAAAAAAAGCGTGATTCAGACAAAAGCTAAACCTCTCTTGTGTAGAACTTGACAGCAAAACCACGAGGATCTCTGAGAGTCTCGGGGCTGCCACGCTCGTGGATCACAGTAGAGAAACGAACAATGACAGGAGTCTGGACACCGGGTCCTCGGAGAAAATCAGCACAGGTGAGGTGTGTAATGTCATGAGTGACTTCAAAGAAGCCTTTGGCACTGGCACCTCTGGCATGAACAACCCTCTCAGGGATCCGCTCCCTGTCAAAGTTGGCGAGTTTCTCAAGCAGATGATAGTCTTCCAGTAGAATCGGACCTAACAACATTTAAAAACTATAGCTTAGCATATCTAGTTTTCCTTTATTGCTAGCTTCAAGGACATTATTTCAGAACAACCACAGATCTGTTCTCTATATACATTCTTATTTTTATTTTGTATTTCAAGAGATAAACAAAATAAAAGACGAACCTCTAGTTCCAGCAGTTAAAGAAGAGTTGTTGTTCCAGACAGGAGCACCCGAGTTAGTCGTGAAGAAGGGCGAATCATGAGCGCTTGAAGGACGAACCTGCACCCCCAAGAATAAATTAAGATAAATGTAAGTGGGTGGAGTTTTAGAGGAACCCCCTTACTAGATTTGAAAAATATCTTTGACAAATGATGAAACTTGATAACATGACAGAACCATAAAGTATATGGATCAACAACAAACCAGACGGTCCAGATTCAAGATGAACATTAGGTAGCTAATATTTGAGCTCAAATGACATAAGAAATCGATTACAGTGATCAAATAACGAACAAAATAACCCAAAAATCGTAGAGAAGCCTTAAACAATGATTATGTACAGCGACATCAATAGATTACGTCAACGTTTAGACTTTGCTAATCCTCTAGAACAAGCATGTGGTTAAATAAACAATCAATAAAACATCTCAAAGTCATAAAATATAATTTTAATCTGAAAACACATGCAAGTTTCTAGCAATCTTTAAAACCCTCAACAATAATCAAACCCCGATCTATGCATAAATATCACAGAAAAACTAAAAAAAATTGAACAATCACCGCAACGATACAACACAATCTTGGACCATTTAATCCTCGAAATCAACACCAAATCTCAGATCCAGAATCAACGAAAACAAATCTAAAGGGGAATCGATCGGTGTTTACTCTGTAAGGATCCATGGATGCAAAAGATAGATTTTGATTCGGATTTTTCCTCCTTCACGGGTCTTAGGTGAGACTGTTTTGTATCTCTCTTTCCTCTCTACGTAATCGGCGTGTGTCGCTCACTGTTTCCCCCAGTTTTTATAGTGCCCCCAAGATAAATATCTTTATTTTTATCCCCACCGTTTTAAATTGAGATAGAAAAATCTATTACGTTACAACTAAAATTGTCGTGTGTTTTTTTTTGGGAGATTATCCAAAATAATTACTTTCTCGATTTAATCATCCAGCTAATTACTTACGTGTGTGGATAATATCGTCTTTGCCTTACCTAGATACTATACTATTAGTAGACAAATCTTGTTTTCAATTCAAGATTATCCCTTCAATATATTAAAAAAAAATAGTACTAGTCGAATTAATAGTACTGCATTATTTTCATTGATTTTATTATTATGAAGAAATGATTACAAAGACAGAGTTGACAAGTAAAATACCAAGGAAAAACATTGGTTTAAAAGGAGATTACAAGCATCATTGCATCATTTTATTATACAGACACAGAAACAACAACGACATTATCTTTTTGAGGGATTTTAAGTGATGATGGATCGATGAGAGTATCTTTATGATTTGTACCTTTTCCAAGGACAAGAGATTGGTCTCCTCTAGATGCTTGGCCTCACGTTCAGACGGCTTGCAAGTTTCTGTCCCAGTGATCGATCAGCCTGAGATAATGTAGATTGTTAAGAATGTCAGTTTTGTCAAAATGGTGTAAAAAAGCACAGTAGGAAGCACTGAGTTTGTTTCTAGTTGTACTAACCTGAGACCAGTAAGAGATCCAGATGCTGCGGATCTCATGAGTCAGACGTGGCTCTGACAGTATCTCAACCCATCTCTTCACAAACCTGTCTTGCCTGTCACCCACCATTAAAGTAAACATTAGGATTCAAGTTTTGTCTAGTGGAGTTTCTGTGAGAGTTAAGCAAGGAAAGATTAGTCTTCTTTTTTACCTGTCTGGTGCCCATGATCTGTATCTATCTCCAGGCTGTTTGAAGTTGTTCTCCTTCTTGATGATGCACTACAACACATTAACAATGAAAGCTTGTGTTAGGACACAATTCAAATAAAATGAGAGATGAGGTTTTTGAACATGTAAAGGAGACATGGCATGAATCATATACCTTTGTTCTGATTCCAGTGTAGGATTTGTTAGGGATAGGAACTTTCTCTGCGCAGCGGACAGGATCAAACTTTGAGGGATAGTAATTGATCTGTAAAACCAAACACCATGTTAAGATTTTGATACCAGGTTATGTATAAAAAAGTAACCATAACTCTAATGGTACTAATTAGACTTTACCTCCTCATCTCTGTGCATGAAGTTCATAAAACCTTCATGATGGTTGTTGTGGTGAGCACATTTTGGAGCATTAACCGGTAGCTGCAGATAGTTTGGTCCAAGACGATGTCTCTGAGTGTCACCATACGCAAAGATTCTACACTGGAGAAGCTTGTCATCAGAGTAGTAGATCCCAGGAACCACAAGACCAGGGTTGAAAGCAAGCTGCTCAGTCTCGTTAAAGAAGTTGTCAATGGTCCTGTTCAGAACCAAGCGACCAACAGGCTGCAGAGGCAAGATATCCTCAGGCCAGATCTTGGTCACATCAAGCGGGTCAAAATCAAACTTGTCCTCATCCGCAGGATCCATGGTCTGAATGAAAAGCTTCCACTCAGGGTAGTTTCCAGACGCAATAGCATCGTGGAGATCCTTGGTCGCGTGGCTGTGATTGGCTCCTCCAACTACCTTAGCCTCTTCATCAGTGAGATTCTTGATCCCGCAAGTTGGTTTCCAGTGGAACTTGACGAAGAGAACTTTTCCGGATTTGGAGACTAGAGTGTAGGTGTGGACACCGAAACCTTCCATGTGCCTGTAGTCCTGTGGGATACCAACGTCATCAAACATCCAGCACCATGTGAGGAGACTCTCTGGCAAGTGGGACATGTAGTCCAGTATCCTCCAGTACTCTTGGATGTTTGTTTTCGGGTTCGGCTTCAGGGCGTGGACAACATCAGGGAACTGAATCCCGTCACGGATGAAGAACACCGGAGTGTTGTTACCAACAAGATCGAAGTTCCCCTGCGTTTATGAATATCAGTAGCAAGACACACATCAGTACTGATTCTAAAGAAGCTAAATGAGATCTAAAAAATGGAAATTAACAATCTTTTATCATATAACCTATTCTAAAAAGCGGTCTAGGAGGCGACTAAGCACCCATCAGCAAATTAATTATTACAAAACGATTAATCTAAAAAGATTTTTTTTAAAAAAAATCGGTCTAAGCATCCGCCTAAGCACTAGTCTTCTATAAAACGTTTAATATCAATGTCTTGAACATCGTTTATACCTCTCTGGTGTAAAACTTGACGGCGAAGCCACGAATATCCCTCATGGTTTCAGGGCTGGCACGCTCGTGAACGACGGTGGAGAAACGGACGATGACAGGAGTCTGAACACCGGGGGCTCTGAGGAAATCAGCACAAGTGAGTTTGGAAATGTCATGGGTGACCTCAAAGAAACCTTTAGCACTGATTCCTCTGGCATGAACCACTCTCTCGGGAATCCTCTCCCTGGTGAAATTGGCAACCTTCTCGATCAGATGGTAGTCCTCAAGAAGAACCGGACCTGCCCATAACAAAAAGTAACAAAATTTTATAAAACCCATCACGCTCCCATTCAAAAGATTCGAGCTTTAAACTCTATTCTCTCATAAGAATCTCACAAATATACCTCTTTCTCCGATGGTGAGGGAGGAGATGTTGTTGGAGACGGGAGCACCACCGTTTGTGGTGTAGAACGGAGCGTTGTACGCGCTCGAGGGACGATACTGCAACAATCATATACAAATTTTTTTAAAAATCTGTGGAAACCCTAATTTCAGTTAGAATAAGCTATATCACTCTCTCTTCTACCCGCGTCTTTGTTTTTCTATACACAATTCAAATTTTAATAAGACCAATTTAATTCTGGGTGGCAAGGCACAGTGACATGTCGGATATAAAGATTAATTTAATTCGATTATTGCTTTACGTTCGTATATTTAATTATACTCTCGTTTGATGGATCTACCACTTTTAATGCTTCGAATAATAAAAATCCATAAGATTTTTTTCTCTTAAAAAAACATACGATGAGCCTCATATGCCATGGTATGTTAAAAACTATTATTATAAGTGTTGATCGGATGATCAGAGATATGTGCTTTTTTCATACGAATAAAATACTTTTTTTATTGATCGACACTCAGATTAATTGAATAATTAAAATGATTAATCATATGTTTAGATCTTATTTAATCAGATTATTTATATTATGATTAATTTATTGACTAGATTTGATTAATCAGGTGTTTAGATCTGAAAATCTATTAAACAACATTTACAAAACACACATGTTTTTAATAAAACACACAAACAACAAAATAAGGTCTCATATAAGGAAAAAAACAAACAAACCACATGTGACGTTTTAACGCATGCACTGGTCTGTAGATCAAACGTTTTATAGATATGCTATCTTAGATTAGCTAAAACGATCATTGAACTTAAACCAATTTTGGACCGAAAAAAACATGTTAACACTAAGTCTTAAGAGCAACTTTCATTTTCATTAAAAAGAGTTGGATAAACGATCATAAGGAAACATGAGATCATAGTGAAACATAATTGATTTAACACACACACACACACACAAAAAAGTGGAGAAGAACAAGAAAATACCTTGTAAGGATCCATGGTGATGAAGAAGCTTTGAAGTTCCCCAAATATAACGTTGGAGGTTTTGGTTTAGTGAGAGTGATGAGATCTTCTGTGTAATGTATATATAGTGAATCGCGTGTGCTACGTTAGGTGATGGCGGCCCCAAGTGGAGGTACGTTTGTCCTTTCAAGATCAATTTATCGATACAGTAAAATGGACCATTGTGTTTACTTTTCCTTTGCGATAACAATAATACCCCCACCTTTTTTGTCTTCAATGCCCCACTCCCCACCACCTCAGATATTTCTTTCCCGTTTTTTGGCTCCAACCCGTGAGAAAAAAAATCGGTGATGCGTAATAATTCATGATCCCGACAAGACAGTATTGCTAGAGAGGAAAAATAATACTATTAATATCTTTCGGAAACAATTATTGTGACAAAAACAGATAACCTAATCTCAAAAACAAAACTTTAATAAAAATGTTATCTTGAATAAATTGTTATTTGTATATTACCTGATACATAACCTTTCTTCTTCTTCTTCTTTTCGACAAAGAATTTTCTATGTACATAACTTTCTTGTAATAAAATCAACGACTATTAGCAAACGCTTGTTCCAAAAGAAAAAAATTCAACGATAATTATTCATAGTGGTATATGTATCAAAATAAAAAATGTAGTTTTATATGTGAATAAATCAAAGGTATATTTTTACATCAGATATAGAATTTCAATCTTAAAAACATAAATTTTCAAATTATAATTTGTAAAGACAAAATTATCAGATATTTTAATCGCATTAGAATTGTTCATCAAAATTTTTTATATAATATTGGTTAGAATTGTTCATTATGATATATGAGTGGTATCCATGTGAAAAGATCATCTCTTGTAGATATACATACTATTTATTTAATGTTCAAAAGATATATATATATATATATATATATATATATATATATATATATATATATATATATATATATATATATTCATATAGCATGTAACTAATCTCTGAAAATGGTGCAATATTTTTTGTTAAAGAAAATGGTGTAACATACAAAAACTTTGTTTTATACAAGTTAGTTAATTTTAGTTTAATTCATTTCAGTAAATATATAATTTAGCCATCTTAAAGTTTTATTTGATTACATGATAAGGTTGGAATTCCATTTGATTTCCAAACATTTTTGATCTTACCATGATCAGTTACTCTATATAAAAGTAAAGTCACATGATACATTTCATCACATATGTTTGGTCTTATCGAGTTTTAGAAGAGTAAGTTCGTGTCAGACACATGTTGGATAATGTAGACTGAGGTTTCTACGTAATAATTTTCCTTTTCAGTATTATATTATTTCGATCAGTCGACCAAACCTAGGGTTTTGTTTTCAAAACTTCAAAAATTTTATAGGAGATTCAGGTGGAAGTAACGAGCTTTACCGGGTAAGATGATTTTAGCCTCACCCATTTTGATACGGCGTTTTATACTCTAATAAATTATTAATATTTATAAATCTACATAATGCATTGTTAATATGATGATCACGAAGTTCACGGGTTGAAAATTTTCAAAACTTCTTGTTAATTAAAAAAGAGCTAAAATAGTGACATTATTGAGTGGGTCTGGTGGGCAGTCTATGTTTGGGAGCATGAGATCATAGTGAAACATAATTGATTTAACACACACACACACACACAAAAGTGGAGAAGAACAAGAAAATACCTTGTAAGGATCCATGGTGATGAAGAAGCTTTGAAGTTCCCCAAATATAACGTTGGAGGTTTTGGTTTAGTGAGAGTGATGAGATCTTCTGTGTAATGTATATATAGTGAATCGCGTGTGCTACGTTAGGTGATGGCGGCCCCAAGTGGAGGTACGTTTGTCCTTTCAAGATCAATTTATCGATACAGTAAAATGGACCATTGTGTTTACTTTTCCTTTGCGATAACAATAATACCCCCACCTTTTTTTGTCTTCAATGCCCCCACTCCCCCACCACCTCAGATATTTCTTTCCCGTTTTTTGGCTCCAACCCGTGAGAAAAAAAATCGGTGATGCGTAATAATTCATGATCCCGACAAGACAGTATTGCTAGAGAGGAAAAATAATACTATTAATATCTTTCGGAAACAATTATTGTGACAAAACAGATAACCTAATCTCAAAAACAAAAACTTTAATAAAAAATGTTATCTTGAATAAATTGTTATTTGTATATTACCTGATACATAACCTTTCTTCTTCTTCTTCTTTTCGACAAAGAATTTTCTATGTACATAACTTTCTTGTAATAAAATCAACGACTATTAGCAAACGCTTGTTCCAAAAGAAAAAAATTCAACGATAATTATTCATAGTGGTATATGTATCAAAATAAAAAATGTAGTTTTATATGTGAATAAATCAAAGGTATATTTTTACATCAGATATAGAATTTCAATCTTAAAAACATAAATTTTCAAATTATAATTTGTAAAGACAAAATTATCAGATATTTTAATCGCATTAGAATTGTTCATCAAAATTTTTATATAATATTGGTTAGAATTGTTCATTATGATATATGAGTGGTATCCATGTGAAAAGATCATCTCTTGTAGATATACATACTATTTATTTAATGTTCAAAAGATATATATATATATATATATATATATATATATATATATATATATATATATATATATATATATATATAGAGTTAGTAAAGTTGATGAGCTAAATAAATCATAGAATATATAATTTTGTCAAATATTAATTTAATCATAAGCCTAAAATCATGAACAGTCGACGTAAAATCAAAATTTACAAAAGGAACATTTGTACCTATCTACAAAATTTCATAGTCCTTTCTTATCAGATAAAGTTGTAGTAATCATCTTACCAAAGAAAGTCTTGGTGTCGCAAAGAAAGAAAAGTCTTCGTTTGGCGACGACAAAATAGCCACAAACCTTGAAATAGCAGCCTAGCTAAATTGTTTTGTGTATGTAAATTTATAGAGCTGTGTAATAAGTTTCTGGCAAGTTTTGTCGTAGTACATGCGATGATGCGAACATCATTTACTTGTCAATTGTATTTTAGTGAACTATTCCAAGTTTTTCAGTCTTATATAACCAAATTTCTGATATTAATTATTAGATATTGGGTTGTTTGTCATGTTGACCCACATAAATTCCTGAACTATATATACAGAACAAGACTTTCATAACAATCCTGACGTTTTACCAAAAAAAAACAATCCTGAAGCAACATTTAAATCGAAAAAGATAAACTACTAGAAATGAAAGTACATTTTTCTTTATATAATTACTATTCACGCAGATAATTCACAACAAAAATTTGTCAATGTTCCAAAAATATCGATGGATATTACCAAAAGCAAATGAGAGTAATTTTTCTCTATACATGAAACGATAAATAAATAAATAAATAAATAAATAAATAAAAGGTGCTCAACTTCATTACAACAAATATATATATAGAAACATTTTATCTTTAGTAAACTGAAAATAAATAGGAAATCAAAAGTTATCAATAATGTAGGCAAATTAATTAATAGGTTTAATACTGATATTATTGAGTGGGTCTGGTGGGCAGTCTATGTTTGGGAGCATGTGGAGATTATTGACACGTTACTTTGATGCTGAATCGACCCATTTTTGATTCGGGAGCTTGGGCTTGGGTCCCTTTAGAGTGAACAAGTTACTCTTGTTACTTCGTTTAATACTATTACAACTAGGTGAAATTACTCCGCCACAATATATATTCTCTCATAAAATTACAATCATTAGAAGACAATCAACATCTATATGCCGTCTGACAAATTAAATTCACGTGATCGTCTTTTTCAGAAACAAGAATTTATACGTAGACTGATAGTATGTCCCGGTTTACACAGGGTCGTTTTATTTAGTTAAAAGTTCAGATTTAAGATTTTAAATCTGTTTAAGACAAGTAATATGCCGTACGTGTTAAGGGCGGTACGCTTTAATCAGTCCACATAATCCAGGGTTTTTCATCATTGGATAAAACATATGGTTTCATTAGATTGTAATATTGTACTGTGTTTAATCAGATATAGTTTTAGTTTAAAAACAGAGAAGTACCATAAAACCTCATTGCTTTTCACATTATAATAATAAAAAGCGTGATTCAGACAAAAGCTAAACCTCTCTTGTGTAGAACTTGACAGCAAAACCACGAGGATCTCTGAGAGTCTCGGGGCTGCCACGCTCGTGGATCACAGTAGAGAAACGAACAATGACAGGAGTCTGGACACCGGGTCCTCGGAGAAAATCAGCACAGGTGAGGTGTGTAATGTCATGAGTGACTTCAAAGAAGCCTTTGGCACTGGCACCTCTGGCATGAACAACCCTCTCAGGGATCCGCTCCTGTCAAAGTTGGCGAGTTTCTCAAGCAGATGATAGTCTTCCAGTAGAATCGGACCTAACAACATTTAAAACTATAGCTTAGCATATCTAGTTTTCCTTTATTGCTAGCTTCAAGGACATTATTTCAGAACAACCACAGATCTGTTCTCTATATACATTCTTATTTTTATTTTGTATTTCAAGAGATAAACAAAATAAAAGACGAACCTCTAGTTCCAGCAGTTAAAGAAGAGTTGTTGTTCCAGACAGGAGCACCCGAGTTAGTCGTGAAGAAGGGCGAATCATGAGCGCTTGAAGGACGAACCTGCACCCCCAAGAATAAATTAAGATAAATGTAAGTGGGTGGAGTTTTAGAGGAACCCCCTTACTAGATTTGAAAAATATCTTTGACAAATGATGAAACTTGATAACATGACAGAACCATAAAGTATATGGATCAACAACAAACCAGACGGTCCAGATTCAAGATGAACATTAGGTAGCTAATATTTGAGCTCAAATGACATAAGAAATCGATTACAGTGATCAAATAACGAACAAAATAACCCAAAAATCGTAGAGAAGCCTTAAACAATGATTATGTACAGCGACATCAATAGATTACGTCAACGTTTAGACTTTGCTAATCCTCTAGAACAAGCATGTGGTTAAATAAACAATCAATAAAACATCTCAAAGTCATAAAATATAATTTTAATCTGAAAACACATGCAAGTTTCTAGCAATCTTTAAAACCCTCAACAATAATCAAACCCCGATCTATGCATAAATATCACAGAAAAACTAAAAAATTGAACAATCACCGCAACGATACAACACAATCTTGGACCATTTAATCCTCGAAATCAACACCAAATCTCAGATCCAGAATCAACGAAAACAAATCTAAAGGGAATCGATCGGTGTTTACTCTGTAAGGATCCATGGATGCAAAGATAGATTTTGATTCGGATTTTCCTCCTTCACGGGTCTTAGGTGAGACTGTTTTGTATCTCTCTTTCCTCTCTACGTAATCGGCGTGTGTCGCTCACTGTTTCCCCAGTTTTTATAGTGCCCCAAGATAAATATCTTTATTTTTATCCCCACCGTTTTAAATTGAGATAGAAAAATCTATTACGTTACAACTAAAATTGTCGTGTGTTTTTTGGGAGATTATCCAAAATAATTACTTTCTCGATTTAATCATCCAGCTAATTACTTACGTGTGTGGATAATATCGTCTTTGCCTTACCTAGATACTATACTATTAGTAGACAAATCTTGTTTTCAATTCAAGATTATCCCTTCAATATATTAAAAAAAAATAGTACTAGTCGAATTAATAGTACTGCATTATTTTCATTGATTTTATTATTATGAAGAAATGATTACAAAGACAGAGTTGACAAGTAAAATACCAAGGAAAAACATTGGTTTAAAAGGAGATTACAAGCATCATTGCATCATTTTATTATACAGACACAGAAACAACAACGACATTATCTTTTTGAGGGATTTTAAGTGATGATGGATCGATGAGAGTATCTTTATGATTTGTACCTTTTCCAAGGACAAGAGATTGGTCTCCTCTAGATGCTTGGCCTCACGTTCAGACGGCTTGCAAGTTTCTGTCCCAGTGATCGATCAGCCTGAGATAATGTAGATTGTTAAGAATGTCAGTTTTGTCAAAATGGTGTAAAAAAGCACAGTAGGAAGCACTGAGTTTGTTTCTAGTTGTACTAACCTGAGACCAGTAAGAGATCCAGATGCTGCGGATCTCATGAGTCAGACGTGGCTCTGACAGTATCTCAACCCATCTCTTCACAAACCTGTCTTGCCTGTCACCCACCATTAAAGTAAACATTAGGATTCAAGTTTTGTCTAGTGGAGTTTCTGTGAGAGTTAAGCAAGGAAAGATTAGTCTTCTTTTTTACCTGTCTGGTGCCCATGATCTGTATCTATCTCCAGGCTGTTTGAAGTTGTTCTCCTTCTTGATGATGCACTACAACACATTAACAATGAAAGCTTGTGTTAGGACACAATTCAAATAAAATGAGAGATGAGGTTTTTGAACATGTAAAGGAGACATGGCATGAATCATATACCTTTGTTCTGATTCCAGTGTAGGATTTGTTAGGGATAGGAACTTTCTCTGCGGACAGGATCAAACTTTGAGGGATAGTAATTGATCTGTAAAACCAAACACCATGTTAAGATTTTGATACCAGGTTATGTATAAAAAAGTAACCATAACTCTAATGGTACTAATTAGACTTTACCTCCTCATCTCTGTGCATGAAGTTCATAAAACCTTCATGATGGTTGTTGTGGTGAGCACATTTTGGAGCATTAACCGGTAGCTGCAGATAGTTTGGTCCAAGACGATGTCTCTGAGTGTCACCATACGCAAAGATTCTACACTGGAGAAGCTTGTCATCAGAGTAGTAGATCCCAGGAACCACAAGACCAGGGTTGAAAGCAAGCTGCTCAGTCTCGTTAAAGAAGTTGTCAATGGTCCTGTTCAGAACCAAGCGACCAACAGGCTGCAGAGGCAAGATATCCTCAGGCCAGATCTTGGTCACATCAAGCGGGTCAAAATCAAACTTGTCCTCATCCGCAGGATCCATGGTCTGAATGAAAAGCTTCCACTCAGGGTAGTTTCCAGACGCAATAGCATCGTGGAGATCCTTGGTCGCGTGGCTGTGATTGGCTCCTCCAACTACCTTAGCCTCTTCATCAGTGAGATTCTTGATCCCGCAAGTTGGTTTCCAGTGGAACTTGACGAAGAGAACTTTTCCGGATTTGGAGACTAGAGTGTAGGTGTGGACACCGAAACCTTCCATGTGCCTGTAGTCCTGTGGGATACCAACGTCATCAAACATCCAGCACCATGTGAGGAGACTCTCTGGCAAGTGGGACATGTAGTCCAGTATCCTCCAGTACTCTTGGATGTTTGTTTTCGGGTTCGGCTTCAGGGCGTGGACAACATCAGGGAACTGAATCCCGTCACGGATGAAGAACACCGGAGTGTTGTTACCAACAAGATCGAAGTTCCCTGCGTTTATGAATATCAGTAGCAAGACACACATCAGTACTGATTCTAAAGAAGCTAAATGAGATCTAAAAATGGAAATTAACAATCTTTTATCATATAACCTATTCTAAAAGCGGTCTAGGAGGCGACTAAGCACCCATCAGCAAATTAATTATTACAAAACGATTAATCTAAAAGATTTTTTAAAAAATCGGTCTAAGCATCCGCCAAGCACTAGTCTTCTATAAAACGTTTAATATCAATGTCTTGAACATCGTTTATACCTCTCTGGTGTAAAACTTGACGGCGAAGCCACGAATATCCCTCATGGTTTCAGGGCTGGCACGCTCGTGAACGACGGTGGAGAAACGGACGATGACAGGAGTCTGAACACCGGGGCTCTGAGGAAATCAGCACAAGTGAGTTTGGAAATGTCATGGGTGACCTCAAAGAAACCTTTAGCACTGATTCCTCTGGCATGAACCACTCTCTCGGGAATCCTCTCCCTGGTGAAATTGGCAACCTTCTCGATCAGATGGTAGTCCTCAAGAAGAACCGGACCTGCCCATAACAAAAGTAACAAAATTTTATAAAACCCATCACGCTCCCATTCAAAAGATTCGAGCTTTAAACTCTATTCTCTCATAAGAATCTCACAAATATACCTCTTTCTCCGATGGTGAGGGAGGAGATGTTGTTGGAGACGGGAGCACCACCGTTTGTGGTGTAGAACGGAGCGTTGTACGCGCTCGAGGGACGATACTGCAACAATCATATACAAATTTTTAAAATCTGTGGAAACCCTAATTTCAGTTAGAATAAGCTATATCACTCTCTCTTCTACCCGCGTCTTTGTTTTTCTATACACAATTCAAATTTTAATAAGACCAATTTAATTCTGGGTGGCAAGGCACAGTGACATGTCGGATATAAAGATTAATTTAATTCGATTATTGCTTTACGTTCGTATATTTAATTATACTCTCGTTTGATGGATCTACCACTTTTAATGCTTCGAATAATAAAAATCCATAAGATTTTTTTCTCTTAAAAAAACATACGATGAGCCTCATATGCCATGGTATGTTAAAAACTATTATTATAAGTGTTGATCGGATGATCAGAGATATGTGCTTTTTTCATACGAATAAAATACTTTTTTTATTGATCGACACTCAGATTAATTGAATAATTAAAATGATTAATCATATGTTTAGATCTTATTTAATCAGATTATTTATATTATGATTAATTTATTGACTAGATTTGATTAATCAGGTGTTTAGATCTGAGAAATCTATTAAACAACATTTACAAAACACACATGTTTTTAATAAAAACACACAAACAACAAAATAAGGTCTCATATAAGGAAAAAAACAAACAAACCACATGTGACGTTTTAACGCATGCACTGGTCTGTAGATCAAACGTTTTATAGATATGCTATCTTAGATTAGCTAAAACGATCATTGAACTTAAACCAATTTTGGACCGAAAAAAACATGTTAACACTAAGTCTTAAGAGCAACTTTCATTTTCATTAAAAAGAGTTGGATAAACGATCATAAGGAAACATGAGATCATAGTGAAACATAATTGATTTAACACACACACACACACACAAAAAAGTGGAGAAGAACAAGAAAATACCTTGTAAGGATCCATGGTGATGAAGAAGCTTTGAAGTTCCCCAAATATAACGTTGGAGGTTTTGGTTTAGTGAGAGTGATGAGATCTTCTGTGTAATGTATATATAGTGAATCGCGTGTGCTACGTTAGGTGATGGCGGCCCCAAGTGGAGGGGTACGTTTGTCCTTTCAAGATCAATTTATCGATACAGTAAAAATGGACCATTGTGTTTACTTTTCCTTTGCGATAACAATAATACCCCCACCTTTTTTGTCTTCAATGCCCCACTCCCCACCACCTCAGATATTTCTTTCCCGTTTTTGGCTCCAACCCGTGAGAAAAAATCGGTGATGCGTAATAATTCATGATCCCGACAAGACAGTATTGCTAGAGAGGAAAAATAATACTATTAATATCTTTCGGAAACAATTATTGTGACAAAAACAGATAACCTAATCTCAAAAACAAAAACTTTAATAAAAAATGTTATCTTGAATAAATTGTTATTTGTATATTACCTGATACATAACCTTTCTTCTTCTTCTTCTTTTCGACAAAGAATTTTCTATGTACATAACTTTCTTGTAATAAAATCAACGACTATTAGCAAACGCTTGTTCCAAAGAAAAAATTCAACGATAATTATTCATAGTGGTATATGTATCAAAATAAAAATGTAGTTTTATATGTGAATAAATCAAAGGTATATTTTTACATCAGATATAGAATTTCAATCTTAAAAACATAAATTTTCAAATTATAATTTGTAAAGACAAAATTATCAGATATTTTAATCGCATTAGAATTGTTCATCAAAATTTTTTATATAATATTGGTTAGAATTGTTCATTATGATATATGAGTGGTATCCATGTGAAAAGATCATCTCTTGTAGATATACATACTATTTATTTAATGTTCAAAAGATATATATATATATATATATATATATATATATATATATATATATATATATATATATATATATATATATTCATATAGCATGTAACTAATCTCTGAAAATGGTGCAATATTTTTTTGTTAAAGAAAATGGTGTAACATACAAAAAACTTTGTTTTATACAAGTTAGTTAATTTTAGTTTAATTCATTTCAGTAAATATATAATTTAGCCATCTTAAAGTTTTATTTGATTACATGATAAGGTTGGAATTCCATTTGATTTCCAAACATTTTTGATCTTACCATGATCAGTTACTCTATATAAAAAGTAAAGTCACATGATACATTTCATCACATATGTTTGGTCTTATCGAGTTTTAGAAGAGTAAGTTCGTGTCAGACACATGTTGGATAATGTAGACTGAGGTTTCTACGTAATAATTTTCCTTTTTCAGTATTATATTATTTCGATCAGTCGACCAAACCTAGGGTTTTGTTTTTCAAACTTCCAAAAATTTTATAGGAGATTCAGGTGGAAGTAACGAGCTTTACCGGGTAAGATGATTTTAGCCTCACCCATTTTGATACGGCGTTTTATACTCTAATAAATTATTAATATTTATAAATCTACATAATGCATTGTTAATATGATGATCACGAAGTTCACGGGTTGAAAATTTTCAAAACTTCTTGTTAATTAAAAAAAGAGCTAAAATAGTGACATTATTGAGTGGGTCTGGTGGGCAGTCTATGTTTGGGAGCATGTGGAGATTATTGACACGTTACTTTGATGCTGAATCGACCCATTTTTTGATTCGGGAGCTTGGGCTTGGGTCCCTTTAGAGTGAACAAGTTACTCTTGTTACTTCGTTTAATACTATTACAACTAGGTGAAATTACTCCGCCACAATATATATTCTCTCATAAAATTACAATCATTAGAAGACAATCAACATCTATATGCCGTCTGACAAATTAAATTCACGTGATCGTCTTTTTTCAGAAACAAGAATTTATACGTAGACTGATAGTATGTCCCGGTTTACACAGGGTCGTTTTATTTAGTTAAAAGTTCAGATTTAAGATTTTAAATCTGTTTAAGACAAGTAATATGCCGTACGTGTTAAGGGCGGTACGCTTTAATCAGTCCACATAATCCAGGGTTTTTCATCATTGGATAAAAACATATGGTTTCATTAGATTGTAATATTGTACTGTGTTTAATCAGATATAGTTTTTAGTTTTACAGACATATTATATATAGAGTTAGTAAAGTTGATGAGCTAAATAAATCATAGAATATATAATTTTGTCAAATATTAATTTAATCATAAGCCTAAAAATCATGAACAGTCGACGTAAAATCAAAATTTACAAAAGGAACATTTGTACCTATCTACAAAATTTCATAGTCCTTTCTTATCAGATAAAGTTGTAGTAATCATCTTACCAAAGAAAGTCTTGGTGTCGCAAAGAAAAGAAAAGAAAGAAAAGTCTTCGTTTGGCGACGACAAAAATAGCCACAAACCTTGAAATAGCAGCCTAGCTAAATTGTTTTGTGTATGTAAATTTATAGAGCTGTGTAATAAGTTTCTGGCAAGTTTTGTCGTAGTACATGCGATGATGCGAACATCATTTACTTGTCAATTGTATTTTAGTGAACTATTCCAAGTTTTTCAGTCTTATATAACCAAATTTCTGATATTAATTATTAGATATTGGGTTGTTTGTCATGTTGACCCACATAAATTCCTGAACTATATATACAGAACAAGACTTTCATAACAATCCTGACGTTTTACCAAAAAAAAAAACAATCCTGAAGCAACATTTAAATCGAAAAAGATAAACTACTAGAAATGAAAGTACATTTTTCTTTATATAATTACTATTCACGCAGATAATTCACAACAAAAATTTGTCAATGTTCCAAAAAATATCGATGGATATTACCAAAAGCAAATGAGAGTAATTTTTCTCTATACATGAAACGATAAATAAATAAATAAATAAAAGGTGCTCAACTTCATTACAACAAATATATATATAGAAACATTTTATCTTTAGTAAACTGAAAATAAATAGGAAATCAAAAGTTATCAATAATGTAGGCAAATTAATTAATAGGTTTAATACTGATATTTAGATAACATACGAGGGCAACTGGAATCCATTTCTAAGTTGCCACGTGGTAATCTTACCCTTACTTTGTGACTTTATGGTGTAACTCAACGAATAAAAATGCGTTTTTGTGGATCAACACGACAAAAATCAAGATTACACCTTATCCTCATACTCTCTCTCGTTTTTTTTGGAAATTTGATTATTATTTGTAACTTAAATTTGATTATTATTTTTTTGTCGATAGAGTTGAGAAATCAATAAGAAAGAGTTCAAACTTTGGCATTCGAATCTTTTGGTGCCTCGTTTCTACTCTGATGGTGACTTCACTGGACCTTTTTTTTTGGCTCAACTTCAACCTTGGTTAATAAAAGTGACTTCACTAGACTTTGATTTCAGTATCCGCTATTATGTTTGCTTTCAGTGTACTTTGTTATTTTTTACTGTGCAAATCTTTCAGTTTTAAACTTGTAACTTTTTCTGTTACTATAAGAAAATACATATGATAATATTGGTATACTATTTACCAAAGTATTTTATAACTTATAATTTTCACAAACATGAGAAAAATTACAAGATATGAAATTTGATGCGCTTTATATATACTTCAAAATTCTTGTTAAATTTATCATTTTTTTTGCTACTTTCATTTGAAATTTCAGTCGATTTTCGAAACAAATTTTTACCTACCAAATAGCATAGAAAACACTCAATCATGAGTTTAAATATGCTACTTTAGTTGGAATAACATATTTGTTTACATCGTTGTAAAATGGTAAAGAATTATGTGGTGCAAGTTAAATATACCCAATGCCTATCTATGCAAAGGTCTGTCCATATTACAATCATAAGCTTATAAAATGGGAATATGTCGGATGGTGGGGCATAATATTTAGATAAACCAGTGTGATCATGTAAAAAGAGATTAATCTTTAGGGCAGCATAAAATGGCATAGAGTTTCATCATCAAGGTGGTTGGTTGGTCTTTGGGAGGTTGATAAGTGGATGGAAGAAATTAATTGGTAGGTTTTCATTTATAAAAATAGCATCTTACTGATAAAATTTGAGTATGATCGGTTTGCCTTAGTCCAATCATCTTTTGTAGCTGATCAGGTGAATGGACCGAACCGAGTTCAATAGGTCTGGTTCCTGATTTAATGAAAACATGAAGATCATGTATGGTTTCTAAAATCTTTTTTTTAAGGAATTGGTCTTGAAGCATTAAGAAGCTTAAATGCTGTCAAAATCAGTAGTTAACAATTATCTAATTCGTCCTCATATAGTCATGTAAGTAACGGAGCGTTAAGACGATTAGGTGAAACTATTCTCAACAGTAAACAGATTGAGTAGTTACAGAAGCAATATCCAGATATTTATTGTTGAGTTTAATTCTTGAAGACCCGAGTGTTGTAAACTTGTAAACAACATACAAAAATTCATTACATGTGACTTAAAAAAGGCATACATAAATAGAAAGTATCAGTTAAAGATCCAAATAGGTTTGTGAAAGTTACACAGTTCTTGGAGTGCTTCTCTCTCATTTCACCCACCAGCTCTAAAGTCTAGCAATTTAAACCCCATTTGGCTCCAACATGGTGCACTCAGTAGTATATCTAAAACTAGTTTTGCTTCCTACTGTTTCTCGATGAATGACTGGAACCGTGTGGTTCAAGGAACTGAACCTAGGTACAGTGATTTGCTTCATCAAGCCTCTGCGTTTGGTGTAGTTACTGGTTATTGCATCTCGGCTTCTCTTCTCTTACTCATCAACAAATGGGCAATCATGAAATTCCCTCACCCTGGTGCACTCACCGCTCTTCAGTGCTTCACAAATGTTATTGGTGTCTTACTCTGTGGCCAGTTAAACCTTATCGAGCGTGATCCTCTCAATCTCGTAACCATGTCGAGGTTTCTTCCTGCAGCGATCATCTTGCACTTGTCACTTTTTCACCATCAGTGAGCTTCCACTCCACTCTAACGTGGACACTTTCAACGTGTTTCGTTCTGCTGTTCCTATATTCGTCGCCATTAGAGAGACCCTTTTCTTGAACCAGCCTTGGCCCTCTCTCAAAACATGGATCATTATGACTGGAAACAATTTCACTGGAACATTGGGACTTCTTGATCTGTTCGTTTGGTGGGAGTCATGTATCATCAGTCCACAAGCAAGAAACCGAAAGATGTACAAGAAGATAAACCGCAAGAACAGGTTGATGGACAAAGAAACTACAAGAGAACGAGGAAGCTCATAAACTATGATCATATATTACACACGAACACTACAAGAAAACAGGGCGATACCGACGACTAATTCGCCGTAATGTCGCCGAATAAGCATATTTTGACGAAATTTTAATTAAAATGGTCGCCGGAATCATTTCGTCGAATTTAAATATTCGCCGGAATTTCGCCGAACTCGCACGACATTCCACATCAATACCGAAACCACATTTTGACGAACTTCCGACGAAAGTCCGACAACATTTTCGAGACCGAGTTCATCGGAAGCGAAGAATCTGGCAGACGAGTGGTGGAATATTCAACGAACCAAAGTCGTCGAAAATTCCGACGAACCAAAGTCGTTGAATATTCCGACGAACCAAAGTCGTTGAATATTCCGACGAACTAAGGTTCGTCGAATATTCCGACGAACTAAGGTTCGTCGAATATTCCGACGAACTAAGGTTCGTCGAATATTCGACGAACCAAAGTCGTTGAATATTCCGACGAACCAAAGTCGTTGAATATTCCGACGAACCAAAGTCGTCGAAAATTCATCATTTTTAAAAATATTAAAATTTATTTTTATTTATTTTTAATATTAAAAATTAATAAATAAATAAAATCCAAATTAAAATTTAATAATATTATAGAATTTAAAATTTCATACAAACTGAAATAGAAAAAAAACATTCAGAAAGTTTTAAAATTAAAAAAACTAGGGACCTAAGGAAATAAACGATCAAGCCTCTCCAATATCTCCGCGTTGGCCCTCCTTGAATCCGCTAACTCAGCAAGAATTGTGGCATTCTGCTCCTCCAATGCCACAATCCGTTCATCTCGCTGTGTAGTTGCTCCGTAATCATGGGATCGGCATATGGAGCTGCGAAGAAGAAGTCGGATACTTAAGAAGCACGGCGGCCAACCCAACTAAATAGCCTCCTTTCCTTTTAGGAACCGCTACAAGAATATTTAAAGTTAGTAAACAGTATTATAAAAGAAATATATATTTATTTTAAAATTTACCTTTTCGACCATCTCGCTGATTTGGTACGGACATGGTGGTTGAAGCACCCGTAGAATTGCCGTCATCGAGAGAGGCTGAGAAGCTTGATAAGCTTCTTTCGAGATTCCACCAACTCAACGACCTCTCGATTAGGGGATCCCGAACTTGTCCGGTCTTCTTATTAGTGTGAGCCTCTTTAATAAGCTCGAGGCGATCTACGGGATTACCGCCGCTTGCTTCAATCTAAAAACATTAGTTAAAGAATATCTAAAAAATAATTTAAATAAATGTAAAGATAAATAGATATAAAAAGAATCACTTACAAGTTGATCCTCCTAGAGGACATAGAGCAAGCCGAGGTTGTGCACATACATTCCTTTCCCCGCCACGACGCTTCTTCCGATTCTTCGAAGTTCTTACGAGACGTCACATGTCGCCCTTCTCCCAATGGACTATCAACTGCTCCCACACCGCCCCATTAATGAACCGTGGCTTCTTGTTATTCAGCCATACTGTCTTCCACGAAGCCGATTCGCCAGATAAGAGTCCATGGCCTTCGTTGAATTTCGACGATCTGCTCCGTGACCGACTCCAAGTGAATTCTTGCTACAAAACACACATAGATTTAATTAGTAATGCAAACATACATTAAAATATTAAAATACATTAAAAACTAAAAGTTACCGCGAAATCGACGAAACCACAACTCCCGCTCCTCGGAAGGGATCACACTCCACTTCGATATCCGTGCGAGCATGGAATACATCATCCGTTGATGCTCCCGCTAATGCCATTGCTGGACTTTTGGAACCTTTAAAAAATTTCATGTTAGAAAGTTAATTAAGGGAAAAACATAATGCTTGAATAAAGTAAAAATACTAACCAAGTTGTATATCCCGGTCGTGGGTTGGGATGGAGAACCGAGATGCTCGACCTGGTTGTTGAACCAATAGTTCAACCGACATGACCCCGGTTCCTCGCCGAGCATGAGCGGATCGACGGCCGGAGCGGAACATAAGCGGAACATAGCGGAACCGAAGTTTTGTTCTCGAGACGATCCCGATGCACGGAAGTACTCACCGAACAACCTCGCCGCCACGGGTGCTGAACGACGAAGGTGGAACGGCGCGGCCTCGCCGACCTAAAATTTTTAAAAATTAATAAATCGAAACCTTTTCAAAGATTTATATATATATAGATATATATATATATATAAAAGATTATAAATATTTGTAAAATGTTTATAAATATTTATAAATGTTTATAAATGTTTATAAATATTTATAAATGTTTATAAATATTAGTAAAAGTTTAAAATATTTAAAAATATATTAAAATTAATATTACAAGTTTTAATATATTTATAATTATAAAAATGTTTTAAAAATGTTTATAATTATAAAAATGTTTTAAAACGTTTATAAATATAGAAAAATGTTTATAAATATTTAAAATTTTTTATAATTATAAAAAATGTTTTAAAAACGTTTATAAATATAGAAAAATGTTTATAAATATTTAAAAATGTTTAAAAATGTTTATAATTATAAAATATGTTTTAAAAATTATAAAAAATTTAAAACGTTTTATTATATATAATATATTACTGAAACCCCAAAAACGTTTTAAAAATCAGAAATACATTTAAAAACACAAAAATTATTGAATTTCAACAAACAGAAATTATTAAACCCCAAAAAAAAAATTAAAACAAGTTTGTAAACAACAATCCCTAACTAATAGATCCTAATTATCCATTCAATCCTAAAGTTTTCAATCAAACAACCTATAATCCCAAGATCTAACTTTCTAAATCTTAAAAATTGAAAAAGTTAAGAAAATTACATGTTTATGGTGTGTGGGAGGAGATGTCGGAGAGGGAGAACAGACGTCACGGAGAGAGGAGGAGGGACGCCGCCGAGTCGCGGAGTCGCCGGAGAAGGAGGAGCCTCGAATCACGGAGAGGAAGAAGAAAGAGATGCGGCGAAATGAGAAGGAAGAAGAAAGGTAGGGCTTTTAAGTTTAATGATTCCGACGGACCGTGTTCGCCGGTATTCGTCGAATCATTAAACTTAAACCAATTGCGGTTCACGAAAATTTTCACGGTTTAATTTCCGGGTAATTTGGAATTCGGCGAACTGAGAGGTTCGTCGAATTCCGTCGGTATATTCTCGACGATTTCTCGATTTTACATTGTGTTTAGGTCTTTAAAACAAGTTTGTAAATGCAAAATCCAAATCTTTGATAATATTTATAGTATTTGCATATAAAGATTTAACTATGAAAATGTTTTCATAACAAAATTTCACACAAAAAAATTTGCGGTTCACTTAAAATTTTCACGTTTAATTTCCGGGTAATTTGGAATTCGGCGAATTCGAGCGAACTGAGGTTCGTCGAATTCCGTCGGTATATTCTCGACGGATTATTTATTACATGTGTTTAGGTCTTTAAAACAAGTTTGTAAATGCAAAATCCAAATCTTTGATAATATTTATAGTATTTGCATATAAAGATTTAACTATGAAAATGTTTTCATAACAAAATTTCACACAAAAAAAATTTGTAGTGTAAGATTAGATGAATATGATTGTATAAGTATATGTGTGTGAAGATAAGATGTTAAGAAAATATATTTATACATATATAAATATTTTAATGAGTTGTTATATTGGAACGGTTGTGATCTAATATTATACTAAACACTTAATATGCCGCAATGTGATGATCCTTCCAATATGGCGATCCCGAAAATACTTTTTGTGCCGTTATGTAGCTCTCCAACCGCATCGACTAATGTTTTCATGTCCACCTACGCCCGACGCTCTATCCGCACCAAAATCCTCAACTGTTTCCACAAATCTTCCCCACTAACTTCCTCGTGGACCATCAAACATCTGCTTGTTCTTCGTGAACAAAGTCTTACTCCTTCGGTATGGATGATCGGTGGTAGAAATCTTCGTGACAGTCAAACCAACACGCTTCCTTCCGTGCTTTAGTTGGAAAGCATATGTGTCATCTTGACAATATGGACATGATAGCCTCCCATGTGTTGTCCATCCGATAACATACCATATGCTGGAAAGTCACTTATTGTCCACATAAGTATCGCCGCGATATGAAAATTTTCTTTGCACGAAACATCGTGATGTCTCAAAACCATGCTCCATAGTTGTTGCAACTCATATATCGTGGTTGAAGAAACACATCTAGTGATCTCTTAGGATGCTCGCCTGTGGACGAACCAGAGGAACAAAACTCTCGTCGCATGCACAAGCTCGGCGGTAAGTTGTACGGTGTCACAATAACGGCCATAGAGAATCTGTCTTCCATGCTTTCCAAATGGGCTGAAACCATCAGTACATAATCCAAGATAAACATTTCTTCTCTCTTCCGCAAATTCGGATATGTTGACCGAAATGTTTCCAAGCCTTCGCGATCGAAGGATGTCTAATCTCACCATTTGTGGAATGCTCGCATGCCATCTCATTGCTTTTGCTGTGCCACACCGATACAACCTCTTCAATCTTTCCACAAAGGCAAATACCACATCCTTTTGAACGGGACCGAACTCTTCCCTCGTCTCGATAACGAGGTTTCCTACAAAATTTGCATTTAACCCGTTCCTTATCAGCTCCCCGATAGATCATGCGGTTGTCAATACATACATCTATCACTTCGTGCGGTAGTTGAAGACCCGCAACAAGTTTCGAACCTCGTAGTATGAACCCGTGCAAGATTATCCTCGGTAGAATACCTTTGACAAAATCGATGTCAGCGTCCACACATTCTTCACCAAATTATAGTGCGTCTTAATACCCATCAATCTAGTTGCAGATGATAAGGGTGAATGACCATCTCTACAACCTTTATATAAAGGCTGTTTTCCGCATCCAACATGTCAAAAATCTCCTAGATTCGGGTTTGGTTCTTCCCTCGATAATGATCATGTACCATCCGCCAGCATCTACACCATAATCTATATCCGTTCTAGGTTCTTCTAACCTAATATCGGTGAGGTTCGCTAACGGTGAGGTTCGCTAGTACTACCATATTCATAACCGTTTCTCCATGAAGATACCAAACTTTATAATTACGTGAAAACCCTCTCATATACAAATGAGACCAAACATCAAATTCTTTTATAACTCTATTATTATTGCAAGTAGGCGGGGACATCTTAACATACGGTTTTGATTCGGTTGCTGTTGAACAAGCCTCATGAATTCTCCAATCCCTTGACCGTATTCATCTGTAAGCAAATTGGTGTTGGGATCCATATGAGGTTTATCCATCCACGAACGATAATAAACTCCGAAGACATGATTTTCTGAATTATTGTGATTAGAGAGTGAAGAGTGAATGAGGAGTGAATGAGTTGAATGAGGAGAGGTTGCATTTATAGGAAAATGGTTCAGCAATCCGACGACATTCTGACGAATTCGGCGACCAACGGTCATATTCGGCTTGAATTCGCCGGTGTTTTCCAATCTCAAACGGCTATAAAACAGTCATATCTAATTGTCATAAAGTTCGCCGTAATTTCACAAGATATAGTGACGAAATTCGGCGACCTCAACGGTTATATATATGATCGGAAGTCGCCGAATTTCATCAAGATATAGTGACGAAATTCGGCGACCTCAACGATTATTTATATTATCGGAAAGTCGCCGAATTTTGTCGGTATATAGTGACGAAATTCGGCGACCTCAACGGTTATATATATGATCAGTATGTCGCCGAATTCGCCACTATATTCCGACGGACACATATTTCTCGAAAGTCGTCAAAATTTTCCGGCGACATTCCGACGACTTCGCTTTTTAAATTTCGTCGGTATGTCGTCGGTATGTCGTCAACAAATTCCGACGACCCTCCATCCGTCGGAATGTTCGTCGGAATATGCCGTGTTTTCTTGTAGTGGAAGCAAGATATTCATATGCTATCTTACATAGTACTTATGTATTGTTCTCTATAAAAAATTACTGTTTTTAATTCCCAAAGAATAAAATGATAATCCTCCTTATTCAAATGCATGACTAACAGATTAAGTCGCTTTTTGATCTGCTTGTTATGTTCATTATCTTGTCCCGCCAATTGCTAGAAATGAAGAATGAGGAAACATATTACAAGGAAAATTTGTCAATGACATCTTAGGACCCAAAACTTCAGAACTAATATTGCATCTGGACATATCCTTCTCTCCTGTTAGCTTGCTTGTTAGAGGAGAATATTGGTTTTACAAGTGAGCCTTGAAGTCATATAGGGGTGGGCGTTCTGGTTCAGGTCGGGTATTTCGGATTTTTGGGTATTTCGGTATAGGAGTATAGAATTTGTTCGGGTATTTCTGTATTTTGGGTCGGATTCAGATATTTTTAATTCGGGTTCGGTTATTTCGGGTCGGGTTTTCGGATCTTTAGATTTTGGAAAAAAAAACTTCATTTCTCTTTTTTTTTTGTATTTAAAAATATAACTTTCACTAAATTGATATTTTATTTTTAATAGATTGAATGATTAATAGATTTGAAGATAACATTTTAAAAATAAAAGATACTAATTTGATTATTTTTTAAAAATTTTGGATGTAATTTTTGTTAATCATGAAACAAAAAATGTGACATGTATTTTAAACATTTTAAGTGAGTAAAAATTCATTTTTCTTATAATTATATGTATATGACCTAATTTTGAATCATGTGCATGATCAATATAAATATTTTGAATAAAATTAGAGAAGTAAAATAAGTAATATAGGGTTAAGGATACTTATGTTCGGTTATCTTCGGATATCTTATCCGTTCGGGTTCGGATATCCAATCTCTCCTAATTCAATACTCATTCGGGTATTTTACTACTTCGGTTCGGATTTTGGTTTGGGTTTTTCGAATCAGATTCGAATACGGGTTTAGATATCGGATAAAATGGCCAGTGACGCAATGGAGGCTGGCTTTGTCACAGAATCGAAGGTTTTATTTGTATCTAATATGAACTGGACTTTACATAAAGCCCAATAATCACTTTAGGCCTAATTTTAAAATTGGTTTTTTACTCCTTATATTCTAAACATTAATATTATTTTAGTCCTTACTTTTTCTGTACAGAGAGTCACAGAGACGACGGTTGATTTCACGGAGAGCCGATCGGCACGGTTAAGGACGACGAAGGGAAGCTCGCTCGCTAAGTGGCTGCTATGGCGGATGAGAAGGAGAGGGAAGGAGAGAGAAAGTACAAGTATAGCATAATCATACCTACCTACAACGAGCGCCTCAACATCGCTCTTATCGTCTACCTCGTTTTCAAACATCTCCGGTAAAATCAATATTCGTTTCGCGACGATCTGTCTCGTGTTGTTGTTTTCTGTATCGCATTTGGCCGAATTCGATTCTGATCGCCCTTTAGCGATGCAGTATTTCTCGTTATGGATCATGGTTTTTACATTGCAGATCCAGATTTGATTATTTCTGTTTGTGCGCATGAGCCAGTTACTCAGTGATTCATCTTGTTCATAGAAACTCTAATTTAGTTATCGGAGAAGCTAGGTTTTATAATCTTTGGAATCGATTTTTGCTGTGGCTGCTTATAAGAGATGAATCGTTTTTGTATTTGTTTTAAGTAACTCTTCTCTGATTAATGTTAAATTGAGAATCAATCACCAATGTTAAGGCGATCTGTCACTTGTTGTATGATGTAGGGATGTTGATTTTGAGATCATTGTTGTGGACGATGGGAGTCCTGATGGCACGCAGGAAATCGTCAAGCAACTTCAGCACTTGTATGGTGAAGACCGCATAGTGAGTGCAGGGCCTGTATCTTTTGTGTGCATTTTTTTTTCTGTGTAGTTGAGCTCTGTGTTTGTTTTGTTATGATGCAGCTTCTAAGAGCTAGAGCCAAGAAGCTTGGTTTGGGTATGTATCTGTAACACTCATTGTCATCTTCTATCTTTGCTTTACAAGAAGTACGTGATTATTAATCTTCTTTTGCTTGATCATTTTTCAGGAACTGCGTATATCCATGGTTTGAAGCATGCTACAGGTGATTTCGTTGTGATCATGGATGCTGATCTTTCACATCATGTAAGAGACATCAACTGAGTTATCTTGTTTTCTTGTCTTTTTGTTGAGATGACTAAAACTTCTCTCTTGTGCAGCCTAAGTATTTACCAAGTTTCATCAAGTAAGTAGAGTTTCTTCATCTCTTACAAATCTATAAGCTTATAATGATTTTCATTTGACTCTGTTTTGTCGATGTCATGAAGGAAACAACTAGAGACGAATGCAAGTATAGTAACGGGTACACGATATGTAAAAGGTGGTGGTGTACACGGGTGGAATCTTATGCGGAAACTCACTAGCAGAGGAGCAAATGTGCTAGCTCAAACACTTTTATGGCCTGGTGTATCTGATTTAACCGGATCATTCCGTAAATTTCCAATGAACTTGTGTGGTTATTTTTCCTGAATCATTTGACTGACCTACACACCTTTTTTTATTTGAAAGGCTATACAAGAAATCAGTGCTCGAAGACGTGATAAGCTCATGTGTGAGTAAAGGTTATGTCTTTCAGATGGAGATGATTGTTCGTGCTACCAGAAAAGGATACCATATCGAAGAGGTCTCTCTCTCTTCTTCGTATAGAACTTCATTTGTGATCTTTATTCCTTTTAAATCATTCGTTATTCATATGATTCTCTGATAATCGTCTTGATTTGCAGGTACCGATCACTTTTGTGGATAGAGTCTTTGGAACTTCGAAGCTGGGAGGATCTGAAATAGTTGAGTATCTGAAAGGACTCGTCTATCTTCTCCTAACGACGTAAAGAGACACCAAACAGCTCAACAACACACATGAATCTCTTTATACTCGTCTCTTAACACCTGAACTCTGATCATGTCTCTTAGAAACTTCACTTCAGCTTTGACTACAGAGACAGTTTTGCTTCTTTCAAAGACTCGAAAGGTTCATTAATACCACAGACATTGTTGCCTTTGAATGCTTTACTGTACCTTAGGTAATGGGCTTTATCTTATGGTAGTGGGTTTTACCGTTGGACAACTTCACAAGAAATCAAGCGAGGCCCAATAGGAAGTCAATCATATGAACCACGTCGCTTATAAACTGAAACATTCACTTCCGCTCCGCTAGAGTAGAGGCATTTGATTAAAATCATTACTAATCATCAAGACCTTGAACAGTTTGTCTAATGAGATGTCTGAAGCAAGAACCTCAAGAACCAACACCAGTTCTCTGAGAAGAGCCACCACTGTTTGGTGCTATCAACAGTTGGTCACAAGCCCTCAAGGGATCATATAAAGAGAAGGAGTTTACAGAAGCGGTATACACGATGGCGATGCACGTAAATCATCAGTTGAGAAACAGAGGATGGAACTGGACGAGCAGAGGAGTGTTAATGCTGGCGATAAGGATTTAGAGAGGAAGCTTGTGATGCTAGAGAAAGAAGAGAAGAAGATGCAGAGGAAGATGGAGACAGTGCCATCTGTTGAAGTAATGCGGAGTTCATATCTGAAGTCTAGCATGGAACATATGTTCAATTGTATGGAGAAATTAGCCGCAAACTCGAAGCAGACTTATGAACTTGACGTGATTTAGTTCTTATTAATTTTTTCTATCTATGTTACCCTCGTGTTCTTTGAATAGCTTTTAAAATTAGTATTTGATGGTGGACATTTTCATGTTTTTATTTTTATTTTACTAGAAACAGTCTTTCAGTTCATAAAAGTTTGTCGATTTACAGTTATCCAGACAAACAAGTAGGGCAGTTTCCAATGGAGTAAGGAAAACAGGTAGCACCGTACAAGAGGGTATGAAAGGTGGCTTTCGTATCTCTCAGACAACATTCTGCCTAAAGATCTCATCAAAGCTCGCAACTTCCAACTCCAAGCTTTGAAATTGTTACGAATCTTATGATTGTGAGCCAATCTACGTGTATTATTATTTGTATTGTAGCAAGTCTGAGGAAAAAAAGCAAAATAACGATTTCCTTACATGTAGATATATGACCACGAGGTAAACACACAAAGATGATTTACACATAAATACCTATAAACTATGTGTTTTCAACATGTGCAGTAATAAAAATTTTAAACTTAAAATGTATTTAAAAATAAAATTGTATTAATATTTTAGATTTTATTATTTTTTATCAATATTGTAATATAGATTTTGATTTAATTGAATATAAAATTAAGATAAAAAAATTGTTTATTTTAAATTATACTTAAGAATAGATATGTATATATTTAAAATTATAATCTTAGATAATTTTATCTATTTATTTTGGACAAAATATATTAAATTAATTTGTATAAAATTAAGAAAAAATTGATATAAAAGCGGTATAATTATCAAAAAGTACAAATGAACATTTAATTTAACTGAACATAAAATTAAGATAAAATAAAAATTTTGTTTAAAGTTTAAATATATACTTAAGATAGATATGTATATATTTAAAATTATAATCTTAGATAGATTTTTATCTATTTCTTTTGGATAAAATATATTAAATTAATTTGTATAAAATTAATAAAAATTGATATTAAAGCTGTATAATTATCAAAAAGTAAAAATGAAAAGTATTTTTAGAATCTTTAGATATATAAAAGAAGTTAAAAATTTTACGATTAAACATGTATATTTAAAAAAAATGTAAAACAATTTGAAAATACTTTCTAGTAATAAAATTGTATAATTATAAATAATATTTCAAATTTTTTTAAATATTTTATATTACTTACTGTCATATTTGAATAGATTTACTCTAATGATGATGTATAATTTACTTTCATATTACAAAAAAGTTTACTAAAAATGTAAATAAGCATTAAATGTAATTGTCTATGTCACATTTAATCTTAAGCCATGTCATTATTTTAACATGTCATGTCATATTTATTTGGTCAAGTTAATTATAAAAAAGAGATGTGTCAAAATCATTCGGCAAATAATGCACAGAGGATAATTTAGTTATGTTTTTTTTTTCTAAAATATTCTTACAAATTTGGGTGTCGAATGTTAATGTTTCATTTCACTATATGCACAAAACCGACTGCAGAGACCTAAGTTCCTAACATGATATAACGTGATCCAATCAAAGAATTGTATACCGTGTTTTACGTTCTCTTTGTTAATGTTGTCTTTGTGTCATATTTTGGATCTGAATTCAAAAGTTTGTGTGTGTGAGTTGCAGACGACAAAATATATATTTGGTATTATTCACAATATAAAATGTTATAGATGTTAAAATAAACTGTGACAATTATCTGCTTAAAGAAGGGTAACACTAATTAACGTTTGTAATCTTCTACTCATAATATCAACGAATATTTTACAAGGCAAATTATAATAAAAAGCTATGTGTTACGTAGCGTATGACATGTGTACACAATCCATGAATTGGTTTTACTCGAAATGTATTTTAGTTGATATTATGAGTAGCTTTAAATGTAATTTTCTCTTATTATATATTTTGCTCTGGATTTGGTTTGCTTTTAGTTCTTCCTGATCTAATATAAATGTAGAATATGGTTAAATAATTTTAAACAACACTAAAGAGAATAAGATTATGTATATAGAGCATTTAACTAAAAACTCAATATTTTCAGAGGGTTAACCTACACATTTTGAGAGAAATTCAAAAAATATGACAATATTGTTTTATTGCATAATTGCATCCTCAACTTACATATTATGATGGGAAAAGAGGTTAGGAACGATTGTAATCTCCGTTTCTCTAGATAATTGTGATTTTATAGTAGTTAGTCTACTTATTTAATCAGTATATGAATTTCAACTGAATTAATTGTTAAAAATTTGAATGATGTACAACTGCTCACCCAAGAAATAATATGAAACACAAATATCTTACAGCAAACTGACGTTACACTCACAAGTGTTTATGTTTTGTTAATATCTTAAAACTCGATTAGATATAATCCCTTTGTGTCAACACCAGTTCTCTGAGAAGAGCCACCACTGTTTGGTGCTATCAACAGTTGGTCACAAGCCCTCAAGGGATCATATAAAGAGAAGGAGTTTACAGAAGCGGTATACACGATGGCGATGCACGTAAATCATCAGTTGAGAAACAGAGGATGGAACTGGACGAGCAGAGGAGTGTTAATGCTGGCGATAAGGATTTAGAGAGGAAGCTTGTGATGCTAGAGAAAGAAGAGAAGAAGATGCAGAGGAAGATGGAGACAGTGCCATCTGTTGAAGTAATGCGGAGTTCATATCTGAAGTCTAGCATGGAACATATGTTCAATTGTATGGAGAAATTAGCCGCAAACTCGAAGCAGACTTATGAACTTGACGTGATTTAGTTCTTATTAATTTTTTCTATCTATGTTACCCTCGTGTTCTTTGAATAGCTTTTAAAATTAGTATTTGATGGTGGACATTTTCATGTTTTTATTTTTATTTTACTAGAAACAGTCTTTCAGTTCATAAAAGTTTGTCGATTTACAGTTATCCAGACAAACAAGTAGGGCAGTTTCAATGGAGTAAGGAAAACAGGTAGCACCGTACAAGAGGGTATGAAAGGTGGCTTTCGTATCTCTCAGACAACATTCTGCCTAAAGATCTCATCAAAGCTCGCAACTTCCAACTCCAAGCTTTGAAATTGTTACGAATCTTATGATTGTGAGCCAATCTACGTGTATTATTATTTGTATTGTAGCAAGTCTGAGGAAAAAAAAAGCAAAAATAACGATTTCCTTACATGTAGATATATGACCACGAGGTAAACACACAAAGATGATTTACACATAAATACCTATAAACTATGTGTTTTCAACATGTGCAGTAATAAAAATTTTAAACTTAAAATGTATTTAAAAATAAAATTGTATTAATATTTTAGATTTTATTATTTTTTATCAATATTGTAATATAGATTTTGATTTAATTGAATATAAAATTAAGATAAAAAAATTGTTTATTTTAAATTATACTTAAGAATAGATATGTATATATTTAAAATTATAATCTTAGATAATTTTATCTATTTATTTTGGACAAAATATATTAAATTAATTTGTATAAAATTAAGAAAAAATTGATATAAAAGCGGTATAATTATCAAAAAGTACAAATGAACATTTAATTTAACTGAACATAAAATTAAGATAAAATAAAAATTTTGTTTAAAGTTTAAATATATACTTAAGATAGATATGTATATATTTAAAATTATAATCTTAGATAGATTTTTATCTATTTCTTTTGGATAAAATATATTAAATTAATTTGTATAAAATTAATAAAATTGATATTAAAGCTGTATAATTATCAAAAGTAAAAATGAAAAGTATTTTTAGAATCTTTAGATATATAAAAGAAGTTAAAAATTTTACGATTAAACATGTATATTTAAAAAAAATGTAAAACAATTTGAAAATACTTTCTAGTAATAAAATTGTATAATTATAAATAATATTTCAAATTTTTTTAAATATTTTATATTACTTACTGTCATATTTGAATAGATTTACTCTAATGATGATGTATAATTTACTTTCATATTACAAAAAAGTTTACTAAAAATGTAAATAAGCATTAAATGTAATTGTCTATGTCACATTTAATCTTAAGCCATGTCATTATTTTAACATGTCATGTCATATTTATTTGGTCAAGTTAATTATAAAAAAGAGATGTGTCAAAATCATTCGGCAAATAATGCACAGAGGATAATGTGGAGGACATTGTTGTGTACTTAGACATAGAGCCTACTTTCAAAACATGTTTATGATCAAATATAAGCGCAGTGCCAAATTTTAAGTCCGACAATATTAGCTAATTAAAGTTTATAAAATATTCTTTTTCATTTCCACTAGGGGAATAATCATACCCTACTTACACGATAATTATAATTATTGGTAGGCGATCTTGCATCATAACAACGATCGACTAAATGTTCCGACGTGAATCACGTGGTGATGATGACTATACCAATTTATCAATATGGCAGACTCTGAAAATCCTTTGTTTAAAATGATCGTGCGTCTGGCATTATACCACAATAAAAATTCCAACTATAAGCTCACGTCATAGAGCAGATCAGGAAGAACTAAAAGCAAACCAAATCCAGAGCAAAATATATAATAAGAGAAAATTACATTTAAAGCTACTCATAATATCAACTAAAATACATTTCGAGTAAAACCAATTCATGGATTGTGTACACATGTCATACGCTACGTAACACATAGCTTTTTATTATAATTTGCCTTGTAAAATATTCGTTGATATTATGAGTAGAAGATTACAAACGTTAATTAGTGTTACCCTTCTTTAAGCAGATAATTGTCACAGTTTATTTTAACATCTATAACATTTTATATTGTGAATAATACCAAATATATATTTTGTCGTCTGCAACTCACACACACAAACTTTTGAATTCAGATCCAAAATATGACACAAAGACAACATTAACAAAGAGAACGTAAAACACGGTATACAATTCTTTGATTGGATCACGTTATATCATGTTAGGAACTTAGGTCTATGCAGTCGGTTTTGTGCATATAGTGAAATGAAACATTAACATTCGACTCCCAAATTTGTAAGAATATTTTAGAAAAAAAAAACATAACTAAATTATGTTTGGCTCCCAACATTTTAGAACTGGCTAAAAAAACATAGCGTGGAATAGTTACTGTTTCACCGGGCTTTTTTGTAACTATTGTTTCATTGTTTTGGTTTGATGAACGAGTGTTTAGTTCACTGTTTGGTTTGATGAATGATTAGCAAAAAAAGAATATTATACATATAAGCGTGTGTAACTCCAGAATTCTTTCCAAAAGTCCACTAGAATCACTGTTCTTGAATATTAAACTCTTTCTCTGACTCACACAAACACACGAATTTTCCCCTAAAACTTGCTTGTTCTCTCGCACGTCCGTATATGCTAGAACAACAACCTCACATATTAATATAGCTCACAAGTTCCAATACTCCCTATCGTATAAAACGTGAAAGAAGTTCATGCGGAAACTCTAGCCTCTACCATTTCAGTCTCTTTTGCACACTATCGCCAAGACTTGAGTTCATCATGAAGTGGTTTACACTTTCCTGGAACCATCATGTGCACGGCACCCAGAGTAGGGCGACAAATCATTATGCTTTCGTTGGGCCATCTTAATCATTAGGATCTCGCCAAGGGCCCCACAGCTAAATCCTCTCGGGGCGCTCGCTAGTGGACAATCTATCTTGCTAGTTAACTTTTTCAGACAAGTTATCTTATCATTATCGAATCAGCTAATGCGTTATTATCAAACATGACAAAAAAAGAAACAAAGTTCACTCAGTCTCAATTAACGTTCTTCTGTACGTTATATTATAATCAGTAGCCACACTCTTCAAACATCTATCCTCAGTTAAAAAATGGCATCTCTCATTGATTCAAGAAGCGGTTTCTGCAAATCAAACTCCACATTCTACAGCAAACGCAACCCATTGCCTCTCCCGGCGAACCCTTCCCTCGACGTCACGACTTTCATCTCCTCCCAGCCTCACCGCGGCACCACCGCCTTCATCGACGCCACCACCGGCCACCGTTTATCCTTCTCCGATCTCTGGACAGCCGTGGAGCGCGTCGCGGACTGTCTCCACCACGATATCGGGTTACGTAGAGGCCACGTCGTCCTCATCCTCTCTCCCAACTCCATCTATTTCCCCGTCTTCACCCTCGCCGTCATGTCTCTCGGCGCCGTCGTCACGACAGCCAACACTCTCAACACCGCCGGCGAGATATCGAAACAGGTCGCCGACAGCAGCCCGACGCTCGCATTCACGACTCCGGACCAGGCTCCGAAACTCGCCGGTTCAGGCATCCCCGTCGTCCTCGAGCGCGTGGGCTCCACTCGCGGCGTCGACGTCGTCGGGGATGTGAGCGAGATGGTGGAAAAGGAACCGAGGGGGCGGCGGGTCAGAGACCGAGTCAGCGGGGAGGACACGGCGGCGCTGCTCTACTCGTCGGGCACGACGGGACCGAGCAAAGGAGTGGTCTCGTCTCACCAGAACCTGACTGCTTACGTGGCGAGTTTCGTCTCGGAGAAGTCCATCGGTGGCGATATTTTCCTCTGCACCGTTCCGATGTTCCACACCTACGGACTGCTCAGTTTCTGCATGAGCACCGTAGCGTGTGGCTCGACGGTGGTGATCCTCCGGAGATTCGACCTCCACGGTATGATGGAGGCGGTCGAGAAGTACCGAGCCACGACTCTGGCTCTGGCGCCGCCTGTTGTGGTGGCGATGACCAACGAGGCGGATGCGATCAAGGCCAAGTACGATCTGAGCTCACTGAGGAGGGTGAGATGCGGCGGAGCGCCGTTGAGCAAGGAGGTGACGGAGGGGTTCGTGGAGAGATATCCGACGGTCGATATTTTTGCTGGATACGCTTTGACGGAATCGAACGGTGCAGGAGCTTACGTTGACTCTGTGGAGGAGAGCCGGAGATACGGTTCCGTGGGGTTGTTGTCGTCCTCTGTGGAAGCGAGGATTGTGGATCCGGAAACGGGTCGGGTCATGGGTGTGAACCAGACGGGCGAGCTCTGGCTTAAAGGGCCTTCTATCGCCAAAGGTAAAACAATGGTTTATTATGATCAACTTTAGCATATAGTTTATGTAAATGTTATATAGAAATTCATCAAAAAAACAGTATAAATATATATATTGGAACCTTTCACAATTAAAAGAAATATTAATTGACAGTTTATTTTAATTTATTTTTTTTGCTTATAAGGTTATTTTAGAAACAAAGAAGCTACAAATGAAACCATTAATTTGGAAGGATGGCTCAAAACTGGAGATCTCTGTTATATCGATGAAGATGGGTTTCTTTTTGTCGTGGATCGATTGAAAGAACTAATCAAATACAAAGGCTATCAGGTAAAGATTTATCTTTTATCGTAAATGAATCACCAATGGTGCACAAAATTATAATGGCTTGGATTTTGGCTATAGGTAGCGCCAGCTGAACTAGAGGCTCTCTTGGTTACTCATCCAGACATTCTAGACGCCGCTGTTATTCCGTAAACCCATTTACATAATTTTCTTTTTTTACTTTTTAAAACAGAATAACGTGAAGCTATCTTTTATTTATTTCCTGTTTTGTCTAACACAAGGTTTCCTGATAAAGAAGCGGGACAATATCCGATGGCCTACGTGACACGAAATCTTGAGAGCGACCTATCAGAGAAACAAATCATTGACTTCATTTCTAAACAGGTACCACCAAAATCACAAAACGGCACCCATTTATAGATTTTTAAATCCTATAGTTAGTTTTTTTAATGGTAAAATACTAATAGTTTAGTTATTTGTTTTGGTTGGTAGATATCAAATTTTTAACGATAAAAAAGTTTTGTTAATTTGATGAGCAGGTGGCACCGTACAAAAAGATAAGAAAAGTCGCATTTATAAACTCCATACCAAAGAATGCATCTGGCAAGACACTTCGAAAAGATCTAATCAAACTTGCCACTTCTAAAATTTGAAATGATCTATTTGCAGGATTCTCACTTCTTACTGGTGATGGTATTATATTTTTTTTCAGTGAGTGAAATGTAAGAGCATATATATTTGAACAGTTTAAAAGAAGATTCTCTCTTAACTCTTTATATATCAAAATATAGCATCGTTCCCATGGGGTGACAAAAGTCTAGCAAACTCCAGCTGGTTATCCCAAAACCTTTAAAAACATCCTTCTTAAAAGCAATACACGTTCTTTGTAAATATCGTTGATGGATCAGAATTCTTGGATATCTTTTGCTGAAGTCTCCAAAAGAAGGCCAAAACATTTGACCACCACATGAGATAGGTTAGTGGTTTAAATATAGGAATTGGTCTTTTTTTTTACTAGTAGTTAGAATTCCAGTGGAAGCAATGTTTTTCGCCATGTTTCTAGGATTATTGAAAAACCCGGCCGAAGGATAAACTATGACCCACATCCAAACTCTTTCTAAGAACATCAAGATTGCTAAGTATATAAAATGGAATTCTAGATTAATTAAAACAAGATTTTGATCCGCGCTTAAAAATGTAGAAATACTTTTTTAATAAAATCTAATTTACAAATTAATATATTTTAACATTTATTTGATAAGTAAAGTTTTAATATTTTAATTTAGTGTATTTGAAAACTAAATAATTATATTATTTGTATTTAGATTAAATATGAAAATTATATATTACTTTATTTTGTTTTAAAATTATTTCAACATGTTTGTTATAAATATTGATAAAATTTATGTAATTTTATGATTAATTGTGTGATATATACTTACTTTATAAATTTTAAATTATAAAACTTATTTTATGTCAATTCATTGTCTCTAACATTTTATTTGTATAGAACTTGTATAATCTTGCATTAATAAATATTTGCTTTTAAGAATAAAAAATTTAAGAAAAAAGAAGCTAATAAGAAATCTTCATTGAGTTTAAATGAATACAAATTTTTTATTTATAAAATATTAATAAAATAAATCAATAATTTAATTAATTTTTTAATAAATAAAACTATTTTGCAGTGTTTTTGAATTTGTTTTATAAATGAATTGAGTGTTTTAGCCAAATCATTGAAAAAGAGATAAATAAAAAAGTTATTAAAACGTAGAACCTAATGTTTTATATTTTCTAGATACAAGATTAATCATTTATTGTTCAGAAATATATTTAGTAGTAGTACAAGAAAGGAAGTATCAGTTAATTTGGGTGGGTTTACTATATAGTGAAAATGGTGTATTTAATTTAAAAGCTTATCAAAAGAATGTTGTGTCCATGGCATTTAATTTGGGTCTGTTTTAATAATAAAGATTAATATTTGAAAAATATTTAGTGAATTAAGTTTTAATGTTGAAAAAAGTAATAAAGGCATTTGTATGTTGCCAAATGTCATTATTAGTTCTAAAGAATATCTAACAATATTGTAAATTAGATATTCTTCCTTATTTATCTTCTACTTTTTAGTTATTTAAGAGTATTAGCAAGGGTAGATACTTAGTAAGCTTTTCAATCAAGTTTAAAATATTAATATGTTGATTTTTGATTATTTAAGTTTTCGTAAAACTGTTGGACCAACAAATAAGAGACAGGTATTAATTGAGTTTGTTAATTTTTTTGTCCAATATATATTTATATGTTTTTTTATAATAGAGATCTCTATTATAGAGGTAGATTATCTCCAATGTATGTTTTAATAATAGAGTTTTTCTATTTTCTAAAAAAAGAAATCTTAATTTTTGCCTCCAAATTTATTTCAGAAATATCAATTCTTTATATTTTTCATTATAAATAGAGGAATTGTATCAGAGCATCTCCATCAGTGAACCTCCTCTTGGGGTTGTTAGAAAAATTTTAATATCTTTCTGGTAGGGCCATGAATAGTGATGAACCTGTATCTATTTTTGCTCTTCCATTGGTGAACCTGAAGATGAGGTTCTTACGAATAAAATTAAATATTTTAAATATTTTTTTAAAAAATTTATTCAATACAATGAGAATTCGTGAACATACAAAGATTATCCATCTAGATTACCAAACTTTTGCCATATATTTTCAACTAAATCAGCTTTCAAACGATCATGTATCTGTTGATCCTGAATTTGATTGCGAATGCCAAGCATATTACAGATATTGGAAGGGGTGTCGGTAGAGTACGAGAAATCAACCTGGGAACTTCTGCTTGACTCTCCTGCCTACGAAGTCAGATGTATCATACTCAGTGTATCCGTCTCGTTCGTTCTCTACTATCATATTTGCAGTATGACACAAGTTCTCTACATCATTTTGACATGTGCCTGGACATGGAAACAACAATAAAACTGTGTTAGTGACTTAATAAGTACCTAACTATACAAATATTAACTACGTTAAAGGACAAATATGAGACACTCAAAAGTAAACTTCACTAATCTCCAGTGTCTCAATCTGTTTATTGAGATTCGGCACCCCCTTGATCACCTGCTCAGCCTCCTCCACCCGCTTAGTCAGACATTCGATCTCCTCCTGGACACCAATCACCCAAGGCTGACGATAATGGAACCCATCAGCCTTGTTTACAATATAAACACAAATCATAATCGCGTTTGTGCAACATAATTTATAGAAATTTGCCAATTAAGACTTACCTGGTAGTTTTTGCAGGTGAAGAAGCGCTTCGCAGGAAGAGTGTTGTAGTCCTCCTTCCCCCGAACCTCGTCAATGATTCTCCCACCACACGGACATCTTGTCGGAATCCCGTATTCTGAATCGGCCACGTATCCTAGCATGTTGATGTACTCCTTTTGCCTCTTTGTCTCTCTTCTCTCTTCTGCGGGATCCATCTGTACCAGAAATCGAAATGATTAGAACATAATGACGAAACAATATGATGAAACGAACGCTAAATCAATTTCGAATCCCCGAGATCGCTTTCGAACCCAAAAATCGATTCTATTAAATCGTGAATCTACTCGATACTGACCTGAGCTCGTGGAGGAGACAGTCTGTCGTCGATTAGATGGAGAAAAGCTCCAGCAATCGGCGTCGCACGAGAAATCACCTCTGAGAGCGAAAAACCCTAGTTTTTTCAGAGAGAAGAGAAATTGAATCCTCTCACGCTGAACCCTAGTTTCGTCGTCGAGCGTGGCCAATGGTTGGTTGACACATGGCTTGAATCCGTATCATACGGGTTCACTCGTAAGAACCGGATCGCCGAAATAAATCCATTTTTTAATTCTTTTTTCTTTTCCGACCTATGAACCCGAGCCCATGAACCCCTTTACATCCTCTAATGGGGATGCTCTTACCTCTACAACATTGGATCTCAGATCTGATTACTCTCCTATTCTTCCTTTTTTATCATTTATTTTTATACTGATGAAGAATCCACCATTGTGGGGGTCCTGTCTATGAATGGAGTTGCTCTAACAAACAAAAGAAAGAACATTGGAATCTCTTATCATCACTCCTCAAGAGTGTAAAACATTATATAATTCATTCTCGACTTTCGACAAAAAAAAAAATTCATTCTCGACTTCCGTTAAGTCTTTCTTTATATTATGTTTAAAAAATTCGTCCCGCTAAATCAAATATAACACCGTTCGATACTTCGATCCTTCTACATTCATACGCTTAAAAGAAAATGGCAGATCCATCTCCTCTGAGATCTCTCATTATTGACTCCAGAAGTGGCTTCTGCAAATCAAACTCCACATTCTACACTAAACGCAGCCCAATGGGCCTCCCGGCGAATCCTTCCCTCGACGTCACAACTTTCATCTCCTCCCAGCCTCACTGCGGCACCACCGCCTTCATCGACGCCGCCACTGGCCACACCCTGAGCTTCTCCGATCTCTGGAGAGCCGTGGATCGCGTCGCCGAGTGTCTCCACCGTGATGTCGGAATACGGAGAGGCGACGTCGTCCTCGTTCTCTCTCCCAACTCCATCTACATCCCCGTCGTCTGCCTCTCCGTCATGTCTCTCGGCGCCGTCGTCACCACCGCGAACACTCTCAACACCCCCGGCGAGATCTCGAGACAGATCGCCGACAGCAACCCGACGGTCGCCTTCACGACGGTCCAGCTGGCGTCCAAACTCCCCGCCGGCATCTCCGTCGTTCTTCTCACGGAGGAGGAGGAGCGCGTGGAGCCGACGCGCGGAGTCGTCGTCGTCGGCGTCGTGTCAGAGATGATGAGGAAGGAGCCGAGAGGGCAGCGAGTGAGAGACCGAGTCGAGCAGGACGACACGGCGGTGATGCTTTACTCGTCGGGTACAACGGGACCGAGCAAAGGAGTGGTCTCGTCTCACAAGAACCTGACTGCTTACGTGGCGAGAATGCTCACGGAGACGTCGATGCACGGGACGCTCATCTGCACCGTCCCGATGTTCCACACGTACGGACTGCTGACGTTCGCTATGGCCACCGTAGCCCTCGGTTCCACGGTGGTGATCCTCCGGAGATTCGAGCTCAACGACATGATGGCGGCGGTGGAGAAGCACAGAGCCACGACTCTGCTTCTGGCGCCGCCGGTTTTGGTGGCTATGGTCAACGAAGCGGATTCTATCAAGGCCAAGTACGATCTGAGCTCCCTGAAGACAGTGAGGTGCGGCGGAGCGCCGTTGAGCAAGGAGGCAACGGAGGGGTTTCTAGAGAAGTACCCGACGGTCCATATATTGCAAGCGTATGCGTTGACGGAGTCAAACGGTGGAGGGGCTTTCATCGATACGGTGGAGGACAGCCGGAGATTCGGCACGTCGGGGTTGTTGACGTGTGATGTGGAGGCGAGGATCGTGGATCCGGATACGGGTCGGTTTATGGGAATTAATCAAACGGGCGAGCTCTGGCTCAAGGGCCCGACTATTGCAAAAGGTAAATAATATTCTATATTAATGTGTTTATTATACTATATAGTTGGGGGCTAGGCGTAGCGCGATCTAACTCAGTTGATCTAATAATAAGTTTTAACTATAGCTATTATTGTTACTGGTAGTTTTTCAAGAATTATTATGATAGTGTTTATACTTCTTTTTTACTGGATGGTAATGTTTGCCATGCAGGCTTATGGTTCTAGAACAGTGTTTGTGTCACTGTTAGACGGAATATAATCTACTCGATGGCAAAAAAAAAACAAAAATATAAACAAACAACGGGAACAACTTGTATTCGATTTCAAGCTTTTATGTAGTAATGGAAGTTGCATGTGGGTTAAACTGAGTGTGAGTAAAAAGAAGAAAAAAACTGAGTGTGAGTAATTATTTTTGTATTTATTGTACGTGATCTAGAAATGTCAGGTGCCAATTGATTTGCATATGTCCACTGGATGGTTTGTAGAGAAATTGTGTTAGTTGAAGAACACGACAATTGTTATTTTTTAAAGCTTTTTTTTTTGCTAAAATACTTTTTAAAGCTAGTTGAAGAATTTTTAATTTAACTGATTCATTTTCTGTATGCATCCGACTATCCGTGTAGGTTGATGTTAACTTTATCTTCATCGTGATGTAGATTTTCTTAGTATTAGAAAATAAATGAATCACAAGGTTTATAAATCTTTGCAAATTAAGATTATAAATATCTGAAAGAACAGAAAAATGAACGTCTTAAATCTCTCTCGGTACGTACAACACATAATCAACTTGTTTTGTTTCTTTCTTACAAGGTTATTTTAAAAATAAAGAAGCGACGAATGAGACCATCAACTCCGAAGGATGGTTAAAAACAGGCGATCTTTGCTATATCGACGAAGATGGATTTGTTTTCGTGGTGGATCGACTGAAAGAACTAATCAAATACAAAGGCTATCAGGTTAAAGATCAATATTTGTTATGTATTGATCACTGTTGTAAATTCTAAAAGAAAATTGGACGGAATAATTAGGTGCCTCCAGCTGAACTCGAAGCTCTCCTAATCACTCATCCTGACATTCTCGATGCCGCCGTTATTCCGTATATAATCTTTTACACTCACTATGTTTTCCACTGAATATTTCGCCTTATAAACATCAAAACAACACGAAGTTTTCTTCTGTTAGGTTTCCGGATAAAGAAGCAGGACAATATCCAATGGCTTACGTGACAAGAAAGGTTGGGAGCAACCTCTCTGAGAAACAAGTTATTGATTTCATCTCCAAACAGGTACTTCTGTTAACACCATCTATTTTGTAATAGTTATTTTAAAGTTGGTAAGAAAATAATAACCGTTAATTTTATGAGCAGGTGGCACCGTATAAGAAAATAAGAAAGGTCGCATTTATAAACTCCATACCAAAGACTCCATCCGGCAAAACACTTCGCAAGGATCTAATCAAACTAGCCACTTCTAAACTTTGAAATGGCCTATTTTCTAGATTCTCACTTTTACTTATTGTGTTAAATCTTTTAATAAGCGAGAAGTTTTAGCAATCTTGAATAATTAAAAATGAAGACTCACAAAAATGTTAGAGTCAATTTGCTGATGGGTGTTTTCTTTTTGTCTACCTTGTAATGTTGAATAATTTAAAATGAAGACTCACAAAAATGTTGAGTCAATTTGCTGATGGCTGTTTTCTTTTTGTCTACCTCGTCATGATTCTATATTTGAAATATTCACAGATAAAAAAGATGATGCAACAGACCCTCCAGCACATCTTTAGGTTTAGCCATTTTGGCACATTTTGCAACTTGTAACGATTAAAGGACATGTTATAGCACATAATATTTCTAGTTTGGTAGAAGTTGAACCGGATTGGTTAGGTTCTTAACAGAAAAAAGTAGATTTAGATATTGTGATGTGTGTAAGATCAAATCATGAATTTTGTCACTTGTCAAGGTCCAGTACTCCAGTAGGACCAGTCGAATCATATCAATATCATGAGTTTTCGAAGATCATTTTAGGTACGATTGGTAAAAACTAGAGTAAATGAACAGAAAAAGTAGAGTAGAAATGAAAAATTGTAGAGTAAAACAACAGTAAAAATTATATTAAAAAAAAAAATTAAACTCAACACTTTTCTTTTTACAAATGAGAAAAAGTATAATAAGTTAAATAGTGCACAGATTAAAAGAACACAAAAAATAATTAAACTTCTTCTTATTTGATTGGTAAATTTGCTATCTGAAATAAGAGTAACTAAGATATTGCTGAAATATTGTCGACACTTGTGCCATTATTTCGTAATCTGCATCTGCATCTGCATCTACATCATACCATTCACGGTCGGCCACCACATGTTTAGTTAGACATCAGAATGCATTTTGCCTAAATCTGAATAAATAAATAAAAAAAGGTTAACAAGATGAATAACGGAATTGATTTCGTGTTTTACTTTTAGAGCTATAGAAATCTAACTTTGTTGCTAAAAAGAAGCTAATTTTGTTGTGCGATGAGGCCCATGAAGTAACGGGTTTAAAATTCAGATACTGTGTAGTGAAGTGGGCTTTTATGGTTACCTAATCGGGTTATGGGTCAGGACCCAGGACAAAGGTGTTTGATTCTTCTTTAGCTCATGTTCATGTACTTCTGAAAGGTGTTTTATTTCGTTTTTGCTATTTGTAACTTTGTATGAAACTGCTTTGAGTTGCTTTTAGAGGTTGTTTCAAGAACGAAGAAGCTTTTTTTTTGTAACACTTGTGTGACATTGACAGTGAATGATTTGTCTTTGTTGCTGATATTTAAAGAAGCTAATCAAATGCAATGGTTTTTTTTTTTGACAGACAAAAAATACATATAATCAACTTGAGTTTAATCTCTGTTAATGTATGCATCATCCGAAATTGTAAAGTTGGTGGTTTTTAGCAATGGTTTAAAAAATTTGTTAGGTTGCCCCAGCTGAACTAGAGGCAGTGTTGCCTACTGCTTTAACATGACCCACCAATGCCTCTAGAAAAGCTGGTAAACCGTTAATTGACTTTTTCTGAAGAAATCTTTGTTAAAAACTGAATATATTGATATACGAACTTCAAGGCACAAATAGAAACTCTGTTTCTCTATATATACATACAAACAGAAAAGACTTTCATCTGTAAAAGCGTTCTTCACAACGCATAAAACTGTTACAAAACTAGAGACTGAAGCTTGTTCAGATCATGGGCTGCGTTGCAACGAAAGAGAGGGAAGATATAAGAAACCGATGAAGCTCCTTTGCATGACATGCTCATGGACGAGACAACATGTTTTTTATTCTTCACATCATCATCAGCATCCTCATCATCACCATGACCAGAGAAACTCCTCTTTCTCAGCAACATGAGGATGTGATCCATCAAACCTCCATCGCAAGGAAGCTGTAAAGGACCACAAATGGTGGAACCAAACTCTTCCTCTGCCATCTCTAATAAGACCTGAAAGATTGGATGTTTCAGATAATCCAACGGCAAAACAAACCTCCTGCCTTCTCTGGTGTACACAGCGAAGTGTCCTTTCTTCCACTTCCTCCACTTCTCCATCATATCGGTGAGTCTAAGACTCTTGCAAGATCCTCTCTTCATTGCTTTGACTGTGATCTCTCTGCTCTTTTGAGATGTTACCAATATAATACCGTTGTGTATACTGTTTGTTAGTATGTTACTGTCTGAAACTATACCTTCCTCTCTCCCCATGTATATATACTACAAATTGTGATTAGTGTTTGTGGCCAAAAAGAAGGATTAAGAATATGTGGAAGGAGCAAGGTAGCTGAGTGGAAGGAGTAAGGTAGCTGAGTGATTTTGTTATTATTTGGGTTAAAAAAGATAGAAATGTATCACGTGACCAAAGTAAATATTTTATTATGAATTTATGTCTTGCAGCATAAACAATTAATTTGTTGGCAGAAGACTGAGACAAGCTATAAAACTAGATTTTTATATCTTACTGGTTAAATAATAAAATACCAAATGAAACAAAAGACACTCTTATAAAATTAATAATTAATGTATTTACATGGGAAATGTTTCACTAATGTTTTTTGAATGCAATCCTTTCTGAACCCACAATATATAATATTAGGCTTGTGTTGATCGAATAACGCAATGATAATACTATAAACTTCAGTGTGTTTAGAATTTTGTTTGTATTTCAAAACTTGGAAATAAAAAAATTAGATATTGTATTAATAATTTAATCGCGGGTGGTGGACTACATTTTACATATAATTGAGACCACAAAGTATTAGTTTGTGAGATGGTAAAAGGAGATGTGGTGAAGAGAATAGAGCATGTGAGATGTGACCGTTTAGAGCAAATTGCTGCTGCTTTTTCGCTATATTCAAGTCCTCAACTTCTCTATTTTTCACTTTCTTGTGTATCTATCTCCCTTGTTTTAATTTCTTCTGGTCTTTTTCAAAGTCACATGGAATCCTACAAGCCTTCTCTTTTCAACTATGCAGCTACGAGTAGTACACCGTTTTAGTTTTATTTGGTGCTCTTTGTGGTCCTTGTATATGATTTTTTAACCAAAGATCTCATGGCGTGGTTGATGGACATGACGTGAGAATCATAAACATGATGGACATAATTGATAACAGCAAGGCTGGGTCTAAATTTTCTTTTTTCACTGGAGAAAGCATAACATAATCAGCTTTTGTTGGTTAACAAGTTGAAAACATACATTAGTTCAAAAAAAAAACATACATTAGTTCGTTAAAGATTCAACTTTTTACGATATTCCATCTCACTTTTTGATGGTCATCATAACATTATTGTTTATCAAATTTTAGCAACAAAAAAAACAAAGAAATATTGTTTATCAAATACGTACTAGTTGACTTACGATATAGATTCAATACTTTCAAACTCATTTTTTCTTGTATTATTCACTGGTTGATTACTCCATATCATACATTGAAAAAGTATAGGTAAAAACATAAGATAGACCCTATAAATAAATAAATATAAATGGATACTAGTTTAACATATCATGAACCTTTTGATTTCCAATACCCTATTTACATAATGCAAGTAAACAAACAGAAAGTAGAAGTATAAGAGATCATCAGAGATAAACTTGTATTGAAAAAAATGAAAGTTTAGAAATGAGATGTTAGCTATGAACAAAATTGTACGTGTAGTGTCATAGGAATTAGGAATGCTCTCTTCTCTCTTGTTCAATCAACCAATTCTTCTCCACCATCAGTATTTTCTAAAGAGATAATGTTCATGTTTGGTTGATTACGCTTGGAGTAAGACGCTAACGCTATCCTCTCCCATGCAATAATAAGCCACGGCACTTGCAGAAAAAGCTCATGCAAGAGTTTAAAAGCCATATTGCAAAAAAGAAAAAAAAACCAAAGAAAAGTGATATTGCAAATAAGCCACGGCACTTAGACCATCTACATCGGTAAGAACCTCTCATAGATGCTTATCATTATTTTAATTATAAATTTTCAAAATTTTGTAAATTAATTTTTTTTAGAGTTGCAATATTTTGTCGTCTCCAATGGTACAAAATCCCTCATGGGTTCTTAAGAAAAGATTAGATGTTTTAATGGTAGAACATTTCTTAAGATGTACAAGAACAAGAAGAAATTAAGTTTGAAATGAATTTCAAAGAGAAATCACAAGACTATATACTTCAATACTCATCTACCAGAGACTCAAAATTGAACTCATCACCTGTATGTTTACTCAGAGCTTGCAATCTCCCAGAAACATCTTTAAGGAAGATCGTGCTGTGATCTGTTGTCAGCTGCAACGCAACCAGCTTCGTGTGCTGCGAAGAGCCCATTTCTTGAACCTGATACTGCGCAACAAGAGCCCTACTATCCCCTATATTCATTACATACACATCATCATCTCTCATCTGCGCAACCAGTAAGCAAGAACCCATCAACGCAAGCTCAGGGTTTGTTTCCAGAGCCTTCTCAGTCATTTCAAAGGACGCTTGCTCCGTGGCTTCAAAACCATTGGACATCGCCTTTAGAACCAGCTCGTGATCAACCGTACCGACTTTACGTCTCCCCCTCCTCTTCTCAACCGATTCTTCTACTCTAATGTTATCTACCTCCTCCGTTACATTACCCTCCTCCAAACCAAACTTCCATGGTAACAACAACTTCCTCCCTGAGACTCCTTGTTTAGACAAACCCTGTTTCGACAAAAGCAACCATCTCTTACTCCCCACGGAGACAGCATTGCCTCCACTGATAGCGTCCTCCTACTTTCCCCATCACCCACTGTAAATGTTCTCTTCTCCGTCACAAGCTGCCGCCGCCGCCGCCACCGTCGGGTCTCATCTTTAAAGAGGATCGTGCTGAACTCACCTGTACGTTTACTCAGAGCTTGAAAAATCTGCAACAATCTCATTTTTCAGAACATCAAAGTTACATCAATAGTTTAATTATCAAAACCCAAATCACAAATCAACAAAACCAATTAAAACTTATCAAAACTAGAACTCTAAATCTGAGAGATCAATCAATAATACCTTGAACTGATATACGAAGGAGAAGGCGTAGAGGTAGCTTCGTTCATGATCTTCTGAGATTGATTCCCAAATTCGAAGAAACCTAAATTTCCAAATTAGAACATCAAAATCCCTAAATTGAGATAATACCCATAAAATCAAATATGATGACAGAAAGAGAATTAAAGTTTGAGACCTGTGTAGAAGAATTGATTTACCAGAAGAGAGAAAGAGACGGGAGAGAGAGACACACAAGAGGAACCAGTAAAAAACAGACACGTAAAGGTTTTTACCGATTCTAAAAGCCCTCTTTTTAGAACCGATTGTTATCATTCTTTTTCTTTTTGATTTATTTTTTGGCCTTTTTCTTAAAGAACCTTTCATTAGCAACCTCCGATGGAGGTGCTCTTACAACACATTATTTCGCTAAACAAAGCCATATTGCAGCCAAATGCTAACCAGAAAAGTAATTGTCAGACTCCAAAAAACCATAACCCTAAGATTGCCGGATCAGCCACCTGACCTCCTGACTCAGATCTCCAAAGTCAGTGCCGTGAGCAAAACTTTCGTCTCAATCAGCTAGACGCGTAACTGGGCCAGCAGAGTTAAACCAGGAGGTTAGTTTTGTGGCTAAGTAAGACAAAAAAAGTTGCAACTTCTCATAGTCTTTCTTTACATAGACAGTGGAAGAAACATCCTTCGCTTCTTCCTGGCATATCACTTGCTTTGTGACCTTCTAGCAAACAAGTAGTGACAAAGCCAAACATACCAAGACGAACGCGAATTGCAATCGCTGGAAGTACAAGGAAACAGCTGAAAACACTAAGAATGCTAAGATAACAAGCTCCCAGATGACAAAGGAAACACGAGGTTTGAGGATTGATTATGTGGAGTAAGATTTGAGATCGATGAATCCAACAACGGGAAACAATGTTCGATTCGTCTAAGTTCGTCTCCTCCGCTCTCTTGATTTCAAAAATGCGGGCCGGGTTATAACTATCCGGATCCATACCAGATTTGGGTCGACCAGAATTTAGAAGCCCACGCTAGGCTAATGAGTGTATTACGAAAACACACATTGGGCCTTTCGAGATCATTTTTTTTTTTAAAATAAGAAACTTGAGTTTTGTTGAGGGAAGAGTTGTTGCCGTAACGTATACGGAAGTAATTGGAGTTAGGTCATTTATGTTTTACTCACTAAAATTGTTTTATCTCTGGGGTACAATTTTATCGTTATCCTCGAAATAGGAGTTTTAAGGGAAAGTTGTTGGCGAATTGTATATTGTATGTATGGTACAATTTTGAGTTGTTTCAATAGTATTGTTTGTAAATTATAATAGCTTTTTCATGTATGTTTTCGATGAATATGCTATAAGATTACTTTTTTTTTTTTTGTCACTAGTGCTATAAGATTACTAACAACTTTTACTGCATTCAATTTTCTTTAGATCAAATGTATCGCTACTTTTTTTTGGTTCTTGTGATATCATTTTGATCCGGAGGTTTTCTGCTTGATGCTTTCAATTATTTGTTTGCCATCAATTAGTTAAAATTAATTTCCCCAAACTAGCAGCAAGTAGGCCTGCCACTCTAACCCGGAACCGAATATCCGAACCGGATCCGACCCGAAATAGACCGGTTCGGTTTGATTTTGGATCTAAGGGATTTAACCGATGGGTAAAGATACGAAAATCCATGGGTATCGGGTCGGGTTCAGTTAATATTCGGAACGGCTCGGGTAATCCGATTAATCCGAATTTTGTGTGCAAGAACGTGAATCCTAGATGATTTTTTCGCTTTCCAAGTTTATGACCGGTGATTGTAAGTCAAATCTTGAAGTTTTATGTGTAAATGAAAAAAAAAAGATGTATCAAAGTGATGTTTTTAAGTCTGAAACATGAAAACAGGCTGAAAATTAGGGTTTACAAAAGGGAGACACGAAGAAGAAGATGAATAAATTTACAAAATTACCATTCATTAAAAAAATAAACAAAAAGACATCTCCGGAATACGAACTCGGGTGGGCAACAACATTTTAAACGTACATGGCCGCTGGGACAACTGACATATTTGATCAATTTTGTCAAAGTATATAAATATATTTACATTTCTGTTTTTAAACGGGTACCCGAAACCGACCCGAGACCGGTGGTATCCGAACCGAAACGGAACCGAAATCTTCTAAGTATCCATTGGGTATAGATTTCATTTATCCGAAAGACCCGGACCCGATCGGATCCTAACCAAACCCGATCCGAATATCCGAAGTCCAGGCCTAGCAGCAAGCACGATTGCTTTGTTTGGTATGTGTCGGTATAGTGACCGCCCTTATGATGACTACAATACAAAGTTCGGTAATGTTATGGGTAGCGTGTACATGAAACGGCTCAATTTATTATGTGGCACGTCGACTTGAATCTTTCAACCGAACACGACTCATAATATAATAAATTTCAATAGATTCCCAAATGGTGCCTTCTCAATGGCCCCTTCTGTTTACAATTTTATTCAAATAAAACGATCAAAATTTTCCCCGTAGTAGATATAACCAGAGAAGCCGAAAGTGACACAGCATACACCTTCATACATTTACTTACATATTTGCTTATTTTACTGTTTGACACCAGAAGTAGACGTTTTTTTTTAAAAAAAACAACTTCATACCTTCGTTAAGATTTTTATTTTGATATATGTGCTGCATTTGGATATTTTTTTTTTTACGTATAATTAATTATAGGAGCAATGTAATGTCTGCCTTATTGAACCTAGTCTGAGACGTGGCTTATGAATCCTGTGACCAGGGTCGGATCTATTAAAGGCATCTCCAACCCACACACCAAATTTGGTGTGAAAAAAACACCAAATTTGGTGTTTTGGTGTTTCACTTTTTTTTCATCTCCAACCACAAACATCAAATTCCACACCAAAAAAGATATTCTCTATTATTATAATATTAAATTTAGTTTGCTGTTTATTTTTAATAGTTTTAATAAATAATTATTGTTTATACAACTGATTAATTAATAAATAAATATAAAATTACAATTGATAAAAAAAATAAATATTAATCAATAACTTGAAAACTGAAGAAATTAATTGGAATAATTTATTTAGTTTTGGTAAATAATAATAATTAAGTGATTAATTAAGAAAGATATAAGATTACAATCCGTTAAACAAAATTATAAAGCATAAAATATAAATAACCAGAAATAAAATACATCATACTAATTTTCAGAATTAGTATATTCAGACCATAAGTGTTCAATTAAATCATTACGAAGTTCAATATGCGCTTCTCAAGGAAATCAAGTTCAAGGACAACAACCTCAAGATGGAGATCCAAAATCACCAAGTGAGCAACAAGATTTTTCCCAGTACTATAATTTGCTTAGCGGAGGCGGAAATGGATTTTCCGGAATTTATTAGATTATTATTAAAATTTATATTTTGTGTGTTTTATGTGTATTTTTTTTAATTATGTAATTTTTGTGTGTTTGATTTTAATTGGTAATTTTATGTGTGTTTAATTTTAATTATGTAATTTTATGTGTTTTTAATTTTAATTATATAATTTTATGTGTGTTTAATTTTAATTATATAATTATATGTTTTCATTAATTTATTATTTTAGTTGATGGTATTTATTTGTATTTTTAATTAATTTGCTTCTTAATATATGTTAAAAGTATAATTAAATGGTATATATTCATTTAAATATATCATTTTAAGGTAAAAGTAAGAATAAAAAATTATTTTAAGTTTTGGTGTTTTGTGAACAGTGTTACACCAAATATGGCGTAATACTGTTCACAAAACAGCAAAAAATTATTTATGCCGTTGGGTTTGCCGTTCGGTTGGAGAGTGAAGCACGTCATATTTAACGTTTTGCCGTTCGATTGGAGATATCCTAAGGGAGTAGTGGGGTCAGCTGACCCCACTAAAATAAACAAATAATTTGTTTTGTTTAAGAGTTATCATAGAATCTTCAGCACAAATGGTGTTAGTTCTAGATTTGACCCCATAAAAACTTGAGTTCAATTCCCTACTTGACATCTTTTTCAGTATATTTTTACAGACTTTTTTTTCTTATTTAGTAACACATACAGTCCACGTAACATATTATTAAGAGGAATCAAAGCCCATGTAAATAAAAGCTAATTACATTTCTATATAGTGAAAACAATACTTATTTTTAAAAAAATATACGGATACTTTTCAAATAATTATTAGTTATTAAACTTTTCTATAGTGAAACAATATAAATAACGATAAATTTTTCTGTTGTTGTTGTTGTAATACATTATTACTTGATACACTATGATCCCGGTAAAATATATTTCTAGATCCGCCTGCCTGTGACCCCACGTTACCGACATGCAGTTAGCCTATCAAAACCGACCTTAAGTTCTGGTGCGGGTCCCTTTAACGTTCTTCGGCCATGTGTCTACCATAAATTGGCTTAGTCTATTTCTGTCTGCATTGTTTTTGCGAATTAGTCTTCCCATTTACTGACGGTTTTAGGATTTTTATCATGAATTATTTACTGCGACGCGTCGTGATAGTAATGGCTATATAAGTAATATTACTGATAGTTTGGTTATATTTACAGAGATAATAACGTGAAAATGCATTAACATAAGAGACTAGCTCTTAATATAATTGGAAAGCAGAATTTGATTTTTTTTTTTTTGAGAAAAGCAAATTTAATCTTTTGTCTACGGTCTACCGAAAAAAATCTTTCGTCTACGAATCTGCTTAACACTGGAAACCTGCATCAATTACATTTAGTTGTGTTACATGTATCGAAACTTTTTTTTTTTTTTTTTTTTTTTTTTTTTTTTTTTATATAAATATTATTAAATACCCGCTTAATCGGGAGAATCAGTTCCGGTTACAAACCCGCTTTGAACCAAATACCCCAATTTAATCCTAGTACAAACTAGCTTCGCTCCACTAAACCCGCACACTCCGCTAGTCGCCCGAGTCATTAGGAATCGAAGCCGTTCTCAACCCTCGACGATTGCCACGTGAAAGTGAGGTTCTCCTAGTTTCCTAGGATGCCGGATTTCCGCCTCGCCTACGGTGTAGCTAGCTTCGATGAACTCCACGAAGCTTGTAACCGCCACCGCCTATGAGGCCGACGAACAATGAGGAGTGTTTCGGTACTTACCACGAACAAGCCGAGCATGTACACAACGTCACGCAACGTTTGAAACTCCTCCCAAACCGAGCAAGCACTCGCCACTGCCGCCACAATATCTACAAAGACGGGTTGGGCTTACCACCACTCTCGATCAAGAGTCTCAAAACCTGCAAGGATGTCAAGCTCACCACCACATTATCTCATACCAAAACAACGTGGTCCTGGGAAGGCAAACAAAGACCACAAGGAGACACCGAGCCGGTTAATGACCCTCCCGAGAACCGACTCGCCAAGTGTGTCCTTCGAAAACCGAAGAGACGAAACCAAGCTGCTAAGTCCCAACTCCGGTGTCGACAGAGTGGGCATGAACAATCAAAACAAGAGACAATCCAAGCAAAAGCCGCAGCCTTTGCAAAAGAACCCGAGCGAGAGCCGAGCGGAGAACAACGGACGTGAAGGGATTGCAACGGAAAAGTCCACAAGAGCCATAGACGACTGCTTGATTATAACCTCCCGATGAAGCCACGCGAGCCTGAGATGAGAGGTCGGCCATCTCCGCCTGCACACAACCGCCAAGACCCGCTCAAGGTAAGAACCATCGAACACCGTGACTAAGGGGCGAGGAGGAAGCCCACAACGACGCCAAGAATGAACCTGAGACCTCTCCCTTAGCCTATTGACCCTCATTCTACACCAGCAACAAGTCACCGAAGTCGAAACAGAGACAAGCCGAGCTCTTCCGCCACAGAGCTAAGACCCGAACAGATCTAAAAATGAAAAAAGACCTGCTCAAACCCAAAAAGCCGACCCTTCTCCGGAGACACCAGCTAGAGCCTCGCCGCGAAGCCACAGAACAGAGACCACGCCGGAGTTGATGTACGTCGCGAACAGCACACCTCACCGGAGAGAAACCCTGACGCAGATCCGAGAGCATATCGACAAGAGACGGTGGATCCAGAAGAGGAGCAAAGGACAAACGAGAAGAGAGGGGAGAGAGAACCTCCGGCGCCGGTACGCGCGCGCACGCGCCGTCGAGCACCGGAGTGAAAGCAGAAAACGCGTTTAGGGGTCGAGAGAAGAAGAAGGGATACATGTATCGAAACTTGATATTCTATTATCTAATTAGTTTAATAATATGCAATAAAATAAACTAAAAGGATGTACTTCGACCACGTAACGTAACCAATCTTTGACACAGCTTCCATAGATATAAAGTACACGAGTATGCAGTATTTAATATTTGGTTTAACTTTCCATCTATATACTAAAACATATCCTTTAAACTAAGAAAAATAATGGATGATCTTATGACATTCTAGTCTACCGACTTAAAGAAAATAGGACCATTTTCAATTTATGAAAATAAACAATCCAGTTTACTATATTAAAAAATAATTAAATCTGTACAGCGTGACCTCCGCGTTGGCCTGGCCCCTCTAGCTCACACACTATAAAACCCACTCTTGTCTCTCGTCACAATACTCATCACAGCTCTTTACTATCACCTTAAAACCAAAGTTAAAGCTTTCGTAGTCTCTGTTTTATCATTTCTAGCTAACTGTTCAGTTGATCAAGAGTAACTAACCATGGCCGAAGAGTACAAGAACGCTTCTAAGGATTTCAAGAACGTCCCTGAACACGAGGCCCCAAAGATCACCACCACGGAGGAACCATCGGCCACGACGGGAGAGGTTAAGGACCGTGGATTGTTTGACTTCTTGGGGAAAAAGGAGGAAGTGAAACCTCAAGAGACGACGACCACACCGCTAGATTCGGCGGTCGAGCATAAAGCTCAGATCACGGACGAGCCGGCCTTTGTGGCGAAGCACGAAGAAGAGGAGCATAAGCCTACTCTCCTCGAGCAGCTTCACCAAAAGCACGAGGAGGAAGAGGAGAACAAGCCCAGTCTCCTCCAAAAGCTTCACCGATCAAACAGCTCTTCTTCCTCGGTAAGAAACTAATATAGTCCGTAAATCTCATCAATTTTAACCCATTTTTAATCTTACGAAAATTTAAATCTCTAATAGTCGAGCGAGGAAGAAGGTGAAGACGGTGAGAAGAGGAAGAAGGAGAAGAAGAAGAAGATCGTCGAAGGAGATGAGAAGAAGGGAGTGATGGAGAAAATCAAGGAGAAGCTTCCAGGTCACAGCGAAAAACCAGCTGATTCTCAAGTCGTCAACACGGAGGCTGCAGTACCAGTGACGACGGAAACGGCCGAGCATCCGGAGGAGAAGAAAGGGATTCTTGAGAAGATCAAAGAGAAGCTTCCAGGTTATCACGCCAAGAGCACTGAAGAAGAGGAGAAGAAAGAAAAGGAGACTGATGCTTAAGAAAGTTGAACGGCTATAATGATGTTGGAGTGGAAAATTTGCTGTGTTTCTTTATGTGATGATTTATCTTTTTATCTTTTAAGCTGTTCTGTAAGATTGTGTCTTTCGTTGGTTTGCATTTTGCACCTTTGTATTAAAACTACATTATCTATTTTATAAAGTTCGCATATGGTTCGTAAGTAATGTTTTCCGACTTATGTGTGTAATTTTCATTTGCTATCTCCATAAAACTCCTAGTATATTTGGGTATTACGGTGTCATATACCCCTGTCCACGTGATCACCTCGTATTTGCAAGAGTTTCAAGCAGTGTTTTGAAAACCGGACCGGACCGGCCGGTCGAACCGGTTCGACCGTGACTCGCTGAAGAAGCCGAGTCCGGTTCGGTTAAAAACCCGGATTTGTAAAAAACCGGTAAAACCGGCTGAAAACCGGTAAAACCGGTGACCCGGGTCAATTTTAAAACCCGGTTCATAAAAATTAACATATAATTAAATGTTTTCAACTATTACTAATTAAAATTTAATATTTTATAATTAGTGTTCAACTATCACTATTTAATTGATCTTTTATTTTCTTAAGAAACAATGTGAAAAATATATTTTTGACTTTCATATACCATCTTTATTTTACCATATTCATAAAATTTGAAATTTAGTTGTAAAAAATAAATAAATATGATACTTTTAATTGTAAATCATAGTATGATTTTATCAATTTTAGTTTACATAGTATTTACTATTCAGTTTTATTTTATTATATATACAGTTAGATTTATGTTTATTGTTTATATTTAGTTAATTATAGAAAAGAATAGAGAATGTATTATATTTAGAAGTAAAGTTCATATAATATAAATATATAATTATATATATAAGTTTCATAGATAGAAAACCCGGTTCGACCGGTTGAACCGGTCCAACCAGTCAACCAGTAGATACACCGAATCGGTATCCGGTCCGGTTTTCAAAACATTGGTTTCAAGTGATGACATCCATAAGAGTGAAAAAAAGCAAAAACAAATACTTAATTCTAGAACCTTTCAGCATGTCCCATCTGGCTTCTTTAAGATTTTGCCCCACAAGAAGTTCTCTAACAATTATTTTTCAGGATGAATCACTGTGACAACACTCAAAATTGATTAGCAACAAAGAGTAAAACCGACACAAATTTGAAAGAAAATATGATAAAAATTAATAAGACAAAGAGTGTAGCAATCAGACATTAGATTTATAATGAACGTTTCATAATTATATTTATCTTTGTCAAAAAATATTATAATTAGTGTTGCTTTCATAAGTTAATGTATCAATCATTGTTCTACAAATCTGTATAGGCATACACCTGCTATGCGTCTGTTAGGCATCTTCAAACTTTCGAAGTCAAGCAGAGGCCAACAAGAGAGAAAAGGCCTAAATCTTGTAAATGTTGTGAATCTTGTTGGGCCTGTTCGGCTTCAAAAGCCTTTTTAAAAAAACCCTTTTTGAGTAGTTTCCTTCCTCATTTTGTTCATTTGACACACAATGGCTTCGTCTGCGCCACAGGGATCTATCGATCCTCTCACCGGGAAAGATCCGGCGAAGGCGTTAACCGCCGTAGCATCTGGATTTTTCGATAACGTGAAGAAAAACAAGCAAAGCTTCTTCCAGTTCGCCGCCATGACTGGGATCTTGCTTCTGAGCTTCCGATCTGTAAGTCAGAAGTACCGAATCCACGACCTGGAGGAAGACACGGCTGTTCTCAAGAAGGAGAGCGAGAGCTTGACGGATCGTATGAGTAGAATCAAGAGCGATCTTCTGCATCAAGCGTCCATTGACTCTTCCGGCGTCTTTGCTGCTCGACTCCGTTTACTTTTCGGTGACGATAAAAAGTGACCGGAGATTGAACTTGGTATGATGTTAACGAGGTTATGATTACGCGATGTTGTATACAGATGTTTCTGTCTGTAAAAGGCTCTGTCTTTGTCAGGAATTTAGAGAATGAATAAGTAGGGCTGCAAGGTGATGTGATTTAGACAATGGAGTATCGTTTTTGGTTTTGTCTGAAACTGTGCTTCGTGTTTAGGTTTTTGAACGATTAGGCTTTGCAGGTTTGTATGAGGCATTTCGTCGAACAGTTTAACTGCGTTTTTGGATGTGAGAAATTTTACTCAACTGGGTAAAATGTTTAAGGTTAAATTCAACTGCAATAAGCATATTTAAATCCCGGAAATGGAAACTAGATTATGAAGTGTCACGTGATTGTTTGGTAGTTCACCTCACCAATCGTCAATGTAGTAACATTTGGTGTTGGTGAGTAATTGAGTATATATGATTTGCAATTACTCAGTTGTTGAATGTAATATCATTCCGTTTTCGTTGAGTAGTGAAACCAATTGTGCTAAATGTATGGGGATAATAGACCATATACGATATATATTTGTTCTCTGTGGGCAAAGTTTGAATGATCATCGATTTTGTTTCTGTAGTAGAAATAAATAAGTTAATCAACTTCGATGGTAATGGTTTATGTAGTGCTGCTGGGCATCATTATTTTGGCCTGACCGTAATTTTGACATTTATTTCTAAGCGTACGCACTTCGTAGGCCTAAAATCACCTCAATTTAGCTTTAGTGTAAAAAAAGAAAAAACACAAGGAAGAAACAAAAAGGGGGGCGTTCCGTGAATCGAACTCGGGATCACTCGCTCCCAAAGAGATTACCATACCACTAGACCAAACGCCCTTGGTGTTATGGCTAGCACAAAACTAAATTATAAAACTTTTGTTTTAACTTTGCGCGCCTTTAATTTGACTGCTCATTGGTAGAAGCCGCCTTCTCCGATTATTCGAAGAATAATAATGTCCGACGAAAGAAAACCCGCGTCCGGCGACTCAGCCAGTTTGCTCAACGGCCTCGACCCCAAAACACGGCGAGTGTGCGAAGCAGCTCGATCTCTTCATCTCAGTGCTGTGAAAGATCTGCCATCTCTCGGGGTCCATAAATCTTCTCTCTCACTCTCACACTAGTTCCCAGGGTTTCTCTTCCCGGTTTTTGAATTAGGTCTCTGTGCCTATTGCTCTTTTAGGTCTGCGAGAGATGTATTTTCCGATTAGTAACCGTCGCGGGTTTCGATTCCGATTTCTCAACAGTCTCGGCTTCAATTCGACGGAGTTGGCTAGGCTCCGGAGACGAGGAAGCTGCTTCATCGGAGCCTAGCATTTGCATTGTCTGTTTAGGTGTATTGCAGTTCGTTTTCTCCGATGCCAAACGAACGCTGGTGAAATCGGATTGTAGTAGCGATTACGCCGCATGGATCACGGATTTGGTGAAGCAGGAAGGTCATGAGTTCGATTCCTTTGGTCTTGAACTCTCTTTGCCATCAACTATCTCTGAGGAAGGATGCTTTGAAAGTTCTTGTCTTGGATCCACTTGAGGCATCTTTGGTGAGTCGTTTGTGTGTTTATGCAAACAGGATGCTATCAATATCCGAATCTGTGTTAAGGTTACAAAACCTTTTGAGTTTGAAGTTTTTTTTTTGCATGTCGTGGTTTTTGCAGGGCGTTAAATCAGATTCAAGCTCTTTTCACATCCGTTTGACGTACTCTAAGGCATCAGATGAGGCTCAAGGTGTTTCTGAAACAACGCATGAGGCATGAAAGAAAGAAGAGGAGAACAGGTATGTTGAGAGACTCTACAATCCGCTCATTACCTGGTTGGATTTTCTTTTTTTTTTGAACTCCTCATCAGTTCATACAGTTCATACACATATGTCCCAGCAGTTTCAAATTTTTCCAAGTGCTATGTTTTATGTGTATTTCATGTGTAGATGTTGTTTATGCAGACGAAGAGAATGGATCATACTGTATGTCCGAGAATCCGTTTGAAAAGGTAATTGTTTACATGATTAGAACTTCCGCCTTGTCATTATTGTGCTTACAAGCACTCATGTTCTCCACTTTTTTTCTAATCACCAGGTTTACGAACCATGCATCTTGTCAGTTCATTGCAGCAAGATGCCTATCCTTTTTAGTGGCAGATACTTTAAAGTAACTCCATGTTTTCAAGTTCTGGCCATTTCATTTATGTGAAAATTGTAGCTCGGTAACAAATGGATTCTCACATATGACCCAAGCAGATCTTTTACCTCTTGTTGAGGATCTGTTTCAACTGATGGTTCTTTTCTTTGCAGTACTCCAGAAATGTAAGTCAATCACGATGGATTATTGATGATGAAAGAATGGGAGAGGCGTCTGTTGAGGTAGTCCACTTTGTGGTTATCTGGATATGTATATATTAATCCTAAAGATAACAGGTGACTTAAGAGATCGTTATATATATATATTTTTTTCAGGAGATAATTGGTGGAAACATTCTTCCAGCATGCCTTGGGGATTCCTACAAGTTCCATGCTGCTGGCAGAGAAGATATTGATGTTAGAAAAATTCCCTTTTCCACTGTAAATTTTCAAATTCAACAAGTTTTTTTTACTGATAATATGAAAGAGCTGTCTATTCAGGTACGGATGTTGGGTTCAGGTAGACCTTTCTTAATGGAGGTTCAGAACTCCCGCAAATGCCCATCTCAGCAATCATTGACGGAAATTGAAGAAAAGATAAACAACTCAGAGAAAAAACTAGTAAGGCCTAATAAATTGAACACATAGGTTGTATCAGTTGATTATGTTGGTTTGTTTACAAGCAGTATTTTGGCTGCAGGTCGGAGTTAAAGATCTTAAATTCATCGGAAGTGAGTGTTGGGCAATGATGCGTGAAGGAGAAGCAGAGAAACAGGTTAGTTTTTGTTAAATCCTTATCGAAATATTGCTATCTTAACTCAATCAACAGTTTAGTTAAAATTGTAATGAAGACTATTAAACCAACTGCTCCAATGTTTTCTATATATTGCAGAAGCAATATGCTGCACTTGTATGGATTTCTCGTCCACTTGAAGAGAAAGATTGCAACTCAATTTCTTCCATGAAAGAATTGGTGAGTCACTTGTGTTACTGTTTGCCAATTGCCCCTATATTTTAGAACCTTTCTAGTAAAGTATCTTCGGATCATACTAGAAGTCAACATGTCTGTCCTCAAACACCGTTCTCTGTCTTCTTGAACTTCTAATATATTATGTCGCTGCAGAAAATTTTGCAGAAGACACCAATAAGAGTACTTCACCGACGAAGTCCACTGGAGCGTGAAAGGACTATACACTGGTTAGTGATGATCATTCTTGAATTTTGGATTTTACTTACCCTTGAAGCTTCTTCTTTTTAGTAAAAGTCAAGTCTTTGTGGTTCCAATCCTCAGGATGAAAGTCGAGAAGATAAAAGGAAACGCTCACTACTTTCTAGTGCATCTATGCACTCAGGTTACAACATCTTCGACACTCATCTCCTTATATTTATCATAATTTAAAAAATATCGGCAGACTTTAATTTTTCAATAATGCAGGCTGGAACATACATCAAAGAATTTGTTCATGGAGATCTTGGTCGTACCACTCCCAGGTATAGTAAAAGACAGAACCTCCGGTAGTTTGGCCTAAGAAGAAAGAAGCATTGAACCATATTAACTGCATTTGTTTCATTATGATTACAGCATGGGATCAATTTTAGGTTGCAGGGCGGAGATAATACAACTAGATGTGACTGATGTGAAAATGGGAGATTCTTGAAGTGCCGAGTAACAACCCACAAGCTCTCTTTTTTGTAGTTTTGATTCCTATAAAATTTTACTTTTTTCCATAATATATTAGTTTATTGTATTTTGATCTTTAGAATAAAGAATTACTTTGTAATAAAATTATAACGTTGATTCAGTTAGTGATTCGATTAGATCTTAAAATACTTTTACTCAAAAACATGATCTTAGTATAAACATGATTGTTGTAGCTGATGAACAGAGAGCAGTGGCTCTGTCTCACCCCATCCCTCTTAAAACATAAGAAGAAACTGATCTCTTCATGTCAGTTTTAGTCGAGCCACACCATCTTCGCCATTAAGGCAAATACCGATCAGTCGCTTCGTGAATATGTTGCAACTTGCATACTTTACTCTGCCACTTGCACTTTCTCTAGAATATATACTGAACAAGAAAAGATTAAACTGAAAAATTCGTATATTTTTAATTTTGCGGTCTTTTACTTACAATCTTCTGTGTTGGACGTCATGCTCCATGCCCGACTTTATTTTCAATTCGACCAATTAAAGGGTTCGTCTGTGGACTATTCTCTAAACTTGAACCAGACTGACATTGCATTGCATTGTTTGCCATAGCGAAACAGGTCTCAGTGGAAGAAGAATGTATTTAAGTAAATAAACTAACCATTGATATTATATTAGTGTTTGTTAGACCTTGAAACAAATCCATTCTCGTACATTATAGTTTTTCTTTTCTTTTAACGACGTACAATATCAATATGTGTAATACTACCTATACTATTAAAACAGAAACATTCTGAAAAAATCTAATTAAACAAGGTCGTTGGACCTATTTATTATAAACTTAACATGTTTTCTTTTATTTGATATCTCTATAATATTATTTAAGAAGTCAGTTTCCTACGTGTCACACTCACGTTAACTCTCACAGTGGTTGATTACGATGATATACTTAATGAATTGAAATATTATATTTAAACACTATTATTGATTTTTTATTTAAATTACTTTTTAATATTTTCCAAATAACATATATAATAAAAAGTAAATATTATAAAGTTTAGAAAGCGAATTTAAAAACGAAAATATATGTATAAATAATATGATTTCATTAAAAAGGAAAGTTCACAAAATAGTAATATTTCATTTTTAAATATTTTTAAATAATATAAAATATACTAATATACTTTCTTTATATTTATATTTTCACAGATAATCTTGATATTAGAAAAATAAATATTATTTATTTTAAAACATAATTTTAAACAGTACAATAGTATATAAAAATATTGTCAACAAAAAGACATAAAATCATGTATAATTTATAAAAATATTTTAGTTATTGTAAATATTGATATGTGTTCATGAGCTTCCAGAAACGTATCAATTACTTGTAACTTTCTAGAGATCATCGTTTTATTTTCTAATTTCTTTGTTTTAAATCCACATTTAATTTGATATATATATATATATATTATGAAAATACATGCACATTTAAACGATAAATAAAATTAATTTGACTTTACTTAATTATAATAAAAATAATTATACCTCAGTTTGAATTTGAAATAATATATGTAACTTAAGATACATACAACATGAGTGACTCGACTAATCCAATTTATATATAAAATTATAGATTTAACTATAATAAGAAAAATAATTTTATAATAATAATAATTTTTTTTATAAATATAAATTATAAGATAACTCAAAAGACCTTAACAAATGAATATAAAATATTAAACAACTGTTTAATTTAGTTCTTTTGTAAAATTTATATATATGCATGAAATTACATAGTATTATAGTTATATTAATTTACGTAATTTAGAATCAAACACTTTAGTTTATTTTTTTTATTTCATTCTAAGCACAATATATCTTAAGTAATAAAGAATCTTCCTAAATTATATTTACATATCTAAGACAAAAACCAACCTAATGTAAATAAGAAAATTAATCAAAATTTTAATATATTTTGCATAAAAAATTTTATAATTGAATTCAGAGAAATAGATGCAACTCAATATATCCAATTGATAACTAAACCAATTGTAAAAATAACAAAACCGACTAGATATAACATATCTAAAATTATATTATATGTCTAATTAAAGTAATATAAATTATTAATATAAATTATGCATAGAACTATAAATTAATTTAAAATTAAAAGTAAATAGCAATCACTTATTATAATATATATTTACTTTATAAATTTTTGTACCCGTGCATGAGCACGGGAAAATCACCTAGTTTATCTTATTAAAACAAAATCTTTCAGTATACATTTCTACCTATTTTACCAATTGATAATTACAAAAATATTAACAATATTTACCTATAATCTCTCTCATATATTATTTATTTTTCATTAGCAATACTCATGTTAACTAGCCTATATTGTTTCAAAATAGAAGCCATGTTGGCCACGAATAGAAAATAATAGCGAATAGCATCAATAAACAAAACCTATATAAATCGAATTGTAAATCCTATGTGTTTCAAAAATGAGTTCTAAAATTGTCCACTGATATTAGTCATAAAATACAACACCAAAAATGAGTTCTAAAATACCACATATAATTAAATAATTATAATTAATAATTATTTAAATATTTAATACAAACACTGAAATTAAATTTTATATTTTTGAATATAACAATATAAATCAAATTAGATTATATATTGATTCAACCGGTAGTCTCAGTTTTATCGTATTTTTAAATAATGAATATTTATTAAAACCCAAATCAGATTTCATATTAGTCATTAGGTTTATCGGTTCGACCATGGATCTGAATTAAATTTAAAAATTCTGATTTAAATAAAAAAGTATTTTAAATAAACAAAATTCTTACAAATTAACAAAACATTTGTAGCATTGTTAATGAAATTTTGGATCATAAAATATCTCGCGCTTTTAAAGAACGGATCAAAATCTATCGATATATTTTGGTCTTCTTTATTTTATATGACATAGTAAACTTAAAAAAAACAAAACAAATTAAATAGTTTGTTTAATTTAGTATTTTTATATATCTTTGGATATATGTTTTACACTGGTCAATCAGTGTCAGATGATAAGTTAATAGCGGGTTTTAGATTTTTACCAAGTTTTATCGAGTTTTTAAATAGTAGTGGTTTATATACGGATCACTGAATTCAAATTTTTGTTTCTTATAAATAATTTTTTCAAAAGAAATAAATCTCGGGCGCGATTCAAAATCTAGTTAAATGATTGGCCCCCTAAATGATTAAGCGCAGAAAATTTGTGTAAAGAAGATTTGTTGTCTTGTTTCTATTACGTGCTTTAAGAATATTTGTACGTACAATATTCTAGCTTCTAAACAAAAATACATATAAACCCTTTATTGGCAACACATAATCATTATTAAAGTCTGCATTAAAATCTTTAGAAGATCAGATTTTCATTCCAGATAAAATTAACATCTAGACTGAAAAAATAGTTTCAAAACAAAAAGAAAAAAGACTGAAATTTTTTTCGAATAAAGTCGGTACTAAAATCTTCTACGTGAACCCTATAAATCTATAATCCATTTTGTATTAAAATTTAAATCTGCAAACTGATTCTTTCTCACAAATAGAGAGACTATTGAATACGACGATAATACCCATTTATAACATTTAAATAATTTAAGCCCCCCAAAAACATTTATAGAACATATGAGAGTCTTTGAGACAACAGCCAATTAGTTATTTGGGATTATAAGGTTTGATAAGTGAGACTTTTATAAGATCATTACCACGATGTTATTCCTTGATCAAGTAGGAGAGCAATAACATTCTCGGATAAGTGAGACTTCAGATTCTTCACCTATTCCTTGATCAGGTAGGAGAGCAATATCATTCTCGGATAATGTACGAAGGTCTAAAGTTGATCTAGAGATTCAGCTAAATTTCGTAATGAAAATTTGTAATCAAGTGTCTCTCATATTGGAGGCTCCATGCAAACTCATCGTCCCAAATTAGCATTCGCCTATATAAAAAACTGTTATATTCAAATTTTTAGAACATTTTTTGCTATAATGATTAATGCAAAAGCTAGTTTCTTAGAACATTTTTTTGTTAGGCAGCTCATTATTCAGAACACTGAAACGAAAGTACAGATATTTTATTATCTGATGACTTATAGCCTCCCGCAAACTCCAAAATATCAAACTAACTAGATCTCTATAAACTTGGACCAATTAGACCATAAATATCCGTCTACTACAATTATCATCAAAACATGATAGATGGTATACTCAAAATATAATTGTATGTATTGTAAAAGCATGAAAATTATGAATTATTTTCAACTCATGATAAAGAAAAAGTTCAAAAAAAAAAAAAAAAACTCATGATAAAGAAAAAAGCAAGCAAGCTATAAGTTATATAACTTGTATATATAGGTAAGAAAGTATACCAAATGAAGGAGAACACGTAATCTCTACCACTGTTCCTTCAACTTCAAATAGAATAAGGGAACATCATAATAACATCGTGGACTTCAAAACAAGATGCTTCTCCTTTCTCCCCCATTACTATGTTCTCAAAGTAAATCAAAAACCTCTGTTACCTTTCCGGAAATCTGGGTCCTTCTCTTTTTTTTTAGTGTTTTAACCTTTTCTAGAAGACGAACCATCAATAACTCGCACTATGACACCTTCTCACGATATATTTCAAAGGTTTTACACTAGAAAGGTGGAAAAGACCAAAGGTTATTAAAGGTTGTTACCAAAAAATAAACAAACAAAATAAATAACGATGCCACAATGATCTCGATCAACACAAAGTCGAGGATCAAAGCCAAAACGACTTTATGTATGAACTCAAACAAAAAAGAGAGCAACAGAATAAAAGATATTGGAATCAAGAGAATGGTAATTGATTGAAAGCTTACCTCATGCAACATGGAGGCTTGGATCGCCAAGTAATATAGATCAAGCTCACCAGATTCAAAACATTGAAACCCAAAGTGTGGATATTTTAATACCCTCGAGCAAACCAAAATATCACTTTATACTAGATCTCTATAAACTTGGACCAATTAGACCATAAATATCCGTCTACTACAATTATCATCAAAACATGATAGATGGTATACTCAAAATATAATTGTATGTATTGTAAAAGCATGAAAATTATGAATTATTTTCAACTCATGATAAAGAAAAAGTTCAAAAAAAAAAAACTCATGATAAAGAAAAAGTTCAAAAAAAAAAAACTCATGATAAAGAAAAAGTTCAAAAAAAAAAAACTCATGATAAAGAAAAAGCAAGCAAGCTATAAGTTATATAACTTGTATATATAGGTAAGAAAGTATACCAAATGAAGGAGAACACGTAATCTCTACCACTGTTCCTTCAACTTCAAATAGAATAAGGGAACATCATAATAACATCGTGGACTTCAAAACAAGATGCTTCTCCTTTCTCCCCATTACTATGTTCTCAAAGTAAATCAAAAACCTCTGTTACCTTTCCGGAAATCTGGGTCCTTCTCTTTTTTTTTAGTGTTTTAACCTTTTCTAGAAGACGAACCATCAATAACTCGCACTATGACACCTTCTCACGATATATTTCAAAGGTTTTACACTAGAAAGGTGGAAAAGACCAAAGGTTATTAAAGGTTGTTACCAAAAAATAAACAAACAAAATAAATAACGATGCCACAATGATCTCGATCAACACAAAGTCGAGGATCAAAGCCAAAACGACTTTATGTATGAACTCAAACAAAAAAGAGAGCAACAGAATAAAAGATATTGGAATCAAGAGAATGGTAATTGATTGAAAGCTTACCTCATGCAACATGGAGGCTTGGATCGCCAAGTAATATAGATCAAGCTCACCAGATTCAAAACATTGATAAATGAACATCAAGAGAGTTTTACGAAGAAACCCTAACAGATATCTATTGGCAGTATGCCCACCTCCCTTTTTCACACACCACGCATAGACATACACTTTTGATACATAGAAGGAGGTGGACAGAATGCCAAAGAAATCTGTAAGAAACTCTTTGTCAAACCCTCGTGAAAGGAAAAGAGTAAAAGTGTAAAGATCCAATCTGTTTTCCAGTGTTCTTTAAGGAAACCGACTCATGAAATTGTATTCACCACTTGGAGAGAAACACACATTAGAGGAGTCTTGTAGTAGATGGTATAAGATTAGAGGAATCATGTAGTAGATGGTATAAGTGATGTGAGAGAAGGAAGGTGGTGGTGGTGTATTTATTGGAGGAAGAGAGAGAGAGAGTCTCCCAGAGGCAGATGGGGGTACTCTTTATGATGGCTAGCTTAAAACCCTAGATGGGTTGTAATGGAAATAAAAGAAGATCTATAGGTTCCCGAATTGAAAAGACCACAGATCTAACAACATTAACAGATACTCGTATAAGAGAGAGGTTAGAGAAGAAATATATTTGGCTTTCTCGGGAGGAAAAAAAAACTTATTTCTTCGTTATATATAAAAAAGATTGAATAGTTTTCTGTCGCGGCCTCTTTATTTCGTTTTGTTTCTTCACCAAAGATAGTTATCAACTTTTCCAACGGGGTTTACCTTTGCGCCTACCGTTTCCGTTTCCTTTTTCTTTTCCTTTGCACCCTTTTCCCCAGATAAACAAACGTTGACGTTGGCAATATGTACAAAGTGTGACCCAAAAATATAAATTTTAATAAATTTGAATAAATTTCGAATTTAAAGTCGAGTAGTCATTACTTTTCTTGTCATCGTGTAGCTTTCCTTGAAGAACCTGAAATTTAAATGTAAATATATTAGCTACAAAAACGCTTAGAAACTAACACAAATACTATAGTATACATACTATTCATGAACTATTGTGTGACTTGTACTAAAATATTGTTATATCATCAAATTTTGCGTGAATAACATGGATGAATCATCACGTTGATCAGTGATTACTATACAACCGTTTGTTAGTATGCTACTCACAGTAGACTATTAAAATTATTAACAGTAACGTTAATAAATCCTAAATCACGGTACCGATTTGTCTCTGTCCATGTATACTGCGCGAGTTTAACAATGTTCTCATTCTAGTTCATGCCAAAGGTACGAGACAACTTCCATTTTGATGGGTCCATTTACTAGTCCACTAGAGGGGAGTGGATTACAGAATCCAAAGCTCGGGGTAAAAGTGAATTTTAAGGGTTAAGACGTCAAAATTAACCATCTCTAGCGCCATCAAAATGAATATAAAGGGCTTTAAAACGGGTCAACCTGTTCTCACATGTTCCTCGAGATAGTCAACTTCTACTATTTACTACTATTATATATTTTTGGATATAAATCTATTTTGGAAGAGTATAGTTTATAATGGGAATTAAAACATCTTTCCTTACCATATATCGATATGTCGCACTCATCACTCCCACGACCTTCATAACATCCTTTTTACAATTTTGCTTCGACGAATCCCTGCTTTTTGTCTATAAGTAATTTTCATACCAAAAAAATCTTTTAGGTTTCGAGTGAATAAAGGAACAAACTCCAATGAAAAGGGAGTTGGTATTGCTATAAATCCATATGAATACTAGAAGCCCCTTCAAGGTATTAATTGTACCAACTCGTTTTTTTTTTTTTCTTTGTGCAACTAATTGCACCAACGTAACTCATAATAATACTCCCTCACTATTTATTGCCTCAAAATCTACCACATCCACCTTTTTAGCCATCAAGCCACTTAATCGAATTAAAATTACATTAATTTTTATTTCTTCCTATACTACTAAATTACACATACACTTAACTATATACAAATCTCCAAAGCATGTCACTGAATGAGATATGCTCAAAGAGGTTACGTATGAATATCTAAATAGTAGAAATGCGTAAAAAATTCTTTTATAATGTCCTCTAACTGTTGCATCTGTCTTTGGTTCTCATATTTATTAAACTAAGAAATCTGTGAGTTCAACCAAGTTCTCTGTTGGAATGGGTTTCATATTTATTTGCATTCAATGATAATGAAAGTAAAACTGAAACATCGGGTTTGTCGGATTGTGAAGATGTCAGTGCATTCATGATTGAATTATTTAAGTCGTCCAAAAAGCAGCGACTAAAAATTAAGAAAATTTTGATGTACGGTCGTCAGGTCGCAGAATCGCGGTCGTAGCGACACATAAGCGAACATAGTTTTAGTCGCAGGTCGCAGATCGCAAATCGCAGTCGTAGCGACCGCGTAAACGAGCGTAATCTTAGTCGCATGTCGCAAGTTGCGAGATCAGCGTGGCGTGCGAACATTGACCTACTTTTTGGTGACATTAATTGAAAATTGACTTTCATCATGTAAAGAACCATAATTTTTATTTTTATTTTTATCGAAAATAAACAAACAAAATAAATAACGATGCCACAATGATCTCGATCAACACAAAGTCGAGGATCAAAGCCAAAACGACTTTATGTATGAACTCAAACAAAAAGAGAGCAACAGAATAAAAGATATTGGAATCAAGAGAATGGTAATTGATTGAAAGCTTACCTCATGCAACATGGAGGCTTGGATCGCCAAGTAATATAGATCAAGCTCACCAGATTCAAAACATTGATAAATGAACATCAAGAGAGTTTTACGAAGAAACCCTAACAGATATCTATTGGCAGTATGCCCACCTCCCTTTTTCACACACCACGCATAGACATACACTTTTGATACATAGAAGGAGGTGGACAGAATGCCAAAGAAATCTGTAAGAAACTCTTTGTCAAACCCTCGTGAAAGGAAAAGAGTAAAAGTGTAAAGATCCAATCTGTTTTCCAGTGTTCTTTAAGGAAACCGACTCATGAAATTGTATTCACCACTTGGAGAAACACACATTAGAGGAGTCTTGTAGTAGATGGTATAAGATTAGAGGAATCATGTAGTAGATGGTATAAGTGATGTGAGAGAAGGAAGGTGGTGGTGGTGTATTTATTGGAGGAAGAGAGAGAAAGAGAGTCTCCCAGAGGCAGATGGGGGTACTCTTTATGATGGCTAGCTTAAAACCCTAGATGGGTTGTAATGGAAATAAAAGAAGATCTATAGGTTCCCGAATTGAAAAGACCACAGATCTAACAACATTAACAGATACTCGTATAAGAGAGAGGTTAGAGAAGAAATATATTTGGCTTTCTCGGGAGGAAAAAAACTTATTTCTTCGTTATATATAAAAAGATTGAATAGTTTTCTGTCGCGGCCTCTTTATTTCGTTTTGTTTCTTCACCAAAGATAGTTATCAACTTTTCCAACGGGGTTTACCTTTGCGCCTACCGTTTCCGTTTCCTTTTTCTTTTCCTTTGCACCCTTTTCCCCAGATAAACAAACGTTGACGTTGGCAATATGTACAAAGTGTGACCCAAAAATATAAATTTTAATAAATTTGAATAAATTTCGAATTTAAAGTCGAGTAGTCATTACTTTTCTTGTCATCGTGTAGCTTTCCTTGAAGAACCTGAAATTTAAATGTAAATATATTAGCTACAAAACGCTTAGAAACTAACACAAATACTATAGTATACATACTATTCATGAACTATTGTGTGACTTGTACTAAAATATTGTTATATCATCAAATTTTGCGTGAATAACATGGATGAATCATCACGTTGATCAGTGATTACTATACAACCGTTTGTTAGTATGCTACTCACAGTAGACTATTAAAATTATTAACAGTAACGTTAATAAATCCTAAATCACGGTACCGATTTGTCTCTGTCCATGTATACTGCGCGAGTTTAACAATGTTCTCATTCTAGTTCATGCCAAAGGTACGAGACAACTTCCATTTTGATGGGTCCATTTACTAGTCCACTAGAGGAGTGGATTACAGAATCCAAAGCTCGGGGTAAAAGTGAATTTTAAGGGTTAAGACGTCAAAATTAACCATCTCTAGCGCCATCAAAATGAATATAAAGGGCTTTAAAACGGGTCAACCTGTTCTCACATGTTCCTCGAGATAGTCAACTTCTACTATTTACTACTATTATATATTTTTGGATATAAATCTATTTTGGAAGAGTATAGTTTATAATGGGAATTAAAACATCTTTCCTTACCATATATCGATATGTCGCACTCATCACTCCACGACCTTCATAACATCCTTTTTACAATTTTGCTTCGACGAATCCCTGCTTTTTGTCTATAAGTAATTTTCATACCAAAAAAATCTTTTAGGTTTCGAGTGAATAAAGGAACAAACTCCAATGAAAAGGGAGTTGGTATTGCTATAAATCCATATGAATACTAGAAGCCCCCTTCAAGGTATTAATTGTACCAACTCGTTTTTTTTTCTTTTTTTTTTTTTGGTGCAATCGTTTTTTTTTTTTTCTTTGTGCAACTAATTGCACCAACGTAACTCATAATAATACTCCCTCACTATTTATTGCCTCAAAATCTACCACATCCACCTTTTTAGCCATCAAGCCACTTAATCGAATTAAAATTACATTAATTTTTATTTCTTCCTATACTACTAAATTACACATACACTTAACTATATACAAATCTCCAAAGCATGTCACTGAATGAGATATGCTCAAAGAGGTTACGTATGAATATCTAAATAGTAGAAATGCGTAAAAAAAAATTCTTTTTATAATGTCCTCTAACTGTTGCATCTGTCTTTGGTTCTCATATTTATTAAACTAAGAAATCTGTGAGTTCAACCAAGTTCTCTGTTGGAATGGGTTTCATATTTATTTGCATTCAATGATAATGAAAGTAAAAACTGAAACATCGGGTTTGTCGGATTGTGAAGATGTCAGTGCATTCATGATTGAATTATTTAATAAATTTTGCTTTCCAGAACATTACAGGCTATTGGATATCAAAATCTGTATTATAGTGATTTTATATTCACAGTTAACATATATATATATATATCCCTTATATATTAATGGAGAAACATTACAACATATTTTGGTAGCCACGTGTTATCACTACAATGAGTTTTAGAATCACTAGAGAATTATGTTGGTCCACCTAAATTTATAATAAGTTTTTTATTAAACTAACAATAAATTCATTATTAATATTCTTCGTTCTTTCCTTAAATAAAATTTACGGAATTTCCTAATGTGACTAAAGTATATATGAAAATTAATGATTTTGAATAATCATGATATGATAAAAATCAGTATATTTTCTATCATATTTGTTTAATTTTAAATGATTAAAATAAACTAAACAACAATATTAACCATATAATAAAAATTTAAATTTTTCTGTATATATGTTATATTTTGATTTTTTTAAACGACTATAAATTACTAAAACTGTTAAAAATATCACATTCATTTTTTTTGTGATCCATGGTTTAAATTTATTGTTACTACAACATACAAGTGATTATAAAATCGTATAAGTTAGAAATCTAATTAAAATATATATATTATAATATAGAAATTTGATTTGAACAATTTTTTTTGATAAAATCTTTGAAGAAATATTGACAACTTAATATTTAAATTTAAACTTTGCACTGAATTTTTTAAAAAATTATAAATTACTAAAACTTTTAATCCCACATGAAATCAGTGATTTAATTTTTTTTTGTTATAGAAATATACAAATCAACAAAAAATCATATGAGTAGAAAATATAATTTATCCCCTATATATTAATTGAGAAGCATTAACACATGTTTTGGTAGCCACGTGTTCTCACTACAATGAGTTTTATAATCACTAGAGAATATGTTGGTCCAACTAAATTTATAGTAAGCTTTTTATTAAACCAACAATAAATTCATTATTAATATTCTTCATTCTTTCCTTAAATAAAATTTACGGAATTTCCTAACGTGATTAAAATATATATGAAAATTAATGATTCTGAAGAATCATGATATGATAAAAATCAGTATATTTTCTATCATATTGGTTTAATTTAAAATTATTAAAATAAACTAAACAACAATATTAACCATATAATAAAAATTTAAATTTTTCTGTATATATATTATATTTTGATTTTTTAAACGAATATAAATTACTAAAACTGTTAAAAATATCACATTCATTTTTTTGTGATCCATGGTTTAAATTTATTGTTACTACAAGATACAAGTGATTATAAAATCGTATAAGTTGGAAATATAATTAAAAGATATATATTAAAATATAGAAATTTGATTTGAACAAATTTTTTTTTGATAAAATCTTTGAAGAAATATTGACAACTTAATTTAAATTTAAACTTTGCACTGAATTTTTTAAAAAATTATAAATTACTAAAACATTTAATCCCACATGAAATCAGTGATTTTAAATTTTTTGTTATAGAAATATACAAATCAACAAAAAATCATATGAGTAGAAAATATAATTTAATAGATATCAATATTAAAATACACTATATATATGTTAATATCATTTAAATTATATACATAGTAGTTACTGATTTTTTAATTATTTATATATATTGTTCATTCCGTGTAAGGCGTGTGTTTTAACCTAATATATATATATATATATATATATATATATATATATATTGTGCAAGTAAGAAACAAATATGGCTCGGTATATTTTGTAAGCTATAAAGCAAAACCGATTTACGTCATTTCTTTCTTAGACCAACTTCTAAGAAGCATCTCCATTCTTACTCCATATTTTACTCTAAAAATGAAATATAAATAAAAAATAAAAAGTTATCTCATTTATACAATAATATTTTTATATTTTTTCATAACTCTATTTTTCACTCTATTTTGGAATAAAATACGGAGTGAGAACGAAAATACTCTAAAACATCAAATTTTATATGATTTTATCTCAAATAAAATATTAAATATGATATCATTCCATTAATTTTGGTGTTTTATGAATATGATATTATTCTTCACACCAAATATTAAAATAATATATACTATTATTTTTATTTAACTATAAATGTATTAATATTTTTGATATTTTAATGTATAGTTAAAATGAATATATTATACTATTTTATATTTTTATTTCTACATTAATAATAGTATATTATCTATATTTAATGATATAACTAAATAAATTACATCAAATTGTAACAAAATAAAAAAAATCATGTATTATATACCATTCATTTTAATTATATAAAATTTTAATTTTAACTATTGTTTTACATAAAATAAACACATTCATATAAAAATAAAATAAAAATACAATAAATTTTAAATAAACAATGAAAACATAAAATTGTCAAAGTTTAATAAATAAACATAAAATCGAAATGTTATAAAATGTAATTAGCCAATTGTAAATAATTAATGTAATAAAACTAAAATATTAATAATATATACTTTTTTTGTGTATAATTTAGTGTTATGATTGGAGATAAAATTAAATCCATACTAAAACAAGTTTGACACAATTTTAACATCAAATTTGATGTCATAGTTGGAATTTCCCTTATGCCAACATTTGCAATCCTTTATATACAAGACTCTTACTAGGTGATTGATGTATAAGTTTTGTATAATCCTTTTCTATATGTGTGGTTTTCTCATTGAGCTCTTAGTAGCTTGCAAGGAAAAGTGAAACAACTATAAAGCAATGTGGTAAAATTAAATTGCGGTTGAATATTAGATGATGTGTTCTACAAAATAGTAGTAGTAAACATAAGAAAAATTTAGTGAAACATTTTTTTAGCAACATTTAGTGAAACATATATGGCTCAATTCTTCAATTCAATAAATATTGGGATGAAAAAAGTTGGTGAAAGTTGATTTAGTGGATTAGTTAGTAATAAAGAAAACAAATATATACAAGTCGCCCGCACAAATCATAATTATGTTATGGCCAATTTTTATTCCCTTCTTTTGAACCTTTTCCATTATGCATGCGTAGACACTCTCTCATGCATACCATCATCATTATCGCCATTTACTAGAATTATCAGATGTATATTAATTAAAATCCAGGAACCAAAAATTTGATTACAATTTTATATACTTATTATAATTACATTATTAATTTATTACGACCTCACTTAAAGGTCATAAGTTGCCTTGCTCAAACGTTTTATTTTTGCTTAACTCTTGCTCAAAAGTTCAGATGAATATGTATGAAAAACACCCATTTTTTATTAAAATAAATAATTAGTTTGTTTTGGTCCCGATCACAAGCTTATTATTTTTAAAAATATATCCCAATATTTAGCTATTAAAACTATTATATAAATAAACTAGCTACAAAAGAAAGAAGAAATATTATATAAATAAACTAGCTTCTTTACAAAAATGAATATATACTCCAAAGATTATGTATTTTTATTTTCGTATGGCTAGCATGGATGTGGTTAATCATATTTTTTAAAAGACGAAAGTTCTTTTTTATTGGGAAGATCTAGGTGAGAATCCATGATTAAATTAAACCCTCTTAGGGCAGCATTTCACGTGATGGTGAAGGTCTTCAATGCATAGTTTATTTATTTATTTTCTATATGCCATTGCCGAGTATTTATTGACGTCTTATTAAATCCAAATGAATTCTTAAAAAAAATTAAGATGACGATTGACGAGTGTAGACATAAACAAGGGAAAACGAAGAAGATAAAGAATGGAAAAGACAGTGTTGGGTTGGGTCGAACGTCAAGTGATAAGATGTCACAAAAGATCGGCTTTTGTAATATAATTCAAAACATAAATCATGAAGTCCCATGACTATATAACATTCACATCACTTACTTTTTTGGGTATCCTTCGCTCCTGCTTATGCGTTCATTTCTTAAGATTTACCTTGCATATGGTTTTAACGACGAGTGTCATGGTACTAGTGTAGATATACAGTATTCGAAGTTTTGGACCTATGTTTTTTTTAACCTCAAATTCTTGAAATTTTATGCAGTAGTTAACTGAACAGTTTTATTCAAAACGTCCTACTAATTTCAAATGGTTCAATCAGGACTGGCCCATATGCTGCATATAAAGCTAAAATTGTCTTGTAACCTGAATAAACTTTTTTATAGAATATATAAGTGTTGTGCGGTTTGAACGATCAAAAAGCTGTAACTATACCACTGCACTCAATAACATATAGGTTATGATTGGAAACAATAAAGCGGTGCGTAATTGTATACGTGGTGAGAAATTGAACTATTGTCACCATTCACACAATTGGTTAGTAAAATAGCGGAATTGATACGAATAACGCATCTGTCAAATTAAAAAAAAATATTTTTTTGTTTGTTCAATATTTTTGAACAAACCGCACATATCTCTCCCCTCTTCAATTTTGGTGCGGTCCGTGTGTGTAAGTGCGTTTTTCACCTAAATTATTTATTTTATTTATTTAAACTGACAACATTTATTTTAAAAACAGATAATATGTTACAGTTTCACCTTTTAATAAATAACTTGAAAACTGATTTAGTCAAATATATCCAAATATCATCAATATATTTGTTATTTTGGACCAAAATCTATTTGTTTTTAGTGATGTTTATGCGTACAATAGATAATAGTAAAAACTTCCTGTTTTTTCTTTTCAAAATAACTTCTTTTTTCTTCATAGTTTCTGTAATATATGTAATAATAGATTTATCTTTAATTATTATATTTAACCTTTTTTAAAATAATAAATTCTAAAAATATCAATATATTTTACATTATTTTTCTAGCAATAGCACACTATTTCCCTATCAAAATCGAACTATTTTTTATTTATTAAAATGATCTAAATTATCCAAAAATAAAATTAACTGGTAAAATAATAATTTTGTTTTAATTCTAGCTAAAATTACTCATATATTAATAAAATATTTAATAAAAATATTTTGTTTATTTTAATTCTAAAAATAATTACTGTTTAACAATTATTTTAATCTAAAAATAATAGTATTTAACCATTATACTGATTGTATTGATATATATGTTTAAATTTTTTAACATTTTAAATAATTTTTAATTGTTCAATTCCGCAGACATTTTCACCAATCAATACAATTCCATACCGCTTATTTCACTAAAACCGCACTTATCCCGCAAAACGCATGAACCGCAGTTGAACCGTCCCGCACTTTAAATCCGCACCGCTTTAAATACCAATTTCCCCATCATCATTGAGAGCCATAGTTACCATGCGATGCCTTTTAGAGCAAATGCGAAAGGCAATTTCCACTTTCGGGGATTCCTCCTTACTTAGACTTTGGCTTATTCAACGAAACATGCTTGATCCAAGTCTGGTAACCAGGACTCTGTGCGTCTTGGGTGAAAGATGAGTTGTTCAAAGATTATAAGCAAAGCAATTTACATAACTTTCAATTTACAAATAAATATCCACTATTTATTGAAAAAGGGTTTATAGCATTCTCATAAGCTTTTTAGCAAAAAAAAAGCATTCTCATAAGCTTGTACATTAGTACTTTAAATGGTACAGTCACACATATTACTTTTATATATCCAAACTTCTCAATATGATAGAAATGGCCTTTTACCAAAGCCTATTGATTTGTTGATCTTCTTAGGTAAATTCAAAAAAATAAATGGTTGAATTATAATTTACACGAAACAAGAAAAAGAAAGGAAATATCGACATGTCTCTTTGTTTGTTCGAAATCTTGAGCACCTCTGGAATCTGATCATGATATATTCTCTACCACATTGATCATTGTAAGTTTAAAACCTAACCGCTTAACAATTTATAAACCTTTTAAATTAAAAATGGACAAAGATTCTTAGCAAAAACAGAACAAACAAAAAAAAAATTGACAAGATCTTCAATAGACAAAAAAAAATCTTCAATGTACCCATAAAGATCAAGGGATCATGAACGATATTGAATAACTCTTCTGAAGCCAGATCACGGATGTCACAAATGGAATATCTCTGAGGAGCTACTTTATAGACGTCTCACCGGACACCACCCAAAAAAAGAGACTTTCAGAAATATGGAGTAGATAGATGCTCACATGGTTTATCCCATCTCAGTTCATTATGAAAGGTGTAAAAAAAACACATCCAAAAGTAACTGTCATTTATATATCCTCGTAAAAAGAAGGTTTAGGATACAAAAAAATAACAGTAACCTATTAGCTTAGGTGAAATGATTGAAAAATAAATGGGCTTCAAAGGCCTAAACAAGTAGTCAGTTACTTGAAGGGCTAATATCAATCACGACCACTTGGTAATCAATCTAGTCGGGGGTTTCTATCTATTTCAGAGCATAATTATCCGGGTTTTTTAGGACGGGTTTTTTAGGAATATTTTAAAAGTTAAGAAACAGTTTCTTATATTTCCCTAAGAAACTCACCCTAAGAAATTCCGGATAATCACGGTCTGAGGGGACATGAACTAAACTTCAACTCTGTTACGAAAAAAAAAGAACTAAACTTCAACTGTAGTAAAGAAGAAACACTCTTTAGTAATGAAAACGGAGAGAATCAGGACCCAGAAACAGAGAAATCGCCCCAAGATGAGGTTCCTGATCAAGAACCAGACAAGAAGAAGCTCCGCCACAAGAGATGATACAGATTTGCGTGATGATCCAGCCTGCAGCGCTGAACGTAGACCACGGAAATATGAACTCTTATGTAGGACACTTGAACTCCAAGTCACGTGTATATATGACTTGTGATTGCCAAAACCATATTTTGCTTACGATTACTATACGCAAATCACCAAAAAGCTAAAACCAAAATAACAAAGGATTCTCTAGAGCATTATTAAAGTTTGTTAGATTCGGGTCTATTATGGTCTTCCAACTTAAACTAATTGGTGACTAGTGGATTGGCCCTAACCCTTTATATATTAGTTAATAAGTATTTTTTATAATTCTCGATGTGGGATACAATACCCCTAATACCTCTCCTCGAGATGATGGCTCTTATCGGCCAGAAATCTCATAACTTTAGGACATTTATATTCGGTCGAGCGAGTTTTTAGTACGACAGTTATACCCGGTCGAGAGGGTCAAGTATTAATTAGGGGTTTAGGGTATTTAGGATTTTTGCTCTGATACTATGTTAGATTCGGGTTTATTATGAATTTCCAACTTAAAACCAACTGGTGATTAGTGAATTGGTCATAACCCTTTATATATTAGTTAATATTTTTTAGAATTTCCGAAGTGGGATACAATATCCCTAATAAAGTTGTATGCCACTTGAAAGTTGAAACCACAATGTTATAATTAGTTAAATGTACAAATATTTCTAAAGTATTCCACATTTACATGACTCATCGTAATTAAATATTAACGAGAAGAGTTAATTACGACACAAAATGCCAAAATTGGTAATTAGTAGTTACCCAATTCATAAACTATTAAACTCCACGCAAATCATCAAAGCTAAGATAAAAGAAACATGAGTCTTAAAACTTGTTTGCAGAGCTGGGTCTGAAATTTTTTGGCTCAAAAGAAAAATTGTTTTTTGGCCCATTATCTTTAGAAAATTAAAAGAAAAGACTAAAAATTCCAACATTACAACACAAATCCGGAAGCTTCACAACATAAACCACCAGTCTTACCAAGTGAGCTACACGCTCTTTACGTTAATATTGGCCCTGTTAAAAATATATCTATTAATTGGCCCCAAAGCCTATGCTTGATTTGCTTGGTATTAGGCATGGCCCTGCTTGTGTGCCACAGTAAACCACTTTTGTATATTTGTAGAATAAAACAAGTGTTTTCTAAGGTATTCAACATGCAAATGGCTCGAAGCCAATCATACACAGTCTGTAGCCATCATACACGTCCCGTAGTCATTCAACTTGTCGGTCACTCATACGGCCCGAAGCCACTCGACCCCGAAGGTCTATCACGGTCGAAGCCAACATACGACCTGAAGCCAAAAACGATCATAACATCTTTTATGGTCTGAAACCAAAACATACTTTTCATATAAGTTAATTCGCTTAGTCTCATACTTTCTTTATTTTAATTCATCCACTTAACCATGTACTTTCCTTATCCAAGTGTATCCAATTAAATCCATACTTTCCTTATTTAAGTTCGTTCACTTAATCAATCTCCTTAACATTTTTCCTTTAAAATGGCATCCATTTTTAGATCAAATCCTATAATTTCACATAAACATTCCCATACATTTTTACCATCAGTACACACAATCTAGCATGCCATACCCTAAGAACGCGAAAAACGTTCTTCGAACCCTGAAGACCACTTCGAGAACGAAGAACAAACTTTCCATAAAATACAATGCTCATTCATACATCCTAGCATATCCAGATCTAGTTTGCTAATATCGATTCTATCGAATTGCCACGAATTACATCCTCACCTTAGCTGAATCTCAAGGATTCGAGGACTCTGAAGTTCCTAGCATTTTCCAGCGATGAACTCTTTAGTTTCTCCTTACTGGATCCTTCTTCTCGGACTTCTCTCTCTACTGACTCGTTTCTGCTCTCTAACTTCTCTCTAAACTTGCTTTCTTAGTTGTGTGAAAATGAGAACTCAAGGAGTCTTTAAATAGGATTTCCCAAGCTTCTTCACCAAGCCGGACATTTAATGCTTGCTTCATTATTTTGCGTGGTCTTGACTTGATATCTTTGATTCTTTTTTTAGCTGACTCCCGCAGATCCGACCTTCTTTTTCTATCCCACAATGATGGCTAGTCAAACTTTCCTTACTTAGAACCCGCATTGTCCAACAGGTGAACATTCCTTAATTAGTCTTGCGGTCTTGACCTCTCCTTATGTATGCTCTGATTGTTCCATCATCGGTTTACCATCGCTCAACCTATTCCGAATATTTTTTACGAACTCACTGAAGATCCAACACTTACTAAAAAATACTGTTTATTCTCCCAACCTTCACGAATACAAGTGTTTCCACACTTAGAAAAATATACTTTTTGTAGAACTAAACCTCCCGCGATTTATTTCCTTCAAAATTAAAAATACTCAAGGAGTGGGTTGCTACACTTTTCTCCAGCTATATTGAAATGAAGCTTTGTGTTTGAGTGACTTGAGCAGTTATACTAGTATTTATTTCACGGTGTATAAATGTTGTCACAATAGATTTAACCAAACCCTCATGCATTACATAGCAATTTTTGGTAAGACCACAAACAGTGGGATAGTTGAATTAGAAATTTATCTGTTGAATTCATACAATGAAGTTGTTGAATTGCAAAATTAACATTTTCTAAGAAATTACAGTTGTATTTTGACAAAATAGTACAATTTTATTTATATTTTATTTTGTTTTAGATATGTATATACATTTAAATATAATAATAGTTTTTGTTTGTTTTAGTTAATATGTGCTAACTCATAAAACCAATTTAATTAATCTAATGAATCGGCTGATTTAATTGCAATATATGAATTATTAGTTATTAACATATTTCAAAATTTTACAAAAATATGAAGTTTTATAAAAAAAATTATTTTAATAGTGATATAAAAATATTTACAATTTTATTTAAAAATGTTTATATGAAATAAATTCAAGTCAGTTTCAGATACATTTACAAATTTAAAATTATAGATATTTACATAAATTTGCTAAATTTCAGCTAAATTGGCTAAAGTTTTTATGTCAATTTGCTAAAATTTTCACCTAAATTTTCTAAAATTTGATGTTATTTTTTATTTAGGAAACTTGCCATAAATCAAAATTGCCGTCACCAAAATTGTACATATCATAATAAGGATGGAAGCCATGTCGCGTATTTATCAATCAATGTCGTCATTTTAACTTTAAAATGATTATGGTGATGACAAGTAAGAAATTTTAGAAAAAATAATTTCAAAAATAATGTTTATTAGGAGGTTTCCTAAGTCATGCGTAATAATAATAATTTTTGTAAAATTATAATTATTTATTAAAAAAATTTAATTTATATTTTAATAATACCTTTTAGATTTTTTATCATAATAAAACCTTAAATATTTATCTGTAAAGTGTTTATAAAGTTTGACAACTCTAAATTTATAAATTTCCGATTTATTTATTAAATTTAATAATTGATTTTAGTTAAAACACACTAAAGTAATAAAATTATCTTATTAATTACGTACCTCAAAGAATCGATTAATATTCGCTGAACTACACAAATCAATTTAATGATTTGAAGATTTTATTAGTTGTTTTCGCACCGGTTTAAGAACAATGTTAAATATATACAAAAAATATTTTTAATTCTAACTTGATGTAAATGTAGTTATGCTATTTGTTTAAAACTTTTACTAATGATAATATATATAAATTATTGTTATATTTTAAGAATCTTCCAAAAATATTAACTTCATAAATGCAAATTGACATGTCGTAATAAATATTTTGAAAATCTTGCCAGAAATGTAAATTTCATACTGCAAATTGAAATGTCATAATAAGAGCACTCTCTTAGTACATGTCTTTTTTTTGGTCAAACGTTAGAACATATCTAAACTCAGGCGACTCAGGGGCTGACTGGTATAACCGCAGCGGTTGCGAGAGTTTACGGATGCGGGTGGTTGCGTTTTAAGCGGTTTCTAGAGATTTGTACGACTGGTTCAGCTGTTAGAAATTGGTGCGTTTGCGAGATTTTTATGACTGATAAACTACCAAATGCAACAGCTGTTAAATAATAAATTAAAAATATTAACATTTTATATAATTATAAAATATTAAAAATCATAATATTATAATAAATATATAAATTATATTTATAAAATCATAATAATAATTTTTAAAAAATTATAGGAAATATTTTTGTTTTAAATTTTTATAATATAAATTAAAATATAATATGTATACATTTTAAATTTTTTATTATTTCAGTTTAAACTTTTTATTCAATATTTTTAGTTTTATTTTTATTTTTTTAAGAAAAAAAATTCACCCTCACGTAACCACCCGCAACGGCAGACACTAGCTGGAACCAGCTTTTGATTTTAATAGGTTTGAAGCGATATGAAGCGTTTTCTGTGATTGTTTCAAAACGCCAACAACTGCTACGAACCGCAAAAGCTGCGTTTACGGGTGGTAGCGGGGAAACCAGTCAAGCACTCAACTATTATATTTACCTACATTTTAGGTATTATTCCTTTTAGACAATTTACAAACCAAATCATATTATACTATAGTATATACAACTCCAGCTATTCTCTCTCTAAACTTAGCATTTTGTTGCCTGTTATGCACCAGCACAGCAGGGAGAATAATTCAACTTAAGGTTACATAGAAAACCAATTATTTGATTTATAACCCTGAAGCATAAAACCACGTCGACGGCCAAATTCAACTCTAATTAAAAGACTGAAACATTTGTTTTCACCCTTCCTGTAATTACAATAACATGACATAATATTCGGAAAACAACTTATCAAGTATGATATTGACACACCTTGGACGCTTCATTACGATACTTGAGGGATTGGATAGGTTATCGAAATGGTTTGGACAAAAGCATGTCCGATGTAAAAGAGGCATAAGTAACAACATCTCTCCTTTGGTCTATGACTTGCTTATGTAATCATGGCTTCGAATAGATAATGTGCGAGAGTTATTCACATGTAGCCGTCAAGGCAGTAACCAAACAATTTGAATGGGCAAGGCTTCAAGTGTATACGGAATGTACGAGAGACATGAAGAGGATATCTTAGGTCAATCAAATCAATGATTGTGCCGATCTTAAAGCCAAGAACGCATGTGTGTTTCCTAAATTAAAAAAAAAAAACGCTTCTACTCACAAGTCAATTCTGTTTTGAATATAGCCCAATCCAGTGATCTTCCAGACCCGACGGTTACTTAAATTGGGGATTTGTACACAATGGACAATGTTCTTTTTCAGTTGAGCTAACGACTTCTGGTAAGTCGAATTATTTTGTTTTTTTGAAGTATTCAAAAAATCTAGACCTAGTACGTAGAAACGAAGTTCCGACACACAAAAAAGAAAAAGAAAAAACAAGTAGTACATGAAAGTAGGAACGAAGACAATTTAATAAGTTGTTTTAACTACTTGAAGTGGTTTTGGTCGATCTATGGTTCTTCTCTTCCACAGATTAACTTCACTCTTCTGTCTCGAGCACACGGCCAGAGGCGGCGTGCTTACAGCGCATGGAATCATCATCGTCTCTTTGTCATCAGAAGAGTAACCTCGGCGATGATCCGATCGAGAGACCGTCCAATCATATCCAACGAGAGTTTCTCTGCTGCTCGCAAATTTCTTCATTTTACACAACGAAGGCGCCTCAACCGCTTCCACCGCCGGGATCGGAGGTTCGCTAGCGGCAGAAACGGCCGTGTAGTTGGGTTTTCTCGACCCTATTGAAAAGAGACGTTTTAGTTTCGACCAGTTTCCTTTAACAAGACAAGACGACGCCGTTTTGAGATCTTTAGGTGCTCTGTTTTTCGTCTCCGGACATTTCGACGACTTAGCGAGTTTGATCTGACCGATGCAGGTGACTTTAGGCGAAGTGGGTTCCGCGAAAACGACGGTGTTCTTGGTTCTTCTCCTACCTCTAACCGCCGAAGTTGGAAGCAACGGTGTTATCGGACCGGAGAAGAAAAATCCTCTGTTCACCGTCGAAGCTGTACGGCGGTGGTGGAAATCTCTTACAGGACTAAACGGCGCCGCACTGTGACCAATCGACAAGGCTTTTTGAAGCATCTTCGAGAGTTTCGTGGGGTTGTTGTTGTCGGATGCTTTTTCCATTTATTCACAAAGTATACGAACGCGGAGATCTTTGTGTTTTTATATGTACTTTCTGTTGTGTCTGAAAGTTCTCAGAAAGTGAGAGTCAAAGGATGTTTATAGATGAACACAATTGAAAATGTCAAGATGATGACGACATGGGAGGGGTTTTGGCCTTTTGGGAGTTAAAGCTGAGCTGAACCGGAGAAGACCTTACAGTTTTGACTTCAAACCGGAGAAGACCTTTATGGTTTATAGACTTATTATACGGCCGACTCTGATCCGGTTTACAGTTTTCCTTATTTGTTGAGGTTGTCTTCTTGTTTCGACGCGTATTAGTTTAATGGTTTGTTTGACTTTTTTGGGGTAAATCCCACATGTGTTGTAAATACATTGTAGGAGTATGATTGAGAACTAATAAACCACATGATTGTTATGCTTAAAACTGTAGTTGATTGTGTGTAACTAATTAACGAAACTAATTAGTTCATGAACAGCTCAATATATTATTTTATTAAAAGCGACGTGCAAAGTGAGCACTTGTCCGTTTGGTTTTGGTCTGCTAATTATAACATTCTCAAATAGTTGTCAATACTATACATGTATCTACCAATTTGTTACATTGTCAATAGACGGTGAGAACTACTTCCAAGGACTAGTTCCTCTCATTCAGTCTTCTTTTGTTTATACTTACAATAAATTAAGAATATGCTGTTATATATTTTTCTTCTTTAGTTCATGGTAAACCACAAATTTAGACAGACACTTGTACATACACATTACATTCCTTTTTATTTGGAACTCAAGCTAGGTGACTTACGGATTTTTTTTGTCACTCATAAAGGGTTTCGAAAACGTATTACAAGTACAATAAAATGGTAAGAAAGGACAAACTAATGATGTATTTAGTTTTCCAAAAAAAAAAAACTAATGATGTATCTCTTGAAGAGTTTTTTTTTTTGTCGCCCACAGGCCACAGCTTTTTCGGTTTGGTTGAGTGAGTCATCAGACTCATAACGTTGAGTTTGCTCCATTATGTTTACACCCTTTGATTTGCAGACCTGAAATTTCCCTGGATTGATTCAAGAAAAGTTGCATTTTCTAAGAAAAAGAACAACATATTGTCTCATAGATAAAGAAGAAAAAAAGACATCAGGATAAAATATTTGTATCCCAAAAAATTGGGGATATAAATAAATTAGTGAGAATTTTAATTTCATTGTAAAACTACTACCTGCAAGGTCGATTATTTCCTTGTAAGGATGAGGCGATTTCTTGTCGTACACGTTTAGTGAAGTTGCCCGATTACAGAGAGCTAGCGACTGGAGGAGAGTTATTCCGTCAAGAGAGAGTTTTGATCGTATTAACTCGACTAATGGAACTACGGAAGGTTTGGTGACCTCTCTTGAGTCTTGAGTCTCTTCCAAAGCTCAGAAGTCAGAACTCAGAGCGGCTCTGGTGAACTAGCAAAAGGTCAAACTTTACCTGAAGCGGTGTCATCTAGTGCTTGCTTCCTTTATAAATAGTCTCTATTTTTTCGTTTGATAGTTTTGAAGCCAGCATACTTAAATGTAACTTATGATCGAATTACGCAATATTGGAAGTTTTTAGACTGATACAATTTTTCTTTTTTCGTCAAAATTTAATTTTATTAATTAAAAAGAGTTTGCATAATCAACATACAAGGGGCTATACAACCATAAAGGAGGATACACATATTTAACAGGATTTTTCAACTGAATTATACTTTCAGACAAATAAATATATATTTGCTGCAATATGTAGCTGTCATTTAAAACAAACATAATTCGTTGTTATAGACAACGACTACAAAACGTACGGAACCATATCATTATATACTAGTCAATTGTTCTTTTTTTTTGGATCCAAAACTAAATTGTTCAATATAATAAACTTTAGTAACGTCATTATCTATTCATGTAATAATATATTGCTTGGCAATTGAAAATATTTAATGGTAAAACCAATACGTCAAGTCCGAGTTCAAAAGAAAATTACTCATTTTATTTGAACATATCCGACTATAAGGATATACCTATTTGGCAAAAAAAGGGGTAAGGATATACTCAATACATTAGACAGTAGTCTACACGTATTATATGATGTCTGACCCAGTTTTTATAACTAAGATTATGCGCGTCACATGGATGAAGTAATATTGGATGATGGTAATTGCTACATAGCCTACATTTTAGTCATTTAAGGTAATATAAGCAGCTTTGACCATGCCAATATCTTCAGTCCTGACTCACAATTATAAGGAAAAACTATTATTTAAAAAAAATATATATTGAAAAAACTATCCTCTCATTTAATCTATTAATTTAGGGTTCTATTTTTTATCTACCATACAATGGTCTATGTTGAACCATTCATAGAAATTTAACTAAACATCCTAAATTTACTCATATATGATATTTTCCTAATAAAAACAATATTCACTAAGAAAAGACAAATATACTTCCATTAGGAAATTATCATTTGATTGTTTATCATATTTAATCTAGACCATATTTTAAATGTATTTCAGTAATTAGTTTTGAAATTAAATAGTATAGCTCAATTATTTTAAAATTATGATATTAATTTTTTATTGAACAAAATAAATAATATTTTATTGGTTGTAACTCTTATGTTTGATTTTTGAAGAAACAAACACCAAACTGAAATATAATATTTTAAATAAAATAATATTTTTAAAATATAATGTTAAATAATAATTTAGTCACACACAAACATTTCGAGAATTCTAAGCAAAAAAATAAAAATAAAATTTGTATTAATTCATAAAAAATAAATACACAAAATACTACATTAGTATATGATTTGTAAAATTTCATCAAAAAATTCAACAAATATAAAATTTCAAAACGATATTATATATATAAAAACTGATATTAAATATATATCTTTATAACTTATTTTATATTTTAAATATTATTTTAAAATAAATATATATTTGCTGCAATATGTAGCTGTCATTTAAAACAAACATAATTCGTTGTTATAGACAACGACTACAAAACGTACGGAACCATATCATTATATACTAGTCAATTGTTCTTTTTTGGATCCAAAACTAAATTGTTCAATATAATAAACTTTAGTAACGTCATTATCTATTCATGTAATAATATATTGCTTGGCAATTGAAAATATTTAATGGTAAAACCAATACGTCAAGTCCGAGTTCAAAAGAAAATTACTCATTTTATTTGAACATATCCGACTATAAGGATATACCTATTTGGCAAAAAGGGGTAAGGATATACTCAATACATTAGACAGTAGTCTACACGTATTATATGATGTCTGACCCAGTTTTATAACTAAGATTATGCGTCACATGGATGAAGTAATATTGGATGATGGTAATTGCTACATAGCCTACATTTTAGTCATTTAAGGTAATATAAGCAGCTTTGACCATGCCAATATCTTCAGTCCTGACTCACAATTATAAGGAAAAACTATTATTTAAAAAATATATATTGAAAAACTATCCTCTCATTTAATCTATTAATTTAGGGTTCTATTTTTTATCTACCATACAATGGTCTATGTTGAACCATTCATAGAAATTTAACTAAACATCCTAAATTTACTCATATATGATATTTTCCTAATAAAAACAATATTCACTAAGAAAAGACAAATATACTTCCATTAGGAAATTATCATTTGATTGTTTATCATATTTAATCTAGACCATATTTTAAATGTATTTCAGTAATTAGTTTTGAAATTAAATAGTATAGCTCAATTATTTTAAAATAAAGATATAAGAGAGTTTCAAACCTAGCTTACTGGTGACAAAATAAAACTAAACATATATGATTATTAATGACAGATAACTTAAGAATACGACTAAAACAAATGACTCTTTCTAAAGTCTAAATCTTCTCTAATATTCGATCCTAATCCGATCTAGCTTTGGAAAATTTCATATTACATTCCAGAGATAAATACTAACAACCCACGGTTGTTCTATCTTTTCCATATCTAAAGTCCTAATCCAACATTTTATTCTATAGTTGTATATAATTATAGATATAGATAAACACATAACCCTTGTTGTTTATATTTATGTATTACTCTAAAACCTCATAATAAAAACAGAAATCAATCACTGGGTTCTTATCAAATATTGCCGTCGGCGCCAACGCCGGCGAAAGAGAGGGGGACGGAGGAGCAGGTGTCGATAAAGAACCTGATCCGGTTACATTATCCAGCTGGGACCAAGACGCCTCCGTTCGAGCATATGTCTAAGTCGTTTCAACGGCGTTACGTCAAGGTCAAAGAGCCTCTCTTTGATCCAGTGACATCCAAGCGTATTTATTGGCGGGAAGAGCCGTTTGATGACGACGGCAAGGATCAAGACCACGACCATGATCATGGGTGTTTCTTTTTCTTGAAGATAAGCATTCGAAGGATGATCGATAAGTGGTTTGGTCCTCTTTTTGGATTACCCAAGCTTGAACATTTTCAATATTGAAGTACTTTTTTTTTTCTTTTGAAGATTGAAACACAAACATGAGTTTCTTTCTGGTTTGGGACTGACATAAACTGCGAGAGTGCTTTAATGTCGGGGATTTCTATACGAGTCTTTGATTGTATTATGAGAACTAAGTCGATATGTTATTTCGAATTCGAAGTTTGCACAACTAAAGTTTGTGGACAACATTCTTTATCGTTGTGTTCCAGGTTTACCATATTATGACATTATCAAATAAAAACTGTCATCTTTATATTAAAGCAGGATTGTTATTTTTTGAATAATATGTAAAATGTTTTCAGAAAAAGGTATTTCTTTACAGCCTTAACTACTGGAAACAGAGCAAGACTTTAAAAACAGAGCACTATCACTTGTGGAGCTATGTGTAAACAGTCAAAGTTGGAGGACACCCTCATGACACCGGATCCTCTTCAAAACCATTGATTACGGATCTGCCTGTCGATCATTTTGATCAGTTGACCCGCTAGGATTGGCTGGGATGCTGATGGTTATTTCTTTCTCTCCAGATGGAGTATAGCGTCACTTGGAAACTGTAGAAGGAAAAGTTTCGAAGGTGGCTGAGAACTGTCTGCAAGGAGCACCATGATGTTTCGAAGGTAGCTGAGAAAGCTGGATTGTTATATTCATACAAATTATCAAAGGGACTGGACCATTCTTGATTTGGATTTGTATTTGTATAATAATTTATTTATCTTATAACCAAGTAAAGGAATAAGATTATTACACAACAGAAATACAGGGTTCACCAGTTTGGAAGACAAAAACACAAGGCTTATAAATAGCGTTTGTGTACGAGGCTTTCCTACACAAGCCTTTATTATACAAATGAAAAACAAAAGAATAATCCCAAATTCACACAATCCTCTGAGTTTTCTTTTCACGCAATCTTTGTTTTACTTTCCGAGACATATATAAGTTCCAAATAAGATGAGAATGCAGCAATATAGAGGCTGTTTTAAAAAAAGGCTTAGCTTGTGGAGTCGCGGCTGTAGAATTGATCAAGTGTTTTGGCAGGAATACGGTGAAGAAGCTCACGTGGGAAGATACGGAGCAGTGTCCATGCCAAGTCAAGTGACTGGAAGATGTTTCTTGTGTCGTATGCTCCTTGCATCACAAACTTCCTCTCAAATTTGTCCAGAAACTCTAAATACAGCTGCATAACCACACCACAAGAAGCTGAGTTAATTATTGTTGTGAGTATTATTTATATGAACATGATGAATGTGATTGAGTAGAGAAAGGTTACCAGATCTTCAGAAGAAAGAGCTTCTTCTCCAACAACAGCTTTCATGGCTTGAACATCTTTCCCGATTGCATAGTTTGCGTATAGCTGAAAATTTGATACAGAATATAGTGAATGGGGTTTGATGATAGTAAATGACCATCTGAGATGCTTTAGTTAAGGAAAGATCCTATGAGTAGCGAACCTGGTTGGACACATCAGAATGGTCACGGCGAGTCATTCCCTCACCAATAGCACTCTGCAGAGTTGAACGATGCTCAAGTTATATAAGTCTATAGTATTTTCCGATGAATCCAAAAGGGTATATAATCAAATGGCTTGGCTTGGCTACCTTCATTAATCTAGAAAGTGATGGAAGCACGTTGATGGGTGGATATATCTGTTTTAGTGAAGAACCAGAAAAAAAAATCAGAGATCATCGTACATGGATGAGAAACCTTTTCTATTTATGTTTGATGGAATTTATTTATTTATTACAGATATGAAATGAGTGAAGTATATCGCACCTGTCTGTTGTGAAGCTGCCTGTCAATGTATATCTGACCCTCAGTAATGTAACCAGTGAGATCCGGAGTAGGGTGAGTGATGTCTTGAGTATTACAACAAAGATATTATGAGCTTTGTTCAATCAGAGAGAAGAGAATCCAAAAATGATATGAAATTTTTACCATCATTGGGCATAGTCAGGATAGGGATCTGGGTAATAGAACCCTTTCTTCCTTCAATACGCCCTGCACGCTCATAAATAGTTGCAAGATCTGTGTACATATAACCTGGATATCCACGTCTTCCAGGTACTTCTTCTCGAGCAGCAGAGACCTACAGTCTCATCAAAATACTTCAGAATTCGTGTTGTTGTCAAAAATAAAATGTAACATATTCATGGGACAAAACACAGAAACCTATGCAAAAGACACTTTACCTCACGAAGAGCATCTGCATAGGAACTCATGTCTGTCAATATAACAAGCACATGCTTCCCACATTCATAAGCTAAATACTCTGCGGTTGTGAGGGCAATTCGAGGAGTGATAATCCTTTCGATGGTTGGGTCATTTGCCTGTTGGAGTGAAATGCATACCAAATGTCAAAATATTAGTGATATAATATATTAGTACTATCAAGGAAGACAAGAAGCATAGAAATCACAAGATGTAAGTTACCAGGTTCAGGAAAAGGGTAACTCTTTCCATTGATCCATTTTCTTCAAAATCACGCTTGAAGAACTGAGCTGTCTCCATGTTTACACCCATAGCTGCAAAAACAATTGCAAAATTGTCCTCCCCATGATCCTGGGAAAAAACACAAGGGAATAGATCGAAGGATTATACAAGGCAACCAAATAATCAGGAACTGAAAGTACGAAGTAAAATACTCAATTGTCAAAGAAGTTGAGTATAAAATGTCAATGGTATTACAAAATATAGCCCTTCATATGTCAGTGTCACACGGATTCGTTATCCTTCTACATTAGTTAGAAAGTGAATGTGTGCAGACACTCTTACACTTCAGCATGATCCCTACAGGATAATAAGTAAATGAATACCTCAATTAGGTTCTCAGTCTTTTCCAAACGCTTAACAAGACCAGCCTGACGACAAATTTGAGCAGCAATTTCGTTGTGAGGTAGACCAGCAGCAGAGAAAAGAGGAATCTTCTGTCCACGAGCGATTGAGTTCATGACATCAATGGTAGAAATCCCTGTTTGTATCATCTCTTCAGGGTATGTTCTTTCACTGGGGTTGATTGAACTACCTATATATATCATTCAACAACACAATTAAAACAAGAGCAATTTTTTTTTTTTTGCTTGAGAGGGGTAATCTCCACTCACCAGAAATATCGAGGTATGCCTCTGGCAAAATCGGAGGACCATTATCAATTGGCTTTCCAGAGCCGTTAAATATGCGTCCAAGCATGTCTTGCGATACAGGTGTCTTCAAAACCTGAACCACATACCATTTGACTTAAAAACTTAAAACAAGAAAACTGTTGCCATTCTCAGTTCTCCGAAAGCTGCCAACATTTAACTAATCAACTTAATATATACCTCTCCTGTGAACTGAACGGTAGTAAATTTGTTGTCAATTCCTGATGTTCCTTCAAAAACCTGAAAACCATAAGATGAATATGTTATTGAGGACCTTCACAGCCTGTGCATCATAGATTGCATTGTAGCTTAGAGTAAAGCGAAGAGAAAAATCATGAACCTGGACAACAGCTTTCTCCCCATCAACTTCCAAGACCTGACCACGTCTCATAGATCCATCACCTAAGCGGATATTAACAATCTCCTGGTACTTTGGCCCCTGGTATATTCATAAACATTTCAGAGTCAGTAAGTTTTATTCGATGGAAAAGCTTCTTGCTAAGAATGTATGTACCTTCACTTTCTCAAGAATGACTAAAGGTCCAGCAACCCCTGAGACAGTTCTGTACTCTACACAAATTCAAAGATTCTCAAATCAGTCTCTTACAAAGATTAGAAAAGGATTGATTATACACAAATCAGGCAAAGATTAGAAAAGGATTAATTATACACAAATCAATACAAAGCAGGACAAACACACGAAATCCACAAAATAAAAGGACTAAAATCGCAACACCAATCCTCTCCCTTATATGAGATCCATGATCCGGTGACTTACCCATTCCGATCTCGAGAGCTCCTTCATCCATGTCGATACCAGCCGCTCCCATTGTCACAGATCAGTATCAAATCGAACAGCTCCACAAATCCTGGAAAGAGAGAATGAAAATTTACAATCGCGATGCCGAAATGAAAGAGAATCAATTGAATAAGATCTAATTGTAAAACTCGATCGCGAAGAAGATGAGACAGAGATCGAAGAAAGATCTGATGAACAAAATCACGTACCTGGAACGAAGGGAGAGAGACGAGTTGTGTGATTGAACTATGATTCTGTGGCTCTATGTTAAAACGTGGTTGGAGTTATATCTGACTGACATCTAATTATTTGAGTTATTATTATTTTCCTTCAAATCTAAAATTATTATTTTTCCACCGAAAAGTTTTTTTTCCTTTTTTGGGAGATATTTCTCAAAGAAAAAATAAAATAAAGAAAAGCGCCCACCGTGGGGCTCGAACCCACGACCACAAGGTTAAGAGCCTTGCGCTCTACCAACTGAGCTAGACGGGCTTGTTGACTAAACTCTATACCCATAGTTAGTATCTAAGTTTACCAAACGATGCTCATAAGCTTATGTTGTGTTTTAAAAGAGCAAAGGTACCCTATTTGTATAGACATTAGCCCTGTTCTTTTGATAAACGCGGCATCTAGCATCAGCGTCTCCTTTTAACTTTGTATTTTTGTTGCTTTGCACACAAGACATCGGAAACTATGACGCGCTGGTGTTAATAACAATAGACGCGGCGGCAGTTTCCGAACGATAACCGATCGCTTAAAATTCCAGCATTAGTGGCGTTTCATTCCAGTGACATTTTTCACTGCTGCGGCAATATTTTTTAAGCTCACACCATCCTCCGCGAAATTTAATTTAACGTCGCGTATAGTATAATTGTTTGTGGCCGCCGCTAAACTTTACGTTTATGAAACGAACATGACTATTACGAACCAAATTGCTACAAGCATCATGACTATATTTTCAGTAGGTTGACCATCCATAAGCTTCTGGTGAACTTATAACGACGAGTATAGTGTATAGAAACCTGAAACGAATAATGCGATGATCAGCAATCTTCAAAACGTCACCAGAAAATCTCCACAACAACATATACCATCTTTAATGTGATGAAACATATTTGTATCTTTTACGGAGATTTTTCTACCTACGTAACCTGATGTAGATCTAATCATTAAATGGCTATGTAAAATAAAAATAAAATAAAACAATGAACAGTATGTTAAAGAAAAAAGTTTGATAGATGATCGGCCTATAAGCGGTCACTTATGCTGCTTCCACAACGGGGCGGGCCTGTGCATATCCTAATGTTTTTATGACATTAAGAGGTGAACCACCTGATGTATTGAGAAGACCAAAAAAACTGTTTATAGTTTCTCGTTGCATCTCTATAACATATGCTCCCTTTCTTGCACCTCTACATCTGACATAGCAAATTCCAATTTTGGCTAATGAATCAGATTTCTAATCTCATACATCCTCTCTGTTATTTTATAGACAAACAATTACTAATTGTTTATAAACAAATCAATGATGAAAATAGTATAACTAAATTAGTCATAATCTCTTTTGATGTTAGTTGATTTAGATATATTTAGACTAAATTTAAATCAATTTAGAATCATTTAAATTGATTTGAACACTTAAATCATATTATATAAAAAATTGTTTCATGAGATTTTGCCTACTAAATGGCATTCAATAAAATTTAGAACATTGGTTAAATATTGAATCAACAAACAAGTATCTATTATTTTCACCATGTATGTAAATAATCGAGAGCATAAGCTAATAAGTAAATTCAAGAGACGCAAAAAGCTTAACGAATATGTCTTTAATAGATCCGGTTTAACCATTCTCTTTAACAAAAAAAAAGTATTTTTAAGCAAAAAAAAAAAGTTTAACGAAGAGAGGGAAAAAGTTGAGAAATACGGTACGGATGGTCTTATCATTGGTTTTCTATGAACCGGTTTAAACTCAAAAAAATGCAAACCGGAAATCAATTAGGGCAGTTCACTGGTGCATGGGTGTGTGTGGAAGGGCTGTTATAAATGAGAGAGGCGCCTTCTCCAAACCGCTCTAACGGCGTAGAAAACCGTATCGAATATACTCTGCTCTCTCGTCCAATTAACTACACCATCCTTCCCTATCCGAATCTTCTAGGGTTTCGGAGGATCTAACCCGAAAAGTCGCACAAGGTAAGCATTCAAAGCACGATTTTGTGAGGATTCGATTCGAAGAGTTTCATCGCTAATTTGAGAAGGACTCTTCTGATTTTGTGTTGAATTTGTCTTCAAACTTGGCGGTGTATTGTTCAGATGGATAGGTACGAGCGAGTGGCGAAGCCTAAGGATGAGACGCCGATTGCTGAGAACGAGATTCGTATCACCAGCATGGGTAGGGCGCGTAACTGCATCACCTATGCGATGGCTCTTCTTCAGGTATTGTGTTGCTTCGGTGAATCTGAAAACAATCATTTGTGTTGATTCAGTTTCTTCTATGGTTCTGGAACTTTCGCGAGAAAGGTAGAATAATAGTTGGTTCGGCACGATGAAGATTTGGTATGGATACTGTTATGAATGGGTGTAGATACGAGATTTTTTTTGGTAATATAGTGTACATTTAATTGGATCTTCAAAATTGCTATTTCAAACAATCTGCTAGTATTTCTAGAGAATAGAGTCATGAACTAATTATGTATTTTTTGGTGCGGTTTGGTGAATTTTTTTTATAAAAATTCTCTGTAGGCATATTGTGATTACAATGAGTCAATTTATAAACATCATTGTGTATTTGTTTCTTTAATATAGGAGAAAGGATCAGATGAAGTTATTCTCAAGGCAATGGGAAAAGCTATCAACAAGAGTGTGACCATTGCTGAGCTCATTAAGGTATGTTTTTGTTTTATCTGTTTCTAGTCACAAAATGGAGGGGCTTTATTGTATCTGAGTTTTTTTTAATGTAATGTTTGATGTAGAGAAGGATTCCTGGAATCCACCAGCACACATCTATTGGATCCATTGACATTACTGATACCTGGGAACCTAAAGAGGAAGGGCTTCTTCCGTAAGTTGGTTACTGTTTTTGTGCTCTTAGTTTTGCTATCCGACCTGTTGTTATTTACTGCTTTCTTGTTCTTTCGTGAAGGATTGAGACTACAAGGCATGTGTCGGTGATCACTATAACGCTTTCGAAGAAGGAGCTGAACACATCCGCAGTTGGGTGAGTTCTTAGTGTTTGTTTGTTTTGATATTTTAGGCACTGTTACCAAGGCTCTGTCTTAAGCAGTAGGCTGTCTCTGGTGCTAATAATATCTTGTTAAATTATGTTGCAGGTACCAGTGTCCGATCCCAGTTGAGTTAGTGAAGCCATTTGCTGAGATTGATTACGAAGGACGAGGTATTTTACAGTGACCTTTACAATGGACATTTTCATCCTCCCTGCCTTGTTGTTTTTTATATGTTTATCTATTTTGTTTGTAGATGGATCACCTAGAGGCAGAGCAAGAAGAGGCAGAGGAAGGGGAAGAGGAAGAGGTGGCAGAGGTAGCATTGCTTTAGCAAATCTTATTTCCAAAATATTAGTTTAATCGGAGCTGTGGAGAAGGGTTCTATCTTTGTTGATCTGATTGTGGTTTTATGTTATCTTGGATGTATCAGGGGACGGATATGTGAACGTTGAGTATGATGATGGAGTTATGGAGCCTGAGCGGGTATCTGGGAGAGGAGGACGTGGTGGTCGTGGGAGAGGAGGACGCGTTGGTCGTGGGAGAGGAGGTTTCACTGGTCCTCCACCTTACTACGAAGCTCAACAAGATGGAGGAGATTATGGACACAATGGTCCTGCTCCACAGTATCACGGGTATGATGATGGGGGTATGGAGCCTGAGCGTTCATCTGGTAGAGGAAGAGGGAGCGGGAGAAGAGGTTCACGAGGTGGTCGTGGAAGAGGAGGTTTCAATGGTCCTCCACCTTACTATGAAGCTCAACAAGATGGAGGAGACTATGGACACAATGGTCCTCCTCCACAGGATCATGGGTATGATGATGGAGGTATGGAGCCTGAGCGGCCATCTGGTAGAGGAAGAGGGGGCGGGAGAAGAGGTACACGCGGTGGTCGTGGAAGAGGAGGTTTCAATGGTCCACCTAACTATGAAGGTCAGCAGGATGGGGGAGACTACGGATACAATGGTCCTCAACAGGATCATGGATACGATGCTCCTTCGCAGCGCGGTGGTACGATGATGTTTAACAACTCAATACATAATGTTAAAGGTCTTGCCTCGAGTTTTTTTCTTAATGTGACAATGTTGTTGGAACAGGAGTTGGGCGTGGAAGGGAGGTGGTCGTGGAAGAGGAGGAGGCCGTGGTGGATTCAACAGATCAAATGGACCACCGATTCAGGCAGCTGCTTAAGTGATCGTTTGAATGGACTTTGTTCTTTTTCTTTCTTTCTCTTTTCTTTTGTCTCTGTGGATCAAATAACAAGATGTTCCGTAGCATAATCTTTCTTTCATTTTGCATTTAGGTTTATATAATATTGTTGATTTATTATTTTTATGGATGTTGTCTTTGGGATTTCTCCAGTTTTTGTTTCTTGTAAGAATTTTCCAGTTTTGTCTCTGTTTTTTTTTGAGTTATTGGAATTTATGGTATTTGGCTTGCTCGCACGAGACATGATGGAGTTTGCAAATTACACACAGCGATCCGATTCTTCAACGCATTCTGGCATTACAGTTTATCACTGCTATACGAATCATACTACTGCATTTTCATGTTTAACAATAAATAAGAGATTACAAGAAAAAAGTTCATAGGCATTTCTAAATCCAAAGTCCAAATATTTAGACAACTATAGTATGCTGCTGTTTGTGTTTTGGAATATGGGAAAAGGCCCACGAATTTAACAAACTAAGCCCGTGTAATAAAAAAGATTATCGCCGTTGCCGGGGATCGAACCCGGGTCTCACCCGCGTGACAGGCGGGAATACTTACCACTATACTACAATGCTCACCGTTGTGTTGTAATATTTATAACTAATATTTGTAAAAAAGTTGTTTTGAACAAAAAGAAAAAAATATTTGGGAGGAAAAAAATAGTCTCTAGCGCAGCATTAGTTCATCGATTCAAATGTGATTCATAATCATGACCGGTATCTCCTCGCGAATTGTTCTGTCAACTCAGTAATCTCTCGCTCTCGCTCTGACTTGTTCGTTCATTAATCCAATCATTAGTTACTTCAATCGATCCCGTGTGATCTCTACAGCTTAGTTGCACTTTCGCAAAAAACCTGTCTTTGTGAAAGAGCAAGGAGAATCAAAAACAAGATGACTCGGGACGTTGAAATGAAAGATAACCACACCCCTTCTCAATCGATCATCTCCTCTACCACCTCCACTATGCAGCGTGCGTGAATCTCGATCTGCGTTTCGAAATTTGAATGCATTTCTCTAATAGAAAAAAGCAATTATCTCAACCACAACGCCATAAGGAGAGGTGGAATCTCTTTCTCGATGATCTTCTAGCGGAAATAATGTTCTTCAGCTCCTTATCAATGCCATAGAAGACTGCACAAGGAGGAACCGACGATGTGATAGCTTCAAGACTCTATTTTTACTATTCCTTGAGTTATGAGCTAACCGGCGATCTTGCTGAAATACGCGGGTTAGTTTTATCTCACAGACGGGTTGTTTTTTTTTAGTTTTTGTACTTGGTTCTAACCCATCTTATTATTCATCAGTAGTTTAACTGTTCAATCTCTGCTTCACTTGTTTTTACTTGCAGGAATCTTCTTGCATTGCATCATTTTGCTACACTACGCCATGATGAGTTGGGTCAGGTATGCGTTTGGTAAGTAAGTGCAGGCAGAGAAGTTAAGATCAAAGGCACCTCGATTTGAGGCACGTTTAAACCAGCAGGTAGCTCTTTTCTTGTTGTTTATGCATTCATTCACTTATAAATATCCTAGTTCTCTAGATTCGGTTTTTCTTATGAGATATCCAGTTCTCTACTTTTGTGTTCCATTTTGCACTCTTGCTCATACCTTTTACACATCCTTTTTGTCATTATCTTCTGTCTGTTGTGTGTACCTTTTCTTTGCTACACAAAAATCTTCTTCTATTTGATTTCCTCAAATGGAAATATACTTTGCAGTTCTGTAGGTGTCTCTTCTACCTGGGGAAGATGAGAACCATTCAGCTGGAGTACACGGATGCAAAAGAAAGTCTCCTTCAAGCTGCCAGGAAAGCCCCTATTGCAGCTCTGGGGTTCAGAATCCAATGCAACAAATGGGCCATTTGTTGGAATTCATGAGTGTTTGTCTCATGTCAAGAGAGTATTCATCTAACTTGTAACTGAATCCCCTTCAACCATACAACAGGAACTCACCATTCAAAGGAAGAGACAACCAACTAGTGGTTGAATCCTCTTAAACATAGCTTAAACACACAACCAAATGTCCTAAAGAGTACACTGGTTATATGAAGCAAAGAAGCTCTAATTTGAATCTATCCTTCTGCAGTAACAAAACACTTTGAGTTTGTGTACTTAAGATGAAGTGGATTTAGAATCAGTAATCTAGAGCTTAAGAGAAGATAAAGAAGAGTTTTAGAGTGAGTTTTACAAGTATTAGGCTGCCTTAAGAGAAAGAGAATTAAGGCAGCCTCTAAACCATAACTCTAAACTCCTTACATTGTGAATATTGTTTAGACACAAGCAAGGTAGAGAGAGCCACGAAATTAGACTGAGAGAACTTGTATTGATACTGGATAAAATAGTTACAAGAGGTGGTGAAGCCTTTATATAGGCAATCACTTACAATAAACAGTGATTAAACAATGGAATGACTAAACAACTAATATAATGGGGAAATGGAAGAGGCCAGGAGGATATGGACAAGGATAGGCACGACCAGAAGTGGAGAAAGAGACAGAGAGGTTTGCAGGCTGGTTGAGTGAAAGTGACAGTCCAAATTTGCTTCTCCTAAGCAACCCATGTGACTTCTTCTTTTCAAATTCAAACCAGCCTCTCTTATTTAAATTCAAACATGTTTACTTGACTTCTCAGATGTTCCCACGTCCATAAGGTCCTCCACAACTCATTCCTTGCCTTGCAAGTCAGGTTAGGTCAGTGGTAGCTTGTGGAGCAAGTCTGCATAAAAGAACCAAATTGGCTACTCTTTATGAACTTATATCCTTGGATCATCAACCAGCTTCTCCTTCGGTCATTCCTGTATTTATTTCAATACTCCCCTCAAGCTTGACCATAGGAGATCCTTGGGCAAGCTTGGAACCGAGAGCACTTGCCTCATTAAAACCTAAGTGTGGAAAACCTCATGGGATAAAACCATCACTTAGGGAAAAAGTGCAACTACCCTCAGCCTAGTGATTGGCCAGTGAGTCTAAGGAGTTTAAGATGATTTTGAAGGACTCCTTAGACTCGGATCATGGCCTTACTTCAATGGCAGAAGGCACCAATGCCTTCCTTGCTTCACACTCATCACACCTTTGAGCTTGTTCTTGTGGTCGAGCTTGTCTCCCCTTTCTTTGGCTTCTTGCCTTCATCATGGGTTGAGTCCAAGCCTGCCTTGTTCATGAGCTCAATAGGTACCTGATTCAAACAATGCACAAACACATGCATCAATTCTCAGGCGCACCTAAAAATCATAAGCATTTGTATAGATTTAGGTACTTCCCTTGCATAAGTTCTGAAGAATGGACATTGGCTTCTCATATTTAACACCCTCCTCAAGCTTGACTGAGAATGAGAGTATGTGGTCAAGCTTGGAAGATGAGAGCCAATGATGATCACCATGCCTTGAGACAACAGCCCTCTTAACTTGAAGCTTCATCAACCGGTACAAGCACACATGCTATGGGCTGATTCATAGCTTCCCAACCAGAAGGTAACTGTTCTAACTCCTTTTAGAAGCTGATCCATAGCTTCCCAACCAGAAGGTAACTGTTCTAACTCCATGCCTTGGGCTGATTCATAGCTTTCCACTCAGCTTGACTCTCCACGATCTTGTCAGTAGTCTCGGTGGCCATCTGTTCTAACACCAAGTTGTTGCTGTCCTTGTTGAATTCTTCTTGCAATGGAAGCCATGGAAGCTCATTTTCAGCCCCTCAAGCTTGACTCGAGTATAGGGAGGAGACAAGCTTGATATGAGCTTTTAAGCCACCTGGCCTACTCACAACTATTTCTCCATGGTCGGAATATGCATCTTGTGCAGGCTCGATCAACATGGGAAATCTGTCAAACCAACACTAAGACAAGCATCGGTAGACAACAAGAGACCGAGCATTGGTTTTCACCAAGTCGATCTTTAAAACACAATTTAAATAAGCACGGCAGAATGGACGGATATCTGTAAGATTCTATCTTAGCAACATTCTCACGGATCCTAATCATCAAGACTAAGCATTCAGCAACAAGAGAATTAAGTAACCGAGTAAAAGTAACCAGAGAATAAATAGAGAATAGAGAATGATGTAACGAGTTTTAGTAGCGGAGAATAGGAGAATGATGGAGAATAAGTAACACGAGAATCGAGAGAATGAGAGAATAGAGAATAGAGAATTTGCTCAAGAGTTCTAATGGACAGAGTTTTGCTCTGTTTCTTGAGTTCTGGAAGCATAAACAGCCAGGAGCATCAATACTCATCAAGAGTTTGGTGCTTTAGTAGCTGAAACACAATGGACCATTGAACAATTAATTTGCTCACGATCTTAGACAAGTGCCACTGGAATAACTCATGAACTGATGTTTTCCGGGCTTGCAACAAGAGAACCATCGAATAACACATAAACAAATGTTTTCTATGGCTCACACAACAAATTAACCAATGGATCAAAACAGTCAGTCCACTGGTCAAAGAGATGCTCCATAAAGAACAAGCTATTATCCAATGGATAAAGCATAATGGTGAAGCATTTTCTAAATATTTCCTTCCTCAAGCTTGATTCAAGATACTAACAAGTACTGACCAAGCTAACACTATATCGAGTGGGAGAAAATATTTATTCAAAACAGAGAGACAATGGGTGAGTTTAATCCCAAAGAAGAGCAACAAAGCTCTGATACCATGTTGGAATTCATGAGTGTTTGTCTCATGTCAAGAGAGTATTCAGCTAACTTGTAACTGAATCCCCTTCAACCATACAACAGGAACTCACCATTCAAAGGAAGAGACAACCAACTAGTGGTTGAATCCTCTTAAACATAGCTTAAACACACAACCAAATGTCCTAGAGAGTACACTGGTTATATGAAGCAAAGAAGCTCTAGTTTGAATCTATCCTTCTGCAGTAACAAAACACTTTGAGTTTGTGTACTTAAGATGAAGTGGATTTAGAATCAGTAATCTAGAGCTTAAGAGAAGATAAAGAAGAGTTTTAGAGTGAGTTTTACAAGTATTAGGCTGCCTTAAGAGAAAGAGAATTAAGGCAGCCTCTAAACCATAACTCTAAACTCCTTACATTGTGAATATTGTTTAGACACAAGCAAGGTAGAGAGAGCCACGAAATTAGACTGAGAGAACTTGTATTGATACTGGATAAAATAGTTACAAGAGGTGGTGAAGCCTTTATATAGGCAATCACTTACAATAAACAGTGATTAAACAATGGAATGACTAAACAACTAATATAATGGGGAAATGGAAGAGGCCAGGAGGATATGGACAAGGATAGGCACGACCGAAGTGGAGAAAGAGAGCGATGAGAAGAGGAGAGAGAGGAAGAGTTGGCTAAGCACATGGCTGAGGAAGACGATGGTGATTTTTAGAGAACGATAATGTATCAGTTTGAGTTTGTTTACTCACGCGGTTTCTTATTTCTGCACACATCTGCACTGTCTACAGTGCCCTTAGTGCTAAGTGTTTTATTGAGAATGTGTTTCATCCTCCGGATAATCATTGTTCCATTTTATTACTTTGGTTTCAACTTTAGGAAAAGAGATTAGGTGGCTCAGTATTGCAACATTGGCATGTGACATGTTATCATCATCAAGCTTATGCAGATTATAATGTAACTTTAGTCCATATTTATCTTTTTTCAACCACTAAATGGTAAACACCCTTAAATATGAGAAGAATGAAGACAAGACATGTGTAAGGCCATTAAATAATTGATACATAAGTCTGTTCCTGCCAAACTAGGTTTCATTTTCTTAATAAAACAGTCTCATGTTATGCTCTAAGTTTACAGGTCTTTGTCGTGTGAGTCATCAAGTTTTCAATAATGAAGAAAATCAGTAATAAATCTCCCGGGCTCTTTGATGGTTACAACTGCCAACTATCTATACCTCATCATCAATGTCACTGGCTCTCAAGGTTTTCTTAAACTCTAAATCAAATCTTAACAAGGTCCTCGAGTCCTTAACCTTGTTGTATCCATTAATGTTTTGTTTATTACTGTGCAAAATGTAAGACGACAAACGAAACCGTGACGGTGAATGGAAATCAAGTTTTATTAAGAGACGAATAACACAAATAATAACAAATTACTAAAATGATCAAAATAAATAAAATGCGATTTGGCATGTTGTTAATAATGTAGGAGAAGGGAGCATGTGATCGTTGAACCTGCACAGACCAACCTGCACATGATAGTATTGTGCACATTACAAACAAAATAACTATCTTATATGCATCTCTTTCTATTTCTTTTATTCATCTAAGCAAAAAAAAATGAATATCCACCGCATTGCACAGTAATTTATATCTGATAGATAGAAATGAACAAACTAATATTAGTGAAACTTAACATCCAGAGTTTTTTTGAACTTTTTGGGGGAATACAATAATACCCATCTCATATTACAACAAAGAGTTTGCAGATCTACTGTCATTTTGGACTTACAGTGTTTACTCGCAAAAATAAAGAACATAAGTACAATATTTGCCAAAAAAAATAAAGAAAAATAAGGAAATAAAGATACACACAGGCTAGATAAAGATAAGATCACATGTAAGGTTTTGTTGCTACTACACAGTTTACACACACACACACACACACTTCCCACCTTTATTTAAACAACTCTCTCTCCTTCACTCGATCATCATCATCATCATCTCTTTCTCCTTCAACTAGTTAATAAGCAAATGGCAAAGTCTCTAGCTGGGTTGGCGCTTTTGGCCGCTCTTTTTATGGCCGTTGATGCGTTTAGGCCTTCTGGTTTAACCAATGGTCACGCCACATTCTATGGAGGGAGTGACGCTTCTGGAACAATGGGTAAAATATAAACAGAGGATTACATTTTGACTCCAACTGTTTTTTTATTTTCTGTAATAAGAAATTAAATATGTTGATTTTTTTTGGTTCAGGCGGAGCTTGTGGATACGGAGATCTCTACTCAGCGGGGTACGGGACAATGACGGCGGCGTTAAGCACGGCTCTGTTTAACAACGGAGCTTCTTGCGGCGAATGCTATAGGATAACATGTGATTACGCGGCGGACTCACGGTGGTGCAAGAAAGGAGCTTCCGTGGTGATCACAGCAACCAACTTCTGCCCACCGAACTTCGCGCTCCCCAATAACGACGGTGGTTGGTGCAACCCGCCGCTCAAACATTTCGACATGGCACAACCCGCTTGGGAAAAGATCGGAATCTACAGAGGCGGCATCGTCCCCGTCGTGTTCCAAAGGTTAGAACTTTACATTAAAGGTTTAAACTTTCAGAAACTTCTAAACGAAAAGACTCTGTTTTTTTTGTTCTGTTCTGTGAAAAAAAACAGAGTAAGCTGTTACAAGAGAGGAGGAGTGAGATTCAGAATCAACGGAAGGGATTACTTCGAGCTAGTGAACATATCGAACGTAGGAGGAGCTGGTTCGATTCAATCCGTATCCATTAAAGGATCGAAGACTGGTTGGTTAGCTATGTCTCGTAACTGGGGAGCTAATTGGCAATCAAACGCTTATCTTGATGGTCAATCTCTCTCTTTTTCCATTACCACTACCGATGGGGCTACGAGAGTCTTCCTCAATGTTGTTCCTTCTTCTTGGTCTTTCGGACAGACTTATTCTTCGAGAGTTCAGTTTTAAGATCTTTTTGTTTTTGTCTGTCTGAAAAGTTATTGGCTGTGGTCGTGCTCTGTGTCTCTGTTTCTTTTCTCCCGGAGCCACCCGCCCGCTTTGCTTTTTTTCTTCTTCTTTCTTTCTTTCCGGTTTGATGGGTCTGTTAATGGAGAAGATCCGATTTTATTTGAGGAAATAATTATATATAATTGTTGTGTGTATTTGAATGATTCAAACCGGAAAAGATTCTGTAGCAAAATGAGTCTACCGAGTACAATTTTAACAAGAGTGTGAAATGAAATCAGTTTCTTTGTAACCATCTTGGTTTGGTTTAGTTTGGTTCGGTTCAATTATAATCAAAGGATCAAGAACTTGGTACGGTAATTTGCGCTAACACAAGTCTTCTTGATCTGTTGATAGTGTGGAAACAACAGAAGTAGAGATGTTCTTCAAGCTCTTTGCAGTTGCTCTGAGAATCTTTCTTCATGTCCATTAAACTCCATCAATGCTTCCTTTAACACTTTAATTTTCCTTTTTTGCGCACGCTGCGATCTACAGATTCAACATTCAGCGTATTCATTATTATAAACCCTTTTAAACCAAAAAAAAACATTGAATCATAAACCTTGTTTGACAATTGACATTATCATCTCTGGTTTACAAGTAGTGGAGGTAAATGAAAACGTTATATATTCAGATTCATAACCACTAGCATCTATCCGATGTCGTCCAGCGGTTAGGATATCTGGCTTTCACCCAGGAGACCCGGGTTCGATTCCCGGCATCGGAGTTTTTTTTATATGATGGAAACTTATTTGGGCTTCGAGCACTCCCCAGAAGTAGGCCTAATTCCATTTTATCTCTTTCTTTTTCGCCCCTCACAAGTTAGCTAAATTGAAATCAAGATCATGTTTTGACCAAAAAAGGAAAGAAAAGAGATCAAGATCATACGATGTCTTGTTGTTGATAATACAAACTTTCTCAAAGTAGCACGAGTACGAGTGCACTCTACTCTGAACCACTACAAAGGTCTACGATAGAATTTCATTTAAAAACAAAAGAAAAAACATATCTCTAGAAGTTGCGGTGTATATAAAACTGATGTGATCTCGAGTTCTCGACTAGACTTTAGTTCAAGTACAAGCCTAGAAGCATGCTTTGGACTACGGGGATTCCACTTGCATGGAATGGAAGCAAAGAAAATAACTTCAACCCTTCTAACTGTAACAGGTTAACACTTTCACACAGCCTTCGATGCAGCCAGTTCCACAGAATTTCACTTGCCCTGCAGATCCCAAACTAGACTTGATCTCATCCATCATCAATTACCCATAAATAGAAATTAATATCTGGATTGAAGGGAAATGAGAAGAAGACAGTGCATAGGACAGCGACTAATGTTGGTGGAGACGGTGTAGCTGAATACACAGTCAGCTTGGAAACACCACCACGGTTTAACATTCAATTCAAGTGACGCCAGGGAAGCTTCAATTTACAAAAGATGGTGAGAAGTTAACATACCAGGTGATAGTTTCTTCTGCTGCTTCACTTAAGCAAGATGTATTTGGAGCTCTTACTTGGTCTAATGCCAAGTACAAGGTCAGAAGCTCAATTGTAATTAGTAGCAGCAGCACAAGCTGAGTAATGGTATGAAGTTCAGTATGATAAGTATGGAGTAATAAAACATAACCTAGAGCAAAATATATAAACACCACTTTTTCTCACTAAGGAAAATATGAAAGTTCAAGTTACATAATAATGTAATCTTTCTGCATTAACTACAGCATATAAATTCCATTTACCACATTGATCAAAAAAAAAAAAAAAAATTCCATTTACCACCTTGTTAATATCCATGCAAAATAAACTCCTTGAAGTCAGGTAATCTTGTTTTCACGAAAAGGGCATGCATGCATGAGTGTGACCTTCATTCTTCCATTAAAACAGACAAGACTAAGAACTTACCTAACACTTCTGAATTTATATATGTTTGTGATAGGGACTCTTACGAGTTAGAACCAAACTGGAAGCATTGAAGTTCAGGAAATGACGAGAGGCCTCATAGTCATCTTCATCTTATTTGTGTTTCTTCTTTTGTCTGTGATCCAAAAGTGTGAATCTGAAACAAGCAAGTCAGGAGATTATATCATATACATGGGAGCAGCATCCTCAGATGAATCAACAGGCAATGACTACCATGTTGAGCTTCTCAGCACAATGTTAAAGCGGTGATGATTACTAAATCCAAAACTCTTATGATATTCTAGTTATTATTCATGTTATCAAACTATCTAGACAGTTCCTTACTTGCATCAGGAGTGGGAAAACTCTCATGCACAGATACAAACATGGATTCTCTGGATTTGCAACCCATTTATCAGAAGATGAAGCACGTCTCATGGCCGAGCAACCAGGAGTAGTATCTGTCTTTCCTGATCAGATTTTACCTCTCCACACAACTCGTTCATGGGACTTCTTGGCTCAAGAAAGTTATCAAAGGGAGACTTACTTCACTGAAATGAACTCTCAAACAGAACCAGACGTTGCAGTAGGAGACACCATTATCGGCTTCATTGATTCAGGTGAAAACATAATATTGGAGCATTAGCGAGATATTTTGATGCATTTAACCAGATATTCTGATGGTGAAAACAGGGATCTGGCCTGAGTCAGAGAGCTTTAATGACATGCACATGAGACCAGTACCAGATAGATGGAAAGGCACTTGCATGAGAGGGAAGAAGACAGAAGCTGATGCTTTCCTTTGCAATAGGTATGTGAAGATGACATATATGTTTGAATCCACCACCTTGTACTCAACGTTGAAAGTTTCCTAAACAGGAAACTAATAGGAGCAAGGTACTACAATTCCTCATTCCTCCTAGACCCGGATTATGAAACACCACGAGACTTCTTGGGGCATGGCACACACGTGGCATCAATAGCAGCAGGAAGAATAATCTCTGATGCATCCTACTATGGCCTAGCAGGAGGAATCATGAGAGGAGGATCACCAACTTCAAGAATAGCTATGTACAGAGCCTGCTCACTCCTTGGCTGCCGTGGCTCCAGCATACTGGCTGCATTTGATGATGCCATTGCAGATGGAGTAGATATTATATCGATATCTATGGGATTATTTATAGACAACTTGCTTGAAGATCCACTTTCCATTGGTTCATTTCATGCTGTGGAGAGAGGGATCACTGTTGTTTGCTCCGCAGGTAATCTTGGCCCTTCTGGTCAATCAGTGGTTAATGCTGCTCCATGGATGATCACTGTTGGTGCCAGTACTATTGACCGTGGCTTTGAGTCTAACATTCTTCTGGGAGGAATAGATAACTTCAGATTGATCGAGGTAAGCCTTAGTCTGGGCATATAATCAAAACCGAACAGAAAACCGAACAGAATATCCAAAATAAAATAAAATATTAATTTTTTAATTTAAAAATAACTATTCACCGAATATATAATTTATAAATAAAAAGTTATCCGAAAACCTTAATTATCGTAATATTTTTCGGTTTCTCCAGGTTTAACTCCGATTTTGGAGGGTTAGTTTTTTTGGACTGTAAACCAAACAAATTCCAAACCATTTCTAATTCGGTTATGTTACGGATTTTATAAAAAAATTGACCAATCTAGATAACACGAAACCTGAATAGCCCAAATAACCTGATCCATAAACCCGAATGTCCAGCACTAGTAAGCCTAAACACAGAGAAAACTCCATACATTAACAATCCAAAGCTTCATTGATATTGCAGGGGGCTGGAATAAATATAGCCAACATTGACAGAACTCAGTCTTACCCTATTATACATGCAAGATCAGCCAAGAAGATTGGTGCTAATGAGGAAGCTGCTAGGTAAACAGTTGTTTTTAAACATTATATAGCAGGATTTATTTATACTAACAAGACAAGACACTTGCAATGCTTCAGGAACTGTGCGGGTAACACGTTGAACAGAACCATAGTTGAGGGAAAGATAGTAGTGTGTGACAATGATTATGGTAACCAGGCGATTCAATGGAAAAGCGAAGAGGTTAAGAGGCTCGGAGGTACTGGGGTGATAGTTATTGACGACAAGTCAATGGATCTGTCTTATATTGATCCATCGTTTCTAGTGACAATAGTCAAACCAGTGGACGGGCAAGAAATCATGTCCTACATAAACTCAACAAGGTAAGAAAATAAGATGTCTCATTTCACAAAAGATTTGCATTAATCTATATCAAAAATCTGCTTTGTAGAGAACCAATTGCAATGTTCATGCCAACAAGATCAAGAACAGGACATGAATTAGCACCATCCATACCATCCTTCTCATCAAGAGGTCCTTACTTTCTTACCAGAAGCATCCTCAAGGTAAGAAAATTAAAGCTCTCGGTTTCACTCACAGTTCATTGTGGACTAATTATCCATGTTACAGCCTGATATTGCAGCTCCAGGGGTCAACATACTAGCATCTTGGCTAATAGGTGACTTAAATGCAGCACCACAAGGCAAAGAACCGCCACTTGTCAACATTGAATCAGGGACTTCAATGTCATGTCCTCATGTCTCAGGGATAGCCGCTCGTCTCAAATCTGAAAACCCTTCATGGAGTCCTGCAGCAATAAGATCTGCCATCATGACAACAGGTAAGAACTCAGTTAGGGATTACAGAATCAAAATGTACCAAGATGGTAAAAATACATATCGACTGCCCAATCAAAATTATGTTTCAGTGTTATCGCAAAGCTTAATCATGAAAGCCATGACGGTCATGTGCTTGGAGTTTCTCTCAAGAAACAAAATATCTTTATAATATAAGTTGAGATGTTAGTTTTTTACGTGTAAAGTTTATGTTAATTTTCACGATGATTAATTACATAAAAACTTTTAATGAACTAAATATTATTTATGATTACCATTAATAAAAATTATTTATGTTTCTTTTTTAAAATAAACTGTGATTAATTTTTTAATTTAATTTTCCGTTTTACTAAAGCACATAAATAATGAAAAGAAAATATTAGTAAAATAGAAACATAGATTTTTTTATCTAAAAGAGAAATTTGGTTTTATTATTTTTTTATGTTTCCTAAAAATATCTATAAAATTTCAAAATATATACTTATAAATATCTGTTTATGTTTCCTATTTTTTCTAAAACAGTATATACCCATTTATACAAAACTTTACGAATTTATTTACAGATATAAAAGGATGAACTGAACTACATAAATTTAATAAAATAATAATCTAATTTTAATATAATAAAAATCGTTGTTTAAATTTAAATAATAGATGTAATTCAACATATCAAAAATAAATATAAATACATGAAATAATATAAAATATTATATTTGAAATCACATATCTAATTGAGATGGGAACATAATAATATATAAAATATTTTTACTATACATATAAATAAAAAATAACTTATTACTTATAAACAAAAGAAAAAAATATTTATCAATTGTTATAATCTAATTATAACGTAAATGATTATATCGGTGCATGCATACATGAGAATTACCTAGTACCCTAGTAGATCCTAAGAGTATCAGCAGTCATTGAATCTATCTAAGTCATTGAATCTATCTGTAGAGTATCTGATCAATTTGATATTAATAAGATAAGTATTAATTAGTTAAATTTTAAATATAAATAAGAAGAAGAATTTATTAGTTTACATGTGGAGATGGAGTACCTTATAAGAGCATCATTAACGGTAAGGAGCTCTTAGGGTATTTTTATTTTTATTTTTATTTTTTTGCCTGATTTAAAATAGAAAAAAAATTAAAAAATTTAAAACGAACCATCATACCAATGGTCGTAAGGGGACCCGAACGACAAAGAGCCAACCGAAAAATGCCTCTTGCAGAAGAGGTGGAAGGGGTGGGCTTTTAAAAAATAGTGGGACCCACAAATATTTTTTTATATTTTTTTTTTTAAAAAACCAGCTCTAACGTTGAAAAAGTCTCTTGTACTAGGGACGTACCTCCACTGTTTTCTCTTCTTTCCTTCCTTTTTCAATTATTTTGGTTATTTTATTAGTGAGAGACTAACCTCCACTAAAGATACCCTAAGAGCATCATTAAAGGGGGAGCTTAGAGGAGTGCTTAGGGAGAGAGAAACATAAAAAAAAAAAAAGGAAGAAGAAGAGAGGCATGGGCGCCTGATTAAGCTGCGGTGAGCTGGGGTGCTTGTTACGTTGGGCTCCAAACGAATGCATGATCCTTTAATATATATATATTTTTTTTTTTGAAAAACAAGAAAATAAAAAAAAATTCAAAAAATCTTAAACATCTCAATTTAAGCACTCCCCCTTTAATGATGCTCTAAGACGTTATATCGAAAGTTGTGATACAAGATAGTATATGATATTTTTAGACTTTAGGTGGATGTGTACTCGCTCCAATGCTCGCATATCCATCATTTTGAGTTGATTATCAGAAAAATAACCAATTTGGAAAGCTCTTTCTCAAAAAAAAAAAAATCCCAACTTAGAATATTTATCCTAGCCAAAAGACATGGCTACTAGATACATATACACATACAATAACCAAGAAAAAATAGCTCATGATATCATTGGACTTTCTCTGCTATGTCGGGTTCACTTGATCAGATCAGAAAGATCTCAAACCGCATGCCACATATTTTGCTTGTCCTGAGCAAAGCAATTAGGGATATATATATATGATTAGTGGTAAAAAACTTGGCATGGTGTAAACTCATCTGTTTTGGGTTCAATTCGTGCTGAAACAAAGTTGTTATTATTTGGCCAGTTTGATTTGAATTTTGGTCTATTCAATTTACATGGTAGTTCAATAACAGACGATTTAGCTACCCCTAGCATTATTCGTAACCTTCTAAACTTGGATCATGCACTGTCATTTCTATAGTCCATTTTATAGCACTAAATGAATTCTTCCACAAACCGTCCGGATCAATCGTCGATATGGCATATGAAAAAAAATATTAAATAATATCAACTACACATCAATCTAAATCTCAAACTTCAATGGAGAAGAACGCAGAAGGGTGACTAATGTAGCATCACGCCTCACTGGAGATGAAGACACTATCTACAATGTGAGCATCAATGCACCAAAAGAGTTACGAGTCAGAGTGATGCCAAAAAGGCTACACTTCAAGAAGATAGGAGATTAACTAAGCTACCAAGTGATCTTTCCATCTTCTACATCCATACTTTAAGAATGTGTTTGGATCAATCACATGATCCAATGGAATGTATAGAGTTATGAATCCTTTCGTTATGACAAGCAAAGGTTTTTTTGATGAAATTTCAAATTTATTGATCAGAGCAAAAAATCTTATTTACATGTAAAAGAATCTAGAGCCTATAGGAATTTTATCTCATATGATAGAACCATCGCTGGAGCAGTCCTGCATATTTACTCTCTGGCTTGTATCTCAACGAAAATATCCTGTTTCTCATCATCTTGTCTATAGCTCTCTTCATTTGATCCGTTGATGACATTTTTGTGCCGTGACTTCTTCGCTCTCTCCATAGTGAGTAAACTACTAACTAAAACAGCAGCTTCATCAGAACCAAATCGAGTCTCTGGAGAGGAGACCGTTGCATCCGATTCATTGCTATCTGCCAATCAGGATTAATGCGCTATCGGAGCAGCGAGTGAGCCAAGCCATCCCAGATCGTGAAAAAGAAGGGACAAGCAAAGAAGAGATGGTTTCTCGTCTCGTCCCTTTCTCCACAGAACACACAACCCTAAATTACTACCCACGCCCTCATCCTGTAGCCAGTAGCAAGCCTGTTCTTTATTGCCAACCATGTGATGAAAGAACAGCGGGGAATTCCCTGCGTAAACCAAACCACATTCCTCCAAGCCACTTTGTCTCTCTTGGGTCTGAGCTGCTCCCAGGTTCTAGCAGCTGAGAAACAAGCTCGATATTCATTATCTCAATGCTTCCATAGGACAACGTCTTTACCTAGCCCAGGATCCGGAGCAGCTTTACTCATGATGCTCGCATAGAGGTCATGGAAGCGACGGCTCCTCCTCCCCCGAATGTTCCATTCCGCATTGCGAACAGCATCACAGACTAATGCTTGACGAGCAATACCAAGGTAGGTGGTACCAACTGCCCCAGTTATATCAATCAACCGCAACACCAGCCCCAACCACAACACCAGCACCAACCACAACCACAGCAACAACGGCAGCAACAACCTCGACACCAACGTTTCCATCAGTTTGGCGGATAGCCGCTCGTCTCAAATCTGAAAACCCTTCATGGAGTCCTGCAGCAATAAGATCTGCCATCATGACAACAGGTAAGAACTCAGTTAGGGATTACAGAATCAATCATAACCACTAGTGTTAACACTATCTGTATCTACAGCCGTACAAATGACCAACACAGGATCACATATAACAACGGAAACAGGTGACAAGGCCACACCTTATGACTTTGGTGCTGGTCAAATTACCATAATTGGACCTTCATCACCTGGACTGGTTTATGAAACCAACCAAACAGACTACCTGAACTTTCTCTGCTATGTCGGCTTCACTTCTGTTCAGATCAGAAAGATCTCAAACCACATACCACAAGGCTTTTCTTGTCCTGAACAAAGCAACAATAGAGACATATCTAACATCAACTACCCATCAATCTCAGTTTCGAACTTCAATGGAGAAGAAAGCAGAAGGGTAAGTAGGAGAATGACTAACGTAGCATCACACGTCATTGGAGAGGAAGACACTGTCTACAACGTGACCATCTGATGCAGCGCATCTTCCTTTACTCAAACGTTAATTGACTTTACTTAGGATACAAGTTAGGTGTTTTCCTTTTCTTATTAGAAATTAATTAGATAACTCCTTTATTTAAAAGGAAATAGGAAGTTTACGATTTATTATATATAGCAGGCTTTCAACATGTAAGAGGACACAATTTGATTAATAAGAATTACAGAGTTTTCGGTTTTAAAGAGCTTTGCAAAAGGCACTGCGAAGAGTATTCGCACAATCTGTTCTAGTTTTCGTTAAGACTTCAAGAACACGTTACTTGTTTGAAGATCAAAGTCTTGATCTCTCAAACTAATAGCTTCCGCTCTCTATCAGTTGGTATCAGAATCAGCACGTTTCTGGATTTCCTCTTTCGTTCTCAATGACAAAGAAAACGACAGAAGGAACATCACACGAGATGGGTGATTTACGAGCACTAATTATTGAGATGCAGACGTCTCTCGCCACCGCCATACAGTCGTCAATGGAAACCTCAATTCAACGATTGGGGGAGACTTTGGCAACTCGTTTCGACACCATGACCACAACATTAATGGCTCGAATGGAACCCCGAAACCATCAAGCTGTTAATGTCGATCAACCACAACACCAGCCCCAACCACAACACCAGCACCAACCACAACCACAGCAACAACGGCAGCAACAACCTCGACACCAACGTTTCCATCAGTTTGGCGCGGATAGGGGACAACAGGTTCAACACGAAGACGAAGACGAGCTCCATCGTCAACTTTACTTTCAAGACCTAAGACAACAAGATCCCTATGATGACCGATGGGAAAAGAGCTTTAGGGTTGATATACCAGAATTCCACGGTGGTCTTCGTGGTGACGATCTCATTGATTGGTTGGTATCAGTAGAGGAAATCTTAGAATTCAAACAAGTACCACCTAATCGTCGCGTCTCGCTTGTTGCCATGCGATTCAGAGGTCACGCTGCGACATGGTGGAAGCAACTTAAAACAACTCGTTCTCGCACGGGTAAAGCTCCAATTCAGACATGGGATAAGCTGACAAAACATCTACGCCAGACGTTTCTACCTCATAACTACGAAAGAACCATGTATACAAGATTACAAAATCTGCGGCAAGGCAATCGCACGGTGGACGGATACGCAGACGAATTTGCACTTCTCTTAACTCGTAATGAGATCAATGACAGCCAAGTTCAGCTCGTGTCTCGTTTCATCGGGGGTTTACGACCACAGCTCCAAACAGCAATGTCTCAGTTTGACCCATCGACAATAGGATAAGCGCATCGACGTGCAGCCTCATTTGAACAACAAGCGCGCTCGTCTAATTGGAACTCTTCTTCAACACGTTCTCGACGAGATGAACAAGCAAGCAGTAACACTCCTTCACCATCAACGAAAGACACAGGCGACGTCTCAAACTCGACTCCCAAGCAGGTCACGCAAGATGAGCAACAGTTACGCCGTTCCACACGAACCAGTACGATACATTGTTACTCTTGCGGCGAGCTGGGACACCGCATAAACGCATGTCCGCACGCCACAAAACGCGGCCTGGTCGTCGACGATACTATCGACGAACAAGAAGTTTATGATTCACAAGAAGAAGAGGACAATGTAGACGACAGTACAGTTCTCCATACCACTGGCGATACTGGGAGGTCACTTTTACTCCATCGATCATGCCTCACTCCTCCTCACCATGACGATAAGTGGTTACGAACTAATATTTTTCGGTCCTCCTGCACCATAAAAGATCGTGTCTGTAGCTTTGTCATCGACTCAGGTAGCTCCCGCAACGTGGTCTCCGAGGAAGCAGTCGACAAATTAGGCATTACACGAGAACAACACCCGGCGCCATATACTCTTGGTTGGCTTAACAATACGGCAAACATTCGTATCACTCAGCGAGCAATAGTATCATTCTCAGTTGGATCACACTACAAAGATCGAATCTACTGCGACATTGCTCCAGTGGACTTTTGTCACCTTCTGCTTGGCCGTCCTTGGGAGTATGATCGCAAGATTATACATGTTGGCGCAAAGAACATGTACAGTTTCCTTTGGAACTCCCACCAAATCGTGCTTTTGCCATCACAAGAGACTATACAAACTGCATCTCCACCGCCAAGACAGACAGATCGCACACCACCTACAACACTTGCAACTTCAACAATACTCTTATGCTCGTATGCGTCGTTCGTTTCCGAATTGCAGACGGAAGGAGTTGCACTGGCGCTTGTTCCATCTCCGCCGTCGCGTCTGCTTACGGCATCACCAAAATCCTCCTTGGACGTGGTCTTGCAAGAGTACGCAGACATATTTCCTCAGGAACTCCCCGACGGACTCCCACCTCTCTGAGACATTCAACATCACATCGACTTTGTACCGGGTGCTACACTTCCAAACCGGCCGCATTACCGTATGAGTCCCATGGAACACGAGGAATTGAGACGCCAGGTAGAAGATCTCCTGCGCAAGGGTCACATTAAAGAAAGTTTGAGTCCATGTGCAGTTCCTGCTCTACTAATTCCAAAGAAGGACGGGTCGTGGCGCATGTGTGTGGACAGTCGAGCAATAAATAAAATCACCATTCGCTACAGGTTTCCTATCCCGCGGTTAGATGATTTATTGGACCAAATTGGATCAGCAACAATATTTTCAAAGATCGACCTTAAAAGTGGTTACCACCAGATTCGTATTCGACCAGGCGACGAGTGGAAAACAGCATTCAAAACTCGGTAAGGCTTGTTTGAATGGTTGGTTATGCCTTTTGGTTTGTCCAACGCTCCAAGTACTTTCATGGGAATTATGAACGAAGCTTTGCGGCCTTTTATTGGACGATTTGTGGTGGTCTACTTTGATGATATTTTAGTTTTCAGCCCTTCACTTGCTGAGCACGAAAATCATCTCCGCCAAGTATTCTCGGTCTTACGGTCCCAACAGTTATATGCAGCAAAGCAAAAGTGTGAATTTGGAGTCACAGAAGTTCTTTTTTTAGGCTACATGGTATCTGATAAAGGACTGGCAGTCGACAATTCAAAGATTGAAGCAATACGCTCCTGGCCTACCCCAAGAACAGTCTCTGAAGTACGCAGCTTCCACGGTCTTGCGTCTTTCTATCGCAGATTCGTAAGTCATTTTAGCACGGTAATGGCTCCGATCACGAGTTGTATGAGAGACGGCAAGTTTGAATGGACGCCAGAAGCAACGCACGCCTTTGCCTTGATTAAAGAGAAGCTGACCACCGCTCCAGTTCTCGTCCTCCCGAATTTCTCTGTGTCGTTCGAGTTGCATTGTGACGCTTCCAAGCTAGGTATCGGTGCTGTTTTAAGTCAATTAGGGTGCCCGGTAGCTTACTATAGCGAGAAGTTAGCTGGTGCGCGAGAACGTTATAGTACTTACGACGTCGAGTTCTACGCTATCGTTCAAGCAGTCAAACATTGGCGCCACTACTTGGTGCATCGCGAATTCGTTTTGTTTACGGACCACGATGCCTTACGCCATCTGGATAGTCAAGCTAAAGTTTCTGCACGCCATGCTGGTTGGATATCCTATTTGCAACAATTCACTTTTTCCATTCGTCATCAGTCGGGTAAAACCAATCGCGTAGCAGATGCACTCAGTAGGCGTCATGGGTTACTCACAACGATGCATACGTCGGTCTTGGGCTTTGCATCTTTTGCTGATTTGTACCCATCGGATCCTTTTTTTGCTCGCATCTTCGAAGCCACAGTTAAGGGTATGCACGACGACTACACAATACAAGATGGGTTCTTATTTAAGGGTCTTCGTTTGTGTGTACCTGAGGGAAGCTTGCGCCTGCAAATTATTCAAGAACTGCATTCGGAGGGACATATCGGTCGCGACAGAACTTTACACTTGGTCTCGAGTTCGTATTTTTGGCCTACGCTTCGTCGTGATGTGGAAAGATTCGTGGAGCGTTGTCGTATCTGTCAACAGTCGAAAGGCAAAGCGACCAATGCAGGTCTTTATATGCCTCTCCCAATTCCTACACAACCTTGGACAGACGTCAGTATGGATTTTGTTTTGGGTCTGCCTCGTACTCAACGTGGCTATGACTCGATCTTTGTGGTCGTGGATAGATTTTCAAAGATGGCACACTTCATTGCTTGCAAAAAAACAACTGATGCGGTCAATGTTGCTGTTTTATTCTTTCGTGAAGTATATCGACTCCATGGTCTTCCAACCTCCATCGTGTCAGACCGAGACACTCGTTTCCTTAGTCACTTTTGGCGTTCTCTATGGAAATTACTGGGCACATCTTTGGATATGAGCACCGCTTATCATCCACAATCAGACGGTCAAACTGAGGTTACAAATCGATCTTTGGGTAATCTTCTTCGTTGTCTCGTCGGTGACAATATAAAATCGTGGGATACCAAGTTGGGTCATGCGGAGTTCGCCCATAATCATGCTCTTAACCGTAGTTTGGGCTTCTCTCCTTTTCATGTCGTCTATGGCATCGTTCCTCGTTGTCCTTTGGACTTGACCACACTACCGGACAAAACGCGCCACCATGGAGAAGCAGTAGACTTCGTCGCTGATTTACAAACCATTCATAAGAAAGCTCAGTCTAATTTGGAGATTTCAGCGTCAAAATACAAAGTTGCCGCAGATCGCAAGAGGCGTGAAGTACATTTTTCCCCTGGAGACTTGGTTTGGGTTTATATCACGAAGGAGAGACTTCCTTTACGGGAATACAATAAGCTTAAGTCCAAGAAAATTGGTCCTGTGGAAGTGGTGGAGTGTATTAACCCTAATGCTTATCGTGTCCGTCTTCCTTCTCATCTACGTACATCCGACGTGTTTAATGTGAAGCATCTGTCCCCGTTTCATGAAGTGGATAATCAGCAAGATTCGTGGACGAATCCTTCTCAACCCGGGGGAACCTGATGCAGCGCATCTTCCTTTACTCAAACGTTAATTGACTTTACTTAGGATACAAGTTAGGTGTTTTCCTTTTCTTATTAGAAATTAGTTAGATAACTCCTTTATTTAAAAGGAAATAGGAAGTTTACGATTTATTATATATAGCAGGCTTTCAACATGTAAGAGGACACAATTTGATTAATAAGAATTACAGAGTTTTCGGTTTTAAAGAGCTTTGCAAAAAGCACTGCGAAGAGTATTCACACAATCTGTTCTAGTTTTCGTTAAGACTTCAAGAACATGTTACTTGTTTGAAGATCAAAGTCTTGATCTCTCAAACTAATAGCTTCCGCTCTCTATCACCATAGATGCACCAAAAGGGTTACGTGTCAGAGTGATACCAAGAAGTCTACACTTCAAAAAAATAGGAGATACACTAAGCTACCAAGTGATCTTTTCATCTTCTACATCCACAGTTAACGAAGATGCGTTTGGATCAATCACATGGTCTAATGGAATGCACAGAGTTAGAAGTCCGTTCGTTGTAACAAGCAAAGCTGATATATAATATGCTTTTGAGTTTTGATAAACCATATAATAAAGGAGAAAATAAGGTTTGTTACAAACTCAATTTATTCATACCAAAAGAAGAAAAGAAAAACAACATAACACACAACTTCAAGTCGTCATCACTCAAAGGCCCATGCATTATCCGCGCGAACCTCAGCTTCTTCTTCTTCTGTGTAGTCCTTCTTGATGTGAAAGATTGTGCGGATCTGTTCCACAGTCTTGCCTCTCATCATATTCGCCACAGCCATGCACATTAGGTCAAGAAGTCCAGGGACGTTCAGAAAGTTCGCAGCCTACAAAAACACATTATCATCAAAAAACCCTAACAGAATCATGCATGACTAGAAAACCCTAGTCAGAAAGCGTGTAACTCACAAGGATGAGATCAAAGAGGAGAGGTTGGTCGACTTTGACGAAATCTTCGTCCCAAGCTTTGAGCGCGATGTCTTCCTTCGAACCGTAGATCTCCCTGTCTCCGGCGGCTGCTTCGGCGTGCTTCTTGCAGTACTCGATAACCTTGGCGAGGGTTGCGCTGGTGACGTTTGGAAGAGGGATTCCGTCACCGGTGCAGTTGTCTTCGATCATGTGTTTGATCGTCTCGCACTTGAGCGCAACGGCTTCATCGACCTCGAAAGATTCGTTGTCGGAGCTCTTGAGGATGATCTTCTTCGACATAGTTGGGAGAGTATTCTAGAGAGATATATGAGATGATGAATGAATACAAAGATTGGTGAAATGGTGCTTTATTTATAGGACCTCATTGTTAAAACTAGAGAATCTTGATTATATATTGAAGTTGGTTTGTTGTTATCCAGGAAAAGAAAAATATATGTAAATATTTACTTTCAGAATTGAATATGAAATTTCCGTATTCGGATGATAGGGTCAATTCAAGAATTTTTTTGGGGTCAAACTATGATCTATAATTAGGCTGTAAATATAAATAATGGATATTGTACTTAATATAAACCTGACTTACATTGTACTAAAAGAACTCGAAATAAAAATGTCTTTTTCAGATTCAAAATAATATGATTTCTTGCCTTGTTTATGTCCAATGTGATTGATAGACATATATATATATTTCTAATGCTGTCAAACTGACATGTGTTCGGATGTGACATGTGTTCGAATTAGAGGTGGGTACGGATCGAATATTACAGTATTTTTCAGTATTTGTGATTTGCTTCGGATTTCACGGATATCTGATTTTCCGATTTGCTTTGATTCGGAAAAATACGGATATTTGGTTTTACGGATATCCGGAAAATTTATGGATATTTGCGAATATTCACGGATACCTTTTCCACTATGTTTAATACCAGTAAATTTGAAAATATTATACAAATTTATTCTTATAAAAGATAAACTAAAACATTAATGAAATTATTTATTTATAAATTCTTAAAAATACATTAAAAATTATTATAAATTAAATGTTTTAAGAAGAATTGTAGTTTTTTATAAAGATCTTATAATTCTTTTCTTCATATTACATTTTTATAAGTAATTTTATTTATAAAATTATATAAGAGTATACATTAAAAACTCTATTTAACTGTAGATATATAACTATTTATATAAAAGTCGGAGCGGATCGGATATTCGTCTCTAATTGTTTTTAGTATTTGTGATTTGCTTTGTTTTTAACGGATAGTGATTTTTAATATTTGCTTTGCTTCGAAGATTTACGAATATTCGGATTTTTAGATCGAATCGAATTTAACGAATAAAATTCCCAGCCCTAGTTCGAGTGTGATTATCCGAGCTTCCGAGGATCTGACTAATTCTCAAATGGAAATGTATAGACCCTTTATAAATATTTTAAATGTATCGTAAAATAGATCCATATCTGTGTAGCCATAAAGTAAAGTGTACCAAGATGGTAAAAATACATATCTACTGCCCAATCAAGATTATGTTTCAGTGTTATCGCAAAGCTTAATCATGAAAGCCATGACGGTCATGTGCTTGGAGTTTCTCTCAAGAAACAAAATATCTATATAATATCTATATAATATCTATATAATATCTATATAATATCTATATAATATCTATATAATATCTATATAATATCTATATAATATCTATATAATATCTATATAATATCTATATAATATCTATATAATATCTATATAATATCTATATAATATCTATATAATATCTATATAATATCTATATAATATCTATATAAAAAAAAGCTGACGTGGCAAGAGGCGATTCTGAGGGAGATTAGGGTTTTGAAGATTTTGCCGTATCAAGGACAAAAGCACAAGGAATAGAATTGTGAAAAGCACAAGGAATAGAATTGTGAAAAGGGGAATGTGGAATATTTGCAACATTCCGATGGTTGTTACAAAATGGTCTCCAGAAGAGGAGGAGGAAGAAGAGCAGGAAATCAAAGTCATACCGATGTGGATCACTATAAAGAATGTCCCACAAAAAATGTTTTCATGGAAGGGATTAGGATTCATCGCTAGTGCAGTGGGAAAGCCGAAACGCCTTCACCCGGAAACAATACTGTGCAAAAACTTTGTGGAAGCAAAAGTCTTTGTAGAGGCTGACATGACAAAGGAATTACCCAAGACACACCATTTCAAATCGAAACTGGGAGTTGATGCGGAGGTTCAGTTTGAATACCCCTGGTTACCTCATAAATGTACTCTCTGCTCTAAATGGGGCCAACTAGCAGTGGCATGTGGAAACAAAAAGAAACAGATAAGAATTCTGCAGAAGGTGAAGGAGACAGGAACTTCGGAGAAGACGGACGTAGGGACCGTTATGCCTGGCCCTGATGTGGATGGGGAGAAGGAAGTGGAGAAGGAAGTGGGTACTGAGGGAGAGCCTGGAGAGATAGTAGGGACTGCTATAGTGTCTGTAGCAGAGCCTGATGGAGCTGCAACTGAGGAAGCAGTGACTATCTCGGATAATATGAAGAAGAGAAATCTTACGAAAGAAATACAAGTATTTCTGCCTGATCAGAGGGTGTTGGAAGAATCACTATCAGCGCTTGAGGAAACGGAAACAGATGGTTTACCATTGATAGAAGCAGAGGACACTACATACGTGAGACTTACTGATGGTGTTGAGGTGCTGGGTCAGAAGAATGGGATAGAGGAAGGAGCCTGGTCAGACGTCTCACCCTCAAAGAAGGGACGGTCTGCAGGAAAAAAAGTGGAGGTTCAGAATGTAGGCTCGCCATCGCGGTTTGCAATCTTGGATGATGAGTCTGCAGAGGTTGTGGCAGCAAAGGAATCCAGTACACAAGGAGGTAGTGTAGATGATGATGATAGTGAGGAGGGTGAGATACTAGATGATATCTGTTTCCCTAAGCAATCACCAATGGAAGGGTCAAGTGAGAAAACAGATGGGGGGAAATCACCACCACGTCGAACTTCTACTCGAGCAACCAAAGGGGTTAATAAGAACTCAATAGAATCTTTCGCCTTAAGCACTCAGGAAACTCTTCCAAGTGCTGCGGGTAAAAGACGCAACAACAAGAAGAAATAATATGTCGGGTTTCTTCTGGAATGTCCGAGGGTTTAATAAACTTAAAAAGCATTCCGTTGTGAGGAAATGGGTTACTGAGAAAAGATTTTGTTTTGGTGGATTGTTGGAAACAAGAGTTAAAGAAGGTAGAAGTCAGCAAATAACTTCATCAGTTTTTCCGAACTGGTCGATGTTAGCTAATTATGAGCATAATACATTAGGTCGGATCTGGTTGGTGTGGGGACCTGATGTACGTGTTACTCCGTTTTTCAAAAGTGATCAGATGATTACAGTTTCGGTGCTTCTAGAAACAGGAGAGGAATTCTTTTTCACTCTTGTTTATGCGCTAAATACGGCTACAGAACGTGGGAGTCTTTGGAGAGATTTGAAATCCCATCAGGACTCGCCGATAATCAGAAGTAGAGCATGGCTTGTAGTAGGGGATTTTAATGAGACCCTAGACATGGAAGACCATTCTTCCTATCACACATCACCATTGATTACTCAAGGCATGAGAGACTTCCAAGACGTCACTCAGCATTGCTCTTTCATGGACTTAGCATCGCATGGTCCACGTTTCACTTGGTGTAATAGAAGGGAAGAAGGTCAAATTTCGAAAAAACTTGATCGAGTCCTTTTTAACGACCACTGGCTTAGCATGTTCCCGCAGTCGTACAATGTGTTTGAAGGAGGAGGGTGCTCAGACCATTTACGATGTAGGATCCAGCTTAAAGCAGATATTGGCCGGCCGAAGCGCCCTTTCAAGTTTGTCAATGCAACAGCAAAGTTACCGGGGTTTCAGCCTGTTGTGGATGAATACTGGAAGAACACAGAGCCAATTTTTATGTCTACTTCTTCTTTGTTCCGTTTCTCAAAGAAACTGAAAGGGTTGAAGCCGATTGTGAGGAAGTTTGCCAAGGATGGACTGGGTAACCTAACAAAGAAAACAGCAGAGGCTTTTGCAATGTTGTGTGAAAAGCAGGAAAAAAATATGGCTGATCCGTCTCTGGAGAACATGACTGCAGAGAATAATGCATATGCACGATGGGACCATGTCTCAGATCTGGAGGAGAGTTTTTTAAAGCAGAAGTCAAAAATGCATTGGCTTCACATAGGAGACAAAAATAATAAAGCTTTTTATCGTGCTGCAATAACTCGAGAGATAAGAAATTCCATCAAAGAGGTTGAGGCAGAGGATGGTACTGTTCTATCGAATTCTGAGGAGATCAAAGCAGAGGCTGAACGTTTCTTCAGAGAATTCTTGCAACATGAGCCGTCGGACTACACAGGGATGGCAGTAGGTGACCTGAAAGAGCTACTGCCTTATCGCTGCACCGATCCAGAGATAGCACAGCTCACCAAAGAAGTATCAGCAGAGGAGATAACAAAGGTTCTATTCGCAATGCCAAGTGAAAAGTCTCCCGGTCCAGATGGGTATACAGCAGAGTTCTTCAAAGCATCATGGCAGGTTATTGGAGCAGAGTTCATTCTTGCAATCCAGTCATTCTTTGAAAAAGGGTTTCTACCAAAAGGAGTCAACACCACGATCCTGGCTCTCATACCCAAAACTTTAGAGGCACGTCGAATGAAGGACTACCGGCCTATTTCTTGTTGTAATGTTCTCTATAAAGTCATTTAGAAGATTATTGCTAATCGGCTGAAAGGAACTTTACCGGAATTCATTAGTCTGAATCAGTCTGCATTCTTCAAGGATCGGTTACTCCTAGAAAACTTACTGCTTGCAACAGAACTCGTTAAGGACTATCACAAAGAATCGATATCGAGACGTTGTGCTATCAAAATTGATATATCGAAGGCTTTTGACTCAGTGCAGTGGCAGTTTTTACTCAATGCTTTGGAGGCAATGAATTTTCCTCGCAAGTTTATCCATTGGATATCTCTGTGTGTTACCACTGCGTCCTTCTCGGTTCAGGTGAATGGGGAACTTGCAGGATATTCTCAGAGTAAACGGGGACTCAGGCAGGGCTGTGCTTTGTCACCATATCTCTTTGTTATCTGTATGAATGTTCTCTCAAAGCTCTTGGATAAAGCAGCCTCTGAGAACAAGATTGGGTACCATCCTAAGTGTAAAAATCTTGGGCTCACCCATCTGAGCTTCGCGGATGACATAATGGTGTTCACAGATGGGAAAGTTCGATCCATAGAGAGCATAGTTGGGGTCTTTGATCGATTTTCTGAGTTCTCAGGTCTAAAAATTAGCATGGAGAAATCAACAATCTATTATGCTGGTCAACATGACGTCAATGTTCAGACGGTTCAAGACCAATATCAGTTTGCTTCAGGACAGTTACCAGTTCGATACCTTGGACTCCCGCTCTTGACCAAGCGCATGGGACGACATGACTATCAGCCTCTTATAGAGCAAATCAGAAGACGCATTAGCCATTGGACTAATCGCCTCCTATCAATGGCTGGACGACTCCAACTAATTGCTTCGGTTCTTATGAGCATTGCAAATTTTTGGATGTCATCTTTTATTTTTCCGGGAGAATGCATTAAAGAAGTTAATAGCATATGTTCTGCATTCTTGTGGTCAGGCCCTGCACTGAGCTCGAAAAGAGCAAAAATCTCTTGGGATATAGTGTGCCTGCCTAAACGAGAGGGAGGGTTGGGGCTTCGTCCCTTGAAAGAAGCGAACCTGGTAAGCAGCTTGAAGCTCATATGGCGACTGACGTCCCAGCAAGCATCTCTGTGGGTCAAGTGGGTTCAAACATATTTGCTCCGAAACGGTAACTTCTGGTCTGTGAAGGAGAACACATCATTAGGTTCATGGATATGGCGTAAACTGTTGAAATACAGATACAAGGCCAAGATTTTTCACAGAATGGAGGTTAGGAATGGTAGATCAACATCCTTCTGGCATGACACCTGGTCGGATATGGGATGTCTATTTGATGTAGTTTGACCTCGGGGGTGTATTGACATGGGTATCAGAGCAATGGCATCAGTGGCTTCTACTTTCAGTAGGCGTAAAAGGAATCACCGAGTGGATGTGTTTAATCAGATTGAAGTAGCTTTGGAGAATCAGCGTTTAAAGTCTGTTGATGCAGAGGATATTCCTAAGTGGAAGCAGAAACAAGGGATCTATAAGAATCAGTTTAGCACAAAGAAAACATGGCAACTCATTCGACAAGCTACTCCTACAGTCTCTTGGCATGTAGGAGTTTGGTTTCAGCATGCGACGCCTAAGTACGCTTTCTGTACATGGCTAGCTCTACATAATAGGTTAACAACGGGGGATCGTATGCTCGCATGGAACTCCAACGTTGACCCAGCTTGTATTTTCTGTCAACACAGTGTGGAAACCCGTAACCATCTATTTTTCGAATGCACGTATACTGCGGCAGCTTGGACTAAGCTAACTCGCGGGCTTCTTGGCTCACACTTCAGTGCAGACTGGGATAATCTAACCCTTTTGTTAATTAACAACACTCTCGACTGCAGAGTCAGATTTCTGCTGCGCTTTGTTTTTCAAGCCCTAATCCACTCAATCTGGAGAGAACGGAATGAGAGACGTCATGGCTCAAACCCCATCCCTACGGCAACGCTGATCAGGTTTATTGATCGCCAAGTAAAAAATAAGTGCCTATCCATCGCTACAACCGGAAGCAACAGGCTCGGAACTCTTCTGCAGCTCTGGTTTGCTTCTCAAGCATAATATGTTTTAGAAAATGTTAGCTTTACAGTTTAAAAACAGCTTTTTCTTTGAATAAATTTAACATATTATTCAAAAAAAAAAATAAGTTGAGATGTTAGTTTTTTACGTGTAGAGTTTATGTTAATTTTCACGATGATTAATTACATAAAAAAATTTTAATGAGCTAAATATTATTTATGATTACCATTAATAACGATTATTTATGTTTCTTTTTTTAAATAAAATTGTGATTATTTTTTTAAAAATTTAATTTTCCGTTTTACTAAAGCACATAAATAATGAAAAGAAAATATTAGTAAAGTAGAAACATAGATTTTTTTTTATCTAAAAGAAAATTTTGGTTTTATTATTTTTTATGTTTCCTAAAAATATCTATAAAATTTCAAAATATATACTTATAAATATCTATTTCTGTTTCCTATTTTTTCTAAAACAGTATATACCCATTTATACAAAAATTTACTAATTTATTTACAGATATAAAAGGATGAACTGAACTACATAAATTAAAGAAAATAATAATCTAATTTTAATATAATAAAAATTGTTATTTAAATTTAAATAATATATGTAATTCAACATATTAAAAATAAATATAAATACATGAAATAATATAAAATATTATATCTGAAATCACATATCTAATTGAGATGGGAACATAATAATATATAAAATATTTTTACTATACATATGAATAAAAAAATAACTTATTACTTATAAACAAAAGAAAAAATATATTTATCAATTGTTATAATCTAATTATAACGTAAATGATTATATCGGTGCATGCGTACATGAGAATCACCTAGTACCCTAGTAGATCCTAAGAGTATCAGCAGTCATTGAATCTCTCTATAGAGTCTCAGATCAATTTGATATTAATATGATAAATATTAATTAGTTAAATTTTAAATATAAATAGGAAGAAGAATTTATTAGTTGACATGTGGAGATGGAGTACCTCATATGAGCATTATTAATGGTAAGGGGTTCTTAGGATTTATTTTTTTTTGCCTGATTTAAAATAAAAAAATTAAAAAAATAAAAACGAACCAATCGCGGGCCACCACGTATCAGTGGGGCCCGCGAACAGTACAAGAGCCAACCAAAAACGCCTTTTGCAGAAGAGGTGGAAGGGGTGGGTTTTTAAAAAATAGTGGGATCCGCAAATATTTTAAATATTTTTTAAAAAAAACCCAGCTCTAACGTTGAAAAAGTCTCTTGTACTAGGGACGTACCTCCACTGTTTTCTCTTCTTTCCTTCTTTTTTCAATTATTTTGGTTATTTTATTAGTGAGAGACTAACCTCCACTAAAGATGTCCTAAGACGTTATATCGAAAGTTGTTATACAAGATAGTATATGATATTTTTAGACTTTAGGTGGATGTGTACATGCTCCAATGCTCGCATATCCATCATTTTGAGTTGATTATCAGAAAAATAATCAATTTGGAAAGCTCTTTCTCAAAAAAAAAAAAAAATCCCAACTTAGAATATTTATCCTAGCCAAAAGACATGGCTACTAGATACACATACACATACAATAACCAAGAAAAAATAGCTCATGATATCATTGGACTTTCTCTGCTATGTCGGGTTCACTTGATCAGATCAGAAAGATCTCAAACCGCATGCCACATATTTTGCTTGTCCTGAGCAAAGCAATTAGGGATATATAATATATATATATATATATATATATATGGTTAGTGGTAAAAAACTTGGCATGGTGTAAACTCATCTGTTTTGGCTTCAATTCGTGCTGAAACAAAGTTGTTATTATTTGGTCAGTTTGATTTGAATTTTGGTCTATTCAATTTACATGGTAGTTCAATAACAGACGATTTAGCTACCCCTAGCATTATTCGTAACCTTCTAAACTTGGATCATGCACTGTCATTTCTATAGTCCATTTTATAGCACTAAATGAATTCTTCCACAAACCGTCCAGATCAATCGTCGATATGGCATATCAAAAAAAATATTAAATAATATCAACTACACATCAATCTAAATCTCAAACTTCAATGGAGAAGAACGCAGAAGGGTGACTAATGTAGCATCACGCCTCACTAGAGATGAAGACACTGTCTACAATGTGAGCATCAATGCACCAAAAGGGTTACGAGTCAGAGTGATGCCAAAAAGGCTACACTTCAAGAAGATAGGAGATTAACTAAGCTACCAAGTGATCTTTCCATCTTCTACATCCATAAGAAGACGTGTTTGGATCAATCACATGATCCAATGCAATGTATAGAGTTATGAGTCCTTTCGTTATGACAAGCAAAGTTTTTTTTGGATGAAATTTCAAATTTATTGATCAGAGCAAAAAATCTTATTTACATGTAAAAGAATCTAGAGCCTATAGGAATTTTATCTCATATGATAGAACCATCGCTGGAGCAGTCCTGCATATTTACTCTCTGGCTTGTATCTCAACGAAAATATCTTGTTTCTCATCATCTTGTCTATAGCTCTCTTCATTTGATCCGTTGATGACATTTTTGTGCCGTGACTTCTTCGCTCTCTCCATAGTGAGTAAACTACTAACTAAAACAGCAGCTTCATCAGAACCAAATCGAGTCTCTGGAGAGGAGACCGTTGCATCCGATTCATTGTTATCTGCCAATCAGGATTAATGCGTTATCGGAGCAGCGAGTGAGCCAAGCCATCCCAGATCCTGAAAGAGAAGGGACAAGCAAAGAAGAGATGGTTTCTCGTCTCGTCCCTTTCTCCACAGAACACACAACCCTAAGTTACTACCCACGCCCTCATCCTGTAGCCAGTAGCAAGCCTGTTCTTTATTGCCAACCAAGTGATGAAAGAACAGCGGGGAATTCCCTGCGTAAACCAAACCACATTCCTCCAAGCCACTTTGTCTCTCTTGGGTCTGAGCTGCTCCCAGGTTCTAGCAGCTGAGAAACAAGCTCGATATTCATTATCTCAATGCCTCCATAGGAAAACGTCTTTACCTAGCCCAGGATCCGGAGCAGCTTTACTCATGATGCTCGCATAGAGGTCATGGAAGCGACGGCTCCTCCTCCCCTGAATGTTCCATTCCGCATTGCGAACAGCATCACAGACTAATGCTTGACGAGCAATACCAAGGTAGGTGGTACCAACTGCCCCAGTTATATCAATCAACCGCCAGCCTCCATCCAATCGAACCAAAAGTGCACTGATTTCCCATCCTTTACATCAAAGAAGTCCGATGACCAGAGTACTGAAGCAATGCCAAGTCCTCTCAAGAAGAGGTATGATCAGTTCTTAAATAGTAAGGTAATAGCTGAATGATTGGTGGATATGAAGGAAGCTGATCAGTGGGGGTAATTAGCGGTCATTAAGAATGGCTCAATGGAATCCACTGTTTCTTCTCTTGGTGTATATGTTGAGCAAGTCGTAGCTGAGTTTTACGCTGGATTGCCTAGTACCAAAACCGAAGCAGATGTTGAGGAAGTGCTTGTCTCAGTAAGAGGGCATGAGTACAAGTTCTCACCTTCCATCATCAACAGTGCCTTAGACTGGGGCCACTCACAGATGAAGAAGAGGAGGCAGAGACGGCTTTGGACGAAGCTTCAGTAACTGACCTGGCATCGTTTCTCACTGGAGACAAAAGGAAAGAATGGGATGGTCTTACCACAACAGATCTCACACCGTACTATGGAGCCCTGATGATTATAGCTGCTCACAACTGGATCCCCTCTACTCACAAGACTCACGTATCTCTTGAGAGGGCAAGGCTGATCTACAAGATGGCTCATGGAGTTCGTGTTGACTTGGGCAAGATGATGTTCAAACAGATCATCAATCTTGGAGTTACTCAGCGCAATGATGCACGTTGGTTGATCTTTCCTCGGTTAATCATGGGACTTCTCCAGGAGCAGCATGAGATTCCATCCTACACCAGTGACAAGCTTGAGCGTCCTGTTGCGTACAAGAAGGATAAACAAGTGGGTGAGATCTATGAGCAGTGAGTAGCTAAAGGAAAGGCACAAGCCAAAATTGATCCAAAAGAAGCTCTTCTAGGAAAGCGCGTTTGACATCTCCTGTCCCATCAACTGCTACACCTAGCTCCACAACCGGTCCGTGTAAAGTATCTGTTTATGAGCTTGGGTCAGTTGCAGTTCCACAGGGTCCACTTTCAAAGGTTGATTTACAAGTGGCTCTGGAGGACACAACTCGAGCTCTTCAAGCACTTGCTGAGATAGTTCAGGAGATCCAACGTTCGGTGACAGGTTAGTGATTTCGATTCAAAATCATAACTCTTGTTTATTTTCCTTGTGGTTTTTAATCCGTGTGCTCACAAGCAGGGGGAGAAAATGAGGAATGAGATGGAGGGCTTAGTTTGTGGGGGAGCAACCATGTTTTTTTTGTTTCTTTCTTTTGATTATGTATTTCGATTGCACCACTTGCTGCAATTTGTTTTTCTTGTTTTCTGACAATCTCGGTTTATGGGGGAGCATTTTTTGCTTGTTTCTGATTTAGATGTACTAAATGCATGAACCCAAGTTTAGGACAATATAAGTATGTTATTGGTTGCTTTGATCAAGTCAGTTGCTCTCGTATTTGTATATGCGGTTTTTGTCTGTGCTCTCATCTCAGGTACTTGTGAGACGACGAATTAAAAAGGGGGAGATTGAAGATGTATGGTCAAAACAGAGGTGTAGCAGAGTTGAAGTAGTTCATGAAGTACGACATGAACTACCTCGAGTGACGTGTCAAACGTGAGGAGCACGTGTCAAGGAAGAATCAGTAAAGGGAGTTTTACTAAAGTGTGAGAAGATGGAAGTCTTGAAGAAGAAGTAATCGACCAAAGAGAAAAAGGGAGATTGACTTATTCGGTGAAGTAAGAAAAATGGAAAGTTTCCATTAAGTAGATCGTTAGGTCTAGGGTTTGTCTCCGTGATATAAAGAGACTTTGGCACTATGTTGCCGGCGAACACACAGAGAGAGCTTTTAGCAATAGAGAGTTTTTGTACGTCCGAAGAAGGAGAAGCAGAGCATCTAGGGGTCAAGGGCTTAGGTGGTTCAGAGTCTATCTTAGATCTCTGAACGTGTAAGACTAGCAAACAAGTCGAGATTTTTCTTGAGCTTGTTTGATTTATTGCTTTAAGAAGAACGTGTATGAGTTTTTTAAAAGAATAAATATAATTGTATTTCTTGGAATTAATTAACCATGTACTACCGTGTGTTCTACATCGCATAGCTTGTTTATCTTACATTAACAAAGTATGGAATAATAAAACATAACCTAGAGCAAAATATATAAACACCACCTTTTCTCACTAAGGAAAATATGAAAGTTCAAGTTACATAATAATGTAATCTTTCTGCATTAACTACAGCATATAAATTCCATTTACCACCTTGAAGTCAGGCAATCTTGTTTTCACGCAAAGGGCATGCATGCATGAGTGTGACCTTCATTCTTCCATTAAAACAGACAAGACTAAGAACTTACCTAACACTGCTGAATTTATATATGTTTGTGATAGGGACTCCTACGAGTTAGAACCAAACTGGAAGCATTGAAGTTCAGGAAATGACGAGAGGCCTCATAGTCATCTTCATCTTATTTGTGTTTCTTCTTTTGTCTGTGATCCAAAAGTGTGAATCTGAAATAAGCAAGTCAGAAGATTATATTATATACATGGGAGCAGCATCCTCAGATGAATCAACAGGCAATGACTACCATGTTGAGCTTCTCAGCACAATGTTAAAGCGGTGATTACCAAATCCAAAACTCTTATGATATTCTAGTTATTATTCATGTTATCAAACTATCTAGACAGTTTCTTACTTGCATCAGGAGCGGGAAAACTCCCATGCACAGATACAAACATGGATTCTCTGGATTTGCAACCCATTTATCAGAAGATGAAGCACGTCTCATGGCCGAGCAACCAGGAGTAGTATCTGTCTTTCCTGATCAGATGTTACCTCTCCACACAACTCGTTCATGGGACTTCTTGGTTCAAGAAAGTTATCAAAGAGAGACTTACTTCACTGAAATGAACTCTCAAACAGAACCAGACGTTGCAGTAGGAGACACCATTATCGGCTTCATTGATTCAGGTGAAAACATAATATTGGAGCATTAGCGAGATATTTTGATGCATTTAACCAGATATTCTGATGGTGAAAACAGGGATCTGGCCTGAGTCAGAGAGCTTTAATGACATGCACATGAGACCAGTACCAGATAGATGGAAAGGCACTTGCATGAGAGGGAAGAAGACAGAAGCTGATGCTTTCCCTTGCAATAGGTATGTAAAGATGACATATATGTTTGAATCCACCACCTTGTACTCAACGTTGAAAGTTTCCTAAACAGGAAACTAATAGGAGCAAGGTACTACAATTCCTCATTCCTCCTAGACCCGGATTATGAAACACCACGAGACTTCTTGGGGCATGGCACACACGTGGCATCAATAGCAGCAGGAAGAATAATCTCTGATGCATCCTACTATGGCCTAGCAGGAGGAATCATGAGAGGAGGATCACCAACTTCAAGAATAGCTATCTACAGAGCCTGCTCACTCCTTGGCTGCCGTGGCTCCAGCATACTGGCTGCATTTGATGATGCCATTGCAGATGGAGTAGATATTATATCGATATCTATGGGATTATTTATAGACAACTTGCTTGAAGATCCACTTTCCATTGGTTCATTTCATGCTGTGGAGAGAGGGATCACTGTTGTTTGCTCCGCAGGTAATCTTGGCCCTTCTGGTCAATCAGTGGTTAATGCTGCTCCATGGATGATCACTGTTGGTGCCAGTACTATTGACCGTGGCTTTGAGTCTAACATTCTTCTGGGAGGAATAGATAACTTCAGATTGATCAAGGTAAGCCTTAGTCTGGGCATATAATCCAAGCCGAACCAAAAAACGAACAGAAAACCGAACAGAATATCCAAAATAAAATAAAATATTAATTATTTTTAATTTAAAAATAACTATTCACCAAATATATAATTTATAAATAAAAATTTATCCGAAAACCTGAATTATCATAATATTTTTCGGTTTCTCCAAGTTTAACTCCGGTTTTGGAGGGTTAGGTTTTTTGGGCTTTAAACCAAACAAATTCCAAACAATTTCTAATTCGGTTATGTTTCGGATTTTATAAAAAATTGACCAATCTGGATAACACGAAACCCGAATAGCCCAAATAACCTGATCCATAAACCCGAATGCCCAGCACTAATAAGCCTAAACACAGAGAAAACTCCATACGTTAACAATCCAAAGCTTCATTGATATTGCAGGGGGCTGGAATAAATATAGCCAACAATGACAGAACTTAGTCTTACCCTATTATACATGCAAGATCAGCCAAGAAGATTGGTGCTAATGAGGAAGCTGCTAGGTAGACAGTTGTTTTTAAACATTATATAGCAGGTTTTATTTATACTAAGGGCTTGACTGGTTTCCCCGCTACCACCCGCAAACGCAGCTTTTGCGGTTGATAGTGGTTGACAGCGTTTCAAAACAATCATACAAACCGCTACAAATCGCTTCAAACCGCTCCGAACCTTTTAAAATCAAAAGCTGGTTCCAGCCAGCGTTTGCGGTTGCGGGCGGTTGCGGTTGGATACAAAAATATAAAATTATTTTTTCTAAATATTTTAAAATTAAAATTTAAAAATCAAAAATGGAAATATTATAAATAAAAATATATACACAATTTATATATTAATTTAAATTCACAATCAATGTCATAATTTGTTTTATAAAAACTTTAAACTATCTATTCATGATTAGAATTTTCTAAAACTTAATATATATACATTTATAAAGATATACGCATATATAAAACGAAACAAAATATTCTTTAAAAGTTTTTAATATAAATCTACAAAAATATATATTAAAATTATAATTTTAAACTAATTAAAAAAATTAAATAAATAAACATAATATTATTATTAATCATATTATATTAATAATTATTATATTTTATAACAATAATATGTTTTTTATATTTTTATAATGTTATAATATGTTTATATTGGTAATTTATTATTAAACCGTTGTAATATTTCATAATCAACCAGTCATAAACATCCCGCAAACGCAACAATTTTCAAACGTTATGCCAGTCATAGAAAACACAACATAACGCTTGAAACCGCAATCACCCGCATCCGCAAACTCCCGCAGCCGCAACCGCAACCGCTGCGTTTGAACCAGTCGGGCCCTAACAAGACAAGACACTTGCAATGCTTCAGGAACTGTGCGGGTAACACGATGAACAGAACCATAGTTGAGGGAAAGATAGTAGTGTGTGACAATGATTATGGTAACCAGGCGATTCAATGGACAAGCCAAGAGGTTAAGAGGCTCGGAGGTACTGGGGTGATAGTTATTGACGACAAGTCAATGGATCTGTCTTATATTGATCCATCGTTTCTAGTGACAATAGTCAAACCAGTAGACGGGCAAGAAATCATGTCCTACATAAACTCAACAAGGTAAGAAAATAAGATGTCTCATTTCACAAGAGATTTGCATTAATCTATATCAAAAATCCACTTTGTAGAGAACCAATTGCAATGTTCATGCCAACAAGATCAAGAACAGGACATGAATTAGCACCATCCATACCATCCTTCTCATCAAGAGGTCCTTACTTTCTTACCAGAAGCATCCTCAAGGTAAGAAAATTAAAGCTCTCGGTTTCACTCACAGTTCATTGTGGACTAATTATCCATGTTACAGCCTGATATTGCAGCTCCAGGGGTCAACATACTAGCATCTTGGCTAATAGGTGACTTAAATGCAGCACCACAAGGCAAAGAACCGCCACTTGTCAACATTGAATCAGGGACTTCAATGTCATGTCCTCATGTCTCAGGGATAGCCGCTCGTCTCAAATCTGAAAACCCTTCATGGAGTCCTGCAGCAATAAGATCTGCCATCATGACAACAGGTAAGAACTCAGTTAGGGATTACAGAATCAATCATAACCACTAGTGTTAACACTATCTGTATCTACAGCCGTACAAATGACCAACACAGGATCACATATAACAACGGAAACAGGTGACAAGGCCACACCTTATGACTTTGGTGCTGGTCAAATTACCATAATTGGACCTTCATCACCTGGACTGGTTTATGAAACCAACCAAACAGACTACCTGAACTTTCTCTGCTATGTCGGCTTCACTTCTGTTCAGATCAGAAAGATCTCAAACCACATACCACAAGGCTTTTCTTGTCCTGAACAAAGCAACAATAGAGACATATCTAACATCAACTACCCATCAATCTCAGTTTCGAACTTCAATGGAGAAGAAAGCAGAAGGGTAAGTAGGAGAATGACTAACGTAGCATCACGCGTCATTGGAGAGGAAGACACTGTCTACAACGTGACCATCGATGCACCAAAAGGGTTACGTGTCAGAGTGATACCAAGAAGTCTACACTTCAAGAAAATAGGAGATACACTAAGCTACCAAGTGATCTTTTCATCTTCTACATCCACAGTTAACGAAGATGCGTTTGGATCAATCACATGGTCTAATGGAATGCACAGAGTTAGAAGTCCGTTCGTTGTAACAAGCAAAGCTGATATATAATATGCTTTTGAGTTTTGATAAACCATATAATAAAGGAGAAAATAAGGTTTGTTACAAACTCAATTTATTCATACCAAAAGAAGAAAAGAAAAACAACATAACACACAACTTCAAGTCGTCATCACTCAAAGGCCCATGCATTATCCGCGCGAACCTCAGCTTCTTCTTCTTCTGTGTAGTCCTTCTTGATGTGAAAGATTGTGCGGATCTGTTCCACAGTCTTGCCTCTCATCATATTCGCCACAGCCATGCACATTAGGTCAAGAAGTCCAGGGACGTTCAGAAAGTTCGCAGCCTACAAAAACACATTATCATCAAAAAACCCTAACAGAATCATGCATGACTAGAAAACCCTAGTCAGAAAGCGTGTAACTCACAAGGATGAGATCAAAGAGGAGAGGTTGGTCGACTTTGACGAAATCTTCGTCCCAAGCTTTGAGCGCGATGTCTTCCTTCGAACCGTAGATCTCCCTGTCTCCGGCGGCTGCTTCGGCGTGCTTCTTGCAGTACTCGATAACCTTGGCGAGGGTTGCGCTGGTGACGTTTGGAATAGGGATTCCGTCACCGGTGCAGTTGTCTTCGATCATGTGTTTGATCGTCTCGCACTTGAGCGCAACGGCTTCATCGACCTCGAAAGATTCGTTGTCGGAGCTCTTGAGGATGATCTTCTTCGACATAGTTGGGAGAGTATTCTAGAGAGAGATATATGAGATGATGAATGAATACAAAGATTGGTGAAATGGTGCTTTATTTATAGGACCTCATTGTTAAAACTAGAGAATCTTGATTATATATTGAAGTTGGTTTGTTGTTATCCAGGAAAAGAAAAATATATGTAAATATTTACTTTCAGAATTGAATATGAAGTTTCCGTATTCGGATGATAGGGTCAATTCAAGAATTTTTTTGGGGTCAAACTATGATCTATAATTACGCTGTAAATATAAATAATGGATATTGTACTTAATATAAACCTGACTTACATTGTACTAAAAGAACTCGAAATAAAAATGTCTTTTTCAGATTCAAAATAATATGATTTCTTGCCTTGTTTATGTCCAATGTGATTGATAGACATATATATATATTTCTAATGCTGTCAAACTGACATGTGTTCGGATGTGACATGTGTTCGAATTAGAGGTGGGTACGGATAGAATATTACAGTATTTTTCAGTATTTGTGATTTGCTTCGGATTTCACGGATATCTGATTTTCCGATTTGCTTTGCTTCGGAAAAATACGGATATTTGGTTTTACGGATATCCGGAAAATTTATGGATATTTGCGAATATTCACGGATACCTTTTCTACTATGTTTAATACCAGTAAATTTGAAAATATTATACAAATTTATTCTTATAAAAGATAAACTAAAACATTAATGAAATTATTTAATTATAAATTCTTAAAAATACATTAAAAATTATTATAAATTAAATGTTTTAAGAAGAATTGTAGTTTTTTATAAAGATCTTATAATTCTTTTCTTCATATTACATTTTTATAAGTAATTTTATTTATAAAATTATATAAGAGTATACATTAAAAACTCTATTTAACTGTAGATATATAACTATTTATATAAAAGTCGGAGCGGATCGGATATTCGTCTCTAATTGTTTTTAGTATTTGTGATTTGCTTCGTTTTTAACGGATAGTGATTTTTAATATTTGCTTTGCTTCGAAGACTTACGAATACTCGGATTTTTAGATCGAATAGAAACGAATCGAATCGAATTTAACGAATAAAATTCCCAGCCCTAGCTCGAGTGTGATTATCCGAGCTTCCAAGGATCTGACTAATTCTCAAATGGAAATGTATAGACCCTTTATAAATATTTAAATGTATCGTAAAATAGATTCATATCTGTGTAGCCATAAAGTAAAATGTACCAAGATGGTAAAAATAAATATCTACTGCCCAATCAAGATTATGTTTCAGTGTTATCGCAAAGCTTAATCATGAAAGCCATGACGGTCATGTGCTTGGAGTTTCTCTCAAGAAACAAAATATCTTTATAATATAAGTTGAGATGTTAGTTTTTTACGTGTAAAGTTTATGTTAATTTTCACTATGGTTAATTACATAAAAAAATTTAATGAACTAAATATTATTTATGATTACCATTAATAACAATTATTTATGTTTCTTTTTTAAAATAAATTGTGATTAATTTTTTAATTTAATTTTCCGTTTTACTAAAGCACATAAATAATGAAAAGAAAATATTAGTAAAATAGAAACATAGATTTTTTATCTAAAAGAGAAATTTGGTTCTATTATTTTTTTATGTTTCCTAAAAATATCTATAAAATTTCAAAATATATACTTATAAATATCTGTTTATGTTTCCTATTTTTTCTAAAACAGTGTATACCCATTTATACAAAACTTTACGAATTTATTTACAGATATAAAAGGATGAACTGAACTACATAAATTTAAGAAAATAATAATCTAATTTTAATATAATAAAAATCGTTGTTTAAATTTAAATAATAGATGTAATTCAACATATCAAAAATAAATATAAATACATGAAATAATATAAAATATTATATTTGAAATCACATATCTAATTGAGATGGGAACATAATAATATATAAAATATTTTTACTATACATATAAATAAAAAATAACTTATTACTTATAAACAAAAGAAAAAAATATTTATCAATTGTTATAATCTAATTATAACGTAAATGATTAATCGGTGCATGCGTACATGAGAATTACCTAGTACCCTAGTAGATCCTAAGAGTATCAGCAGTCATTGAATCTCTCTGTAGAGTATCTGATCAATTTGATATTAATAAGATAAGTATTAATTAGTTAAATTTTAAATATAAATAGGAAGAAGAATTTATTAGTTTACATGCGGAGATGGAGTACCTTATAAGAGCATCATAAACGGTAAGGGGCTCTTAGGGTATTTTTATTTTTATTTTTATTTTTTTGCCTAATTTAAAATAGAAAAAAATTAAAAAATTTAAAACGAACCAATCGCGGGCCGTCACGTGTCAGTGGGACCCGCGAACAGTATAAGAGCCAACCGAAAAATGCCTCTTGCAGAAGAGGTGGAAGGGGTGGGTTTTTAAAAAATAGTGGGATCCACAAATATTTTATATATTTTTTTTAAAAAAAAATCAGCTCTAACGTTGAAAAAGTCTCTTGTACTAGGGACGTACCTCCACTGTTTTCTCTTCTTTCCTTCCTTTTTCAATTATTTTGGTTATTTTATTAGTGAGAGACTAACCTCCACTAAAGATACCCTAAGAGCATCATTAAAGGGGGAGCTTAGAGGAGTGCTTAGGGAGAGAGAAACATTAAAAAAAAAAAGGAAGAAGAAGAGAGGCATGGGCGCCTTATTAAGCTGGGAGTGAAATTACGCAATACGCCCCATCGACACGCAGCATCCCTGATTGATCCCTTTAATTTCTTTTTTTTTTTGAAAAACAAGAAAATATAAAAAAATTCAAAAAATCTTAAACATCTCAATTTAAGCACTCCCCCTTTAATGATGCTCTAAGACGTTATATCGAAAGTTGTGATACAAGATAGTATATGATATTTTAGACTTTAGGTGGATGTGTACTTGCTCCAATGCTCGCATATCCATCATTTTGAGTTGATTATCAGAAAAATAACCAATTTGGAAAGCTCTTTCTCAAAAAAAAAAAATCCCAACTTAGAATATTTATCCTAGCCAAAAGACATGGCTACTAGATACACATACACATACAATAACCAAGAAAAAATAGCTCATGATATCATTGGACTTTCTCTGCTATGTCGGGTTCACTTGATCAGATCAGAAAGATCTCAAACCGCATGCCACATATTTTGCTTGTCCTGAGCAAAGCAATTAGGGATATATATATATATATATATATATGATTAGTGGTAAAAAACTTGGCATGGTGTAAACTCATCTGTTTTGGGTTCAATTCGTGCTGAAACAAAGTTGTTATTATTTGGCCAGTTTGATTTGAGTTTTGGTCTATTAAATTTACATGGTAGTTCAATAACAGACGATTTAGCTACCCCTAGCATTATTCGTAACCTTCTAAACTTGGATCATGCACTGTCATTTCTATAGTCCATTTTATAGCACTAAATGAATTCTTCCACAAACCGTCCAGATCAATCGTCGATATGGCATATCAAAAAAAATATTAAATAATATCAACTACACATCAATCTAAATCTCAAACTTCAATGGAGAAGAACGCAGAAGGGTGATTAATGTAGCATCACGCCTCACTGGAGATGAAGACACTGTCTACAATGTGAGCATCAATGCACCAAAAGGGTTACGAGTCAGAGTGATGCCAAAAAGGCTACACTTCAAGAAGATAGGAGATTAACTAAGCTACCAAGTGATCTTTCCATCTTCTACATCCATAAGAAGACGTGTTTGGATCAATCACATGATCCAATGGAATGTATAGAGTTATGAGTCCGTTCGTAATGACAATCAAAGTTTTTTTTGGATGAAATTTCAAATTTATTGATCAGAGCAAAAAAATGTTATTTACATGTAAAAGAATCTAGAGTCTATAAGAATTTTATCTCATATGATAGAACCATCGCTGGAGCAGTCCTGCATATTTACTCTCTGGCTTGTATCTCAACGAAACTATCATGTTTCTCATCATCTTGTCTATAGCTCTCTTCATTTGATCCGTTGATGACATTGTTGTGCCGTGACTTCTGGCATTTCGCTCTCTCCATAGTGAGTAAACTACTAACTAAAACAGCAGCTTCATCAAAACCAAATCGAGTCTCTGGAGAGGAGACCGTTGCATCCGATTCAGAGTTATCTGCCAATCAGGATTAATGCGTGATCGGAGCAGCGAGTGAGCGAAGCCATCCCAGATCGTGAAAGAGAAGGGACAAGCAAAGAAGAGATGGTTTCTTGTCTCGTCCCTTTCTCCACAGAACACACAACCCTAAGTTACTACCCACGCCCTCATTTTGTAGCCAGTAGCAAGCCTGTTCTTTATTGCCAACCAAGTGATGAAAGAACAGCGGGGAATTCCCTGCGTAAACCAAACCACATTCCTCCAAGCCACTTTGTCTCTCTTGGGTCTGAGCTGCTCCCAGGTTCTAGCATCTGAGAAACAAGCTCGATATTCATTATCTCAATGCTTCCATAGGACAACGTCTTTACCTAGCCCAGGATCCGGAGCAGCTTTACTCATGATGCTCGCATAGAGGTCATGGAAGCGACGGCTCCTCCTCCCCCGAATGTTCCATTCCGCATTGTGAACAGCATCACAGACTGATGCTTGACGAGCAATACCAAGGTAGGTGGTACCAACTGCCCCAGTTATATCAATCAACCGCCCAGCCTCCATCCAATCGAACCAAAAGTGCACTGATTTCCCATCCTTTACATCAAACTGCAAGAACTGATAGGCAAGGTCACGAAGTTTGAGAAGCTTCCTCCATATCCATGAATCCTTTGTGTCATCCCTCACGTCCCAGAAAGAACTGAAACGAAGCAGATACCGCCTTGTCCAGCACACCCACAAGGAAATATCCTGCGTAAACAGCTTCCAAATCAAGTTTGGCGCAAAGACTTTAGAAGAGTCCCGAAACCGCCTTACGCCCAACCCTCCTTCCTCTTTAGGATAACAAAGATCTTCCTAGCTAACTTTAGCTTTATGAGTTTATGTAGGAGATCCCGACCAGAGGAAAGCACTACACATACTCTCGATTGTATCTAGGAATTTTGCTCGGAGGATGAAAGCTGCACTCCAAATGTTAACTATGCATGCGATAACTGATTTGATCAGCTGGAGTCTGCTCGCAAAAGATAGGCTCCTGTTAGACCAGCATAGCATGTCTATCAGAGGCTCGTAGTCATGGCTGGTGAGGGATTTGGTCGTCAAGGGAAATCCAAGATAGTGAATGGGGAGCGTTCCAGTTCCAATGCCCATCCCTGCAGCAGCTGTTACAAGCGCAGACATATCTCCTCCAGATGTAAAGATAGTTGACTTAGCTGCATTTATACAAAGCCCTAATATCTGTGAAAAGTGCTGCATAACATCTATGACCCCATGGAGCGAGGAAGCAGTACCATTTATGAAGACTAAGATATTATCTGCGAAGATCAGATGAGTAAGGTTTACTTCTCGACATTGAGGATGATATTCAAACTTCCCGATCTCTGCTGCACGATTTAGAAGCTTGGATAGAACATTGTTGAGTATGACGTACAAATAAGGCGAGAGAAAACCGCCACTATGAAAGACCATTTCACAGTATCAAAAGCCGTGGAAATGTCATATTTGATTGCACACTTCTCCTTGTTGGTTGTACGATGGTACCCATTTACTAGCTCAGAAGCCAATAAGACATTTTCTAGCAATAACCTCCCCTTGAGGAACACACTCTGATTTGGTTCAATTGCATCAGGAAAGATGACTTTGAGGCGATTGGCAAGTACCTTAGATATGACTTTGTACAGGAGATTACAACAAGCAATCGGCCTGTAGTCTTTCATCATCTGGGGATCATCTATCTTCGGTATGAAAGTAAGATTGGTAGTATTCACTCCGGTAGGAAGAAAACCATAAAGGAAGAAGGACTGAACCACTGTGATGAAGTCCTTGCCAATGATTCTCCAAGCAGCGACATAGAATTCCTTAGTGTAACCATCCGGCCCGGAAACCTTATTATTTTTATGAAAGCGATCACATATGTTATTATTTTTATAACAATATAATAAAGAGAAATAAATTTGGTACAGACTCGATATTATTTAAACCAAAATAGAAAAGAAAACATCTAGCAGCCTGAGTTTAAACCCTGAGTATGTCATTTTGAGCCATTTTTTCTCAGTTAGCTTGTGGTCTTTTAAAAGTTCTGACCGGTACTGCTAGTCTCAGCTTCTTCCTAAGGTGTGAGACCCTTTATAATAACAGCCAAAAGATTGGCTATAACGTCAATAAGTTCACTGATGTTTAGATATTTTACAGCCTACAAAATATCATCGAAAGACTCAATCCTTACTCAGAAACAACATTCTAAAACCCTAATTAGCTAAGAACACAAAGGGAAAGAGAATAATTGACTAACATAGGCGAGATCGAAGAGAGTATCCTTGTCGAGGGCTCTGGCGAAATCTAAGTCCCAAGCCTTGAGCTCAGTGTCATCAGCGTTGGCTACTGCGTGTTTCTTACAGTACTCGATAGTTTGGCGAGGGCTGCACTGTTCACGTTTGGAAGAGTGATCTGATCCCATTACCAGTGGGGTCATCTTCGATCATGCCCTTGATTTCGGAGAAATGAGCACAACGGCTTCATCGACCTTTAAAGATACGCCGTCGGAGCTCTTGAGTGTGATCTTCTTCGACATAGTTGCAAAGTATTCGAAAAAGTAAAGAGGGAAATGATGAGTGACTTTATATTGTATTAAAGTTGGTTTGTTGATATCCTTCTATTATTATAATATTTAAAAAGGAAAAGAAAAAATGTAAACATTTTTACATTCCATATTTAATAGTATTTTCATATTTGGATGATGGTGAGAAAGATTTTTGATATCTAAATTTTTATAAGTAGAAATAAAAATGTTAAGAAGTTTTGGAAATAAGGAGAAGTATATTTAAGAACAAAAAATGGTAAAATTAAGGACTATACAAGATATACACGTTTGGCTAGTTCTTATAGTACACATGGGTTGCTTTTCTTTTTGTAGATGTATAAGGCAAGGGTTAAAATTTCAAACTTTCGTAAATTTCAGGGTTTACAACGGCAAACCCCGAAATGTATGTGTTGATACACACACACACATATATATATATATATATATATATATATATCCACCATTTGAGTTGATGACCAAATAAACAGTCAGAATACTCAATTAGCTTTGAGACATGACTAGATACACATACACGTCCAGTAACCAAGGAAAATAAGCTCATGAGATGTTCACTTAATTTTTCTTCGACACAAAAATAGATAGAAGTATAATAAGCACATAGATTGCCAAACGAATTCCAGTGCCGGCTTTGGGGAATAGGGTGGACGTTCGGATATCCGTTCGAGTTCGGATTGGATATTTTGAATTTTTGGGTATTTTGATATAAGATATAAAATCCGTTTGGTATTTTCATACTTCGGATCGGGTTTAAGTATTTGCAGTTCGGATTCGGGTAATTTGGATCGGTTCAATTATTAAAGTCTTTAGAAAAACAAAATCGAGATGAACATAACTCATGAATCAAAACCAAAAAAAAAATCTGAATTGTAAGATATGACAATATAGTATTAAGTAAACAACAACAAAATATGTTGTTAACCAAAAGTGGGGCATCATGTACTTAAAGATGAATAGCAATAGTTCACCATAGCACCTTAGAAAAAGAGTATATTCTCTAGTAAAATCGAAAGGTTTGGAGAAATTAAAGACGAAACCATTAAGTCCACGACAAGGATGGAGTTAGGTCTAGCATGAACTATGAAGAGGAAATGAATGAGTCTAAACTATTAGAGATTTAAGGTTATTATATATTTTTTGAATATTCTGGTATCCATTCGGATATCGGGTATTACTCGATCAGGTTTTGATACACAATCTTTTTTAATTCAATATCCGCTCGAATATTTTTTATAGATCGAATTGGGTTTGAATTTGGATTTTTCGAATCGGGTTCGGATTCGGTTTCGGATATCGGTAAAATATATATGCCTATTGGGGAGAGTTTTGAGGGAGTGCTGAGGGTGCAAATATACAAGGTTCTCACTTTTCATTACATTTTTATTTTTATTTTTATTTTAGGGTCCTAGATTTTGAACTTCTTTTAAATTATTGATCGAACTTTTAAAATCATCAACATGAAAAAACTGTTATATGGCACAACGCCACCTCTTTTTTGAGCCGGGCCTGATGAAATCATCCATGATTTATTAGTTGATGGTAACATGAGCAAAACTAAACCACAGAGATGATCACAAGTACTAACACCACGTGCCAGACTCAAACCACCTTTCATGGCCTTAATTAATATATATTTAAACATATAAAAAAATTACACTTATATAGTGACTAAGCAAGATTATTGCTGATGACACTGACGATATTGGGTAGAACGGCTTTATAGGCTTTTTCAGAAGGATGAGCAAAGTCCCAGAATACATGGCTACCAGAATCTAAGCATGGAATCGGAGTCATCACCGAGCAACAACAGGGTTTTGCCGTTCTAAACCCTGAAATGTATTAATTGTTAAAACTATAACCCTTGGTTTATATATCTACAACAAGGATTTGACCAAAAATATATATATATATATATATATATCAATATCTACAACAAGGAAAACAACACATGTATTAATAATAAGCCAGTGTTGATTAATTTACCATATTTACTAGGATTTTCGATGACGTCAAGAAGTGAGTTATACATATCGATGTAGACGAATTTGCCATCAGGGAGACTTTGTCTGAATTTTACGACCAAGTTCGCTACCTTTTGATTATATATCTTAGCACCATGGTTCACATGCGGAAGACATATCAAATCTCCGGTCATTTGTCTCGCCCCAGGCAAACAGCCTAACGGTAACGTTCCAAGAACCGCAAATTTTCTCACTCCCATATTATATAGATTCTGCATTGATTGTCATATTAAATAATAGTTCTAAGTTAACAATATAATTTAAATAACAAGAACTATAACCAAAAAAATTTAGATTGTCTTATATACCTGCATGAACGCCATTTTCCATTCTATGAGCTGATCAGTGTATGTTTCGATATTGTATCTCAATTTCTTAGCCCGAGTTGCAAAAAATGTGATCGCAATATCATTATTTCCAGCAGAGATTAGAACCACAGCATTGGCTATAATCTCTTTAGCTTTAGCGGCATCTCCAACTTCTTGGCTTAATTTTTGTATGTAACTTTGGAAGTCTTTCAGCTGATCTTGTACCCATATAACGCCCTATAAATGAAGTCCACGTAGGTTTATTTTTTAACTAACGTCACCATATAGGATAATTTAATTAAGATCATTAACTTTTTTTAATGAATGTAATAACTATCATGTTTTTGTTTAGTTACCTGTATAGATGCAGTGAATTTGTCTAACCCTGAACCACCAGACGCAAAGCAAACTCCGGTAGGAAGCTCACTACTTTTAAGAAATGAGCTACGGAAAGCAGGTACAAGATTCTTTATCCCTAAACCCTCGGCTACATATACACATATCATGACATTTTCATTTTTTAGAATGTAGCTACATATAACTGTTAGATTATACTCCATTGTCAAATAATCTTTTAAAATTTGTTTGATTATGAGCTGGATAAAGAACAATATACCAACTAAATCCGATAGTACTCTTCCGTTCCCGAATCTTCCAGTAGGTACACGATAAGGAAAATTGCGTCCGTATGGCAAAAAGTTGCTCCTCGACACTGTCATTAGCTTATTGTTGTTACCAGTATCGAGAATCGAATCTCCAAATGCAAGAATCGCTGGAAATCTTCCGGTTTGTATAGCATGAGTACATGAAAGCCATAAAGATAACAATACTACTAGAAACTTTGTGGCTATACAATCCATCTAAAAGAGATCGCTAATTAAGTACGTTTTTATGTTTTTGTTTTGTTTTTTTAGCTGTAATTTTATGTTTTTCGTTTTAATTTTTACATCATCGGTTTACATAGATTTATACACAAGTGAAGGGTTGAGAGAATTAATCGAGTCCCTCAAATAATGGTATGAATTACTTGTTTATTTTGTGGTTAAATGAACAATCCCCACTTCTATCATTAGACTGATTTTATATTTAGTAAACCTAACAAATAGGGTCTTACCACTCATCTGCATTGAATTATAAGAGTTATCTACCCTATAAAAATGTGCAGATTTAATCATATTAATGTGGTTATCATTCATGTTATATATATATATATATATATATATATATTCAACTTGATTACTTCAAAGCAGCAATATTATATCTATTCACTAAACGTCTAAACCTATACAATCGACATTTAAATGAAAAAATACAATCGACATTTAAATGAATTATATGGTGTAATTCAATTATTAATTTTAAAAGCATTTAAACCCAACAATAATCTAATGTTATTCAGTTAATAACCCTAAAAATATGTTTTAAAATATAGTAGTCTTGGATCTTCTATAATCATAACTATAATATATAAAAAACTATTAACATTTTAAAATTTGCTGTTATTCCATGCAGATTTCAAATATATACTATTATTTATGAAGTGATTTGGTTTATGTGTCATGTTCTCCATGTTTTAGGTAACTTTGTTTATTTATCATGTTTTTAATAAATAATTTTACTTATGTGTCATATTCTCCATAATAATTTTAGGTTTAAGAAGTGATTTGGCTTATATGTCATGCTCTCCATGACTTTAAATAATTTTGCTTATTTATCGTGTTTTTAATAAATGATTTTACTTATGTGTCATATTCTCCATAATTTTAGGTTAGTCAAAATTTATATTTGACTACCCATTATAATAATTTATGAAAAAGTTAACAATCAAAGAATTTAAAAATATTTTATACTATTATTTGCGAAATAATTTCTTTTACTCTCATGTTAAATGTTAGAACATTTAAAATCTGTATTATCCTTAATAGATAACTAGATTATATCTTTCAATATATAATTACCCATAAATTAAAAATAAATTTCATTAATTTGATAATCATCATTATCTTAAAAGATTCTATATTATGTTACTCAAAAATATTTTATCATAATATTTTAAAAATAAATATAAATACATGTGTATAGGTTTATATATATATATATATATATATATATCATTTTTTAAAATTTATTTTACATAGTACAGGATAGTTTATTAAAGTAAAAAAGACTTCATCGTTTATAAAAGATTTAATATTTAATTAATTTAAATATTTCAAAAAAATAAAAATAATTCATTTTAATAATTTTTGAATTGATAATATATCTGTTTACAATTTTTATAAAATTATTAAGCCTGCAAATGCGGGCAAAACACCTAGTACTCTATAAAAAGCTAGTGTAAATCTTTTTTTTTTTAAAAAAATATATTATCTAGTGTAATAATCTTAGATAAACATGATTGGCTCGGTGAGGAACCCGTTTGATACAAAACAAAAGGCTTGCATGACTGACTATCTCAAATGTTGTTTGTATTATTAGTTGCAGAAACCACTCACGCCTACATTATTAATACGTTGCAAAAGTTTTCCTTTTGGTGAGATTAATAATGTAATAAAGACAGTTATTAATCAGATATAACGGAGGTATTTTTTAACAAGTTTTTTGTTTAATATTTCATAAGCTCTCTCAGTGGGGTGGGCACCGTCCCAAAACAAATAAGACGATGTATTGGGGCATATTTTTGATGTCTTCTTTTTGCAGAAGACACCTCGTCCCGCTAATCTGATTTTGCAGCACGGTTTCTTTACCTCCTCAAATCCTGCATGCAAATATTTTTTAAAAAAAATTCATATGATGATATATTATAATCAACCTGTATGAATAATAACAATAATGATAATAATTACCATAGTGCGCAGGGCTTTCTAGCATTTTACTGAAGATAGAGTAGATGTCCATGTACACCAGTGTAGAATTTCGTAGGGTTTCCGACACTTGACCCAAAATAATAGCGAGCTTAGAATTAAAAAGCTGAGCAGCATAATTTATCTCTTCATCACATATTTTTTTGTCTTTAACCCTTTGTGATGGTGTACAACCAAGCGGTGGTGTTCCGATCACTCCAATACGTCTTGCTCCATATCCATACAGTTGCTGCCCAAATATTTGCATTTAAACAATTGTTTCTTGATAAATAAAATCACATCGTCATGAGTTTTCGATACTAGTAATACTTACCAAAACGAAACTGGCAGCAGAGTCAGCCATGAGAGTGGTGAAAGAGTCGACGTCAGTTTTAAGGTGTTGAGCACCAATTCCATAATATGTATATATCAGATCGGTGCCTCCTGCGACCACAATGGCTACTCCTTTGGACACAATTCGTTTAGCCTCTTTTTTTCCTACTAGCTTCTTTATTCTCTTTATATAGTCTTGGAAATAAGTCAATTGGTCCAACATTGGTATGACCTCCTGATTTAAATAATTAAAATGATCTGTCAGTGCATTAATTAGTAATAATTAACGTTGCAAGAAAATAAATAATGATCAAGGGGATTGTCGATTCTATCTTAATTTACCACTGATTCAGATGTTTCAGGATCGAAGCCAGCACCACCCGAAGCAAAAGAGACGCCCGTAAGTAGATCGCTTCGTTGTAGTTTGTTTTGTTGTAGTTTCTGGTCTAAATATGCGGGTACTATTTCTTTTACTCCCATATACTTGGCTAGTGGGATTAGGAAACAATGAGAAAAAGAACTCAGAGGAATATTTAAAAACGAGTTAGGTCAATTTCAACGGGAAAAAAAAACACACACACTGAGACAAATTTTGGCGCAAAAGAAGATGAAGGTGAGAGTGAGAGAGAGTACGAACATATGTAATCGGAAGCGACCTTTCCGTTGCTGAATCTACCAGTGGCGACTCTCATAGGAAAATCCATACCATAGGGACGATAATTACTTTTTATCTTTGTCTTTAGATTATTGTTATTCCCTGTGTCAAAGATTGAGTCCCCAAAGAAAAACACGGCCGGTATGGTTTTGTTCTGTGGCTTAGGTGGTGATGGAGCAGGTGGGCTAGGTTTCGGTGATGGGCTAGGCTTTGGCGATGGCGCAGGTGGGCTAGGTTTGGTGATGGGCTAGGCTTTGGCGATGGCGCAGGTGGGCTAGGTTTTGGCGATGGGGCAGGTGGTGGCACAGGTTTTGGAGCTGGACTTGGTGGTTTAGGTGGTGATGGTGATGGGCCTGGCTTTGGTGATGGAGCAGGTGCTGGTGGTGGCTTTGGTTGAGGCTTTGGTGGTTGAGGTGGGCATGGAGACAGGGCAGGTGGTGGTGGTGGCTTTGGTTGCGGCTTTGGTGGTTGAGGTGGGCATGGAGACGGGGCAGGCGCTGGTGGTGGCTTTGGCTGAGGCTTAGGTGGTATTGGTGGGCATGCAGATGGAGCAGGTGCTGGTGGTGGCTTTGGTTGCGGCTTAGGTGGTGGGCATGGAGATGGACCAGGGGCTGGTGGTGGTTTTGGTTGAGGCTTAGGTGGTATTGGTGGGCATGCAGATGGACCCGGCGCTGGTGGTGGCTTTGGTTGCGGCTTAGGTGGTATTGGTGGGCGTGGAGATGGGCCAGGTGCTGGAGCAGGATTTGGTGATGGGCCTGGCTTTGGTGATGGAGCAGGTGCTGGTGGTGGCTTTGGTTGAGGCTTTGGTGGTTGAGGTGGGCATGGAGACAGGGCAGGTGGTGGTGGTGGCTTTGGTTGCGGCTTTGGTGGTTGAGGTGGGCATGGAGACGGGGCAGGCGCTGGTGGTGGCTTTGGCTGAGGCTTAGGTGGTATTGGTGGGCATGGAGATGGAGCAGGTGCTGGTGGTGGCTTTGGTTGCGGCTTAGGTGGTGGGCATGGAGATGGACCAGGGGCTGGTGGTGGTTTTGGTTGAGGCTTAGGTGGTATTGGTGGGCATGCAGATGGACCCGGCGCTGGTGGTGGCTTTGGTTGCGGCTTAGGTGGTATTGGTGGGCGTGGAGATGGGCCAGGTGCTGGAGCAGGATTTGGTGATGGGCAAGGTTCTGGTGGTTCCATTGGCCATGGATAAGGCCAAGGTCTCAATGGCCAAGGCATCGTTGGCCAAGGCATTGATGGCCACGGCCAGAGCCGTCGGTGGACTACTTGGGCATGGGTCGTTGTCACAAAGAAGATACAAAAGGATATGAGAACAACAACAAAACGAAATAGTATCGAATATGGACACGAGTGGACCATAGAAAATTGCTTCATGCTTTTACTACAAGCTAGTGTAAATCTTTTTTTTTAAAAATATATTATCTAGTGTAATAATCTTAGATAAACATGATTGGCTCGGTGAGGAACCCGTTTGATACAAAACAAAAGGCTTGCATGACTGACTATCTCAAATGTTGTTTGTATTATTAGTTGCAGAAACCACTCACGCCTACATTATTAATACGTTGCAAAAGTTTTCCTTTTGGTGAGATTAATAATGTAATAAAGACAGTTATTAATCAGATATAACGGAGGTATTTTTTAACAAGTTTTTTGTTTAATATTTCATAAGCTCTCTCAGTGGGGTGGGCACCGTCCCAAAACAAATAAGACGATGTATTGGGGCATATTTTTGATGTCTTCTTTTTGCAGAAGACACCTCGTCCCGCTAATCTGATTTTGCAGCACGGTTTCTTTACCTCCTCAAATCCTGCATGCAAATATTTTTTAAAAAAAATTCATATGATGATATATTATAATCAACCTGTATGAATAATAACAATAATGATAATAATTACCATAGTGCGCAGGGCTTTCTAGCATTTTACTGAAGATAGAGTAGATGTCCATGTACACCAGTGTAGAATTTCGTAGGGTTTCCGACACTTGACCCAAAATAATAGCGAGCTTAGAATTAAAAAGCTGAGCAGCATAATTTATCTCTTCATCACATATTTTTTTGTCTTTAACCCTTTGTGATGGTGTACAACCAAGCGGTGGTGTTCCGATCACTCCAATACGTCTTGCTCCATATCCATACAGTTGCTGCCCAAATATTTGCATTTAAACAATTGTTTCTTGATAAATAAAATCACATCGTCATGAGTTTTCGATACTAGTAATACTTACCAAAACGAAACTGGCAGCAGAGTCAGCCATGAGAGTGGTGAAAGAGTCGACGTCAGTTTTAAGGTGTTGAGCACCAATTCCATAATATGTATATATCAGATCGGTGCCTCCTGCGACCACAATGGCTACTCCTTTGGACACAATTCGTTTAGCCTCTTTTTTTCCTACTAGCTTCTTTATTCTCTTTATATAGTCTTGGAAATAAGTCAATTGGTCCAACATTGGTATGACCTCCTGATTTAAATAATTAAAATGATCTGTCAGTGCATTAATTAGTAATAATTAACGTTGCAAGAAAATAAATAATGATCAAGGGGATTGTCGATTCTATCTTAATTTACCACTGATTCAGATGTTTCAGGATCGAAGCCAGCACCACCGAAGCAAAAGACGCCCGTAAGTAGATCGCTTCGTTGTAGTTTGTTTTGTTGTAGTTTCTGGTCTAAATATGCGGGTACTATTTCTTTTACTCCCATATACTTGGCTAGTGGGATTAGGAAACAATGAGAAAAAGAACTCAGAGGAATATTTAAAAACGAGTTAGGTCAATTTCAACGGGAAAAAAAAACACACACACTGAGACAAATTTTGGCGCAAAAGAAGATGAAGGTGAGAGTGAGAGAGTACGAACATATGTAATCGGAAGCGACCTTTCCGTTGCTGAATCTACCAGTGGCGACTCTCATAGGAAAATCCATACCATAGGGACGATAATTACTTTTTATCTTTGTCTTTAGATTATTGTTATTCCCTGTGTCAAAGATTGAGTCCCCAAAGAAAAACACGGCCGGTATGGTTTTGTTCTGTGGCTTAGGTGGTGATGGAGCAGGTGGGCTAGGTTTCGGTGATGGGCTAGGCTTTGGCGATGGCGCAGGTGGGCTAGGTTTTGGCGATGGGGCAGGTGGTGGCACAGGTTTTGGAGCTGGACTTGGTGGTTTAGGTGGTGATGGTGATGGGCCTGGCTTTGGTGATGGAGCAGGTGCTGGTGGTGGCTTTGGTTGAGGCTTTGGTGGTTGAGGTGGGCATGGAGACGGGGCAGGTGGTGGTGGTGGCTTTGGTTGCGGCTTTGGTGGTTGAGGTGGGCATGGAGACGGGGCAGGCGCTGGTGGTGGCTTTGGCTGAGGCTTAGGTGGTATTGGTGGGCATGGAGATGGAGCAGGTGCTGGTGGTGGCTTTGGTTGCGGCTTAGGTGGTGGGCATGGAGATGGACCAGGGGCTGGTGGTGGTTTTGGTTGAGGCTTAGGTGGTATTGGTGGGCATGCAGATGGACCCGGCGCTGGTGGTGGCTTTGGTTGCGGCTTAGGTGGTATTGGTGGGCGTGGAGATGGGCCAGGTGCTGGAGCAGGATTTGGTGATGGGCAAGGTTCTGGTGGTTCCATTGGCCATGGATAAGGCCAAGGTCTCAATGGCCAAGGCATCGTTGGCCAAGGCATTGATGGCCACGGCCAGAGCCGTCGGTGGACTACTTGGGCATGGGTCGTTGTCACAAAGAAGATACAAAAGGATATGAGAACAACAACAAAACGAAATAGTATCGAATATGGACACGAGTGGACCATAGAAAATTGCTTCATGCTTTTACTACAATAGTAGCAAGACAGTTTCCATTCAAGCGATTTCAACAGTCATATCAATATGAATATAAATCTGCCTTTGCCTATGTATATATATGCATCACGTAAATTAGGGCATGCAATTTATGTGACCGTGTTGAAGATGATTGTGTCACACGGCTTCTCTCATCACACATTTTGAGATACCTTCCTTATATTCAATTTCTAGTCGGAACTTAACTTTCTTAACTATCTTTCGTGACTTCCCGGAACTTAACTCTCTCTCTTAATTATATTCAATAACTAGAGACTAAGAGTACCATTAACCCAAATATTCAATTAGGAGTGTTTATTCTTTTTTTAATAATGTAAGTTCTAAAAGTGATTAAGCACCGACGCTTGGACAGCTTAATTAATTACCTACACTTTCAGCTTTTGTCTTTTTTTTGTTTTAATCCGAAAATCACTAAGCATCCCCCTAAGCTATTGCGTTAATGGTGCTCTAAGAAGAGCATTAAGTGGTTGCTTATGGGGGTTTTTAATGTTTTCAGATTTTTTTTTAAAAAAAATATGTAATTAGAAAAGAAACATCTCTTAATTAAGCTCCACAAGACACGGCTTTTATGAGACACGTGTTGGACATTCTGTGTCCCTTTCTCTCTCTGGACGGATTGATTCCGTTTGCAGGGTTCACCAATTCGTCGTCGCTGCTACACTCATCTCTGTCAATGGCTCGATTCATTAGATGTTTGAAAAGAACCGTCTTTTCCAATTCGTCCCCTTCGATTGCGTACCGGAACCCTAAAATTTGTTTATCCACGAATCTCCCCCTTAACAATCAAATCCAACCCATCTCTCATCTCACCTTCCCCCTTAACAATCAAATCTTCAATCTATCCCTCTCCAATTCTCACCCTTCTGGGTTTTAGAGATTCTCAAATGGAAGGCGGTTTCGCTAGTGTGTCGGCATTGACCGTGTCAAACGATGAAAACCTCGTCGTCTCTTGCGAGGATTCATTCTTCTCCTGCAGAGAATGAGCTCGAGCTTGGTCTTATGTTGAGCCTAGGTCGAGAACGTAGGGTTTCTCACGCTGATGATTCTTCTTCTTCTTCTTCTTCTTCACTGAGTGGCAGAGCTAGCGTAACTGCTGGGATCAAGAGAACAGCTGATGATTCTATGGCTGCAACTAGTGGGTGAGATTCTCCTCCTTTCCTTATATGATCATAGTCATAGAACCATAAAAAAGATTGTTTTTTGTTACTTTTATGAGATTTTTGATCAAATGATCAGAGAGAATGTTCCTTTGAACACTGTTGTCTGAAAAAAATACGACCTTTATTTCGTAGGTGGATTTGAATTTATCCTATTGGTCTTAGAGAATTTGCTTTGATCACATGAGCTTCTGAATCAAATCAATCACAAAGTGTTAAATCAAATCCTTTTTTTGTCGCACCCCTCCAGTTCAACACAGGAAATGTTAGGGCAAAAAATTCCTAGTGGATTCTCCTTTTTAAAAGATTTTCGTTATTGGCCTTTTAATATATTTAACCTTTTTAGTTATAATTCTATTTCAACCAATCAATTTTATATCTTTGTTGCATTGAATTGGTTTTGATTCATCACATGATAACTCAGCTGCATTTTTACTTTTGATTTACTCATCCCATATTCCCATGGTAAAAGTTGACCTATAAGTTAATCCCTCATCTGTTGCTCAAACAAAAAAAAGTTAATACCTCATCTTTTTAAATTACTTATCCCTTGTTCCATGTTAATATTATAAATGTGTATCGTACAATAGTCACGGACTGAAACATTATATAGTATAGTGTTCCAAGAAAACATTAAACCAAATGAGTTGCAGATTTATTAGCCAAACTATATCATCATTGGACACATCTTAAAACTATATATTATTTATTTGTCATAGAAAGGGCTCATGTCAGTCTCTACAAACTTTTTGGTTAAAATTCTATAAGCTCTTTCCGTTGGATGGTAACTGTCCCAAAACATATAAGAAGATACATTGCTACAAAGAAGTGATGTAAATTGGTTGCAAAGCGGGCCTAATTCGACCAGCCCCGTCCCGCAACATCCTCTATCAATATCATCAAATCCTGCAAAATTCGCCCCAAAAATGAAAAAAAAAAACATAATCTTAAGCTCATTCACACCCAACAATGTGAACATTCATTACCATATTCTTTTGGGTTTTGGATCATTTGAGCGCAGAGAGCGTAGATATCAATATACACCAAAGTGGCGTTTTTCAAGGTCTCAGCCACTGAATGCAAACTTCTGGAGAGTTTGGTATTGAAAAGCTGAGCTGCAACGTTTACTTTATCAGCACATTTTCTCTTAAGTCCCCCTCTTGAGGTTCTTTGTATTGGTAGACATCCGATTGGCGGAACACCAACGAATCCTATTTTTCTTGCTCCGGATTCATATAGTTGCTGCCAAAATTGGATCACTCTATATTCATCAGATTTTACTTAGCTGGATCATAGGACTTTAAAAAAAAAAATCAACGTACCATAGCGAAACTTGCAGCAGAGCTAGCCATATAAGAGGTGTATGCATCAATGTCATATAATAATTCTTCTGCATGTGTACCATAGTAGGTATTAGCTAGATCATCGCTTCCCGCAATCACAATGGCTAGACTTTTGGATATTATGTGCTCAGCTTTCTCTTTTCCCACGAAGCCTTTCACTTTCTCTATGTATTCTTGAAAATATGTCAACTGGTTTGACATCGGTATCGCGCTCTTAGGTATAACAATGGTAACACATGGAAACAAAAATGTAATAAAATGAAATTAGGTTTTAAAATTAATTAAGGAGAGGTAATTAGAAAGGAGAAGGATAGCCCGATGTTATTACTACAACAATAGGTGTCAAAGGATCGTAGCCAGAACCACCCGAAGCAAATGATACACCAGTGATGAGATCTTCTTGGGTTAGCCCTGGCTTCAAGTATGGCGGTAAAGTTGGTTTTACTCCTAAGAATTCCGCTGTGAAAATAAAGACCAAAACAAAATCAATTTTAGTAAGAATGTTTCCACTGAAAATACAAAAAAAAAAAAAATGATTCTTTAGCTGACCCAATGCCATCTTACGTAGGTATGCATGAAAAAAATATTTTACGTATAAGTTTATGAATTAATAATTTCTATTTTTTTAGACCAAAGTGAGAAATTAATTGGTCCTCATTCACATCTCGTCCTTAACTGCCAATACTTTCTATTTGAGCTGGCGACTCCTCTAGCCTATGAAAAAAAATGGGGGAGAGGGCCGGGTTTTATGAGGTTGAAGATAAATATCTTTAACTAGTGGAGGGTGACCAATTAAACCAATCCAAAAATTTAAGATATGAAATGGACCAAAGTTAGTGAAATAGGCAAATACAGTGCGAGACGGAATCATTAGTTATGATCTTCTTTGTTCTTGTTTACTAAGCTTCTTTGTTAAATCTTTTTCAATGTGTTGTTTTTCAACATTTCTCTAGTTGCATCTTTTTCAAAATTATGGGTGAAAATCCATATATTGTAAAAAAGTTCAATATTATTTATGATTAATTTGAAAAAAAAAATTAGTCAAAAAACAAAACTCTATGTTTAATTAGTCTCATAAATGAACTAAAAGTAAAGACAGAGTCACCTATAAAATCAGCAGGGATCTTGCCGTTGCAAAATCTACCGGTGGGAACTCCATGTGGAAAATTCATGCCATAGGGTGGAAAATTAGCTTTGACTAATGTTGAAATGTAATCGTTATTTCCTGTGTCTACGATTGAATCCCCAAATGCAAAGATCGCAGGAAACGTCGTGTTGCGGGGCCTAGCGGGCGCTGGTGTCGGAGCTGGCCCTGGATTTGGACATGGACATGGCTTTGGCTCTGGAGCCGGGGTCGGCCCTGGACTTGGAGATGGCTTCGGCTTTGGAGCCGGGGCTGGCTTTGGACTCGGTTGTGGAACCGGGGCTGGCCTTGGACTCGGCTTTGGAACTTGCTCTAAGCGTCTCGCTGAAGCAACGAAGAAGATAAAAAAGAGTGGGAGGAACAAAATAAAACGAAATAGTTTGGAACAAGAAGGCGAAACAACTTTATATTTCATCATCTTGGTTTATATGTTCTTACACGTCTGATAAGGAAAAAAAGAACTTGTTATGAAGCTCCGGAATATAAAGGAGTGTTAAAGACAAAAAATTGTATTGTGTTTATATTCAGATAAAATAAAACTGCGGACACAAGCATGCGGTTTTGATGGTTACAAAAAGAAGATACTTGTCTTCTGTGGCTTCGTTCTCATTCACACATTCCGAACTTTCCTGATATTCCGTAAATCGTAAATCATCACTAGAAGTCTCACTCTCGTTTTGCATTATTTTATATACACAACTTTAACAGTACTGTTTCTAATCAAAGAAAGTAAGAAAATAGAACATGCTTCCATTGATTATTTATATAACAACTCGAACAAGTGATCACAAAAACACGAGCACGAGCTAGGAATAAGTATCGAAAATAACAAGTGATCACACAAACATGAGCTCGAGGAAGAAGAAGTATCGAAAAGAATACTGAGTTTGTTGAAGTTTATAATACTTAGGGTTGAAATTTCTATTTACCCCCATTTCTCGCACACATGTTATAGACGTGAGTCATGACTATAGGAGTCATGACTATAGTACAACTGCACATAATAGGATACAAGAGAGGAAGATGGTATGTTTTTGCATACAAACGTGAAACTAAATTAGTTAGATGTCAATTACCTTGGACTGTTGCGTTTAAACGATTATCCTTGACTAGCAAACTCAAAACGCTAAATTTGAAACAATCAAACATATAATCGATTAGGTTTGATTTAATTATTTTGCCTCTAAAGCAAGGCCACGATATAAAACTATAACTGGGTGTTGTAGACCTTTGTTGTTGTTGTTGTCAAAGTTATGGACTTTGGTCACTGGTTAAGTTTTATCTCCCTTTCTTAGATTCAATTATTTCTAAATTATCATATCTTACTAATGATACTTTAGTTTTAGTTTTAATATTTAAATCCTTCATCAAAATTATACTAGTCTTTGCCAATCATGATTAAGTTTTATTTTTCAAGCTATAGCAAAAAAAAATTAATGTAAATTAAACAAAAATCTACATCTTTATTATTTAGGCTGTAACATCTATAAAATAAAAAATCATGTATAAATTAAAAACTAAATAATTAGAAGTAAATTTATTACTATTTAAATATATATATATATATATATATCTATTTTTTTTTTGATGATCCTGGTATCCGGATGACCTCGAAAGATATCTGATTAGCATCTAATGATCGTCCACCAGAAGTTGGAGAACCCACCAAAGGCATCTAGGGGTCGCCTTTTTCACCCCATGTTACTATTTAAATATTAACTTTTACTATTAACTTAAAATTTAAACATAATTTTATTTACTTTTGGATAATTTAATAAATCTTAAATTTTTAAATAAGATAAATATTATTCATATATTACATTAAAATGGTAAAATATTGATAATTTATATTTTACTTATTAATATAAATATTTTAATTGATATACAATAATTATTTTTATATATCACATCTCATATGTGTTATTGTAAAATATATACGATAAAAGAACTTCCTGCTACGTTTATGCCAGATCACTACACTCTATGCTGCACTTAATTCACTTTAATGGTGACATGGCTATAATCATCAGTAACATAATGGTAGCAAAATATATGCATTATAACTAAGGCTCAGCTCGTATAGATATATAAATGTTATAATATATGACCATAGAAAAAGGGCAAGTTTTTCATTTTATATCTAGCTTTCACTTGAACAATGAAATCATAATGTAATTTATATCTCTCGGAGCATGTAAATAAATGGTCAGACATTTGAAGGTTTGATGAGTAAAACAAACAATTAGTCATCAGAGAGAAACAAGACTGTTCATCATCACTCGAAAGACTATCATATACACACACAAAGGGGAAGAAACACTCACACGAGACAAGACCAACAATTTATTTCGGTGTGATCAAACACAATTCAATAGCCAAATAACCCACATCTCATACGCTTAATAAACAAAATTGTCACCTTGTCAAGCAACAAAAAAAACCGGCGGGTAAGGATGATGATCAATGCGCGCTAACAAGGAACGGATTTTGGCAAACCCCGCACTCGATGGTCTCTGGTCCTGAGATTGGAACCTGGACCCGCGCAATTCAAATGGAAATGATCTTACAACCGCATACATGGTTATCAAAGAGACACCACAAAAAAAAAAAAATAATAATAAAGCAAACTTCAAATATTCAATTTGGCTCAAGTCCTTATATCGAATTTGCTTTAACTAAATTGATCAAGCAACAATCTCCACGGTCTAATTTTAATAGATACCTAGCTGTTTGATACTAGAGCTCGCATCCATAACAGTTTTTATAAAATAAAGGACTTTAGGAGTAGGAGATAAACCCCACGATTATGTCAAATTAAGAGATCCCATTGATACAGGGTAAGATGATAAACCATTTATCTAGCTCTTCTATTTCGTTAATGTATTTGCAAGATGATCATACACACTGACACAAGTGATTATATCTACGAGGACCGCCATGGTTTACTTGTTCTAGAAAATATAGGATCCGAAAATCATACAAAAAAAAGATGTGTTATCAGAAGAATCTAACCTGCAAGTGCACTGTCCATGTTGGACAGGCTACTTCCTTCATCCGCCTCCCAGATCCTTCCCTAGAACCTGTTCAAGTCAAATTCTTCCTTCTCAGTAAAACTACAAATGACTAAAAACATCACAACAAAATCATGAACTGGTATTAAACATTGCCCATTACCAAATGAAGACCTGCGATTCTTCTACATTTCCTCATGTGGCAAACATATCCGTAAAAGTCAGAAACCAATTACATAAACTCCAATAACTACTGGTTAAGTTCAATAAAGAAACTTAGGAATATAAAGTTAACCTGTAACTTTCTAGCAACGTCTCCATGGCTCTGCACACTCACGTTCCTGCTAGCAGATTCTTTGGTATAACTCAACCTTTGCGACACTTCAGCCTGCACATCACGAATCAGCTTCACATAAGCAGCATCACTTCTAGAATATCAGAAGCCTACTCTGACATTACCAGCACAAATTTACTTTTAACCAAAATAGCCAACCACGGTTTTCAATTGTAAAGCTAAATCAACACATTCTCACAATCCATGGACAAGATTCCTAAATTTAAAGAAAAAAAATGAGCAGAGCATACCATGCACGGGTCGCAGACACGGACTTGGGGAACATTCTCCTCTGCAGTTAGAGCAATTCTACCTTGAGTACACTTGTCACAGAAGACGCCAACACAGTTCCTGCAGCGATGCTGAAATAACAACAATATTTCATACGGTTTGTCAGTTCCAACAGGGCAACTTAATTCCAGTTTTGAATAACGGGAAGGGGGAAGAGAAGAAACAATACCCTTCTATTGAATGCACCGAAATCTGAACACGATGTGCACTTCGAAACAGCTTCATCCGGAACCTGAAGCCAGATATAAATGGGGTGAGAACAACAAAATAGCTAGGCACAAAAGATAAAGCATGTGCGACATATTTTCCCACCACAACCAAGCAAAGGGAGTGTTAAACCAACAAGGGAGTTATTCTTTTCCAAAGGAAAGAAAAATCCTATCCAATGATCTTTCTCCTCATTTATAGGCTTTATAACTAATGTTCATCCAATCACCCAATCCTTTCTTCTTCTCAGTAGATTGTTCGACCAGCTTTGCCGAGACGGGAGGCCTGCTACTTCCCCTAATCTCTTTGGCCTAAAACCCACCATCAGAATGCATAAACAAACATAAGCGCAATGGAATTTTAAAAAAAAAAACAGGCCTAAACGATACAAAACATGCAGGTCTAGGAAAACCTGAAACATTGCAGTTGTCACAGTGTCCAGAAAACCTGAAACATTGCAGTTGTCACAGTGTCCAGACCAGAAGTGTGTTTGGTGGTGTAACTATTTGATTGCAGTCTGATACATTTAGCTTCAATATCCACCGGCGTCTTCGACCAAAAAGTCATAATAGAAGAATCTAGTTTCTGCATAGGAAAGAAACAGATATAAGACGCTTACTTCGCATCTTGTGATGTTCTCAAGAGGATATCTCCTCAAAGTTCGACTAGTACTTGGATCAAGCATTCGAAGGCCATCCAAACCAATCTGCTACCACAAAACAGACAAGCTGATTGATTAACTAAAAAATAACTAATGTAAGACAGTAGCAACAAGCTTTACTCAAGAGCATAACCGTGTACCTGACAAAGAACATCAGCGTTGGTCTGTCCGTAGGTTTCAGCCAACAATTTAACACGAAATTGTGAATTTTTAAAGAGACTTCTACTTTGTTCTTCATTGGATGTGTGTGTGTAAAGCTCCAATGGAGCAAGATGAGAGCTTTTAATGGAGATTTAAGAACAGAGATTGATGAGAGTGTTTATGAGTGTATAAGAGAATAAGTAACAAAAATTAAGAGACTAGAAGTATGAGAGAATAAGAGATTAGAGAAAATTAGAGTTTCAGATCCAAGACCAAGAGAGAAGATTAATAGAAGGATAATATATTTCCTTAATCTTTTGTGAACCACATACAATGGTATTTATAGAAACATAAGAGAGAAGAGAGATAATAAGATATGCTGGATAATAGGGTGTTCTAAAGGCTCCATCAGATTTGAATCCAGATCTAAATCTGTGTTCACACCTTAAAGTCAACACTCTCCAACAGCTCTTTTTCCATCAGCAAAACTCAGCCGCCTCATGCGATAACTCAGTCGTCTTCATTAACTCAGCCGCCTCATGCGATAACTCAGCCGTCTTCATTAACTCAGCTGCCTTATGCAATAACTCAGCCGTCTTCATTAACTCAACTGCCTTATGCAATAACTCAGCCGTACTGATAGAGTCTTCATGTCAATACCCATCTCTTCTCATGATCAGTCTAAGTTCCTCCTGGACTTAACTTCACACTGATAGACACTTCAGGACACTCCTGAAGCTACAAAGAACTCTCCTAGACATCTTCAAGAGCTTGCCCTATTTATGAACAAGCTCCATTATGTTCTTCAGTTCAACACTCCCCCTCAAGCTTGACTTTAGCAGATCCTAAGTCAAGCTTAGAACACTGAAGAAGCTCCCTCATTAAAAACCTAAGTGTGTAAAACCTCATGGGATAAAACCAACACTTAGGGAAAAAAAGTGGAGTTCAACAATGCCTAGGGATTAGCCAGTGAGTCTAAGGAGTTTCAGATAACTCATGGTGGAATCCTTAGACTCTGGATCATGGCCTAACTTGTGCTGCAAGGATGAACTCCATAACTTGCACACACCAACATCTCAGAGCTCTTCTTTAGGCCGGTTGTGTCTTCCCCTCTCTTCTGACTACTTGCCATCTTGAAAGGTCTTAGGGACCACCAGCTTCAACTTCAGAGAGCTCCAACTAAGGTACCTGATACATTATCCCAAAGGTGCATCATTTCTCAAGGCAATGCATTATCAAGCTCAATAACATTTTAAGTATAAGAACAATCATAAATGTATTGAGATGAGTTTGAGGTGCTTCCCTTTCATCAGTATGGTGGGGAGTGAACTCCACTTGAATCCCCACTTGTTAAAGGCACAATCCGGATCATGGAAGCTCAATCTCATGCTTGGAACTAAGAATAGAAAGGACCAAGCTCGCATGGAAGGCATATGTTCTAGATGGCTTCTTTGATCCGGTTGGTAATGAGCAATGCAAGAGTGAACTCCACCGCTTGCAAACTCCCCTTTTGATCTGAGTGAACTCCACTTCTGATCTCTGGTGAGGCAATGGACGACTTGAACCTTCAGGAGTGCTCACCATTACCCCTTCTCAAGCTTGATCCGGAGAGTATAAGTGAAGGACCAAGTTTGGAAGTGAGCAATCTGAACTTGAACCAGAGCTAACAGTCCCAACACTGCGCTTAAGCCAACTGATCCACCCTTGGTCTCTGCTCCAATGCCTTACACCACCATTCTTCCTTGTGTGTCTCTTGAGCCAGGAGTTCAACACCCAAACAGGCTGCGCTTAATTCAACCGGTTCTGCACACAAGGTATGAGAAGATCCAGCCTGGTGGATGGTTGGTCAACTTCTGGTCTGCCTCTCCATCAATACTCATTCTTGAAGTATCTTCAAAGCTCAGCCATATTCTATCTCAGCCACGACTTACTACCACCTGGTCTCCTCTCAAACAGTCTCTCCATGGTCAGTCATATACACACTGTGCAGGCTCTGGATCTACAGGAATATACACATGTGCAGGCTCTGAACGGCATGGGTAAAATTTTCTTTCTTTGTCTCGGTTTGATGATGAACAATGAACACCTCTTGTGAACCTGAAACACCACTCAAACTCCAGCAAAGATAAGACACAATGCACCATCTTAGCCGGTTTCCATTCCATGAAAGCTAACAGGATCAGCCAACATCTAGCATCCTATCACAATCACTATAGAACTGGGGCGAGCATTCCAATTCTCTATCACCAAACAAGACTCTTTGAACATCCTGGGACAGATTCTAAATATATCCATCTAGCAATCTTTAACATATCCACAGGTATTCAATCACAATCACAACATCCAGCACATCATACTCAAGCTTTGGACAAAAGGAAAGAGCTTTCTTACAGCCAAGGATCATTGTATAGATCCTTGATTCCATTGGACAGCTTTTGAGTCATTGGCGTGCCCTCCAACTTCTCTATCCTCCATGGACCTTTCCTTTGAACCCACCATAGCAAAGACACTTCCTTTCTTCACTCTCAAGTCCCAAAAACACGTAACAAGCAGAAAGCTTTCACCTTTCTTCTTGAACCACTAATGGAACCCACAGATCTAGACTTTGAAGAGAGTTGCCAAACTGCTTCAAAGCTTTGGTCTTTAGGGTCTCTTTTCTTCAGGTCGTGCATGACAGTTCAGGATAGAGCAAGAGACATCTTATGGACACCAAGGATGAGCTCATCTTCCTCCTGAAGATGAGTAACAGCCATCTGGACCAAGGAGCTTCTTCTTCTTTGCTTCAAACAGCCATGGGAGTGAGTTTGAGCTTTACGGAAGCTTAGAGCTCAGGTTCTGATGAACCAGGCTCTGATACCATGAGAGGTTTTAAAGAGACCTCTACTCTGTTCTTCACTGGATGTGTGTGTGTGTAAAGCTCCAATGGAGCAAGATGAGAGCTTTTAATGGAGATTTAAGAACAGAGATTGATGAGAGTGTTTATGAGTGTATAAGAGAATAAGTAACAAAAATTAAGAGATTAGAAGTGTGAGAGAATAAGAGATTAGAGAAGATTAGAGTTTCAGATCCAAGACCAAGAGAGAAGATTAATAGAAGGATAATATATTTCTTTAATCTTTTGTAAACCACATACAATGGTATTTATAAAAACATAAGAGAGAAGAGAGATAATAAGATATGCTGGATAATAGGGTGTTCTAAAGGCTCCATCAGATTTGAATCCAGATCTAAATCTGCGTTCACACAAGTCAACATTCTCTAACAGCTCTTTTTCCGTCACCAAAACTCAGCCGCCTCATGCGATAACTCAGCTGTCTTCATTAACTCAGCCGCCTCATGCGATAACTCAGCTGTCTTCATTAACTCAGCTACCTTATGCAATAAATCAGCCGTCTTCATTAACTCAACCGTACTGATAGAGTCTTCATGTCAATACCCATCTCTTCTCATGATCAGTCTAAGTCCCTCCTGAACTTAACTTCACACTGATAGACACTTCATGACACTCCTGAAACTACAAAGAACTCTCCTAGACATTTTCAAGAGCTTGCCCTATTTATGAACAAGATCCATTATGTTCTTCGGTTCAACAGAAATTTCTGGACACCACCAGTGGCATCTTCCTGCACATCAGCCTTGGGGAGAGCTCTGGCGATCTTGGTAGATTTCGAGCTAGCAGAGGAATCTCTACCTGAAAACAAGCTAATGGACGTCCATAATCATCAAACAAAGTCGAATTCGAATGAGACCCGTAAGGCTCAACTTTACCTCCCATCGCCATATGGGAATGAGATTAAGGGTTGGATACTGAGGGTACTGGTGGTGATACGAATTGTAGTCTCCCTATTGCATCACTGATCGGTGATAATTCGATCAGATTATGATCGGAGAGGACAAAGTTTCGCGAGGGAGAAAAATAGATCGAAGTCGAGGGAATATTTGGTGAAGGGATAGATTATGCGTGTCGCGAACTACGCTAAGTTTTCACAAGAGTATACGTGTCGTTATCAGATACCGTCGATTTGAAGTTGGAGATGATTTTTTTAGCGCGATCTATTTTCCCACGAGAAGTATGATATAGCACCAGATGTACACCAAAGTATGACTTCGTGTTATTTCTCTCCGAGAACAAAGTTCGAAACCTATTTCCCCATCATATTTGGTTTACTCACGATTTTTAAAAACCGAATTTAAAATCTTGAATCTCATACAATAAACCGATGGAAACTAAACCAAAATCAAAAATACCCGACTAAACAAATATGGATCAGGCTTAAAATACCCGACATAAGAAAATTCACCACCAATTCTACTTCCATCGAGTCATTGGCTTACCATGGATAACGGTTTGTTTAAAAACAGTAAACCACCATAAATCGATTTTATGGGGTTTTAGGTTTCAATCTTTAAAGTTATGGGGAAATTCTAATAGAATTTTATATTGGTGGAGAAATAGGTTTCGAACTTTGTTTTCGGAGAGAAATAGCACGGGGTTATACTTTGGTGGACATCTGGTGCTATATCATACTTTTCGTGGGGAAATAGATCGTCTTCCCTTTTTTTTTCTGTCAACAAACCATTTAGGTTATTTTTTAATTTTTATTTATTATCTTCACCTATTCTGTCAGAGATATGATGAGATGAGATGAGATCAATAGATAGGCAAATTGAAACGAAGATAATGTGTTAGGTGGGCACGGATTTGGTCTTATTACATACTGTATATGCAAATGAAACCGATGCGATAGAAACCTGCTATTTCCCTAAGATTTGTTATATATCATCTCAGTTATAGTTATAGATTTTGAAACACAACACTCTATCTACACCAGTTTCGTTTGCTTTGCTTCTGTGTGTTTTCTGCGACCCACGATCTGTTCACTCTCGTCTCCTCTTATCTTTCTATGAAGTCCATGGCAGCATTACAAGAGGTATTTGCTGTCACGGTTTAGAGGTCCGGTTTAGGAAATGGATGAGTTCATGTAGTACGTTTCGCTTTACTTTGGAAAAAAAAAAAATTAAAGACGAGACGTTTTTGTTGTTAAACTATTTCATCCCAGTGGCTCAAAAAGCTTGGACCATTTACACAATACATAAAGTTTTTGTTTTATACCTTTACCTTAAAGACAATAAAAGGTACGGCAAAATGTTGATACGAGTTTGTTTGTTTCTCAGAGATGAAGATTGCTTGTGAGGAGACGGAGGAGGGTTACACTCCCTTGGCTTCTCGGTTGTGCTACTGTTGTCTTCTTTCCGCCTCTTGTCCCCTGCAAGTATATTTTGAGAACGTTTTTAACCACATGGTTTTGATCTATAAACATTTGTCAAAGGTGGTGGGTTCTTCGTTGCTGGTCAGTGTATACCTTTGGCTCGGCCACATCATCCTCGATCTCTAACGTGTTTATTTCTCTTGTTAGTAACACCGACGAAGCAGGTTGGAGCCTCCTGTTACAGCGACAAAATGTTTTTTTTTTCTACCTAGAAGTAAACATGAAACGAAGAGACAAAGAAAGATCGGCAAAAGAAATATACCTTCTTGGTTTCTTCTGTTCGTTCCTCCGTTTCTTAGTTGATGCAGGTTCTGTTTCAGGGGCAGGGATTTCAATATCACGACCCTGAGTTGATTCTGATTTCTCTTGATCACGAGTCTCGGCTAATTTAATCTACACATGAGAAAAAACAAAATATAGCTTGCGTCACAAGGAAGAGAATCCATAAAGATTTTGTGGAGAAGGAGAATGGCTAAACCTGTGGTTTCTCAATCTGGTCAACTTTGATGTCCAAGTCATCCATTTCCTCAGCTAGCGATCTGGATGAGGCTGGCAACAGTCTTCTGTGTCTGCAAAAAGACCAAAGAGAATTGAGATTGAGGGAGAGATAGAGATAGAGAGAGTGTGTGTCCTACAGCTTCGCAGTGGATTAGTAAAACTGTTTAAACACAATGTGCAGATCAGAAATCACTATTGACCTTTCTTGTTTCACTGAATCTGAAAATCTGCGGGATACTGCAGACTTTGTTTGAATGTTAGACAGCCGGTTGTTGATGAGACTAACTTCAACTTGTTCTGGTGAAGGTGTTGGATCATCTTGCTTGGCACATTTTTGGTCATCACAGGAGATTTCCTCGTTTCCTAAGCCAGGTACTACATGTTTGATTGGTAGAGGAGACTCATTGCATCCTTCTGCATTGACTTTTCCTCTTGGATCGATAAGGTTGCAAAGATCTTCTTGCTTGGCACATTTTTGCTCGCCACAGGAGATTTCTTCGTTTCCTAAGCCAGGTACTACATTTTTGTTTGGTACAGGAGACTCATTGCACTCTTCAGCGGTTACTTCTCTTTTTGAATCGATAAGGTCGCAAGGATCATCATCAACATTCCTCTGAAAAATTGTGATTAGCAATAAATATCTTTAGTAGGTATGAGAAAGTGAAAGTATCAAGAAGAAAATCAAAACCGTGTCCAAACTTACATCCGCATTAGCCAAACTTGTGTCAACCTCGAGCTGTTCTTTTCCATGGACAACTGCTCCTAACTCAGGTAGACATGGTTCTGCCAGGCCTGACTTAGAAAATAGGCAAGAAGACTTGAGACTGATCAACTCTGTCTCTAACTCACGTGATTTGAGTTGTTCATTTCTAAGGCTTTCCTTGAGACTGCAAATGTCACCTTCTGCAACCTACGGTAACAAAATAGATTAATAGATATTAATCATACTTCAACCGTGATATGTCACAATATCAAGGAAAGAAGCTCCATCACAGACTGTTGACTGTAAATAAAGGCAGTGGAAGGACACTACTTTTAATTTCTCGTTGTACTGCTTCAGGACGTTCCACACGACTTTAGCAAAATTCCGCATGATGATATGCTCTCTCTCGTTGTTATCCTCCGAAGCCTGCTCCAGCTTTGGAGATGGTTTGTCCGTTTGATCAGCTTTCTTTCCCTCCAAGTTCACTGGTGAAAAATCGTATTCGACATCCAGGACGCAATAGGAAATTAGCAAGAAACTAAATACGTACAGTCAATATTTGGAAGAATTCTCAAAATCCTACCTTCATCAGCAATTTGTTTTTTGTATCCAGCAACAATCTCTGCATTCTGCAATGGGAAATGCTACATTTTTAGTTAAATGATTTATGCACAAAATCGTTTTAGTTGATAACAAACAAGCGTAGAGGAAGCCAAATTTACTTGGGAAGTCTTGGGAGCACTGAGTTTCATCTTCTTGTTTTTCTCCACTCTTGGAAATGTCTTGAGCTGCCTCTTGTTGCAAACTTCCTCAATGTTATCAAATCTGAACAAAACACCAAACGGAAAAACGTCAGCATTTGCTAGAGATGTGGACTTCATCTTTGAGTTCATGATAACGAACATTACTTGATTTTCATGTACGGCGATGCTTGTTTCAAAAGATAGGAGGTATCAAGATAGTCTTCTTCTCCGGCTTTGACTGTTATAATCTGTAAAAGTAGATAAAAGAGGAGACGATAAATAACAATATATCAGGGTCTCGAAAACTAGATCTTGTACAAGAACTAAGGTAAATACCAGAGCCATCCTCTTTTTTCCTTCTAGATAATCTCGCAAGTACCTTGTTAACTACATAAAACTAAATCACTTTAGAAAACATAATGAATAACTCATAGATCATACACATTTTCATCAGATAGTATGAATCAAAGGGGGTAAGGTAGATGCTACCAGAGAATTTTGATGATGTTTCTGCAGTCCTTTCTTTCGATTCTTCTGGTACTCCAACAGTGACTATCAACACATACAGCGTGATGATAGTTAGTTGAATTGCAGGCTTAAGAAAAGTAGATAAAACAAGGCAATCTTCATTCTTCAGGGAGTCCAGAATCAATGCCCTTACCCGCAAACATTGACCGAAAACCATGGATGTTTTGTTGATGAAATTACTCTCAACCAACCTCTCTCCCTACAAAACAAATCAAACCAAACAGGCATACAAGGAACACGTTAGTTCAATTCTACAGATGAAGACAGTTCACTGTTAACCAGCTCCTACCGTGATGCTAAGAACAAGTACTGGTCAACATCTTACAGTCAAATATGAATACTTGTGGCTTTGCATATTGAACTGGTAAGAAAGTCCATACTCCATATATACAAAAGTGTATAGTAAAAAGTATAACCTGATTCCCAGTTCTTTTCTCCCTTTCTGCTCCAGCCAAGTCCACTATCGTCAGCATAGCATCACCAGACTGCACTTTTGTTTCGTTAGAAACCCCATCGAATGCTGCTCTTATGTTAATGATGCATTGTGAGCGACTGAAAACATTCCCAAAATTAGTTAAGAAGATAAAGGACATTTAGTCAAACATTGTTGAGAAAGCTTCCAAAAGTTAGAACAAAACATTAGCTGCCAAGTACCTAGATTGGCTATTTGAATTAGTTGTAGCTGTAGCACGTTTGAGCATCGCCTGTCCAATCAAGGACTCTGCTTCCTCCAAATTCCGGATTGGCACCTACTTACCACACATGATTGTCAAAAGACTGTGAGTCTACAACACTCATCCATCATTATACAAACTTAAAACCAAGAAAGAACCAAACGACGCACATACCTCTTTCAGACCCCTGATGGTTGACTGCTGCACAGACAACTCAGAGGTTCCATCTCCAAGTAAATCATAAGCTTTCTCCCCTTTCCCTCGCTCGGAGCATATCTCAAATACGGACAAGTAAAACGACCTGAAGACAAGCAAAAACGATGTTTATGGAAACTGTGTCTACCCCCTAAACAAACTCATTGTTTCATAAAGTTTTGATCTTTTGTTACCTCAAAGACACAGGAGAACTCTCATCACTCTTCTTGAAAATCTGACGGAGCGTAAGCGGAACAACACCAGGATCCTTGGGAGTTCCAAAGACAGTGTGAGTCTTCCCAGAGCCGCTAGGACCCAACGCAGCCAACATCCCACTCTTCCCTTTCAAGAAATCCTCCAACAGAGGCTGAACCATCTTACTATACACATCGCTCTACAAACACAAACACTCGTCAAACAAACGCCTAAGTCCATCAACTATAAAAAAAGGAATTAACTTTCGGTCGGAACCTGCGAACAGTTAGGAGGGAAGACGTGAGAAAACCCTTCGAAGACCTCAGTCTTGCTTCGTTTCAGCTCTTGCAACGCCTGAGGCGGAGTCAGCGTGACTGAGTAAGCATCGTTGAGAGTGATACACGCTTCTTTCTTACTCTCTTTCGCCGCGATGTTGTTGTTGTGCTTCTTCGAAGGGTTTTGCGGCCAGACGTTTCTAGGTCTGCTCTTCGCGGCGGCGGCGGTGGTGGTTCCCTTGTTGTTGAGGATCCTCAAGGGTTTGATTCTCAGGAAGATCTTCAAGCTCTCGGAGACGGACGGTTTGGGTTCGGGTTGAGGGATCTGGATGGAGAGGATCTCGTCGATGGGGAACGAAGGGACGTCGTGAGTGTTTGAGGAGGGAGGTGGTTTAGCTGCGGTGGTGTATGGCGTGGCTCTGGCTCTCCTCGGAGGATTACGGCGGACTGTTACGGTGGAGGGACACGGCACTGGACTGAACTCCTCCTCCATCGTTCTCTCTATGGCGGAAAAATGGAGCCTTTTTCCAATTTCAATTTTCTAATTTCATCCTCTCTCACTCACTCACTGCCTCACTCATTTGATTTTTCTTTATTTTATTTTTTTTTTTCAAAAAAAGACGTTTAATATTGCGGTTTTGTAATATAAGCCCGTGGTCATTTAAAAATGGGCCTTTGCAATAAAAGCCCATTGTAATTGTCCAAAGAAATACTTTAACCTCTATTTTGCTCTTCCTTTGCAAAATATTCTCTGCGTCGTCGCCGCCGGGAACCGTGAGCACATCTCTCCACTCCTCCTTCGCCTCACAATTACTACTCCGAAAATCTCTGTTCTCTGCTCAGAAACTTTGTAGTCAGTAAGGTTTCGCCACATATCCTAGTTTAAAAAATAAAAATTTGCTCACTTTTTCTTTAGTGTATTATGATACTTGTTTGATTGTATGTATAAATTGTTCTGCCAAGTTTTACTATATAGTTTTTTTTTTGGTTTTATTTTAGGGCTTGATTGTGTTACTGTAAGACTCTTGGAAACATATTGTAGAGATGAGTTATGTTGCTTGTTTTGTGTTTTTGTGTGTGTGAAAGGTTCTTTGTAAATTGTAATGGAGAAGTCACGGGAAAGCGGGTTCTTGTTCTGTAATTTGTGTGGAACGATGCTGATCTTGAAGTCAAGCAAGTATGCAGAATGTCCACTATGCAAAACGACGCGAAACGCAAAAGGTATAACAAGAGTTTTCGTTTTTTGGAAGTTTTAATTAATTAATTAGCCTCTTTGGTTTTGGTTAATCGTATTGTGGTAAAAAAAAAAAAAAAATCTCATTGTGGTTTATAACGTCGTTGCTTTTCAGAAATCGTTGACAAGCAAATAGCTTACACAGTTTCTGATGAGGTACGTTTCTTTCTTTTATTCGAGCAATGTTTTGATTCTTGTCTGGCTAGTTTTGCTGCATCATGTAATCTTATAAGAACTATATGCATCATGAGCTGCTTAAACCCGTTTCTTGGGTGTTAGTGTGAAGTGAGTATAATACAGCTCATGATGATCTTTGGCTTTTTTGTTAGGATATCAGAAGAGAACTAGGAATCTCTCTGTTCGGTGAAAAAACACAGGAAGACACTGAACTACCAAAGGTTTTTATTACATGACAAAACACACGATCACAACCATATTACGTTTTTTTTCCTCGGTCTCTGACTTTTGATTTTTGATGTATTCTCTGTGCAGATCAAAAAGGCCTGCGAGAAGTGCCAGCACCCTGAGCTTGTATACACAACCAGACAGGTATGTCCAAGCTTGTGATCAAGTTCTTGTCTTCTTTTTCATGTCAGAGAATTTAATCATCTTGAGGTTTCTTATATTGCAGACAAGATCAGCAGACGAGGGACAGACAACTTATTACACTTGCCCCAATTGTGGACATAGATTCACAGAAGGCTGAGATTATTACATTCTCCAGTATGAGATTTCGATTCACTGAGAATACCAATTTTGTTTCTAACATTTATCTTACGAACTCAATGTTCTATATTGTCATCCAAACTTTATGTATTGATTCTTACACTAAGAGCATGTTTATCGGCGTTTGTTAAGAGAGCTGCTTAGCATTAAACCTGATTAAAAGAAATAAAAAAGAGTGAAAACACAAAGCGGCGTCCTTTAATTAGGTTCCCGAAGACATGTCCCTTAAACCCTTCGTGTCACGACCTGATTGGCTTGCGCGTCGGTGGAGCGCGTCTCTGTTTCTCTCTTCCTCTCCTTCTCTGTTTCTCTCTTTCTCTTTTGTTTGTTCTCTCCAAGACGACGAAAAAGGCGATTCATCTTGATCTTGGTGGCTCTTCCATCATCGACGAAACTGTGACGTCTCCTCACGATGACGAGGGGAAAAGACGACCCCTCCATCGATGGCTCTGCTCGAAGGCTATTTGTCCTCCCCGGTGTCTCTCCTACCCAAAAAGGCGATCCCTATCTCGACGACTCTCATTGACGAAGGAGAACGAGGATCTCTCCCTCCGCGACTACTCCTCGAAGAAGGTTAGAGGCGAGTTCGGCGTTGTGGTGGCTCTCGGAGAGGAAGACAAACGGCGAATCAAAAGGACAGAGTATCTACCAATAAACCACATTAATTATGTGTCTAACTAAGTCCCTTCACTTAATTTTAATAGTTAAAAAGTCACTAACAACCCTTTTTGGGTTTTTGCAATGAATCTGCTCCAATGTCCTCCATTCTAGAGAGTGGTTTAAACATTTCTTATTTCAAACTCTATTTTAGAATAAAATTTGGAGTGAGGTTGGAGAGATGTTATAAGTTAAGATAACATATAAGTTTATGAGAATCAAGTAGTTGTTGCGATCAAACGCGTGATAAAAAACAAACAATAGGACTCTGGTGACTTGTAACAGTCGTAGGTCGTAGTGGCAAATTGCAACTTGTAACTAGTAATTTGCCACAACTTATAACCAGTGGCAGGTAGTATGGCAAGTTGCAGCAAAAATATAAAAGAACAAGGTCTTAGTATTGGTAATAATCTTATAGAAGGAATCAAACATAAAAGAAAATCTATTCCGACAAGGCTTAATACTTTGTGCCAACAGAGCCTTTTTAAAAACGTTACGGCTTAGCAAATCACACAAAAGAAGAGAGTTCTATCACTTTAAAAAACAAGACAGACCCAAAGCCTATGGGCTTTAATTTATTTGTAGTATCGTCGTCGACCTTAACGTAGCTGTAAAACACGACGGATGTTATCGGTGGCTACGTCAGTTTCGCCGGCAGCTTCTGCGTTGCAACTAAGCTTCGGTTTGATCGAAAACCTAGGCATGGGCAAACTACACGGCGGTGGAGATAATAACATGATCGCTGGACCGGGATAACCATCAAACCCTTCCGGGAAATCGCGCTTGTGGTTAGACCGGACCGGAACCGAACCGGTTCGAGTGAGTCTCGGCACAGTTTCAGATGTTGCTCTTGCCTGAGAGGAGTAAGGGAGACTAGAGTTGTTCACACGTGGTCGAGAGCTGTTGACACGTGGAAGAGGGAGAAGAGGAGGCTGGGAGTAGCTAGGCGGCGGTGGAAGATACGCCGGAGAAGATCCCCAAGAAGACGTTGGGTTGATCGGAAGAGCCAAGCTTCCTCCAGATCTTGAAAGCGGACCACGAGAACTCCTTCTTTTAGGGTTCTTCAATGGTCTCAAACCAGAAACTTGTTTGCCAGAAGAACCTTGCATATATATTGTTTCCATCGATAAAATGTGAAAAAAATTACTTTAATATAATTTCAAGACAAAGATGGTTTTTTTTTTTGGTTAAAGAAGAGGGTGTTTAAAGAAAATATTGAACAAAGAAAACAAGGGAAAGCAGAGAAAAATAATTCTGTATATGCTTTTAATGGCGACGATCTACCAAATATTACGATCGAAAAGCCCTATAAGTTGGAAAAAACTTCAGTGTTTATAATAACAAAATAGAGAAAACGAAAATTTTGTACTTAGAACAGTTAATGTTTAAACCTCCATTACAAGATCCGAAGGATCGTTTGATAAGATATAAACTCTCTCCAGAGAACCCTAACCTCAAGAGGACAGATGTTGCTAAGCACTGGGACGGGTGTTTCCTTTTATAAACGAACCCACCAATGATAATAAAAGTCTATTTCTGTTATGGAAATTAATTTTTCTAAGTACTGGTATACGTTTATTTGAGAATAAAATGTCGTAGTATATTAATGTTATAGCTTCAAGTTTACAATGCACTTGCGCGACACAGCACAAGTCCCGGCAAACACTGTGGGGGCGGTCACCGCCTTTTCAATATTAACCGTCAGATCCTGAAATAAGTATTACAACAGCCGTTGAGGGAATCTGACCCGTCTAACACGGGATCTACCTTAGGCAGATCTTGACCATACACGTCGGTAGCATCGTTGGCTTTCTTCATTGATGACCTCACGTGGAGGGAAAGTATGGGTCCAGTCAATACCGTCACCATAGATATTGATGACCTGGCATCACACCAGCCAATCATCGTTGTCCTGAGGTTTTCCATAATAGGATTGGTCGGTCTTCAACTCTTCATGCATTGTTTGCATGTGCCTGCCATCAAAATACTACCAATGAAGAAGATTTCGAATAGTTAATTTATATGGCGGACACTATTAATATAGAAATCATCAAGGATATCACTACGATATGATGTTGTTTATCGCGTAAAGATCAGTTTTGTAATGATCAACTATGACGATATTTAATTGGTATGCAGATGATATATAGGGTATATAATGTTACCATTTCAACGATTAAGTACTAGCTAGAAATCTAATAAACTATTTAATAAAACTGCGTACTGCAAATCAAAACCTTGTCGTTTTCTTAATGATACCTTCTTAGCGATTGAGCCAATCGGCACTGCCAAATCTTTAATGGGTGAGGCTGTTTTTAATATAAATAGACAATTCACAGCTGACGACTATAACTACAAATTAACTAAATAGTAAAAAATTAGCATTTAACAAACTATAATTGTCTACGTAGTTGAACATACGTCAAGAGCATCCCGCTGATATTCTAGTTATGATTTGTCAAAGTCCTTTTGATAAAAAACAAAACAAGAAAATTATTTTTCACAAACTTACAAGATTGATATTAATTAATTTTTGTACATATTCTTATGGTTATCAGAAAGAATCAATATACTTTTGACAATTCATAAAACCTAATGCTTTAACTCAACCTCTCAAATCTAGAAATACCAAAACAAAATGTTTCTATCTATAACCGATTGAATTAACCGAAAATGGAAATGGAACCGTGGAGATTTCAAAACACGGATTCTAACTGGTGACCACCAAAAGAATAATAGAAACAATGAGAAAATGAATGAAGAAGAACAATAGAAATATTTGTTTTTTTGTTGTTCTTCCCTGGATTTAATAAATAATGGTTTTGTTCTATGATTCCTTAAATTTAAAAAAATGAGAATGAATATTAAAGAAAAAATATTCCTTATAAATGGTATCATATTTAAGGAGTTAGGAAAAATTAACTATTCTAATTCCTTATAAATGGTGTTAAATTTAAGGAATGAAGAGTAATTAACTATTTTCCTCATTTTTTTTTGTCACCGGATACACCTAGATTGTATTTGTCGAACATACGTAGATCATACGGAGGGTAGTTGCTCGATTGTCTATAGGATTAATCTATATATATATATACTCTGGGTAAATTGGGATTCTCCAAAAAGTATAGGCTCGCCTTGTTTTACTTTTTGCCAAGGCTGATTCTACTTAGCTTTAACCTTTTGTATCTTTACAAACCTTAACATATTTATATGAAATTCACATTTTGGCCAAAAAAAAACTCGGGGTGATGACAGTGGTTTTACTTGTTTTGGGATGATGATCATGGTTAGGTGTGGTTACTCTTTTCTTTTCATCATTTCATATACTATAATATAATACATTGCAGCGTGTTTGGTAGAACTTTGGTTCTGTTTGTTGACTTCCATATTTTCAACCACAGAAATCGAAATTTAATTCAAATTGCATGCACTTAAGTCCAAACATAAGCCGTTTTCACATATATTATAATTTATAAAACAAGATGCATATTACATGTAACATATCATATATAATATATTATATTATAATCTATCAAGAGCACGACCTAGCGTAACTAATAAGTAGCTCTCATGTTAATTATCAAAGTGTCTTTCGGAAAGAGGGGTACGAACAAAAAAAAAAAAACTCGGGGTGATGACAGTGGTTTTACTTGTTTTGGGATGATGATCATGGTTAGGTGTGGTTACTCTTTTCTTTTCATCATTTCATGTCTTATAATATACATCGAAGCGTGTTTGGTAGAACTTTGGTTCTGTTTGTTGACTTCCATTTCTTCAACCAAAGAAATCGAAATTTAATACAAATTGCATGCACTTAAGTCCAAACATAAGCCGTTTTCACATATATTATAATTTATAAAACAAGATGCATATTACATGTAACATATCATATATAATATATTATATTATAATCTATCAAGAGCACGACCTAGCGTAACTAATAAGTAGCTCTCATGTTAATTATCAAAGTGTCTTTCGGAAAGAGGGGTACGAACAAAAAAAAAAAAAAAGAAAAGAGGAGAGGCTGCAGAACCATTGATCCCAAGTTCGAATTTTCTATGAAAAGATATTTGTACCTTGCACATGTATTATCAATGGTTGGATCCCATCATAAGAAGATGTTACGTTTAAAAACTCAGAATTTCCATGTTGAAATAAAAAATTAAAAAATTCATAACTCCGATTATAGTACTTTTAAAATGTATCGATTTTTCATTTTTCGTTATTTTCCTTCCCACTTATTATTCGATGCTTTTATAGTATTTATTTTGTTTATTAAAGCTCCGAGGAATTCTGACCAAGGGTCGACACAGCCTCTACGTTTGGGATAATCAGGCAAACTTTTCGCCTCAAAGAAAAGTCTCGTAAGTCCACCGTAGAATCTTATTAGCAAGATATTTTTTATACACCATCCTTCACACAAAAGTTCAAGAATTTCCTCACATATACATAGTTGCTAGCTAGGGCATACTTATGTGGAGTTGCCAGTTGCCACGAGAGTGCATTGCTACTTTTGGAGTCGCTTTGGCGAATGACGTGCTCCACTATGATTTTTATTACTTTATGCGCCGACCATATCTAAGGCCACGTACTTCACTTTTGTATACTCCAATACCCTAGTTTTTTTAGATCTGCTTTTCTGTATATATGATCGATCATTCCCATTAACAAATATTTTAAATAGCATATTCTTCTAATCGGATGTTGCCGAAGGAACTTGAATAACAGTATACTGTAATAATAATATGTTCGTATATATGAATCTTTTTCTCTGAATGTCAAGATCCTTAATTAATCGACATAGGATCAATATGTATTATGATATTTTACTTATAAACAATCCAAGATATCGTTCTGTAATCCAACCTATATGGATGTAACCTATAAGATCTCGTTCTTTATCACTAGCTAGTATATTGACTATAATATATGATGTTATCGATGTGTGACATTTGATCAACAGCGCGAGGCAAGTAACATTTTCCCTTAATTTGGGACTTTTGGATCAAATTTCTATAGCATATTATATAACATATCAACATTAGTTTTAGTTGCTGATTTTATTTTTTTCATCGGTTGGATCGATAAGACCAATTCATAACTAACTTCATACGTGGAAAATACATGTTTTAATAGAGTCAAACTCCAAAAAGAAAGAATGCAAATGTAGACATTTAACTACTTGATTAAAGTCACTTCCCCAATTTCAATAGGGGACTTATATATAAAAAATTAAACATGTTGTCTGTGATTGTAGGTTCTAGACACCTAGATATAACACCTAGATATTACAGAATATCAAACTGTAAATACTTCATAGTAACTGAGGAAAAAAAAACTTCATAGTAATTAGTAAACATAACACAAATAGCTATGTTTATGTATGATACATAATGTTTTTTCTTTTATAAATAAAAGATATAGATTTTGGACTAATTATCGAATGATACATCTTGGTCGTTAAGGGTGGGCATGGATCGAATATTACCGTATTTTTCAGTATTTGTGATTTGCTTCGGACTTTGCGGATATCTTATTTTTCGATTTGCTTTGCTTCGGAAAAATACGGATATTTGGTTTTACGGATATCCGAAAAATTTATGGATATTTGCGAATATTCACGGATATTTACGGATACTTTTCCACTATATTTGATACAAGTAAATCTGAAAAATATTATAAAAATTTGTTCTTATAAAAGATAAAGTAAAACATTAATAAAACTGTTTATTTATAAATTCTTAAAAAATCATAAAAAAATCCTTATAAGTTAAATGTTTTAGGAAGAATTGTAGTTTCTTATAAAAATCTTATAAATCTTTTCTTCATATTATATTTTTATAAGTAATTTTATAAACAAAATTATATAAGATTATACATTAAAAACTCTATTTAACTATAGATATATAACTATTTATATAAAAGTCAAAGCGGATCGGATATTCATCTCTAATTTTTTTAGTCTTTGTGATTTGCTTCGTTTTTAACGAATAGTGATTTTTAATATTTACTTTGCTTCGAAGACTTACAGATATCCAGATTTTTCGGATCTAAACAAATAACGAATCGAATCAAATTTAACGAATAAAATGTCCAGCCCTATTGGTCGTTACATCAAATACCAGCAATAGTGCTGTTCGTTTGGATGCCGCAGCTTACAACAATATTTTTTAATCTTGTTTGTTTTGTTGACGCTACTATGTCTGCGTTTAGACACAGAGTTTTCGCGTCGATCGCCAAAAAAAATCAGCATTCAGCATCAGTGTCCAGTGTCAACATACAATGTCAATGTACTGCGTCAACATCTACGTCTAGCGTCTACAAAACGAACAATAATCTGCGTTTGCGTCTGCAAAACGAACAACAACAAAAAATATAACCCAGCCGCAGAAAAACTGCATCTGCCAAATGAACATCACTAAATATAACATTTTCTAGTAGGCCTGGACATTTTACCCGGACCCGAGGACCCGAACCGGAACTGACCCAAAAATACCCGATCCGTAACCGACCCGAAAATTATAGGTACCTATATGGGTCTTTTTTCTTTGGACCGCGGGTCTCGGTTCGGGTCCAGGTCCTACTCGAGACCCGATCGGGTACCCGAAGTACCTGAAAATTATTTTATATATTAGGTATATTTGAGTGATTGGGTGTATTTTTGGTATTTTGGATTTTTTAAAGTTTCGGGTTCGGGTTTTCAGGTATAGTTTCAGGTTTTGGGTAAAATTTTAGATTTTTAGAAAATATAATTTGGGTATTCGGATACCTTTTGGGTTCGGGTCTGATTTTGGGTAAATTTTCTGGTATATTTGGGTATTTTTGCGGTTCTTTGGGTATTTTAGGGTTTTTTGTGTATTTTTTTGAGTTTTCGGGTCCCGTTCGGGTATTTTGGGTCTTTTTTGGGTCTTAAACATCCGAACCGATCCGAATCCGAAAAATACCCGAAAAATTATGGGTATTTTACGGGTATTGGAATTATAGATCCGAACCGACCCAAACCCAATAAGATCCGACCCGAAAAATTATATGTACTTATATGGATCTAAATTTCGAGGACCTAGAAGATTCGGACCCGATAAAACCCGATCCGAAGACCGGATGCCAGGCCTATTTTCTAGGGTCCATTTAAGTTGAGATGATTAACGGAAAGAGTTAAACGGGAAGGATTTTCCATCAATGGGCTTGTGCAATTCGGCCTTGGTGGGTATACATATGTTAATGCTTACCCATTCATCCAAGCATATTATTTTCCCGATACGATGATACTCTCGTATCATTTTGATAAGCTTTCCTTTACGCTTGTTTAAATAAATATCGTGTACTAAGGAAAATTTTTAATAGGAGCATGCTTTTAAGTTGATTAATAAAACAAGAATGTATCTTAACGCTACTAAAAAACTGTGGAAGCCCTGATCCAGTGGTTTGACTAAAGGGTTCATTAATGCTTCTACATCAGGAGGTCTGGATTTCAATTCCCAGTAAAGACGGAATTATGCGAATTAGTGGAGAGAAGCCTTACAAGAAATTTTGCAGCAAAATCGTCTGTAATCTTCTCATAGTTTGTAATAGCATAATTATCCAGTATTTAAAAAAAAAAACCCTACTAAGAAACAAGATGGTGGGAAACAAGAAAAGAAAATGTTATACACATCAAAATAGAAGATTAACGACTACGCAAAAAATGGGAAGCGAAGAGTCTAAGCAAAGGTTTGATTGAAACTATAAAATCCAGCTGAACAAATGGACGTTATAGAGAGAGTCCGTAGCTAACGCTCTTGAAAGTTTCTTATTCCACACCGTTGGAATAAATTTCTCTCAAGTGAATGAAAATAGTAATACAGTATGTTTTTCGAGACCTCATCACTTTCTCTAACGTAAACGATATTATTAATTTATATTTTAATGCACCCTTCATCAATTTGATTTCCTCTTTGTAGACTTAATTTCGTTGTGTTTTTAAGTAAGAGAATAGGAAGAGTTTTATTTTATCTCCAGGAGATTTAATTTGGAGTTGATTAGAAATGGGAATAATCAGCACAATATTGGGTGCTTTTGGTTTCGGATTCGGAACGACTGTCGGAATCGTAATCGGTTACTACTTGTTCATCTATCACCAGTCTACTGACGTTCAGGCATCTTCAAATCTTCTTCTCAATTAATTTGATAACTTTTGCATGCACGAATGTTGAAATTTTACGATCACTTATAGTTTGCGGGTGTGTGATTTGATCGATTCGAGAGTGATAAATCCAATCCTTGAATTGAAGATTGATTTATAAATTTTGTTACAAATTCTGAACTTCGCTCCTTAATTCTTTTATGTTCTTTTTTTTTGAAAATATGTTCTTATTTTTATAATATATTTTTTCAATCTATGATCAGGATCCTGAAATAAAGCCATTGGTAGAGTTAGATTCAGAGACTATAGCTAAAATGTTCCCTGAGATACCTTTGTGGGTGAAAAATCCAGATTTTGATCGTGTATGTTTCTCTACTTCCTCTTACAAACTCTTATTTAAATGATAGCATATATACATGGTCTAGAAAATTGAAACAAAGTCTCTCTGTTCTCTGAAGATTGATTGGCTTAACAAGCTCATTGGCCATATGTGGCCTTATATGAACAAGGTAAAGTCTTCTTCTTCTTCATAGCTTCATGTTTTTTTTTTTTGCCTTTACTCCTCAGTTACTATAAACATTGTTTCCTATAACGTTTTCAGGCTAT